>OW052209.1:2657500-3975000 GCA_932527185.1 Ecliptopera silaceata | reverse complement strand
CTGCCGCGTTAAAGCTATTGCATGGAGTGTTAGGTTATTTTCGTTAGGTTATTTAATTACGGAATTTCTGGATTTGATCTCCACGCTTAAGGCACGCGATGAAAGCTATGCAATAGCTAAAGTTTCATTAATGAATCAGAACTTTATAGTATTTTAAGTTTAGTTTGTAACGTAAACTACAAGTTAGGTTTACCCCAGCAGCCTTTAAAGGTTTCTTGAATGTGCGGAATTCGCCGATTGAATACAAATACAACTCTTAACTACATTTGCACAACTTACAGCCTGAAATAGAGTTCTAAACACGTAGTTTTATGATTAAATTTCTTTTGCTTCTGTTTAAAGAAAATTACGAATACTTTGTTTTTTTAATTTAATTGCTATATTTAATTTTGTTGGTGACAGCAAAATATCTTCAATAACATGTCTCTAGTATTAATTTGTGTTCTAATGTGGAAGACTGGCAGACAATGCTCTTAGCAATAAGTCCTCCTAGCACTAATGACATGTGTGACATTTATGATATATTTAAAATAAAATAAATAAATAAATTACCCCCCCCTTACGGGCCATCAAATAACAGTAACTTGAAGCTAGAACTTCAGTCAAGTTGAATAATAGCCGCTGTTGTCCAAACTTAAGCCAAAGTAAGCCGGCTAGTGTGTCTAATGCCAGGTACTATTCAATACACTGACTAATTATTCAGAGAATATAGCATTTTAATTAGGTTTGCTGAATTTTGGTATTTTTAAACATTATCTGTTCAAGTTATTTTTCAAAGCTTATGGCGTAAATATGAGATTTACATTATTTTTGTTGTTGAATGTTTCTGCTGTAGATAACAAATATGAGAATATTATCTTAGTTTTTTCGCATAATTAAATCAATAAAATCCCAATAATAAAATTAATAATTATATCAGTCCTAATCCCATTACTTTTTTCATTTTAATACTTTGTACAAACTTATCCGTAACTTATAAAAAATTACAATAAACCGACCTTACTCAAACGTAACTTAAAGTTACGTAGAAAACTATTTTCAAAGTCTATTCCCGTGGTTACACTTAGCTCGATATCCACAGGAAATAAAATATTCAGTTTCAGACATACTGAAAAGTTTTTCTAAGAGCATCCTTTTTAGTACCTATGTTTCAAGTTCCCCAAACATCTAGACCGTGTGTCTCAAAGGCTCAGGTTTAATAGCAGCTAGTCGAAACTGTATTAACGGTCGGGAGCCTCGAGGGAGCTTCAAGTGCTATCAAGTTTCATGAAAGACTCGATAGATATACAATTATAGTAGTTACTCTGAGTACGAATCGCCTCTGCATTTAGTAATAATTATTTGAAAGAAGTCATATACAAAAAACAGAACCAGGCTGCAAGTTTCCTGCACATTCTTTTAAGCTCGGACGCACGGATCTGGCACCTAGAATCACCTAGCATAAGAGACGGTCTTTATTTATATGTTTATCACAAATATTTGTATTCTCCAGTGATTAAGTAGATACGTTAGTTTACATTTTTTGCTAAAAAAAAATAAAAGAAGAAAGTAAGTATCTTCTTAAGTATGTCTTGTTTTCTAGCTTTTAAAAATCCCATCAATATAAGTCGTTCCTTCTCTTTATTTTTATTTATGTCTCAGTCAAAAATATTAGCAAAAAGGGACCCATTTATTATGATCCAAGGATAAAACCAAAGCCGGCATTGTCTTTTGTAAAGAAAGCTTCTACACGTGTGTCGTTACGAGGTACAGTCGTGACCATTAGGGCTAACGAGCCTACACTCGAACCAGGACAAAATGTCCGACAATGACCACCTTTTCTTAACGATTGTACTTGCTACGTTATCTTCAATCACTGGAAATTGATCCGTAAAACGTTTAAACAAAGCAGCTTTTACAATAAACGATATTTGGTTTCTATTTTTAGGAATACCTTTTATAATAAAATAATAACCATTATTTCTAAAGTAGTAGATTGTATTTCAAATGGTGTATTTTAACATCCATCACCTTCATCGTTTTGGAATCTGACTAGACCTATTGCTGTATATGACACCTAAATTTCCTTTCATCATCATCAACCTATACCAGGAACTACTCAGTCCACGGCTGGACATAGAACTCTCCCGCGCTAAATAAAGATTTATTTACAACACCAAAAATATATTGACAAAATAACGAGCTTATGTATAGTTATGTGGTTTTTATAAGGAAAAGTTACCAATAGTAGTGACCCTTATTCGTTATAGACGTTTTACGACTACCAGTAAACATGGAATGACACAAAGTGTAAGTGATTGCATATACTTCCGGAACAAAAAAAAAGTATAGGGAAAATGCTAAGAAAAAAAAAAAGGTAGCACTCCGGGAGTGCCGGCAGAAGTGAAAACTTCAATATTAACGTTGTGTTTGTTTAATTATAAGTATAAAAGTACTATCATTTATGAGGTAGAATACAATGTTTATGTTTTTATTTTTTATTTTTTTTATTTTTTATTTTTCGCCCTGTTCCGCCTAAACAGAGCAGCACACTCAGGCACGGTAGAAAGAGTGGGAGATACTAGTTCCTCTCCCTTCCCCTCGATCTTACGCTTTTTCGATCAGCATCACGTGACCCTGACGCGAGTTTGAAAGTTTTTACCCATACAAAAAAAAGTGCTCAGCGCCGCTAAAGAAGTTTTCACTTCAAAAACAAAAAATATTCACAGACAATTCACCCATCAGACTCTAGTCCCAAACTAAGCGCAAAGCTTGTAGTATGGGAACTAGACTGCTGATAGAAGTATTCTATATGCATTTATTTTTTGTAAATACATACATAGAATGCACAGTAACACCCAGACACAGAACAAATATTTATGTTCAATCACACAAACATTTGCTCTGGGTGGAAATCAAACCCACGACCCACAGCATGGAAGGCAGAACTACCACCAACTGAGCTGTGACGCCAGAAAAGAGTTTTTGCTGTAAATCCTGTAAATTTCAAAGTAGATTTTTATAATGGTCCCTTAAATCAAAACCAAAGTATTTCCTTCAACAAAGCCGGAAAAAATCACTCCGACTATTTGTGACGACAGTACAGAGCACCCAAAAGGTTTGGCCTGCACAAACGTCCAGCTACGATTTATTTTTCGGCCACTTGCGACCGTGACTGTAACAGCGGTCGCCACTAATGAAGATGGATATAACATCGTTTCCTCACAGAATAAACAGTAAATTCCTGAGTTCATGGTTTTTGTATGAACCTAGGAACCACTCGTTTGTGTAATAGTGGTTAACAAAGAAGCATTGTGATTTGTAAGCTTTCTTTGTCAAGTTTTTCAAGGTCTGATGTAACTTTCCTACTATTTTTTACTTACGGGTATTATTGGGTACGCTTCCGATTGGTACTGATTTGGATCAGTTGAACTGTTGATCGTTGGCAACGGTCTATAGATAGCTCAACTGTTTCTTATGTATTTTATATGCCTATGTACATTTTGTAAATACTTTAATAGTTGTAAGTTTTTTTACCTAATTCCTTTGATTTTACGAATAAACTATATGATATTACATAAACTCCTTTTATTTCATACTAAAAGCATTGAACGAGAGTTTTTAAGCATTGACTTATTTATTTAGTTGTTGGTGCGCTATATATGACATTTTTTCTTTGTTTAAGTTATAACGAATGTGACGCTGGCAGAACTGACGATTGCCATTATAAAAAAAAGACGTGTGGCACTCGGATACTGCCGCGGTAAAGCTATTGCATAGCATTTTTTGCTGGATTACGCATGCGCAGTGTTAGGTTATTTTCGTGCGGTTATATCGTTACGGAATATCTGGATTCGGTCTCCACGCTCAAGGCCCACGATAGAAGCTATGCAACAGCTTAAAAACAAAACAAATAAATTATTTAAAAAAAAGTTATAACGCAACCACTCCATCCACTGTTCTTATTATAACATAGTTTCACAACATTTTTTGTTATTTAAATGATTTGTATGGCTCTAGTTTTCCAAACTTAATAAGATCGTGTAAAAAGTATATTCGTCATTGGTAGCGTGACTGCGCTGCGTTACAAATGTAGGTCATATTTGGAATTGCAGAGGAATAATATAAACACCTGCATTTATTATTTATTTGATATGAAAATTTGTGTATTGGTTTGCGTAATGATGCTTTATTTTCAACATACTTGTGTAGCGGTGTTTTGACTGTTTGTTGACTACTGTTTTTTATGACATAAAACATTTCAAAAGTGTAAAAAGACCGCCACTCAGCATAAGCTATAGAAACCATTGATTCCTATAGCGCTGGTTTTCAGTGGGGCCGAAATCTATACTATACTAGCTAGCTGTCCCGGCGAACTTCGTACCGCCTTAGAGAGTTTTTTTTTCTGATTGAGTTTCTTAGTTTTTTTTTCCGTAAGAACCTTGTAATGAGTATTAGAAAACTACAATAAAAATCAGCCAAATCGGTCAAGCCGTCTTCATGCTATGTCGTGACAACGGAAAACGGGTTTCATTTTTATATATACTACTATATAATATAGTTACGTGCGACACCTACTTCCTAGTTGGTATATTATGCATCTAGTTAATTTCCGAACACAGCCTGTTTATACCGCCGTATCTACCATCTAATTTAGGGTACCTCCCACAGTGATCGTACTGCAGAATAGTTAATGCAATCTTCGCTATAAATTGCTTTTAAATATTGCTGTTAGCTACTAAAAAGCTATTTAAAGCATATTTTAACGCATCTTAATAAATGCTCTTCTTATTTGGTGTTTTGAGGACCGCCAAAGAATTGTTTTCCTGAAATGAAATGACTTTATTTTGCTTAAAGTATGGCAAAGTATGGTAAATGTTTTGATGTTTTATATAAGTCTCATAAACTGCAATAACATAAAAAGTTTGAAAAATACGCACATGAATACGTCATATTCCTATAATTTGGAGGTTTTCAAGGGAAGAGTGAAAAGATTGTAACAACTAGGCAAACGCGCTACACTGTCAGCCGTATCATCTTAACATTAGGTGAGATTGTGGTCAAGCGATCACAGTATAGTGTACCCAAACAATGGCTTCTGTCATTCAATACGACGCACAATTTGACCAATGAATTTCGAAATCTTTCTTTAGTCAAGTCAATCTCACTTAAATTTGGTAAGTAGGTACTGTTTAATTCATAGACTTTTCGGTGTAGTAACAAGATCTTTCACAAACCAGAGAACTTGTATAAACTAGGGACTTCAAGATTGACAACCATTGAGAACGTGAAAGATTTAGGTTCTTTTTGTTACTTGAAATAGGTCCATTGTATAAAACACCATTGCTTGAAAAATAATAATATAAACTAAGGTAAAGTTTTACTCACGGTTAAGATCTTCTGAAATTCGGTTTTACAGCCTTTTCATTTAAGATTTTATAGTTTGATTTATGTAACATTTTCATCAATTTCAGAATTGCAGATTTCATTTTCCAAGTCGTAAATTCAAAGGCATTTTATTCTCTCAGGCTGTCTTAAACTTCATCTAAAGCCACAGTCCTTTTTCATAAAACCACTTCTTTGTACGTTATCAATTGAAACGGAGTGAACTGAAAACTTGTGTAAGCTGTAGATCCACGAACAAACTTTTGAAGGTTCTTTTTTATAACTTTCCTCAGATTTAATCGTATCTGAGATGAAAGATGCCTTTTTGCGATGTCCGAAAAAGGCTGTTTCAGTTAGAACCTTTTTTGATACGTACGTTTTTTTCTTAATTTGAGTGTCGAGGCCTTTTTTACTTGTCTTGCGTACAAGTGTACAACGAATTCTTTGGCTGTTCTATTCTGTAGTAACTAAATATTTTTTCGATAATCGAAAAATGTATAAAAAAAACTCAAAAAAGAACTCTCCGTTTAAAACCTACTTAGCAACCAACCAGCACAAGCTTATCTAGGGTAGGTGCCTCTGTATCCATATTTGCCCGCTTAAAAAGTTAGCGTTGGTTTTAAGTCATCATTACGTATGATAATCAATACTTTAAGTCGGCGCTAACTTTTTATAAGATAGACCGTTAGTCTTCTTATTTTTATAAAACAGTGATAATGTAGACACGCCGTCAGTTACTCCACTTTGCGTTCTTTTATTCGGATTTCAGCAATTCAGGCAGATGGGGCCTTGAAACGAGTACCTTTTAGGATCGCTCCACATATTTTAGGTACAAAAGTAGAGCTGACAAAAGCCATCAATGTAAAATCAAGCCGTGACCCTATCCGAGTAGGGATGTCTAGCAGCCCACGTATTCAGAGCAAGCCGGACGAATTTAGTTTTATTTCCTGCCTCACACATTTTGGGCATAACGAATTTAGTAACAAAACATCATTTTATAATGACGTGATATTTAACCCCTATCTTATAAAAAGTTAGCGTTGGCTTTATGTCATCATTACGTATGGTAATCAATACATCAAGTCTGCGCTAACTTTTTATAAGATAGACATTTAGCATTTAAAATAGAATTCGTATTTCAAAATGGCAATGACCAAAACCTACGAAGACAGAGTTCACGTGAGAGTTTAGTTACATAACAACAGTATTTTAAACAATATAATAATGTGTTGTGCAAACTAATTTGCTATTGAACCTATTAATGTAAGATTTTAAAATACATATTACATAATACAAATATTTCTGTTTACACATGTAACCGACTTATTTTTTCAATCCAAAAGCCGGACTTAGGTATCTCTATCAATAGATTCCGTAGACATAAAAACGGCCCTTTTGAGTAATCTTCGATTTTATCGTACGTGCCTTCCGAGCTTTTTTTCTTGTCATCTTATTCTCACTCGAATTTTTATGCCCCTCAAATAGGAACCTGGTTTTTATGAATATTGTTTAACGCGTCATTGAACTCTTTGATCTTTAGATACTTTTTAATATGAAACTTGGTTTGAGAGTTGGTTATAAAGCTTTTTGACTAATTTTA
This sequence comes from Ecliptopera silaceata, assembly GCA_932527185.1. NCBI lineage: Eukaryota > Metazoa > Arthropoda > Insecta > Lepidoptera > Geometridae > Ecliptopera > Ecliptopera silaceata. Next base: position 3,968,036 of record OW052209.1, on the reverse strand, counting down.
CCTATTTAATAAATAAAATAAAAAAATAAAAAAGCCTTTATTGCTACTGCTTAGCTTACGTAAATATATAAAACTAGTTAACTTAAATTATTTTACTGTACTTATTTCTAATTCTTTAATTATCAGCAGTAGTCGCCTCGGCGGCGTAGGCCTCGGCGGCGATTTTACCTATTAACTATAGGTAAAATCAGTAAAATCAGTGCTTTAGGCAAAATTAAGAATGGAAGTAGTAGAAGTAATTGATATAGTAGGAATGAAGAAAATATGATTTTATTTGTCAAAGTTGAGTTGGGTCTGATTACTATGTATCTTTCAGATAAGAGATCGCGAATCCCAAAAATAAATCAAAAAGTTAGAATTCGAAAAAAATAAAACCAATATTCCACTTAAGGAAAAGCGTTCCGAACGACTTTCAAAACATTAAGGGCCGGTTTCTCCAACGATGATCAACGAAAAAATCAAATAACAATGTGTCAAAACTCTGATCAATCGTGATTTGGGTTTCTCGAACTCTTGTCAACTGCGAAATATTGAACACCAGATTACTTGACATTAAACGAAGCAAGCAATCAAAAATGCCATGTAAAATCCAAATTTGAGTTTCTCGAAGGATGATTAGGGTAGAATGCGTGGTAAAACTGTTGTCAACTTGGCATGTCAACTAATCTAAAAAATCGAGCGATTAGCGGCTGTTCAATTGTAATCGCGACGAATTGTTGAATATATTTTCGAAGTTTTTATTATGTTTTTCGCTAATTCTGAAGATTTTAATATACAAGACGGACTCCGATATGAGATGCCCTAATATTACGACCTGTGATGAGTTTTATAACGTTTTTTTTTATACGTCCTGCATTTTCTGTGATGACTATTTCTTCGAAGATAATTTATGGGCAATGATATGAATTTATTACATATTGAGGTAATAATAGATCAGAAAAATAATTCAGGTAATAACAAAAACATAAGTAGGTACCTATAATATTATGTGATAACCTAGATTTATTAATCTCATAATCAACATAACGTTGTTTTAGATCATGTTTCTGAGTTCAAATAGCGAGAAAGGAAGCACTATTATGTAATAATACTTGAATCTTGTGGTTTAACACATAATAATTGCTTTCTAGCATGAAGATGCTATTGAATATTTGCTGAAGAAAAAATGGCAGTGAATGTGGCGGACAATGTTAATGATACTTCAGTGTGCTTCCCCTATAATATCATTATATGTAGTAAGGTGAGATTATATATTTTATTGTACCTAATTCCAATTAAAGAATCATCATCTTAACAACATGTACTATATACTGACTAACCCTCAGCGGGTTAGTGATATGACACAGGCTCAGTACATTTCTAGTTATATTATTTATGAGCCGTTTCCAACCACAGAATTTATAATAAAAATTATAACATAGAAACCCTAATTGAAGTAACCTCATTAAAATAAAACCATCATTAAAATATTACATTTATTTTATTTTTGTCTCATTATTTGTAAAAATACACCGAAGCAAACTGTTTGGGAGTATTATTACTTTGTGTTTTTGTGTTCAACTATTTTCATTTTAAATTTTTCTCATTCCAGGTATGCATGTTGTAGGCATCTTTCTGCCAAACTGGAGAAGACTGTACTGTGTAGCTTCATTATCCTGCGAGACATATTGCCTTTTTATCTGTAATAAAGAAGTTTAAACATATTGAATAATCATTTGCACTAATTTATAGAACCATATTTTATAGGATAATATACATTATGGGCATAGACTTCACCACCCTGATAACATTCTTGGATTAATTTCAGTGTATTTTCATCTGAAATATATTTTACTTGTCGAGTAAATAGGTAATATAATTCCATGTAGGGATGTACCGATGTGTGCGTAGTATAGTAATGAATACGAATAGTAAAATTGTATCTACACTGTAGTTTGAAAGATTTTACTTACCAATATCAGGAAGCGCTGTCGCAACTATTTTAATTGTTATTGAGGACCCATTTTAGTAGTACTTTTCTGGAGTACCTTTAGCTCCAACGACATGAAGTAAGAATGGTTTTATTGTGTTGATTTATTTCTGAAAATAGATAAACACATTGCAACAAGTCACTAAATTGTAAATGGCACGTAAAGAGAACTAACACGGTATAATTATACTTAGATATCGATTATGTTCTTCATAGGACTTTTATCCCTCAACAACAGTTAATTTTATACTCCAAAATCCTCTAAATAAATCAAGTTTTCACTTTCAAAGATGAAATCACAAGAAAGAAAACCAAAATAAATAAAAATATAACCACAGACGTTATAGCAATGACACAGACCGAAAAATGAATGAACAATACGTGAAAAGAAACGTTGTTGCCATATCAATTAATATTTTCCTCGATCAAACAAACGTAGAACTGTGATTAGTTAATCTGTAGCCAAATATGTTTGATTCGCCTTTCTGCAATTCAATCAAAGTTTATAGCGCTGCTAAGTTAACTCGGTGATCAGATGAATGAGCGATTGAACATCGTTGGAGAAACCGGCCCTAAAGGTTATCCTTTTCAACAATACCATTTGTCTGCGAACAAAGAGCTGTAAGTTGAACGGATAGAGTTCACGATCGCTTGGCAAATACAAAAGAGAATCAAATGTCAAAAGAGGTCATGACAAAGGAGTTTAATGAGGACCACACTCATTATTTCAGTCCTTGCGGGGAAAAACGGGTGCTTGATGAAATATTTGGGTTATGGCAATTTTATTAGTCAAAACAAACCTATTTTTGAAACTTAATTTACTTTGTTTACTCCAGTACAACCTTTTTGCATAGATAATACTTTGTTATGTATCTTATTTCTATAGCTCTGCTTTCCGTGCTGTGAGTCGTAGTGTCGATTCTTATAAAGGACAACAATTTGAGTGTTGGCTTAAACCAGTATTTTTTCTCCGTGTAACAATTAAATTAATTAATTAAAGATATTTATACAGTTTACAGTTTCTATCTGGTACAATGTAATTAATATAAATGTACAATTTAAGATTCATTTCGCCCACTTAACAGGACCTATATGTAGTTATGCATATATGTATACCTACTTATTAGCTTAAATATGTATGAGAACCAAGCCTAGTCAAACCTAGCTTAGGAAGGCGCTACTAATCAAATTCACACATGTATTGTTTAGTTAATTAATTAATTTATTAAAGATATTTATACAGTTTACAGTTTCTATCTAGCATACTTACTATAATATTTTTTCTCATTTAAGTGTCTTTTTGAGAATAAATTTCTTTAAATCTAATATTTTTTATCCATTAAACTTACGACTATACAGTATTTACAAAATGTACATTGTTATATAAAATACATAAGAAACAGTTGAGCTATCTACAGACCGTTGCAAACGATCTATAGATAGTTCAACTGATCCAAATCAGTACCAATCGGAAGCGTACCCAAGACACTGGCTGCATTGCCGAGTAAATATATTTTACTTTTTTGATGTAGTTATAAATATGACAATTCTTTGTTTCAGGAGTCGACGACACGCACAAATTCCTCGGCAACGAGACACATACAGATTACTTCAGATTATTACTGCGAGATGGAAATTACCTACTAGTCGGCGGCAGGTGAGACCTTTTCCTTTATTTCTATAAATATTAATAACAGAAACTTCGCAAAAGACCTTTTGAATAACCAATTTCGATAAATAAAATTTCAGAGAAAATATTCGGGAAAAGTTGTTACAGAGTTTCTAGAGCTTTGTATTTTAGGAATGCAAATACTTTTGAAAACTACCAGTTTAACTTTAACTAAAAACATAAATATTTTGGGCATCACAGCACAGTTGGTAGTAGCCCTGCCTTCCATGCTGTGGGTTCGATTCCTAGCCAGGGCAAATGTTTGTGTGTTGAATATAAATATTTGTTTTGTGTCTGGATGTTACTATGTATTCTATGTATATATAAAAAATGTATATAAGTATTCTATCAGCAATCTAGTGCGCACAGTACAAGCTTTGCTTAGTTTGGGACTAGAGCGCGTGGTGTGAAATGTCCGTGAACATTTATTTATTTTGAACTTTCGCAATCAAAACTACATAACATAGTAAAGAGCCACGGAACGTCAAGAAAAACAAGGTATGCGATAAAAATCCATATATCTTTTTTCTAGCTAATAAGTACGAGCAAACACTAAACGCAACGTATACCCGCAACACCTATTTCATTTTAAAATACTCCCAAGTTATACATTCAAATGAGATACTTAGTTATTTGTTTTTGCAACTCCACTTGAATTCATTGCAAAGTTGGGGTACCCTCAACCACAGACGAGTAAGAACGTGCTGTATCTACCCGCGAGATACAGAATGCATCTATTTCTTTCTCACTCGCACTCGCTACAATCCGGATAGTGCTGTCTCGTTTGCATTTATAAAGATTTTTGGCTTGTGTTTGGATGGAGGCAAGACGACTTAAAAACACCCTTCGCTCCCCTAGCTGAGATTTAAGGAAGCTAGTTTTATCGATATCGATGGATAAGCTTACGTGTTAATAAATAATAGTTGAGTTAATCCTCACTGATTTAAGGTTTGAGATCTTTATTAATACCTACTCTTAAGATGCTTTGAAATAGTAAATTTTCTAAATTAGTATCTCAAATAATTTATACTGAAATATTGTTGGTGCAGTGCATTGAATTTTAGGCAAAAGCTAGACGATGTAGAGGCCAAAATAGATTTTTATTTCATTCTTGTAATAAAATAGGAATAAATTAGTAGGTAACTATGTTTTACAATAAGTAGAAACACAGATATTTAACCCCAGTTTTATTGGTATAAAAATAATTCTTCTTTTTTTATATCGATAGTTGGACTAAAACTGCAGTAATACCCTCATCTCTAGCTCACAGCGCGACACATCTGCTCACGATAGCCCAGCGTATTATGTTTACATACCACAAATATAATTCTTTATACGCAAATATTTTGCAGCATTATTCGAATACCAAATAAGCATACCAGTTTTAAAAATAAACTAAGAACACGCAAAGCTTAAAAGGAAAATATAAAAAGAAAAAAGAATGGGATTATACGGCTACATACTTAGTATGCTGGTTATGTGTGGATACATTTGTATAGGATCTCTAAAAACAGTGTTTTTAGGAACATACAAAAATACTTGGTAAATGAGAGTTTCAAAGAATCTACTCATTTCTTCACGCATTTGTGGTTTATGGTAGCAAGCTTCGCCATTATATTCAAGGTAGTCGTATCAAGATTGCTATTCAGCGCGGCAATGCCAGTGTCTTGGGTACGCTTCCGATTGGTACTAATTTGGATCAGTTGAACTATCTATAGATCGTTTGCAACGGTCTGTAGATAGCTCAACTGTTTCTTATGTATTTTATATGCCTACATTTTGTAAATACCGTAATAGTCGTAAGTTTGTTTGTTAATAAATTCGTTTAGTTATAATTTTATGGTAGTCACTAGTCACTAATCATACGATTTCTATACTATATTTTCAAATCAACTAAAAAAATTTAGTTGACTAAATCCACTACAGTTGCTTAAAGTTCTCGGGATATGTATCCAGCTGTGCACTTGACAAATTTAAAAAGAAAACTTTCCTGCAAAAGTTATCTGATATGTTGCAAAGCTGTTTTCAACTAAATGTGGAGCACACAGTCGATATAAGTTTGTAAGTTAAAAGTTCAGTTGTATATAGACAGGCACATAAACAGGCGTCACAGCTCAGTTGGTAGTAGCTCTGCCTTCCATGCTGTGGGTCGTGGGTTCAATTCTCACCCAGAGCAAATGTCTGTGCGATGAACATAAGTTGTTCTGTGTCTGGGTGTTACTATGTAGGTATGTATTTACAAAAAAAAATATATAAGTGCTCTATCAGCAATCTAGTTCCCATAGTACAAGCTCTGCTTAGTTTGGGACAAGAGTGTGATGTGTGAAATGTCCGCGAATATTTATTTATTTATGTATTCTTTTGAGTTATAAAGAACCGGAAAAACAAAAGAAAACTTAACTAGAATTATTTGAACAAGCAATTCAACAAAAACTATTCACAAAATTGGATTTACAAAGGTTGTTTCAGCTAAGCTTTCCAAAATAAGTTCATGAAAACCTGGGTATGTCGCAAATTGGACAATATTTCCACGACCAACCTCGACTGGGGCACTTCCCAAGCGCTCGGGTATAACACTGAAACTGCAGGAGTCCATTATTAAAACAAAGAAGCCGATTTAGTTATGGCATCTTGTTTGCTTACATTTTAGTTAATTTAATGAAAAACTCGCATTACTTTTAATATCGCCTAGAATCATTTAGTAAGACGTTTTATTGAATAAATGCAATTGAAGTTTGACAATGTACTAGAACTTTTGAGTAGTAGTAGCTTTTGTAAAAGAATCCGCTCAAGAACTACCTAGTTCTGCCGCTAATATAATCAATGCTCGCTCTGCTGACTGTCAGTTTGAAGGGGTGCAGCCGAAGTTACACATGAATCTTGAAAAATATTGTATCTTAATTTTCAAAGTGCTGGACACAGTGAGATACCTCACAGGGCACGTCCTTCTTCTTTTTCTTCTTGCGTGTCAACAACACAACAGCCTTACACTTGACCTGATTAGAACTCTGTTACTCTTATCCCCTGTCTGTAGCGTCGATAAGGTCCTCCCTAGTGCAGGTGGTAGGGCACAAGAGGCAACCAAGCAAATGGGACATTGACTGAGTGGTCGTCTCGCAGTCGCATTTTTATGGCACGTCCAAAAAAAATGGTTGTCTGTAAAGTCGGTTTACTGACGATAGTTGAACGTGACAACGTCACTTCATGGAACGCCTCAGAACGCCTCATGAGTCATGTTTTTTCGTGCGTGCAGCCGGCTCTATCGAATTATAAGACGTTGTCACTTCAAAAATATGATATTCAGAGCACTCTGGAACAGCCCGTTTGCGAGTCGACTCGTATAATTTGAAATATTCATTCGTTCCAGTAAAGTTTGCATTTCTTTCCAAATCAAATTTACATGACAATAGTCACGCTTGTCCGAGGAAATGACGATGAAATATAACGAAAGGGATTTATTAAAAAGAGCATAAAATACTTAAAAAAACTACATAAAAACCGTAAGAAAACTCAATGACAGACATGTGCTCATGAGCAGATAACCGCGTAATGTAAATCGTATTGGAGTCACATTGCGCGTCAATGCTTGATCGCGTAGTGTAAACGCAGAAATTTGAAGCTTAAATCTTTATCTTTTATTTATCTTTATCTTTAATTATATAAGTAGGTACTAAGTCTGAATTGGAGAGTATTTAGAATATAAATTACCTACTATATCTAATTATCATTTTGCGCTATAGTTTTATTACTACGAAGACCATTTTGAATCCAATCACCACTTAACGCTTTTCAAGCTGGTAAAATAATATTAAATCTCATCACCGAACCTTATACACTATCAATCTAATTATCTAGATAAACATTCTCGTTAAACGATGCTTTGATAACGGGACTGGCTAGTGGAAACAACGTTAATTCCGTTAAAAGGCCCACAAAAGGATCACACCCGCCAGAATAGCATTACACGGACGCGCTTAGAATATGAACGAACATTTTATAAAGTGACTACAACCGTTAAATTATGTCCGTATTATTTTAAATTTTATAAAAAAGAATCTAATTAAAAAAAGGAATTAAAAGGGTTGACTTCTCTTTTAATTATATGGCAATATTTTTCTTTTTTCTTAATCAGTAACGAGAAAAACCCTCATGATTAAGAAAAGCCCGTGATTGGGCGTTTTGGAAAAGGATGGGGAGCCTATGAAAGCAAAACAGTCCATAGATGTCTGAATAGTAATATTGTAAAACTAGATAAATAAGATTGACGACCGATGTGGCGCGGCGGGAGAAAGGGATCTGCAAATATTTATTCCGAGTGTTCTGGGTATTTGTATAATGAAAAATATATATCTATGTAATCTATTGTATTAAGTATGTCAGTCTTCTAGTACCCATAACACTAGCACTGCTTAGCTTGGGGCTAGATGATGTTGTGTGGACTGTCCAGCATTATTATTATTTTGTTAATTAAAGTTCATTGAAATTGAGACAAACGGCTAAATGAGAGAGTCGGGCTCAGTGGTCTTAGAAGTAACTTTCGTCCAGCAGTGGACTGACAATGATGATAAATGTCGGTACCGTTTTTTAGATAACGAAGCGACCTTATAAAATTAAGGGTTAGTACGGGCACTGGGCGAGTTTGCTAAAACAGCCTGGCTTAACTAAATCTTCACTTAGTCTACATTTTAATATACTTACTTTAATATCATTAGTATTATAATGTTATCCGGCTTTGATAAATAAAATATGCTTTGTTTTTTTATTATGTATAATTAATTGCGTAATTAATTTTATCTCAGCTTTAAACTACAACAAATAATCATAATCATCTTCTTACCCTTGTCCCACATTATGTGGGGTCGGTACAACACGTCTTCTTCTTCCACTCTGCTCTATCAGACGTCATCTCAATTTATAATAAATAAAGAAATAATACATTATATAAATAATTAGTGTTGTGTTTACTGAATAATATAACAGCATTTGTAACATTTTTAATGGTTTATGGCTTTTTACAATATTTCTTATTACACTTTTTACCACAAATATTCTTTATCCTATATTTGTATCCTAGTTTTAGATAACTCCAATTAAATCCAATAAAACTAGTAGATAAACCGATATTTTCATCTATGTAGATATTGTTTCAGTTTCTAAATAAAATAAATCTTATAAAGTAAACATACAAAGTTCTTATAAATCAAACAATACTTCCAAGTGTTAAAGTACTCAAAGTTACTGTTATTCCTATTTGTAAGCCTAAACAAATAAAGAACCCAACTTCCAGAAAACAGATCAGTTGTAAGTAGGACACAAATGTCGGAATACTGGATTTATACGACACGACACGACACCAAATATCACTCTGAGAATTTATTTCTGAGACCATTTTTTTTATATTATGTTTGATAACTTTGATATGTAAGAGACACTCAAACAACCATTTTGAATAATTCAATATATTTCAACACTAATATTATAAAAAGGAAAGATTTGAAAACATATTATTAGTAATGACTAAATGCAAAAACTACTGCACCGATTTCAAAAATTATTTTACCATTCAAAAGTTACATTCACCTTGAGTAACATAGGTTATATTTATTGCTAGATAAGATTACAGATCATTACTAACTAAATCCATAGTAACGTTAACGTAAAAAAATGCTTTAAAACAAATCATAAGTCCGTTAGTTATACATAAAGTTCAAAAATAAATAAAAAAAAACGATTGTATTCATTTATGACAAGAATTGAATGCCGATAAGGGCCACTGAGTTTCTTAAAGCAGAAAATAAAACAACAAAAAAACTCTTTATCTCAACCCCAACAGGTTGACCTTAAGAGCATCATAATTTTATTACAATAGTTAAAAAGGACGCCTTTAACCATATTTTTGTTTAAATATTTTTACAAGTCGTAATTTTATTGTCCGAAAACCAACAAAATGTAAATTGCGTAAACGAAAAGGGGTTGACTAAATTGAAAGTTTTGCTACCACAATAAACGGTTGCTAGATAAATTAAATTGTCAGCCCTTTATTTTAAAGGCCATGTCCAACTTAGCAGCCCTTTTTTCTATAAAACTTTATGGTACAACATATAGATCGTTTGCAGCGGTATGTAGATAACTTAACAGTTTTTTATGTTTTTTAAAAATATGTAATTAAAGTTATTTTGAAAATACTGTAATAGTCTTGGATACAAATCTATAATAACTTCGAGTAATACGACATTGTATACAAAAAAGGCGTCATATAATATATTCATATATGGTTACTTAATAACATAAAAATAAGCTTTCTCCGTACACTATGTCAAGGAAGCCACAAACAGATCAATCTCTTCGTCTTCCCATAACGTGTTTATAAGAACAGCACTTATGGAATCTTCTTTACTAAGTTAGTAACTTGAACATTATTAGAACTCATTCTTAATAAATAGTATTCAAATATTTATTCCGGGTATTTTATATGTTGTTATAATAAAAAATATCTATCTATGTAATGTATTGTATTAAGTATGTCAGTCTTCTAGTACCCATAACACAAGCTCTGCTTAGCTCGGGGCTAGATGATGTTGTGTGGATTGTCCAGCAATATTTATTTATTTATTCTTAAATTCTATATTGTACACAGATAGAATAGAATGTAATTTCGTTAATAAACAAAGATGTACACAAATAACAATTATAAATATTAATTTAGCAAAGCTAGTGTGACATTGTTCTGTCGTCATTTTGAATTATTAAAAAAGTAAACTATAGTAATACATCATACAAGATAACTTACAGACTGTACGACAGATGTATGTACAAAGGCTAGAAGAAAACTCTACTGAGGGTTCTTCCTCTTCTTCTTCTTCTTTTCATGTCGATGCTAAAACTGTGTTAAATAAAGAAGCCAAGAAGAGCTAGAGTTAAGCTAAGAAGAGTTTTCTTCCAGCAAACCTTTGAAGTTAAGGAAAAGTTAAGATCACAAGGTAGAATTCAAATAAATTCTATAATTAAGTTGTAACTACTCGCACATACATCGCTTTACATAAGTATAGCCATTATGTTACTCCAGCATAAACAAAAGTATTATATAATATTTTAATAAAGTTATGCTTATTTTCATAAATATAGTACTCATTTGAGCTGTAAAAATAGTTCCACTGACAGCCTGAAAATAAATGGCGCCTGCAAAAACCAACGTGTTGTATTTTATTGGTGCGTTATCAAAATTGATTTTCCGTTCGGACGCTTGAATGAATAACATTAATTAGACCCAGATTTATTTATTCAGGCTCTACGGTTATGTTCATGCGAGAATTTTATTGAATTTTATTTTTGTAAGTCTAGGATTATTTATTAACATAAAAGAGTGTTTAAATTATGTACAATGATGTTTTATTATTCAAACAATTCATGAAATAAAACAAAAATCAATTAAACTTACAGCGTATCAGCATTGCTATTCAGCGCGGCAATGCAGCCAGTGTCTTGGGTACGCTTCCGATTGGTACTGATTTGGATCAGTTGAACTATCTATAGATCGTTTGCAACGGTCTGTAGATAACTCAACTGTATGTATTTTATATGACAATGTACATTTTGTAAATACTGTATAGTCGTAAGTATGTTTGTGAATAAAATTAAACTTTATTCTGAAAAACCACAAAGATTATTTAAAATCGTCATGTTGGTATATAATTGTGTCATTATATATGTGGATATTGATTGTAAAGAATACTTACTAATCTAGAATGCCATGTAAGTGCTCGAAGCATTTCTTAGAAGGTATAAGTCTGACTAGCTATCCTCTTTTTTTTAGTTAGTCTTGTCCATCGAAAAGGCAAAATCATTGCATGATGTATTCAATCACCAAAGAAGTCAAGAAGTCTCTTTACAGACACTTTTCTTTTTTTTTTAATTTCTTTCATTTTCAGATAACCTAGTTGTGACCATTTATTATGATTATCATTGGACTGTACATTATTGGCGTAGTGTTGTGTCCTAGTTAGTTTCCATACACCCCTCGTTCAGCTAATTTTAATTGAAGGGGTAGTTGCAACCCTTGGATCCCCTTTCACTTTGTTTGCACAATAGATACTAATTTAGGAGTGTTGTCTGTATGTATGGGTTATTAATGTGTTGTATGGATTTCAATGCTTAGTTTTGATGTTCATGCTAAAATATGCGTGGCATTCAGCAAGTTTATATCTGAATAGAACAAAGGTATTTTGCATTGTTCAATTCAAGTAATTTGGTCTGTTCTCTCAAATTATCAGGTTCTGATTATCTGAAATGTTTTATTCTATTCGGTGTTTACACAATAGAGGATAGCTGCTAGAATTTAATCTAGGGAATATTCTAATTTATCTTAATCTTTATTCTTTATTGTACAAATAAAACACAGAGAAAAAACTTATATACAAAACATGTACATATTTACTTATGTTATGTTACACCAACGGCATATTCACACATAATATATACACAATATATTTGTTACAATCTAGGACAATGTGATATACCAATACAGGTGTAAACAACTTAGTAAGTATCAACGTAGTTTTAAGTTTTAAATACATATAGGCGAGCTTAACCCTAAAGAGAGTTCTCTTCCAGCAAACCTTGGAATGAGTGAAAGAGACAAAAGAGGTACTTAATCTTGTTTCTATCAAGGTATTATAAAGCATAGACACCATTTTTTTTTGGTCAGCTCTTGTAAAAAGTTAAGGCTGCCCTTAGCTCAATAAGTTTGATATACGCCAAGATTTAAAGCGAATCCTCTCAAAGGATGGAAAATGATTGCATCCGTCAGCTTCTGAAGTAGCCCCGAGGGTCGCGACTGAATGCGACGCATTTAACTGGCTCACTCGTGATGGCGAATGATGAGACCACTGTTGTAGCTAATTGTACTTTATTTATTATTTGACGACCGATGTGGCGCGGTAGACGATGATCCGCCTGCTACACGGAAGGTTGCGGGTTCTATTCCCGCCTTGGGAAAAATGTTTGTACGATCTGCAAATATTTATTTCGGGTGTTCTGGGTATTTTATAATGTATAGTTAAAAATATATATCTATGGAATGTATTATATTAAGTATGTCAGTCTTCTAGTACCCATAACACAAGCTCTGCGTAGCTTGGGGCTAGATGATGTTGTGTGGATTGTCCAGCATTATTTATTTATTTCAATGTGTTTTGTACCAACAAATAACAAAGTGTTCAAAGCTTGTTATTTAGAATATCGGTACATTTTTGACTGAGTGTTGAATATCTCAACAGCTCAACGGCCTAACTAAAACCGAATTATCACCGTCAAAGTTTCTCCAAGGAATTATTTGTATCGTGAGGGTGTACAGGTAAATGGGTAATCGGATAAGTGATTGACATGTTTATCGTTAAATATTTAGCCTCTCTGTGCCGAGCCAATCGATATAACCTAATACAGATCTTATTGAGTTGAGCATAATCAAATTCATGGAGCCACTGTTTGGTAATTTCAAGAATCTGTCGCGTGATTTTGGTTAAACATTTACTCGCGTAAAAACATCAACTTCTACAACAACGGCCTATTGTGTTACCTAAAAGTAGCTAGAAACTTTTAGTATAAATAACTTTTTGTTTTATTCAATGGGATACTTTAGAATACTAAAGTTGTTGGTAGTTTATCTTCATCAACTCTTTTCAAGCAGAATATCGTAACAATGTAATTCACACAATTCGCCCTCGTTGTTTTGTCACAAAAATGTCAAATTTTACTTTGTGTATTTCGCGGAAGATGAAAGCAACCCTTCCCATTTACGCGTGCCATAAATCACTGTGATGTCAGAATGAGACGACAATAGACGCCCAGTGCGGTCGGCATTTTGAACACTTTGAGCGCTTTTAATTAAAATGTTAAGAATTTGTACCAACTCCGTATGCCCGCATACCGCTTGGCAAGCTACCAGTTTCAGACGAGCCCATTTCTCACCCGAATCCAGAACAGTGAAACGGCACGTAAAGCTCTTCCTTCGCTGGTTTTAGAATGGTGAAAAGTGTAGGTAGCTTGTATAAAAGGCTACAATAAATTCGACGCGATGAGTGTAACGAAAAAAATCGTGAAATTTTAATTCATTTACATATGCAAACGTTGTACAACTGGGTATTGGTCTGTCGTATTTTACTTTATATTCATTTCGGTTCGTTAAGTCAATAAAAATGGCGGTTTATTTTTTAGCTTTTTGTTGAATGCCTCGCTCATCTATATTATTTTATTTAAATTATGTTTGATGGAAATAAAAAGTAACACACATAAAGTACCATTTTGTGGCTTTAAGTTTGACAAGGTCCAAATTCTTTGCAAAAAGTTTGTTTGTATCCATGTAATTTATATGCATTTGATAATCCACAGTCTGTCTAACAGAGAAACCTAATCATCAAGTTCTCTTGTCACTCACACCGTCCAGTTAAAAGGTTTTCGTCACAAGTTCAAATTTGACCGCACACTACTCGGCCATGCAATTTGTTTGCATACAGCCGACACGGCTCGATATTGGAAAACTTTACGAGTTCCGTTTAGAACAATATCAATAGAACACGTGCATATTGCTTTGCGACTGACCTGTATTTCGACTCTTTCTAAAATAAAATGTGCAGAATCCATTATTTAACCCACGCAGAGCCAATGCGTCATACAACTTCAATGAATTTGTTTCAACTCTGCTCCATCTGAGAGTCCTGCCACCATTTTTGAAACATTAATTTAATTATAAAAAAAGGTGTGACGTATTTCCCAGGAGACTGTACATTATTTCAAAACATAAAATACCTAAACGAGACTTGAATTTACGATCGCAACAAACATTTTCAACCCTTCAACTTTCACAGTAAAAATAACAAGCAAAACTCACCCAAATCGACGATCGAGTTTCCTGTTTGTCATCAACATTTGACTGCCAAATGGGCACTAGAGACGGCTGATATATAACGTGAGACGTCTTGGCGTTTTTACATGCGAGGCGGTTGGCGTCCGCCTTCAATATTGCAAAAGTTGGCGCGCCACGGCCTCCCGCCGAGAAATTGCGCTTCACATGTTGCTAGATTTATTGCAATTGTTTCTGAACAACATCCATCGCTTATATCATCGGATTCATGACGTCTCGTGGGCCGTAGCTTTCCGAAGGCTTGGCGTTTGAGGCTTGCAGTATCTTGGTATAACACGCTCACCTACATTCAGAGCAAGTTATGGTGCTACAGCGGAACTGGCTTCACTGCTGTTAGATTTATTACGATTGTTTCTCAACAACATCCATCGTTTATTTCATCGGACTCATGGCTTGAAGTTTAAACCAAAATCCAAGTTATTTTATGTGCAAAATAAATAATAATACAAAACTGAAAAGTGGCAAACAAAACAATCGAGTGACGTACGAATCAAAGATATTAAAAGCACAAAAAGACTAGCACATAGACAGCATAAACAGATAGTGTCATCAATATTTCCACAATATTGCCTCCACATTCTACAGGAGCTGAAAATAAATAATTCAATCGTTAGGGGTATGTTCCAGAAATTCTGTTACAGGATATCTTCAGGATATGGGCCTTAAGTACGCCAGGGATTACAGTAGGGTCCATAAAATGTCTCCTAACTAGGTGCAGTAAAACAGACAAAGAAAACATCGAGGGAGTTGGTATGTCGTCGCCGGAATAAATTATAGATAGCTAGACAAAGGGCGTTTGCACACTCACATCACTACACGATGTATGTCTTTCTAGTTTACAATTTTACTTCGAAAGATATTTTGTTTCACAGAAGAAGTTTCCATTTCACAAAAAATGAAAATTTGTAATTAATAATAATCTATTATTATTTTTAAAATGAAGGCAATTAATTATCAACTGCTTAGTCAACATTCGGTCTACATCAGAATATTATCGCACTTTAGATATAAATGTATTTTTATTTAAAAGTCTTATATTACTTCAATTTATCTCTCACATTTTCATTATTTTATAACAATTTTATAGCCGACTCGATTCACTAACTTGATAAATATATCAAACACTTGACATTGTGGCAGAAAATCCTGTCACAATGACAGACAGAGGCCATATTAAAAAGAAAAAACTTGACGGGCAGAAGCCATATAAAAAGGAAGAAGAAAAGATATTTTTTATCGGAGTCGTATCGTTAATGTAAAAACGCTCAAAGTGATGTTGGAATGTCCCCTTAGCGTCTATGTTTCTATTTGTAATCAGAAGTGGGAGCGTGTTTTGGATGTTTTTATGTGTGGTGGGTTGTTATCTCGAAAGTAATGCAATTGGATCGGATATTATCGAGAAAACACGTCGTTTTCGTAATCGATGGTAACCTACAGATTTAGATGTAATTTATATCTGTCGGCACCAGTAAAGATCTCATTACTAACCTGTTGTGACGTTGAAATGTGAAGACTAAATAAATGGTGTTTCAGTTTTTTAGCCACGTATTCGTATTATTATGTTTAGAAATAGGCGTTTAAAAGGTTTCAAGTTTGTCTTCAGCTTTTTAACAAAAGAATTATTAGGGAAATCGGTGTATGTATTTAGAAATAAGTTAACAAATAAAAATTACATTTCAATTGAGAAACTCTGAAGTCGGCTATCCCAATGTTTCGTTGATATTTCAACGAAGTATGAAGATAGCCTGGAAGAGATCGCTCATATCGATATCATAGCGATAAGGCCGCCCGCTATACTTCACTTAATAGATAAATTTAGTATTTTAAGAAATATCTCTTAAAGAGTTTTATATCTATCTTATCAGGTAGATTTAGATATCTAAGGCATTATGTGAAATATACATTCAGTATAGAGAAATAAAGTTGTAGCATTCATAAACTTTACGGCTAGTGTTAATAATGTTCGACATCTTGCATGCCTGCGTTTGCCCACACACTTACATAAGGGTAACTCATTTGCCAAGTTTAGGGGAGCCAATTTACCCCCGGTCCATATTTTATGTTCTTCTAGCTTTTTGTGTAACGAAGTACTACGATGCAATCAAGCTAGCCGTGCAACGTAGAATAAATAACAGTTACTACGTACTTGTTTAAGAATTGCTTCAGAATTTTAACATTGGTCGATAAAATTTTTGAACATTCGTGATAATTAGGACGTTTTTAGGAGTGAATAGTTTCTGTCTAGGCGCGCTACATCATCATTTAACATTAGATGAGATTGCGGTCAAGCGTTTGCTTATAATGCATATTAAAATGAGTAAAGAGATATAATATACGAGATTTTATCGCGTATTTTTATTATTCCCCACGTTTCGGCTTTTGCAATAGCCTGGTCACGAGCATTAGTCTGTAGTAAGTCTACAATTAGTCAAAGTACCAAACAAAAAATGACCTAACTCTTTTCACCCGTCACCAACTTTATTCTGCGTTTTTTGCTTATAAACCACGTAGTATTCTACTCTATACTATAGCATTAGAGGTGATTTTAGATTAAACGTAGCTTTAGAGTGAAAAAGCCGACTTGCACCAAGGAAACTGTAATCTTGTTAGTTGTTACTGCAGTAAGTAGGTGGAATTTATATGAGATTGTCTTGGGGAGGGTCTTAAAAAGGTTTAGAAGGATTTCTGTTTATCTTAGAATATATTTTTTCTAGACATTTATTTTACACGGAGCTGAGCCACACGTAGGTACGAGATAAGCTGACACTCTATAGATGTCTCGTTTATTTAGGTTGATATTTTAATTCTCATATTCATATTCATTTATTCATTGCTCACAAGAACATTTTAAACAGCTTAGGTGTGATTCTTTAGTATTTGACGTCATAATTTCTCATTTTTATTTTACAAATATACCTCTATACAAAATATACACAATATATACAACTGATTTGGATCAGTTGAACTATCTATAGATAGTTTTTTCGATCGTCTGAAGATAGCTCAACTGTTTCTAATGTATTTTATATGTCTATGTAAATTTTGTAAATACTGTAATAGTCAAGTTTGTGAATAAAAATATTGATCATTTTAAATATACACATAAAAATCAACCAAAGCTTAATACAAGCTTCAAACTTCAAATTCATTTATTCAATAAAATCACAAGGATCACTTTGAAACGTCTTACATACTAGATGATTCTAGGCGCCAGTTCGTCGCGACCAGTGTCTAGAAGAACTGGCAAGAAACTAGACCTGGATTCTAACGTTTTTTTCATATGATCCTTCTTACAATTGTTTAACAAAGCAAAATTAAAAAAGCTGTATCGTCGTTACGTTTACTTTAACGATTGTCACATTTATTCGTGCTTACTTTTCATTCTTCACTTCTCTTATTACACCGGACTACATAATTAACAAAGTAATTAACAAAATGAACAAGTTCTTATTGACCAACCTAAAACTAGCAATGAAAAGTGATATAAAGAAGTAAAATATAATTCAATTATTTTTGAAGAAAATGCCTAATTTTTTTATTCAGCTCTGTTGATACACAACTGAACATTTTTATTCGAGTAGATGTAATATGACGTGACAGACAGAATGGCATATTAGTATCCAATCGATGCAAATAATGTTTCAAAGAAGTTCAACCTCATTTAAAGACAACCACTTAGATGAAGCCTCCTTGCCACTTTTTTTATAAAAAAATACCGTATTTTTCGTTTAGAGATAGGTTTTCGTGTAGGCGTTATATAATATAGTTATTTGGGTTTCAGTAGTTGCTAAATCGTTGGGCCAGTTTTTTCTTTGAAATGGATATCAAAAATGTTTTCCTTAATATTATGTTGCCGATTAAAAATAATCACAAAAGACGAGGAAAACCTTATTTTTTGAAGATTTCGGCAGAAAGCAACAAAAAGACTGTATCCTTGTATATCCTTTGTCAATTTTTCGCTTCAGTGACTCCCGCCAAATAGTGGCGGCCATTTTGGCATCGTGCGTTGAAAGTTAGAAGACGAAGTTGTCTATTGTTCGGTCATTCGTTCATGTTTTTGTGTTGTCCCATTCAGTCGCTTTGATTGATGATGCAGAACTACAATTATTTTGGTGGTCATTTGTTTTTGGCCTCCATTCATGGAAATTAATCCGTTTCCTCGTTGACATTCCAATTACGGACTCAAATTAGATATCTTTCGAGATGCTATTGAATTAAATAATGCTGGACAATCCACACAACATCATCTAGCCCCAAGCTAAGCAGAGCTTGTGTTATGGGTACTAGAAGACTAACATACTTACTTAATACAATACATTACATATAGATATTTTTACTATACAATTATAAAATACCCAGAACCCGGAATAAATATTTGCATATCGTACTGTACAAATTGCAGGATTAGTTGTCTTGTAGGAATGATGAATTTAAAACATTAATTATATCCAAAGGTAAACAGAAATAACGAATTCCAAGTACAATAGGTTTCCTAATGTTCCCGGCTCAAAGAAGAGCCGATGAGCAGCGTAATTTTATAACACGCAAGTAATTTGTTGGTCTTTAAAACTAATAGATTTTTACAGAGACTAATACATCATACATTATAGTAATAGTAATCTTAAGTATAGGTGACCAAGAAATTGGTTTACCACTCTAAGGCTGAATATCATTTGCACGTACAAAACATCAAGGGCTATTTTCGCTTGACAGATTAATAACTGCTACGTCAGAATCTGTCAATCTTTAATCCTTAGCGAATAATTATGTTACTTGGAGATGTCATCAAAAGTGGTAAACCAATTTCTTTGTCGCCTATACATTATCATCTGAGAGAGCCCGAGTCATTATAGGTATAAGTAAATTTTAAAACATAAGAAACTACCTACTTCTGTAGGTCCTTAACTCATATCTTGTTTGTTCTAGTATAATAAAAGCTATGTTTATTCAGTCTATAATCACAGTTATTCATATACTGCAGTGTAAACTGGCTGAGCCAATCAGAGTTACACTCATCAATAAATATGACACATCCAATGATCGAGTTGAAATTAAAACGCTGAACATAGTGGCGCTTTTAAAGATTTACATATTAAATAATATTATTTGCGTATCGTATTTTCGTCTGCGATGCGATAGGATAATTTTAATTCTGATATCGTTTTGCTGAAAAAATATATGGTATCTGACAGCTGGTTTTATTTAGGTACCTACTTATGTACAGAATTGTAATTGGTTACATCAATCGAATTACGTATTTTATTAAACATTATTATTGTTATTATTTTAGCTATTTATAAATTTTGCCATTTGATTTAGATGGAAAGGTATTTAATTATTTACTTAAAGCTTACATTTATTATTATAAATAATATAACATTCCTACTTCAGTGTGGAAGCTGATTATTTTTTACACTTTATTGTATATATTTTAACTTAACTAAACAAATCATTAAATTATATTGGACTAAAAAAATTAATAAAATGGAGTGAAGTTAGTATATTAAATAAAGTATGTTGATATAAGTCTATACTATTAATAAACACATTTATTATCTAAACTCGTGAAAATAGACCTATAAAGGTGAATAGCGTTAACATAAAAATTAAATAATAAAAGAGCTATAAAATGAGTCCACTCCAAACAAGCTAATAATATGTCGGGTCAAACAAAGAACACCTATTAAAACTTCATGTAACGACCATTTAGGCTCTTATTGTAATATCTATAAAGTTCAACGTTGCCTATTAAGTCGACCGAACTTACTCTTCACTATTATAAAGTTACGAATGCACCATATAAATAGTTTTATTTTTGCGTATGTAAAAAAGTAATTATTATCTTTTACACAAAAAAAATTTAGCACGAGATCTTATTTTTAGTTTCAGTGTAATTACTTCTATGTTTTTAGTATACCTAATATATAAAAAAGATTATATAGCGTTGGTTAGTTAAACTTTGATATTACTTTAAATGTTTAAGTTACGCCTAATAAAAGTAAATTAAGTTATAAAAACATCTAACTATCGAATTTAAAAGAATGAAAATAGCACAGTTTTTTTTGTGTATTTTTGTGTCTCTGCTTTATAATAACTGCTGATATTAAACAGAAGGATTATTAAACTTATAAATAAAGCTTTAAGAAGTTTAATTAATAAATCATGTCGAGAATGCACCTTAAAATTTAAAACGGCCGTTTCTTCCGTTATAATTGGCAAAGTTTATGTCATAATTTCTTTTATGAAACTCTCTAAATATCTTAATTAAGGGTTGGTGAGTTTCGCAATTACGAAAGACAAGTGCGCAGGTATGGCAATAAAGAATAGCGGGTTAAGTTTGAACCTAGCAAAAAAACATTCCTTCTAAAAATCAGTCTCTTTAAGAACAAGTCTCTTTTTAAAAACTCTCTTTTGCAGAATCTTTTTAAAGATCAAATTAAAGAAATAAGATTAAAGAATATAATTTTCTTTTAAATGATAAATTATTATAATCTGAAACAATAAATAAATGATTTATTTAAAAAAACACTGCCTAAATACAAATAAAATGAAATATAATAATTAAAGCAGTAGAAGCACGGTTTTGTTATTAACAATATTTGAATATTTATTTCAAACAAGCCCGTTGACGCAACGGCCGGTTTCTCGAACGATGATCAACGAAAAAATCTAATAATTACTTTGTGTCAAACTCGGATCAATCGTGATTTGGGTTTCCAGAAACCGGCCGTTAGTGTTCTTAAATTTTCTAACTTTTGCGCAATTTTAGTTTTTTTTTCTTTCATAAGAACCTTTTTCTGACAATACAAACACAACAAAAAAAAAGTGAAATCGGTCCAGCCGTTCACGCGTGACCAAGAGAAATAGGGATTTTTTTTAAATAACACACATAGACACTATCTATATCCTAGGATTCTACACGGCTCCGTTCATTTACTGACAGATGCTCAGCCACCGTCAGTTAAACGTCACTTTGACATTACTTTGACAGAACTAAGTTAAGTTCGTAAATTCGTGATGTAGTTTCATGAAGTTGTAAAATTATTTCAATGTTTCTACTCTAACTAATTCATCGTAAATTCTATGTTATTTGGAGTTCGTGTCAAACAAACTCATTATTATAAACATATATTCGACAGGTGTCACAGCTCAGTTGTTAGTAGCTCTGCCTTGTATGTAGGTCGTGGGTTCGATCCCCACCGAGAACAAATGTTTTTTTGATGTAAGTATACTGATGTTTGTTTCGTGTCTAGATGTTATACTATGTATTCTAAGTATTTACAAAAAAAAGTAAACTTTTAGCAATCTGGTTCAAATAGTATAAGCTTTGCTTAGTTAAAGACTATGTTCGTCTCTTTTGATTGTCAAATACTTCCTTACACTTAAGAATATGTTTTTTGCTCAGATTATTGTTATTTATCAACAATTTGACAATCTAAGTAGTTGAACTTAATTTATTTGTTCTTTCTTAAGAAGCTAGGTTAAAGACTACTATTATACTACTTAAATACCCCGCAGTTTCTGGCTAGTCGCCTCTATGGCTAATATACATAGCCTGGCCGCATTGGAGTGTGGTGGACCGCTTTTACCTATCCTCCTTTGTTCTACCTCAGATGTCACTTGTGTCACTTTAGACTATTATTAGTGAATTCATGAATAAAAGTGTATTTTGTGATTTCGGAATTTGCTGAAACTTGTTTCCCATATGTTTTGAAGTATACATACTCCACAGATAAACAAATGACAGCTGACTTGGCGCGTGACTTCTTCTTCTTCGTGTCAATTTTTTGGCGGTTGACTGACGTGACAGATATATTTCAAATAAACACTTGACACTGACAGAATTGCCTATTGTTTTTTTTATTACGTAATAAGCGATGTGCATCTGATGTCTAGTGGTAACCTGCCTATAACAATGTATTGCTTCAATGGTCAAGTGCCATGTGATTCGAACAGTGCACGGAACCTTTGTTTTTGAATTTCATTATTACTTTGGTTACGAACTCGTACTAAATTATATAGATACTTCAACTGTTTCTTTTGTATTTTATATGCCTATGTATATTTTGTAAAGACTGTAATAGTCGTAAGTTTGTTTGTGAATAAATACTTATTATCTATAGATAATTTGCAACGGTCTATAGATAGCTCAACTGTTTCTTATGTATTTTATAAATGTATATTTTGTAAATACTGTAGTCGTAACTTTTTAAATAAATAGAACTTTATTCACAAACAAACAAAATTAACTATAATTTATTAATTTAACTATACAGTATGTACCTACAAAATGTACCTACCTACATATAAAATACATAAGAAACAGTTGAGCTATCTACAGACCGTTGCAAACGATCTATAGATAGTTCAACTAATCCAAATCAATACCAATCGGAAGCGTGCCAAGATACTGGTTGCATTGCCGCGCTGAATAGCAATGCTGATAAATTGAATAAATTCTTATTTCTATAGTGAACATTTTATATTAAATACTTATCACTTATTCTATGCCACCGAGGTTCATTTTAAGGTGGTACTGGCCCCGTTGTTAGTCGAATGTTTGTTCGCGGTTTTAATCGTGCACGGAGTTGGATTCAGGTGAAGTTACACGGAATGAGTGTTGGTTCGAGTTTGGGCGTTTATACTGTGGACTGTGTCGCTTGTCTAATAGGCCTGCAACGCTTCCGAAGTTGGCCCGCTAGTTTGACCATTTTGCGAAAGGAATTGCTTTTTGGTTTGCGTGTGGATAAATACTATTGTTAGTGTAACTATGGTAACTAGATTGCATCTGGTAACTAACTACTTTCTGCTGTATTTTTTTGTAATTGGTGGAAATAGCGGAGAATAGGGATGAGTGGAAGGACTTTGGAGACCTTTGCCCAGCAGTGGGACAAGATAAATTAGAGAAAAAAAAAGTGTGTTTTAAAAGCAGTATTTTAATCTAGTATTTTGTCTGTTTTAGATACGTTTAACATTAGATATAAATAAGTATATATATATAAGTCATTACAAAAGTTGACGCATGCCTTGAAACATTACCAGAGTTCTTTCAAATTTCAATAACCCAATTTTATAATTGTTTTGATAAACTTTACTAAGACCTTTTTCATTTTTTCCAGGAATGTGGTATACAACCTCAGTCTAACAGACCTCACAGAGCAGCGTCGACTTGTGTGGTACTCGCCGGAAAATGACGTCAAAATGTGCGTCGTTAAAGGAAAAGACGAGGTACGTATTATTTACCTTTATGTTACGTCACTTAGTATATAACTGTTTATTATGTGTATTATAAGTTAAATTGATACCGCAATGGAACTTCAGTAATTAATTTAGTTTAATAGTAATTAGTCTGCCAGCTATGGCATAAAAAAAAATTCTTTGTAAGAAGGATCATATAAAAAAAACGGTAGGAACCAGACCGTAAGTTTTTTGCCCGTTCTTCTAGGCTCTGGTCGCGTGGAACTGGCACCTAGAATCACCTAGTATGTTAGACGATTCTAAATGATCGTTGTGATTTTATTGAATAAATAAATATTTGATTTGATAAACATAGCTTTATGAAGTTTAAAAAATCTGATGCAACTAAATCTCATTTGCAAGAAACACCGTAATATCAAATGTTTGCAGGTGCAAGGCGCTAGTCAAAGTTTCAAGTTTCCCGTATATTTTAGTGCTGTATTTACATATTTAAAACCGTAATATGTTAGCAGGGAACTTTATATGCGTAGTCAGTGTGCAGCTTACCTTAACCCCATTAACTACGTGGCGCTACGTGACAAGTGGCTACGCCGTAGAGCCGCTACGGCGTAGCATGAAATTTCGTAGAAGCTACGTGCTTGTAAAAATATTAGCATTCAGTTCCTGATATGTAAGTAGATGCTGAAAGTTAGGAAACGAAATATTTCCTGGAAAAAGAGATGTTTTGATATTTCATGTTGTATTTTAAATTTTGGGTAAATAATTCTTATAAAATTATATTTTGTATATCAGTGTAATAATAAAATAATTTATTTTAAATATTTTTTGGATCTTCTTCTTCTTCTTCTTGCGTGTAACAACACAACAACACTCGACCTGAGTGAAACTTAAATAAAGAACTAATAACTTTTTGGAACTAATTAAGCAATATAATAGAAAACAAAAAGCACACGTTTATTTTGTGACTAAAAAGTCATAAAAAACTAATTGAAAACATTAAGAAAAAGTCGTGGTTCTTGTACACTTATCAAATTAAAGTATCGTTCCACAAAAACAATTTGAAAAGCGTTATAAATAAAACAATTAGCGCCAATCTAAAATGAACTTTGGCCCCGCTGCAGATAATTGAATTTCCACCTGCCAAGGAGCTGTATTCTGCTAATCGTCTCTGTACCGAATACCGGCAAATTAAAAAGTCAATCGAGTGGAAACTCGCTCCGCGTTTAAGACGGCCGTAGGGTTGCCAGATGTTTCAAACATGCCATTTTGGTAACATTTCTGGTTTTTAGTGCCATTTTGGTGCAATTTCTGTTTCTGACTCTTAAGACAGAAATGTTTGAATCAAATTAGCAAATTGTGACTCTCAGATGAATATTAAACAAACAGATGGCCTAACCGATCCTAAGTGGACCTTATATAGGGTTCCGTAATCCATAGCTTAGACACAACTAATGTACCTAAAACTGCAAACTGCAACCTGTTTAACTGGACAAATTGGCGTCACAGCTCACTTGGTAGTAGCTCTGCCATCTATGCTGTGGGTCGTGGGTTCGAATTAGTTCGTAACGTGGTAACAAAGTACATAAAAACCGTCAAACTAGTCATGATAAAAGATAAAAATACTTTAAAAAAATGACGTGTGGCACTCGGGGATTGCCGCGGTAAAACTATTGCATAGCATTTTTTGCTGGATTACGCATGCGCAGTGTTAGGTATTTTCGTTACGGAATTTCTGGATTCGGTCTCCACCCTCAAGGCCCGCGATAGAAGCTATGCAATAGCTTAAAAATAAGGAATTACAGAGTAGGTATCTATTATTTTTAGCGCCAATATCCTCCCATCGCCGCCTAGGCATAAAGTGGCAACCCTAACGTTGTAAGATCCGTGTGGGAACCGAGGTTACCTTATTTTAGTTGAGGTTAATGAGAGATCTCGCTGCGAGGTTATGGAAGCCGGCGAGATTACAACGTATTCAATATAAGTTTTAATTAAACTTTTCATACAGTTTTTCAGCTGAAATAATGAAAAATTTACGGCATAAAAAATATCACATATTTTAATAGTAATCTGGATATATTAGCGTGACTTTGGGTATTTGGATGTGGATCAATAACGTCAGTAACCGTTATTTTAGGTTACGACGTTTTTAAACACTATCGGTCTATCTTATAAAAAGTTACGGCAGAATTAAAGACTTGTTAAAGGCTCGGTGATATTTTTGTCGTCTTATAAACGAACAATAAGCCAAACGTATCCCTAAAGTGTATCCTAAAACTAAAGTTCTCAGAACCCTCCTTTAGCAGATATTTAAAAATGGCCGTCATGTCAAAATAAATTCTTAAATTTATTTTGCTTCTTTCTAAGTAATTGAGACATTAGATGGTACAAAAAGTATACAGCGAAGGAGTAAAAAATAATGCCGACCGATAAAAAGGACAGACATGCTGAAATGAGATGAAAAATTTTGTTGTTTGTTGATTTCTTGTTAAATAAATTCTTCAAAAAGAATAATCAAATATCTTGGAAATAGGTATGCTCGGACCTAGAAAGAGACTAGCGTAGAGCCGGTATACCACCAAAACATCATGTGCTAACAGTAATTAAATGCTGAGGCAAATACATTATGTTGGTTAATAAGGTTTTTCATTTTCATTTGTCTCTTGAAGTAGCTGCCTAGTCTACCTACATATGTAAATGTTTACTCACCTTCTTACTTAAGTGTCAGGTTTACGGAGATGCAACTGCATCAGCACAGAGATGATCATCTGATCACCTGATCAACGGGGATATAATCGGGCAATCACTGCACCATGATATACTACCTAATAAAGACTTGTCCTGACACCGTTATGGAAACCCTCTGATTACTACCTACTTATGCATAATCTAATTACTTATATCTCTACAACACTAGTCATTTTCATCACTATTGTCATCCACCACACCATCGGGGAACACTGCTTCCACCAACCCAAAGTCCTTCTCCGCTACTTTAAGGAGTTGGGCTGGCTGGGGTGAGGTTAGCAGGGGTACAATGCACAATACACCCCATTGCAGGATGTCAGTGCAGATCTTATTCCCCCATTTTGAATTAGAACACTTGTCTTGATGCTTATATTATGCTTATCATAAACATTTTGGTTTACTCAATGCCAATTAATAATTAGAATCTGACCATGATTATTCATGATATACCCCATATATATGTAGACAGGATTAAATAAAAGTCATCTAGAAATATAACACATGTATAATCAGTTGAACGTGGATCTCATTGTTTAGAAATAAATATTCACGGACATTTTACACATCACACTCCAGTCCCAATTATGAATCTTCTTTTATCATTACATTTCAAACTGCAAACAATTGGTGACAGCTCTTCTTTTCAATTGAGAACATACACATTCTATTTTAATATTCAGCTCTCTTTGTCCTTTTGCTATCTGGAATAGAAAGAAAATGGTACGGATCAAAAATGATAAAATTAACAATAGGTAAGAATATATTGGGAAGAGTGAGCAAAGATTTTATAGACAAATCAGGTAAACGCTGCTGTATGTTAAATGGTGATAAAATCAAATAACTTTGAGGTTGTCGGTACAGGTAGGTTCAAAAGTCTGGGAAAACACTATGGTTCGTTGCTTTTATCTTACGTTTGCCCATGCTACGTGTTCCTATAAATATAAAAACTACTGAGAACCAACAACACTTTAAATAATACAAAATATACAACTGCAGTTACATTTTCAGGTTCCAAAAAGTTCTAGAGATGGGTTTTATTGTGTGTTTGTACAGTGAAATAGCAGCTAGTCGCATTTTTATAACCAATATGAAACAGCAGAAAACAAAATTCTATTGGTTGTTTATATTTGCAAGATTTCTCTAAATTAAAACGAAATAATCTTTTGTTTACCTTTTGTAATGTCAAAAGCATGCCAATTGTGCCAAAGTCAATTTAAGTTTCGGTCAAAAATGATAGATAAAACTAAAACCGACGAATTCCGAAATAAAAAAAAAATGAATTGTTGCCATTATTTGGATGAAAACGGAATTAGCGAGACCTTAGCTAATGCACTGTTAAAATTCGATTATAAGACAACATCCATATCGTGATACTAAAGAACACGCTTACTGCTTAAAGTTCGCTTATGTTAAACAACGCTTACAATCTGATTTAAGCTATTTTTATAAGATAGACCGTTAATATTCAAACATCTAAACGTTCATTGTGTATTGAATAAGACACAATTTCAAAGATTTTCCCCAAAATTAGTTTATCCAATAATCAGTATGTCATTATATTTTTTTTTACATTTATACAATTGTTTCGTAAAGAAGTAAGAAGTAGTTCGTCTTAAGCTGTTTCATTATCTAAAATAAATAATCGGATATTTTATAACATGCCTTTTAAAAGAGTTTTCGGTTTATTCGTGAATTTACTAAACAATAGAAACGCATCGCTTCTAATTCTAATTCTAATTCTAAGTGGGGGAATGAGATCTGCACTGACGTCCCGCAGTGGGGTGTATTGTGCATTGTCCCCCTGCTAACCTCACCCCAGCCAGCCCAACTCCTTAAAGTAACGGAGAAGGACCCTGGGTTGGTGGCAGCATTGTTCCAGCATCCCCGGTGTTGTAGTGGATGGTGACATTGACGAACAGGACCCGATCAGCTCCTGCAGTCCCGTTTTGAGCCTGGCTTCATTTGTGGCAGAGCAATGCAGTAGCACATGCTCTACAGTTTCCTTTTCTTGTAGACATCCGCGACAGAGGTCACTGTCTGTCGCTCCGATTTTAAGTAGATGGTGATTTAGATCACAGTGACCTGTGATGATGCCCACCATCATTCTTAAATCTTCACGTCTTAGTTTGAGCAGCGTTGATGCCGTGTGCCTGTTCATTGCTGGAAGCATTGTTTTGGTGTGTTTGCAGTCCGGTCTGCGCTCCCACAGTTTCTAAACGCATCGCTTAATTGTACTGCGACTTATGTCAACAAAATTCCTTACATTATTATTTCTACTTTATAGTTTATTGTTACAGAAAACAGTTGATTCATTACTTACTCATTCAGTAATTTATCTCGCCAGTTTATTCAACTTAAAAGCATTGAAGCCCGATTATTTCGTTGAAAAACAACGGGTACCTCGTTGCATATATTTTTCAGACTTTAATTAACCTTCAAGGCGGCCTTCAGGCAGCCATTAAGGCCCTAACAGTAGTACCTACTAGTTATTACACTGTGGTCTAACGGTTGAGGTCGTTACGAGCGAACGGAGAAGTTTTTCACTAAATGTTTATTTTTTCATGAGATTAAAAAGTCGATGAACGAGCATAACTTTCCAAAGTAAACCGGATTTACACCGATCTGTCATTATATTGGATTATCTTAATCTGATAGTAAAATAAATAAATATTCACGGACATTTCTCACACACTCTAGTCGCAAACTAAGCAAAGCTTGTACTCTGGGAACTAGATTGCTGATAGGATACTTAGTTACAATAGTATTTGTTTAAACAATCTCA
Organism: Ecliptopera silaceata; assembly: GCA_932527185.1. NCBI lineage: Eukaryota > Metazoa > Arthropoda > Insecta > Lepidoptera > Geometridae > Ecliptopera > Ecliptopera silaceata. The sequence continues at coordinate 3,938,755 of OW052209.1, read as the reverse complement.
CCCATTATATATTTGCGTATCAACGTTATATTAGCCAAATACATGAAAAATGTTCACCTACTGTTGAGTGAAAAACAAAAATAGATAATTAAATATGGTAATATTTTGATCTGATGAAAAACGCCAGGCGACGATGAAACATAATTTATATGTTTAATTAAAAAGTAAAATTAGCTTTAACACTATCTTTTCTAATTTATACAATAATCCTTCGAAAACGGCATTTTTGATGTCTTAAAATCCAAGCTATGTAAAAAAGTTAAAATAACACTTTGTGGAGTTGGAAACCTCTATAATGACTACCAATTTATAAAACTACCGCCATTTGGCAGCAAAACTAGCTTTTTCTGAGCAAAATGCACTAAAACTTAGATGATGATTGCTAAGATTATTATCAGTTTAGAAATAAAACTAAAAAATCCACAGATTGTTTTGTTGATTCGGCGAGTTGAATGTTGCGAGATGTGTAAAATGTATAACATTTATTTATGGATAGGCGTCAGCTCAGTATAAGCTCTGTTGTGGGGTCGTGGGTTCAATTCTCACCCTGAACTAGATAAGATTTATTTATTGATAATAATCAATATGGGTAATGAATGTGGATGGATGTAGAAGTAGAGGGAGGCCAAAGAAAAGAGGGATGGACTGTGTGAATGATGACATGTGTAAGAAAGGTGTGAGCATTGAGATGACGTCTGATAGAGGAGAGTGGATGAAGAGGACGTGTTGTACCGACCCCACATAATGCGGGACAAGGGTAGGAAGATGATGATGATGATGAATCAATATGGGTATATTACATTATTGCATTGTATTATTAATCATAAAACCATTTGTGTGATGACAAACATTGATGTTTATTCTATGTCTATGTTACTTTCTATTCGACGTAAGCATTTATGAAAAACAATATCTATCCGCAATTTAGCTCCCATAGTACAATTTGTAACATTGCTTTATCTGTAATCCCAAACTACACTGAGAAAAATGTCATTTTGGCATAATCATAAAATATCGTGACGTTGGTTTAAAATAGATGCGTTGTCTTATAATATGTTGATAATAAGTAAATATTACGCTAGAACTGAAATGTGTTAAGATGGAATCGAATGTTTTGGGTAAATAATGCAATATTATGATACTTGTCATCGTAAAAATTTGTAATTATGAAATAACATTATCTTCTTCAAATAATAACACAATGTAATAGAAAATGGTCCACTGTCCCATAAATTAGTATGATAATTATAAATAAGATTCTAATTAAAAAACACAATGGCAGTCACCGTAAAATAAATAGATTTCATAGTTTAATATGAGGAAGTATCTCTAAAAATACGATGACCTCCCCCTAATGTACTATATTAAATTATAATGCTTTAAACTTATATTTTTAAAGTAAGCATCATTTTTTAATATTACAGTCATATTATTTTATGTGAATCCTATGATAATACGATTAAATAATCTCATATTTTTAGAGTAAGCATCAAAGTTCAATATTATAGTCATATCATTTTATGAGTATCCTACTAAATTATTATTACAGAGACCCATTTATGAGTAGCATCTAGCATTTGAATGATGTCCTACAAATTTATGGTGACGGCATTATATAGGTCTCCCTCTCTCACTTCATTCCGCCGCCGCGCCATTTCGGTCATTTGTATTTCACCGCTACAGCCGTGACGACTCACGCACGACTCGTTTAATAAATAGCAAAAACAATTCCATTAGTGCCAGTGAATGTGTTTGATCAGTGCAAAAATGGATATGGCTAAGCGCAAATCTCTGGCTGGTTAGTCACCGCCAGAAGGGCTCGACGGCAGCATTTAGTTTCGTTGGGCCTTATTGAAAAGCCCAAGTCACGTTCTCGCTCCAAGTCCAGTCCTAGGCTAGACACCCCTCGACGCGCTGGAATCGACCTAACCGGACTTAAAGAAGGTAACTCCTTTTCAAGAAATTTTATGTTTTCAGATTGAATTAAATTATCAAGAACAGAAATAGAGAAAAATATCTGAATTATATATATAATTATATTCTAGGTGAAGTGGAGGACGTAGCGTCAGCATTAGAGCAGCTGTCATGTCCTTCAGCTGGTCCGTGGCAGGAGGTCAGTGCCCTGTGGCTGGAGACGATGCGAGCTCGCCTCCGGTACTTGTACTACGAGGAAGGGACATTACAGGAGTACTTCAATAAGTATCCTATCCTGAAGTCAAGTGATGGATGGCGACTCTTGACGTATGACTACGAAGCACTGTTCCCTGATAAATCCGGGGGCCTCGACGCCTTGGATGCTTCATCGGAAAACATACTAAAAGCTGCTCAGCAGAAGCATAACACCACAAAGGACTCGTTTCTTCGTCGAAAAATAACTGATACATTGGCAATTTGTGACGGTAAGGAAAATATTCTGTTATATAGTTCTAGGTGCTCGACCTTCCTGGGTTGGTGAACCCGTTATAAAATATATAGACAAAAAAGAATTTAAAAATTATCTAACATGGTGCAGTCGTTCAGAAGTAACGGGCGGGCGGACAAACATTTCGGCAGTTCATTTTTACATATATAGATAGATGTATATAGTATTAATTTTATTTTGTTCTGATACTTTTCCCTATTTGCTCAGTTAATGATGATGTGTTGTGTCAAATATACCTACTAAGTATTATTATTTTCTTTCCAGATGAACAACCGGAGTCAAAATTAATAGCAGCGATATTGCTACTCGGCTGTCTCTTTAATATTCCTCCTGCCCGTCGATCTAGAAAAGACTGGCAAGCTTCACGAGCGGAGATATTGGATGGATTTGTGACCATCGTGGATGATGACGTGCAAGTGGTAATTGAGGAGCGTCGCCAAAAGCTTCAAAAACTAGGTATTAACCTCCAACCATTTATAATTTGGTGCCGCCAGTCAGGTGTCTCCTTGACAGTATGTGACAATACGTTTTACAAGTTCACAAAACTAACTGAGGCTGTTGATGTGACTTTTAAAATATTTCATGCTACTGCGGCTAAATATCCTACTGAAAGCTATAAAATTTGTAAATTAAATTTCTACTCGTCTCAACCTTTATTTTGTATACAACAACCTATATATATATATATATAAAAACTAGAATTATTGAACATAATGTATATAATGATTTTTTATAATGACCGACAAATAGATACTGTAATCATTAAGGCGATGATGTTTCTAAACAAAACAGTCTTCTTTTATACTGTTATTCAGTAGTGTTTAGAGTATATAATAATTATTCTTTCATACTATGGAAATAAAAATACCATTTAATTTTCTGTTTAATTTATACATACATCCCTTCTTACCTTCTTACCATTCTTGCCAAGGTACTTTTTCCTATTTTTTACTTGCTCCTCATTTTTTTAAGGTTCAAGTTTAGGGTTCTTCAGTTTTTTTTAATATTGAGCTCACACCTAATAATATTTAAATGAAAAGAACCAATATTGGATACTTAAAAATAAGGGGATCATGTAAGTCCAGTGGCGCCCTCAATTATAGGATTGTGTTTTCTAATAATCCAAACAATGTCTGTGTAATCCACCAGTATTTAGTTGTAGTCCTACTGATGGAGAATGAGTAGAACTACAAGTACTAAGTATCACTGGTGTATTAAAGAGATATTAATTGGTTTAATAAAAAACACAATCCTCCTATTGAAGGCGACCTCCGTAAGGGGCTCCGTAATAGGCTATAACCAGAGATATGAGGAAATAGTAGGAAAAGTAAGAGGACCTAACCTAAAATACGAGGAGGTTACCGAAAAATAGTAGGAAAAATAATAGGATATAACTGGATATATGAGGAAGGCACCGAAAAATAGTAGGAAATATTGTATTACAGAACTGAATATGTGAGGAAGTCACCGAAAAATAGTAGGAAAAATTGTATGACATAACTGAATATGTGAGGAAGTCACCGAAAAATAGTAGGAAAAATTGTATGACATAACTGAATATGTGAGGAAGTCACCGAAAAATTGTAGGAAAACTAATAGGATATAACTGGATATATGAGGAAGGCATCGAAAAATAGTAGGAAACTAAAACTAAATCCATGGTGACACATCATCTTAAATACTGTTATCATCAACTTCAGTATTATCATCGTTCTTTTTGGTGAATCACTATGCTCCGTCCTTTGAGTGAATTCATCATACTTTAAGCTGAATTCACCTCTTTTATGATTGTCAGTTTTCTCAGTGTAAGCATTGCTTGTAGCGCGATGTGCGAATTTTTTTTTTCCTTAACCTTTTTCGTCCCACTGCTGGGCAAAGGTCTCTCCCAAATTCCTCCATTTCTTCCATTGCTTCTTCTCACCATCTTTTTTCAAATCCGTCTAAATCGTCTTGCCAACGCTTCTTAGGCCTTATAAATATATTGCATTTTATTAAATTACCTTGATTCCCGCGCTGCGTCTCACTCCACTACACCATAGGGGATATTCTTGATATCCCATCAGTTTACTACAAGCTCTCGATTTAATCTACTATTCAGTCAATCCCGATCCGACATCAAATAACAAAATTACAGCCGTATAATCCTGTCGATATGTTGAGCTATGATTGCATTTGCATTGCGATGTACGGTACGGTACAAGTAGTATGTACGGTACAAGTAGTATGTACGGTACAAGTAGTAATCCTATTGCATTGGGACTCATCCACACGGAACCCTATACGGAGCCGGGTTCCGTGAAGATCTTCGAATGGATTAGGGCATACGATAACTTAGTTACAGTTGGGTTCAATGCCTGGGATATGTAAAGTATCAGTCGTAAATTCGATAGAGTTGTTGAAAAGTATAACATAGTTCGTAAATAAGTTGAAATAAAGTATTTTCAAGTTACAAGTCAATTAGTTATAATCTTACAATCAGCCCGTACACTTTTTTTATCATTTAATAAACTTCCATCGTTTGAAGAGAAGTTGGAAAGCATTTTTTTATGTTTTTGTTCTTACAAAATAAAAAAGTATTAGCTTAGTAAAAAAACTATGTTCGATGAAAAGTTTATAGTATCTAGTACATTTAAAGAAGAAGGCGTCCGTTATGTTAATAGTTTTACATAAAATATGTAAATCCGTTATTGGCTTTATGATCTATTATTAAGATAACTTATCTTGTATAGAGATATCTCCAATAGCTGTGGATTCTGTTAAATAAAATAAAACTTAAGAAAATAGGTTATCGATAGCATATAGTTTTCAAGTAAGGGTGTAGGTACTTAGGTACATCAAGAGACGAGTGAATGGGTATCTTCTAGGCAAACGTCACTTAACATCAGATGAGATCGCGGTCAATCGCTTGCCTATAACTTGTAATAGTCCAGTCAAAATAGACTAAAATTATGACTTAAATCCAGCTTGTTGGGAATTAATGCAAGCTAGAATGTCTATTTTGACTAGACTATAAAAAAAAATCTAGGTTTGTAAGTCTAGACAAAGGCTCTAAGCGCATTCCAGTACGTCCGTCCCTTGCGTCTAGGCCTGCAGGCTGATTGGTCGCTCGTGGGACGTTCGGAAATTCATGCCTCAATTGAAGGCGAACGTGGACTTGTAAGCTTAGGGTGTCCAGCCTAGTGTTTTCTACAGGACATTCTTAGCATCTTACTTCTACTTTCTTAAAGATTTATGTTTGATACTAAGAAGTAACGCTCGTTAAAGGCGTGCAAGGATTACCATTAGCAAGACTTTTATTTCAGCGGTCCAGACAGAATGTTTTACATAAGTATGTGTGTCTGATAGAATGTATGTGTATTTTTAATAGAACCAGGCAAATCTACATACATAGGCAAATCTAGTTTTGCTTATAAATTATGATTAGGTAGAGACTATTTGAAACTTAATTCTTGAGACCTATGTGTCAAACGACATGCTACTACGGCCGGTTTCTGGAAACCCAAATCACGATTGATCCGAGTTTGACACATAGTAATTATTTGATTTTTTCGTTGATCATCGTTCGAGACCGATGACTACTCATTATGTGCCATTATTAAAAAAGAAACAATCAGAACCATAGACCAGCGTAAATCCTTTTGCTTTCCACTAACATTGCTCGAATTTCATCACCTTTCCGCACAATAACACAAACAACACATGGTAACACTTCTACGTATGTACTATGTACCTAACTATATGCCATTTTACTTTGCCGAGAGCAGTGGGTACCTAGACGTGCGACGGCTTCTAAACAGATTTCTACGATTTCAACGGGCTCAAAAGAATTGTGGTGCAAATCTTTATTATCTCTCTTTGTCGACGATGTTCTTATCGAAGAATGTTGTGTTTGAATGGGGAAAAGATATCACAATACTTTTAGTAGATAACAATAGAAATATTAGTTTGTTTAGATTTCTTTATCGTTGTTTTGAGTGTGTTAATTTTATAGTCACTGCGACTTTTTTGTTATGAAATCTAATTGACTCTATCATGACGATTCGTAAGGAGTAAGTAGTCAGGAATGATTTTATTGAAACTTTGACTAGGTCACATTTAGCTAAACACAAATCAACTACAAAAATATATAAGTATGTGTTTTTACAACAGTTTACAACAACTTTCTTTTATACAAATAAAAGTTAATTTACTTCGGTATTTCCCAACGTTGCTCAATCCAGAAAATGTCACAAGCTTCGCTATCCAAGTCTAGGTACAGTAACCACTTGAATAGCTCAATTCGGAACATAGACGAAACTCAGTCCGTTTGAAACTCTGAAAACCCTACGATCTACGATATATCCGTTAGAATCCTCGGGATTCCGGATGCCCTGAATTAGAAAGTAACTGGTCAAGAGCGGATTGCACAGACGAGCTTGATCGCTTGGAGCTCCAACATTTGAAACTGTTACAGCCGTAATGGGAAACAGGGTTGCCACTTATCACTATTTTTCACCATAATCACAGAAGTATTTTGATTATTTAATCCTATACAAAAATGATCAATATCAGTAAACGCGTAGTTAGATAGGTACCTAACTCTTTATTGTTCACCACACACAAATAAAAAAACAAAGAACTTAAACAAGTAGTAATAGGCATCACAATGGGCGGCATTATCGCTGAGAGCGATCTCTTCCAGGAAACCGAAATAGTTAATCATATTTTACAATTTATTACTACTGATTTGGATCAGTTGAACTATCTATAGATCGTTTGCAACGGTCTGTAGATAGCTCAACTGTTTCTTATGTATTTTATATGACGATGTACATTTTGTGAATACTGTATAGTCGTAAGTTTGTTTGTGAATAAAGTTAATTTAATTTTAGTCCCAAAAAATGTATATACCTATGTTAGAACATGATTCGAAGAAAGATTAGATTTAAAGGTACATTCGGATAATTATCTATATGAAATGGAAACCGCGACTCTCAGTTATATTTTTTTTTTTTTTTTTTACTTATGGGTAATAGTTAAAGTGTATAACAGTGTCAGCCCTACAAAGTATTGCGGCGTGGTGCGTCTCAATGGGGCTGCGTAATGGCCGCAGCTGACGCTCGCACGGGCGCGAACAAATCCTATTGAACCGAGAAAACCAACAGTGACAGACTAGTTTAAACTTTATTTTTCAGCATATACAGTTGTTTATCATTAAAAACGGTTATGAGGACAGTTTTCGACTACAGACGTAATTGAACGAATGCTGATTTCAGCTCTATTACCTTACAAATAGATTTAAAAAAAAATGGACAAACGAGTTGAGAAACTGTTGGACTCGGCACGACTTACTACAAATAAAATACGCGTTTATTTTTTCTCCTAAAGTTTATTCACAAAATGAGACATAAATCAGGTTGTATTTTCCTTTATGCACAGATTAAACATTGAAATTACTCTTAAAAGTATTATAACCTCAAACTTTTTATTCCAGGAGAGTTGTCAAAACTACATCCGGGTCCTAGTGTCTCTTGGTCCTGGTCGATTGCTGGTTTGCGGGACGAATAGCTTCAGGCCATTCTGCAGAGAGTACGGCGTCCAACGAGACTCTTATCACATGGAGAGGGAGAAGTCAGGCCAAGCTGTCTGTCCGTACGATCCGGATCATAACTCCACTGCGGTTTATGCTGGTAAGTTTCTGATATCTGATCAGCCAATACCTTAAATATTGATGTAAACACGAAAGTTTGTATGGATGTATGTGTGTTACTCTTTCACGCAAGAACTATTGAATGTTATGATAATGTAGTTTATATATCTATATATATAAAAATGAAACCCGTTTTCCGTTGTCACGACATAGCATGAAAACGGCTTGACCGATTTGGCTGTTTTTTTTTGTAGTTTTCTAATATGTACTCTGTATAGGCGACAAAGAAATTGGTTTACCACTTTTGATGACATCTCCCAGTAACATAATTATTCGCAAAGGATTACAGATTGACAGATTCTGACGTAGCAGTTATTAATCTGTCAAGCGAAAATAGCCCTTGACGTTTTGTACGTGCAAATGATATTCAGTCTTAGAGTGGTAAACCAATTTCTTTGTCGACTATACAAGTAGTAGGCTATAGTTTTTAAAGACATTTTGTTAAAATCGTCTTAAATATAATTATGGTTCAAAGACGTCCGAACCGACGAAGAAGTCCTGAGCACCAGCTAGTTATAGAAAAAATAAAGAGTTTGCCCAGTATGACTTGGCTATAAATATTATACAAGACAACATGGCAATATTGTTTGGTATGATAATAAAATAATCGTTTGTATCTTCTTACATATTCAAACGAAAGAGACCTTATCTAGTTAATAATAATGCTTCAAATGGAATAACGTTAAAAACGTTTAACCCAAATTTTTTATATAGAACTCAAACTTAGGTAAATCCCCCAGCAGTTGATTATAAGCTTACCTTAATGGCTTACAGAGCATCCAAGTACAATTAACTAGAACTCAATTTAATTGGATTAGCGTGAGACTAATACACCTAGGTGCTTAACTACCTATGTTGCGTCAATGTACGTAAAGTGCACATCTAACTGACTTGGCTAAGCCAAACCACCTGAGGGCTAAGCACGAATAAATGTGACTATCGTAAACGTAACGTATTTAAGATACTGTGCGCTAACGCTGCAACGTTCGACAGTAAAGATTTCGACACAAAGTGTATCTCAAATGCGTCACTGTTTGGATACGTTTACGATTGTCACATTTATTCGTGTTAAGCCTTCAGATGTGGACAAAATTTCATTTTTCTCATCTCTTGTTTGTTGCTGATGATTGACTTATGGTTATTATACCTGGCTTGTTCACATGAACAAAGCTAAGAGACAGTTCATACAAACTAGGTTGACTCTGTTCTAATATCAAAATATATTATTAGCAATTTCGAAGACACTATAGTGTCAAAAAATGCCTCATCATCATCATCATCATCAACCTATATTAGTCCACTGCTGGACGTAGGTCTCTCCCAAGACGCGCCACTGAGCCCGGTCTTTGGCCCTTCTCATCCAGTGTTTGCCAGCTACACTCCGCAGATCGTCGCTCCATCTCGCCGGAGGGCGTCCTACACTACGCTTGCCTAAACGCGGTCTCCACTCCAGTATCCGTTTGCTCCAACGGTTGTCGGTTCTTCGGCAAACATGGCCGGCCCACTGCCACTTCAGCTTGCTAATTCTTTGAGCTATGTCGAACACTTTGGTTTTCTGACGAATAATTTCGTTGCGGATTCTGTCACGCAAAGAAATTCCGAGCATAGCTCTCTCCATAGCGCGCTGAGCGACTTTCAGCTTGTGGACCAACCCCACTGTCAGTGTCCACGTTTCAGCAGCATAGGTCATAACGGGTAGGACGCACTGGTTGAAAACTTTCGTTTTCAGACATTGAGGGATGGAGGACGAGAAGACTTGACGAAGTTTCCCAAACGCAGCCCAGCCTAGCTGTATTCTCCGGTTTAGCTCTTTCTCGAAGTTGTGTCAAAAAATGCCTAATCTAATTCAATTCTTATGATAAATTTCATATAAAAACTAAACTAAACAACATATATCCAACTAGATTGGGGTTAATCTTATTTAAGCAGTCTAGATCCTTTTCGTCAGTAAATCACTTAGATACTCAAACAAAGTTGTCGAAAAAATTACTCAATAACATAACGTCCAAAACTAAATAAAAAAATATTATCTAGGGATGATAAAACCCTTTCTAGATAATACACTTTCGACATTTCTGCTCCAAAAACTCGTTATAGAGGTCACATATGCCCTACATCCCTTTGTCATGAAATTAGGAGAAGGAAAATCTTTTTCATATTGATTGTACCCACTTTCACAGTCTAGTGGCGTACAATGGCCAGTCATTGTTGCATTGAAAAGATTCCGTGTTGAATGGGTAACGTGACTATTATACATAATAGGTGTGAAAAACGGTGTGAAAGAAAAATCAGTTTAGTACCTATCAATGCAGTTATCAATAAATATTCCTGGACATTTTACACATCGTCCCAAACTAAGCAAAGCTTCTTATATGGAAATTTAATTGATAGAATACTTATAATCCAAGTATACTTTTTTTATATCATAGATTACGAACGCAGGGACTAGAGCCAATTTTTATTTTCATCACAAAAACATTTGCTCTCTGTGGAGACCGAACCCACGACCCACATGGAAGACATAGCTACTACTGCCTACTACCAACACACACTAACAAAAAAAAGTTACTGAATTAACCCTTTTCAAAATAAAATGAAGATGTCTTATTGCAAAGGATAGAGTTTGGATCATTTTGGCTTTAGCAGAAAAAAGCGCGCATAATTAGCGCTTATTTTCGTTATAAAGATTGTAAAGTTACATTCGGCGTTTGCAACTAACAGCAGAAAGACCCATCAAGTAATCTGTAGTAAACACGCAAGTTTCATCCCCACACAAACAATTTACTACCCAACGCAGTGAGCATATCATCAATTACGGGGTGCTACGTGGGGTGTCCCTTTACGCAATTTTCTTTGCATCACATCCCCTTGTTAATACGTTTATCACTTTGGGAAGATACGGAAAGATCTTGCAACACTTTCAATGTATTTTTTACCTTCAATGGAAGCTTCGTCGGTTTATTTTTGAATAGGTATTGCTATTGAATAATGGTTGTCATAAAATAGATAAATGTCATAACTAAAGCTTGGACATGTACCTACAGTGCAATGGGTTTGAATTAGTATTTTTCAAAGTTAGTCTAATTTCGTTCCAATAAATTTAAAGTAGAATTAGTAGTTTACTTGCAAACCGTTTAGTTTTAAAACTTTGCAACTACCAAACCAAGTTCCACGCGGTTTATACGCAATGCGCAAAACCCAGGTAGAGTCAGCAACAAAAGTGTTGAATTTTTGAATGATTTAAATATTTAACAAGGGAACCACGACGTGGTTTTGGGTATTGTCTTTTAGTATAAAGTATTTTGTGTCAGTATGATGCTTTACAGAAAGTTAGTGAGTCCCTAATTAATAAAAGATGACAAAGAATGATACATATTATTATTTTTTTAAATTTCATGCAATTGTAAAATAACTCAACAGGATATTTGTTGTTTTTAATATTAAAAAAACAAGCTGCGAACATGCCATGATACAAGCTATAAAATGCACAATTTTGTTTCATAAATTTTATTTTAGGATATTTATACTATAGAAGTATAGAACATACAACACAACCAAAACCAAAATATTACATTTAGTATAAGCTCCATCACCGTGTACAATATCCATTTTGTTGTATACAGAATGGTTTCATGCACGTCGTGTTGCCGGGCACTACCATTTGTTTAGTTGACCACATCGATTTTGGCAATCCGGCGAGCCGTGACGTTGAAGGGCGTTGTAACTAGTGTTGTTGGCACAATACACGGTAATAGACGATAGCACCTAGATACATATAACCGGTTCAGACATCACATAATAACCATTGTAGGCCAAAAGTATCATGGCCTTTGAGGGCATTGCATACATACAATCTGGATGGTTTACACGTACCAGGCACTTTCTGGCACTATCTACATTTTATCCAAAATATAGACAGTGCTAGAGAGTGCCTGGGGCTTTTTTTTTATAATATGTATAAATGTAGATGTATGGTACGCTCTTCATTGTACACAAGACCACAAAGATGTCTTTAAACGATGTTTAGATTATACTGGTTTATTGGGTTTTATTTTCTGATACCTAAAAACAATCAAATTAATAAGTCATATTGTTTTGTAACATGCATTACACGAGTTATAAAACAATAACCTTATGTAGCTTAAAAAACAGTTTCAAAACCATATAACAACAACAGACATAACAAAACAAGACGTATAGCCTCACAAAACTCTCTCTAGTTTCAATGGATGCAATTATTTTGCCTAAATTTTCCTAAATTTTTCCGAACAGTTAAAGTTATTACAGTATCAAAAGTGATTGCAATATTCACATTTTTCACACGCACAGACGATGTCCATTACAAACGGACACGGTTAGTTATCTCCTATTGATCTGTACCAATTAAGCGGAGCGACGCCCCAGGGAGCAGTGGCCGGCCTGCAGCCGACTATCTAATTGTACTGCAGTAAGGAGTCACTTTAAAATGGTTTTGTTTACATTCTAAATCTTGGGAAGATTTTGAACCACTTTTTGTTAAGATAATTGGACCTCTTTGTGAGAATTTCTCTGTTACAAAATGTATAAAAGTCTCCGTAAACCTAAGATCGTGATGTGAGGACTTAGATGATGGTCCACCTCTTAGGCGATGACTAGTCTCCTTGGAAAGCATTCTACACTCACCATTAGTCCGATACCGCTGTAGATCATTTACGATTAATCGTCTGAAGAAAAAAAGCTAAACAGCCTAAATCTGTGTTCATTACATTTAGCTGAATGAGCATTAAGTTAAAGTAAAGTTAACCATGAATATTCATCCCCTATTGTGCTCCCTTTGGTAATGAAATCGTTTCCTCAAATTCCAATATCCACTCAATTCGTATAACAGTAACTAATTATAGAGAAAGCTGGTCGAAGCACTCTCCGTTTTCTCAAATCCTAACACCCTTGACCCTTTGAATAAATACATATCAATGTTAACCCTCCCGATATCGGTTGTCAGCTAAAACGGCAATAGCGTCCCGAATAGGTCGCTTCGACCAATTAGCCCAGGATCTCATATTCCAATCACGTAAACCGATGGCGTGTTACGCACCGCCTATTACCCATCGCGTGTATTGAATTACAGGCTTTCTCAAAATGAAATTTGAGAGGATTTATACAGATTGGGTACTATGTAAAAGTCGCATCTGCAACTAAAGACAATTCAGAAGGACGGAGCCTGTAGTCTAAGTTTTATTCGAACGAGTCTCAACAATTGTAGCACAAATTTCGTATCAAACAAAACTATATTTTGATACGAAATTTCGTTTTAGTCCATACAGTTAATAGTCATGAGTCGTTAGCAGAATTGTGTTCTTGAAGATTGCGTTGAGTTCTGCGACTCTTGCATACAAAACATTTCACGAAAGCTATCTCTGTTTTGTACATTTATCAGACCAACAAAAAACGCAATAGAAGCTAATTTTAGAAAACGGTCTTAAACAACTGTTAAAAAAACACTATGCTCACAATTATTTTGTCCTTTAGGAGTTTTATAACTCATTTTCAAAAGTCTTTGATTTTTTACAACAGTGAAAACTGTAATGGTGTATTATTAAAGTTAGCCAAATTAATGTGATGAGTTTTTTTACATTTCAGACGGGGAGCTATACTCAGGCACTGTAGCTGACTTCAGTGGCATGGAGCCAATCATCTACAGGGAGCCGCTGCAGACTGAACCTTACGACTCAATGACGCTAAATGGTAGGTTTATAAGCATAATTGTATAGATTCATTGTAAAAGCATACCACTAATTATTACAAAAAAAACATCTTATTACAAACAGATTGAAATATTTTACAAGTTAACCCACAAGCGAAACTTTACATCATGTCTTTGTAGTCCCTGTATGTATTGAAATTGGGTAATTTAAAATTTAAAGTGGCAACACTGATCTATGATGCTTAGAAGAACAGTTTGTTTCAATTTCAAACAAAACAATACGGTCTCTAGCGTAATAATATTGTACCAACTTCTACGCCGTTGAATCGATTTACCAACGAATATTTATGTAAATTATTAAATTAAACGTACCTAACCATGCGTGAAACGTTGGTACATCCAGCGTAATATGCTAACATGGCGGAGTTATTAACAGACAGACAGAATTTGCATGTAGATGGTTACATCAAACGGTTAGCTAAGACGGAGATATGAATGGAAATAGGCAGCGGATCAGACGAGATATGATGTTGAAACCTGCCTATTTTCCTTGAGACTTAATTAGAACTAGTTTTTTTCTTAGCTTGACCGATGTTTGACTTGTCTGATCTATCTTGACTGACTGATCTTGATGACAGTTTATTTAGGTAATAATAATTGTCTTTGTACCTAAGTTTAATTAGAATAAATAATTTTCATTTATTCGATGATATAAAAATTGATGATAAAAAAACAAAAGCAATGTTGCCAACTCAAGTAAACCTTGTTTCACGTATAAGAGTTTTACCTTTAATTTATATAAAGTTAGTGACCATTAAATATTGTACTACAATAAACGTATAACTAGAATATATCTTATAATAAATGTATTTAAGTTATTAGTTACCCGCATCACTGATTCTCAGTTGATCGTCCTTTGTTGGTTTATCAATCGTGACCCTGAAAAGGTCCTTGTGAAACTAAGACAGCTATTTCAAGTACCGAGACAATATTGACTGACTTGTAACTCAATCACAAGTAATAGGTAGCGTCTACTTACTCCTATTTACCTTCTAATGTAACCAGGATTACATAAACGTCTGTGTTTACCTTCTATGTTTACACGTTTAATGCGGTCGATTGCTATCGAATGCGCCTGTCAAATATACATCCGTCAATTTAATTGAATTTAGAACGGGCTTTGGCGAGAACTCGCTGTCATCGGAGTGACATTTGACGTGTCAACAATCAGTAAATCAGATTAGGATCGCATTAGAATTTATCGACACCCAGAGTAGGGTTACATTAACATCCCTTTGCATAAATTGTGCTTTATTGTATCGCAATAGATAAACAAGATAGGGACAAGCTGTTATTAACATAATTGGATTCTATTAAGTTTTTAATGGACTTCAACCGGTTTTTTTTATTTTTCAGCTCCCGACTTTGTGAATTCGTTGGTGCACGGAAACTTTGTGTACTTCTTCTTCAGAGAAACTGCTGTAGAATACATCAACTGTGGCAAGGTACATTTTACCATTTCTTTCGCTAAGCTTAAAATACCTATTGGTGTTGCCAACATTAAAATTATACTACCTACCGCTAATTTCAAATGTGTTTTTTTTTCTAGTCTGTGTTTTCCCGCGTCGCGCGTGTTTGCCGGGACGACCGTGGCGGACCTCATCGTTTCAAACAGCGATGGACCTCTTTTTTGAAATCGAGACTCAACTGTTCTGTGGCTGGCGACTTCCCTTTTTACTTCAATGAGATTCGTAAGTTATTCCCATAAATGGCGGCAGTTCGACTGAAAGAATATGTATAGGCGACAAGGAAAGTGGTTTACCACTTTTGATCACATCTCCCAGTAACATAATTATTCGCTAAGGATTACAGATTGACAGATTCTGAGGTAGCAGTTATTAATCTGTCAAGCGAAAATAGCCCTTGATGTTTTGTACGTGCAAATGATATTCAGTCTTAGAGTGGTAAACCAATTTCATTGTCGCCTATACTTACTTACTTACAGGCATTTATTCTTTCTTAAGTATTTATTTCCAGAAAGTTATTTATATTGTTACCTTTCAATTTGTCACATTTATGGGTAGCGCAAAGATGAAAACAAATTTCCCTACTTCAGCAATAAGTATTAGGAAATCCGCCATCTATTATATTAATCACATTGTTATAACTGTTTTCAAACGAACTTTCAGAATCAACCACAGAGCTGATAGAAGGAGTCTATGGCGGACTAAGCGCACAGCTGATATACGGAACCTTCACAACTCCACCAAACAGTATCTCTGGGAGTGCAGTCTGTGCGTTCAGTATGCAAGACATAGCTGACACGTTTGAAGGAACATTCAAGGAACAAAATGCGATCAATTCGAACTGGCTGCCAGTGAATAGTGCAAAGGTAGAGTTCCACTTGTTTTTTTTTCTGGATCGCACATTTTGTGCATTTGATATTTTTGTGTCAGAGAGTTCCACTTTTGAATTTATTCAAATAAAAATGGAATGGAACGAAATATGCGTTCTATTCTATTTTTGGATTGATTATGACAATTTGAATGCTAGTGTTCGATTTATTTATTTATATTTTACGGGATAAAAAGTTACGTTTGCGTTAATTCTAGTAACATTATATTTCTAAGTTTAAAATGAAGTGATTATTATGCGACGCGTTTAAATTTAAACTGGCTCATTTATAAAATCACTCCCTACATTTTTAATAGAATTGGCGTTTTGTGCTTTTCTTTATTTGCTTAAACATTTAAAAAAACGGTAATATGTATATTAACAAAATATACATGGCTCAGTTAAACTAAACATACTTACTTACAGACTATATTTTTTCCCCTTAATAAAACCAAAGTGTTGCCAACGATGTATTTCTAAATAATTGTTTTCTTCCAGGTGCCGGAACCCCGACCAGGCACTTGTCACAATGATTCGAGAACATTGCCAGATCAGACACTGAACTTCATCAAAACACACGCGTTGATGGACGAGTCAGTGCCAGCTTTTTTTGGAGAGCCCATCGTTATACGCACCAGTTTTCAGTAAGTTATATAATTATTTGTTTACATATAAATAGAAAATATTTATTTATTTACACCATAGCACAATATAAAAAAAAAACCTTTGAATTGAATGTTGCCAGTTTAGCTCTAACTGACTTTTATTTAATTTTCAGCTATAGATTTACGCAAATAGCCGTAGATCCGCAAGTAAAAACTCCGGGCGGGAAAGCATACGACGTCCTCTTCATCGGCACAGACAACGGGAAAATAATAAAAGCTATAAACGCTATATCTTATGACTCGAACAAACGGGCAGTGCCAGTGGTTATAGAGGAGCTTCAAGCTTTTGCCGCGGGTTCGCCGGTTCGGGCGCTGAGAGTAGCGCGCGCGGGGCGAGACGCAGCGAGACTTATAGCCGTGTCAGACAGAGAGGTGCTGAGTTTGCGACTGCATCGGTGCTCCAGTGACAAGATCAGCTCTTGCTCGTAAGTTTATTTTTGTTTTTTGTTATATAAGTTCGAGCAAATAGGCAGTGCCAGTAGTTATAGAGGAACTTCAAGCTTTTGCCGCGGGTTCGCCGGTTCGAGCGCTGAGAGTAGCGCGCGCGGGGCGAGACGCAGCGAGACTTATAGCCGTGTCAGACAGAGAGGTGCTTAGTTTACGACTGCATCGGTGCTCCAGTGACAAGATCAGCTCGTGCTCGTAAGTTATTTTTTTTTTTATATAAGTCCCGAACAAATGGGCAGTGCCAGTGGTTATAGAGGAGCTTCAAGCTTTTGCCGCGGGTTCGCCGGTTCGGGCGCTGAAAGTTGCGGCCGGTATGTAAGGTTTTAGAACTAAAAAAACAGACTTTTAGGTATAAATACAGCCCAAATTGAGTGTAAAGATCTGTTGATACTAATATGCGTCTTAAAATAAAACTTTAAAAAACTCTACGGCTAAAACTACGAACTTTAAAATTCCAAAATGATCCAATTTAGTCATTTTATAGATCAACTTACTCAAATACAATACAGCGTTGTTTTAGTACACTAGACTCATTCTGTAGTAACCATTTTGCTAAGTAACTTATTTCACGTTTCCAGCGAATGCGTGGCGCTGCAAGACCCGTACTGCGCGTGGGACAAGCAGGCGGGGCGCTGCAGAGCGTACTCGCACGGCGTCAGTCGCTGGCTCGACGAGAACGCCTTCTACCAGAGCGTCAGCACCGGCAGCCATGCCGCTTGCCCGCACAGTAAGTTCTTTAGGAGCTTAATTTTTTTTTTTATAATTAATGTCCATCCTTTGGCTTCAATCTCGCCTGATGGAAAGCGCCGATGAAGCCGACGATGGAGCAGGATGGTCTAGAGGACACCTACCTTATTGTTATTTTTCGGTTTTGCTATTGTAACGTAGCCAACGTTGCTTAGCCATGGTCGCGGGTAGATTCAATTCAATCCAATGTGGGTGTTCGATAACTTCGTCAAAATGGTGAACGGTCTGATAGCGACTAAAAAGGTTCTCTCTAGAAGGTTGGCTAAGGGATGCAAGGAAGTGATCCTCGACTCGGCACGCATTGTCCGGAGGCTCCTCAATCTGTAACCCTGACCACCGGGCCTTATCCAAGTAATATCGCCCACCTTATTGGTATTTTTTCTGACGTTTTTAGCTACGTTACGATAGCCGTGATAACAGGCATACTTCATTAAATTCAATTCGTATTTATGGGGTTTTGGTTCACTTCGTCAATATTGCCCAATTAACTTTAATTGCTCACAGATATCTAACTTCAAAATGTTGACCGTCGAGAATTTTAACTCAAAAACGTTTTCAACGACTAATTTAGAACGCGGGAGAGGCCTTACAAGTTTATTATTTATTTCAGGTAAAGACGCCGGAGCAGTAGGTGGATTAAGTTCTGGCTTGTATGACGACGCCAGAGGAGAGAACAAAGGAGAAGTCATCAACATAGTGCAAGATAAGGAAGGCAAGGGTGGCAGTAATAGTGAAGGTAATATGAGTTTTTTTAAAGGAAAAAAACTAGTAAGTATTTATTAGTATACTAATAAGACGAAAAATATTGTATCTTTTAAGAGTAAAGTCTTCGGATCACGGGAACTTACAAAGAATTTTATTTATGAAGCGAATTGCTTAGATTCGTAAACAGCGATAATTTCTAAACCTAGTTTCATAATGTAATTAATATTAAACATGTCATACGGGTTAAACGGGTGAAGCCTACAAAAAGATTATTCAAAGATAAAGATATTAAGATTGATTATTTAGTGCTACCACAGCTATTTTTAATGTTCTCATTGAACAGGTCCAGAGGTGTTAGCAGCGGACCCGCCATTGTCATCATTCGGGACAGAAAGCGTCGCGATATTCGTCACGATCGCCGCCTTGCTTGCTTTCGGCATCGGCTGCGTCTGCGGCTACTTCTGCGGAAAGCGCTGCAAGAAGGACGAAGACGATAACATGCCCTACCCAGATACAGAGTATGAATATTTTGAGCAGAGGCAGAATATAAACAGGTTTGTAGACTGTCTAGTACTGCATTCTGTAGTTTACGTTGGATCATTCCATCTAACATTTAAAGTAAAGTCATCTTAACAGCCTACTCAACATTTTACAAACCATTCAGCTGCGCTCAGAGTACTTTTTCACTAATTTTTTTCATTTCTTTTAATAAACTTATATAATATCGTAACTTTAATCATGCATCCTACTAACACATGTCTTGGTTCACACTTTCATGCACCATGATTTAGATTCCTTTCTTTAGGAATGACTAATGACTTGATTACTAATTTTAATTAGTCATCAAAATACAATCAGTATACATATACTCGAAAATGCATAGAATATTCTAGAGATGTAAAACTACTCTGAGTACGGCAGTAAGTCCTCAAACATCATCCATCACCCAAAAACCTGACAGCCCAATAAAGGTCCTCTCCTTCCAGGATCCAAGCGGAACCGAAGCTCCTCCAGCAAGTGGAGGAAGTGACGTATGCAGAACCGGTGCTGGCTCCTCAGCCGAAGCCGGCGTCTCCGCGAGCCACCCTCAGAAAGCACCCACCCTACCACCCCCATCATGAGACGCTGTTCCAGTTCCAACCCGACGCCTACCGCCGCGATAACTTCGGAACGCTCCGCTCCCATCAGGTCAATGTCAGTTCCTCGCCTTTCTTCTTTCGCATGGCTTTGAACGACTACAGCTCAAAATAATAACGTGGCCGTTTTTCTCAACAGTTGTGGCTTGGAACACCATATTTCTTGGTGAGGTTTTTTTTAGTCACGTTCAAGCACAGACTGTGTGACATTGATTTTAGGTATCACATTTTTGCAGCATCATCGACATCTATCAACACTTATCACAGATTTCGAGCTCTAGTCGTTTGATATAGTCTCATGAGCATCTTTCGATCACTGTCGAAGCACCTACTAATTTGTAACATCTAACAAAATGCTTTCTTTGTCAAGGCACATTGACGCTAAGCGAAGAATCAATGAATAGATTGATATTGATTTCCACAATCAATGCTTTGATTTGATTTAATGAAACTTTTAATCAAGTTTGGGAGAAGCCACTGGCTCCTGTAACACAGTTTTTTAGGTATAACTAGCTCAGGAGCCTATGGATTTAAATTGTTCTGTACAAAAATATTCTGTCAACAAAATTTACTTTTTACTATAAAAAAACAGTTAAGTAATTATTTTTATTTGTGTTGTTTCGTTGGAAAAGATATTGATTTATGAAAATAGGATTCAACATTTATGTGAATTTCTATAAATTTCTTGCTACGTCAGTGTGCTTTGCTTATCTAATGCGAAACGAAATTGAAATATATTATTAGATGTTCATGAGAATATTCAATGTATTTTTTCTCTTAGATTTTAGTATTTATTTCAGCAACTAGAAATGGATCCTGAAGTATTAAAAGTACAGAATAAGTGTTATTAAACTGTTTTACTTTTTTTGCTAATTTGAGGGTAGATTATTGTGGTCAACAGATTGGTTAACTAATCTTTCAATTACATTATTTCAATGGCTATTAATCAATTATTTTTTCAAACCAAATTCAACTTTAACAGCATTGATGAGAAACGAATGTCAAAATAATAATTTTGAGGTTATTTTTGCCATTAAAATAGTGTCTATAAGAAACCGGATATTCAAGGTACTGGAGCTGCAATATTATTACTTTATTATATAAATATGTAGAGTTTTTTTCAAGTTATTATAATTATTCAAGTAATCATTCTTTTCTTCAGAATTGTGAGGCACTTAAAGTAAGTTTATTGAATTTGACATAGCTTGTCATCAAGCTTTCTCATTTCGCATGTGATTTTACTCATTTTAATTATTTTAATTAATTAATACCACCTCATTATCACTTTAAATATATTAAATAATAACTCGATTAACTCGTTTACATAACATTATTTTTATTTTAAGCTAATCCCATTTATATCCATTATCAATAACCACTTCACTGCTTAGTCATTAATTTGGTTGAAATGTTCGCAAATTTGTTTAATCGAAAAATGATTTTAACTTATGATAAACATTTTTAATACTTTGATTTAAAATTTTCATTTAATTGAATACTCCAAAAAATTTGAATCTTTTTCTTGAAATTTATAAATTAAGTCTTATTTTTAAATCCAAAATAAAAAAAATGGACAAATTTTTAATAAATACATAACATAAAAATTTATTTTTTATATATATATTGTGTAAATCTGCATATAGTACATGATTTTTACCGTTTTTTACGGATCAAAATACACCTGAATCGTCTGACGTTAGATTTGAGTCAGTGAATGAATCAGTAAAATGTCATAAATAAAAAAAACTACGTATCATTACGATTCTGTCAGTAAATAAAAATTTCCGAACATTAAAACCAGCAAATCCATACTAATCCATAACACGCACGCATTCACTCAGCATGTTAGTTAACACAGGAGTATTCGGACCGCAGGGCGATGGCTACCGGCGCGGCAACGACAATGGCTTCTCGACCACGCGCTCCGTGAAGAAAGTGTATCTCTGAGAAACAAGCGGGGCGGACTCGCGCGACCAGATTCATCACCACAAGCATAATACGCACCACCATCATACTTTGGGTGAGTGTTACATTTTCAAACCTTTTTCCGTGTTTCTTTTTTTTTCCGTGTCTCTCTTTCCTGTCTAGCCACAACGCATTATATCAGCGATAAGACCGTCCATTATACTTACGATCTTTTGCAACGCCTTATTAATAGTTCATAAAAAAAATACGAGCAGAAAATGCTTTTTTGTACAAGACAACATCTTGTATAGGCGACCAAGAAATTGGTTTACCACTCTAAGGCTGAATATCATTATACAAGAAAGCATTTTCTTTCATTCACTCAATTCACATAAATCCTTAGTATAAATAAACATTTTTTTATAATTCCTAACAGTGTCGCAGCGCAGCAGCGGTTCTGGATCTGGTTCAGCGAGTGGCGGTTCCTCCTCGTCGCCTTCTCCGCCCTCGTCGTCCCCCTCCCCGTCGGGGGAGCGCCCCCCCACGCCGCCGCCCCCCGCGCCGCAGCCCTGCGCATACATCTACCGCAACTGAACCCGCCCCTAAGGAAATGGACCTTACATAGTGAACGTGACATTCCATTGTTGAACGTGCTTTGTTATTGATTGATATATTATGCGCGCGCATGCGCCGTTGACGTAATAACTTTCTTCCATACCGGCCAGTGTTGGCAAAATGAAAGTATTTTTTTTAAAAACGGAACTATATCGATTGGAGTAATGTAGATTGTTTAGAATTTATAGTTTATGATAGGCGAATATAAGTTTGTTGGTAAATGTTGATGAATAGTTGATGTGAAAGTGAATGCGATTGCAGTTTTTCGCGTTGGACGGTTTCTTGGGAAATGTAATTGTTTTCACGGATCGCTTTTTTACATACTATTTGTAGCGTTACGTCGTAAACTAGTAAGGGTTCTCTTATTCTAAAATTATAGCTTTAGTGTAACTCGACGATAGTATGCGCAGTCGCTACAAAAGTATGCGTATACTCTCGTCGAGTTGAATTAGTATAAAACATTATAGTTGAAACCAATGACATAATAAAAAGTAACACACAAAAATAATGATATAAAGTTATATTTACCATGTATAAAAAATGATATGTAAAGTTCTGATACTTACTCTCATAAAAGTGCTTCTTATGGATGTATCTAGATTAGGAGATTTGATAAATTATTCGATAATGTTATAGATTTAGCGATTATTGTATAGATACATAGTGTAAGCAGGCAGCGTGGTACCACAATGCCAATCTATAGATTATTGGTGGCCGTTGTATAGTTACATAAATACATAATTACAAACAGTAACTGTGATCGTTGTACATTATGGATACATCACGTCTTGTCTATGCTCGTTTCTAAAAAAAATCCATAAATGTGGGCCAAATATTGAAAACTCTTTTTTATGGACTGTCTTGTTCATGGCTTTACAACTTTGTATAATAGCTAGCAGTTTCATTCGGCGGGCCGATTATGTAACTCTGTTGCAATCAGTTTCAATGTATAAATTTCGGGGAATATGCAATTACAGATTACAATCAGTCGCTAATCATTGATAAAACAGTCATGTTTTAGACTATAATTAAGTACAAACACATTGGAACTGATTGCAACAGATTTACAAGCCCAGCTGATTAATTATAGTTGAAAATGAAACCGATCATCATGACAATTGGTGTATAAAGAAAATGTCAATTCTATTTGTAATGACTAGTGCCTAAGTGTCTGCAGGATTGTAAATTGTTACAATTACTCAGTTTTGTTTACTTGGACTGAAGTTAGCGTGGACACTAGAACTTCTTTAGAATAGCTGGGGTCAACAAGAAATTTCAATCTTAATAATTTGGTTTTGAGTTACACTGCGTGGTAGCATGGTAATGCTTTCAGCAATGCGGTCAATAACGCGTAGTGTATTTCAAATACTTTTATACTGTGATTGTTAAAATTTGAGCCAAACCCCTTTGACATAGACATCATTGAGATAATAGAGTAAAACTATAGTGGTCGGAAAAAATATTATAGGAATATACGGTTGATTTTCCTTAAGATTTTATACGTAATTTGACATTTTGTGCTTAAAATTTAAGTGATAAGGAACCGTATATTCATAGTAATATTTGTATAATTTGTTTGAAGTTACGGGAATAGGCCCTTTGTAACTCTAACCGCGTCAATTTCAAGGCATTTTTAGAGTTGCAAGGTTTTTTTTATACACGTTAGGTATGCGGCATTCTCAGAACTGCCTTTATCAAATAATACTCAACTTACATTAATTTGTCTTTTCATACCAAAGATATGGTTTCTAATGTTAATAATTTATTTATAATAATTAGTGATGCTAAATAATATATAATATAATCTTGTTTTACAAATATACTGCCATTTTTATATTATTTTATATAGTTAATCAAAATAACGCACAGATTAACTTTTATTTTTATAGTTACTTAAAATGCGGTATTTAGGATGCTTTTGAAATGGGCAGTTTGTTTGGTATATTTATAGACTTTGAAAATTATAAATTACTTTCAAACTAAAGTCAACAAACTTTTTTTTTTATTTTCAATCGATAACCACCATATACTGTTTCAAACACCCAACTTGATAGCAACACAGTTACGTAATAGACCTGCAGTTGATCAAATTAATTCGTCTTATTGCAAACAAGAAACCTATAAGAAGTGTATAAATTGTACACAACTTTAAAATGCGTGAAAAATGAATTTGATTTTACAAGTGTTTGGGATTTCGGTGTTTGTTATTTGAATCACGTATTTTTTTTTCTTCACATATTCAGTTTCTGTCCGTCAATACGACAGGCAATTCTGCCAATATCAATTTATTTGAATTATATCTAAGTCAAGTCATTCAATCGTCAAGTCGGCTGGCATTTTTTTTAAAGGGAAAATGATGGAGAATTTTCCTCAAACGTAAAGTATTTGACATAACAAGAGTAGTAAAGAGTTTGACAGTAATTTATAATTTCCACAGACTATATAGTTTTGTAACAAGTAGTTTCACATACGTAAGAGGCTAGTTTCTTGTAAATAGCGAGTTAATGTAATTAGATTTTGAAATAAATAATATAAGCGTTCGTCTAAGCGAGATGGTGATTGTTAAAACATTGTTTTGTATGACTTAAATTGAAATGTACAATCCATTTCTACGTTAAAATAAAACATCCTTTTGTACTCAATATAACCAAGTCTAGAATCTTGTAAGAACATTACCTATTGATATAAAATTATAGGTAGTTTATAGATACTGCTTCATTTTGTTTGAAACTCGGAGCCTTAGTGTTAGAAATTAAAGACTTTTATTAAAATAATGTAAGGACAAACAGATTTATTGTAATTTTAGGTCTGGATTGAATGAAGTTTAATGTTAAGATAGTACATTTATAACACGTTATTCAGACTTGTATACCGCACATTATTATAGACGTGGAAGTCTCTAGAACTTGAAAGTTACATTACATATCTAGTAAGTACATATTTTGTTTCATTATCGAAAATATGAACTCGAATATTTTGGATAAAGAAAAATAGTTCCCGATTCATCTTTCCATACAATATTTGCGAGTTCGATCTTACTTTTCGAAAATAAAACTTTGAAGGATTCAGATTTTTAACTAGAAAGAAGCAAGATTCGTAGCATTCGTAGCATTGGCTACGGCGTAGAGCGTTTGCGCTTTGTCTACGGCGTAGAGCGGCCATGTGTAGATAAAACCGTTCTAGAGACTTTTCTGCGTTTATAACAAAAAAAATCTTTTATTTTTATTCATTCTTCAATTCTTTTTTTTTAATAGTTACGTTTTTTTTTCGAATTCAACACATTTTTACTTTTTACTGTGTAAGTCTTACTTTGTATAGTAATTGTTCCTTTATTTATATTTTTTATATCTAAGTGATTTGTGTAATTACAATGTATATTATTTAGAATGTATTTGAAGTTCACAGTATCATTCATTTTCCACAATCTAAAATATATTCTTAAAGCTTTGCATAATGCAATAATGACTTTGAAAAATAAACTATGTACCTAGACCATAAAGTACCTATGGGAAGTGCCTAACTAATTTACCTAAATGCACCTATCACCCTAGACAATTGGCAAGCGACAAAACGAAAAAAAAAACATAATGTCAACAAAATCTAAATTAAATTACGTCGATTGCCAATTGTCAAGGTGTAGTTTTAACTTATATCTGTTAATCCCATGACCTGACCATTTATTTATAATAAAAACCCTTTTTCATTTAAGTTTATGCCATGTCACACATACTTACATAAAAAAACAACATATGTAATACAATCTGAGAAAAGAAGAAGAAGAAGTACAATCGACATCGTATACTTTTTTCTCAGAACTCTTTGCAGGTTTTTTTAACCATCAAGGTTTAACATGGCACAAACTTAAACCTATTTGATCACGCTAGAGAATAGTCCGTTTCTAAATAGTGCCTCTAGAGCAGAGGAGTAGCAGCCTACATTTCTCAAAACATTTCACTTATTTATTGGTTTATTATAAAGTGATTTTAAACCATCCCCCAAAGGTTTCCTTTAAACCCACTTTTTAGTAAACCAAATTTTATAATCTACTTAATTATTTTATCACTACTTAAATTAAAGCCTTTCTAAAATAGATCAATAGATTTAAAATTAATTATGATAAAAGACTGTACCCTTTTTTGCTCTCGATATTACAAAAACCAGAAGACACTTAATTACCCCTTAAAATGAATTAAATACTAATACGAGTAGGTACGTCTGTCGTACTGCGTCCATCACTTTAATATCTTTGGTTGTCCATTAATAAAACAAAAATAAGCACGAAATACTCATGAGCTGGTAATAACAGCGGTATTTCGGTCTATTATTGACATCAGATTAAGGCCGGAATACAAAGATATTCTTAAAAAAAATAATAAAAAAAATTAAATTCTTGACAAAATCAGCCATTTTGAAAATAAGGTTATTAGCGTCTTCTGGTACCCGGCCATTTAGCCTGTTCAAAAAAATATAATTTGACCATAACCCGGAGCCTATTACTTTTATTATAAGCTAGGATTAAGTAGGAGTTTTATAAATTAAAATAAACCGCAGTGCTAGGATGATATGATTGCTGCCCGTATTGATAGAGTGCAATTTTTTTTACGAATAGAGAAATAGATGAGCAATGATTTGCAAAATATAAAATAATGTCAATGTCAAAATGACAATTTTATATTTTACTGTCATTGTTCGAAATGTTACGATCATTTTCTCATTAAAGTATTGATAATAATATTATGCTAAATATTTTAGCAAATGATAAAATGTATTCCTTTTCTTTAGTAAATAAAAATATTGAAACTGGATCTTTTGTTTATTATTTCTTTGGTCCTAAAAACGAATCCTGGCAAGTTAAGTGCTCTAGGTACTATACTATTGGTTTAATTAAAAATTGTTGGTTTAAGAAGGGGCGGATCGTGAATTTGTGGGGCCGACTGAAAATACTTGTGGCCTAGGCAACTAATAGCCATGTCAAAAAACCGTTTCTATATAGTTTCTATATACATAGATATATATAGATATAAGTATGTAATATTTCATCAATGTTTTATGACGATATACCGTCCGTAAACCAATTTTACAGACAACTATTTTTTAAATTCAAATTATCGGCTACTGTTTTTAGCGAGGTCTGCGAACCTTGTAACCTCGGGACCTTGGGCTGCAGCCCAAACAGCCCTTAGGTAGATCCGGCCCTGGGTTTAACCATACTTTTCTATCATATTTACGACGTTGCCCGTTTTTAACAATTCACAAAGAAGGCTTGATCTCAAAACCCCCAAACGAGTAGTTTCTACAACGCTCGGCGTTGCCTTTTTCTTATAAAAGCATCTAAAAAGGCAACAGCACTTAGCTTGCTTTGCTATTACAGCTTGTAATCTCAAAATAAGTGTTCCTTTTTAAAATTCGCGCTCCAGCAATTTACTTAGTAAATTGGCCAAACGAATAAAATTGGTTATTATAAAAGTAGCTTAGTTCATTAACAAGAATATACATCTTTTATTTTATCAAGGACAACAAAGGATGGCTAATTTTGTGTAAAAAAAATTGGAATAATATCGATAATAATAATAATATCGTATAACGGAACGCATTTATTGTACTTTTTCACACAATAATTTTGACATTGACAGTAATTCAACTGTTACAATTTTGACAATGACACAGAACAGATGGAACAGATTTAGGATTATCTATATTATTTATTCCTAGCCTGCGAAAAGCCACTAAGAAAAGAAGAAGAAGAAGTATATTTATTTTGTATTGTGGTTGGTTTGAGATAATTCCATGCCGTTTTCGATCATATCTTAAAATACATACGAAAAAGATGAAAAATGGAAGGAAATGTGCTCAAAGAATGCTTTACCTTCAACGCCAAACAGATACTATTGGAAGAGATTGCTCTAGAAGGTTTGGAAGGTATTGGACTTGATTTACTATGGAGAAGAGTGGAATACCGGACCAGTTTCCCCCTATCAGGGAAGATGAAGTGCAGGTTTTGGGCTTACATACTGAACCACAAGGAAATAGCACTTTACCAACTGCCCGAGCCTCTCCCTCACGTAGAAGTGGTGGATAGATTCACTATTATTGACGAAAATACTGGAAACCTCAAAAACCCTGTAAGTACATAGAAAATTTACCTTAAATTAAAGTCATCAACATAAGCCATAGAGTAAAGTAAAAATACATTTTGATAGATAGTTATTCTATGAGCTCATTTTAAATAAAAATGTTTTCTTAGAATTAATGGGTTGGTACAATAGTAGGTAACAGTTATCATCATTATACTAGAACATTTCATTAATTTATGAAATATGATTGGATAGTAGAATTTTTATTGGTAAATATTGCTACTACACATTATGATGAAACAGTACTCAGGACTCATGTCACATTATAATACATAATGATCAAAATGAAACAATAAATGTCATCGTAAATCAATCTAAACATAATGCACATTTTGCATCCTACAATCAAGTCCCATAGTCAGTCCCAAGTCACAGCAGTCAGTCCCATCCAATTCTCTTATCACCACATAAAACAGCCCTATATTCCAGGACACATTCCTCGATGGCCCATATGAATACCATCCCGCTGTGGGAGAATTCGGTTCCTCCAAGTACTACACAACTCGGAAGGCAATCCCCAGCGCACAATTTGAAGACACTCATTATGAGAAAGTGTTGGCGTTGTACGGCAATACATTGGTCATGGTTGCAAGTCGGGAGGAACGGTGGAATTCTTTGGCTAAGCACATGCCTATCACATATCTGTATCAGCTGACTCAGATACAATATTGTATATTGGAGCTGATTGGAAAAGGTAGAGATAATGTAAGTTCTTGATACATGCTAGAGGTATGTATACTAGTGTTGCCTGAGTCACAGCTCAGTTGGTAGTAGCTCTGTCTTTGTAATGGTTTGATCACCAAAGACAAAAAATGTGTTGCCAATGTGTGGTGCTGCGTTTTGATATAAATATAAAAAATATTTAACAGTTATCTAGTTCCCATAGTGCAAGATTTGCTTGGTTTGAAACTAGATAGATTTAAAAATGTACTTGGATTTATATTTTCAAATATAAAGCAATAATAATGTTTCTGAATTTTGATTCTGAAAATATGTAATATTAAAACTTTTAGATATTTGTGTTCTCATTGTTAAACAATATAAGTACATCTGAACCTTATTTTTATGAATGTAGGGTTAAACAGAAAATTAGAAAATAATCAAAACATAATACTTTTATTACAGGGTCAAATGACAACCGGCACAACCAACCTAACAAAAATAATAAAAGAGCCTAAAAACCTCTTTTACAACCGGAAACTTCTAAAAGACCTGGGTCTCATCCGAGTGTTATACATCACACAAAACTTAGCAAATCGGGGTATGAAAAGTCTTCTACTTCGACTCTCAAGGTTCCACAAACCAACGATTCTAAGCATGCCGAAATTGGGCAAAATGTATGATCTAGTGACCTATTTGAAAGGACAGCCGGGTTACTGTGAAAGAACTGATGTTATGTGGAAGAATAGAATGCTGACATGCACTCTGACTAAGAGGCTTAAGAAGACATTAAATGTGTTTGAATTTGTAAGTATTAATTTATCAAAACAATCTGCAATCAGTCTTCAGACTATAAGCAGGTTACCATTTATCTATACATATATTGTAAAGAGGAAAGCATTTTATTGTTTGTTTGTTATGATGTAATTCAAAAACGCAACTGATTTTAAGAATTCTTTTACTCTTTGAAAGCTACACTGCTGGTGGAATTCTTATTTGAGGTCCAAGAAATTCACAACAAACATCCCTTCAAACTCAAACATCCATAAAATCGCGCGGTACAGAGACAGACACCTATCTCGGTACCACGCGACCAAAGACTAGAAGAACGCGCAAAAAACTATGGCCTACATTACTTAACTACAGTCATCAAGTACATATCCAGGGTATCTACTCAATGACTCTAGTCTACAATCATAACCAAAATAAGTATACCTACCTACCTAAGATTTTTCACCCTTAAAATCTCTGTTATCCAGGAAGAAAGAACAGTTAAGCTCGATGAACTTCCACGAACAAAGTCAAAGTCAAGCACACCATCATTATTTAGGAAGAGAAAAATCATCCGCATATCACCACCCAGCGATGACGAAGTCTCCCAATCAGATGACGACACAAATGAGACTCCTCCAATCAAATGCCAGTATAGAATAGGCGTTGGGCTATTAAGGCAAGCTTACGAAAGGTTTCTAGACGGAGGGCTGAAAGGTCTGAGTCAGTTGGAGCTGGCAGAATCGCTTGGAGTTGAATTTTACACTGGGAGGACCATTTGCAGGATATTCAAGGCTAAGAAGATAGTTAGAGAGTATTTTGAAGATAGAGGCAAGCAACGTGTCATAAGGTAAATAAACAAATTTAAAAAAGTTAGTAAGAAAAGCTGATATAACACCTGTCTACTTCATTTTTCAAAGTTCCTTTAGTTTCCTATTGTCATTTCTAATTTCAGGTATGTAGCTATTGCTGCAGGAAGTTCCGATTTAAAATACACGAAAGAAGCAGAAACTTTCCTAGAGCATACAAAAAAAAAGGAACCAGAACCGACAACAAACGACGATGACGTCGAAATGACCAGCGATGCAAACAATGACGAATCAAACAACCATATCCTCGAAATCACCGATACTGTCAACGATAATACACCAGACATGGCCTCAATGCTCAAATCCAAGACCTTAACCCTCAGACAACTGAGATTCGCAAACGGAATCCTCAAGATCGTCAAAGAAAGACAATGCGTGACTGGTTACCAAACTCTCAGCAATCTAGTCGCGTTAGAGATTAACGAACCGCCCATGGTGACCAAGGGCTTGAAGCTGTTCATACAAAAAATCGCAGCCGGTGGACATCTAAAAGTTTACAAAGTCAGATGGCCGGGCGTGGGGAATGAGCACAATTTTTCCAACCTCATCTGTGCTGCTCACATTAACAAGTCACATCCTATAGTCCGAGCTAAATACAAAGAGGTTTATTTAAGGGCCAACGCGAAAAGAAAACCAGCTACAGCACCGCTTACAGAAAACTCCTGCAGACCCCTTTCTATGTTCGTCAACCCAAGATACATGAAAATTCAATGTCTCCACGAATTCATCATAAAAATGGTTTACTTCCAACCACCGACCACGGATCTAAAACCCGGTTTCATGTCTGTAAGCGAGCTGATGCCAAAAATGACGGTCAAGTTTGCCATCAGCAATATGAGCGTCAATGGCATGACAGATATAGCTGATCTACGGATCCAGGAGTCTCATTTAAATCTATTGCTAAAAGATGCGCCGCCAGAGATCAGCCATTTCATCATAAAGTCTAAAAGCCTAAGGAATGCGATAAGGATGAATTTGAAAGTACTCGCGATGCATGGTCTGATACAGCTCATCTACCAACCCCATATCCAAACAGCAGACTACGCAAACAGCCAACTAAGCAGCTTCTTATTCTACATGAACAGAAACGCGAGAATCGTCAACACCACGGGCTTATGGCCGAGGCCTAATGTCAACCTTAAGAGCTTAGAGAGAGCTTATTACTTCGAGACATTGGATGACGTCAAAAGCTATTGGAACGACGTCTACGAAATAAGTGTCGCGACTAAAATAACGATCAAAAATCGAACTAAAAAGACAATCCATCCACCGGTCAGACGCGAGGAACAGATTCAAAACTACGATAATGGAGACAGATATGGCGACGGTGGAGGGCCTTGCGGCTTCGATTCCTGCTTCTACATGGAAATACAGAGACTCTGGCAAACCTTCTACGTCAGAACATTAAAACCGCGAGCAATTGCAAAGAAAAAAGAAACATCCAGTGTCATTATACCTAAACTGGCAAAAAGCAGAAAACCAAAGGCGCCAAGAAAGAAAAAGATCGTACTTAAAGTCAACCCAGTTATGAAAATAAAGGCAAGGGCTAGGAGTCGAAAACGAGTATCTGACGACACTGTAGTGTGGACTAAGGAGGAAGACTATGTTATTACTATGTGTCATGCCGCTATAACCATAGCCAGTCCGAGCTCACAACCGGGTTCATTAAAAGTGCGAAATCTGGTCGCTAAAGACATCTTGTCCAGGAACGATCCCAAGAAAACACAGAGCACTTGTCACAGACGTGCCTTAGTGATCCAACTGAACCCCACAATGGTGCACGAGAAAGACAGCTTGCTCAACGAAATGAGACGACGAAGACACCTGACACAGAAATACGAAGGACTCATAAAGAAGTTGAGACTTCGCTACTCCACAAACATGACGAAGTTTATAAACGAGTCCAGAATCCCGATGCTAGAACTTGTTTGGCTCATATGGCATGTGTCGATGAGCGAATCTTACACTCGAAGACTTCCCTGTGTGGCTATAAATGCCGAAGACTTTCACAAGAGTTACTCCATAGTCCCCGCTACCGCTAATAAGCTTTACAACGTATACAGAACCCCAGAACTAGGTCCGCTGAGAGAGGGAGTGTTTATCACAATAATGATGACTTACAACAACGAGCTCAAATCAGAGCTAGCGAAAAAAGTGTACTCCATATTCAAAGTGTACCCTGAGAACAGTTTACGCATTGTCGTGGATCAGCTGAGGAAATGCGGCGCGGTTTCCGCTAAGGAGAAGATTTTCAACAACCAAATGCACAGATTACATCTAGAGGATGTTGTTCAAAGTGCGTATAAGATCTCTGCGAATTACCAGCGGCGTTGGATCGGTAGGTTGAACTCTGAATACGTGGTTTCTCTTGGAAGGTTGATTGAAGGAGGTTTGCCTGAACACGAATTCAAAGGCTCAGCTGAAATCAACTGCCTTATATCAGAGCTACAAGCACTAAATATGTTGGAGATAAATACAGCTACCATTCCAGAAATAGTGGGAGCGAGTGATTCCACCCAGGAAGATCAAGCTAACGTGATTGATATAGAGACGAAGTTCAAATTGAAATCTGGTACTGTTATGTGGCATAGCACTCCAGGGAAAGAAACTACGAAAAATGTAGTACAAATGTTTGAGGATATAGAATATGAATCGGTGATACAATCTTTATCAAAGTGAGTATTGATTTTTACTATCAAATTCGCAGAGCAATACATTTATTATATTGATTTATGATTTATCAGGACAAAACTCATACAGATTGAATTATTCAGAAAGGGCAAATAATGGCAAGCTAAATAATGTAAATACATTATTCTTGAATATCATTTTTTTATCTGTTTTTGCAAAACATCAAAATTTTCAATTAGTGTTTATAAATACACACAACATTATTTGCATAATGTCTTATGATTCTTGTTTTATGATAATTTTGTTCTATTTTACAGTCGTTTTTGTCGTAAAATTTATGTAAATATTATTTTTACAGAAATGCTGTACTGTACATAAAAGAAAATCTAAACGAAACATACAATCAAAAGGATAGTATTACGATGTTGTTGCTAAGCAAAGAAGAGAAGGGAATGTCTTTCAAAGAATTACAGGTTTTTATTTCTATTTTACTTAATTATTTAATATACTTACGGGAATCAGATTTAGAAAGAATTATTTTCATTTTCGCGATAAGAACTCATAGTAAGGAGATAAATTACACAGGTTTATAGCGCGTACCATATTGTTATTTTCCCCGACATTTCGGCTAAGTTGCAATAGCCGTGGTCTCGGGTAGACCTCATAACCAGATCAATAGGACGGACCGTATTCATTTCATTTCATTTATTCATCATTATGTATGTTAAGTTACATTAAATATTGTCAGATCTTAGGACTGTTTGTTGCAATTACATAATGTACCTTAATTAGGGTATTGAAACAAGTTGGAAAAGAGCGGACCGATTTATATATGTATTCGAACCCACGACCTAAACGGAGTGGTTTTGCTACCACTACACTCATTGTTTACTTGTAATGAGCACATTATTATTATTGAGTAGTGTTTTTTACAACTACATGTAATGCAGAATAATTCTTTTGTTTTCAGAAAATGACATCTCAAGATACGAAATCCCTCATCACCAGACTATCCCAACTTGAGTCTTTGAATGTCGTGAAACGTGTTGGACTATACACCAACACATTAATACACGCCAAGTTCATACAGGACTACGCAGTAAAGATAAACGACAAATACGCAATAATAACTCCTTGGATGACTGTGGACTTCAATATCAGATGCGACGTATTCCTCGAATGGACTGGCGTAATAATGAACAAGATTTTTGAATTCCCCGGAGTATCTTTAACTAACTTAGCGGACTATTTCGAGCTGATCACAATAAGAGCGGTACAGGACGCTTGTATGTTTCTACAGCAAACAAAGTGCATTACACTTTTTATACTTGAAGTATCGGAGCAAGATTTGTTTTCGGATGAAGATGCTTCCCCGGAGTTTTGTGATTTCAACCCGTACGCGTCGCCGGATGAGATGATAGCATTTCCAATGAAGGACTCGTTGATTAGATATGCGCATCTCAGGAAAACTATGCTGGAAAGGAATGCAGCTGCGAAAAAGAACGAATAGTCTTAGTTAAAAGGGGGTGAAAGATTCAAAATGCTTGTTTGTATGTTTCTCACTTGAATGTGAACGGATTACTCTAAAATTCGTATAGTATTTGTTTATACGTGTAGTATCACTAGTATATCGTGTTATGTTGTGACTCATAAATAGTCTCGCTCATTATGAGTTTATTTATGTCATTGTAAGCTATAAGTAAGTACATAAAATAAAAGTGTTATGAGTTTCATTAAACACGCTTCTTTGATATTTTACAAAATAGTGCTCACTTGTTTCAATTATATTTAGTTTCCCAAAAAATGTATGTCTACAGAAAATTGAGTCTGTATATTCAGAATTCTGAGACCCTATCTTAAAGCGCCATCTATTGAGTAATAGCAAAGAAAATCTTGAATGTATTTTTACGCCATCTAGCGAGAAAAAGTAAATTTAAAATTTAAACTGAATCCCACTGATGCTAACTTCACGACGTGAATGTCAAGCTTATCGATTGTAGGTTTACCATTTTGACAATTTGTCTATGATTAGATATTTTTAAAATGGCAACAGTTTTCGCCGCAAGGGTCGACCGACTGACGTGAAGTGGGCCGATCCAAAATTCGCCATTTTTACTTTTCAGTGAAGGGAGATTTTATAATTGTCAGGCTGGAGAACGAGGAATATTTTGTAAAAAGTGTGTCTCACAATTCCCGTAGTCGAGACTGTTATTTGAAAAAGTTTTAGTATAATAGTGTGGTTTTATTTATTACTAACGTGTGTATGTAGTGCTACTTCCCATCGTAAAATTTGCTCGTTGGTGTGTCGCTTAGCTAATTCGATAGCTATGATATCGAAGTTCTGATCCCCCGTGTCGTTTAGACGTTCTCCTTAGGGGATATCATTGAAAAAGCGAGGCGACTCCAATAGCAATGAGCAGGCCTCAGGGCGGACGCATTCAAGTCCCGGATGACCTCAGAGAAATCTTGTTGGAGTTCACCATCAGTTATCTTCTGGAGCAGCCGGGCGACGTAATCAACTACGCGGTCGAGTTTTTCACGAGGTTACAGAATAACAGGACGACCACTATAGTGAAGGGCCCCACCGCTGGAACTCCTGATGAGTCCATAATATCAGATGAAGAAGGTATTTTACACTTGTTTTAAATGCATTTTGATGTTGTGGGGATGTGAACGAAGGTGGGTGTTACAACACAGGGCCTCGGTGAGACACAGGTCTATGTAATTTCCTTCCACAAGAATAGATAATGAGCGTAGGTGTCTAGTTTCCTACTCCATAATGTTCATTTAGTCGGTAAATAGATGGAAGTAGTATCACAGACTGTTTTGCTATGGCTTGCTGTGTTTCAATAACATTACAATTTCAAGCATGATTTCTAACATCTGAATCAAATCAATTATAAACAAACTAGGTATTAATTTACATAGTGTGAAACATAAATAAAACATTGTGACATTCAATATACAGTATTTATACCTGCTACAACTGTAACTACAATGTGATATAGTGACCTAATTTCTATGTTACCTAGTAGGTTACACTGAGAGTAAGCAAAAATCTACAACTTTATGCATCGGCAACTGATAATTTATAAAAAAATATTAACGGTCTATCTTATAAAAAGTTAGATTACCATACGTAATGATGACTTAAATTCAACGCTAACTTTTTATAAGATAGGGGGTAAGTATATTGTTATAAAAAAAGTAATTAAATTGACTTTACTTGAAATCTCCACTGATCTATTATTAACTCTGTCAGTATTAGATTTTTTCTTTGAAAATTTCATTCAATATTAATTTGTTTCTAACTAATGATATGTCACTGATTTAGCATGGTTACATATGAGACTGAATTTATATGCCAAAAAAGTATATTGCAGCATTTTATTTGTTAAAACACTTAAATTGATTGAGAATAACTGATTTAAAATTCAATTGCAATAATTGTCCCAAATGTATAGGCGACCAAGAAATTGGTTTACCACTCTAAGGCTGAATATCATTTGCACAAAATGCATCTACGATACATCTTGTCCAAGTATTTCAAAATACCAGATACAGAAAATGGTAGAGATGGCATGATGCCATTATTTTATTTACGTTAAAATATTTTATGTTATGTACTCTCATGCCAAGTGATAAAATGAAGTTCAAGACACTACAACCCTGGTTTATTATAGAATACTTATTTGTAGTATCAAATTAGTAAAAGTGTAAAACAATTGTAAAAAAACTCAATAAATTCTAAGCAGTTTTACACTGCAATATTTCTAATTGGAAAATCAATGTCTTCAGTCAATTGGATAATCTTCTATTCTATCAAAGATATTGATTTTAAGGGATGCACCGTGAGTTTTTACTATACTATATTTACTACACTCGCTAGCGTCTGTAGTTAAAAAAATGTATGAAGATTTGTACAGCGCCTCTAGCGGATAGTTGGGTACTAAAATTCGTCATACTAATATTGACGTAACTACTGTAGTAAAGTCAGGCGATTTTACTATGACATCTCATGGTAGAGCCACTGTAAGTCTTTCTTTTACTTGCATATCAATAATTAAACAATAACCCCCTATCTTATAAAAAGTTAGTGTTAACTTTATGTCATCATTACATATGGTAATCAATACATCAAGTCTGCGCTAACTGTTTATAAGATAGACCGTAATTCTTTCAAAATAAACCATATCTATAACACCTATAATTTTGACAGAATAAGAAAAACCAAAATGAGATTAAATACTAATAAAGCTGTCCTGTCCTGGGAGAATATAGTTTAAATAAGGTTAAGGCATTGCAATTAATCCAAAATAAAGACATTAAATAGTATAATAAATACTACAGAATATGTATTGAGTTACCCATTGGCTGGCATTAAATCAACTTTCACTTAACGTTGATAAAACAAAATACATTCCATTCTCTATTCGAGACTCCACTAATTTACAATACCATAAGATTACTGCTCAGAAATGCTTACACCAAACCTCAACTTGCCCTTGTCTGTGTCTCTCTTCTGTAGAATCGATCAAATATCTAGGCATAATCATAGATAGGAACATGAATTTTAAAGCCCACATAAATTATTTAGCAAACCGAGTTCGGAAACTTTCTTACATTTTTAAACAGATTCGTCACTCAGCCGACCCCCAAATTATTAAAATATTATATTCATCCCTTTGTCAATCCATACTTTCCTATTGCATAATCTGCTGGGGTGGTGCTGCCAAAACTACTATTTTAAACGCTGAACGTGCCCAAAGAGCATTATTAAAAATAACATACTTCAAACCGAAGATTTACCCAACTATTGATTTATATAGAGAATGCAAGGTTTTAAATGTAAGACAGTTATTTATATTCCAAACTGTAATAAAACTGCACTCCTCGGTTTTTCTAGAATCACTTGACAGTTCCTTTAAGAGCGATCGGAGAAGAAAACATAAAATTTGTAATACAGTTACCTGTAGAACCTCCTTTGCACAAAGATTCTATTTATTTCTTGGTCCTAGATTTTACAACATAGCTAACAAAGAATTAAACATCTTTCCCATGACCAGAACCTCTTGTAAGAAGTCGCTTAGTTCATGGCTAATATCTCTGACGTATGACTCAACTGAAAAATTATTAGTAATAACATCATAAAAAGAAAATAAAAGTAAAATATTACCTACCTTCAAAATAAAATAAATAAAAACTCCAAAACTAATATCTACACATACCTCTCACACATGCACACCCCCCTCACTACCCTTCCCCTCACACACACACCCTCAATCACACACACACACTCACACACGCTCACACACACACCCTCACCATCTCACACACACACACACACCCCCTAAACATCACACATACTTACTACAACAGACATTCCAATACCCATAACTTTACCTTTTATTTAATGTATTTCAACTACTACTACTACTTAAACTACATCCACATCTTTTTATACCTATCCTTTTATATAGATTAAAATGTACTCTTAGCTTAAAATATTAGATACAGCCTATGAGGGTGGGCACTGGTACCTATCTTACAGGATATTCAATTATCTTAGTTTAGGTACTAGTTGTTTTCACTTAAATAACATACTTTTACTTACCTTTTAAGCCATAATATTATATTATGTTAAAATATACCTACTGTAACTTATAAAACTATGTATTAAGAAGGTGCAAATAAAAAATTTATTATTATTATTTATTATTATTATTTGAACAATATGTACAGAATAAAAGAAAAAACTATGCCATTGATCTAACATACATTTTTCAGTACATTTCCCAATGTATGCCACTCATGTTTGTTTTAAACTCTTTGAAGAATTGATGATGAAGATTATTTTCCAGTGAGTTTAACGTCGTGAGCTATAACAGATGCTGACCTCTTTGCTTTTCTTGAGAATACATGGCAGAGCTCACGACAAGAAAATACCTACCAGGTGCTAAATAGACCTTGAGCAATATTTGCCTGTTGTATTGGTATTGTTCAAATGTAAATGATACAGAAATATCTATATGTACTATTACGAAAATGTAAAAAAACTGAAAATTATTAATGAGGATATAGACAAAAGTAAATATGCAGATCCACTAACCGCCTGTTTTCGAACGATGATCAACGAAAAAATCAAATAATTATTATGTGTCAAAGTCGGATCAATTTTGATTTGGGTTTCCAGAAACCGGCCGTAAGTAAACGATTCTGAATCCAAAAATCGAGTTTGTTTGTTTGTTAGAGCATTACGGCTAAACTACTGAACAGATTAAGATAAAACTTATATTATATTAAAACATGGAATAGGTCTTATTGCAATCAAAACTTGAATTCTTAGATACAGCTTGATCTCTCTAAATCAACAACAGCCATACGCTATAAGGATCATCTTATATTGGTGACAGATATTTTGACCCACGCGTACGAACGTCGCGGGTTTCAGCTTGTAAACTCAAATCGGCCACAATTTATCTAGAAACAAATAAAGGTTTAGTTTTTACAACAGAGCTTGGTTACACCCTTAATGAAGAGTTACAGCCACTTCATAGATTATTGAGTTAAAATTTCTATTTAACACAAGCACCATGTCAAAGCTTTTTACGATCATATTCATTCAGAAGTGCATTTGATTTATTATACATGAACCCCAGTCTCTTAGCGATTATAGATATGCTATCTTTATATCCTCGGACTTACTTATCTCAGATTAACAAGATATGTACAATAGGTATGTCTTAAAATAAAACACCTGTGATAACCTAAGGCTGAAAAAAAAACACAAAAATCACAAAAAAATTTGTAAACTCGGTGAAAATAAGCCTAGTTCTCTAAAGCATATTTCGATGATAGAAGTTTGAAAAGAAACAAACAGCATTATAGCAACCTCCAAACCATTCTGCAGCAAGAAAATTAACAAACCTGAGCTTCGACTCTAAGTAGAGCAATTATTTCAATGTAACTAAGACCTGTTTGGTAGTAACACCTGTTGATGATGTCATGGTCTTTACATGGCTTACTAGATAATCCGATACTTAGACAATGCTAATACTATAAGTTGGGAAATATAAATCAGTTTTAATCTTCAACATATTATGAGATGGATAGAAGATATGCAAGATAGCTCAGACTCCATTTTATCTAACGGTATTATTAAAATATCTTTACCATCAAAGTACATCGTAAATTCTTTTCTAATAAAATATCAA
The DNA here is from genome assembly GCA_932527185.1 of Ecliptopera silaceata. Lineage (NCBI taxonomy): Eukaryota > Metazoa > Arthropoda > Insecta > Lepidoptera > Geometridae > Ecliptopera > Ecliptopera silaceata. The sequence continues at coordinate 3,898,068 of OW052209.1, read as the reverse complement.
TAGCCAATTCTAATCGCTATAGGGTATTTTAATCTTGTGACATGGTCAGTCTATATAAACGCATGATTGGGCATCCCGCGTACTAAAAACGTGTTCAGAATGTCTTCAGCAATCTTTATTCGAGCTCCGTGTTTACACGATGTAATTGGATTAGATAGGTACCAATATCGTATATAAACTAGCTGGTTTTGCCAGCTTTTACGACTTTGTCTATAAATATTGAGATTGCATACTAAAAACAATTTTTATCACGGTAAAACATAGCCTATGACACTCCAAATTACAGCAATCTGCCAGTGAAAGAGATATCAAAATCGTTTTTGTAGTTTTTAAAATAGCGTACCAAAACCTTTTTTAGGCCTTAAATAGTAGTTTATGTACTATTCCAGGTTGCAAACGATATGCATAGTTTAATCCAAATCGACACATTCTTACCGCCATGATTTCCAAAATAAACATAACTTTTTCTTTTTTTTATTTAAGAAAAATGTTACGCACTTATATTGTGATTGATTGAATGTTGTATGACCCAAAATCAATGCAACTAGTTTCTACAATATTACTGTGTTCACATACTAAACAGGTGCACGACAACTTTCTCAATAGTACGACACTAGCATAATTGTGTATCGATTTTGTACCTTTGTTTTACTGGTCTAGTCTACCTATTAGGTCAGATCAATGTTGCATAACGTAGTGGCTTCGAAGTCAGCCTATGTTTATAAAAAAAATACCGGGTTTTGTAATACAACCGAGAATTAGTACAGTAAACATAGTATGGTGTATGTAACATGAATAAAAAGTGGACAACATTTTTATGACAGCATAAGTTGATATCTGAAACAAATAACAAACAATATTTTAAGAATACATTGTAGATAAGAACGTTATACTGCATTATCACGTATACAAGCAGTACTACTGAAGATTCTTTAGGTAGCTAGTAAAAGCATTGTCAATAAACATTTTTAACGATGTTCATTAAAAAAACTAAATTCATTGATTCCCTTCAAACATTCTCTTACACGATTGTTTGCAGCTTTGAGCTATTTTTGTTCAGCTTGTGTGTGGTTTTCGCTTGTTTTGATCCCTCTTCATTTTATTTGTTTTTCTTATAGAGGGTAATAGTACACATTTATTTTATTTTAAGTATGATAGATGGATCCATTTATTGTTTCATGTTTGTTATAATAGGTCCTATATTAAAATGTGATCCGAATATGACCCCACTAGATCACATAAATGTTGTTAATATTGCCTCTATGACTTTTAAAAATACTTATAATAGTTGTTTCTATGACATGAAATATATTTATTGTGTGCTTGTTCATTAATAATGTCTTATTCTCACAAATCTCTTAGTTAAAAGTATGTGTCTCTAAGCAAATTCAAGTACAATCGCGTACTAGGCATGGGCGTTTTTGGATTTTTTCACAAACCGATACAAAACCGATTTCAGATTTTGAAATCGATTTCAAAAACCGTTTTTAAAAAACGGTTTTTAGTTTTCGGTGCAAAACTAAAATCACGAATGCGTATCAAAACTATAGAAAACTAAAACTTTAGGTAGATTTAGATTTCGTTCGTTTGCAGTTTGAGTTTGGTTTTCGTTTTCAGTGCAAAACTAAAATCACGAATGCGTATCAAAACTATAGAAAACTAAAACTTTAGGTAGATTTAGATTTTGTTCGTTTGCAGTTTGTGTTTGGTTTTCGTTTTCGGTGCAAAACTAAACTCACGTCGGTTCGGTTTGGTTTCGTTCGGATAAGATAGTTTGCAGTTTGCGTTATCATCGTGCGTTTTCTAAAAACGGTTTTCTCATATTGGAATATCGATGCGATACGATTTCTGACTGCAAACGGATTTCAGTTTCGTTTTGATATATCTGTCTCATGCCTATCGCGTACGTAGCAGAGGTATTAAGCCTACAGCTTAAAATCTCTCCGATCCCCTAATCGGTTAAGTAAAGAGTATAATTACAAAATAAATACTTTACCTCAAGCGTTCCCAAATTCGTGATTCTGCGTAAAGAATTTCAGCTGACGTCAACCGGGGTGACGTCAAACATTAATTTTAATTTATTGTGATGCCTGCCATATTGGTTTTTATGATATGAACGAGCTGTTTGATGCTATGATAATGTTTATTATACTATTGTTTGATTGTACATGTTGATAATAGGTAATAAATACCTGTCTATACCTAATACGGTTTAGGGTAAAACATTTATGCAAGTCAAACATCATTATTAAAAATCTAATATCACCACATTATCCTCAAGTATAAGGAAAACTTCGTACATTTGTGTATTTACAACACTTATTACATTTACTTTTATTCTAAAATTATGATAATGAAACCCAATTTTATATAATGCTAAAACAAAGTTGAAATTATTCGCCATAATATAATCACCAAACCAAGAATTTCTCCTTAAAGAATCACTCGCTCATCAAATCTCGTGCAATTCAATCACACCAATCCAGAATCGCTTACTGATCTTTCTTTCTCAGAGCCGCCAGTGGCGCGCTTCAACAATCGCCGCAAGTCAGTCTTCGCCGAGACCTACGACCCGGAGGAAGATGACTCTGACGAAGGGGCTCCTGTGGTGTTCCCCAAATCCGACGCGCAGCGGTCGCGTCTCGCCGAAGCAGTTCGGGGGATACTGCTGTTCCGCTCGCTCGACGCTCAGCAAATGCAGCAGGTATGTGTATCTCACTCTTACTTCTAGATTCTTAACCAGGTTATTCGTGTAACCCGAAGAAGATGGTATGTCTGTCTCTTTCTTATTTATTTTAGGTTGCCAGGCTCTTTACAGAATATTGATGGAAAAATAAGGTTCTTAGACGCGAAACGGAGGATCCTAGATGCTAGGATGATCCTAAATGCAAAGAGTTTATCTGTTTTTATGTCTTGTAAAGGTCTTCTACGTTCTTCGTCGGGATATAATATAACACAAAAGAAGGGGGTTTTCATAGTGAAAGTACTGGTGCTTCGATCATTCTATGCTTAGTAGATGTTTGTCAAGTTATGTACCTACTTTCAGTGCGAGATCAAACCTACGACTTATTTTCACGTTCATACTTACTTGATTCTGTGTAACTTTGTACCGTGCACGTTCTTCTTTTGTCTCAAACAGACAATATCTTTATAGAGTTGCGCCTTGTCGAATAGATCAGCACTAACTGTGTTGATTGATTTACAGCATCATAACGCATTGAAAATTAGGTCTAGTTTCGTTTGACCTGTTAAAGGCCATAGGTCGTAGAGCTTAGCAACAAAACCATTTGCGAAATTTGCAGTTGTTTTCAATAGTTATTTCCAGCTTCTTCTAAGAACTCAAACCAATTTGAAATGAATGCCAGATTAATGAAATGCCAGAGAAACATCTCGAATTACGTAAACGTGCTTTCGGGAACGAATAAAGTCTAGGAGGATATGATTACTCCACGTCGGGCAATGGGTATTAAGTTGAAGGACTTAAGTAGGTTAATACTTGAAGTTTCATATGACTTTTTGGTAGCTGTGATGACAAGTTTGACATTTATAATCGGCTTTGCGCTTTGAGGCTTTTACTATAAAAAAGGGTCAATCAAAACTAAAATTCTTAATGAGAATCAAATCATTTGCTTTCAAAACCCTTTTTAGACAATTTTGTATTGTATTGATCAGATTGATTTCATTTGTTCCCATCTCCATGAAAATTCGGTCAAGGTTACCTGAAAAATGAATGTAAAAATGGGATACTGACGAAACAATTTACGAGAATCTTGAAATATGTAGACATATTTACTGCGGTTAGTTTACAACTCTTAGCCCAGTTTTTTACTGAATGATTTCTTACCTTTTCTTGATACCTTCTTGGAAAAGACTAACAACAGCATTCAATCTGGCATAAATATGCTTTTTTACTCAAAAATATACTTACTTACCATTTTTTTAGATTATATGTGACTGACTAGTAGTTTATTTGTACACAAACTTATTAAAATATAACTACTTCAGTACGACAAAAACGGAGCTTTATGTATTATTTTTATCATTTGCAAGCATAGCGTAAAATAAGTTATTTAAATTACTGCTTAGTAAATCAACAGTACGTTACCGAATTTGAGTAAATCTTCGGAAATAACATGGGTAACAGCTTAGCTGTGGGCTTTTAGAGTACCTTCACCTTTTGAGAAACTCCTTTCTTCCTTCGTTCGTTTAAAAGAAAGCAAAGCGTGAGCGAGCACCCATAGATATTTTTAGACCTCTGACTTTATTACCCTTCCTTGCCTGCTCAAATCTTGGTAAGTGAGACTACTAGCAACCTCGATGCCCGAATAATACGTTGTTTTAGGTACATATTTCATATTCTTTTGTTAACAGACGCAATGTTAGGTATAAGGTTGACGGGTCTGTCTGTGGTATCGTAGCTTTTGAACGAATAAATCTGTTTGAGATAGTAAGATACTCTTTACACAGGAAAATAAAAATACTCTTTTTTTTTTTTTGTTTTAAAGGTCGATTCTTAGCTACAATTTATGACGTTCATGCGTTTCATGGTCACCAGCTTTTTGTTAGCTGAAGTAGGGGTATTAAACGCATATCAGATTTTCATTTACCATCAAAACTATCTGTGATCTCGTAATATAGATAAATTACACGGGTTTTTTGCAAAATTACGACTAAATTGCTATTACCTGTGACCTAACATTTGAAACACCCATGTGTACGCACAATACGCCCTGTCTCACATTGACGCTCAATTTGCGCCTTTTCTAAAAACATAAATGACATTGACATATGTCGAAACGTCACATTACAAAATCGAAACAGATTATTTGGTATAATTTTTTTATTTCGCTCCTCGGAGCAGGTTATAGTTAAGAACCATACCGCCTAGTCTTACGTTATGTTTTTCTCATAAGTTCGTTTGTTTAGGTGTATGTCTTGCGTAAATATTTTTTTATGTAGAGATCATATCAGATACTGATACACATCTGAATGAAACATACCAATAGCTGGTACACATCTGAATCTTATTTGGTATAAAGTATAAAATGTACGCACAATACGCCCTGTCTCACATTGACGCTTAATTCGCGCCTTTTCTAAAAACATAAGTGACATTGACATTATGTCGAAACGTCACATTACAAAATAGAAACAGATTATTTATTATAAGTATCAAAATTAGTTTTTTTTTCTCTAGGTCCTAGACGCGATGTTTGAGAAACGCTCCGAGCCCGGCGAGTACGTGATCAGGCAAGGCGATGACGGTGACAACTTCTACGTCATCGAGAATGGAGTCTTTGATGTTCTCGTGGCTGGCGATGATCGTGTCGAGAAGGTATTATAGTCATTATCTTTACTGATTGACTTGTTTACTTAAGAACAAGGGATTTTTTATTCAATTTGACAGGCGTCACAACTCAGTTGGTAGTAGCTCTGCCTTGCTGTGGTTCGTCGATTACCACCAAGAGCAAATTTGTGTGATTAACGTACCTACATATTGGTTCTGTGTCTGGGAGTTACTATGTATTCTATGTATGTATTTACGAAAAAAATGTACTCTATCAGCAGTCTAGTTCCTATAGTCTCTTTGCATAGTTTGGGGCTTGAGTGTGATGTGTGAAATGTTCGTGAATTTATATTTACTTGTTTACTTCAAGGGTTTTTGCAATTGAATTTTTAATACAGACTTAAAATTTTATACCAGTCCCATCGCATCCTTACATTTTTAATCAAGTATTAGCCCTTGTTTTGCTTAAACAAGGAGTTTTAATAAAAAAAAGTTGTTCCAAGGAAGTACTACCATACCTATGTTTGCCAAGCAATCAAATCAATCGCATTGCTGTGTTTAGATTTTAACGGACAATTTCACTGGACGTTTTCCAATGGTTATAGTCTTTTTTCATCTCTATCGCCATCCACCACACCATCGGGGATGCTAGAACACTGCTGCCACCAACCCTAAGTCCTTCTGCGTTACTTTAAGGAGTTGGGCTGGCTGGGGTGAGGTTAGCAGGGGGACAATGCACAATACACCCCATTGCGGGACGTCAGTGCAGATCTTATTTCCCCAATCAGAATTAGAATGGTTATAGTCTCAAGAGTACAGTAAGCAACTTCCTTGCCCTGTAACATCTAATAAAGTTAATAAAAATGCGTTATGAAGCTGAATACACCGTTGTACCACAAGGGAAGCCGAGAATAGGGTCTTCGTATGCATTGAATATGTTATTATTCATTGCAAATTACTCGCTAAACAAAGACGGTAGATGCTGTGTTTCGTACGAGTACGTTAACTATAAGTGGCTATTGACGCAAATAAATCTGTTGAAAATATGAAAATTAGAGAGTTTTTTTGTTTTTACAATGATTAGTATAATATAACTATAGAAAAATATTAATGACGGTTGTATCGAATGTACGTTTATATCGTTATAAATTATAGCTTATGTGGTGTTCGATAGCTATATTATTGTAAAGTTTTATTAAAATCCATTCAGTATCCATCCAGTTGTTGCGTGAACAAGTATCAAACATACATCCATTCAAACTGTAGGATAGGATTAGGTACTTACCCCCTATCTTATAAAAAGTTAGCGTTGACTTTATGTCATCAATACGTATGGTAATCAATACAATACAATAATATAAGATAGACCGTTAGTATAAACAAGTATGTACAATAGAATAAAATAAACACCACAGTACGAGAAACTTTAAAATAAACGTATATTGGTAATACTCTACCACTCTCTTCCCGGTATCTTGTCAGCCACTTTGTAAATCAAAACAAACATTTCATCGATCATTTTAGATATGAATGCTGGCAGAATAATCGGGTTACGTAGGTTACTCCGGTACCTTTATAACTTTACCATACATTCGTATTATTTCGTAGAAAATAAAACCTGTAAGTACCTACTTAAAACGGTGCGTCATATTTTTACAAAAAAGTTAAACTGTCTTCGGCAAGTTATATTAAATACGCATTATTACGGATAACAAAATGGGCCTAATGTCGTCCCATTTATTATATTTTAAGCACGACAGTAAATAAAAAAATAATCATCGAAATCGGTTCAAATAAAAATGTTGAGGTTCTTAAATAGTACATTCGAGTTTTTGGTAAATGACAAATACCTATCAACCGCTACTAGCTACTACGCTACGCTTGGTACTACACGAAGAACATCACTATTTTAAAGAGTACTAATTTGACTTATTCTTGTTTAGAGACAACATGGATGAAACAATAAAACGCACAATAAAAGTATTATCAATAAAATCTCCGTTATTGGGTACTTTCAGTAAAATACACGCAATAACTATAATTATGTCTGCGACCTTGACTGCCTTCAAAAATACTAGGATTTCTACTAAATACTTGTAGAGTCATTTCTAATCCTACTTCTTAATATTATAAACGTGAAAGTTTGGGTGGATGGATGTGGGTATATGTGTGTTACTCTTTCACGCTAAAAGCTATTGAGTAAATTTTAATGAAACTTTTTATCAATGTGGTTTATATTTTAGAATAACACATAGGCATTTATAAACATATTGTGCGAATAAAAAATGACAGTTAACTATCCTAGTTTTAATGCACATCAATAACTCATTATGGTGGCCTACAAGTAGATTGGACATATTTGTTCTGAATGTACTTTTAATTACGTATATTTTTCGTTAAATAACCTTAAATTTTCCTTATAAGTTTATATTATCAATAACTGTCCTTATACGATAATAGTCCTGTCTGTTCTTGGCCTAAAACTGGTTACCACATTTGCCTAGTATTATAATATATACATTTTATTTAATATGTAGTAGTATGTAATTTTAAAGTGGTAGGTATAAATAAATAAATAATGTTGGACAATCCACACAACATCATCTAGCCCCAAGCTAAGCAGAACTTGTGTTATGGGTACTGGAAGACTGACATACTTAATACAATACATTACATAGATAGATACTTTTTATTATACATGTAAAACACCCAGAACACCCGGAAAAAATATTTGCAGATCGTACTAACATTTATCCCAAGGCGGGAATCGAACCCGCAACCTCCGCGTCGCAGGCGGACCTTCGCCCACCGCGCCACATCGGTCGTCAAATATAATATGTAATGTTATTTAAATGTGTATGTAATGTTAATAAGCGTCAACCAAGTGCATAGTTGTTTTAAACACAAATATATGCGCCCAACAACCAAAGTCAGCGTACACAGCTGAAATATTGAACAAGTGTTACTATGACGTCACATCGCACATTCCCTAGTGACGTGTGGTGACGCCGCGTGGTATCTGCCAATGTAACCTTATCTATAGATTAAATAAAAGCACAGAAGGAACACTTCAAGAAGACAGCTAAATAAATAACCACTTTTGTTACGAGAGTGATGCAATAAATAATAATAGGTTATATCAGTACCACTTCACTTTTTGTGTTTGTGCTGGCTAATTTTGGTGGAATTTTACCAACTTTTCATAGCATAATTTATGAACCGTTATAATAAAGTGTAATTAATAAGTAATATCGGGATTTGATGAAACTTTCCCATAGGTTTTGAAGGAAAATTCTCTACTTTTCCTTTAAAACAAATGACAGCCGACTTGACGATTGACTGACTTGACTGATATATTTTAAACACAAGACGTATTTACGGGCACTGTTGTATTGACGGACAGAGATCATATAAAAAAAGAAGAAGCAGTCTTTTATCATAATGTGTGCGTGCAAAGTACGCTAACCATCATGTTTAGGTAGTTCAGTAACTTAAGTATAAATAAAGATTGTACATCTACTTCGAATAGCACACCTTTGCGTACGCTCAGTCGGACGTGAAAGAGCCCACGTTTCAAGATTTTCAGCTCATCGGCCGGTGAAAGACATAACACATACATGATTTAAAATAAAACTGGCTCACACTGTTATCCCTTTACTCAGACTATCCCTTGAAATTTTTCGCTACATTTAGTGTGTGAACAACTATTTTTAACACTTCATAAAAGAGGAGACTCCTGTTGAATTGTATGTTATTTTTTTGTATGTATGTATGTTACTCGATTTCTTCGTCAATTATAAACTGAATATGATGATTTTTGTTTTTGATCGGTAGGACATAGTTTAGAGTTAATCCCGTATAAATTTGACGAAGAACTCTTTGAGAAATCTTTGTTTTAAGTGCCATAACTTATGCTTATACGCAAAAAGCTTCGATAGTGCGATCTAGGAATCGACAAGTTGGTGCAGCGACATCTAGTTGCGAAATCGGAACTGAATACACTCTGTCACGATAGAAGTCGGTTTTATTTCTGCAAAAAATATAAATTATTATTTAAAACCGTTTTAAAATTAGATTTATCTATGTCTACCACATCGTAATTCTATGCCAAAATTACTTGTTTACAGAATATGACAACGATGTTTAAATATTCTGGTTTATTTCATTATGATGGATCGTAACAATGTAAATTATTAGGCTATAAGTTACGATTCGTTAATCCTGACACAGATTCTGTTCATCGTTTTAGATAAAAGAGATTCACAAAAAATCTAAGTAGATAACTTTCGGGAATCTTAGTAAATACATATTAAATATTATATTTGTTTCTGTCGTTTGGACTGTTTCTGGCGTCACAAGTTGCCCTTTTCAAAACGTATACGTATTTTTCTATACATATGATTGTTGATATCATATACATTGTGAGTATTACATGAAATTACCCAATATACGTTTTCTTGATATTCCTTTGATTGTCAGCAACATTATGTTTTGATATTGTTTTCATGTACATACTACAGTTCTGTCATTGTTGCGCTTGCGCCCCCACCATAGATAAAACTCTCCATCCAAATAGGGATGCCTTCTCGGTTCCTGTCTTGTTACCTAACATTTTAAAATTACCCTAATAATAGGCACTAATTTTATGGTAATCATTTCCATACATGATAGTATTCTCTTATAAATAATATCTGCCACCTATGGCAGATCAAATAGTAACACAGAACAAATATTTATGTTCATCACACAAACATTTGCTCTAGGTGGGAATCTAATCCACTACCCACAGCATGGAAGGCAGAACTACCAACCGAGTTGTGACGCCTGTCAAAAAGTTTCAAACTCAAAAATATAGATAGAGTTAAAAAAATACATGTATTAAAAGTTGCTTAAAATATATATTTTATACAAAACAAATAAACATATAATGCATATGTTTTACGCTTCTCTCGCTTATGGAGTTGACATCAAAGAGTTTATACGATACGTGAGGTAGACTGGAGATAATGAGGTTTTCCTATCAAATGGTGCACTCAGAACAGGGGTCCGTTTCTGTATTGAAATTCCATTAGGCTAGTAAACAGAGGATGCAGGTTTCATTCAATTATGAAGTTTAAATGGTTTTTGGAGTCTAAAACAACGGGGACCATACTTACTTGAAAAATTTTTGAATAATAAATAATAATAAAATAATTTAAATTACGTATGACATTAAATTTTTGCACGCATTGACGAGGCAGAATGTACGGAGTATTAGTTAATTGATGACTAAGAACTAGATGAAATAGATGCGGAGTACTTCTTCGGAAAGCTTCTTCACAACAACTTAAACAATGATTATTCTTAATAGATAGGCAATGTACAAAGAAGAATGGGCCAGTGCCCATTCTAGCGATATTTTTTTAAGTAGTGGTCCAGTGACCACTACTAAAAAGATATCGCTAGGGTTGCCACAAAAAAAATCCCTTTGAATTGTATTATGTGGCAACTCTGAGGGAGGAGTTTTTTAGTCGTGGCCCACGCATAGAGATTTGCCCATTCTCCTTTGAGTGATTTTTGATGTTGGAATAAATATGTATAGTCCACGGACTTAGTTAGAGAATGGACTGAGTTATATCCCCACAAAATTGACCTATCAGTTCGGCCTGTGTGTCTCTTTTGTTTTTAGTAGCTTTTTTGTTTTTTTTTTTTAGTTTTTAACTACTGACCGCACGATTGTTTTCTCTCGTTACCTGGATCGCTTCTGATCCCTTCTCTAGGTCGGCATAGCCATAGCCATAATCTTCTTTCTTCCTCTCCAGGTGGTCCACACATACGAGGGTTCAGGCTCGTTCGGCGAGCTGGCCCTCATGTACAACATGCCTCGTGCCGCGTCAGTTCGCGCACAGACTCCTGGCGCTCTGTGGGCCATGGACCGGCATACCTTCCGTCGCATCCTACTGAAGAGTGCCTTCAAGAAGCGCAAGCTTTACGAAGAGCTGCTGGACAAGGTGCCCATGCTGAAGGCTCTTCAGGTGAGTTTTAACTGCTAGGATTTTTCCCGTGTTTTCTTCTAGGTTCGCTAGACTGGCCAACAATTGCTCACAATAGAGACGACTGGAGCGAAGGAAGGGAGGCTTTTGCCCTGCAGTGGGACACTACAGGCTGCTAATAATAATAAATCTTCTAGGTGACTTTTAAGATATTCTGGTTATTGGCCGTTGGGGAACTGGCACTTAAATTGTCGACTATATAAGATGATCGTTATGATTTTTATGAATATGACTTAGATTATAAAATCCTAATAGATACCTTACCTTGAGGATCATCTCTATTTGATTTTAATCATTATACCATACACTTTTTCTGGTTTTCGTATTCAGCGGATGAAAGTTGTAGGAGCTTTAGCACATGATACTTTTATATTTTAAACTATGCGATAACTTCTCGATAATAAATGAGGTCATTTAGACATTTAGTCTATTGAGCTGAATACGCGGAATAAAATTAAGGTTTTTTTTATAACCCTAATTTTGCTTATAGATCTTGTCCTCCCTTGAATCTCTCATAGCTCTTAGAACACTCAATAGATTTTGACTGAAGTGTCTAAAGATGCGTCTTGATATAGGTTACGTCATTGCGATAGCGTTACGTCATTGTTTATTTACTCTGACTGAAAATAGAGGAACTTCAAACATTTGAAGTTCTTCTAAAAGATCCCTAAGAGCTGAAAGAAATAAGATCTTTCCTGGTTAGCTTCAGTCGTTTTCATGTATAAGATCGTGCAATATAAAGTAGTTTCTCGAAACTTCTAAATAATTTAAAAGAGGTTCGCGCGCCACGTATTTGAGTATTTTAGAAACGTGTACCAAGACTCCTTAACTAGAATTCTCGAGTTCAAAACTCTATATAATAAATAAATAAATATTCATGGACAATTTAAACAACACACTCTAGTCCCAAACTAAGCAAAGCTTGGGAACTAGATTGCTGATAGAATACTGGCATATTTTTTTTGTAGGTAAGTAAATACATAGATGGAACAAACATTTCTTAGAGAACTTGAATACGTGTGAAATGAAAATTTAACAATATTGATCGTACAGTAAAACATAGGTAAGGTACGCGTCGGTAGAAAATCTCCATCCTTTTTATTTATTCGTTTTTGCTATTATCTCTTAGTACTCTACTAGCCCTGTTTATGCACCACTGAGTCAAATTAATCATTTGCTAACTAGGTACTTACCAGTTTCTATTTCCACGGAGCGGTGGAGAGAAAAAAAAGAGTAAATTGACCAACGAAGTATAGCTATCTCGTTCACTCTCGGTACCATGTGAACTTTTCTCACTTCACGAAGAGAAAAAAAAAGTAAATTGACCAACGAAGTATAGCCATCTCTTTCACTCTCGGGTACCATGTGAGCTTTTCTCACTTCATGGCTTTGGTTATCTAGAACGAGCTATATTTCTTCTAGATGATTTATACAGCGTTAGGCTGAAGCAATTTCCTGTCATTGTATTTGGGACTAGGGCGATTTAATGCTTGTCATTTAGTTTTGTCTAGCCGTTTCTTATCATATGGTATAGCGGTAGCTCTTGTCTGAGTCTTAGGTCCTAGGTTCAAATTGATTTTACATTATAAAAAAAAAAATCTTTTATTAAATTTTGTCTGCGTCCAAAACGTAGGATACGAGATTAGTATAAGCCTAGGCCATCTAAAAAAATACCTCAATCATTGCATCATTTGAAGCATAATTACCGTGGTTTAACCACACATCGAATTCATAATAATTCTATAGTAAATAAAATTCTACTATAAAATAAATTTTAATGAGTTTTATTAAAAACAACCACCGCTATAACTGGAGAATGACAAAGATCTATAAGTACCTTTAGTTTTTGTGGCACGCCGTGCGTGACCTCATATTCGGACTTTGAACTCCAATTACTTATAATAACCGACATTAAAAATAAACAGGTTGGGTAAATCTATAGAATGCAGGACGGGTATTCGTTGTACGATTTGTTGGAACTTTGTGACCTAAATACTATGGGCTATTTGGAACTAGCGTCCGCTAGCGTCTTTGATCGCATTCCTTACGTCAATATGTCATATTTCGGGTTAAAAAGTTACATACTAACGAATTGTAGTATGTATTTTAGCTACATTCAAACTGGGTCTGCAAACGACGTGTTTGAAATCTAAATATTAGTATACGTTGTTCTGTAATGGCTAAAAAAAAAAAAACTCAACTACAAAGTACTATTGGTACCGAAATTAATTTCAGTTTGTACACTGTCAGCCGTTAATCTTTTAATTTTACGGAAGTTGCGTCATAAAGTTTTATCTTGTAACGTCATTGGTTTTTGCGTCTTGAATGACGTCACGCAACTGGGGCTGATCTTATGCCAAATAGTATCTTTTTGGCTTAATTTTTTATGAATTCCACGCACAACTTAACCAAAATTCAATCTGTACCTCTACCATGAGTTGTCACAGTAAAATTGCCTGACTTTACTACAGTAGTTACGTCAATATTAGTACATATTACGAATTTTAGTACCCAACTATCCGCTAGAGGCGCTGTACAAATCTTCATACATTTTTTAACTACAGACGCTAGCGAGTATAGTATAAATAGTATAGTAAAAACTCATGGTAGAGGTACTGCATTGGGTTAGTTTGCTTTTCAAAATATGAATACAGCTGTTCTCGATTTGAATTTCAAATTGAGAACGTGTTGTGTTTTTTTTTGTCATTAAACTGTGTAACGCATCATAATCTACCCTCATCTCATAACAAAGTACAAAGTCGCTTTAAAACTGAAACTTTAGTATCCCTAGCTTACGGCCGCACCGTAATAAACTGTATCAAAGTAACTGTAGCAAACGTTGTTGAAACACTGCGCCTTGGACAATGCGCCTCTGGACTTGAAAATATCTTCTCTCTCCTTTGACAAAGGACAAGGGACTATAAGCTTAGTGCACATATGAATCAAACTTAGACTACTCATTTGCAAGATACAGAAGGTTTATTGGTATGTCGTTCAGGTTTAAATACAGGCAGATTCTAGGCACAGGACCACTTCTTGTTCGATGTGCTCGTATGTTTGTCTTTTGAACAAAAACTAATTACAAAAAGTCAAATATATACAGTTAAAAAAAACTCTATTCAAATAAAAAATAAACGTTAGTATTATTGTAATTAGATTGCTGCTTCGTTTGTGTTAATAATTAATACAAATTAATTACTGAGTCTTATAAGTATCCTAAAATGTTTTTCTTTATTCTTATTCATAAGCATAAGCCTATATACTAATTATCATATTTCTGTGAAGCTTGCCTATTGAGTCTCTTTCATCACACAAAACCTAAAGGAAATATATTGACAAACCAATAGACTAATTAAATCTGGCTTAAGCTTAGTTTGCGAAAGGATTAAGGGCAGTATTTGTCCCGATACTTAATACCCCTAGTCGGAACCCCACATGTTTCTAACACGCTCGGCTACTCTGCTCAGTGTCCCGAAAATATTGCTTCGTCGACGTTCAAAGCGACAATCGATGTGGTGGCCAAGTGTTGCCACTGTTGTTAATTACTCTATGAGGAAGTCCTTATACTTTTCATCCTTGTACATTTAATTTTTAAATGGTAAAATATACGATCTAAAAGATTATTGAAACTATCCATTACCAAAAAAAAAAATTATGTATTCTAACATACATGCTTTGTTTTTTAATGGGATTATTCTTAACACTTTAGATTTTTGCGTTAAGTTAAAAAACAATAATATACGAATATTTGAGTTTGAGACCTATAATAATGTTACCTAATGTTCCAAACTTTGTCCTTGATATTCAAGCGACGCCAAATATACTTAGTTATTGTTATCTTCGTATATAATTCTGGTATTTGATGAAAATCTGAACTGACAACTAACTTAATAATATTTGTTGAAATATTTAAGCTATTTTGTTTTACGAGAAAATAGATAGAACAATCTAATATCAATGCATTCTAAGTCAAAAGAGTCCGAATCACTAGATTTCCTTTTTTTTAACTTATGCTGACCCACTGCTGGACAAACGTGTCCCTCAAAGCCACTTATCCCGGTCTTTGGCGATCCACCGATCTTTTTCTTGAGCGCCCAGAGGGCTGAGTACGTGTGAATGTGACAATCGTAACGTATTTAAGACACTGCGAGCTAAAGCTGTAACGTTCGACAGTAAATCTGATGTTGACGCGCAGTGTATCTCAAATACGTCACTGTGTCGATACGTACACGATTCCAAGGCCATCAGATTAGCTTAGCTCAAAAAAATACAACAGAGCCCCTAGTTGCACTAATAGATAGTTATAAACTCAAAGCATTTGAAGGGTCAATTTAGCAAAGGAAATGCACGCTTGTTAGAGCATCGTAGTGGATGAACAGCGCATGTAACATGAAATAATGTTCCGACATTTTTATAGAGCAAAGTTCAATCTCGACAGCGAGCGAATTTTATTAACAGCGGTTCTTAACATTTTCTTCATAATTTGAATATCCTACTAATATTAAAAACGCTTGTATAGATGTATGTTTGATACATTTTCACGCAAACACTACTGAATGGATTATAATTAAACTCTACAATAATGTACATAGTTTATACATCAGAATAACACATAGGCACATTTATAAAGATATTGTGTCAATTATAATAAACGATAATATGACGAAGTTGTGGGCTAGTGATCTATAAAATTCTACTGACTGCAAACATGGTCGTATTGTCGTATATCGATTAGTATTAAGAGTAATAAATTGATAAACATAGTCTTAATAATCTTTGTGATAGTCTTAATAAGTGTAATGCACTGATAACGCTCACGGTTGCTTGGGGAACATTGAACTACAAAACATCCAATTTTAGGCACTAATCGACACGCTTTACTCTTGGCAGTAGTAGGTATGTTTAGGTACTGTGCAGTCTGTGCATTTTACTTTGGCATTTTTGCGCTTTCAAATGTTTGATAATCAAGATGTTAGAGTACTTACCTATAATTTAAAAATTTATATCTTACATTTATACCGACATTTTCAAAGTACCTACCAATGCAGTTCGTTGCATAACATTTTTTTGCGTCTAAGGATTATTTCAACGTGTTTCTTGATATGTCAAAGATTCCTCAGTATTTAAACTAAATTTATAATATAACCTACAAATTGAACGAGGTTTTTTTTTGTTTTTTACCAAGGCTAGGACCAAGTTTTAGAACCGCAAGGATTCACTTTCCTCGCGAAGCTAGCTAAACTAATATAATAACAGCGGAGCGTCTGTTAGTAAATTCGTTCACTTGACAGGTGGTAGCGCTTATTACGGGAGGGAGATTTAAAAGATTCCCCACTGAAAGATGTTTCAAATATTCTCCTCAATGTAAACCGTTATTTTCTCGGAAATTGCTCGTTTTACTACGTTATTCGGTAGATGGATTATGGGTTGTTTGATAGACTTTTTATTAGTTTCCTGAACAATGTATGTCATATATCCGCACCGCAGTTATTTTCGATTCTTGATTGAATAAAAGGTTCGTATGAATGATGTTTTGTTCGTAATAAGTTGATTGTTATGAGATTTTATAGTTAGGTTTGGTAAGAATCTGTACAGCCGTCATCAGGGCAAGTTTTAAAGGAATCACAAGCACTCTGAGTAATTTATGACATTTATGTACATCATCCAGATTCGAAAAACAAAAGACCATTCTCTATTCTTATAATGAACCAGCATTATGATGAATCAATTTTGAAACTAGAGGATACTACTCAAAAAACCAATTTGAAACAATCCAAAATTATAGCCATTCTTAGACCCGTTTTCGTATTTTTGTCAGTAAAAACCTTGAAAACAATATGTCTCCATTCAAAGTATGATAAAATGTAGGCAAATATGTGTATTATTTCATAATATAAGCTATATAATCATAAACCCGATTTTCAATTGAATAATCGAGAAGGACATCGGAAGCCTCTCGATATCTGTAGGGTTAGCACGAACGAATGTGACAATCGTACACCTATCGAAACGATAACGTATTCGACATACACTGCGCGTCAACATCAACGTTACTGTCGAACTGTACAAAGTTACCGCGCAGTGGTTTTTAAATACGTTACGTTTAAGATTGTCACATATATTCGTGCTCAGCAGTCACATGATACAACGTAGCCGATTGCGCTTATCAATGTTATCAGTTAATTCTGCGCTAAGCCAAGATTAGGGCGCGGTCGATAAGGGTCGTTCGGCCTCTTTGCACACTTGCCACAAAATAGTTTAAATATGTCCAAAACCAGAATCGCTGCAGCTTAATACCCTCCTTATCAACCTTATTCTCTTGTGAATAAGTCCGACTAGGTTTGTGAGATTCGTATAGGTAGCTGGACTAGCTTAATTCATCTAAAAAACTTCCCAAATGCCTAAAACATCGGGACATACGCAAAAAATGGCCTCTACCGCTGTTTACATTATCTAGATTAGATGCAAAGGCCTGTTATTAGCTATAGCAGTGTTTTCCCTACCGAGCAATAAAAAACATCGCAACCGGATTCTAAACGTACGACCTTAAGATAGAACCAGCACCAAATAATAGCTCTGCCATGTGTGAAGTAAACTCGCATAGTATTGAAGCAATTTTCCCACACTTCGCTAGTTATAAATCACCTTGAAATGCATTGATTCCGATTATCTTGACAGTCGTCGAGCTAGGATAAATATAGATAGAGCTAGAAAAGTACACAGATGGGACTGGGTCTTTACGTAAACAAGTGCAGTTGAAATACACGAATTATCTCATTTAAACGCTGACTTTTTTTTAAGCTATTGCATAGCTTCTATCGCGGGCCTTGAGCGTGGAGACCGAATCCAGATATTCCGTAACGAAAATAACCTAACACCGCATGCGTAATCCAGCAAAAAATGCTATGCAATAGCTTTACCGCGGCAGTCCCCGAGTGCCACACGTCTTTTTTATTTTTACTTTATTTGGCGAAAACTATAAAAAAAGACTATGTCGGGACGACCTTGATACTTTTGAAAGGGAATGGAAAGACTTGGGGGAGACCTTTGCCCAGCAGTGGGACGAGATAGGTTATACCTACTTTATTTGGGAAAACAAAAGTACCTCAATACAAACTAATTAAATTAAGAATAATACATACTAAGTTTTAGTAATTGTGGCACCACAGATGATTATACGCTGTGTTATTAAACGCTTAAGTTGGTAACACGACAAAATTTTATTAAAAGTTATGTAGAATCGAACGTTTTGAATACATACTTAAATGTATATGAATACAATATAATCTCCTAGATATAATAATACGTAATAATAGGTGATTAAATAATTAAGTTCAAAAATATAATATCTTTGATTTGAATAAGATTAATCGATATTATCGTGATTTTAATTATGTATCTGTACACGTGTTTTCAGTCTTATCGTCATTTATGTCAGACATGCTTTTACCCGCAACTTCGGTCGCATATTATTAACAATTTCTTCTTGTAAATTCTGTATAATTTTTAATGTTTTAGCACAAATTTATCAAAATTTTATGTTACGGTTCACAATTTATTTGATGCGAAAACAATACAATCTGCCAATGAAGAATACCAATAACATTTTTAAAGAACTACATAATCTAAATATGTAAATTATTACATGGCTTCCTTACAGAACTTTTTTCCTAATTGACTGGTTTTGATGATATTTTATTTCATAGCTGAAATTTGATTGATCTGACCAGTAGTAGTTTTATAATTATATGAATTAATATGTCGATAACGATTAGAGTAACCTACGCAGTGTTATTTTTTTAGTATCAAGTAGACTCCATGTCCATTAAAATCCATAACTACTCATATTTTTTATGAAAAAATTATAATTTATCTCATTCTTCTGATATTTTTTTTTAATGCATTATATGCAAACGCTTGGCCGCAATCACATCTGATGTAAATGATGATGCGGCCTACGGTGTAACGCGTTTGCCTAGATAGAATTATATTATCTTTTCACTTGCCTCTTGAAAACATCAAAATTATATGAATCCGGAAACACCGACGCCGGCAACGAATTCCACTCTTTAGCGGTTCTCAAAATGAAACTAATAAAAATGTATAATTCCCCATCAGCCATACGAGCGCGCCAACTTGGCCGACGCATTGCTTCCTCGCACGCTCATCGACGGCGAGCTGATCATCCGACAGGGCGACACGGCTGACGGCATGTACTTCGTGGAAGATGGATCCATCAGCATCCGCATTGCGCGCGACGACGGGAACGAACATGAGGTCAAACTGCTGGGTAAGTTGACGAGAGAAGAGATATTTATTTGACACATAAACATGTCAAAGAGAAAGATTGACTGACATGTGAAAAACACTCCGAACTTGCAAAAATACACATAAATAAGTAAGCAGGTAAAACATTCTAATAACATTTTGAAATTGACAATTTAACCAAAAAAAAAATAACATTAAATTCATAACTCTCTTTTTGCACCGCGTAGTTGGGTAAAAACAGATGAACTCTAAAAGGTGGTGAACATAAAATGAAATTACTTGGATAGTTGTACAATATAGATTGAGTAGAACCTTCAGAGGCGATAAGGTCAAGCAGAGTTGAACAATATAGGTGATAGAACATAACCCTACATTGCTTATATATACTGTTTGACGACTGTTTGAAAATCCGGCAAAGACAAACACGGTCTTGCCCTTTTAAGGCCTGCGCAGACCGGGACGGCATGGCAAGGGATTTTAATTTTTACTAATGGACATTCAACCGTACTGTTACAGAAATACGACATAAATTGCTATGCTTTAAAATGATGCCGTGGCATTGAACGTGAACGGAACGGCATTCATTTTAAAGCATAGCAATGCCGTCCTGGCCTGCGCAGGCCCTTAGGCATCGACCAAAAATATCTATGGTCTGTATATGTACAGCTGATAGTTTACTTATCCATTCACTATTCCATAGCTATGGAAAAAATCCAAAGGTTCACGACCTTATTTGAACTTTTAAACCCACGTGCCACGACCTTAAGATCGGAAGTCGGTCATCATTCATTGCTAGGCTCCCAGCTATTAATAACCGGACGCCTTAAGGTGACGGGTATAGCCAAATGCGTGTTTTTGGGAATGTTTTCTGAAGAAGTCATAGCATGTGGAGTTGTGAAACTTATTATTTCCTATAACACATATATTGAACTAGTCAGGTAGGGAACAAAATGTGTGCTCTTGGTTATAGTTTACTTTAAAATGTAAGTTTAGTACCAACACCTTTTGCAAAAGTGTGATTTTTGATCCCATTTTTTATGGGTTTGGCAGATTTGTTTGGTACCAAACTCAGCACAGCTATTCTTATGGTTGATATCTATACATGCAAGGTAAAAAAATTCTACATTAAGGTGTTTAAAGAAGAAGAAGAGTAGCGCCTTAGGAACTATAAGTGTTCCATTGCTGTGTGCTCGCAAATATTCATAAGGCGCTGCTTAAGAGTTTGACAATCCAAACTGTGCGCGGCTCACTATGTGTTTTGCGTCGTTTTCAGCATTCTTACTGAAGTTGAAAATGCGACGTTGCCACGCTGACTATCTAGAGTTTAACCACTGCGGCAAAAACTATGCCGTGTTACAAGTTTAACGTGTGTGTAGATATAATAAATAAATAATAAAGTTGGAAGTTATTGACATTTTTATTTATTATGAAAAATTTCACCCTACCCGTCGCCTTAACTTCGTAGTAATAAACTATTACTACTACTGTTTTTGCAAACGATGCAGAGTCGCTGAAACTAGGTTATGGTCAAAACGCATAACTTTTTACCCGACTACGCGTGTGTATTTGACAGTCTCAACTTTTTATAAGATAGTCCCTATCTTATAAAAAGTTAGCGTTGACTTCATGTCACCATTACGTATGGTAATCAATACATCAAGTCTGCGCTAACTTTTTATAAGATAGACCGTATGTATGTATGTTGGATGTTTATAATGTTCCCGTGTAACTCAATTCAATTCAATTTTTATTTAATGGCGTCTGGGGGTTAGCCAATTTCGCCAATGTCACGTTGCAAGGCTTGTTTATGTTTGTGGGCAACGTTGGACGGTGACCCGTGTAACTCATAAACCACTGAACTGATTTTGACAAATGATCTGTCAAATGCAGCGTCGAGACTAGACAGTCCGGGTGACATAAGCTATGTGACGTCATCGTTTGCTATGTCGGAAAATAAAAAATGGTCTTTTAATATATAATATATTTGGTATCAAATGAAAGAGCGTCAAGTGGTCATTCTAAATATATAAATATTGCAGGTTTACATTTATTTTTATTTTTTTGTTGTCGGGTGTTTTTATACTCTTTGAAAAATATAGACCTTTTTGAAATAAGATAGATATAACCCCTTTCGGAATTATAGGGATATTACGTTACACGTTGTATAAGACGATTCTAAATGATCGTTGTGATTTTATTGACTAAGGAATTTTAGATTTTGATTTTTTTGATTTTGATTCCAGGCAAAGGCGGTTACTTCGGCGAGCTAGCCCTGGTGACCCACAAGCCCCGCGCCGCTTCCGCCTACGCCGCCGGACCTACCAGAGTTGCTTGTGAGTCTATCTATTCAATATCTAACACTACCGCCTTCCGGTGATATTATGTGACCTATATAATTTTACCGTCACAGCTACAGCTTTGGCAGTGTTCGAGGATATATAATATCAATCTGGTTTTGATGAGATATATGATAATTATAAATATTATAGTTTCGCAGAGTAAATTATTTCAATTTTATTTCATATCAACTTTTATAGTTTTTATGTTGTTGTAGAGCTAATTTGTTAGTAGGTTTTATAAGCAGTACCCGGATAAGATTTTTCACAATATCTTTACAACAACTAAAAAAAAATTATAATAATAATGCTAGACAATCCACACAACATCATCTAGCCCTAAGCTAAGATGAGCTTAATTAAAAATTAATTTAAATATTCTTTAAATTATTATGTTTTCAGTCCTGGATGTGGAAACCTTCGAACGTCTCCTCGGGCCGTGCATGGAGATAATGAAGCGTAACATCGACGATTACGAGGAGCAACTTGTCAAGCTGTTTGGCGACAAGAGCAATCTGACCGACGTACGATGAACGCATACACATACCTTCCACTTGCTGTAATCTACATAATTCGCACTTATTACTTGATTGTGGAGGCAATTTTACTTTATTGTAATTTTTTTACTACCAATAATGATGTATGTAATTTTTCTGACATTTATAAATACAGTACCTCTACCATGAGTTGTCACAGTAAAATCGCCTGACTTTACTACAGTAGTTACGTAAATGTTTTGGATGATCATAATCTGTTATAATTGGACGTGTCTGACTACCCTATTTGTAAAGTAATGGTTGGGCATTTTTATTTGGAAAGTTTAAAATACAGAATCTGATGTATTACGAGTACATACAGAGTTTTAAAGTATGTAATTCATATAATTTTTTTTCTACTTCGCTATGCACCATGATAAGAATCTACTTATTCTTATCTTTGGTCTGTTTTGTCTATTTTGGTCTTCCTGCTCAGAAAAAGTTTTTGCAATAAAATGAATGTCAAGATGATTACGATGATATAATCAATGGTAGTCAATAAAGTGATGTTGCCTCGTCAATCTGCTACTAACATGAGCAATGCATCGAATGATTAACCACAGAATGTCTCACATTTGATCTCATATAAACTTCGACTTGCTCATGAATGTCATGAATAATTTCATCTGTATATTGGCTGTTTCACTAAAACAAAATCATTTTTCTAAAATGTAATCTACAAAATTTATGTAACGTTATCTGATTTCAGTTACAAAAGAACCGATAACGGTTATCGTTCAGGCATTGTCTTCGAATGTAGTTTAAACGTACCATAACAAAAACTTGATAATGTACCGTTATCAAGCAACGTTATGTAGGATTACGCTGTTGGAAGGCCCTTTCCAACGAGCGCCAGATAATATTGCATTAATACGAATATACGCTTATTTAGGTAGATAAATGCCTTAGTAGCTAAGATTAATTAAGGTACCAACTTGTCATACAGAGCCCCGAACCGAGCTGCGGGAAACAAAGCAATCACATGCTCATTTTATGTGCCATAATAACCTACAAATATTATAAATAGCGGACGGAGCGTTCCGTCTTCAGTGCAATAAATCTTGCGTACAATGAAATTTAACTTTTGTTTTCCGCGGACTCGAGTAAACGGGCGTCGACATCCGACTGTAGAAAAGGCATTAGTCTTAAAATGAACAAATAAAATGTTAAGTAATTATGTGTCAATGCAATATTGTGAGCGCTCGGACTCGAGGTCAACTCGATTGCTCCTTCACCCTTTCTAAAAATAAGGTATTTTCACCGACGCAAGCTTTTCTTAACTTATACGTATGTACCGTAGATAAAGTAATTATTTTGTGATTAGATGAAATCTATCACTCTTCATTATTAATTTATTTGAACTAATGGTTTTCTGACCCTATATGTATATGATGGTGTTATGCGAGTGCAGATCGAATGCCAAATAATTATAATACATAACTTTTATGAGAAGGCATACTCGTAGGTATTCGATAGGCGGAACCCTGACTCGACATCGATCGGTAAATTCTTGTAATTACTTAGAAGAGTTTAAAGTTTATTTAGGTAAATTATATTATAGTTTCGCAGAGTATTCTTATGTATTACGATTTTATTTCATTTTAACTTTTGTTAAGGAAAAAGAGTTGGTTTTTGTGTTTTAGTTAATTTATGTTTTATTAAATGCATATATTTCTAGTAGAGAGTTCCTATTGTTTTGTTTGGTCTTTACTGAGTGAACGTAGATCTGAGGTGTGTCGAGTTTTTGATAGTTTTATCAAAACACACGTTCCAACGTTATCTTGTTTAATGCCTTTCGGTAACGAGTCAGCTGGTAGTGAGAATATGAAACAGTGACTTTCGTCAAATCGTTGTACTTAAAGAGTTCGGTATATTCAAACCACCGAAAGTTTATCTATTTGTAATCTAAATAGTGAATGTGTAGTGAGCACCGCTCCCCGCATAGTTGTGAGACCCTCAGGCAAAACTTCCAGTATTAATGAACTAGGCAAGAACACTGCAACACACCTTATTTGTGAATCCAGCCAAAGTAGGTGATTGCGTTATGATCATATTGTGTAGAGCTAAATAGTTAAGTCTATATTTACTAATGTAGTAGTTAGTTTTTGTCATTTCTTATCGTAATTTTAATATTAGTAGATTAGGGAAATTTTAATGGAATATTAGTCAAATCCTGAGGGTGAGGTGAATTATCGGCGCCAGGTACAAAAATGTACAAATTTATTTGAGATGCCATAGAAGTTACATTTTAATTTAAATGAAACAGTTACATTTTTATAATTAGGTATAATATTCGTTCGTTTCTTTGCTTCGATTAACAAATATAATAGAGTTTATTTATTAATGTAGCTATACATTCCCATCTTTACTGGTTGACATTTTATTTTTTAATAGTTTATTTTTGTTATTTAAATTATATTTTGTACATGAACATAACTTATTTTAAATTTTCACTTCAAGTGCCTATTTCATACAAAACCGTAAATCTGGTAACAGTTTAGTACTCTCACTAACTTTAATGTTAATATCGTGTTTTTACTTCTACTTGAACTGCCTTTTCTATGTGAAATTGTGAAATGTGTTGTGAGGTAATGTGTACGGTCATGCATCTATCGTTGGTAAACTGGAACATTGCTTACATTATAATATTCTAACATCTGTCCACTTCGCTGATTGTCTTGGTGTCATAAATAATTGCTGTATAATCAGAAGTTGCTCTATTGATGCAAAGCTTTGAGTGTGTGAATTTTGTGCATTCTTGAAGTATAGTTTGATATTCCCCCATGTGTAATGTTGTGTGTTATACAGGTGCAGGTTCGGTGCACCACGTGACCGCCACAATGTCTGTGTGCCCCAGTCTGTTGAGAGCCCAGTAGTTGAATAGTATTTGTGCAATAACAGTTTAATGTCATTATCAATGTCATTCGCAATATCATGTGTTAAACGTCTGTGTGGAATTAGTAGATTTATAAATCATAGTAATGTTAAATTAATATTTCTCTTTACTGGTGTTTAAGAGAATTGCATTCGTGTGTATTGTTATTAGAACCGTTTCATGTGTATAGGTATCCATTTCGTATTTAATAAATAAATATGTGTTTACTATTCGCTATGCCCTACCTATTGATATGGAAATAGATGCACAAATGTCTAAATGCGTGATGGGATGATTTGATTCTGTTGTCTTCCAACGGGCCTTTGATTCGGGCTCCCGACGCATTGTTCCTCTGCTTTCATACTGGACTACTGGTGTAAAATTAAAATTTAATACGCTTAACCGTACGTAATTTTTTGTAAATTATACTAGTCATTGGTGTATGTAGATTTGTAACTGGATAGAACATTGAATTCCCCATACTTCAGATCACAGTAGATGTAAGTCGTCATACTCTTGTGAAGCATATCAGTGCGGTAGTTACCGCCGTATCCGTATCCCCTACTTGCACGACACGACACGACGCGACATACCGCGTATGTCCCGGTAGCCAGTTGTGAACTAGTGCCGCTTCTCCCACGTCATGAGCTTACCCTGTACATTTATAAAATTATGTATCGTAAAATGTTAGAAAACTGAATTATATTTGTTTGTAGATCTAAATTTGTGTTGTTTATTTCATAATCCCTTAGCTAGTCTCCCTCATTGCTAGGTTTTAGATTAATCTACACTTGTCTTTGCTAAGCATAGGATAAATCCTTTTTCTATAATAGCTTTAACCTGTAGCATAGGAGTTATTTATTGGCTAGGAAGTAGTTTTCCACAGTATTGTGTATGTTTGCCAGGACTATGATATTTAAAGTGTGGCCCTTATTATAATAAAATATCTAGCTATAGGTACATATAAACAAGTAATATTGGGCACATATCATTTATTTCATTCACACATTTAAATTCAAAGTTAAAGAAATATTTTTCTTAGACTTATATTGGTTCTGGTTCTCTTCCATACACTTGCATCATTTTCTCCATGATTTCCCAATTTTTCTCCTTTTGCAAATCTTTAGTGAAAACCTGGAACAAGAGGAAGATTTTATTAACTGGTCATGAGCCATATATCATGGCTATGTGCAAGAAGATATTAATGGAAGTGCAATAATATGTAAGTCATTAACTTATATTGGTCCGTTACTGGTTAACATACATTTTACAATATGCAACTGGAATAAATGTAGGAAGGGACTAATTTATAAACTCTTAAAAATAAATAACAATATCTGAACTTACTGAGTACCAGGCTGCATCGTCATCTAAAGTGGATGCCAACGGTACTGACACACCTAACACATGCAGTGCTAATGTCAAACTCGCTACAGCAATATGAGGTGCTCTGTAGTCTAAAACACATGGGGAATGATGGAAGTCTTGCAGGAACGCCATGGCAGTTCTAGCGATGGGCGCCGTCCGCCACTGAGTTGCCGGGAACCATTCTTGAAGAGATCGCAAGTAATGCAGCAAATATCTGTGAGGAGACGGCGCGTCCAAGTTGAATCCCAACAATCTTAGCACTAGTAGCTCCGCTTGGGCTACCGCTCCACGCCAGGACCAGTACTCTTCTCCCAGCTCAAGCGGGCCGGCGCCGCGGTTAATAGAATTGTGAGCGACGTTCACAGCGTCTCTCAACCTGACAGGTTCATCTCTCGACTTCCCAGCGGCACACAGGCATGCGGTACAGATCACATAGCAATCGTAATCATTCTTATCTGCCTCTTTGAAGAACTTGTGATAGAACACTGCGGCCGTGGCAACGGAAGCTGGTTGTAAGCCGAGTTTTATGCCACATTCGAATATGAAGTTAGTGGCTAGGCTGTGACCAGGGGCGCTTCGGTAATCGGGTAGCCGTCGTTCACGCCTGTTTGTTTGTAGAGCTAGCACTTCTATAACGTCCTTCATATTTCCCACCATTTAACAGTCTGTAGATTATCACGATTCAATATTCTAGCGGAGACGTATTAGTTCGCAATCTATAAACAAACAAGATGAATTTAATTAAGGTTATGTTTTGTTTTTGAGAAATATACTTATATACTTCGATTTATTTGTGACTTGACAATTGACTTGACATGCAATGGCAACTGTAGAGTGGCCATTTACAAGCAACTCGTTGGCGCTCTAGAGTTGGTTGTGATTACTTTATTTACTCGAGTGAGTTTCGTCCAGTGCCAATAGTACGAAAATGAACAAAAAATTACCCAGCTGATCCCACCTTAGGAGAATAAAGTACTGCTTGTGCTTATAACTAACAAAGTTGAAATTATTTCGTGCTTTACCCATTTCACACAATGCCATCTAATTCAAAGTTAGCACTAGGGATGGGCAAAAAATATCGATATATCAAAATATCGATATTTTTTCTGAAAAATATCGATATATATCGGCGATATTTTTTCCAGCGATATATCGATATTCGATATTTATTTTCAGATATCAAAATCGATATATTTTTAAAGCTCTTAACAACGAGTGCTCCTGATGTCAATATCAGACAAATTCTTTTTTGAGTAATGTTATGTTTAATTTGTTTTTTTTAAGTCAAGCAATGAAAATCCTGTTTTTTTTAAATAATAAAACGGATGTCATAACAGCCAGATGTATATTTGCTTTAAAATTTCTAATATTTTGGCAATTTTTATAAATATTTGCATATTGGGCAAAAAATATCGATATATCGAAATATCGATATTTCTTGGACGATATAATCGATATATTTGAAATATATCGATACGATATATATCGATATTTTTTTTCGGTTTGCCCATCCCTAGTTAGCACATTTGATACAGCGCCATCTAGCATCAAAGTTAGCACATTTGATACAGCGCTACCTAGTACCTACCTAATTTTGTAGGTATTGTATTCAATCATGGGATATTGCTCAAAACGCTTTCTTCAGCCGTTTTCTGTAACCAGATGTGTATGCCAGAGCCATGGGCTCAGCTTACACATTGATTTTGTCTAACTTTGCAACTACATACTGGGTCTAGTCTGGAATTCTGCAAATCAAATAAATGCTGTACAAGCAGCCGTTATGCCTAAACAGATGTGCCTGGCGTACACACAGCCTTGGGCTTTTAACATCGGGTGTTCTTTACTAGGTACCTAAATTTCGATCCGGATTTTAAAATCGCACTAAACGATACTCAACAATCAAGAATCTTTAAAGTGTTTGCTGGGTACATACACATCAGGGCTTAGGTCATTTAGGCACCTTTGCATTTGACGGTTACCAAGAAAAATATAACCTAGCCGCTGGTAGTCAATATATCTGTAATCATTTATCATTTTTGTATGTAGAAAGAATCAGCAAGTTTATTATATAGGAGTGAGGAAATGGGATATAAATAAAACGAACATGGAATATTTGAACATAAAAATTAGAATATAATCATTTCAGTAATTATTTAAAATTATACACTTAAAAGTACATTTATAGTAAATTCAATAAAAAATACCGGTGCAGACGAGATACAAATAAGAGAAAATATTGTTTTTACATCGTTGGTTAAATAGGTACTTTTTTTCATTAAATGCGTTACAATACAAAACATAAGTTGGAAATTATAGAAACTAACATTCAAATTATGTCACTCGATAGAAAAATAAAGATAAGATTGAATCACATTCAAAAATTACCCACTAGTGACTAAAAATTTTACTTTCCTAAACGTTTGCTCAACGAAGAGGATCGTCCAGTTGTAGAAGTAGCTGGTAGCTAGCTAGCGCGCGCGACTGCGGCCGGGCGTGCGCCTAGCGGCCGGTCGGGCTCCAACGATCTCTCGCACGCTTTACAAACAAACGTTTACATGTTCATCAATTCTAAATAAGATATTTTTCAACATTGTACTCTGATCAGTACCGTTACGTTACGACTATACTCGAGCCGGGGCGTCCCCGACTCGCCCCGGACCTCAGACATAATTTAGATATCAAAGAACATACAGTAGGTATAAATAGTGAGGTTAGTAATTAACTTTGGCAAATATGAATGAAGCATGGTGATATCGATATAGATCGACGACATTGTGACGAAGACAGCTTTTAATATTTAAAAAATGTACTGAATGTCGCTCGACTCTGTATCGGCGACTCGATGTCGATGCGGAACTCGACTCGCGGCTCGTGCCTCGTGTCACTAAACTATTCGTTTATAAAACTGCATTATCCTTCCTCTCACGGATCTAATAAAGCGCCAGAACATTTTGAGCCGCAACGATTCAGTCTTCAA
Organism: Ecliptopera silaceata; assembly: GCA_932527185.1. Classification (NCBI taxonomy): domain Eukaryota; kingdom Metazoa; phylum Arthropoda; class Insecta; order Lepidoptera; family Geometridae; genus Ecliptopera; species Ecliptopera silaceata. The sequence continues at coordinate 3,868,389 of OW052209.1, read as the reverse complement.
ACAAGAAGCCTACGCACAGAGAGACCTTTTGTACGAACGTCGATAATTTGTGCGCACGTTTTGTGTAAACAATAATTATACCATGGGCGTGTGCGGATCAATCACTGTCGTAAATCTTAACAACTAAATGTGATTCGAGCGAACAAACAATGCGGCAGTGTACAAAATTTACATCACATCCACTCGTAATAATAAAGCATACAAGTTATTCGTCCTGCGGCAGAGGAACACATTAAAATGCGAAACGACTCTAACTAGATATTCTACTACGTCGCGGTCGGCGCCTGCCGGAGTCCGACAGATGGAACCGGCGAACCGAACCCGCGCCTGCCGGAGTCCGACAGATGGAACCGGCGAACCGAACCCGCGCCTGCCGGAGTCCGACAGATGGAACCGGCGAACCGAACCCGCGCCGGCCGCGCCAACTCTTCATAGCGAACAACATTTCAATGAACGACCACATTCACTCACAAAAAAAGTTTAATGTATTGTGAAGCTTACTTAAATGTAGGTTTTGGGCTGAATAGAACTGCGCTAATAATATTATTAGTTTACGTACACATATTGTTACATAACAGTAAAAAACCTACCTAGCAACAAAGACGCGGGCCAATCTTGAGGAACCAGGAAACCGCTGACTGATACTAAAAAACAGATTCCTACACGAAATACTGCGATATACAGAACAATCATCAAAATATCGAGACGACCATCCGACCTCAGTCATGTATCATCGGAATATTGCGACAAGTTGTCTCACATCACTATTTATTTCGTTAGGTACTACAATTTATTCCTCAAACGTATATAAATAGAAGTTACAACGAAATCTTTGGTTTATCAACCTTAGAACGAATGTGTAGACAGATGGCCCGCGTGGTCACAATGTAGGCGTACATTTCCAATCCTTTTTTTACATACTCGTAAACGTAAAATGAAAATAATTCACAAAGCATCCGCCTGAAGCAAAGTCGGCGATCAGGCAGATATAAAGTTCCATTTACATTGTCGCTGACGCTAAGTCAATAAGTCAGAAACGCTCATTTTTAACCACAATTGCACGTGAATAAGCTTTAATCCTTCTTAGTAATGTGACTTTGCTTCTGGCGGTTGCTTACAATAGAAGATTACTGTCTAATTGCATTATTAATTAATGTTTATTGATACAGTTACTGTCCTAATGCTTAAAAGTAAGATTTTTATTTTTATTATTAATAATAAATTATGTTATATAGTATATATAAGTTTGATTACGCCAATTCGCGAGTGTATACAAGTTTATATACTCACATATCTTACACGATTTGCGATAGATATCGTCCCTCTATGAACTATTAACTGCTTAGTTAGACAAAATGATACTTACCATACAGACTTCGACAAATAATGATTAACATGATTCATAAACATTGCTTAATAACCATTAAATACAAAATTAATCGTGACGAGTTAACATACCACCTTTACACGCTATAAATAAATATCGGAATCACGTTTTAGATTTCCGTAATTGAATACAATCTTATATGGCTACATCTTAGGATAACTGTAAAATGATATAGAAAAAATATTAACACAAAATATCGAAAAATTTTATATGGCGTAAAGAATGCTCTTACTGGAATAAATAAACTTGTGCGTAATACAATGCTTAAATAATAAGAGTGTGGATTACCTCAAGCTCAACGCTGACGGGGTCTAGCTTAGTTTAGTATAGATACGCGACCGCGCACGTTCGTCGCGTAACACCATAATACAACAGCGGTTAGATTGTGCATTCAAAAGTTTATAAAAAAATAATTTCTCAGAGATTAATACTTAACAATGGAATGATGTTTTGTAATCAGTTACTAGTAGGCCTGCGAACGTGTCCATCACTACCGTGGGTCATGAATATTGGTTCCTTCGTGGTCCGTGCTCGTAAGAGAGTGAGTATATAAGCGGATATTGTGACCGGTGCCGGTGCCGGCTCGGGTCCGGAACGCGACTAGACCCGGCAACCGAACTACGAACGCCTAGCACCAAAATTTAGAATCCAACGCTAATTCATATCAAAAAACTGTCTAGAGCGGATACCGCCGGTTTATATTACACGGGGGAAAGTAAAAGTAACGGGATCTGTCGCGAACCGAGCGTGCCGGAAGCCTTGCGTCGGCGATGTAATCCAGTAAGCTTATTCGATAAAATGTACGCGTAGCTGCGAGCCGAGGGCGCTCGCCGAGTGGGGGCCGGCTCGGGCTAGTACAGGCCGCAGCCGCGCAGGTTGTTGGCGATGATGACGTCGGTGACGGCGTCGAACACGAACTGGATGTTGTTGGTGTCGGTTGCGCACGTCATGTGGCAGTAGATCTCCTTGGTGGTGGACTTGTTCTTCGCCTCGAACTGCGCCTGGATGTACGCCGCCGCCTCGCCGTATTCCTGCGCACCTGGGAACATTATAACACTTTCAAACAGCTGATTCTACTTCTACACATATAAGTGTAGATTTCCTTTTTATAATATATTATAAAAAGGAAATAATTGGATTTCTGCATGTAACTTTAATACAACTAGACAGATTTCATCATTTTTAGGAATGGAATGCATACACTACAATGCAATACACTATGCTAACCTAAAACCTCAACTTCAAACCTCACTGTTAGGAATCCGACCGCCACCGATTTTGTATGGAGATCCAAGCAGCGCCCCTAGCAGATTTCTTGAGAAGCTTGGATTTCCATACAAAATCGGTGGCGCTCGGCGATTGCGTCCATACGATCCGTGTGTAACTCGTACTTTTAGGGTACTGGTGACATTGGCTGTATTATATGTTCAAAAAAATAAGAGATCGTCACTAAAACATTTTTTTCGAAATCAAACAAATGCTTTGGAAATCGACTTCGCACTTCTTGCCCTGCTAGATAATGCATAAGTCATAATAGACACACATTATAGCTACTTTGAATAAATTAATATACATAATGTAGTTTTGTAGGCCTATATGCACTATTTAGTAAAAAAAAGCTATTTACTAAAACTGTACGTGCGTTTAATGTAACAAAATCACGGAAATTATTCGAATACATAAATATTGATTAAGTTTTCACATAACGTCTTCTAGCTCCAAACTAAGCAAAGCTTGTACTGTGTATACTAGAATTTACATGTTTTTTAAATAAATTTATATTCACGGACATTTCACACATCACGCTCTAGTCCCAAACTAAGCAAAGCTTGTATAATGGGAACTACAGTGCTAATAGAATATTTATATTTTTGTAAATACATACATAGTTACACTTAAATACAGAACGAACATCAATGTTTACCCCACCACAAAAACGTTCCTTCTTGATGGGGATCGAACCTACGACCTGAACAATGAGTTTAGGCTAACACCAAAGCCTGATAGAGAATGCTTACCCGAGTACTCTAGAAAACAGATAGTGAGCGGCGATTTGCGAATTTTCTCCTCGAACAGATCCTTCTTGTTCAAGAAGAGGATGATGCTCGTGTCTGTGAACCATTTGTTGTTGCAGATCGAATCGAACAGCTTTAGACTCTCCTGCATACGGTTCTGGAATAATAAAATAAAATATACTTACTTAAATAAAATAAAATAGCCTTTTTACTTCGAGATCTCATACGGTCTATCTTATAAAAAGTTAGCGCAGACTTGGAGTACTAATTACCATACGTAATGATGACTTAAAGTCAACGCTAACTTTTTATAAGATAAGGGGTTAATCTATATACTTACAGTAGTGTTAGTACATGCTAGCTTATGGTATATGTTTTTATTATAATTTTTATTCATTAGTTTGTGAGATAAGGACTCCTTTTTTTTATTATACATATAAAATACCCAGAACACCCGGAATAAATATTTGCAGATCGTAAACATTTATCCCAAGGCGGGAATCGAACCCGTAGCCTCCGCGTCGCAGGCGGGCCTTCGCCCACGGCGCCACTTCGGTCGTTAAATACAAGAGAACATTCTTACCGTTGTTTCGTCCTCATGCAAAACTTGATCGTACTCGGACATCGCAACGCAGAAAATGATCGCGGTCACGTCTTCGAAGCAATGGATCCATTTCTTTCGTTCAGACCGCTGTCCGCCCACGTCAAACAATCTGCAAAAATATATTGTTTTAAATAAACTTCAAAAAAGGAGGTTGTATTGTATGTTTTTTAATGCATATTTTAAAATATTTGTTTTATTTTTTTATGAATGAATGACTAAATAAAATATAGTCCTGTACCATATTTTATTCATTTTTGAACATGAACATGACTTAATTGTGTGAATTAATATTGAAAACTCTTATTATAATGACATATGTAAAAGGCACGGAGTTTTAACATTAACTACCAAATACTTGTGCATTAGGTATTGATTGAATACTGTTATGTAAGTATAAATATTTTGTAAATAGGTTTTTTTTTGTTATTAAAATTACAAAACATTTGGCGGTTTACTAAAATGTACTACCGGTTTCTGGAAACCCAAATCACGATTGATCCGAGTTTGACACATAGTAATTATTTGATTTTTTCGTTGATCATCGTTCGAGAAACCGGCCGTTAGATAGTTATAGGGATATGATTATTTTTGATGAAAGGTTTTGATATGAATACAAACTTGAAATTAAGGTTTTTGAAGGAGAAGTGCACTTCAACGATGCCCGTGGTTTTGACTCGAGTCCTTAGGATGTCCTGCTCAGTGGGCTGGTAGTCTCTCGCGCCTAACCGGTCCAGGTCGTCCAAGAAACTGAAATAGAAGAAAAATACATTAAGAAACAAATATTTTAACTAGGTTAAGTAAAAATATAAGGGTTTGAAGACAGCGAACACTAAAAACATATTTGATTGTGCATATATTAACGCAACGCTTTCTGAGGCCGAAACTTATCAAAGTTTGTTCGATGTGAACTAAATTTGTATTTATTTTCCTAAAAAAAACTTTTTTATTATAAAAAAAATAAATAGTTTCAAAAACTGCATAATCACATAGCATAGTACCGCGTACGTAGTAGCATGTAGGAAGAATACAATTTTAGTAAGGGACGCATTTTATCATGCTACGTTAGATGACTTAGTTTGCTGGTTTAGTGTCTTGGTTTATCGGTGTACTAACACTGAACCATGATAAGTCAGTCAAAATACTGCGTCAAACTTGTAAATGTGAGCACTTATTTATTTCCTTACAAAAATGTAACATCATTCAATAATACCCAATTCGAATTGGTTAGTCATCGTTGATCGTGAAAAGGTCAGAATAGTAATCATTAGGTCAAGTGGTGGTGAAACTGTACTAATTGTAATTTTATACAAGAAATATACAATGAAATGAGAAATTCAAAAACACAAGCAATGGGTGGAGCACAAAGCACAACAATAGTGTAGTCAGTAGAATAGAAATGAAGTAAGGTTTTATTTTAAAGATTTAATTTTAGGTCGTAATAGTAGCAATGGACAAAACTTTTGCTTTTTTTTTATTGGAAGATTGTGCTATAGGTAGTAGTCGAGTTGAAAAATAACGTACATTGTACATTAAATATGATAGAAGGAAGTATGTGATATGTTATGACGAAGCATATTTCATTCTGTTCGGTTATCTTTGTAAATTAACTACGGTGTGATAAAATAAACGTTTATTTTATTATACAGACGGCAATTGTGCCGTGTAAATTCTATTGAGATTGAATTTCTTTTTAAACTATGAGCTTTCAAAAGGAAAGGAAAGTCTCTCGGAGACTTAGTCTAGGTACTATCCTTTTAATTTCTGGCTTCACAACTCTATCTAAACGGAGCAAACGGATACTGGAGTGGAGACCGCATTTAGGCAAGCGTAGTGTAGGACGCCCTCCGGCGAGATGGAGCGACGATCTGCGGAGTGTAGCTGGCAAACACTGGATGAGAATAGCCGAAGACCGGGCTCAGTGGCGCGTCTTGGGAGAGACCTACGTCCAGCAGTGGACTGATATAGGTTGATGATAAACTCTATCTAAAGCTTCATGAAAACTATGAAAAATATAGCATGAATAGATATCATATTTATCTCAGAGCTACTGAAAAAGTATAACTGCACAAATATTCTCTTTAGTAGTTCTTACAACCGGTCCGTGATCGACATTCCCTACTCGTTAGTTAAGTCATTAGTGGTTTCAAACATGCTCGAACAAAAAGTGTGCGATTTGTATCGAGTTGATAGATTGCTTGAGCCGTGTGACCCCGCTTATAGATTTGAACATGTGTGCAAATAGACATGTGTGAGAATACATTTTGTAGCTTCCTAATAAGCTTTATTAAACTAGAAAACCATATTTGCGAAAAAATTGAAATAAGCTTCATCAAAGTACGCATGTACTCAATGTATTAAATTTAAAAATTTAAAAAAAGCGAGTTAATGATTAATCAATCATCATCATTATTATCAGCATGTAGAAGTCGGCATTAAATAAAGCACTCCATTGATTTATATAAATGCCAAAATTGATCTTTCGAATTCTTACCCCCTATCTTATAAAAAGTAAGCGTTGACTTTAAGTCATCATTACGTATGGTAATTAGTACTTCAAGTCTGCGCTAACTTTTTATAGGATAGACCGATAAGCTTTAAACAAATGAACGTTGAATTATTGATAAGAATATGTAATACAAAATAATAATGTAGAAAAAAATCGTTTTAATTAATAATATACCGGATAGATAAACAATAACCACAATATACGTATATTGTTCCGTAACCGAACCTACGAACTTTATCCATTTATATAACTCGGTTGCTAAATAAAGAAATATATCCATTTGGGAGAACCATTCGTATTCTATAGCACCGATGTTTTTAGATTTAACTGGACACAAATTTAAAAGGATGTGACCAACCTTTATTCCTACTGAGGGCTGAGCACGAATTAATGTGTAAATGTAACGTATTTAAGATACACTGCTCGCTAACGCTACAACGTTCAACAGTAAAGCTGATGTCGACGCACAGTGTATCTCAAAAACGTCACTGTTTCGATTGTCGCATTTACTTGTGCTCACGTTACGAAAGGTATCTAATAAACCAGCTAGCCTCGGACTTATACTAGTATTTATGATGACCATAAAAGAAATTCTAGTAACTCATTGGCCCATATACTTGTATGATATAACTGTTAATTACGTGCAATCAATCAGAGTATGACTTCTCCGGTCTAATTGTCTTAGTGAAGTCTGTATTTGGTAATAACATTTAGTGTAGGTGTTACTAACTAATTAGCGACACGCAGGTCATGTTGTTTCGGTGTTGGTATCCTTGTACCAAACGTGATTATAAAAATCTATTTTTATTCAACACTGGTATTTGTTCTGTGTCTGGATGTAGCTATGTATTTTATGCACTGAAAAAGTATTCTATTTAAAAGCTCGTTTATAATGTTATAGGCAATTAATGCCTTAAGTGTTTTATTAAAGTACAATATTTCATATCCTTTTATGATTTCTAGCACAAGCTAGAGAGAGGTGGCATGGTAAGAGTCTCCTCGTGGCGCACACCGGTAACAGCTAGGCACGGTAAAGCAGTGTCTAGTCTGGCTAATCTTTCCAACACTATGCTACAACAAAGTTGTAGCATCGACACGATAAGAAGAAGAAGAAGCACAAGCTTTGCTTAGTTCGGGACTAAAGTGTGATCTGTGAAATATCTAGATAATATCTTTAAATATAAATATCACACGTTTCTGCTTCAACGCTGTTTTTACTTTAGTTATTTTTTGTGAAGATAAATCTGGTTTAAATGTTAGTTACACCAGTTATACAAGTCCTAATCAATAATGGCAAGCCGAAATCTTCAAGAATTATTTGTATAGGTATTTCATAAAATATGATTTCCACTTTACTATTATTGGGATACCATGGTAAATAAATAGCTAACCATAGTAATAAGCGGCACTTGTAAATAGTAGTTATAGAAATTTCAAGCTTAGAAGAGTATGGAAAACGGTAGGCGTAAAACTACGGCCTGGTTGGCCGTAGTTCTTGTCCGTTTTAGGCTATGATCGCGTGGAACTGGTACTAGAATCATCTAGTATATCAGACAATTCTAAATGATCTGTGACTATATGGATTAAAGAATATTTGAATTTGAAAGGCCCCTTCAAACGAGATAAAGCTAGAACGACTAAATTAAAAAAATGAAGGAGAGTATGAAGGATAATTGAAGGATTTATCCTTCCTTGCTTTGTTGCTAGATTATTTATAAAAGAGTTATTAATGCTTTCAATTATATTTGAATAAATCCTCATGTCATGGCCGCAAGTAGTTTTAGTCTACGTGTTCCTTGCAAATTTTACGTCAAATTTTCTATACAAACCTTTTCAGACTTTGATATTTTGCGTTTGACAATGGTTTCTATTATAATTCAAATCAATGCTATTGTATTACAATATGGTAACAAGTACAAACTGTGTGAATAACATGACGTCATCCTACATCTGTGCCTGCACCTTGTCAAACCTCTGGGAATTTTTGTAGAAATACTAATTGATTTTGTAGTTTTATGAATAAGCCTACTTCATCTAAAATATGTCCCAGGTACTACAGCGTCCTGTGTATCGGGGAATGGGTAAAAATGACCCAAAACGCTAATAAATCATCTAGATAAGATGCAAAGGTCAAAATACGTACAAACAATGCCCAAGGTGAAATAGAGTTTAAATAACTAGATACTAATTATTCTTTATTCCTAACCACAAATCTATTCCATTGTTTGAGCATAACCAAGTGACCAAACAATAAAATAGGTTCGAATAATTTATTCATCAGGCTATTCGTGCAAACATCCGGTTAGCCAGTGGCACTAACGAGTGACCACAGAAGAAATAGCCACTAGTTGAGTGGTAGCAAGACTTGGAAGGCAGACGGGGAGCCGCGCCGGCATACATATTAAAAGGCAACGAGGAGACGGCACGCGATTCTTGAATATTACAATGGGGCCCATAGAGGGAAATCAAAACACCCTGGCGCCTGCAGTTAGCCGATAAAGATATGAACATTAAAAGTCGATAAATCCTACAAATATTAATTACTACGAGAGTGTATGAATGGATGTATGTTTGTTACTCTTTCCCGTGAAAACAACTGAATGGATTTAAATGAAACTTAACAATAATGTAGTTTATACAGAATAACACATAATATGCTATGATTTATAAAGATTTGTTCAAAAAACCATCATAAAACGAAGACGGGTAGCAGATTTCACAGTAAAGATTTGTTCTCTGCTATAACCAAGCTGTTTTGGTCTCTATCACTCTAATAAGGACCTTTCGTGTAGAATAATGATGCTCGCTAGATGCAGGTTTTTATGAAAATAACAGGTTTATATGAAAAAGTTTGAATATTGATGTTTAGGTGTATAGTCTTTTTTAACATTTGAACTGTCAATGTCAGTGCGATGATGCATCTCTATTTGAAGTTGTCCCATCGAAATCGTGCAGCAATCACGTCAAAATGAGCTGATATATACGAGGTCATTGTCAAATGATTGTTTGTTTTAATATTATTATCCTTCAAGGAAAACGAAAGCGTTACTCATAGACATAGTAACTTGCCTTGCCATAGATGATAATGGTCCATGGATCTGTGAGTCAGTTTTTGACCACTGATGCGTCATTCTCACTTCCGATTTCTGAGTATGATGAATATGACAAGCCCCATATAATAAAGCTTAATCGTGTTTATGACTAGTAAATTTTAGAGGAATAACACCGGCTAAGTGCAAGAGTCTAGTACCAAACCTCGGATAGTCTAGTACCAAAAACCTAAAGAGGTTTTTTGTACTAGACTCTTTTGGTAATATGTAGGTCATTTTATTGTTTTTTATATACCTTTCATTTATAGTGGCAACAGAAATACATCATCTGTGAAAATTTAAACTATCACAGTTCATGATACAGTCGGACAAACAGACAGGAAGATAAAAGGACGGATTCTCAGTAATAGGGTCCCGTTTTACCCTTTGGGTAAAGAACCCTATAAAATACAATGATTATTTTATGCGCTTGGGGTTTTACCGCGTTCTTGTGTTTTTCCCATAGATTGATAGATAGATAACTCTTCATTGCATATCACAAATATAGGAAATAAATAACTAAATTTAAAAATAAAAGGCAACACAAGGAGCGGCCAGATTTTCACGCACTTCACTAAGAGACAATTTTTTGAAGGTTTCAACCGAATACATTTTCTATATTATGCATTAATTATTTTAAATATGTCGAGTGATAGGAAAAACTACTTAACTATAGAGATCCAATAAATCATTTTCTATTAAATGTCGATCATTAATTACGATGCATTTAGAATTTATGTGAATAAAAGCATTGCCGAAAATTTGATGAAAAATCTATATGTATATTTTCACAATACTAGTTGTATCGTATAGTAGTTGTATTTTATACTAGTGTACTGTAAACTAGTTGTACCGTATACTTGTTGTATTGTACTAGTTGTATTGTAAAATCTATAGGTTTTTTCTACGATTACAACTCGTTATCGAATTAATTATTTTGTGCATGCAATATGGGGTTGGCGCGGAAGGGGAAGGTGCTAATGCTGGCCATTGTCACGACATGGCTGTATACCACTCCATATTTAACTAAACCAAGAACAATTTCGACTTTAAGATTCGAGCATGAAGTGATATAAATATGCTAACAAGCAGAATCTAGAGAATCAGAATACTACATACTAACCACCACTTTTGTACCACCTAGATTCACAGACAAATAAATGATTTGATTTGAAATATTATAGCTAGAGCTGCTATTGATTCGTGCCACTCATAATCACGACCACTCTACTATTAGTGTCCGACTAAGAAGAAGAAATATTATAAATTGAATAGTGTTACTTATATTTTAAACCTAAATAATCTCATGTATTGTTGGCCTCCTAACAATGTGATACATATATGTATTTAGAATATAGTAAACTTTACTGACACAAGAAGAAAATATACATAAGTATCTCCGGTTTTTTCGTCGTTAAAAATACCTAACTTTATTTAAGTATGTCAAAATAGCACAATAGGTCTAAACAAAAACTAGTTATATGGGATGTACTGTTAACCGAAGTGCATATATTAATAACATAATATTGATGTGAATAACATGATTATTTTATTTTTTATTATACTTTGCGATATTAAAGTAAATTAAATTATAAGCCCATAAGCATTCCATCTAAATGGGGAGGAATCATCTAAGCGCACGTCACGCAAGCGCGTACTTCTCCGGATCATGGAACTTTCAACCCCACTTCCATCAGTTTCAACCCCAATTCCATCAGTACAATCTTCCCCTTAAGGGTGAACATTTAAATGAGCTACCATTTATTACGCTCTTGGTATGATGTCATACAAAGGTAGATTTTCTTGTGTATATTGGTGTTTGCATTGTGTATTTTTATCTCTTAAAGCATACGCTGAACAGTAACCTTTGAGGTTTATAATACTTTGGAAAACACAACAAAAATTTCTTGAAGTAAGTATTCTAGATATGATAAAAGAAAACTATTTTCCGCCTTATTAACGTATGTAAAACGTGTTTATAATATGTGTTTATGCGATATACGATATTTGAATCAAATTACTAAGCTAAAGAGAATATTGTCAACGAAATTGTATTTGCGGCACACTTAGCGCCCACGAATATCATGCTCAAGCACCATTCTATCAATGCGAAAACGCTTCAGAAGTGGCAAACCATTGTCGACGGCACTCTGACACGAATAGAACGAACAGACAAGGACAACTCAAGTCAAAACCGCAAGACGTATTCAATAACTTCTGACGCCTGTGACGGCAACAGTGTTCATAACGTGATTGGTGTCAGTAACAATAACAAATGCAATTCAAGGCCGATGGTTCAGATCGTGGGAGCCGCCGCCTGTTTGGAAGGCTGCCAGCTCAAATCCTAGACAAGCCTCCACTTAGGCAGTTTGGCAAGGTCTAGATCGGAAAGGTTGGTGAATTGCTAAACGGGTATTGTGATTTAAATGCTCACTCGATTTAGTCGTGTAACAAAGAACGGACGTACACATTTCGATATTGTTGGATCTTTACAAGCCGTTGGTATTTCTAAAGTTGAGGGGATTCAAAATCTTTTTTATAGACATGATATCATTTGTGAACTGCAATATTGCTGCAGGTAGTAAATATGTGCAAAGTAATGTCAAGAAACGCAATCGTAGTTTGCCGTAAAAATAAATGTAAATAAAATATATATTACATAAAACAGAAGATAAAACGATATATTTCAGCATTAGCAGGGTTTGGCCTGGTGCCAACAATAGCCCTTAAGCAATCCTTTCAACTACGCCATTTCACCAGGATATACGGCCATACTGCTTGATTACACGCAAACCACAATTTTCTTTATGCCAAAAAAGCTGTGTTAGTCTAATAGGAAGAGTTATTCAGTATTCACGTACCAAAAAAAAGGACGTTTTCCTTAAAGGAGTTGGCATTAGAGTATTTTTACGACGACAATTTATTATTATTTTAGCTATGAAACCATAGCTGGTGCAAACACAAAACAACATTGATGATAATATCAGCTATCTGCGAATATTTTAATTTGCTGTAGATAATAGAAATGATCTGGACTGCGCTTGTCTGTTCCCTGATAACCCTCGAATCTCGAGTGGTATTATAATTAAAACATATCATAAACATGGAGATACATTTAATTTTGTAAGATGTTCCATGTCCGAATGTTTATAGAAGTGGCGCTTTTCCGGACGCCCTAAGCCTCGGTTACACGAAGTGAGTCCTACGTTGGTGAAGCGTATTTCATGAGACCATGACACACTCTTTATTGGCTCTGTGGTTTCGTCTGTACGCACCTAGTAGAACGCTGAGAGCATTCTGTATGTGTTAATGCAAGTACTTTATAACAAAGCAATGAATAGCGTTTGTACTTATAAAGTACTGGAGTACGATCGCACTCCTTCGTGTGATCGAGGCCTGCGTTGATGACGTCAAACCTCTGTCAACATTAACTGGGTCAGTAAACAAGTATGAATTACATTCGGAATAGACGAAATCATTTAATTTTACTATGAGAAGCGTATGGCATCTTTTATGGAACATTTATGACAAGATGAGAACCAGGTTTTACTGTGTAATATAATATCGATGGAAATACACGACATATATTCAACGTGCAAAACTTGAGGTCACCTGATAAGGTAAGGGGAAGGCATAAAGTAATGATTGTACATTATCCTTATTTGTTAAAAGTACATAATCAAATACAAATAAAAACCGAAACCATGAACTATTTCTCAAATACAATCTTCATAATTAAGGAAAACTAGTTATGAAATTCTGAAAACATGAGAATAAAGAGTCTGATCAAATCATGGTTTCACCAGTTTCAAATGTTCCAGTTCAGAATCCCGGATAACCAGTTGCAGATGGCGTTCGATCGAATGCACAGTCCGGGTATTCAGCTCGGCAGCCGCCCAGCAACAGGTTCATAGGAATCGTGCGATCAATAAGTACGGTCGCCGCGCGCCGCCGCGAGCCCTTTCGATAGTCTAGTCTACGCCAGCGCCCCCGCCCGGCGAACCAGACGCAACGACGTCACGCACGGCACGCAACCTTTTATGCCATGCGAAAATATCTTTTACTTTTTATGATTGTGATCCCATATACAGAGGTTTGCTGGAAGAAAACTCTTTTTAGGGTTAAGCTCGCCTTTGTACATAGCTCTGTAATACCTAGTCTGTAAGTTATCTGTGTGTACAATAAAGAATTAAGAATAAGAATACATAAAAGAGGTAACATAAAAAATGCTACGTGCAGATCTCATCTCAACATATACCAAAAAGGCAGAGATAAAGTAATTAGATAAATGGAGTCGAAGCCGAAACGCCAGTAGGACACAAACCCGTGTTCTTGCCGGCTCGATAATTTTGGCACCTCAAACGAACCTTGGCCGTGATGTTGCTTTACAGAGCGCTAAGATATTGTACGTCGCAGAGCTCTCTTTTTTGTCCTTACTAGTATATCTACTTACTAACATACAAAAATCACGTAGAATTTCAAAAATACATGTTTTTTCTAATATTTATGTATTCACCGAAAAATAACTTGTGCAGTAAATAAAAACATACCTAGTTTAAGATAGGAATATTTCTTGTTACAACGTTGTTTTCGAGCAACCGAACTATAAGTCATCAGATGTTGTCTTATGGCTTGAGTATACAATGTTGTTATCAGAAACGTCTTTTACGAAGGCATTTTACGATTACGAGAATAAATGCGTCCATTTAAACCACAACTCAAAAAGACGTGGTTAAAAGGTTCCATTCCATGAATGATATTTTTTTCGTACAATATTTTATATTGCTCTCGAGTACTTTCATAAACAAAATAATTGGAGTAGTTTTTAAAAATATTCTTGCTACATAAAATCCTTTGATCTCTCATAAATTGTTTGATCTTCAGGGCGTAGACGTAGAAAGATCGGAAGAATTGAAGCCGAATGAATTGATTGGCAAAATATAAAAACACGATTGGTATTTTTTAATATTTTATTGGACTACATAATCTGATGTTGAGTATGACGAATTGAATTAGAGAACTTGGGCCAAAGTGGTGCTGTTGGTGGAAGTAGCCGACGTAGGTTAGGTTTCCGGTATTACCGCCGGGTCATGCGATCGCCTCATAAATCTGTCGCCGCAGGCGTCTCCACTCGGAAAGTGGGCGGCAATTGCACTCACGATAATCTTAATTGCTTTAAGTCTATGAAAAAAACCACCACTAAGACAACATTGCACGCCCTAGCCTCATTTATCCAGAACGATTGAATCCATTCATTAGATTAGCTTCCAGATTTATAAATTGCTCGACGTTCGATTCAAAAGAACAACAGTCGAGGCATTACTAGATAGGAGGAAAATTTACGTAAGTACTCTACGAACTCTTGAATATCAAATAGCATGAATAAATTTCGTTGTTCTAGAACAAGATAAAAGATACCAAAAGAAAACGCAGCAAAGCAAATGAGAGAATTGTTACATTTATTTGCTTACAACAAAGGTAGGAATGTCGTGACGCTTGAGCTGATGAATAAAACATTTGCTAATCAAGGAAGGTTTACCAAAATCCACTCCTGAGGCCAACCTTAATTTCAAATCACCCCCGTCTAAGCTTTTCTAACAGTAGCCAAATTTGAATAGGTAATTGCTTTTTATTTTTTGTATTGCCTGTTACGTTTGCGCTAAGATCTGATGAAAACTTGTGATATTGCTGTGGAAATCTCACCATAAACCACAGTTTGTATTTAGTTCCGCCAACAACAGCAACAGTCATGGAAATTGAGGATATTATCAGAAAATTATATTGTATTGAAACAATGTGCAATACTATGTACCTGGAGCCTACTACGTTGCTTGGACTTGGATGGTTATTATTGGAATACAGCTTAAATCTGTTTGCATCATTCATAATCAAACTAAGAAAGATATATATCCGACAGATTTGAATCTCGTGAATGCCTTGGCGCCATATTTATCAGACACGGATGGCATACAATGGACGCCTTGTGACCACTGAAGGCGGAGCATCCGTCGACCGCAGAATACATCCACACAAATCATACAAAACGACTCACTGCCATTATCGTGTTACTCAACATGCAAAGACTTGTAGCTTGAATGATTGCTGGTTGAACTTAACGCACTTAGTAATAAAAAACCTATTGTTATGGAGATTTATTGAATGTTGTTAGTTTAAAAAGATTATTGATGAAGCACACAAAAATAGCGTAACAAACTTTAGCCGTGTTATGTGGAGATAAAAGCGAACCCTATGAACATTTATATGTACTGAATTGTCAATGCGTTTATAATCGTATCCACTTTTTGTCACAGTAACAATAATGTTACTTAACGCATTTTTCGACCTTTTTTCGACAAAAAGTGGATACGATTATAAACGCATTGACAATTCAGTGCTATAAATATTTGTAATTGAAATAATGCGATCCAGAATAGAAATTGCGAATTGAAATACCAACTGATTGAGATTGCGGAAGAAACGCAAGTGCAGAGACCGGACGAGTCAATCGACTAGCACATCGCTCCCAACCGTTGTCGAGGGATCAAATATACCAGGGAATAGTGACGATGGATAACACAAAGCTATTATTCTATTTTATTTATATCGCGCAAGAATTATGGCAATAAGTAGCAAACACAAAAACTAATCAAATATTTCTCAACAACAGCATACAATTTCCAAAGAACACAACGATTTCCATAACCAAGTAAATATAGAATAGAACTAATATGTGCGTTTGTAATATGAAATCCCAAACATGACTGGCAATATTTAAAAGAACAGTTTCCTAACCTAGTCTAATATTAACAGGAACGTGCTAAGTGATGTCACCACCACACTTTTAGTAGGGCACAGGGAGTGGTTAGAGTACACACTTAAAAACACTGACTTGTAATATTGGCTCAGAAACATGGAAAAATAATGAATGACAGTTTTTTTCATTTTTATATAATCTTTATAAGGATACCTTTGGGTACAACCAGGCGGACGAGATTACGCACAGTTGAATATAACCGATTATTATATTTACTGTATTGACTTTCGATTATTTAACAATATACTCAGTAACACGCTAAACAAAATATATATCTACTAGATTAAATACATCAATTCTGTAAAATGCGTAACAGCACATTACCCATCTAACTTACGTAGTAAACAATAGGCTCCTTCGACACCGCTGACGACGTACAATTTAAAGCTGTATTTGTTTCTACGCATGCGTGGATACTGCGTCAACTCAGTCGGGTGGCACGGGTTACGACACCAAGTAGCTGAAAACGTAACTTGGATGGTAGCCCCCACTGTCCATAGTGTTCAGCTTTAGGGGCTGCTGCTATCATTGTCAATCCGAACACGATGGGCAGCGCGCGGTGCTACGCGGTAATGCCAGGCCCGAAGCCCTGGCCCTTAATAGGCAATTCATGGCGATTCGCGATCGGCAAAAAACCGTGGCGAACTCGAACCCTGGACGTCACATTGTGGTTTTTAAGGGCCGCAGCCGGCTCTGGAGGAGCTGCAAAAGTGGCTAAGCTTTTTGGTCATCCAGATTTAGTGTTTCCGTTCTGTGCTGACGAGACCGCTAGGATTTATCGACGAGAGGACTCTATGCCTCATAGAGCCGTGGCCCCGTGTCTCAAACATTACAAACAAAATTTGAGAAGAGACTTCTTCGGGGATGAACCTGGATTAATTGGAGTGTAAGTCTTGTTTGAAGTTTTTGTAAGACTTTTAAACGAGTGAATAAATCATTGACGAATTTGATGATACAATTTTGGTCCACAGTCACGGCGAACCCTGGTCGAGGTTCCGATCACGAGTGTCGAAAGCGCTGGCGGCGCCAGAAGCAGCACGAGCGGCTGTACCTGATTTGGATCAGGTGACAGATGATTTTATTGATCGGTATGTGGTGGATATTTTAATTTTTTTCCCTATAATCATAAAAATCAACTACTTAACTTTATGAAGACCATACAATAAAATCTTCAATAATAAAATTTTTCGACACGTGATCAAGCTTTCATCATTAATTAGTTCGACCATTACCGCGTCAACGTACACGTGCTGTTTTAAAATTGCCTAGGTTATAAATTAAACCTGTCAGCATCCGCAATGTAAGTAATTGCAAAAAGCAGTCAAATAGTTATGCGGGATAAGTGGATGACCATTAAAGTAGGTTTTCAACTGCTCTGCACTCAGCAAAGAAATGAACACATCGGTATTATACGTGAGGATATAAAAGCGAAAATGGCATAAAAAAACAGAGCGAGATATGCAGTAACAGTCGAGCGAGTCTCTAGTGATCTGACAGCAGAATCACGGTTTAATGACCACATCCCGTTTTTAACAACGACGTCTGCGCATTTGTTTTGAGCAGTGCCTACTGACTCATTGATAGGAACAACAAACTTCATTCAGAGGAAAACTTTACGTCCGAGTGGATTGCGACACGGATTATTTAACGCTTTGTCGATTATAACAGTGTTATATGAATCGAATGTAGCATTCTGAATTCAACGTACAAAATGCCTTAATTTACTAAAATACCATCGTTAGAAGTTACACGACATGTAATCATTTAGGTTAGTGAACAGCTAATTATGATGAATGTGTAACGTTTTTTGTTACTTGTAGAATGGAACGTATCATAGACGAGAGCCGAGAGCTGCCAAATGATTTTCTCACAGAGCTCTATAAATGGGCTCTTGAATGTAAGTGTACTCGACTAGCTCTGTTGCTACTTGCTCCGCAGTCCCTTTCATGCTATTCACCAAAGTAATCCAAGTGGCAGTTTTGCTCTTATGATTTTTCTCTCTTTCAGCCGTAGGAGCTTGGGCATTGGGAACAAGATTAGGATGTCTGAACGACAATGACGCTGAAGCTAGAGAGATAATAAGATGCATTCATGGATTTTTTCATAGTGTTCCTGAGTTGGAGCTATCTGCACCAATGTGGAGATTGTACTCCACACCTGCTTATAAAACTTATGTTGAGGCACTCGACGCTTTCAGAGCACTCTGCTTGAAAAGACTGACTGATAAAGGCGTTTGTGCACAAATAGCAAAGAGCTCGGGAGAGAAGGTTGCAGCTATTTTAGCGTTGGATTTGATGCTGGTAGGAGTGGATACTACAGCCGCTGCAGCAGCGAGTACCATTTATTTGTTGGCAAACAATCAAAGAGCTCAGAGAACACTTCAAAACGAATTGGATGAAAATTTGCCTATAGGCAGAAACATGACAAGCAAAGATTTGGATAAGTTGCCGTATCTAAAAGCATCTATCAAGGAGTCTTTAAGGTAAAACTCGTGTTTTAGAATAATAGCGCTGATAAAGTAACCCTCGAATATAATCGGCTAAAACACACCGCAACTTTCTCTTACCTAGGCTAAAATTGGTAGTTAAACTAGCTTATTCATTTTCTCTATTAAATGTGAAATAGAACCGTCCCGCAGCTAACGCGGTTATCTCAACCACTAAACCACGCCAGTGGCAGTTTGCATAATATTTGCATCAAAGCCGATGTGCTTGGATCGTGCTAACATTGGGTGGACCATTTTAATCTTGATGTCCGCGAATAATGGATTCGTTCAATAAACTCAAGGATTTTATTCATAGCATACCAAATATAATCGGATAATTGTAATGATAATAACCGAGAAGGTACAATAAACTGTTTAAAATCTTTGAAACTGTTCAATAATTCAAGCTCACTTTTACTGTTTTGTTCTTCACCATAAATTATAATTACTTCGCCACATTATAATTACATATAGTTGTTTAAAAGGTATTTAAATACCGTGTTATCTAATTAATTTATAACTTAAATGCGATAACTTCGACAGTATCATGTAGTTTAAATAAGATTAATGTTTTTGAATAGGTACTTAACTAAATCATAATAATAAAAAAAATTCAGTGTAGCGGATTTACAGATAATTTAAAAGTTTATCTTGTTAATGCGAGTATAGGTTAGTTTCAATGATATAACCTTCGTAGATTTCAAACATTTGATTCTGTCTCATTCGTAATTATAACTCATTAAGCCAGATTATTATGATATGCATTGTCTCAGTAACCAATGATGGTCAAGCGTTGAATTACAAAGCAATTGAGATTGTTCCTACATATAAGCAGACATACCATACACTGAATAGCCATGAAGCATGATATCATTTCACTAAATTTACTACTGGACAAGTTGTCAGTGTCAAAGCTAGTAAAATAAAATACACAATGACCAAGAAAGATAACAAATTGTATAACAATGCAAGAAACAGGACTATAATCACTAAATACCGTAGTAATTGCAACAAAAACCTGTCAATTATTTCATCTGGCCTTTCTCGACTTGTTGGTAAATTCCCATGTAAACACAGGGGTGACCATCAATAAATGTGACAATCGTAAAGTAACGCAGCGTATTCGATTCACATTGCGTGTCAAACATCTGCTCGTCAGCCGAACGATGCTGCGTCATTGCGCAATGTGAATAGAACATTACGATTAACTTTACGATTGATATTCATGCTCATTCTTCAGACACAAAACTAAAACAGGTGTAAATGAAGTAAGTCGTTGTTTTGACAAGTATGCTTACGTAAGTCAAGGGTCAGCTATGCAAAGCAACAACCATATAGTATGAGTAACTTCTGATACAAGACAGGATGTTATCTTAATCACACATAATGATGCTTGCAGCTAACTGCACTTTTTGGGAAATATGGAACGTGGCATGTTGAATATTAAGGTTAAGTTGTGATCATTTGATCTATGTTATACAGAATTAAACCAGTTATATTGGGAAACGGAAGGTGCATTCAATCCGATGCTGTTATTTCAGGATACGAAGTTCCAAAAGGGGTAAGCGATGAAATACTAATAACATCTAAAAAATATTCCCAAAAACGAAACGATATCAATCCTTATTGTTTTTTTTCCACAGTCACACATAGTGTTTCCACACTACATTTTATCAAACGAAGAGAGGTATTTCCCATCACCCCAAGACTACATCCCGGAGCGGTGGCTAAGAGACGACGCGAAGATCGATAACCCACACAAAGAAACATCATGTCCGATGAGAGGCGAAGCGGGATCAGACATGGATGGTATTGCACAAGTGTGCCGCAGACAGAGGGAAGTGGGAATCCATCCGTTCGCGTCACTTCCCTTCGGTTTCGGTCGACGGATGTGTATTGGGAAGAGGTTTGCGGAGGCTGAACTGCAACTGTTATTGGCAAAGGTAGGTACATTTCCAAAGTTGAGACCACAAGCGCATTCAGAATGTCTGAAAACGGGGAACTGGCGGAGGTACTGTGTCCATTTTGTATTAGCCAGACTCCGCAGACGACGGTCGAAATATAACCGGATCGATAGCGCGTCTCTCACGTTAACTAGGTTCAAACCGAGACAAGTACGGCAGATTTTTATTTATTTGTATAACAGTAGAATAGAATTTTTAAATAGGAAATACGCTTTTTTTACAGAAAATAATTAGAAGGCTTTAGATACAATACTGCTACTTTTAGATTAATCAAGAATGGTCACGCCATTCAAATGATTTCCTGTATACATATAGACAAAACCAATGCGTTTATTACTTTTATTATAAATCATATTTAATCTCTGAACTCAAACGACCTTGGTTCAATAGTTATCAATATCCCGACAGCAGATAGCTAAAATGCTATTTATTTTTAGATTTTCCACCGATACTCCGTGTCGTGGCGATATGAAGAGTTGACATACAGCGTGACGCCTACCTACGTACCAAACGAACCTCTCAACTTCACTCTTACACCGAGAACCACCAACCAGAACATGAAGGATGAGGTGGATAAATTACAGCAAAGAATTTAGATAATACTTGGATTTATAATACCAAAGAGGTACGACTAAATTTCCTAATCAAACCTCGATTTAAAATACACATAGTGGTATAAGCTAAGAAACAAGTCAAGACACATACGTTATTCTTACGAATATAAGAAAGAGAAGACTATGCTTTATTCTAGAAAAAGGAGCTTCTTCGACCCTTTAAAATTCTAAGCATTCACAATCAATAAAAAACGAGTTATTCACCAGCTAGGAGTCTCAGATCACAAAAAAGAATATCGTAGATTAACATATACAAGTCACATGTGATGTGTTCCTCTTTGCATCATTGGTTTTCTTGTAAATGAACTTACCAGAACATTGTCCAGAACAAAAAGGCTCGCAGATAACTTCTCAGCTCCCGATACTTTTCATGATTTTGTTTAATAAATAACGCAGTATCTGTTTATGTATTCTAGATACTCACTATTTGGCGGAGTCATTGAGCTGGTACTCGTTGGAGCGTCCGAAGCACTCCTGGACGCCGTGGTCTGCCCACAGCCTCTTCATCGCCGCGAGAAGTTCCTCGCTGAACGGCTCCGTGTCTTCCATCCGTTGGATCACGTCGAACACCATCTTGCCGTCGCTCTGCACAAAAATATGCGAAATATAACTTAGAACTGTGAGATACGATGTCCGACATAGTTCATTGCTTTTTTTGAGAAAGAGCTTATGATTTAGTTGATCTTAATTTAGTGTTCCATTAGTGTCGCAATCTACGTTAGTGTATATATATATAATATAGTATATAATATAAAATATATATAAGGTCAGTGTGGGTAAGTCCGTCTAGGCCCTAAGTCCGTCTAGTGGCAATAACTTCCGTTTTTGAATAGCTAGAGCCATATAACTCGGTTGGTAAAACAGTATCATTGAGTTTGTTCGAACTAGTGATAATAGATGTCGCTAACATCTTAATGTTGGAAAAAATTTGACAACCAATTTTTTCCGCGAATTTAACTTGAAGTTGAAGTTTGACGTCTCGTCGAAAAATGAAAAAAAAGGCGTGAAATCTAAGGAGTTTTCTGAGTATCTGTGATAACGTAGACCATTTACAGATTCGGGAATGTATATCTGTTGTCCGATTCAAAAATAACGCATTAGTTTCGTAATTATAACAAATAGAAAAAATCCAATATTCGAATTTTATAGTTGGGAAGTCCGTCTACTACACATAAGGCAAGTCCGTCATATGCCGGACTTACCTTAATTTCAGATATTGTCAACCTTTTTAGTAGCTCAAATTTTATAAATATTTTATAGATACTGTTTATTCAACTCGTAAGTATTATTCGCCTGTCTACGAAAGTGAACTCTTTTCAGGATTAAGCTTGCCTCTGTAAATCTAATCTATTTAAGTTTATTTTTCTGTATTTACTTTGTGTATAATAAATAATTAAGTGAAAGATGCACTGGTATGTTTGCAAGAGCACTAGCATCACCTATAAGTATTCTTTAAAAGTTTATAAATTTTGAATATATTTTGAAAGCATGGAACTATCCAACCTTTTTTTTAGTTTCTGTTTTTTTATAACTGACTCATGTAGCATGGCACATCATGTCAGACTTTGTGAACATTTATCGTTTTAACAAAGATCTGATTTAGAAAATTATCCCATACTCATTTATTTCGTACTGGCAGAAAGTGTTATAAATAAATAATAAATAAATAAATAATGCTGGACAATCCACACAACATCATCTAGCCCCAAGCTAAGCAGAGCTTGTGTTATGGGTACTAGAAGACTGACATACTTAATATAATACATTACATAGATAGATATTTTTTATTATACATATAATACCCAGAACACCCGGAATGTAGCTACAGATCTGGCAATAGTTTGCCACACCATTTCAAAATTCATACATTACATTATTAACGATTACTTGTTTACAAATAAAGATTCTTGTGTATTGAGTTGTATGTTATTGACAAAAAAAATCGTAAGTGGGTACTTTGTGAAAATGTTTACAACCACTGAAAGTACATCATCAGCAAAGATATGCCGGACTTGCCCTTGATGTTAATAATTTTATTTTTCTTTAAAAGTATACCTTATAGTCACACGTTTAAAACACTTATTTCAACGGCAGTTTTTGATCATTTATCGATAAGGTTTTCATACATATTGGCTCACTAGTTACGATTTTATTGCTACTAGACGGACTTGCCTCAAACTGCTTGGGAAGTCCGTCTAAATGCCTACTTTACAAAAAAATGCTATAAATCTGAAGACAATTACAATTAACCCTACTTTTAGATAGATATCGAAAGATAAATGTAATACCAATATTTTCCGACTACTTAAAGTAACTAATACATTTTATTTCGATTTTTAAAGTTAAATTGAAATTCAATTTAAGAAAACTATGCCGGACTTGCCCACACTGACCTTAATATAAAATAGATTCTGCATATTTTCACAATGTCCTTCTTAAACTGTATTGTAAGTTGTAGGATAGAATAGATTGTATTTGTGACGAAGTAAGTTTTAAAGCAAAATAGCATCCGTTGTATTTTCACTTTGTATCAAAAATATTTGGATTTGTCGGAAAGATCAGCGGAGATAAATAAAACAACGGATTCGGAACGAATTCGGTTCTGACTTCTGGTTTAAAACAAACTGAATACAAGTATTAGTTTTGAAATGTTATACTTTTCCTGTCATAAAACTAGTAATAGCTCGCAACGAGTTCGCTCGGAGAAAGTTAACAATTATGTAGGTATATTCCCATGATTAATCAGCCAATTAAAAATGGACAGATGTAGGTTGATAAAGTGTGAGAGTGTTAGAACGCTTTCTTTGCAACACGTCACCTGTAATTATGTAATGATACCAAAGCAAAGAAAACCGATATAATTGTGCTCACCGTAAGAATATACACGCTGAGAGATGATCACGGATAAATGTGATAAATTGTACGTCGAGCGAGACACATTGCGTGGAAACGCTGCATCTTTTGCCAGTCGAGCAGACGTTAACGCGCAATGTGATTCGAATACGCTACGTTACCTATATAAAATAAATGGTTTTTTTTCACATAGAATAGGTCGTCCTTTGGCCACAAACTCACCTGATGGAAAGTAATGTTGTGGCCGATGTTTATTTGATATGGGTCTTCAGACATCACTTTATTAAAGAACACAAAATCCCTTACTCTATTTAATGTAACTATGCTATGTCAAGTCCAAATATTATATTAGACATGCTTCTTTGCGCTCTAGTTATTTCCAATACAATATATCCCTATTTGAGCGCTGAACGAAGCCAATAGTAGGCTATAGCGTGGTTATACGCCATATTAGTTTTTATTCCCTCCAGTTTTCTAGAGCATAGGCTCTAAAAAGCTAGATTTTATTATGTTCCACAAGAGCGCTATAATTTGATGTCCTTGATGCTTTGAACTTATGGCCTTATGACGCAAATACTTCGAGATATCGAACTATGGCACATAACTTTAAAATTATAAATCCACGTAACATTAAGTTTAAGGAGCAAAAAAGTAAGTACCTACAGTAATTGTAATACATTAAATATTATAATTATGTTAACAACAAATTCGAATTTAAATATGGTATTTAACCCTTCCCATTGGTAAAATGTGCGAGATTGGGTGATCCATACACAGTGGCAGGGTGCAATGACCCTTGTTTGGAACATACGTTAATCCGATTAGCAATATTTAGCGGAGTAGCTCAGAACCGTACGTGGCGGTTCGCTACACTTTTTCATTCACATACGAATTCAAAATGTCTAATAGAGACAGTAGTGTGCGTATGCATTTGAAAGGTTATGTCACAGAAAGATTTAAGTTACGCTCAATGCATTTTTTTTATTTGAGAGAGTCAAGATAATTAACAGAACAAAATGGCGTCAACTTTTTGCCCAAAAACTGCTAGTGTGTATGAAAAATTGGAAGGCACTTAAAGACAGCTTCGATATGAAACGGTCCTCGGGGTTTTAAATGTGTATTTTTCGTAAATGCAGAAAGTTTCAGTACTTATTAATTAAATGTGTATATTCTTGCAACATTTTTCTTAAATAAATAGGTAAGTAAAATAAATCTACCTAACCTAATGTACCTCAAATTTAGATTATGATGAACCTTGAACTTCCTCATAACAATTCAATTTTCAAATTGTAGCCGAGCACGGCAACTAGTGATAATTAAACTGCCCAGTCCGCAGTACACAGCATTGCGCAGCTGCGGTACAAAGTGTCATAACCAAAGACACATTAATATACTAGCCCGGCCAGTACATTCGAATCTTCAACTAGATTTACCCGACTATAGGCCAAGGCTAAATAGCAGCATTAAGGGTTGATGCACCAAGGTAACTGCTAACCCGGTTCACTCAGACAAAAGTTGGCAATGTTCGCATTGGCATGGGCTATGCCAGAGACGCATAAAGCTAAGGCTATGCCCGTGAACTCAGGGGGTTGATGCACTAACGGTACACAACGACCTTTATTACATTTCCTCCAAACAATGAGCTTGGTGTCAGTAAGCAGTATAAAAAAATTTCGTGCGGGGAAAACCCACTCCTGTAATAACTGGTAAGTTCAGCATTGAGGTTTTTGTAAAAACGCTCTAATTATGACGGGTGTGACACGTAACGCGCGTGCGCGGGCAAATCAACCCCTGGTTTACACCCCTCCCCTGCCATTCATCCCTACCCCACCCGACATCTCCCGCAGCTAAATACACACATTGCATATTCATTTAAACACATTCGCATCCATTTGCCGATTGTACGGCAGTCGCTTTTAAATTCTGTGTTGGAGCAAAATGTCGTGCAATTTAACCATTTTGTTGAGTAAATTGTTATGAAAATTGTTGTTTGCCTACTGTTATTGTAATTGAATGCTATCAGGCAACGGGTGAGGTATATAATTATGTTATTTGACAAAATGAAGAGTTTACGATATTAAAATACACCCTCTAAGACTGAGATAGCAAGACGATGTTGATTTATTTATAGAACCATCCACTATCACACAGGACAGAGAAAAATGAACAGATCTTTGTCCTGTAGTGGGTCGATTCAGGTTATGAAAATCAATACCTACTATAAAGAAAAGTATATATAGAGAAAATTCAATTGAAACCAAGTTTGACCGAGTTAATTCATAGTTCTGGTGAAATGCAGTAGGCTTGCTCAACCATTCAATTACCTGACTGCATTGAAACTGATAATTCCAGAAACTATTTGTTTGAACACGCTTCATTGTTTTCATGTCGGCCGGGGCCTGTCACGTCACCTCGTGATTGCTTTCATGCTCAACATGATAAGGGCATAGATACACGGCCGTAGGGTTAGATTGACAGCGCCATTTACACGGCGACAACGGCCTATGACTCATAGATAACTTTGCAAATGTAAAAAGGGGTGGTTAGCGGCAATTTTTATAAATGCAGTCATATCGAACGAATACAAGGACTCGTTCGATATAAGTATTCGATAAACTGCAGTAGTTGGCGACGCCAGGTACATTAATAATGTATGTTTAGGTAACGAAGCTTTATCAGGAAATCGATAATGACTGATATGTCAGAAATTCAGAATCCTCGCGAATTTCAACACTTCGATTTGCATTTTTGTATTTATCAAAGTCTTACGTAATATTCAGATAAGCTTCTACGCTGCCCTATTACAGACTACAAAATTAATAAGTTTTCCTTATTAACATGCCTTTAAAAGTCTCTATAATGACCTGCTACTTCTGCGTCATATCTCGTGACGAAAGAGTTGATTATGTTTAAGATCCGTCTCACTCGTGTTCGTGCCAGTAATGATATTCAAAATCGTCCTTTCAACAACTGTTTAATACTACAGGATGCAATAGCTACTCTAGATATTTTGTGATCTGACACACGCTGGATAATATAATTTAACGGTAGAATTTTCTTACATGATTTTACCGAATACCTATCTTACAAACTGAAAACGATAAATTTTAGTGCTGTAAATAAGGTTAGTTTAGAAAACTGAAACCGCTGAATTGCTACGAGCATTTGTTAAAAAAAATCATTTATGGTTTTCGTAAATTGTATGTTCAATATTTTCACTAATACCAGTTACACTAAGACATTTCTGTTATTTAATAACGTGTTTTGCTGGTTCCTTGTATACATACACTTATATTGTAATACTGTATACTGTAATTTTTATTACAAAAACAATATGTTGTACAAAATTTGGGACAAAATTTTTGCACTTATCGCACGCCGGTAAATCATGACGTAGGCTTTCGTTTAAGCACTTTACTAACTGGTACGAACTGACTTGTTGTAAAAGTGAATGATGACGTGAGAAATCGACCAGACACCAACAGGTAGGAGCGGAAGTGATAAGTTATCGCGATAACATCTAAGACGGGTTTGGAAAGAATTATCTAGGAAATAATGTCTGTGATGGCTTCTTTCTTTTGATATTTTAACAAATACTCGTATTTTTTTGGTTAATATCCTGCGGAATACGTGAATTCATAAAAGCATTTTAAAGTAACATTTTGAGAAGTTTCTACAAATGCATGTAATAAAAAAGTTATGTTACCGCATGTTACCTAGTTATCATTAAATCATTAAATAAATTGATTTACTAATTATACAACACGCGATTACCGTTGCGAAATCCAATAGGTTAAAACAAAACAAAAAGTAAAACAAGTATATTTATTAATACCTTGTATTTGTCGTCTAAGTTTTAATGTAAGTATGTACTTACTTAGTATTTGGTTTCATGTAATATTTGATGTCAAAAAAAATACTATTTTGTTTTTTTTTTGATTATCCGTAATAAATGAAAATGCTGCTCACCATTTTATCACTAAATTGCCATAAATGAGATCAGTTAGAAATTGGTATAAAATCATACAAAACCGGCTTGAATTAACGAAATAGGTATTGGTAGAGCATCGCGTAGCCAATCCTATGAATAAAAGAACAGCCAATATTGATCTTGTATGCAGCAAACATTCTGCAGAGCCATCTACGTCGACATCCATGACAGATGAGTTTTTAAATTTATCTACGTTCCTTTGAATTTTCTGCAAATTCGGAAAGAATACAACGAGAAAGGTTTCTAGACTAGGTACATTTAATCCTACTGTCGAGATAGCCCTTGCCACGAATCAGACGCACTTCGGTTCTGAACTTAAATATAATGACCTCATAAACACTAAATAGAAATATTTTATCCATCTGTTTTGTGCGATGCAGTAAGAGCTATAATATCGATTCGTTCGCCCAAATTGCTGTAATCAGCACCACTCAGGGGTCGAGCTACACCAGCCGACAACCGCAGTGTGTATGCGATGCAATAGCCCATTAACTTTTACCATCGAATAGTATTTTACGAAACAACCACTTGCTTTGATTCCCGCTTCTAAATGGTAAATAAAAATCTAATAACTTTGATGCTATAAATTGGTGTGTTTAAATTGAAGTATCGGTATTTTTAAATTTTACGGCAATAGCAAAAATAAGTTTCGTTCAGCAACAGGATGAAATTAATTGTAAATCCGATACGATAAGTAAACACTGAATGAACTGACACTACTGAATTATTGAGCTAATATTTTGTTAGTTATAACTAAAATAACGATTACCAATCTAGTACATTTTCCTCAAAGAATAAATAAATATTCATGGACATTCCACATAACGCCATATAGTCCCAAACGAAATAATGCTGTAGAATGCTCACATGTTGAGCATGAGTGCAAAAAAATGTTTTACTGTACCGAAAATTAAGACGTATCTTCGTATTTTTGACGGGAAGACGAAGGAATAGTTTCGTTGTTCTAAATGCTAATATATTTTTCCGCATATACATCTAAAGCGCATCATACTAAGCCTGCTGGAGTGAAGTCTTGTGTATAATTTAAATAGCAGCTCGCATTTGTTTCTAGAAGTGCGAGAACTTTATACAAACTGTACTTTATTTAATGAAGTTTGCAAACGAGGCCGACCTTTTTAAATGTTAATAAATGGGAGTTCTTATTTTGAGTAGAAAATTTCATTGTTGGTTTTATTGGACATTCTATTTTTAAGGGTCTTTGAAATGAATAGGATCCTATTTTTTAAATTATATTCCAGTTTAAAAATATATTAGTAGAATCGAATATACTTACCTATAATATTTTATACATTCAAGTTACAGTTTTAATCCGATACCAGTGGTGGTATTTCGAAGGCGCCAGTTATTTAATTACCATTGCCTGTGCTACCCCATGGGGGAAGTCCTATCCGAGAAAATGTTTCAGATACAAGTTATTTAAATAAGGGATAGAAGCTTACCTCACGATCCTTGTTGCCGTAGGTAATCCCCAGATTCGGCATAGCACGCAAGATGGCGACGAGAGATTGGATTGTGTTGCTGTACACAACGGGCCTATACTGCTTGAAGTCTTCATTTGTAAAGCCACTTTCGTGGATAATTCTGTGGACAAACAGTTATATTTTACAATAAGATGCTCTGCATTCTGACACGCGATGATAGCTCTGTAAAAACATGCAGAATCGTACATACATAACAGTTAATTTGTGATACTTTGTGGTGCGACGGTTGGCTTTTGGTTGGTTTGGCAGAGACGTGAGTTCAAGTTCAACTTGGTGAGGTTTGCCATTTTAGTTAATATTGATTTCTTGTCGGGTGTACTACGATATTTTTCAAGGTCAGTCTATAGAGATCTAATTTTTCGAACGGCCGATTTTGTCCGTTGATACATTGGATTGGGTTAATTCGGATGGTTATACGGTCTTATGTAATGTGCTGGTCGAAAGTTTTGGCAGTCCATAGAACAGAAAAGGTAACATGACATGCAAGTGACACATCACTGGTCAGGCGCGCGCACTAGGCGTGCCCTGTCATTTCACGCATTGCGAAATCGCCCTGACACACCTTGGTCGTTGGACAATTATAATTAGCTTTAGCATTATGCTTTGCTTGCAAAAATGAACCAACAATATTTTTGGAAGTAACTGCTAACTTATATAATTAGTTCTCGCATATTTTAAAAGAATCTGATACTTCAATATAAAACCACAAATCTGATTTTAAAATTATTCTGACGAGCACTGCCACTCTTGTGAGATACTTGAAAATTCATGAAAAATAAAATACTCAACTCGCTTTATTTAAGACCGGAAATGAATTTCATTTCCAACCCCCAACTAGCGCAGCCAACTAAGGAAGTAAAAAGCTGACGCTCGACTTAATTTATTGAATTGAAATGCCGGGAAAGGGCTTTTTGAGTATGCAAAAATCAGCTGGAAAATTCACTGAAATATGCAGTCGAATATTTTATTAATATTTTTTGGGTATTTCTGATTAGACCAGTCTGCCAGACTACCAGTCGTCCAGCCAAGAAAAACATACAAAGTTATTAAGCTAATGGGCAACTCTGGAAGTTGTATCACTTTTATAGAAAAACCAACGGAAAATTTTAACTTAACCGGGCATGAGCAAATATATTTAGCCGACTTCGCAGACCAAAAGGAGGGGTATTAAAACATGATATGTCTAAGGCCAAGAATGTATGTTGTAACAATTTCCCAGAACACCATAAGAATGCACATAATGGTAATGTAATCTAATCATCTTGTGTACACTAGTTACATCAACAATCACGATAACTTAGGATTAGGGCGGACTTGGCACGGATTTATGACTAATCGATATTCACTTATCATATTTCATTTTGTACGTCTAATAATTTTCCTCGACTTTATGCTAGATTAGAGATGATTGACACTATCTAATTTGTAAGAGCACTATTCACCAACAAATACATAAAACAAAAGTCAAGACACTAGATTCTAGAATTTTCTGCCAACAAAAAGACAGATGACAACCGCGAATTTATATTTGTGCCTGTCGTGATAAATAAATATCTTTGTAACAATGATGTAATAAAACTATCAAAACGTCATAGACTCTTTTGGTGTTTGACGTCATAAGTTCCACGTAGTTATAACTCGACAGTACCTTCAAAACAATGTACAGATCACAGACATGTGATCAACTGATAAATTAAATTAGCACGTCGGTCTGACGTTTTACTAGGCTACGAAACGCACGATTATTTTTATTTGCGTTTATATAACTAGGCTTTTTATTTCTACATATATTATCTTGTTGACCTTGATATGGGGGATAGGCTGGAAACACTCCCACGCCTAGGCACGGCGCTAGGTTACGCGAATATTCCCCGAAATTCAGAAAGAGAGACAAACCCTCATCTAATACAGTATCACACCCCGAAATTCAGATAACTGCGCCACATAAATTGTCAAAGGATAGTCTTGGTCTTTGTGTTGAGAACGCCTTTTGTGAAATGTACACATAATGTGACCTGGCTTATTTCTCTTACAAGCTTGTTGA
Organism: Ecliptopera silaceata; assembly: GCA_932527185.1. Taxonomy (NCBI): domain Eukaryota; kingdom Metazoa; phylum Arthropoda; class Insecta; order Lepidoptera; family Geometridae; genus Ecliptopera; species Ecliptopera silaceata. The sequence continues at coordinate 3,836,521 of OW052209.1, read as the reverse complement.
CCTGGAGTAACAGAACCTCATTTTTATTGGCAAAACTGAATGCATTACAACTGTCTTTCATATTTGAAACTATCACGGGTTTGAACATAGTTTTCATTTTAAACGGGATATTTACCATGATTTGTGAGTTTGATTATATTATTTCCCGATATTTCGGCACAGTTGCATGCGCCATGATCACGAGTCGAACCGATCATGGCGAATGCAACTGTAAATATCCCGTTTATTATGAAAACTATGTCTTTCATAGTATTTGGTTACATTGGAAATAAGTCACAACACAGTAGATAAGTATCTCACAAATAGACTAATTAAGTAGGATTAGTGAAATCAGTTATGAAAACAAACCAATATACGACTGATACGATTGTAGAAACCATGTATGTACTGTGTATTCATATCCTCCAGTATCAGCCAAACGCCTTATCGCTAAAATGTAAAACGCTCGTTGACAACACCCGATAATCGGACAGGTAGATAGCAGCCAATCTGATGCAGATACGATGTTATTGATTAAGTAACTTGTTGGTACACTTGGCCTATTGCCTATTAGTGGTATCTTGGGCGATCAATCAATCGAAGATTCTTTCGGCCCTTTGGTGTTGGTTTACTTTTATGCACGTATCTAGTAGATAACTAGTCTATAAGAAAAAAAAGGCTTACAACATGCTGTTACTAAATAATATAGAAATATTAAACTTACTTCATTTGTTTAACTATAGTACTCTTCCCTGATTCACCAGCACCTGGAAGTAAAAGATATGATTTATTTATCAAGAATTTCATTCCTTATGGAATAAACTCATAATTCAAAAAAGTTTAATCATGAATAAATATCATGAGATGCAGCTAGTTCTAGTCTATTCTAACTAATGAACCCTACTGTTAGTCACACAAGTTCAAAAACATTGTTGCTATCTATATAAGACAGCATGGTATCATCCTGTCTGTTTCTTGATCGATACATAAGACTCTGAAACCTTAGGGTTTCAGGGTATGAATAGACGCTGCAGTTGCGTCTAAATAGTATAAAAAATGACGATTACCTTAGTTATAAAGCTAAGCCGAACATTTCGTTTTCTCGAATCTAATTTCTGACGGACCGCGCGCTCATAAAACACGCAATGATATAAAACCATTTAATTACCACGAGTAAATGTAAACTGTTTCAGGCATTAGACACGTTTTTTTCATGATATAAATAGAAGTTAATAAATTAAAATATTTCTGGTATCACCTCGCGAGAACAAGGTTATCAATGCGTTAATCAGTATGTCTTCAATAAATATAAATAATATTCATTGTTATAACAGCCTATTGGAAATAGAAGACTGCTTTATAAACCAGTCTTCTATTTCCAATAGGCTCTAAATACGTGGTCATAGATTATTCACCCACTGAACGACTAATTCTAGGTCTTTAACTTGATTCCACGAATTGTGTTGCCCTATTTTATTGATTCGGTAAGTCACGGTAAGTTTATAGTAGTAGCTTTTATAAAAGATAAGGTAAAGAAGTCTATCGTAGAGATCAAACTAAATTCAGCTCCGCCTACATATGACTGACGAACAAAGGTATCGAAATCCAGAAAATCTGTCATCGTTGGAAAACTAATTCAATCAAGGACAATACAATTGTGCGTGGGCGTTAAATGGACCCTGTCAAATACAGGTTCCAAGTGGCACGACCCCTGTTCTCTAATTGGCTCGACGGCAACGCGAATGGCCGATCTCTGACCTCCAGATACACATATCACCTCGTAAAGCAAGTGCACTGTGAAGCTGTGATTCAATATCTGAATCGCAATTTGAAATTCATATGAATGGCAATATATAGAAAGGAAATTATCAGCAGAACACGAAAAGAACGTTTTAAGCACCTACTTGTAAGTACAAAGAACATCAATGAGACCACATCATAGAACTTTGTCGATATGCTGTCAGAAAACTTAAATCGCGTGTAAAAAGAATATTTCCTACCAAATGCCTGTCACTTTTCGAGTTCTATCAAATCTAATATATTGAGGGTTATTGTACTTAGCAAGGGTTCAACGTTAAGGTTTTACGGTAAATATTTTGACATGTGTTAGATATGAATGTGGATGGATGTAGAAGTAGAGTGAGGCCAAAGAAAGATGGATGGACTGTGTGAATGATGACATGTGTAAGAAAGGTGTGAGCATTGGGATGACGCCTGATAGAGGAGAGTGGAAGAAGAAGACGTGTTGTACCGACCCCACATAATGTGGGACGAGGGTAGGAAGATGATGATGATAATTTTGACATATTTTCATGCATATGAAAATATGTCAAAAGTGATGAATCCAACATCGGTCAATTTAAATTAACCTGCCTAATTGATTTTGCCTTGAGCTGTTTCTTTCGTCCACCTACCTACCTAGTGATTGTAGTGTACAATATACATCTCTGAACAGATGAAATGAAATCGTAGAAAAAAAAGCAGTGTTCATTACACGTAAAAATTCTAGGTTCTACGTAATATCACACATGCTTTGGCAGTTTATTGCGTGCTTTTTAAATGACACTGTTTAGACAAATCTTGTCAAATGAAGCCTGTTATTAAGTACTTAGATAATAAGCAGCTTAACGTAGGTGAAATACACCCCTTGAAATTGTAAATGATCGCATGCCAGAAAGTCGATAGGTGGGTGCTTTTTGCGCTATCATCGTGATAAAATCGTCGCGTGCTCACCGACTGATTATCTAGCGGTAATGTTAGATCGACAAGACATCATCGAAGAGCAGATCATTATTTTCATTACTACACAGGCATAGAATAAATAAAGATTTAAATACATAAGCTAAGTTTATGGTGGGAGTTTTGATCGAGATGGAGAGATCTTAGATGTTAATAAATACTTTGTTAAAAATAAATATATTACAAACTGTATCATGAAGATTGTGAATGGCCTTGGATTCTAAGCAATGCTCTTCACACTTACGTGTCAAGTGCACTAAACAATGTCATTTATCCTTATAATTGTATCAGGAAGTTTTTATTGAGCAAAAGATGCATAATCGCACACTACTGAGAAAACTAGTGCTTGTCTGACAGCTATGGCATTAAAAAAAACACATGTGACGAGTGGGTGTCTTTTCTAGGTACTAATACTAGGAGTATCTATATGACTGGAAGTTAATTGTTGGGTCACGTATTTAGCGGTGCGTGTGTGAACGCATTCCGCGTGACCGTGAATGATCAATTTATAGAAGACTCAATTCCCAAGGTTCATTATTCTTTTGGATTTCCTTTGCACCTGATTCACGAGTGTTTTTTACTATAATGACTCATAATGTAACAAACTACCTACTTGTTATAAGTAGGTGACTAGGTACCATAAGATTGTGATTCATAAAACAAGATATTTTGCAAGTTTTTGTTAAATAATTAATTTTCAAATCAGAACCAGGTAAGTAGTATATAACTACTAACTAAGTAGTATATATAGTAGTAGTATATAACTTGTAAGTTATATACTTATATTCATAGTATTTTAGAGGCAGGAACAGTTATTATGATCAGTAGGTATAATACGACGGACTAGAATCCGATATTGTTCTTACATACTTTCTCTAAAACTTTGATTGTTTAGGTTTTTTGAGTAAAAGTTTGAAAACAAAACACATCCTAATAATGAATTGTAACTTCCACATAAATTAACCTAATATGAATAAAATTATAGCTTCTAATGTTTGATAATATAAATGCAAATGTTTACAAACAGAAACCCACACTTTAGTATTAATTGAGAAAGAGCTTTGGCAGGTGGCTTGGTAAGTCGCCATACGCGCGGCAACGCAAATAACGTAATTCTGTGTCAACGGACATGCCAATGGTTGCAATGCCAAGATCAAGGCAGTCCGTAGACCCAGAAACCTTGTTAAAATATCTAAATTTAAAATGTTGAAAATAGATTTTAAATTACAATCTTATTTTTTTTTTTACATTATGGTATTATGAAATGTAATGTCATTAATCACACTTAGTACATAAATAATAGGATTAATTTAATTATCTTATCTACCAATTAATTTGTGTATTTTTAAAGATCAAGATAAGACAACTTATATGAATTAAAAGTTGCAATACTTTGTATCTAAAGCCTCAAAACATCAGTCTAATCAGCAAAATCAAATAGCAATAGAAAATTTTGCTGTGAGAATTGTATTAGTATAGTATTAGTATTGATTTAAAAACTTAATTTTTGACTTATATGTTGTATTTTCAAGATTTTTAAAAAATTACTGCTTAGAATAGATTACAAATCTTTGCAACAAATTGTAACTTCATGAGTAAGTTGAAGAGGTTATATTGATCATGCTTGATTTACTCTCAAGAGTTAACCCTAAATGAGAGTACTCAGTCTGAGTATAAATAATAGCTAACGAATGCTATAACCATGTATCTTATGTCCATGGTTCTTTTATTCTTAAAATGAGGACTAGATTTTAGTTCAGTAAAGGACAGTATGCCAATTCATTGGACAAATCTTATGCCACACACATTATAATGCATAAACCAATATTACTGTAAGCAGCGGTTAGTTTTTAAGCTACTTTTGAAATTGGCATTAAATATACCAATAATAATCAGACCAATTTTTAGTATATTTTTATTTGAATATTACTGATATTATTTGGAACAAGGCTAAGGTTATTGTTTGATAATAAGTTTAAGGAAAACTCATTGTAAACAGTACAGGACCCATCACCTCAACAATAATATTGGCAGAGATTCAAAAGTACATCAACAGGTATGAATTGTAGATTTACGGATGTATATATTCATAGATATTTTATCTTTTCCGTTCCTATTGTATAATGTGTTTGTTAATTTTAAATTGTTTCTAATATTACTATTTTAATTTTTAATGCATATATGTTATTTTATACTTAAGTTAGTGTAATTGGCTAAGGCTGTTATAATTAAATTAAATAAATGAAATAAATAGATTTGTTGATATACATATATGATAGGAGTTGAGGAAGAAAACATGTGCTGGCTGAGGAACCTAGCATGAAATAAGTGTATGATGATGATTTATACATTAAAAAAGCATAAAACAAACATTAAGTTCGAGTTGAGATAGTTTAAGCTGAAACTGCAAAGATGTTGAAACTACTGGTACCTAAGACTTGCCTTTATCACAATGATTTTTTATAATTTATAATAAATATTTTCTATTTTTATTTTACTGTACATTGTTAGTGTAAGCTCGAATGTTTTGTGAAAAATCTTTAACTTTGCCTTTTTGTATTTAGACTGTAGTATTTTAATAACCTCACAAATCTAATGGTGTTGTAATAGATGGAGAAATGAGTTTTGCTCTGATACTTCATGTTGGTATGACTTGGGTTTTGTGCAAATAAGGTAAGTAATGAAATCATTTCATCTCTATTTATCAAATGTTACAATTTTTTTTGTGATGGCTCATGTGATTGAAGTATGCTTTGATTTGCTATTTGGTTCATGTTTTCTGTGTAATTATGATTATTGAATTTCATGCCACATAGGTATGATATGTATGTCTTTACTAATCCACTCTCATCTTCCCAAACACCTATACTTATATGTTTTGATAAGAATATTTGGTATAATAAATTTTTGTTTATATGTTCTAAAATACATCAAATTCTAGTAATTCTAGGTAATAGTAAAATGTAGTTGTTCATTGCAATAATCATGCAGTTGCATGAATATATTGTCTGATTATCAAGATTCAGATAAAGTACATTACTGACCTCTATTACAAAGTAATGATTAGTTCACCCCACTTCCTAAAATGTAATAATAGTAGGAACTTTCATTTGCGCACGGAAATAGGAGCATACCAGCATAGTGATGAGTTACATTACAAGAGAAAGTGCCAATGAACTAAACAACCTATAAAAACAACTTATGATACATTTGATTCTATGTACATTAAGTCAGACGATGCCGATCGATATACTGAGGAAAATCTCGTCAAAAAGAAGATTATCAATTACTTTCGATGGCCCTAGAACATGGGTGCGGCCTGCGCGTTCGTCTATCTAGCCACGAATCGGCGTACCTAGCAGCAGCAGCTTGATGTCTTTGGAAGCCTGAATGCCATCCTCTTTCAAGTTCCTCTCGATCTGGCGGCTGCGAGCGGCCGCCGCGCGTTCCTCTGCCGACTGGGCGCACCCCATGGCGTTCCTGTGCTTCAGCCACCGGCCGCGCGACCCCCGAGCCGGGCGCGCTCGCACCGCTACCACAGCATGCGCTTCACACGCGATCGCACACCCCGGCTTGCCCGGACCCACCCTACACAACGATATCACCCAACACAATCCCAACTTTGCCAATAAACACTCTTCTCGCTACTGATACAACACTGTTGGCTGTAAAACGCCCGCCTGTTCAGCAAATTCACAAATTAATTATTAGTCCGGCATCAAAACTACGCGGCGGCAGTACAAACTATAATTGATTTTACAAATCCGTTTAAAATACTAGATAATGGCGGCCGGATGACAAGCAGCACCAACTCCACTCCGTCCGTGACAGCTAGCGACCGCGCCCCGCTCGACTGAAGTTCGGGTAAATTCGGATTTCATTGCTCGGACTCGCTCACACATGCGTGATACCTTATTGCTTCGTTGACATAAGAAAGAGAGCATAGCAAGGCACAAGCGAAGAGCTTGCACGGAGAAATTTATGCGCTAGTCAGAGACAATTTGCATATTAGTTTTTATTTGTTGCACCGTTGCGGTAAAATTTAAAGTTCTATCGATTCGTTGTAACTAATCGAATCGATAAAAGCAGTATTTCACATTGGTGGAATAGTAGGATGAGCTTGCAAAAATAAATATAATATAGCCAGACAAATCCAAGCTTTATTATGTGTAGGTTTCCATTGTCTAAGACAATTATTTTTAAGAGATATATAATAAAGTGAGTAATTTAATCTTACACAGGTTTGGTCGTTTGGATAAATTTTCTAAATAAAACTAATTATTAATGAATTAGAGTTAAAATACATGTCCAGTAAATGACATTTGACATAGTTGGATACTGTATATTACCGTATATTATACGGTTTGTTCAGTAATTTAAATACTTATTATAAAAGTTCTTAGGGTTTTATTGAAAATCCTTATCATATAGGTACAACCAAGTTAAGTGGGTTCGTACTTAGAGAGCGTATATCTCTCTTCCTCCAGAATAGCTCTTAAAATGCCGGGTTGGCAATTCAGTCAATATGTATTATAGGTGAAAACGACATGCGCGCGCACATAGGTAGCTACTCGAAAGTAAAAAGAACTTAGTACGCTCCATTACCAAGGAGCAGCAGCTTGATGTCCTTGGCTGCTTGAACGCCATCTTCTTTAAGATTCTTCTCGATTAGTTTGCTGCGTGCGATGGCAGCTCGCTCCTCAGCGGACGATGCACAACCCATAGCTATAGCGCGCACGGCCTGGCTCGCTACGCGCGGCAGCGCCGTGCCCCTTGCATGCTCGCGGGTCGTCGTCGCGCGAAGTCCGCGCACGCGCTCGTTCGCGCACGCGTGCACTTACTTAAATTGACGCGCTTATGCGCTTTCTTTTTTAAAACGGCGAAAACTACGCCTCCCGCTTGATCTATGCTTTACCTATATTATATCACTGATACAATTACTCCGATAAAATGCGCATAGATGCTGACCGAGATGGCACCGCGGCGTGGGCCCGCGTACGAATGACGAGCCACGCAGGCTTGCAAAGTTGCTCGCAGTGCGCAAGTCCGTCGCCACCGCCTCGCCGCCGGCCTCCACTTTCCGCTACCACCCAGTGCCTCCCCAGAACATTAATTACACCCTACGTCAACCTTGTGCGATTAGCCGCTTTTTCTCGCTAGCGTTTATCAAAGGAAACAAAGGACATGCAATTAATGCAGCGCTTTGCGTGCAAATTATGTAGTGCTTTAATTGACTTTAATTTATATTTAATCATAACTTAAGTACCATCATGTAATTTTGTTTGATTAAATAGCTATAAGGTAAAGAATACCTTATTTAGGTACTTCAGTTTAAATCCCAACCCAGGATTTGTGGTAAGATAATTTGTGCAAAATAAATAGATTCCGAATAATTTAGCATTTTTTAAGAATAATTCAAAATTATTGAATATTAATCGGGAATCAGTGGATGAAAGGCATAATAAAGAGGAGGCCAATACTCAGCTGTGGGTGCCAACGGGCTGAAATGATGACTATGATGATGATGAATTTAAAATTAAATAAGTTAAATTATTATAAATAAAAAACTATCATAAATCCCGTTGATCTCAAAAGATCTAAGTTGGAGAATAAGTAACAATGGAGCACGCAAAAGGCACCTTTTGCGTAAATTATTATAAATAAAAAACTATCTAATGATATATCTTTAAACCTTTTGCGTGTTCCATTGTTACTTATGCTCTTAGCTTAGATCTTTTGAGATCAACGGGATTTTTGATAGTTTGGCAGGAGACTAAGGTGTAAATCTCATCAATCGATATATTATTCTGTAAATGAAACTCGATGGATGGATACGTTATAACTTTTGCACAACACTACACTGCTTGTTGTGTCATTGTCATGTTAGTGTTAGTGTCAAAAATGTGCTATACAATACAAATCCCGAGTTTTCAATTTCTGTGTTTCAATTCATTCAATGTTTTGAAACTTTACCAGTTATTTTGTTAGTTTTTAGATTTCAGTTACATATATCCTACATTATTGGTACTTACTTCTTACCTTTGTATATTAAAATATAAATAATGGATTCTGATGACGACCACGAAGAATCTCCCGAGGTGGCGTATCGCGGCGTTCCCGCCACTATTATTCTCATCAATATATTTGATCAAAAATCTGGAGAAATAGCTCATGCAGCTACGTGCAGAATGATCCGTCAGTATTTGAGACAGTCTCGCAATCAGTATGTCGGTGTTTGTTTATTTGGTGCTGATGTAACTAATGATGGGTCAATGCTAGGAGATAAAAATGTGGTTGATGTATTTCCCCTTACATTGCCGACTTTGGAAGATTTTAAAAAGCTCCAAAACACTAGATTATCTAACCTGAAGCAGGTTATAGACCTTAAAATGTCAAGTGCTTTGTTGCACTGTAGCAAGATGTTTGCTAATTGCAAAAAACAGTTGTCCGCTCGCACTGTAATAATGCTTCTTAGAACTGACACTCCTCCAACACAAACAGATCAGATGCCAGCACTCAAACGAGTGGAAGACCTTGCCGAGTCCAATGTCTTCATAAAACTAATAAATGTTGCAGAAACTGAGTGTAAAGCTGATGATTTTTACGTGAATTTCTTAATCAATGCCAATAAAGGCAGAGACATCATTTTACCAAAACCTGTTTGGGACATCAAGGAAATTGAGAAACTGATGCACGAAGAATCACATCGCCACTTGGCAGTTGCTCAACTTAACTTTGAAATAGGCAGCGGGTTGTCAATTGGAGTAGGTGTTTTCAGTCTACTGAGGGACAGCAAACAAAGTGTGAAGTCAACATTTCTATCCAGAAAAGACAATCATGTTGTGACTCCTATAACAGAGACATATAAGGTTTCTATAGAAAATAACAGTCCCATGGAAGTTGACGAAGAAGAGCAAAGTGTAAGAAAGGTACCTCTTCTCAAATCAGAACTTATTTACTTCCAAGAATATGGGGGTGAGCGAATAGAGTTCACTGACCCTGAGATGAAATATTTGAAGAATCCATTTGGTCCTCCAATGTTAAAACTTCTTGGCTTCAAGCCAGCTTCATCGCTGTCAAAAGAAAAGTGGTTCTTGAAAAAAGGATATTTCTTGTTTCCGAATGAAGGTATTATAGAAGGATCTACTGTTGCGTTCAAGGCTCTGCACAAAGCTTGCATTGAAACTGGCATGGTTGCTATTTGCATCTTGTGCACTAGAGTTAATTCTAGACCATTCAATGTGGCTCTATCTCCTAGCACACATCCCCTAGGCTTAGATGTAGACATTGGCTTTGACGTAATCAATATACCATTCGTGGAGAATGTTCGAAACCTTCCAGCAATGGAAGATGATGATACAAATATATCTGATGCCCACAAGACTGTTATGAAAGATACAATAAAAGCCATACAGTTTAATTTCAAATCAGATATGTTTGAGGACCCCAAGATACAATCACAGTACCAGAATATTGAAGCTATAGCATTACATGATGAGGATGTAGAACCATTTGTTGATACAACAAAACCAAGTTCTGAGCAATTCAATGGTTTGGATGATGATTTATTCCAGGAACTGTTTGGGCCATTTGGAAGTGTTGCAGTTAAGAGACCCACAGCATCCAAAGAAGGTGGAAATAGTAAAAAAAGTAAATCTGAAGACATTGATGAAGCTTTACTACTAAGTAGAGTAGCTAATAAGAAAGTCAATCAATATACAGTTGCAGATTTGAAATCAATATTAAAATCTAAAGATATTCCTCGGTTACCTCCATTGACAGGGTTAAAAAAAGCAGAGCTTGTTGATCTAGTTTATGAGAATTTTTGATAAAATCAATGATTGTTGTCCATGTTAAATAAAACACTTATTTTTGTAATAAATAATTTTGTTACTTAATTATGATTCACTAATTATACCTAATTCACTATGATTAAATATACAATGATCCATCTGCAGGTCCGAGATGGTGAATTCCTATCAACAAAGCATCAACTAATGTCCACACTCCTAGGCCTCCAAAACTAAATAGCTTTCCAATGCCTTCCTGCCAGTGTCCTAGATAGAATCTGTCAGCTCCAAAGCCACCAAGAGTCAGGGCTAGGATTAGGGCTGTGCCCCACCGAGTACCAGAAGTCCATGAACATTTTATCTTCTTGAGGAATCTCCTTTTTCCTAAGCATAGTACATCATCTGACACTGTGCAGTTTGTCCTGTAAATGAAAGAGACAGATTGTTTAATGGATTTGGAATATGTGAAGACATAGTATAATTATTCACTGACATTTCACATGTTACCTACTACTAGTAAAGTAAAAAAAATATTTTTTCAATAAAATCACAAGAATTATTTCAAATTGTCTTGTCTTACATACTAGGTGATTCTAGGTGCCAGTTCCACACAACCAGAGCTTAGAAGAACGGGCAAGAAAGTTACAGCCTGGTTCCTACTGTTTTTTTATATGATCCTTCTTAAAAATAATTTCAATTAAACTAAATTAAGTACTTACTGAAGTTCTATTGCGGTGTCAACTTAACTTAGTAGAATTAAGTCCTACTTACATATAATATTTCATTGGTGATGCCAACGAGTTACAGTTAGCTTTTTGATCACATCTGTGTTCCCATTTGTCTGTTTGATAACAGAATCTGCACATAGCAGTCCTGTTGAATGTTTTTGTTCCCTGGAACATTGAAAACTTAGTGATGAATTTTATGATTCTAGTGTAAGTAATGTGAAATATAGTATACTTATACATTGATGAAATGAATCAATTTTGATGAAAATATTATGATATGAATCAATGTGAAGTTTTGAATACTCATTAAATGATGTAGTAACCTTAATACCTATTCAAAATACCTTTGGGACAACTAAGAGGATATACAGCTTTACTGAATAATAAAGAACATTTTCTTCATCAATTTACTTACATTGCAAACAATTTTAGGTTTTACTGTACAGGTGTAGTTGTAGAGGTTTCCATACACACAGTCTATGCTTCTTTGACAAGTTATACAAGGATAGTTCAGAGATATACAGTCAAAACTATCAGCATCATCAACAGTTGGGCAATTGTACAGATAGTCATCATTTTCACTGAAACTAACGTCTCTTTCGCTCGAATCTTCTTTCAATTTACTATCCTTGGTTTGTATGTTATTATTTGCTGTAATAAAGGCATAGGTTATTATGATAAACTTGCGGAAATAAAAATGTAGAACTACTCTTACTAAAAAAGAAAGGAACTTACCCATATCGGTTGTGTGAATTGTATTGAAAATAACTAGTAGAACTAAAACAAGACTGTCCCTTTTATTTATTCGCATAGGAATTCTTGGCATTGTGAAAGTAAAATTGTCATTTCCAACAACAGATGACTAAACTCAAGAAAATGGAAGTTCTTTGACCACAACACACGGAGCCATTATCGATTTACATTACATGTACATAAATAAAAACTGATTGACTGACTTTGACAAAACAAAAAGTTTGACATTAAACACAATATTACATGGCAAAATGGTCCTTACCCTTTTTCGTAAGCGGTGGTTGCGTATTATCCGTAGCATCCTACTAGCAGGTCTAGCAGTGGTGCTACTGTACCTATTGTAGGGTTGACACTATACTAATAGGTTTTAGATATTTTTATTTTTAATTAACTCTCTGTTTTGTCCTCTTGTCCCACATTATGTGAAGTGAAGTCGGTACAACACTTCCACTCTCCTCTATCAGACGTCATCTCAATGCTCACACCTTTCTTACACATTCATCATTCACACAGTCCATCCATCTTTTCTTTGGCCTCCCTCTTCTTCTACATCCATCCACAGTATTTATACTATGCCTAATAAAACTGCAGTTTGGAACACATTTTCGCATATTTATTAATAATCAAATATTGTTGAGTCATCATCAAAAAGTCATAAACACATTACTTATCATATTTAGTTGGTCCTTTACTAATTTTTAACACATTACTTATTTAGTTGTTAGGTATTTTAATAAACATCACAAATGGTACAGAAATTACACAAACTTAAATGTCTTTCAAGCACTCTTAACCAAAATTTAAACGCACAGCGCTTTACAACTATTAAACAAAATAAGCATTAATTGAATTGCATATAGTAGCTAAATATTAATCATAAACTTTATATAACCACAATAAATTGACAAAATAATTGCTACAATAATACTTAAAGATTACTATAAAGTCTTATAAAACAGTAGATATATTTAAAGTAGAAAGGAAAAAAATATTATATCAAATTAACAGTAACAAATTTCAAGTAACACATAAGTACAAAATAACAAATCTTATAACAAATCACCACTCTTACCTACATTATAGTATAATTATTATCATCAATTATAGAAATAAATTGTTTTAAATTACAATAAGCTTTGATAATCACTGCTTCTAGTATCACAATCATCAAAACCTTTCTTACTACCCTCATTTTCTTTAGACATTTCCGAAATTGTTGATAAGTCGGGTACGGCGCAGGTAACTGGGAACAATTGTTTTAAACTAGCTGAAAAGTTGGATACTCTAGTGTTCGAGGTCATTTGTTCTGAGATCAAGTTAGTATTATTAGTGTCGTCTTCACTAAACAGGTACCATTTTGTAGGTGTAGGAACCTCGTCAGATAAATCTTCGGTGAGAAGACTGGAGTTAGCGCCTATAGGACTGTTATAGATCGTCTCTGCTGGTGTACCAAACACTTCTCCTGAAGATTTTTCGCCTGGAAAGTTATTTTGTTAACAACAAACACGACCTGTACTCCAAGTATGAGTTTGTGCACACACGGACTTACACTCGTACTTGAGGTACTGTACTGATTACATAGTTTTTTACATTTGGGGTTATGGCGTTTAAGACATACTAAGCCATCTAATAACCCCGTTTACAAAAAAACTCTATTAATTGGTATATTAGTATAAACAGTGACAAATTAATCGTAACTAATAGACACAGCAAAGTAAAGATGTAAGTAAGTTTCAGACTACCCTCCTAATTTATCGACTTCCAGAAAAACAAATTGTTGAAGGAAAGTTAAAATCTTACCACTCGCGTTTTGCTGACTACAATATTCTTCAGACAAGATCTCGACATCCTTCATAATGTCCAACAACTCGCATTCCAACGATGTGGTACTATTCACAGATATGACAGACTCAGACTTGGAGTTCTCTACAAATTCTATACTATTGCTGCCAATACACTCATTGGCTTGTAAGCATGTTTCTGAGTGATTGTGAATAAGTTCCACATTATCGCTGCCTTGGAATAACTGTTCAGAAATTGAAGCAGATTCGTTAATCCCACTGTCGGTGTAAACCGATATCTGACTTGTATTAGCAACACTAACTTCCGTTTCTGGGAATTTAGCATCTTTTCTTGGTCGTTGTATTTTGACTTTTATTACATTTGTCGTAGCTTTTGGCTTAGGCTTTGGTTTAGGGTTGAGCTGAACATCAGCACTACTGTTAGCGTTCTCGTCTAATGGTATGAATGTAATGAGAGGCGGACAAGAGCTCCTTCCATACGAGCACGATTCCATATGTTCATCTATAACGGGTCCTATCACCGGTTTGGGTTTTGCTTTTTTGCTCGTTCTTTTGCGAGGAGTGGAACATCTCTTCTTGCCCTTGGTTTTCTTTGGTTCCACAATATTCGACTCGTCTACATCCATTAGATTTTCTTTGTTAGAATCCGATATTTTCTTAGCGCTTTCCAGAAGTAAATCACGAAGTTTTTTATCGAGAGTGTCTGTGAGTGTATTATTTATGCTCATGTTTACAACAGGAATTTTTTTCATTAAATCAGAGAACTTGATCGGGGTTTTTTGTTTCTTAACTTTATTTTTGGCTGAACTTTGAGCATTTAGAAGTTCGCAATCTTGTTGCATTAACGGAATGGAGACATCGACGTCAGAAATCAAGTATTGATTATAGATTTTGCTTACTACACTATCATTTGCTTGCATCTCGTTGATCGTGGGATGGCTACCACTCTGTATCATTTCACGACTGATAGATAGATTTCCGACTACCGATAGTTCGGGAGAAAGTGGTAGAGAAACATTACTAGAACTACCCACTTCTAAACCAATATTGGAGTTGTTACTTGACGACTCTTTAGACACAGAGTTGAAGAGTCTCAAGTCATCACTCTTACTTGTTTCATCAATGATATGTAGTTTTTTTAACGAAAGTTTACGGTTCTGCATTAGAATTTGGTAGGATTCCGTTTTGTAAATCGCCGAGTCTATTGTGGAATGTGACTTTGACTTCTTGGGGACAAAATATGAGGAGTTACTGGACTCAAATGATATGTCATGAATCGAGATTATTGGTAATGATTTCCTGCGAGGAACATATTTTCCTTTTCTAACAGTGAGACTAGTTTTTCTCTTTCGTTTCGTGGTATTCACTTTCGCAGGGCTAAGGTCGGAGTCTTGATAGCCGTGTGTGCTATCGACTGAGTTCCTAAAATCCCCTTGCGAGGTTTCATGTGGATTTTCCGAGCTGCAAGGGAAGAGCTAGGCGTTAGAAGCATGGAGGTGCAAATGCAGAAGCTAAAAGTGCAAACAAAGCCACATGAAGCCTTTCAATGGAAGCAGGTTCTCAACTACAATAATAAAATTAACTAAACTTAATATCGAAGATGACTGAAATAATACACGGATATCTTACAAAACACATTTATTTTCTTATGACACCTGCTCCCAGTTGAACATTTGTGGGCTCTTTTAACTACTGCTTAAAATAATTATGTAAAGATGTAAACGGCGAGTTGAGATAAAATTCTACGACATTGTAAGTAGGTACATAAAATATATACATCTATAGATTGAGATAGCTCTAGACAGTAACGCATTATGAAAAGAATAAAATGATATAAATATATAAATGGATTATCGTTATAGTAAATCAGATTATGCTGTTAGATGAAACTAGAAAACGAAGAACGGAAGAGAGAGACATTAGGTGTTACTAAAAATGATCTCGAAATACAATTGTCTTATTAGTCAAATATCACTAAGATCTCAGATAGATCACATAACCAAATTGTGCGTGTTTCTGTATATAATTATGATAATAAAAAGATTTATGGAAAACACATGATAAAATCGCAATCTGTAATAGCTTTACAATAAACCATTACTGTCAAATTTATTTTACTAATAAAATGCATTGAGACATAAATATATAATTGAAATGGGTCTAAAATAGTTTATTATGCGATTTAAAATAACCTTAATTTGCATTTGCACTATTTATAATAAAAATTCACGTTAAAACCGCCAAATGTATTAAAATACGAAAACTTTTTCACAATATTCATCAGTAAATTTTGAACTTTTGTCCTTCCAAAATATACAATATAATTTTTATTTATAATATTTCTAAAGTTTTATTTTTTGTTGCACATGATTTTACAGAAAAATAATACGGACTAGGTATGTACTTATTTCTATTTTAAAATTAAAACATTTCAAATTCATTCGTTTTCTACACATTTAAGAAACATCTAAGAATACATTTATTCTATGACATGTACTTTTTTCTAAGAAAATACCATTAATGGTCAATCTAAAACGTAGTTCATACCTCTTATCTATTAAATGCAAACAAAAAAAAACAATTAATTGAGCTCGTTGGTAGAGCACTAGTCTATTAATTGAAACAAATTCGAATTGAATATATACTCGTATAATATATTTGAAGAGGGTACATGCGAACAAATTAGGATAAAAAAAATTCCGTTAAAAATTATTCAAAAGAATTTACTTTGCGATTTATTTACACCTCAATTGCTTCTGCAATTGAAATTGCAAAAAAGCCCACACTAAATAAGTTATTTAAATCTGAAAGTTTCGTTATTTTAAGATTTTTCAACACATTTCAAGAGCTTTCAATATATTTCAATACATAAAATTTTTATACAAAGATTCTTTGAAATTCCAATAAAAAAAATTGATTTCGTGTCAGAGTCATAAACAACGCCTTATTGATGACAATCATCATCGTATAGTTTGTCTGATTTTAATATACTTTTTACTGTTCAAATAACTCCCGCGAGAGATCCTATATCAGTGTAATAATGTACCTTTTAATTTATAAATAAGTACGTTTTGTACTTATAATTTGTAAAATTACTTACATCTAATTCATTTCACGTAATTGCTTCAAAATAAGTCTTAGAATTCAAAGATGAAAAAAAGCTGTTAGCTCAATAATTCCGGAATATGATAAAGCTTTTCATTAGACTAGTATTTTTCAACATAAAATCACTACCTCAGTATAAAAAAAAAGAAGAAAGAAGATGTAGAGTTTTATTATGCAAATTCATAAAAAATTATAGATTGAAGTATTACCTTACAATATCTTTGTAACATGACTATTTACATGAAAAAAAAAAGTCAAAATATTTCTTCATACTAGTAGGCTCGTGTCATGTAAAAGGTTGAAAAACACTATATGTATTAGACAAACGCCAGTAAGTCCACGCTTAGTTTTCATCTCCGAATTCCTACAATTTCTGTAAATTTACATCACTTCTTGAATTCAATTTTCAAGAGATGCTTATGCTTAAAATAATGTTGTTAATCTACCTTCGTTTATTCGGCGTTAGTTTGCTCGATCGCCGCGATGGCCCAGGTGGGAACATGTAACGGATTTCGTCTTCAGCATTATCCTTAGGTTTTGCACTCAGTCGTGTGTTGACGGTGCGAGTTGATGAGTCGGTTTCTGAAATAGATATAAATAAATAAATAAATATTCACGGACATTTTACACATAATTATGTAGTCTCAAACTATGCAATGCTTGTACTATGGAAACTAGACTATATTTTTTTTGTATATTATACATACACAGAAATCATAGATTTACACTCAGACACAGAACAAATATTTATGTAAATCACACAAACATATGCTCTGGGTGGGAATCGAACCCACAACCCACAGCATGGAAGGCAGAGCTGCCAAAGTCAGGCGATTTTATTGTGACAACTCATAGTAGAGGTACTGAATTAAAAAAAAACTTACCATTCCCGCTTTTTCTGGATCTCGTGACCCGAGGCTCAATAAGTCCAATAGCTGTCTTCACCAATTCATTTTTAGCCACTTTATCTAGAGCTTTCTTATTTGGTTCAATTGCATCAACAATGTCTTCCGCTGGGGGCTTTTCTTTATCTGCTTCAACTGATTCAAGCGACAGCCGGTTTTCGGTAAGATCTATAGCTTTATCGTTATCTGTAAGTTGCTCGTCCGCCATTTTGATTTTTTCCGCTTTTGCCGTTTTATTTTCTGCTAAGCTTAGTTTTGATCGCCTCGGTCTCTTAGCAGCTTTTTCAGAATGCTCTGAACTGATGGAGGGGTTTTTCTTTGGTCTACCGGGTTTCCTGTAAAGTTAGATTTAATATTTGTTTACAAACAAATCTTCATTTATTACAAAATGTATTTTGAATATAGCTTGATGATAATACTAATTTTAATTAGTAATGTTACAAGATCAAGGTGATAAAATAAGATGAAAAATATATAAAATGGGATAAAAAAATTGTTACTAACCGTTTTGTGACATTCGAAGTTGTAGTCTCATCTATTTTAGCCTGTTCTTCGATTTCTTTGAATATTTCACTTTCAAGGTCATCGACTTTGCGCGCATCTGTAAATTAGAGTTTTTTTATTTTATTTTATTGAACGTAATTCACAGCTCTTAAGATATCCAAAATAAGATACCTTAAAACAGATCATGAAGCCATTTTTTGTGCAATACTGTTCATATATCGTCAATCAATAAATTATAACAACTGCTTCTAATGTTTCAACTAAATAAATAAATAATGTTGACAAAAACTAGTTTAAAAACACAATAATTTTGTTGCATGGATCTCTGTATGTACTATACTTATGAGAAATAGAGCTCATACAAACAACCTACATTATAAGTAAGGACCCCTTTTACGTCAAAGCTCAGCTCTGTATTCCATGCTGATGGGTGCAAGTTCCATAACCACATCTGATTAAATTTTGTTTATTTATTTAAGTGTCGTAAAGTCAATATACACCAATAGTGGAAAAGAAACATTTTAACAGAAAAAAAGTGTTATTACTTTAAAGAAGACGAAGAGATAAATTTTATAGAGTCGAGCGAGTATAAAAACTAATGATTACCTTAAGTCCTTACAATATAAAATATGTACTTAGTTATTTTATTAGCATGCATGAAATAAAAAATAATTATAAAAGAAATTAATCAATGAATATTTACAAAAGTGAGAGAGATATGCTTACTAGTATCCAAAACTGGTATGATTGGAGTAACAAGTCTGCTAATATCGTCTTTGCTCAGTTCCACAGGTTTGGTTGCAGTGGTATCATCCGGTTTATAGAACATGGTCATTAGGTTCTGCACCACGGGCAATACTTCCGGCCAATGCCCTTGTAAGTTGACAGTTTCCTGAAACATAAGTAAATAATACTTTATAGCAAATATATAAATCTATACTTAATATTATAAAGAGGTAAAGTTTGTGTGTTTGTATATTTGTTGAATTGTAAGAGGTAATCTCGGGATCTACTGAACCGATTTTAAAAATTCTTTCACCAATAGAAAGCCACATTATTGCTGAGTGTCATAGGCTATAATATACAAAACCGAAAAATAAAAAGGCTTTTACGTGGTAGTCCGTTTTGCAAAGCGAATCGGAGAAAAAACGGTCGAATTATGCCCAACGAAGTGGGCACGGGTCAGCTAGTAAATAATAAATATTCGAAAATCCACACATCACACTCTAGTCACAAACTAAGCAAAGCTTGTACTATTAAAACTAGATTGCTGATAGAATAATTAACTACATATTTTTTTCGTGAATAATTAGTAACACCCAAACAGAACAAATATATAAGTTCATCACACAAACAATTCCTCTAGTTGGGAATCGAACCCACGACCCACAGCATGGAAGGCAGAGCTACTACCAACTGAGCAGTGACCCTGTCGAAGTTTTCACGTGATTATTTATTACAAACAGTAGGAATAACAACAATAATTTTGTTGCATATATGCATGTCTCTTTATACTTATGACTCATAAGTATAGAGATACATGTCTCTTTATACTTATGACTCATAAGTATAGAGATACATGCATAATCTATTATTTATTAGACTATATTTATAGATAATTACCTCATTATTCTTTGATAGTATTATTTGAATCTTGCCTCCAGGTATATGTTTTATATTCATTTGCTTATCTGGAACAAATTATAGATTACTTACCCATTGTTGGACGCATATATACATTTTGGTCGATTTCATTTTCTTTTTAAAGCACTACCTTTAACTCAAGAAAATAAAAATAACTTGACAATCTTACATAGAGCTGTTAATTTTTTTTTTATTTAATACTTATTTAATTTGTTACAACTTTTTTTTTATTTAATACTTTTTGAATTTGTAAATCACTAATAAATTAATAAGTATCTATGATAAAATGATATTGTAATTTGCTAAGAATATTGCTGGAAAAATGTAAAAAATAACTTACTCATATCAGTTTCACTTTGTTTCTGAGCTGTTTGGTCGTTGGTATTATTTTGTATGTTTCTGAGAAGCAATAAGTAATCTATTATTTATAAATATTATGAAATAAGTAGGTATATTTAATCTGTATATAAATATAATTTTATTTATGTATGTTAAAAGAAAAAAAAAATCTGCGAAGTTAACGTTTTAATTACAGGTCTTCTATAACATAAATACATCTGTGAACTAAATTGAGATCTCACCGCGAGGGATTCTGTAAAATTGGTGATTTGGCATGAGAAGTGCTTGCCTCCTGAACTTCTTCTAGCTGCCTGTAATAATAAATAATATTTATTTTACCTTTAAAATTAACTACTAAAAAAAAACTAACTATGCAAAAATGCACAATACACCCCATTAGGGACGTCAGTGCAGATCTTATTTAGAATTAGAAAAACTAACGTAGAAATAGTAATCGAAGCTCTTGCTCGACTCTCGTTCGTGACAGTCGAAGCTCGGCCGAAGACTCCCGAACTGACCTCTCGACTTTCGTTAACCAGTCGAGATTCTGTAGCAGCTAGTTTCACATCACCGCGCTCTAGCCCCAAACTAAGCAAAGCTTGTACCATGGGATTTAGATTGCTGATAGATCACATATATATATTTTGTAAATACATAGGTACACAGTAAAACTAAGACACAGAACCAATATCATTGTTCATCACACAAACATTTGTGGATTGACATTCTTGGTGGAGAATTAACCCACAATCCACAGCATAGAAGACAGAGCTACTACCAACTGAGCTTTGACGTCTGTCAACGCGTAAATAAATTTATATCAAACAATATTATAATCTTAGCTGTGGGCTTAGAAGCTATTTGTGCAATTTACCTCTTGAATGCAGCCGCTTTTTTCTTCTCATCGATATATTTTTGCTTCCACACCAATTCTTCTTCGTCTTCGGAAGCAGCTAAAAAGCAAAGGTCTAGTATAAAGTGCTAATATGTAAGTTCTAATCTTCAACATAGAGGAAAAACTGGCAAAAGATGGAGGTCTTATATCCCCACAGATTAAATAGTATCTAAAAATCATA
Organism: Ecliptopera silaceata; assembly: GCA_932527185.1. NCBI lineage: Eukaryota > Metazoa > Arthropoda > Insecta > Lepidoptera > Geometridae > Ecliptopera > Ecliptopera silaceata. The sequence continues at coordinate 3,815,157 of OW052209.1, read as the reverse complement.
AAACATTTTATCGCTGGAAAAATAAAGGCTATTTATATGTATTTATCTTTAAAATATCTGACTGACAAGTTCCCAGTTAGACATAAACTTTCCTTATAGAAATCCAGACATAAGTAAGTACCTACCTATCTATTAAAATTTCAAGAAATAACTAAATTTTAGGCCTTCTCTGAGCATTGATTTTCATCAATATTAATTTCCCCATGTACATAAGAAACAAAATAAAGAGTTTATCGAACATAAATGTTTGTTCTTGGTGAGGATCGAACCCGCGACCCACATTATGAAAAGCATGAATGAGTTTGTCAGACAAAAATGTTTGTTATTGGTGAGCATCGAACCCAGGACCCGCAGCACTGAAGGCAGGGCTAACCAACACCTGTCATAAGTTATTCATATGAAACTTACCTAACGTGTCGTAAGTGACAAAAGTCAGTGGTTTCCCATTCTTCACAATAGGGACCAGTTTATTTCCATTAAGTAAGTATAGGGCTCCTTCTTCGCCGAGTGCTACTATCCGTCCTGATTTAGGTTTTCTGAAAATGCACCATTTCAATAAATGTATGGAATAAATCAATGGCGTAGTTTGTCTTGTTATTTTTTTATTAGCCCAGTAGGTTTGTTATGTTTCCAAACAATAAATAAGGACACATTTCAGCAAATACTTGTAGCGCCATCTATATCGCTACATGATGAACTACATCGTAGTCTACGAAACCGACCAACAGATGGCGACAAAATCCTAGATCGCGCAAACGAAGTTATCACGGAGTTTGAACATGAGTAATAGAACCGATGAATATCCATCGGTCCTCGGACCCCGAGCCAAAGGTCGCTCGGCGTGGAAGATCTTCCCTTTTCGTAGGAGATACCACACATACTCTTTTGCGTTTTGAATATTTGTTATAACATGACAAAGTATAGTATGCATGCACTTTCTATATAAATAAATAAATATTCATGAACAATTCACACATTACACTCTAGTCCCAAACTAAGCAAAGCATATACAATGGAAATTAGATTGCTGATAGAATACTTATAATGTATAGAAAGATGAAAGTACAATTGATGGATATATTTGTAACTTTTGTAAGTACATATTTACAAAAAAAAAAAATGTATTATTTCAGCAGTCTAGTTCCCATAGTTATGCTTAGTTTGAGAATAGATAGATAGATAATTATTTATCTATCTATCTATCTATCTGTTCGCAAACTAAGAATAGAGTGTGATGTGTGAAATGTCCGTGAATATTTTCGGTCTATCTTATAAAAACTTAGCCTAACCATACTCGATGTGTTGATTACCATACATAATGGTGAGATAATGTCAACGCTAACTTTTTATAAGATTGGGGATTATTATTTATTACTTACTTATATTTCCTTGCGTTTCTGTTGCGTCGACCGCGCGGCGGGGACACATATTCGTCTGCTAACTCCGGCTCACTTATACTTCCATCCCAATCACTGTTGTCGTTGATTGTACTGCAAGTTATAGTTTACATTTTGTGACCAATTAAATACAATAAACCATCGAATTGTATAATAAATTAAAATGACCTCTATTTCATTTGATAAAAATTATAATAAGAATTTAATTAAATAATTATGTACATGGAAAGTTATACATGATCGTCAAAAAACCAAAATTGCGACTACAGCTTACTACGGTCGCGTGGAACTGGCACCTAGAATCACCTAGTATGTAAGACGATTCTAAATGATCCTTGTGATTTTACTGAATAAAGTAATTTTTGACTTTGACTTTGACTTTGACTACTAATAATCATATGCTGTCTACATAATATTCAGCACTTTTTTGTCACTTCTTATCTATATAAATTTTCAAAGTTCTCATTGAGATCAACTTGTAGGATTTATATAGCGAGGTTACATTAATCTTTCGGATATAATTTGCAAAATATAATTATATGCCTGAGTTCGATTGTCTGTTTTAGCATTAAGGTTTGGTGTTTTTCTCAAACTATTGTTCAGACTTAGTGACTTCAAAATCTTATAATATTGAACTTACCATGAATTCCGTTGAGATTTCGTTCTATTCCGTGAGCGTAGGGACCGTCTACGTTGTGCCGCTGTCGTTGACGTCCCTTCAAACAATAACCTCATGATAATCTTAGATGTCCATTATTTTGATCTAGAACACTGACAACACAAGTACTAGGCTGGCTGCAAATATGTAACAGAAATATTCACGTGTCGTATGACCACTGAATATAAAACTTACAGAGCAACAGTTTTCTGATACAAGTTAAATCTTGTAGAATTGCTGCGAAATCATTTCGTATTTTCGGAACCCAATAGGAGAGTTTACTCACATAACTAGGCAAAAAAGTATAAATGGCTTCGACACTGTTGCTCTGTACGTTTTCAGTTCAGTGGACTTAATCAAACCATCTCAATATTACAAAAGATTTAGGTGAAATTCTACTGCAGGATCTAGAATAAAACGTAAGAGCAGTCTTACGAAGCAAGTCTACAGGACTGTCAGCATACTGGGGTCCAATAAACCAAGGCTTTTGCCAGTATTTCATGTGTTTTTGAGCGGTCAGAGCATGTGGCTTTAGCGGTGTTTAATAAAAAGTGTAGCGTTTAACCAACCCACATCTAGTTATAGCTTTTGAGACTATTATAAATGTTTACCACCAAAAACCACCAAAATTATAACTCTCTAAAATATATAAAACAACCATGCTTGCTTACTTTTACGAAATGTTTTCACATCACATGTCATGTCATGCACCTTTAACTCACCAGGAACGAATCCAAAGGCTTGTGCTAAATGCTTAAACTTTTCCTTTGGTTTAACGCTCGGAGGCGACTCTTGACCATCTGAGTCAGAATTGGACATTAGTACCACCAAGTCTGGTTTTTCCTGAACTAAGAAATCCATCTCTGTTGCTTTATCTATTTTATCAAGTTTTTTCTCAACAGGCGGATCTTTCTCTATCTCTTGTTTGCTGGAAGCTGCAGTTTCAATTTCAACAGTTTTCTTTTGTTTTTTCTCAGCTGGAAGAATATCGTCCACTATTTTATCAGCTACCTCATTTGGAGTGGCTTCTCCTATAGTTGTCGGTTGGTTACTTGCAGATGCAGTAATATCTGATATTTTCACTTCATTGTGTGGGATAGGTGTGTCTTCCTCAGAGTCGGAGTATTTAGTTGTGTTGAACTGTTCCTCGAAAAGGCTAACGCTCTTGAGGCATGGGTTCTTGTTTTGTTCGGGCTCGGTGATGTCTTGAGCATCTTGCATCGGTGTGTCTTCAACAGGTTGGTCCGATTTCTTATGAGCTTCGAAAATAGCTTCAGTGTCGTTAGAGCTCGGTGTTATTTCGATAGCATCGCCGTTAGTTTTTGTCTCAACTCCATTATCGAGTTTCTTCTTCTTGCATATATTATTATCCAAAGATGTGGATCTCTTTCGAGATGCATCTTTTAATGGAGCAAGGATATCGAATTTGGAGCTTGTTTTTTGACTCTTTGTGGCGTCTAATACTTCTTGATTGTTGGGGATTATTGTGTCTGAGGTAGCGTTTAAGCTACTTCGATTGTTGTTCTCGTTATCAATTGGTTTTATAGTTTCACTTTCTTTCGATTTTTCTGTAACCTTTTCAGGAGCTTCAACGAGTTTTGGTTCAATTTCTTGTTCAGGCACATTTGTACTTTCGTTTTCATTATGTTCTGCAGGTGTTTCTTGAACAACGCTATCGTCACCTTCATTTTCAGCTGGGATCTCTAGTTCCGTCTGAGCACAGTCTTCTAACCAGTTGTTTAAACCTTGCAAATCCGTTGTCGTAACTTCAGTTATGATTTCATGATCGAACGTCGGGCCAATGTTGACCTCCATTCCTCCCTCTACTACAATTCTATCTTCATCAAGGAATTCGACATTGTTCATGTTGTCAGAGTCATCAACAACAATTACTTCTTGATTAGTATTTTCAAGGACATTATCCTGAATTTCTTCTACAATCTCCATTTGTGGTTCCTTGTCTGAACCTTCCGATTCAGTTTCGAAATCTTCTAGAACCTTTTTGACTGCGCATGGTGGCTCAGATTGCTCAAAGTCTAAGCATTCTTTCAGAGACTTTGTAGGTTCTCCTAACTCTTCTAGGAGTTCTTCGGTTGTTTTCTTCGAGACTTGAGGATCGTCACGAGAGTTACGAGATTCAGTGTCTTCGTCGATTATGAATGTGTCAGCTGAGGAGCGATTTCTCGCAGTTATTGTGGCGGATTTAACTTTCTCACCTAGAGTGTTTTCGGCCTCATTGCGTATCTCAGCGCTAGTACTTGGCTGTTCAATGTCAGTCGCCTTTTCTGCTAAAAATATCAATATTATTTATTTTACTAAAATAAAAGATATACAACATTTTATATTAAATATTTATGGATAAGATAATGAAAATACAATACCATTGTTGGTAGACTCTTCGCTTATTGTCCTAATTTCCAAGCGGTTGTTCTTCTCTTTGGCTTCAACATCAACTCTGTGAAACAAGATATCATAGAGCTAAATTATAAGTAAAAAATCTACTGATAAAATCTGGTTAAAAACCTCATGGAATCACCATATGTCTGATGAAAACTGAAGTTTGTTCTGTTTCTGGGTAATATGTATGTATGTTTTACAAAAGAAATTATAAAGGTATTCTAGCAACCATCTAGTTTTCAAGCTCTGTTTATTAAAACCTTTGTGTAATTTTGGACTAGATGGGACAAGAGTGTGATGTGTGAAATGTCCATAATTTATGTTTTGCAAATGTAAACGAATTCTCATTGCATTGTGAGATAATCATATTTATGACAGATTCTATACTAACCCTTGTTTAAAGCTGCACACTTGGTCTCGGGTAAGATGGTAATATGGATTATGAATGTCGGGCAAGATGCGCTTCAGAAATGTTTCCTTCAAGCTTTGCCAAGTCCGAGAGGTAAGCTGCAACCAAAAAACATATGTTTCAGTATAACTTCCAACTACTTCTAATATTTGAAACTACCATGGTGATTTGAAACTCACAAATCAAAATGGTAAATATCCCATTTATAATGAAAACTATGTTCCAACTACTTTCTTTCAAAGAGATAATGTTTCCAGGAAGTGTTTTTGATTGCCTCCATGTTTTTGTTTGGCATTATTATTTTATTTTTTTTGCATTTTTCAACCAACGTAAAAACAAAGAAGGTTCACAATGCATGATTTTTTAAATATTAGTTGCAACTATGATGGCTATGAACATAGTTTGTTTTGATGTGATATTTAAACTCATGATTTATGCTGCAAATTATACTAAATAAATGAAGGAATAAAGTACAATTCGCCATGATCGTAGAACAAAGACGGATGCAATTTTTACCATTAATTTACAACCTATAATTTATTTTGTATGCAACTTAAATTTGTATTAAATTGTAAAGGCCTATTCACATATAGCGTTGATAGGCGCAACCATTTTAAAGTTATGACATAAAATGTAAACCTGCAGTTTTGCACATCCGTCCTTGTTCTACGATTATGACGAATGAATAAATGAGTATAAATGAAGGTAAGCTACTTACTGATGTGTTGGAATAATCCACCCACATTTTTCGCCCTTTAATTTCTCCGTATGCTTTATGTTCCACTAAATACTCCACTATCCCTTTCATTTCCCTCATAGTATATGCTTTTGGCCTAAAATAAAAAAAAACCATGATTATGACAAATAATAATAGTGTATAAAGCTCTCAAAAAGCTCTGTGAAGAAAGATGAATGAAAATATGACATGTTAGCCAAAAAAATTTAAGCATGTAGGTATTTATCATTTTGCAGAACAACACAGTAGAATAGATAATGTACATAACCTACTTGGCTCTCAGATCAGAACAGCCAGTATACTCCAGAAATAAATGAATTTAGGAAAAATGCTAACAATAGGGTAAGTAATGATAGTACATTTCATGAAGGCAGGTTTGTTTGGCTGGGGGTATTTAGGTATTTACTGCTATAATTATGTACTCAAATGAAGAATTGTTATCTGGAAAATAAGTTGTTTATTCTAAGCGACTTACCCAGACATATTTTCGCGATTATTCAGCAGCCAACTTGAAAAATACGTATTTTATTTTTTCATTGATAGCCTGCCAGCACAGCATCATTCACAAAACTTCGATATTATCCATCATGATACCGTAGTTTCTGGTGCATCAAGATTTTAAGTTCCACTACATGAAACACATTACAGCCAGCAGGGTCCTCACAAAATGCGATGCACCAAAATGGTATCAAATGAAAACGAAACAATCCGAAAGAATGAATACCGCTCCGGCATCGAAAAAAATCGCCGTAGTAGTGAGTATGAGTGTAGCCACCCTAATATTCGATTTTCCCTATTCTAGGCTACGTACTCTCGGAATGCACCAAAAATTCATACGTTCAAAAACCTGTAGGTACAACTTGAGCTTGTATTGCTAAAAACTTTCAATTTTGCAGATCAAGTGAGACAATCGAATATCAAAGAGATTGCAAAAGTTACCTATTTCACCTTATTTTCGAGTACCTTATATGAAGACTTGACATGTTATGTTTAAGTATTTTTTAGGTATGTATTGTATTCATTTTTTTTAATAGCTATATTAATACTGAAATATATTCTTTTTTCACTAAATACGATCAGAATTTTTCGCATCCCTAAACACTTTGCTGAAGGACAGGGAGAAATGAAATGACAATCGAAAATTCTAATTGGAAAGTGTTTGTGCCTCGTTTTTACGATTCTTCGAAGGTACGATGACAATAGGACAATTATCGGTGAATATTTGGAATTTCTGAAATAAAACGACTGGGCGTGGTGTGTTATAAAATGTATATACATATTTATGAAAATAATGTTTCATGAATAGGTTTGGAGAGACAGTGCTGTACAGTGGGACACAACAGATAGCAAAAATAAAATGAAAATATTATTTAGAAAATAGTATAATCGACCTACAATGTGTTGAGCGTATTTTAATTCTTGTTATTTGTTTGAATTGAAACACGTGTACGTAACAGAGTAAATCTGGTTTCTCCTATATTCTCTTATGTACTTAGTACCCCATTGAATTCCATACTCTATTCAAAAATACCCTAGGTTAAGGGCAGAAAAGCCCTGTGCTGGTAGCCCTGGTGCAGGCCAACGAGTCGTGCTTGCTGCCATCACTTCTCATAATTTTGTTTGATTAGGCGGCAACACTTGATGAAACTGATTTATTCGTTTGTTGATGTTTATTTACATACAATATTAAATATTTTATTAATCCGAGGGCAGTACGCATCACAGAAATTGTTTAACAATGCAGAACTCATATTTATCCATATCTGATATACTTGTAACAAACGAAAAAGTTCCATGCAAGTTTTTGCATGATTTACCGAAATTGGGTAGGTAGGTAAACAAAGTAATAAATCCTGTGGCTGATAGCAGATTATTTACTATGTAATTGCAATTCATTCTAGGATTCCTGGATCCTTCTGCAACAGAAGATGATTTAAAAGCTGGAACAAATGTTGAAATACCGCTATGGCTGGCAGAGTCATTATATGCTAGAAGACCACCTTTGGTACAAGTGGAATTACCCAAAACTTACAAAGACTCGTATAGAGAAATATTCAATGCAGATGCTTGCACTGTAGATATGCATAAATTGGGACCTCATTTCTATGAGCTGGGATGCTATGTTGCTAAACATGATATCAAAGGTGAAGTTGGAACTACTTTAATTAATGTAAGTTCATTTTTTATTTTGAGTTAAAAAAAATATCTATGTAGAAATCTGTGTAAGCAACATAACTACTATACTACATTGAATCCTGGCATAGGCTTATATCATTTTTTAGTGTCATACTTGAACATAATTCAATCGCTGATCATTAAATTTATTCGAAGCTGTGAAAATATATGAAATGCAAGTATTTTATGTAATATTTTAATTAATAAATTTATTTTAATTTACAGACCTGCCGCCAAAGATTCCGTATGCTGCTCTCGGCAAGTGTCTCCAGTGATTCTATCAGCGCAATGCAGCCTCTATCCGACAGTGAGCGTACCCAGGCCTCTGCGGCCGCTAAAACTGAGAAAGCCATGTCCATGTGGCTGCAAAGGGGAGAAAGCCCACTTACAACAGCCAACATGGTCGCTAACCATCGGAAAAGAAAGAGAGCTGAAATGGAAATGCTATAACATAGTCACTCTACCAGTCCATATATGGGCTTTTTAGCAATACTGTTTAGGCGGCAAATACCGTGAGGGCACGATGGAACTCGCATAGTCTGTCACAGTCACTAAGTTATAGCATTTACATTTCGGCGACACTAAATCAAGTGTATCGATGAACTAGAATGAACCAAGTTTGTTTAGATCAAGACTGTATTGATGTAAGTTTTTCATTGAATTTATTATGGTTGTAAAGAAATATCTTGAGATTTTGTTATTAATGTTTATTCAATCTTAATCTAGTATAAATTACTATCTTACCCTTAATTATACCTAAAAACTTGGGACTTATTGCAATGCAAAATTACATGATCTCAGAACAAGCTGATTAATAAATATAACAGAAAATTATTAACATTAGATAACAGTACAGTATTAAAATTTGAGATCCATAAAATAAATATTACAACACACATCTTATTATTTACATTATTACAATTTATTAATTAATAAAAATAAATATAATTAAATTAAATAATAATAATTCACATAAACTTATTTAAGCTACTCGAGTCATCTTCACAATACACTTGAACGTCATCCTCTTTAGGACACACTAAAAGTTCTGATGTACATTTGTACGGGTGTATTGACTGTTAACACCTGTCATTCTTCACTGACGGATTCAGGTCATGGAAGTATGCATGAGTCATGGTTTCATCAGCAGGCATGCGTAATGCTGGATTACACGCTAATAACTTTGACAATAGGTCTCTCCCCCTTTGTGATAACCTTGGAACCACCTGGGCTAAGCCAAGAGATGGTTGGTAGATTGGCAATGGCTTGTAATCAGGCAGTTGTGTAACTCCTGGCCATGACTCTTCATTAGGAGTGCCTGTAATAAGATAAGTTTTAATCTTATTAAATATCTACAATGCTAGTTTCAGGGTAATAGGTATTCAGTAAGGTACTATAGTAAAATAGATTAGTTAATAGATAAACCTACCTAGCATTTTAAAGATCCTTTTGAGTTGATCATCAACATCAGATCCAGGAAACAGTGGCCTTCCTGAGTTGGCTAGTTCTGCAAAGATACATCCTGCTGACCACATATCAATACTAGTTGTATACAATTTGGCGCCGAAAAGTACATCGGGAGGTCGGTACCACAGAGTCACAACCTCTGCAGAGTAACACTTCACAGGAATTCCAAATGCTCTTGCAAGACCAAAGTCAGCAAGTTTCAGCTCTCCATTCTTATTAATTAGCAAGTTTTGAGGCTTTAAATCACGATGAAGAACATTGTGACTGTGACAGAAAGCTAGTCCGCGAAGTAACTGATACATAAAAGACTTCACAACATCCAAATCTATCTCGCCATTGAGACTATCAAAATATTTCTTAAGATCTTGGTCACAGTGCTCAAATACTAGGGTCAGCTTCTTCTCGCTGTGAAGGACGTCGTATAGACGCACAATATTCTTATGCTTTAACTCTTTCAGTAAACATATTTCTCGGAGAGCGGAAGATGGTACTCCTTCGTCGTCGTCGTCTAGTCGCACTCGTTTGAGAGCGACGATCTCATGAGTCTCTTTATTCTTTGCTTTGAAAACTGTTCCATAAGTTCCTTCTCCAATTTTTTCCAGTTTCTCATATTTTTGCATATTTTACCGACCGAGGAGAATTGACCGTAAAATGAAGAAATCGATGTAAAACTAAATAAATTGAACTCCTCCCGTCAAATTGAAATTGACAGTGACTGAATGACACAGACAGTGACTTATTTTTCAATGCTAAAAATCCTATTCAACTTTGCTGCAACATTTTAAAATGCGTGTTCAGAACTTGTGCCAACGATTGTGATGTATTTAATATAATATATAATTATATAAATCTTTGATGATCAACTATTATTATTCTTCATGCGCTGAACCTAAATGAAAATAATAAGAAATAAATTAACTATAGTCTGTTCTATTTAATTAACCCAAGTTGGCAACATTACTTTAAATCGTTGGTTTTTTGCAGATTGATTTCGCAAAAAAAAAACAAATTAAATCCGAAAAGTTGGATTGTCATTTTTCTTTGCGTTTTAATTTTAAAATTATAATTCTCTAATTCAACGTTTCAAGGTAAGTCCTTTTGGAATATTCTTTTTCATGCACTTTCTAATTCTAATTTATCCATATCTATTGCAATTATCATACATTTGTAAGATATTTATTGCGTACTAACTTTTACTATCAAGTTTGGAAATCACGCGTATGTTTGCAGATGAGCGAAGGGGAAGGCACTATGGTGGATAAATCCGAGAGTAGTTCCTTCGAGGACCTTGCTTCAGCCGCCATCGCTGAGGAGATCGAAGAAGCAAAGTTGGCTGAAGCAGCAGCTATAGAAAAAGAGAAAGAAAATTCTAAGGATGAGGGTCCTAAACCTGATGAGTGGCAAGATTTATTGGGGTCAGGTGCTCTTCTTAAAAAGGTATCAACAAAAGAGCTATTTTTCTGATTTTAGTACAAAGTATAAATCACAAAGGTTTTCTTAATATTCTTGTATTATACTTTTCTAAATAGAAGATGGTGACAAAACCAAACAATCTGTGTTAAATTCTCCCTTTATTGACAAAATAGAACAACTTTTTTCATTTAAGGTCACCTTATTTATTGTAAAGTATATTTTCAGATTATAAAAGCGGGTGATGATAGCCAAGGTGTAAGAGCGCACAGAGGGGAAATAGCTGAAATTAGTTACGAGCTCAAGATCAAAGATACCGGAGCCCTTATTGAAAAACAAGATCATGTCAAAATTTATTTGGGAGATAATGAAGTAAGTATTTTTTTTATTTCTCAATGTTTTAATTTCTTTGTAAATGTTTAAAAGACATTTCACATTGTATTTCATTTTCTATTCTTCTTATTCTTGCTGATTTTACTTCAAACTCACTCTATGTAAGCTACCGCTATGCTTGGCAAGTATTATCTTTTAAATATGATAAAGACAGTAGTATTTGTATCAATATATAAGCCAATTCAATATATTTTTAGCTTTTGTGTGGAATAATTGGATTAATTTATTTATGCAAAGCATTCATATTTATTAATTTTAATAAACAATTATGTCTGGTTTTAAGGTAAATGACCCAATCAACCAAATAAATGATTTATAATCAGGCCAGCTTTAACTTTCTGTGTTTTGCATAGTCTAACAATACAATCTTATCTGCCATCTGACATTATCCAAATATTTAAACAAGTAATTGATATTTTCTTGCTAATCTATAATAAATAATATAATTGAAATGTTATATAGATATAACTAATGATACATGCACAACTGGTTTTCAATACAACTTTCCAAACAGAAAACCACTAGTACTATTAAGATTTAAACCGTTAAAAACAAGAACTATTTAATTGAAAAATTGTGTTGCCAATGTCAAGCAGAGAAATATACTCATTATAATCAGTAACACTAGCATCATGGACTCCGTTATTCTACAAACCTTTTGCAAGGCAGTGTCAGGCTATTGAATTTGTCAGATTATAGATTTAGCCTAGAAAGGCTAAAAGATAAACCAGGACTGTAGGGGTATAGGCTGGAATGTTCCGAGAAAGAGCAACATGTTTTTGAATAAAACAGTAATAAGCATTGGATAAGATAGGGGCTGGATCACTGAGGGTCTACTATGCGTTCAAAACTTGAGTAAAACAATATTCAGGGCGCGATATTTTTAGATATGTCGCATGAGTGAACTGCTATTGGCCGGGATACTCTATACTTAATTCATTTATTGTTCTTATGTGTAAGAATGATGTTGTTCTGTTACAATAAAAAATTGGGCATGACCTGTGTATTCCATCACATTTATGTACTCATCTCTGAAATACTTTCTAGGTTCTTCAAGGAGTAGACTTAGCTCTAACACTGATGTACAAAGGAGAATCATGCTTACTACAACTCGCACCTCGATTTGCCTATGGAGAAATAGGTCTCAAAGCTGGTGAGCGACTAGGCCTTATAACCGATCCCGAGCAACAGTATAATGGACCAATCATAGGACCGGAAACATGGCTGGAAGGGAGTTTGGAGCTTCACGATTGGTGCGAAGAACCAGAATTGGAGACTTTGTCTATTTCAGAGAGGATGGATATTGGGTATGTTTATTTCAGTTTTATTATTTTTAGGATAGAGCACTGGTTGGAAATCGCAGGAAAACAAGGCGGTTGAAAAAAGCCACATCCTGAACAATCTTTATAATGAAGGAAAAGGGACAGTTGTGTCTGGATCTCAAACGTCAACCCTTTAAGAAGAAGAATAATAAAACTATGAACTAAACTATTTACTGTCAACTCACCTGCCCATAGTACTGCCAACTGATGGCAGATCAAAAAAAGACGTGTGGCACTCGGGGCCTGCCGCGGTAAAGCTATTGCATAGCATTTTTTGCTGGATTACGCATGCGCAGTGTTAGGTTATTTTCGTTACGGAATTTCTGGATTCGGTCTCCACGCTCAAGGCCCGCGATAGAAGCTATGCAATAGCTTAAAAACGAACAAAATTAATATTGTACCTACTTAGGGTATCTATAGAGAGTAGGAGAATGCTGAACAGGGCTTTTTGACTGAGGCAAAATAAGAGAATTTTTTATAGCCGTCTGTCACTTAAAAATTAATTATTTTTATAAACAAAGTCATGAGTAACAGTCAGTCTCTTTGTACTTCTTTGTTGAATTTAAATGTGGTTTGACCTTGAATTCAAAGTTTGCATCAAATGGCCTGTTTTTGAATAAACATACAATGAGTATTGTGTAAACAAAATGTCAATGAATATTTGTGCAATCTTAACTAATGTTGTATTAAGTTTTTAATCAATGTCAATTATTAAAATTTGAATCGACGAAATAAATATAATACTAAAGTTAGAATAGATCGATAATTTATTGAAAGGCGTTACAGCTTAGTTGGTAGTGGCTCTACCTTCCATGCTGTCGGTCGTGGGTTTGATAACTCACCGAGAGCAAATTTTTTTGTGATGAACATAAATATATGTTGTGGGTGTTATTTACCAAAAAAACATATTATAAGTATTCCTATCAGTAATCTAGTTCCCATAATACAAGGTTTGCATAGTTTGGGACTAGAGCATGATATGTGAACTGTCCATGAATAATAATAAATATTTATTGTTATAATTGTCACCTAACAAATAACGTTAATTTAATATTATTTATTTATTATTAAACATATACTTACATGATTGCCCTTGATAGATTTATTGAATTCAAATTTACTCATGAAGTTCCTAAACTATCAAGGTTTTGTTATCTACACTGTGATACTGTGGCCTCGACATTTATCTCTAGAAGATGTAGGCCGTGTGACGCTATAAAACAAATAAATATTAATGGAAATTAAACACAACGCCATCTAGTCCCAAATTAGGCAAAGCTGTGGCTTCTAGACGACGGATAGAATATGTACATATATGTATACTTTTTTGACGATCTACGGAGTGTAGCTGGCCAAAACTGGATGAGAAGAGCCAAAAACCGGGCTCAGTGGCGCGTCTTGGGAGAGACCTACTACGTTACGTCCAGCAGTGGACTAATATAGGTTGATATAGAGTTGATGATGATGATACTTTTTTGTACCCAAGATGCAGAACAGTCATGTATATTTGCCAAAATACAAATGTTTGCTCGTAGGAATTTAATTCACAAGCCACTATATACAAAGCAGAGTTAATAACTACAGAGATTGACGTCAATCGGGTAAAATAATGTCGTGTCCATTTTTAGGGTGTTCAATAGAATTCAATTTAACTGAGCCTCATATTTATGTGAATATGTTATTGTATGTATTACATTTTGAAAGAAGATATTACAAATCTCTGAAGGGTTAGCGACTGTCGCTAACTGTACGTAAATTATAGCACCTTTATTTTGACCTACTTTTAAAAATAAAATACACAGGAAGTGGTAATTATCCAAAAATGATTATTTTCATTGCCACACCAGATAAAAATACTTAATAAACAAATACATAGAAACTGTGTTTGTTAAATTCAACGCAATACTGTGTAAAATGCAATTTTCAATATTTGCTCACCCATCGTCATTATATCAGACGTTTTTTAATATTATTAGGTGGTTTTAATGTAATTTATTTATTGTAAAAAGTTGCTAAAATGCACCTTATCCTTTGTGACAAAGTGATAGTAATGTTTGGGGTACCTATCTCAGACCCGTCTTAAGTTCTCCGACTTCCATGAGATTTCTATGTATAACAACGAAGGGCTACCTAAAAATATGTGGACTTGTGTTAAATCCGGAAAAATGTGCTAAAAAGATACTAAAGTGTCTGTTAAAAAAAATGTGTGTCATAGAATATCACGCTTACTAAATCACATCAATCTGTAATCACATTCTCCTAGCAAAGCCTTAGTCGTTTTAAGTTATTTAAACTTAAAAGTCTATGTATAATAATTTCAGTAAACGCCGTCGGTCTCGTGGTAACTGGTGGTACAGTCGCGGTGAACCGCCTCTAGCTGTTCAATTGTATCGTCGCGCACTCGACGTTTTGGACGAAGTTGAGGGGGGTATCACAGACCCCACGCCTAGCGGAGATCTGGACACTGGGTCTGACACATTACACGCACTACTCGATGAGAGGATAAGGGTTCAAAATAATATGGCCGCGGCACAGTTGAAAGCTGGGGCTTATGAAGCTGCTTTACAGGTAAATTATCAATAGATTTAATAGATATGTAAGTTTTATAAATTGACTTTATAATTAAATACTTTGAGCAATGATATTAAGGAGGACATTTAGCCTTTAAACAAAGGTATATTGAATTAAGCAATAAGGGTAATAAACCCTACGTCTAGAGGGTGGTGTAAGCTGATACTGTATTATTTATGGCTAATGGGGTTTCATAAACCTCTTTGATATCTAGGCAGTTTCATATTATCTGAACCATGTACCAACTGACTTAATAAACTTCACAATGTTGTCCTTCCAGCTACACTACACAAACTAAAAAACCTCTATGATTATTATTTCTTACTATTTACTTACCAAATCATTATTTCCCAGGCTGTAACCAGAGTACTAAGCTGTCAGCCAAACAATGCGAAAGCACTGTTCCGCAAATCCAAGATCCTCTCAGCCATGGGAAAGAATTCTGAAGCTTTAGAAGCGGCCAGAGCTGCTGCAGTATTCGCACCAGAAGATGCTGGAGCCAGGAAAGAGTTGCAGAAATGTGAACTGCGAGCTACCAGAGATCGGTCGGTTGAGAGAAGACTGGCTAAACGTATGCTGGGGGCTACGGAAACAACTAAAGGATCCTCTGCTTCGATTCCGGATAAGAAACCTTCTAGAAATAAGGTAAAAGACCTTCAAACGAGAAGGTGTAGTATTGTAAACTGCCGCGTTAAAATTCGCGATATTTTCAGGGTATTTCATAGTCAAAACAAAAGAAAGTACATAATATATTTATATAATAGTCAGTCACTTTATTCACTAAAAGTAAAAATGTAATTTTTTTTTAGAATCTACTTATGTAATAAATATTCTACGTAAATCTCACGTAAAAATCATGGTCTAAAAAATAGTTGTTATTTTGCTTACAGATGTTTGTGTGGGGATCGCTGCTGCTAAGTCTGCTGGTAGGCGTCGCCAGTGTCCTCGTGTATAGATACAAGATACAGCATTGAAATATTAGCTGGATTAGATGACTTGTAAGTTTTCTAAAAGTAGACTGGTTCTCATTTTAAGAAGCAAAACGAACAAACCAAATGGCTTAAAAAAAAATAGTTGTTTCCAATTATTAATCATATTTAAAGAAACCGAAGGCAGTCTTTATGGAAAAACAGGACTTAGGCTTAAATATGATGGAATTAACACCAGGACTTTTTAAAAGTGTGATCAAATAATTACTTACACCGATGGTGCTAACATTAAATGTTAATTTTATGGCACACTCACAAGCCTTCGCTTTGTAATAGAGTTAGCTGAAAACATGATTATGGTGGAACAGATAATTGTGGTTTTTAAATTATTATCATCAACCTATATCAGTCCACTGCTGGACGTAAGTCTCTCCCAAGAGCCCGGTCTTCGGCTCTTCTCATCCAGTGTTTGCCAGCTAGTTTTTGTATGCAAGTGCTTTAAGCCTCGTATTCATTAGTAAACATTGTCGATAAACTGTTTATGACTAGCTTATAGATTGTTTATAAACTAGATGTTTCGTCTTGCTCTCCACTCGTAGTGGGGAGCACGGCAACATGTATCGTAAACAATGTTTCATCACCTATGTTTATAAACTGTTACAGAGATGATGAAACATTGTTTATGAACAGTTTATAATCAAAATGTTTACTAATGAATACGTGGCTTTACTTTAATTCGTTTTTGTTCCAGGTAAAAGATTCCAATGGTGTGATTGATCGGGGAAGGTGCACATTATACTTAACGCCACGTACTACAACTGATTTATATCGGTAGGCTTCATAGCAGCTTCTAAGTACTTCTTACTGAGAGAATTTTCAACTAGGTATTTATTAATGTAAATATGCAGACCAGTATGAAAATATATTTTTGTATGTTATTTATCACAAGTTTTTTGGTTATATAAGTAGTATAGTTTTATCTTTGGTGCAGAAAAGTATTTGAATTTATCGAAGATAGGTACTTAGTTAATTTCTAGGTCTTCCCATAGGTACCCTAATTGCTAACTGCAATTTTATCTATGTATATTGTTCTTATATTGCATGTAAAATATTGGTCTAGGCTTTAATCATTGGCTTATATTATAAGATTTCTTAGTAAATAAAAATATAAAACCATATTCTGTAAAGTTTACGTATTTTTGTAAATATGTATGTTGTATTGTTATATTTATGTGCCAAAATTTGTTTTTGTTGGTTAAATACTGAATACAAGTACAAATAATTGGAGATTTTAAATAAAACCTGAATATTTTTCGATTCTTTATAAACTAAGGCTAATTAAAATCATTCCAATATTCGCTTGAAAGGAATAAGTGCTTAAAGTAATGTTAAAACTTATTCTTTCGAGTTGGTTATCTTGCATTTAATTTTGGTATTTATCCTTGTATGAACAAATTAATGACTGCTACCAGCGTATATTTTTGCGATTTATTAATTTGTAAACTGTTTTTAAATGTATGCTGTTGTCAGTATAACATTGTGTGATGTGACGACAGCCTTTGCTTTCGTATGATAAAGAACAAAATATTATTAATTTATTCACGATAATAATCTAAACTAATATTATAAAGAGGAAAGATTTGATTGTTTGTTTGTTTGTTTGTTTGTTTGCATCGAATAGGCTCCGAAACTACTGGACCGATTTCAAAAATTCTTTCACTGTTGTGAAGCTACATTATCTGTGCTGAACATAGGCTATATTATATTTTCAAAAAAATTAGGGATCCTTACTAAAACTTCAATTATGTAACCCAAGGTGTATAAGAAATTCCTTACATCGCGTGCGCTGCGGAAACTATTGATGATAGAAAGAAATTATGTACTACAATTTTGTAGAACACATCATCATCCACAAAAAAGTCAGCGACAGCATATGTCTAACTATTATAGATATGTCATAATAAGTGTTTTAATATCAAAAAAATATAATTAAAATGACGACGCCAGAAAACGTTCTATATTTGTACTTAGGTATTAATCCTTATCTAAATAAATTACTTTAAAATTAAGACTGCTTCAATACCTTTCTATTACTTTTTAAATTATTGAATTCGGACATTCCATTCGAAAGATATCACGAGTTCAAAAATGTAAGTACTTATTAGAAAAAAGTCAGTGGGCGCCGCCGCGCCGCTGCCGGTCACGGGAGTATATGCGGGGGGGTTACATACTATAGGGTCTATATTTTTTATCATTTTGAAAATACATTTATACTGAGTAACATATTAGCTATATTATAATGATATTTTTTTATATAGGCTACCCGTGCGAAGCCGGGGCGTACTACTAGTTACCTATACACCGCGGGTCGGGACGTGAATTAAAGATTCTGAACTGTTGTCACGGGACACTAATGTTATTGTAGTATTTGACCTTAGATCTTTATTATCGACTCAAAAACTAGCCTAAAGTTCCTCTACACAAAAACCTACGTATCTATATCTAAGGAAATCTATTTTGGAAAGTTGGTTTCTGTATCGGTGAACTTAGGGTTTCAGTGTTTTATAAGTTGCATCACCTAGCATAATATTTAAATAAAACAAAATTAAAAAAAAAAAAATATTTTTATGTTTAACATTGGTCTGGTATTAGGGTTACATAATGTAAAAATATATTATATTAAAACGTAAATGGTGGTTCCGTATTTACAATAAAAAAATGGACAAATTCATTGTTTTATTTTTGATCGTAGTACCTATTAGTTTTAAGTTTTTTAGATAAAGAAAACCAAATCGTAAATCACATCATTTAATTTTTAAATTCAATTAATCTTAGAAACAATTATTTGGTCGAACAAATTAATAACTTACGATTGATTTGACAAAGATAAAGGTCGTTCATTATCAATTTAAAAGGTGGGACTAAAGTGTCTTACAATTTTGCCAGGCTTTTTAAGAAATGAGATTACACGGTGTAGATCGACTATTTAACAAAAACAATAATATATTTTACGTAGATATTTATTTAAAAATAATTTTCACAAAATTCTATCTATATTTGTAAGCTATTTAGAGTTTAAAAACTAAAACAAAATTTATTCAGACAGGAATTTTTGTTCTACTTAAAGTCATATTATTATATTTATATTGATTACATCATGGTTTGGTAACTATTATATTACAATAATACAATGGTATGTTAGGAACTATCTATTCTAAAGGCTAAATAATAAAATAAAAAAATCTATCATAAACTATGCTGAAATACAGCAAAAACAACAGTCTGTGTATTATATTTTTTTACAATCTAGCCCAGAAATGGACCGAAAAGAAAAATCAATACTAAAAAAAATTTGGAATGAATATAGAATGTAATTACCAAGGCAGTCAACTAGCTTCTACTTAAACATCTATTAAGTATTTGTTCTTTTTATTTATACAATTTTAGTTTTTCTAAATAGTACACTAGCTCATTTTTTTGTGAGTATAATATTGTTTCTATTGTACTTTTCAATCAAAAGTCTATTTACACCTATTTCAGTATATTGTATATTCCTTTTACCACAATTGCGCCTTTAACAAAGATTTTATCGTCTATACAAATATTAGAAGTCTAAACATACTATGTTTCTTACTTATCAAAATTAAATTCACTATCAATCTTTCTACTGGCTAGTTCAATTAGACACTAATAATATAAAAATTATGTTAAGAAAATAAAAAAAAACGATTAGCACTTTTCTTTCACATCAAGAATCTTTCTTAAACAGATAACAATCTACTGCCTGGAACAAGACAGTATATAACTTAATATCACAATCTCCGTTTATAACTAGCGTACTTAGCCAGCCAGCTTGTGATATGGGTTAGCATTTCTACATTAGCTATAGTACCTAATGCTTGTATTGTAAATACTACCGCAACAAAATCGTACAATAGCTTCGGTGAGAATACTGTCCATACGAACAAATGGTGACGGAATATTGTTGCGATCACACAGTATATGACTAGACAGTAGACGCGATGCGCCGCGAGAATGTTGACAGCTTGCCAGGAATGCTTCAAGTAACTGTAAACGGAAATGTTGTTTGATTATTTTTGAATAAATCTAATCTTCCTCAGTCTTCGTCCCAAAAGTAAAGAGATACAAAAACACGTAGGTACAAAAATTTGACAGATATTGTGGCCGAATTGTCACAAAAAATAATTGCTTACTTATAGCTTAGCCTTAGCTATAAGTAAGCAATTATTTTTTGCTGTACCTAAGCTGCTTAGGTACAGCTACCAGATGAACGCAGATTATGACACAGCTATAGAACTTCTAGCAATAAGTATGTCAGTCTTCTAGTACCCATAACACAAGCTCTGCTTAGCTTGAGGCTAGATGATGTTGTGTGGATTTCCCAGCATTATTTATTTTTAAAAACATCTAGACTCGCGATTCGCAGTTGTCGCGGGTTTGGACTCTTTGGGCGAGCGTAGAGCCGGCTTACAAATGAGTATACTAACAGTTGCCAAGTGGCAGCGGAATCAGCCACAGCGCAGAAGAGCGTGGCTCCGGCGAGCGCGGGCCCCGCGTACGCGTGCAGCCCCATGCGCGCCGCCACGCGCGCCGCGCAGTACTCGCGGAGCCCCACGTAGCCCGCGCCCAGGTCCACTGACGCGAGGCTGTTTGAATTACCCTGGATACATCAATAAATTTAAATAAAGATTCATGGACATTCTAGTCACAAACGAAGTTGGTACTAATTTACAACAATATTTTATTTTAATGTTCTAAAAATAATAGATTATTTACCATATGTGTGAAACATTTATTAAAACTTTATTTACAACTAGCTGTCCTGGCGAACTTCGTACCGCCTTAGAGATTTTTTTTTTCTGAGAATTTTCTTAATTTTTTTTCCGTGTAGGTACCTTGTTTATACAGAGTATTAGAAAACTATAAAAAAAATCAGCCAAATCGGTCAAGCCGTTTTCATGCTATGTTGTGACAACGGAAAACGGGTTTCATTTTTATATATATAGATAATGTTACAATATTAAATAATTCACAATCTTGTTGTGTGTATAGGCGACCAAGAAATTGGTTTACCACTTTTGATGACATCTCCCAGTAACATAATTATTCGCTAAGGATTACAGATTGACAGATTCTGACGTAGCAGTTATTAATCTGTCAAGCGAAAATAGCCCTTGATGTTTTGTACGTGCAAATGATATTCAGCCTTAGAGTGGTAAACCAATTTCTTGGTCGCCTATACAAATGACATAATATGGCCACACAATGCCGGTATAGGTGTGCTGTTGTAACTATTATTGCTGATATAAATATTAGTAAATACATAATGAACATACTACAATATAAGTATGAATGTTCATGATTGATTTTCAAACATTTCACAATCTATTAAACAATCCATAGTCCCATTGTTATTTGTTGTAACAAACTTACAAGAACAGCTTACCTGATAAAAGAAGAACACAACACCAATCCAAATATGCACTAGCGTTTTGCTCAGTACATCAACAACCTCAGTCTTCCTCCCCGACTTAGAATCCAGCATTTTATGGTCCATGCACATGGTCGTCAACTTACACGTTACAAACAAACTAGGTATCATTATCACATTGTGTGGTCTCATCAACATCGCTATTATTAACATCATGTTGTTAAGCATAAGATGAAGAAGCGACCGTGTGAGTGATAACTTAACATCGTCAATATTCCACGGCTCTTGTTCTATTGTTTCTAAGTAATCTTCAACTTTTTCTTTCGGTGTGTAGTAATCAAACGAATTTGTGGATAGTTTTTTCGGTTCAGAAATTCTTACGCCGCATCGTTTGAAGATTCCTGCGTATGATAATACTTCTACGACGAATTGGGCTATTAAAGATGCCCAGAAAATGTTGACGATGGAAACTGGATCCCAGGATGTGATTTCTTCCATCAGTGAAGGTAAGGCTGATGTAGATATTCTATAGCAGAATATAGCCGCTACAGCTATCGTGGTTAGAGCTGTGTGTATGTGTTTTAAATTGTTCGTGTGTTTTAGGTTTTTGTAGCAGATTACAGCAGTCGCTAGAGTACCTGAAAAATAAAGATTTTTTACATAAAATATTTATAATCTCAACTAATATTATAAAGAGGAAAGATTTGATTGTTTGTTTGTTTGCATCGAATAGGCTCCGAAACTACTGGACCGATTTCAAAAATTCTTTCACTGTTGTGAAGCTACATTATCTGCGCTGAACATAGGCTATATTATAATGATATTTTTTATATAGGCTACCCGTGCGAAGCCGGGGCGTACTACTAGTTTCTTATAGTTTTTTAAATATTTGTAAGTGTAAATTCTTACCTATAACAAGATGAGCTTGTAGATATACTACGTTCTCTGCAGTGTTCAACCAATCAGCAGTGTCTGGTAGAAATAACCATCTATCTCCTGTCTGATTCATTGTCCGTAGATACCTGAAAACAGAAATTACAGATTTTTTTTTTAACTAGTACTTTTTGATGGAATTTAATACAATGTCGTAACAAGTTGCAGAGATAGGAGAGAATTTTTTTAAAGAAACTCAATAACATAGAGCTATCTTTTTTTTTAATTTCAAAAGTAACCTTATGCTAGGTAGAGATCGCTATACGAACGCTTTTCGTTTTGCGATATGGGCCAGCAGTTAATGATTTTTAAGTTCGTAATCAATGTGATCCATTTATTTAATTAATGATTTTATGAATGTTTTCAAAGATAATAGATACTTACTGACCTGTGCAAAGCAATCAGCAAAATCCATTTCGGTAAAATCCCTATTCCAACTTCGCTGATCCGCTGTTTCAACTCTGGCTTCTCCTGCACCTCTGTCGCACCCACCAAATGCTTACTCAAATACATAACCACCAACACTATCGTCCTTATCAGCACAAAAAACATCAAAGTGTTCCAAAAGAAATACCACGTCATATGCTCCTCTTCAATAAAACTGGTCCCGAAAAACGTCCAAGAATGTAATAAAGTCCCTAAGATTAATAAATAGTCGATCGCGTTTAGTTCGCGTAAAGGGGATAAATCTGTAATCTTTTCAATACCAGCTTTGATTATAAAATAAGAAGTGGTGAATGCACAGCCTAGGAGAATAAAGGCAGTGCCCCAAATAGGATCGAATGAGCACATTTTGGATTTAGTCTCAGTGATGTAACAAGATATAGTGAGAATGATAGTGATTATGACAAGGATTATTATAAAAGCGAGGATAGAACCAGCGTTGGTGGTTCTGTTGTGGCCGTGGCGAGGGAAGATTTTGCGATTGGTTTCGGGTTGCATTGAGTATAAGGTGGCGCAGATAAGAGCAGTGAGGACCTGTAATAAAAATATAAACAAATACAACAAGAACAGTTGACATCAAAGTAATATGATTCAAAGTCAATTAAAATTTATTCTATAAAAAAGACCATTTCGAATCATCTTATAATACTAGGTGCCAGTTCCACGCGACCAGTACCTCTACCATGAGTTGTCACAATAAAATCGTCTGACTTTACTACAGTAGTTACGTAAATATTAGTATTACGAATTTTAGTACCCAACTATCCGCTAGAGGCGCTGTACAAATCTTCATACATTTTTTTAACTACAGACGCTAGCGAGTATAGTATAGTAAAAACTCATGGTAGAGCTACAGAGCCTAGAAGAACGGGTAAGAAAGAAAACATGAAAAGAATTCCAATAACTGTGTACATTTTGAAACTATCAAAGTGATACTTACAAAGTAAAGAAGTACAATTGCAATAACAATCGAGTACATGTCAAAGTCAACGGTAGAGGCGGTTAGATATTTAGCCATCTCTCCAAGGGATTCTTCGTAAAACTCTTTGGCTATCTTAGCTGCACTCTGTTCACCCGTTCCTAGGAAATGAGCAAATTGCTTTTCCGCTCTTTTAAATTGTTTGTAGAACTCTGAAAAGCAATAGAATAGCTTTATTTCTTATTTGTATCTTAATTACAATGTGTATTAATCAACCTTGAATAAATCTAGAAACATTATTTATCGAGCTTTGACAAGCCTTGGAATAGGTTTCATGTGTATTATCTCGTACTGCATGTAAATCACTAATATAAAATAACTTACTTTGATAAATATTACGTATTTGATAACGATGTCGGATGTTTCTCAATTTCAAAGTAAGTATAATAAAACAAACACAATAAAGTTTATAGCGTTACTCAGGGTTCGATCTTTGATCCTTTTCTTTTCATTATTTACAAAGCTTATCCTGTCAGATATACCTAAATAATATTAAATCTTACCTAAATTCGTAGGCACGCCTTGCATAGCATTATGTGCCGCTATAACATGGAGTAAGTAGAGATGTTGTCGCATGTCTATGGGCAACAATGATGGTAGAATGCGACCGGCGCTATCACCGGGCGGCGGTGCGTTTAGTAACCATGCTATTGTCGGGGCTAAGTCTACTTGTGCTACTGTGGGTCCGGGACCAGCACTGAAATGTATTCAAAGATTATGAAACCAATTTTACTAATGTAAAATACTTTAGAATGAATAGAGCAAATTACGAGAGCAGAGATCAATATTAATAAATATAACAGTAATATTTAAATACTTACGGATGTGGACATGCGAAGTCGCTGCTTTTGACAACAACAAGAGGTACGAGCACTTCAGCCGGTGTGGCTCCGCCATGACCACCCGCGTCCCTCATGCCGTGGTCACCGCAGATGAACAGGATGCCTTTACGGTTCTGTCAAATCATACACTCAATAATCATACATAGACAAGATTAAATAATTGCTTAAGTAAACTAAATTCGCTTATTAAATTAGCTCTTCGTTTTATTATTAATTAAAAATTATTCTAGTTCCACTAATAATGTGGAAGCTAAAATGAGCCTCCGAACTTTTTGGTAAAGAGGAATGACCACGATAAAATTATCGAGGTCACCTCTTTGCAAAAAAGTTCCAATATGTCTAATCATTTCTCCGAAAACTATTTCTTTGCCCCGGAACAACTTTCAAGCAAGCATATATGTTTGCTATAGTGCCAATAAGCGCGAAACTAAAAAAAGGTGAGAATCTATTATTCAACAATTACAAAACATAACATTCGCCAGTGAGACGAGTTTGTCCAACGACGATCCTAGTAGACGAAACAGATGCTAATAAAGAATAAGAAATATAAATAAAAAGCTTACCCATGTCAGCATAGCTTCAAATATTTTCTTCACAACTCTATCCATTTCCAGCAACTTGGGCTTAATTTTATCACTCCTTGCACCTTCCAGATGTCCAATGTGATCCAATCCTAGGTAATGGAGGACTAGGAAATCAAAATTAGGTTTGTGCTTTTCATCTGCTTTTAAAACTTTGTCTAGATGTCGAGTTACGTTGTTGTCTACCTGAAATTTAACAAAAAAGTGTTTAAATTAAGAGAGCAAAGGGAGCCGCATTCAGTGGGATTCAAAAATGATCCTTAGCAACTGAGATGTGCTATCACAGATGCAAAGATACACCAAGATATAGTAGTAGTAGTCAAATTATAAAACCACAACGATATTATAGATGTAAAATGATACTGCTAAAACTCGTCTTCAATGAGCAAACACGAAGAGTTATATCATTACTATTTTATTTAAAACTAGGGTATTTACTGTAATTAAACATTACTGTTGCTACCTCCCGCTTGGTTATTTTGAGGTTTACCCGATCAGACTTTAAAAGAGTTTTCAGCTGTTTTGGCAGCATGAACAAATCAATCACCTCAGTATAATCCGTGACATAGAACGACGTGGTTCCATCATGCTCTGCCCAGAGTCCTGGAAAGAGCCTCAACCACGTATCATCACCGTACAGTATCGAGCGGCGCCCTCTAGCGTCTGCAACTCTTAACACGCTATCACCTTTAACAGCAGGAGCGCCAAAGTTCAACGCTACATCGGCGAATGTTGAAACGCTACCGGTCATCATAGCCTGAGGAATGACACGGATTTTAGATTCTATGTCTTTGTAAATATGATCTAAAATGTAATGAAAGTGCAAAAGATATATAATGCAGAATTCCACCAAATTGATTATATAGATATAATGAGTGTAACTTGTGATCTTCAAGCATTTTGCATCCAAAGACTATACAGTCATGCAATTGACAAGATCCAACTAAGCAACCATAGACATACTAAGTACAAATAAACAATTAAGTATAAAAATGAATGCGCCTTCACCGCTAATACAGTCACATGCGAAAACATTGTGCAGATATGATATGTACTAATAATAGTTTGTGTCATTAGATTTTCAGTCACCATCTTATACATGTTAGTAACATGAATCTGTGTGACTAGATCTGTCAGCAAACTAGAGCATTAGAGGCTGTTTGCGTCATTTCTATCATTTTTAAAATGGTTTATCTCATGTACAGTCAATATCATAAACAGTTATAATAAATATTTGAACAGTTATCGTAAACGGGATATTTACCATGATTTGTGAGTTTGATTATTTCCCGATATTTCGGCACAGTTGCATGCCCCATGATCACGGGTCAACCCGTAAATAATCAAACTCACAAATCATGGTAAATATCCCGTTTAGAATGAAAACTATAGTTATCATAAAATCTATGTTTACTTTTAAGGTTGGTGATCAACTTATGATACTGACTGTATCACGCATTAGTTGCATGCAATAATCAAATGCATTGAGTTGGAACATGTGCGTCGATTTGTGTGGCAAAATGACCTAGAACTGATTTATTAGCTGTAAATTACTTTCTAATGGGAAGTTAGGTATCACCTTGTAAGGAAACCACAAAGATTATTGTTGCTGGTCAATGTGTATGTTTTAGATATTGTAACTTTTTCATAATAATGAATATGTATATTTTTGTTTGAAATAAAATTTAGTTCCAAATAAAAAAAATATGATGACATTAGTATAATTTTAGCTACATATTTTTCTAGATTGTGGCTATTTAAAATGTAATTTAATTCAAGTACTTAATTAACTTCTTTTAATGAGTATTTTTGTATGTGTACTTAATTGGCAAAGTACCTAAGTGAAACTATATACAAATAGGTACATAGCATTAAAATTATGAGAACAATACTTTTGACAAACTATAATGATTAATTTGTTATTGAGACTTCTTACAGATATAAGTTGCCATTAAAAACTAAATTAGCATATATGTATAGAAATAATGTTCTAAATCCTCTACCCATTATAATGATTGTGAATAACATACACAGAAATTCAAGCACAATACCAAAGAAAAAACATGTTCTACAATTTACAAAAAATTCATGCATACTGCAAATATTTTGTTTTTTCTTTGGCATTATAGTAAAGCCACTACAGTAACACCACTACAGATATAATTAAGTGAAACTTGCAAATATATCCCGCCAGAAGTTTATAGTGCGTCTCCATTGTGCCTTTTCCACTTTACGTTGGGGTGACTGTACATAGAACATAATCTTTAGTTTGAGGTTCAATAAAGTGTTTGTTACAAATGTTTTTCTTTGGTACTGTTACTGAACACTGTAGTGTTTTAAAAACAGAGATAGATTTTAAAATTGCATGTTAAAATCTATAAATATTTGGTCGGTATTGATGCTTAGTTTAATTAACATTTAGTTTGAATTTTTTATTGTAAAAGGATAAGTAACTTATTTTTATATAAATTCAATAATAATTTTATTTAGATTAGATTAGGTATTTTTTTTTTGAGTTTACCTGTTAGTGTTTAATTGTGTGAAATTAAATTACATTGCATAAAGTTATTTCAGTGTTTTTACCTTGATCCTAGGCATGGTCACGGTAGGAGGTTCAGCTACAGACACATAAATGCAACCAGATTTGTTCTTCAGGAGTTCACCGACATATGGCATGTACTCGGCCGTCGCAAAGTCATACCGTAAGCCATCAATTACCATCAACACCACACTGTTCTCACCAGAATCATAAACAGTATGACCGTCGATACTAAAAAATATTTATATGTTTAGAAACTTATTAGTAATGAATATTACATGTCCAATATCGTAGATACATTTCTTCATGTACTTACATTAATTTAAGTGCAATGTCAATGTTAAATTTAAACAATAAATAATATATTTGTATTCTAATACTAAGTGACTAAATTTAACTGAAATGTTTCAGCAGCAAAGCACTCAAACATACCTGACTTCATCAATAAAGTTTGGAAGATCATCCGAATGGGCCAGCTTCCCTGAATGGTACTTTAGCGGGAAAAAACCATACAGAAAGGTCATTATGGCTCCAAGAGCCATAAACATCAGCCACAGCCCCGTCCACCTGTGTTGTATCCACGACAACATCGCGAGAACTCCCTAACACTGGCAGAAACTATTCAAACAGCAGGAAGAGAGATTTAATCGCGCGGCTACCGGCGGCAGTCGTTACGCATCTACTTGAAGACTGTACTTTCGCTACCATATTTCATGGTTCACGGAAGCCGGCCTCGTGGAAGCATTGTGTAATCACTAATACTACACTGATAGTTTTTATCGCTTGTAAATTCACTGTTTATCTAAGTCTGCGGAGACTTTTTGAAGTGTACAATTTGGAAGTCTAATCTACAATCTGTTCTAATGAAGTTATTTGTAGGTACATACGAAAATTCGTGTTAGATTCTATCGTTACGAATAAAATTATATGAATCAAATCACGCACAGCACAGACAGTCTGGCTAGTCGCTCGGCAGTCGGCACATCCAATGCAAAAACATTAAAATAAATAAACAACCTTTATTTTTTACAGCATGCCGCCTGTTGTTTATAACATAGAATTAAAAAAAAAAATGACAGACGATTTGACTTGACTTGCCCACAGCTTGACATTTCTCTGACGTCGGACATTGACATACAAGTAACAGCCTGGCAGATGTAGATTAGAGACTTACAGATTACACTTTAAGTTTTCGGGGCATTTTTCTGTCAAAGATGATTAAAATAATTTCATTTCGATTTTAATAACAAAACGAACTTGGGCGTGGGCGTAAATAAAGGTACCTAGGTGAACTTCATAAAGGTTTCGGTACCGGTATTGATACCGAGACTGGAACCTTTATTAACCTAACCGATTCGCAACCGGTTATTAGGAACCGTTTTAAACCCTTACTTCTGACTAAATATTTAGGGCACATATTACCTCAAAAAGTCTACAATACATACACGCATAAGTAATTTTAGTTTAGCTGAAAATAATGCGTGAATTGACGCTATTTCTAGCGGTGACTACCTATTGCAGCGTCAATTTAGTCACAATCACAACAAAGTCTTAGCTTAAAATAGGCACCGGTACAATGCCACGACAAGATGACGATGTCTGAGAACGTTTGGGGTTAATAAATATAGAAATTGAAATAGCGCCACCTACATGAAAGGCACGTTCTCGAATAATAGATATATTCTACCTATTTCAGGAAGGTGTATTGTTGATAAATTTATTTATTTATTTCTTAAAATTGTAAGGCTTTGAGTCGCTTAGCGACTATGTCAGCCCGTTATGTATCTATCTATTAACAAATCTACTTCTTAATTATACGGTGTACTAATTTAAAAAGTGTACTAGCTGCCTCACAGAGAGGAACAGCTAGTACACTTTGAAAAGCGCCAACATCTAGTATATTCAAATGATATTGCCCACGCATTTGGCACCTCATAAACCGGCTCTGCTCGCACTCCACCAGCAAATGATGAACATCTTCTATGACTCCACAAGTAGGACAATTTGGGGAGTCAGCAATGTTCATAAGATGATTAAATTTGGCAAGAGGAATGTGCCCAGAGCGTAGTCTATGAGCTATAACAATAAAACATCTCTTAAGCTTACTATTTACAAACCAAGGTATACGAGGAGGTTCAGGCTGTACTATTTTATACCAAATTCCTTTCGTCTCTGCAATATTCAAATAATTTGTTTTCCATTTTTCAAAAATTTTGTATCTATACTTAAATAACACTTCTGAGTACTCAGACATAATATAAGTTTCTACACCTACTGAAATTGCCTGCTTTGCTAATCTATCAGCCTCCTCATTGCCTTGAACACCAACATGTGATGGAACCCATTGCAATCTCAGATCCATACCATTATTGATCAGGGATAATGCTTTTACTATAATGCCGTACGCTACTGACGCACCGCGAACACCAGAACCACATCGAATTAAATGCTGTAGAGCACTTCGACTGTCTGTCAGTATAACTACTTTCTTAGAATGTATTGTACCCGCGTAAGATAATGCTTCTGAGATTGCAAAAAGCTCAATGGACATAATAGTATTACAATCAGATTTTATTTTATATAATTCCTTCAAATTGCGACCGGGATCGTAGAAAGCTGCGCCTGCTTGTTTATCAACTTTAGACCCATCAGTAAACAGTCTGTGAAAGCTCTTATATTTATCATCGAACATCACCAATGTTAAAGCCTTTAGCATATTTGTATCATTTAGATTTTTTGCCTTTTCTATTCCATCTATTTTAGTCTCAATGAAATCTAACTTTATATTCGACATCCAAGTATTCAATGAATACATCTCCAACAGATTATTGGCTTTTATTCTTTCTGACGTAGATTCTTCAAACACAGATATAAGTAAAGATTTTTTTCCGCGGCATATATTTAGTAAATCTTCGAAAAGCTTGATTGTAATATTCTTTGATAACGACTGTACTTTAAGGCAATATTTAGTAGCAAGGTACCGACGCTTAAACTGCAAGGGATGCAAACAAACTTCACATTCCATAGCATGTATAGGAGTGGTTCTAATAAAGCCACCGATTACTCTCATTGCTATGTTTTGAACTCTATCTAGTTTTAATAGATGTGTTTGTGCTGCATTATCATACAGGAAACATCCATAATCCAATCTACTACGAATCAAAGCAATATATAATCGGCGAAGATGTTTAGGATGTAACCCCCATGAAGCACCGGCTAAGACTTTTAACAAACTTATTTTTTTCATACATTTTTCACGAGTTTCATTTATATGTTTACTCCACAGCAAAGACTTATCCAACCAAATACCTAAGTATTTTATATTTGATGCAGCCGTTACGCTATTATTGTTAATAGAAAGGTTAAAATTATCCACCCTTCGCCCTCTTCTAAAACTACAACATAGAGTTTTGGTAGGAGATACTTCTAAACCTAGCTGTCCTAACTTACTTACTGCAGAATCTAAAGCCCTTTGGAGATACATTTCATTACATTCCGTATTCCTATTTTGTGCGTAAAAAACAAAATCATCAGCATACTGCAACACCTTAACATTATCATACCCTGTGCAAACTGAGTGAGTAGCAATATTAAATAAAAGAGGGGAAAGAGGATCACCCTGAGCCAGTCCCCTGCCAGTGCATCTGATCAGGGTGTCACCGTCATCAGCATCTTTTATTTTTAAAGCTCTATTGCTCAAGAAGGCCCATAAATATTGACAAGTAAGGGATCCTATATTCAACTTATCAAGCATAATAACAAGTTGATCAGTTAAAACATTATTGTAGGCACTCTCAACATCTAAAAACACCGCCAGCGTAGAAATACTCTTGGAAAATCCTATCTGAATTTGAGTAATAAGGCGTACCAAGCAATCTATACACGATTGACATTTTCGAAACCCGCTCGTAACTGGGGCTAAGATTCTATGATGTTCTACGAACCATTCAATACGTTTACACAGCATTGCATGAAATATCTTACAAACACAAGATATTAACGATATAGGTCTTAATTTCGGTTCTAAGTTAGGATTTGAATTAGGTTTTGGAATAGGGACAATTTTAATACTGCGCCATTGTTCAGGAACTATTGAATGCTTAAAAATTTGATTTAAAATGTTTAACAAGTATAATTTACCTTCCCGAGGTAAATTATAAATCATTGAATACGTAATTTCATCTTCCCCGGGGGCCGTATCTTTCTTCTTCAAACAATGTTGGAATTCTTGGAAAGAAAACTCTTTATCTAAAAGGTCATTTTTAGAAATAAAAGTTGGTTGTGAAGTTTGCACAGAATCAGGCGCTAAACTACACAAAAGGACCTCTTTCTTATCACTGGAAGCATGAGCATAATCTCTACGTACACCCTTCATCCAGCGCATACGACGCCACATATCTGAAGCTGACATGGTTTCGTCCACTGTACCACAGAACTGTTGCCAACTGGCTGATATAGCCCGTCTATGAACTCTTTGAGCTTCTGCAATCTTAGTATTCAACTTATCAAGATTATCAGGTGTAGGATTGCGCCTAAACATTTTCAGGGCTAAACGACGTTGTGCTATAGCAAGAGATATCGCCGGACACCAATAAGGTTTGGGCTGAAACGATTGTAAAGGATCTGTACAATTCTTAATCAAAGGAATACTTTGTCTAGCAGCATCATTCAACTTTTCTATAAATAAATTATAGCTTGATTGAATGTTACTTTCTAACTCGACATCTTTAAAACTCTCTGTCAAAATTTCCTTATACATCTGCCAGTCAGCTAGTTTAAAGTTACGTTTTTTTACAAAACTACGTGAATCTTGATAATGAAGTGAGCACTTAATAACTAAATGATCACTCCCCAGATTTTCTCGTGTTACTACCCATTTAAAATAAATTGCAATGTCGGATGTTACAAATGTTATGTCCGGCGCAGACTCTTGCAAACGGCCGTTAACTAATTTAACCCTCGTGTATTCTCCGTTGTTGAGCGATACAAAGTTATGTTCTAAAGATGAGTCAAAAAGTTGCAACCCTCTAGTGTCAATTTTTGATGACCAATTGGAATGATGACCATTAAAATCACCCGCTACAATTGATTTACATGAGAACCTTGAAAAAATACTGTCCCAGTCGCATTGTGAAGTTCTTACATTTGAAGGGCAGTAGACCGATACCACATGCTTCAAATATTTACAGTTCAAGATATTTACACATAATAGCTCTATACCGGTATTGTTAATACTTAAGGAACACATTTGAGTTTTTATTGTTTTATGAACTAATATCGCTACACCTCCATACGAATCAGTTCTGTCTTTCCTAAAAACATTGTAGTTACTTATACGCAAGTTAGTATCATGATCAAGCCATGTTTCACTAAGTAAACAAATACCTATCTTTTCTTGGCAAAGCAATAATTCAAAATCTTGTTTTTTGGGCATCAAGCTCTGCGAGTTCCATTGCGCAATATTTAAAAATTGCGCAACAGAACCCACAGGGCCTGAAGCCCTGGCCGCGGTTACAGTAGAGGTGTTGTTATCCATTATGTAATAGACCTAATATTTTACTGAAAATATCTCCACTACTCACCATCTGCATTATGAAAGATATTAGTTCATCAAAAAGTAACTTAATAACCTCACTAACTTTTTGTTCAAAACTAGATGTTGAAAACACAATGTCCTTTACTTTTATAAAAATACTACTAAAACTGCTATTTTCCTTCGGGCCTAAAGTTGTTTTCTTACTTCTTCCAGCATCCTCCTGAGCCGCTGCCGATGTATTCTTTGACGAACATTTCGTGTTCCCATCCACATTCTGTGATGATTTTTTGGCATGTTTTGAACTCTTTCGGTTTTTCTTTCTCCGTCTGCCTAAAGATTCACCAGTAATTACATTATCATCACTGCTGTCTCTTGAGTCAACATCACTCGCTTCTACATCACGTTGCAATACTTCAGGCTCATCTTGGTGTATTGGTGTCTTCGTTTGTTTAACCTTCGCTCCAACACTTTGACTGTAGGACATAGTCGGCCTAGCGGGTTGATAGTTCATCGTGTTAGATCCATCACCAAACTTAAAGAATGGTGGTATCATCAAATGTTCATCAAATTTACGTGTTTTATTCTCTAAATATCTGGATAACGCTATATTATAGGTACAATTTTCTTGACACATAATAGATCTTATTTCTTTCTCTTTCAAATAAACAGGACAAGACTTACTCAGGGCCATGTGCTTGCCTTTGCAGTTAATGCATCGATACTCCGTCGTCTCACAGTTTGAATGCCGTCCACCGCATTTCGGACAACAAACCTTTTTGGTCGGACACATTCGTGTCAAATGCCCAAATTTCCAACACGAAGCGCACTGTGTTGCCGGGAAAGTGTATGATTGTACCTTGAATCTGCAACCGTATCCGAACACATAAGGGGGCAAAATAGAGCCTTTGAAACCAAAACGAACAGTCTCACTACTAACCCATTGTCCATCTTCCGACATTCTATTCAACCTTTTTACTGATAATATTTTTTGATCGCACTGCAGCGTTTCCATCAAATCTTCCTCTTTTACGTGAAGTTCCAAATATTTAACCACTCCATACGTAATACCAACCTCATTCGTTAGATAACATCGATATCCTGCGTCTATGAAGGTTTTATTCAACACTAGTTTGTCAGCATCTTCTTTATTTTCAAGGGTAATTACAACTCTATACGGACTTTTGTATTTTACTTCAACAGCATTTGTTATTCCTTCAGCTTTTAGTATCATGGCTAAGCCTATTTGTTTTGGCAGCAAAGTCTGTGACGAGATACATACTTCAAAATAACTATTATTTAAAGCATTGGTACCTCTTACAGTAGTTTGTCCTCGGGGGTTTCTAGCCGCAACTCGTTGTGTCTTCCTCTGCACAAGAGTAAATCCGTCCTCATCAATACATTCTTTCTCATCACACGTCCTCAAACGTTTCGCCGCCGGCGGCCGCGTCTCCTTCACAGCAAATAATTCTGCACCATGTTGATTCTCATCAAGGATAGCCTGCACTACTATTTCTTCTTCACTCATAGTACTGTTCCTGGACCGAGGCCTGACGTCGACCCCGGTCGCGTCCATATTTAGGGCCGCACCCAAACCCACTGAAAATGTTTTTCTCGGATTGTCCGTAATTAATTACTACTTTTGAGCACAAAACTTAGTCCAAAATAACACTTTATACCGCATAAAACAAATTAATTAGCAAGAAAAATTTTCAAACCAACCCGCGTCAAAAGTCATTTTTGACACATCCATTGTTGATAAATGTTTCAGGTATTTTCAGTCTCATCAGGTAACAATGTTTTCGTATTCGTTAATCAGATCAGTGGGACTGGTTAGTTTAGCATTTTTCTAAAGAAGTTTTGAGATCTCAGATAAAAAAGTATTGCTAATGTGGTTATACCTATACTTATGTGCCCCAGATAAAGCTACAGTTTGTTTTTTTTAACGCGTAGAGCCACGTGGCACTTTGCCGCCGTAGCGTCTCTACGTTTTCTTGATTTTTATAAATAAAAGATTTTGTTGTTCTTATCCTAATTTGTAATTTTTGAAGTGAAAACTTCTTTAGCGGCGCTGGGTGGGTAAAAACTTTCAAACTCGCGTCAGGGTCACGTGACGTCGAAAAAGCGTAAGATCTTATTTAATTTTTATACATTGCTCGTAAAACAAGAGACGACAAAAGAACACACTTGCGGTCACGCGACGTATGACTCAAACAATTAAATAGTGTTGTGGCGACATCGTACAAGGCGAGTACAAGGCGCTGCCAACACGCGGTGCGGTGCGGAGCGCGGGGGCGGAGGACCGAGGAGCGGCACTCGCGCGCCGGCAGCCGACAGACGCTCTGAGCACCCTCGCACGGGAAACACGTATCGCTCGCCGCGCGCGCATAACCAGATAGACGCTATTATATCGTACGAATCGTTTCGCCTAACTTGTATTTAACTGTATCGCTTCCATCTTATTGAAGTGAAAACTCAGTCAGGGTCACGTGACTCGTGACGTTCATCGAACGTGACGTTCATCATTCGTTGTCTTCGTCGTTGTGTCAATGTCAATGACATGACACAATCACAATGACACAGACACATTCGCGCTTGCGCGAATGTGTCTGTGTCATTGTGATTGTCATTGTCATTATGACGACTGTGGTTATATTTTTGAAGTGAAAACTTAAAAGTGAAAACACAGACAATGTGTCATTGTCATTGTCATTGTCGTTGTGTCGACATGACACAATCACCCTGACACAGACACATTCGCGCTTGCGCGAATGTGTCTGTGTCAGTGTGTCTTCGTTGTCTTCGTCGTTGTGTCACATTCGCGCTTGCGCGAATGTTACACAATGACATGACACAATCACAATGACACAGACACATTCGCGCTCGCGCGAATGTGTCTGTGTCATTGTGATTGTCATTGTCATTATGACGACTGTGGTTATATTTTTGAAGTGAAAACTTAAAAGTGAAAACACATTCGCGCTTGCGCGAATGTGTCTGTGTCATTGTGATTGTCATTGTCATTATGACGACTGTGGTTATATTTTTGAAGTGAAAACTTAAAAGTGAAAACACAACGTTAATATTGAAGTTTTCACTTCTGCCGGCACTCCCGGAGTGCTACCATTTTTTTTTTTTCATATTCGAATGATTTACAAAGTTTATCTTTTCGTGTTTAATTTTTTGACGGGTTAGGTAGGTTCCAGGTTTAGTCGTATTTTCTATTGAAAATATAAAATAGACGCTTTTGAAGAAGTTCTGAAATTATGGTTGCCCCAAGAAAATTTCAGGTTCAAGGTGTAAGAATGAATCAGAATCTGTGGGCAGCTGAAAATTCTATTTAAATCATTCGAGGAGCGTTTCTGGCATAGTCTCTCGATAGAGCAGCGCGCGCTCGCAACGAATTTAAAAGGTAGGTCAAAAATTCAAAAGTTTTTCAATATTTACGAATTCAAATGGTAAAAACAAAAACATTTCTCAATAAATATTTAAAATGTGCAGTGATAAGTGAAGTTCCAAAGTGGTAGAGTATTCTAAATTAGTGCTTGTGATTTCTGTGGGTTATGCTTTTTTAGGTGTACCTACCTACCTTACAACTCTTACAAGGTACAATAAATAAATAATGTACCTATGTATGTCAATATTAATATAATTATATTTTTACAAAAACTGTTAAATCGTTATCAATAAGTAAAACTAAAAACATATTTTTGAAGATCTAGACATTTTGAGTACTTACTTATTTTAATATAGTATAACAAACAGAAACAAAAAATAAACACCAAAGTCGGGTAATAATTGAGATCGCGTAACATAAAAAACACTCGAATCGAGAACCTCCATCTTCTTTAAATGCCGGATATACATATAGGTACATCTTATACTGTGTACGTTCAAGCTATTTATTTATTTATTCAATTATACGATTTACACCAATTACATTAATTGCTATAGTTCTATCATCAATGATCTCGATTAAGTAGGTATATATCGAATAACCGACCTATTTCGCGAAAGAATTCAGTATCTCAAAATATCTTCTTGCTAAACTAATGATGTCTCCAGTGAAGAGTTGCATCAGATCTAAAACTGTTCAGGTGAATCATGTCACGTGGTTCCAGAATTCTTCGTTTCTAGCCAGGGAAAGCGTGGGTGTGATTGTAAATACACAAATACACTTGTATGTTTATTTTGAAGACAAAATAATATAGGAAAGTTTCTGGTGGACGATCGTATTAGTACAAATAAAGGTTTAAATAGTCTGATAGAGGAGAGTGGAAGAAGACATAATGTACCTAGTAGGTAGGTACCAACCCCACATAATGTGGGACAAGGGTAGGAAGATGACGTTGAAAGCTTGAAATAGTAGACAGCCCAAGGTTTATCTATATACGTAGTGATTATCTGAGTTCTAGTGCAAATTAGCTGAGCTTTTTGGATACGTAAACAAGATAGCCGCAAACTAAAATGGCGCGAGCTACTGCGCTACTATTTACTATAGATTTTCGAAAAACTATAGCGAACATTCGAAATTAGGTATTATCCGAATTTTAGTCGTAAATATTATGTCAAAAAACTCAAAGATATAACTCTGCACCAAAATGTCAAAATGTCTAAATTGCATAGTGTAGGTATACGAGTCAAATCGGATAACGTGCCTTTTCACATGTATACGTCCTAGATTACATTCTACTCAATGTCAGCATACCATGCACCGGCGATGACATGCATTGAAGACGTCTGAAATCAGTGTTTGCAGTCTTGCATAAACAGCATGCATGTGAAAAGGCGATTCAGCTGAAGACAAGCCAAAAATATCTGTTTATCTCATCGCTAAAACAATGTTGATTTATGTCTGGACGAAACCAACGTTGTACAGTCAGCCTCAGAAGCAGTCCACTTTTTGAATTTGATAATACTTAGTACGTACAGTACTCCCAAATTAATAATGCGCATGCAGATCTTCGCTAAATCAATATATCATATCTCTTTTAGCACGAAATACATATTTCTACTAAATTAATGCAAGAACAAAATGCATAATACATATCGTATTACGACGACGACGCGACGACGACGACCGTTCGTTGCCGAACAGTGACGGAAGATTTCTATGCGCATTATGACTTTGGGAGTACTGTATGTTCTTGACCATGATATTTTTTTTCATTATCATATTTAAGCGATCGCTTCTTAATTGAGGTTTGAAAAGGAAAACGTTTTTCAAACCTTGTCTTATTACTTAACTATTGATGTTGACTGTACTTACTAGTTTCAGTGTGTTGTTTATCCACCTATTTAAGATTGGTCTAGATATTTCCAAACTTTTAGATTCGTCTCATTTTTATTTTTGCAACAAAATAATGATTTAATAGGTGGCTCATGATACCTACTTCTGCATCGATAATAAACAAGATGAATGTATATGCTAGTTTACCTACTTACAATAGTTTCATAAATTATGCAATACAATGTATCTTTGCTTATTATTTTTTTAACTTCCACGATCAACTCAGCAAAAACGTCGTACAAACAATAAGGTGGATACGCGAAAAATCCTGTATATACTTGTTTTTTCTTTGAAAACTTAATCTAAAATGTATATCAACTGTCCCCACTCATGTCTATTCGACCTTTGGGATTTCAATTTTTTTTTTAATTCCAGATGTCGATAGTCCCCCTAATGTTCCGTGACTGGTGGGACGAGTGGGACCGCCCCTCCAGGCTGCTGGACCAGCACTTCGGAACCGGTCTGAACCGCGAGGAGCTCCTCTCTTCCCTCTCATCCATGCCCTCGACTTCCCTGCTGAGGAACTCTTACTTCAGACCGTGGAGGACGAACCTGACGAGGCAGGAGTCGTCGTCCACTATCAACTTGACAAAGGAGAAATTTGAAGTGAGTATTTTAAATAAACAGCTCTAAATCAGACATGCATCACAGCTCAGTTGGTAGTAGCTCTGCCATCCATGCTATGGGTCGTGGGTTTGATTTCTACTGAGAGCAATTTTTTGTGAGATGAACATTAATATTGTGTTACTATGTATTCCATCTACGTAAGTATTGACCCAAATTCTATTATGGCATCTAAGTACCTAAATGTATGTAGAGTACGTCAACTCACAGGATGGATAGCAGACACATTAATTTAGATCGTATCATCTCATTTTACTTATGTCAAAACACAACTAGGCGTTAATCGCCCAAAATAAACACGCCTCATAATCATAACCTATTAATTCGCATTGAAATACTCATAAAAAATACTTATATTGCTATTATTGGATAAGTCGTAATTATCGATGAGGAACCAATTACCAATTTGAGCACATTTAAAATACTTGGTTTTGAACTTCCCATAGCTGGACAAAAGTCTCTCTCCCTCTTTTCTATCTTCCCAGACCAAATATTTATTGGCTTAAAAAACTAACCTCTCATAAGTATACCATTGATATTCCAGGTAATCCTAGACGTCCAACAGTTCGCCCCGGAAGAAATCACAGTGAAAGCCAGCAACAACTCAGTTCTCGTCGAAGGCAAACATGAAGAGAAGCAAGACGAGCACGGCTTCATCTCCCGACAGTTCACCAGACGTTACATTCTACCTTCAGGGTACGACGTCGCTGATCTTGTCAGTTCTCTGTCATCTGACGGCGTTTTGACAGTGACAGCACCAAAACGCGCCCCTCCTAACGCAGGGGAGAGGATCGTACCGATCACCAAAACTGGACCTGTCAAACAGCCCGAACCAGTCAAGACGGAGCAACCTCAGCCTAGGGAGCAGACAGTACCTATTGTCACTTCCCCTTAAATTAAGGATGATAACGAGAGATGACGATCGAATCAAATAGCATTTATTTTTAAAGCCGTTGTTGGCCAATAACGAGCGATTCGAACGAATTAGGTTTAATTAATAAAGAATTAAATAATAATTGATGAATTAAATAATATTCTGTCAATGGCAAATTTTTAATTTATTTTAAGCTTGAACAGTTTCATTAGTAAGGTAGGAGTACCTCAGGGCGTGCTACTTGGTTCACTTATATTTAATTGATTTTGAAGCTTACGCCTTTGTTGAATTTATGTAAACTGTATTTCAACGTTAACTTAGACGGCATTGAGAGGAAATATTAATAAGAAAAGAGCGACCATTTCGTACCTATTCACCGCTTCGACAAAATGAAAACAATAAGCTTAATAAGTGTCATAATGTAAACCTTAACACGTCCACACATTCCCCATATTTATAGAGA
The DNA here is from genome assembly GCA_932527185.1 of Ecliptopera silaceata. Taxonomy (NCBI): domain Eukaryota; kingdom Metazoa; phylum Arthropoda; class Insecta; order Lepidoptera; family Geometridae; genus Ecliptopera; species Ecliptopera silaceata. Next base: position 3,774,739 of record OW052209.1, on the reverse strand, counting down.
AGGGCATTACTCAGAAACGTGAAGGGCTTTCCACATGCAACCGACCACGAAGACGGACAAAAAACAAAAAACTAAAGTTTTAAGGACTTTCAGTCCATACAAGGTACAGTAGTTATTGTCAGTTTATTTTCACCGAATAACATGAAATTCGCAATTCAACTAGTAAAAGGTGATATTTGAAATTAAAACAAATTAGAAAAAAATAAAACAAATCACAAACATAATTGAAATTAAAACAAATAAATAGTTACTTATTAAAATAAATAAATATGTAGTTACTTATTAAAAATAAACTTTGAATAATTCGATAAGAAAAGGTTGTATTGAATTTTTTTAAATTTGTTTAAGCCATATGAGACCACTACAAGACTGCGACCATAAAAAAAGAAGAAGAAAAACATGCATATTAATTAATTTTACTAGGTAAATTAAATACCAAGACACAATTTCTTTTCTATACACTTTCAGTTTGAATTTATCTTACATCTAGGTTAAATAAATAAATAATTAACAAATTACCTTAGTCTTGATATTTCTCTTAAAATCTCATTGAAATCCGTCACTAACACAGGTCGGATCGGATGCTGTAAACAGGACTAACAATACGAATCATTATGCATGCTTCGAAGCTGGAACTAAGCAAACCGCACCATACATTAATACTCGGTAAATGCAAAACGCCACAGAAAGCAATGAATGCCCACATGCCACATGAACTGCAAATAATAACTCCTTTGATAGTTAAAGCTCGTTTCAACCAAAAGTCTGGAGATGGTAGGACAATTACATTACTTGAGAATAGATGATAATAGCTTACGATGTGGTGGAGCTTTATTTTTAACAACGCGACGTTGCAGCGTTCTACGAGGAAATGATAAAGATTACTTTAATCAAAGGTTCTCTGGTATTTTTTTGGAATTTTCTCCAGCTTTTGTCATTCATTTAAATTAGAATTAAACGTTTGCAATTTAAGTTCTCGAAACCAAGATAGACACATTAGTCTCGGAATTCCGAATATGTAAGGATAATCCCTGATGATCCCTGATGAATCCATGACCCCATGATGGTTTTTGTGATTTTTAGTTTGAAGATTCCATGATTTTTTATTTTTTAAAGACTCGTTTACTACTTTTTTTATTTTAAAGATTTATTAAACCTATCAAGTACCTACCTAAGTATTTATATTACTAGATTAAGAGTTTATTTGTAGGTATATATAAAATACATAAAAAAAAGGTGAGCTATCTGCAGACCGTTGCAAACGATCAAAAGATAGCTCAAAAAGCGCATTGCCGTTTGGAAAACAATTAACTTTGATAATTTAGCATGCTTGTCGTGATCGTGAAACAGGATCATTTATCTAATTCAATTTTGCCGAAAGTACTGCCGGGTACTTTCAATATAATTGTTAATTCATCATTCTGTCGAATAGAAGGTAGGGGTTGGAAATGGTTGTATACTTGCACTAAAAAGCATTTCACAGTGGTTATATTAAACTAGCTGAACCCGCCGCGACTTCGTCCGCGTGCCGTTTTAAGATATTTTGCGATAACCCATTACCATTACTATCTTCTTATGAAAGAAATTGACGGTAAAGTGCAGTCTAAGAAGGAAAACTTAGTACATATTGGTACTTATTCTTAAAACCGGGCAAGTGCGCACGAAGATTTTCGTACCGTATCTATGGCCCGTTGCCCTTATCAATATCGAATAAATAAAATTTACGTTTATATATAAGCCCCCTTGAATATTAATTATGCGTGATAGTTAGAGAATTTAAAATAGACAGAAATTAAACACTCAGTAATACGATCTAGTTTTACCCTTTGGTTACCGAACCCTAAAAACCCAATAACGTAAACTACTAAAACATAAGTAATCAAAACTCACTAAATTACCGTTACCGTAAGTAAATAAATCAGGCCAAGTGCGACTCGGACTCGCCCGCTATAAGTTCCGTGCCATACCTATGTAAACGATTAAGAAAAAAAACATGTTTTTGTACCTATGCGAACCCTCTAAGCATGTTCTGTTTTTAGTATTTGATATCTATGCCGGACTAAAATATAATAACTATGTCCGGTTAATGTACAACCATGGAAAGCACGACCCGGAATGTACGACCACGGAAAGCACAGCCAGGAATACGCAACCAGGAATTCTCAGCCAAAATGTACATGAAATCCGGGCTGCGCATTCTCGACATGTGTTAGGAATGTCCAACCACGGAATGTAGAGCCGTGGAAAATACAACCATGGAATTGGCGTCTATTGCTCTGATTGGTCGAAATCAATTGGAATGAATTGGGTGCATGGAAAGAGCCTCCTCGTGGCACACACCGGTAACAGCTAGGCACGGTAAAGCAGTGTCTAGTCTGGCTAATCTTTCCAATACGATGCTACAACAAAATACAGTTGTAGCATCGACACGATAAGAAGAAGAAGATTGGTCGAAAGCCTAGCCTATGCTTCGTTTAGATGAAACCAAAGATTAAAATGTTACTATCCCATTTTGATAAAGATAGACTGCACAGATTATAATATGAAAAGAAAACAATTCAATTCAATAATTGTTATCTGGCAAATGGTTCAACGCATGTAGGTTCTGGCGCGGTTTTCTATATCAAACTAACGCTCGTCGCTTCGCTCCTCGCACCTACTGTGACGCATCACACATGAAAAAAAATCAGTTTAAAAATAATATTTTGACAGTGGCATAGTTAGCTACTTGTACATGATCGGCTAAACGAAAAATTCGAGTAAGCGCAAACGAAGCATATGCTATGACGTCATTTGGCATCAAATTCCCAACACGTGTCGGGAATGTACAACCATGTAATACACAGCCACGGAATGCACAGCCCGGAATTGGATGCCAAAATGGTCACCGATTCCGGGCTGTACATTCCGTGGCCGTGTCATTATCCGATAGGGCGTTCGATGGTACCGCCAGCATATCAGTGTCGGCTCCGATATCCGATATCGAGACGGACAATATGAAAGACAGGTACATTTTTCATACATTTTAGTTACCCGGATATCGGATCAGCGTCCGACACCGATATCGGATCGGATAATGTGAAAACGCTCTGACTCTCAAACTTGATTGAAATCGTTCATAAAAAACGCTACTACAAACTTCCTTTTTGCAATATTTGGTGTAAAATCAAGTCATTAATGTGCGTCTCAATTTTCATTGACTTTCGTCTATAAATAACGTTACAGAAAACTTCCCTCATTTTATTGCATTCATTAGAGTAAAATTGTCACAAAGCGCCTCTTAATAATTTGATTAAAATTCGTCGATTTTTATCGTTACAACACACTTGCCCCCTTTCCCACGGAGGAATTTTAAAATATTATTATGAAAATAGTTATATATTTTATAAAATATTATTATATTAAAAAAACAAACCATCTAAGTAAATTATGTCTTTGTATGAGACTATAAGCGCCCCTTGATTATTTAACATTTTGTTTTTAAATATTTATTCGTCATTAGCGGTAATTGGGTACGCAACCCTAGATAACTTAGCAAAATAACTCGATTCAACGAAAATATTGCTAATACCGATCGACTTACCTATAACACATTGCCAAAACGCACCGATAGCGCGTTCTAGGATTACGCCACGCATGACAGCGCCATCTATACTCGAAATCGTATACTAAATCGTATACGATCGAAATTTTAAACTTAGGGAAATTTTTACAGGGAATTTTTTCTAGAGAAATTTTTACATTTAGCAAAATCATCCCCAGATGATTTTGCTAAATGTAAAAATGCAGATCTATTTTATTTTGTGTCAACATTATGTGTATCAAGTTTCAAGTCAATCGGTTCACAATAAAGATAAACTGCACAGATTATAATATGAAAAGAAAACAATCCGATTCAATAATTGTTGTCTGGCAAATGGTTAAACGCATGTAGGTTCTGGCGCGGTTGTCTATATCAAACTAACGCTCGTCGCTTCGCTCCTCGCACCTACTGTGACGCATCACACGTGAAAAAAAATAAGTTAAAAAATAATATTTTGACAGTGGCATAGTTAGCGAAAAATTCGAGTAAGTGAGTATGACGTCATTTGGCATCAAATTCCCAACACGTGTCGGGAATGTACAACCATGGAAAACACAGCCACGGAATGCACAGCCCGGAATAGGATGCCAAAATGGTCACCGATTCCGGGCTGTACATTCCGTGGCTGTGTTTTCCTTGGTCGTGTAATCACGGCACCCATGATTGTGGTGATTTCCATACTCTTTACCTTAGGTTAAAAGAAGACCCAATCAGTTTTTTTTTAATTACCTACTTAAGAATGCCTAGAGAATGTTTCTTCGAATTACTGGAATTAGATAGATATAGTAAGTATTTCAATTTCATTTATAAAATCCTCCACATTTATATCAATAAATGACTCCTCCACATTTATATCATCCATTATAAATTACCGTTTAGAAATTTGCCTCCTTCTTGTCACCGCACTATGAACGCACTGAACTGAACACGTGGGGTTGCGACACGACGTTGCCGTCCTGCTGTCGAACGCTCGCGGTACGGACGCCGCACTGTTTCCGCACCGTGCATTTTGTATGAAAACATACGACCGTCCGTCCTTACGCCGAACGACGAACGCACCGCTTCGGCACTGCAGCGGTCCGATACGAAACGCATAAATTGAAAGAGCCCTAAGAGCGTTTTCACATTATCCGATCCGATATCGGTGTCGGACGCTGATCCGATATCGGGGTAAGTAAAATTTATCAAATATGTCCGGCCCGATATCGGATATCGGAGGTACATATTTCATACATCTTACTTACCCCAATATCGGATCAGCGTCCGACACCGATATCGGATCGGATAATGTGAAAACGCTCTGACTCTCAAACTTGATTGAAAGCGTTATCTCATTATCCGATAGGGCGTCCGATGGTACCGCCAGCATATCGGTGCCGGCTCCGATATCCGATCTTTATCTTTATCTTTATCTTTATCTTTATCTTTATCTTTATCTTTATCTTTATCTTTATCTTTATCTTTATCTTTATCTTTATCTTTATCTTTATCTTTATCTTTATCTTTATCTTTATCTTTATCTTTATCTTTATCTTTATCTTTATCTTTATCTTTATCTTTATCTTTATCTTTATCTTTATCTTTATCTTTATCTTTATCTTTATCTTTATCTTTATCTTTATCTTTATCTTTATCTTTATCTTTATCTTTATCTTTATCTTTATCTTTATCTTTATCTTTATCTTTATCTTTATCTTTATCTTTATCTTTATCTTCATCTTCATCTTCATCTTCATCTTCATCTTCATCTTTATCTTTATCTTTATCTTCATCTTCATCTTCATCTTCATCTTCATCTTCATCTTCATCTTCATCTTCATCTTCATCTTCATCTTTATCTTTATCTTTATCTTTATCTTTATCTTTATCTTTATCTTTATCTTTATCTTTATCTTTATCTTTATCTTTATCTTCATCTTCATCTTCATCTTCATCTTCATCTTCATCTTCATCTTCATCTTTATCTTTATCTTTATCTTTATCTTTATCTTTATCTTTATCTTTATCTTTATCTTTATCTTTATCTTTAATAATTTGATTAAAATTCATCGATTAATAACGTTACAAAACACTTGCCCCTTTCCCATGGAGGAATTTTAAAATATTATTATGTAAATATATACAGGGTTACATGGAATGTCGTGCTAGATCCGTTAAGGGCGTGGAGTACCCATCATTTCTGACTTATTTTACTAAGAAACACCTTACCCTAAACTTAACCCATTTCGAGATATTCGACTTTTAAATTTTTATTGAAAATTGCAGACTTTTAGGCTACTAAATTTATTATTGTTTTTTCTGTGCATCTTATTATTATTATTATTGTATTTTTACATGGGTATTAAGATGCTTTAAGACATCAATCATTAAAATAGTGCATAAGTTAATTGAATAGATCGTAGTGGACAAGTGAAACTAATGAAGTAAAAAAATATTTTAGAAGGTTTATTTTTCTCTAAGGGATATCTAAAAAAAATATTATGGCACTCGTTCGGCGGATGTTATAATAAATATCTACGTTTCAACAGCTATCTAACGACGTATAATAATCTAGGGTTTGTATTACATTTCGTGGATAAAAAGTAGTTGGGACGCTCCAGGTTGCAGTACTAACGGTCCCGCGCGAGCAAGACAAGCGAAGATTTATGTAGATGTGAATGAAAGAAAAAATGTGTAGAGACCGGCTAGGGCTGGGAATACAACAGGGGAAATTGTTTTGGTTGTCAGTCTGCTTTTGTGCTTCGTACATAGTGAATGTGATATCGTTTTGCTCTTTTCTCAACTTGGCTGTGATTCTGAACTATTTCTTCTGATTTTGACTACTGTGCTCGTTAACCGGACTCTGATTTGTACCTGTGATACGGAAATGTTGAAAATGACGTCCTAAACATCTGAAGAATATGCTGATATGCTTATTTGTTACGGATACTGCGATTGTGTGTCGACAAATAAAGCAAAGCAAGTCAAATAAAGCAGAGTTCGGTTAACGAGCACAGTAGTTAAAATCAGAAGAAATAGTTCAGAATCACAGCCAAGTGGAGAAAAGAGCAAAACGATATCACATTCACTATGTACGAAGCACAAAAGCGGACTGACAACCAAAACAATTTCCCCTGTTGTATTCCCAGCCCTAGCCGGTCTCTACACATTTTTTCTTTCATTCGCATCTACATAAATCTTCGCTTGTCTTGCTCGCGCGGGACCGTTAGAACTGCAACCTGGAGCGTCCCAACTACTTTTTTTCCACGAAATGTAATACAAACCCTAGATTATTATACGTCGTTAGATAGCTGTTGAAACGTAGATATTTATTATAACATCCGCCGAACGAGTGCCATAATATTTTTTTTAGATATACCTTAGAGAAAAATAAACCTTCTAAAATATTTTTTTACTTCATAAGTTTCACTTGTCTACTACGATCTATTCAATTAACTTATGCACTATTTTAATGATTGATGTCTTAAAGCATCTTATTGCCCATGTAAAAATTCAATAATAATAAAAATAAGATGCACAGAAATAACAATAATAAATTTAGTAGCCTAAAAGTCTGCAATTTTCAATAAAAATTTAAAAGACGACTATCTCGAAATGGGTTAAGTTTAGGGTGGGGTGTTTCTTAGTAAAATAAGTCAGAAATGATGGGTACTCTACGCCTTTAACGGATCTAGCACGACTTTCCATGTAACCCTGTATATGTACATAAATAAAAAATATTTATTTATTTATTATATATATACATACATATTTAATAAAATATTATTATATTAAAAAAACAAACCATCTAAGTAAATTATGTTTTTGTATGAGAAGACTATAAGCGCCCCTTGATTATTTAACATTTTGTTTTTAGTTTTTAAATATTTATTCTATTCGTCATTAGCGGTAATTGGGTAGGTACGCAACTATAAATAACTAATCAAAATAACTCGATTCAACGAAAATATTGCTAATAGGTACCGATCGACTTACCTATAACACATTGCCAAAACGCACCGATAGCGCGTTCTAGGATTACGCCACGCGTGACAGCGCCATCTATACTCGAAATCGTATACTAAATCGTATACGATCGAAATTTTAAACTTTACTTACTCAATTTTAGGGAAATGGGGATGATTTTGCAAAATCTAAAAATGCAGATCCATTTTATTTCGCGTCAACATTATGCGTATCAAGTTTCAAGTCAATCGGTTCAAGGGATAAGAGAAAATGAGACAGCGCCATCTATACTCGAAATCGTATACTAAATCGTATACTAAATCGTATACGATCGAAATTTTAAACTTTACATACTCAATTTTAGGGAAATGGGGATGATTTTGCAAAATCTAAAAATGCAGATCCATTTTATTTCGCGTCAGCATTATGCGTACCAAGTTTCAAGTCAATCGGTTCACGGGATAAGATTCTGCATACAAACTTCAAAGCCTTATTTTAGGGCTCCGGAGCGTTATTTCCAAAATTCCTGCCTTAGTACGCCACACAGTCACTCCAGGAACACGCCTTCCAAATTTCAAGTCTCTAGGACCAGCGGTTTGGGCTGTGGCTCGTACGTCAGCCGTCAGTCAGTCAGGACTTTGATTCTTATTAATGAGAATACTAAATCGTATACGATCGAAATTTTAAACTTTACATACTCAATTTTAGGGAAATGGGGATGATTTTGCAAAATCTAAAAATGCAGATCCATTTTATTTCGCGTCAGCATTATGCGTACCAAGTTTCAAGTCAATCGGTTCACGGGATAAGATTCTGCATACAAACTTCAAAGCCTTATTTTAGGGCTCCGGAGCGTTATTTCCAAAATTCCTGCCTTAGTACGCCACACAGTCACTCCAGGAACACGCCTTCCAAATTTCAAGTCTCTAGGACCAGCGGTTTGGGCTGTGGCTCGTACGTCAGCCGTCAGTCAGTCAGGACTTTGATTCTTATTAATGAGATTGATTCTTATTAATGAGATAAGACGTGTGGCATTCGGGGACTGCCGCAGTAAAGCTGTAGCATTTTTTGCTGGATTACATGTTAGGTTATTTCGTTACGGAATTTCTGGATTCGGTTTCCACGCTCAAGGCCCGTGATAGAAGCTATGCAATAGCTTAAAAATAATAGGTACCTACCTACTTGATTCACAAACAAACTTACTACTATTACAGTATTTACAAGATGTACATAGGTATATATAAAATACATAAGAAACAGTTGAGCTATCTACAGACCGTTGCAAACGATCTATAGACAGCTCAACTGTTTCAAATCAGTAATATTTCAAGTATTTTTATAACCACAGACTAAATATTAGCAATGATTAATCATATTTATAAATCATAATCTAATAAGTGAATGATTAATTATAGATCCTCAAAAATGTTGAATCTATTATTTTTATAAGCACACTAGTGCCATCTATCGGACAACAAGACAATTAAATAGAAAACTAAGTAAACTAACACAGTAGCCAAGACAGTATAGTGGATTGAAATAGATTCGTTCGACAGATCCGAGTTCATACTGAAAGCAATAGAATTGAGAATAGCGACATCTGTGTACATGAAACCACATTAATTTTATGACTAATTTAATTTGCCGTTTTTCAGGAAATGTCTGGCCATCGGCATGTTTTGACACATTGCTCATTAACCTTAGATAAAGTAGATTATTTCTAAGAACTATGTCTCAAATATATAATATTAATAAAACACAGGAATACCAAAACTCAGCTGTACAAATTTTATCCTTTATACAAAAAGCTTTTTCAGGATAAACCTACAACTGTATTTTTTATTTTATTTTTGTTTTTTCTATACTGTAACATTTAAACTGTACCTACTACTGTTTTCTAAATATGTACATACATACTTACTTAGTACATGGTACCTAGACACAGAACAAATACTTATTCATGTTCATCACACAAACATTTGCTCTGGGTGGGAATCGAACTCACGACCCACAGCATGAAGGCAGAACTATGTACTACAAACTGAGTTGCAATTATGCACATTAAATAATAATAATAAGTAATAAATAAAGCTGGACAATCCACACAACATCATCTAGCCCCAAGCATAGCAGAGCTTGTGTTATGGGTACTAGAAGACTGACATACTTAATACAATACATTACACATTGTATCTGTTGTAATCTGTTTTTCCGTCTCTCATTTTCATTAATAAAACCCTACACAGTAAGTACCAGGTCTAATACATGGAGCCAATGATCACTTTCATCTGGAGCTGGTAAACAATTCAAATACAAGCTCGAGGATGGATCGACTGAATAGGATGGTATAGGTTCAGACAGCAGCAATTAATACGGCAGGCAGATCAATCGCTTGTCGAACTGTGCAGGCGCTTATGGTGCAGTGCAAGAAACCCGAGGGGCCGTTTTGTAGCTAAACATCCAATAAAAACATATTGTAGTAAGTAAATCGCAACGAGAATATCAGAGGTAGTTTGAAAGTGGCGCCTGTTATTGAAAAAGTGAGGAGTGTAAGATTAGCGTGGTATGGACATGTTATGAGGAGGGATGAAAATCATATTACGTAGAAAGTTATGAATGTGAGCGTGGCTGGGTATGCGAGTAGAGGAAGGCCGAAAAAAAAAGTGGTTGGATTGTGTGAAAGAGGATATGAATGTGAAAGGAGTGGACTCGGATCTGACGAATGATAGGAGTGAGTTTCCACTCACTCCTTATAAAAGACATGTTGTGCCGACCCCACTTCACGTGGGATAAGGGCAGGGGAATGATGATGATGTACTTAGTGAGTAAATCGCAGTGACGCGTGACCCTAGGCTTAGTGAGTATCTAGGGTATATCAGCATTGTTATTCAGCGCGCAATGCAGCCAGTATCATGGGTACGCATCCAATAGATGATTTATTTATAATTAATAGATATTATTTTTATAACTGGTTTGGATCAGTTGAGCTATCTATAAATCGTTTGCAACGGTCTGTAGATAGCTCAACTACTATATATGTCAATGTACATTTTGTAAATACTGTAATAGTCGTAAGCTTCAAGCTTTCAAACTTTTCTGTTTGAATGTTCTAGACTGAGAGATATCTAATAAACTCTTGATCGTTTTCGTTCTTGATTCGTGCTCCCTCTATTGTTAATTCATTATGCATGGAGTGTTAACCTTTAAGTAGTTATACATTTAGTTTAAGACCTAGGCGCTTACTTTACAGTACCTACATATTTAGATTGTAGTAGGTAACCCCAACACCATGTAACATTGTAAAAACTGTTGGTTGAACTTAATGAATAAAAAAAGACGTGTGGCACTCGGGGACTGCCGCGGTATAGCTATTGCATAACATTTGCTGGATTACGCATGCGCAGTGTTAGGTTATTTTCGTTACGGAATTTCTGGATTCGGTCTCCACGCTCAAGGCCTCTAGAAGCTATGCAATAGTTTAATAAAAATAAAAAAATTGCTGGTAATAGAACCCGCTTATCTTTAGCTCTTGCACCACGCGATCCAGTAATCGCCCTCCGGCTGATTGATGATCCCTCCCCTCCCAACTCCGCTATTTAGACTTGAGTGATCCACGGCTTAGGCATAGACAGCTTATTGAAGTAAGGAACCACACTTTATATGACGATCGATGTGGCGCAGCGGGCGAAGGTCCGCCTGCGACGCAGAGGTTGCGGGTTCGATTCCCGTTTTGGGATAAATGTTTGTACGATCTCCAAATATTTATTCCGGGTGTTCTGGGTATTTTATATGTATAATAAAACTATCTATCTATGTAGTGTATTAAATATGTCAGTCTCCTAGTACCCATAACACGAGCTATGCTTAATTTGGGGCTAGATGATGTTGTGTGGATTGTCCAGCATCATTTATTTATATGCAACCAACAGGCGTCACAGACGTCACAGCTCAGTTGGTAGTAACTCTGCCTTCCATGTGGGTCGTGGGCTCGATTCCCACCGAGAACTAACGCTTGTGATTAACTTTAATGTTTGTTCTGTGTATACTACGTATGTGTACTATGTATGTATTTATTTACGTAAAAGGATTCTATCAGTAATATAGATGCCATAACTTTGCTTAGTTTGGGACTAGAGTGTGATGTGTGAAATGTGCGAGCATATTAAAAAAACTTGCAAAAATCTTGCTTTTTAAATACTTAACGAAATGAAACCCGGTGTGCAATAAGTACCTAGTTATTTATGTCGTATTATATTATCAGTTTTTATTGGAGATCTTTGGTACATACCCATACAAAAGATTGGTTCACAATAGCCCAGGACAGAGTGAACTGGAGAGAAGGAAGGGAGGCCTTTGCCCTGCAGTGGGACACCACACGCCGAAAATGAAAATGAATGAAATTTGGTACATGTAGGGCGTAAGCATAGCACCAATTTTAGTTACTTTAAGGTACTATATAGGTAAACCATAATTGTGGTTGCATGCGGTCACATGGGGTTAGACCCAGAGAGATCTATTACCCACAGTACATTACCAGGCTATAGGTTTTTATTTTATAGATAAATGGGACATTATCTACCTAATAAGATATTAAATTAACTTGTCTTTTGGATGTATAATCGAGAATTAATAGTGTCAAAATAAAATGTATTATGTGACAAATCTAATAAACACGTTGTAGAACGTAAGTTGATGATAAAAAATTGTAGTTTTGTTTGTAATTTACAAAGGACAACTTGTTTGTCGACTAGAGTTTCATGGATCACTTTTGTGGCGCGATGGAGGACTTATTTAAGAAATATTATAGTGTGGGTTCGATTCCTACCATCTTAACAATTGTATTTAATATTTTTTGCGGAATCGGAATATACAAATATGACCATCATTTTCGCTCGTTCGTAAATCACTATTTATTTTCATTAATTATTTGACAATATTTTTTATTTCATGACAAAAGCCGATAAAATATTATTTTTCTATAAACATTAGTAAAAGCACAACGAAAAATGATTGGAGAATTACTTTTGACTTTATTATAACTAGTATTGTAACCACCATTGAAAGACATAAACGCGCGCGCTGCTCTGCGCAAATGCTACGCATCTGCAGATACAGCCAATAAAAACTAAGTGAGCTATAGAAACTATCTTAAAAGACTCATGTAAGTACTTTTAATATAAATTATCCACTCACAATAAATTATCGTATTCAATTAACCATTCTCACTTACCACCGCGAAATAAATCGACCCAAATTATGCATAAAATGGTCCGGAGCCGAGCTCATTACGTGAAACGAAACAAAGAAGTACAGCCGCGTTAATATCGCGTTTCAATAGTTAATCACAGGGCACGATCAATGCCGGCCGATTATTTTATAGCTTGAATAAAAACAATAAGTTGAGCGGGCGGAGCGTATCACCAATATCAGTTTGATATGCGAGGAGTTTGATTCGCCGGGTCGCGGACGCCTTAAGGCGGGGCCATGCCGAGAGGGGCGCGCATTGTCCGCGCTCGCCATACCATTTGGTGGCAGTCGCGCCGACCGACGTATCTGCCGTGTCTATCTGCCGGTTACCGCGTTTTATGTTCGTTCGTCGCGTGTGACAGTAGACAGTGCCTCCGTGGTTAGTTCTCCCTCGGGCTCAGCACAGCCGCCAAGATTCGGGTGAAGAATCGTGAGCCGGTGCCGGCGTATGCCATGGCCGACGCCGACCGAGACTCGGACCTAGGAGACGACAGCCCTGTGGTGAGTACGCTACCTTCATTTTGCACTTTTCACAGCCTCTTTCAAACTACCTCATCTAACCAATCCAAATATTTTCACCAATCTATATAGTTTTCTAAAAGAAGACTTCTAAAGACCCTTCAAATACAATCTAAAGATTTTCTCTATACACCCAATTTATCATCTTTTAAAAAAAAATAGTTTTTAATATAAAGTAGATGATATAAACTAAGCTTTAATTATATATAAGTACAAGAAGATACAGAATATTTTGTTTACCGTGTGCCGTTTGTTACGCTGTGGTAGGTATTTTTGTTTACACGTGGTGATTGATATTGCATTTTTCAGTCTAATTAGAATGTAGGTTTAAAAAAACATTTAATACATCTTATAAGATTTCATTTATTAGTTTTAATGTAAAGCTTTATGTATAAAAACTTCAGTGTTTTAAAACAATTGACATCTGAATTTCAATTGTTTTAGAACATTATTTAAAGAGTGAATGGAAATATATAATTTCTTATTTTTAAAAACTCTCTAGTAGGTACTTATGTAGTTTTCGTTGTACTTACTTTTTTTTGCAATGATTAATTACATTGCTTTTGTACTTACCATAATTATGCTCTAAATAGTTGTTATGACAACAACGCATTAGGTAGGTAGGTATACAAATCTACCTTACCTTATTAAAAATTTGCGGGTACTTAATTACTTTTCTATTAAGTATTTAAGTACTTATTTTGTTAACATTAGATTACATGTAATCCAAGTATATAAATTATGTTTGTAATTTATCATTTTTAAAATTCTACCCTTTTATCATTGTCATCATCTCGCTTTCATTCAACTGCTGATTTTATCAAATTTGAATAAGTATAGCTTTTTGTCCACCTTTCTTTTATCTAAATAGGTAAGTATAATTCTGTTTAGTTATTTAGTATTTATTGAATTGATGTAAACATACTTACAACAAACAAACATTTAAACATGTAATATGCGGATATAAAGATAATGCTTATAAGCGACTTAGTTATACCCAAAATCATTTATATGAAAGATCATTAGGCCTAAATAAAAATAATAATTTGCCTAATTAATAATTAAAAAAAAAAAAAAAAATGGCATGTCAAGCTGCATCCACACGTGTGCCATCATTACGAGCTCGGCTTTTACAAAATGGCGCCGATATGATTATTAATAACAAATTCGGGCTTCGCGATTCGGTTTCAAGTTTATTTTATTATGGGATACGACCCTTCCAACATCTGGTTTGGCTCTAGGAAATATGAATGTATTGTTTATTTAGCGGAACCGTTTGTCGCTATTCATAATTTAACAAAAAAACTTCGTAGGCAAATCTTTTTGGTGAAGGAATTAAAAAAAAAGAAGAACAAAACTTTTTTTATTGTAATTCTTAGTAATTAGTAAGGAGGTTTAGCTTTAGAGAAAAGTTACAGCTATCAATTATGTTTTATTTATGAGTTTAAATAATATTTATTTATAAATACGTCTTATAATCAGTGTTGCGAATTTTCACACAAACCAGATTGATTTACAGCACAAATTCTAAACTAACTTCGAATCCTGGAATTCTAACGATCAGAGATCTGAAGACTTTATTATCGCTTACCTGTATAAGACATCATTAGGCGGTTATTTCTGTTACCGCCAGATATAATGCTTTGACTCAATCAATTTACTTGGATCTTTGGCGACAGCGACATCTCTTGGGAGGCCAGCACGCACGATTTATTATCCCAGCAGATCTAGAGGGTTTAGATTAATTAATCAAAACTAGCTGTCATTCACGATCACAGACTAAACATAGCCAGAGACTATAGACCACAGAGAACGTCAACGTCAACTTCCTGTTTCTGTCAGACGTTCCATTTATTGAAATAATTGGCGCGTTTTTGAATTTGTTTCTCCGTTGACAACACTGTCTCGACACCTTTTAATTTTAATTATGCACATGTGAATTCATTTCGGATGGTTCCGAGAAGTTTTATTTGCGAAATGTAGGTAAATCATTTTCTTATAGAACGTGGCCTATTTACAAGAATATTTCAATAATAATATTTTTGAGATTAAGTACTTCAGTGATTGAATACTTATTGACAGTTCTTTAAAAATTATGATTTCCGTCAAAGTAATCTGTTATTTTTTTTTAACTTCATCATCATAGTATCTACTTTATCCTTCAATCCAATTCAGACTTTGTTCAATTGATTTGAATGAATGAATGAATGAACGGTTATGTCTATGACCGAGTTTACAAAAGAGGATGTGTTGAAAAAGTTTAACACAAGTTTTTATGTCAGGTGTCATGATCTACCTGGTCGCGTGCGAAGTAGGGTCATCTCGAGTTACAAGAACCTTGTGATTTGTTACTCAATTATATTATAGTTTTTATGTACTTATTTCACTATTTTTATTTTTTTGATATGGCTAAATTCACTAGTGCAGGGTTGATTTGGCGTTACACTTTGTAAGTAAGTAGATATGAAATACATTTGACGAAGAATCTTGTAGAAAATACCGAAGTATCTTTTTGTTTTGGTTTTCATATAATTGTCGAAGGACTTTTCATGACTATTCGATAATATATAATATGCACATATGTTTGCCAAGATAATAGCCGACTCGTTATTTTTTATCGAGAAAATATTATCATTAAGTACTTACTTAAAAAAGTTTTTATTTGCATATAAATATGAACATGACTCGACAAAAGATCTATTGTCATCTGAACACGGGAATCGAACAAGATCCTTTATCTCTCATTGATATTCAATATATCTGTCCCGAATCGTATTGACATACATTTTTTTTTCTGGCTTTGTCAATACAATATTATTTATAAAGAAAAGGTTGTGTGGGTCGCTTGGCTGCTGTTACACCGAAATGAGCAAATGTAAAAAAAAAAAAAAAATTCGTTTTATTGCGAATAGTGAGACTATATGTATACATCATCTCACTATTCCCAATAAACCAATCGATCATTTTATAAAAGAGTGTTTCACATATTCTATTTTGTATAAAGTACCTTAATAAGTATTAATATAATAACAAATAAGTAACTAAGGAAATATACACCACTATTTTTTAATTACCAGAAAAAAAATAATGATAGCTGCAGCAGAGGCTACTAATGATGATGGCATTGTCAAAAGTATTAATTATTGCACTAGCACAAAGTTATCGTACTTTCTTTTTAACCGAAAACTGGCACAAATTTATGGTCACAATACTAGAAACTACTCGTAGTATTTACACGAGCCTATCTCATACGCACTTCATTCAAGATCTCATTCCATCTCCTTCCTACCTAACTACGTCATCGCCCTGTCTCACTCTATTCTCGCTCGTCTAACTAATTCAAGGGGTTATGTAGGTACCTACAGAAAAAAAAGTCTTTTTGTTTTTAAAATAATTTTATTTGTAATCAATTGCAACTTCCCCTTCATACTTTTACGGGCTTAGGACCGGCAAAATTACGTCTTGTCGTTTAACTTTATGAAATGCGTCTATTATATATCGTCGTTTCATTCTTCAGATACAATTAACTTAGGTAGTGCCTTAAGCCTACACGAGGAATTCGCACGTTTAGAGAATCGATTTTTTTTATCGATTATTTATTTTTTGGTACTTTTTTATTTCTTTATGTGGCAACACTCACTTTCCGGTCGGTCCGGTCGGTTGACAGCTACTCATTCCTTTCTTGTGCGAGGCAACGTTCGCACGTGCCTTCCAACTTTATAGTGAAAAAACAGTGAAAAAATACTTTTGTTTCGTCACTATTATGCCGAAAAGAAGAAATGAAGAAAAAATTAAGCGTTATCAACGCAAAATTCGAAAAATGGAGCAGGAGCAGCGAAAGTACAACCGGATTATTTATTCGTCGTCGGAGGACTCGGATAACTCATCAGGTTAGTACAAAATAATAATAAGAGGTGAACCTAACATCGTATTCCTTACGCCTGGAGGTTGACCGTGTGTCATCACGAAGGCAATTTACCTAAACCTAGAGGTTAACCGCGGGTTAACACGAAGGTATTTCGGATTCATCTAAGAGATGATTCCGATAAAATGTAAAGATGTGTAATCAAGAGGTGGATCGAGTATCCTCACAATGGTCTAGAAAACACTTCATACATGTGCAGCATACAAATACACGCATGAAAAGAAAATTTTCCGAAAATTTTCGAACTACCCTCAAAAATTTTATTTTATCCATAACGTTGTTATCATTTGTTTAAGATGACGACCACAACGCCGGCATCAACCCTCAGCCCCTAGACACCATAAACGATGACTTGGAGGCCCCGAACAGTGAGGAAGTAAAAAATGACGGTGAACAAGAACCGGAGTTAGATCCGGATATTCTTACCGCATTGGGTGAAACCACCGAAGAAACGCCCAAATATGGCCCAAAAATTCACGAAAAACTTTCGCGTCTATGGCTACCTATTCTCCGAAAGGGCATGGATAAGGAATCGAGAGAAAAACTTGTTAAAGAATATCCGATTCCTGAAAATTGTCCGCTACTTCAAGCTCCAAAACTAAATCCCGAGATTTCGGCCGCGGTGAACGAGGCCACTCGTACTCGAGATAAAAGGGTAGAAAGCGTACAGCAACAGCTGGGTCAGAGTATATCTGCCCTTAACAAGGGCTTAGAACTTCTTCTCGACGAAGGTAAAGACAGACTTCAAGCCGTCAAATTCCTCAGTGACAGCTGCAGACTCTTGTGCGATCTGCACTTTACAGAATCTGAGGCTAGAAAGAAGTTTGTGACCCCAGGATTGGATAAATCCTTTTTGAACATCATGCAGGATGTTGAACGGGACGAAATGCTTTTTGGAAGCAAACTCTCAGAAAAGATAAAGGCCACAAAGGTGATCGAGAAACATGGGTTGCAGATTAAGAAGCCTCCTCCAAACACCAAGGCGCCTTCTACATCATTTCAAACATCAACCAACCGCTCACGCCCCCAGGGAAACTGGAACGGCCCTCCTCGCTTCTCGTCAAACAGGGGGGGGAGGGGAGGGCAAAGGAAAGCAGCTCCTACAGCACGGAGAACTCCGGCGAGCAACACCGTTCAACCGAAGTCTTCAGCACAGAACAAGCAGCGTGCACCAACACAGCAATAGAGGTACACGCTGGAAGAATCCAGTATTTTTATGATTGTTGGCTTCGCATAACCAATAATTCACAAATACTTAAATGGATCTTAGAGGGGTACTCTATACCATTCTGTAAAAAAGTGAGACAGTTATCGTCTCCACGTAACTCCCTTTCTGGCAGCGACTACTTAGATATGGCACAAGCCATCAAAAAGTTATTGGACTTAGGCGCAATTTCAGCGTGTTGTAGATCCAAAAATGATTTTGTCTCTAGCGTTTTTTTAGCACCCAAGGCAAACGGATCCAAAAGATTTATTCTAAATTTAAAATCTTTGAATAAATACATTTTGACCACTCATTTTAAAATGGAGGATCACAGAACAGCAGCTAGGCTTTTACCTAACAAGGGTTTTATGGCAAATATTGATTTAAAAGAAGCTTATCTTTTAGTTCCTATAGCAAAAAATCACCGCAAGTACTTACGTTTTGAATTTGATGATAAATGCTTTGAGTTTACTTCTTTACCTTATGGATTATCAGTCGCTCCTAGGGTCTTTACTAAATTAATGAAAGAAGTTATAAATTACTTACGACAACAGGGTTTTAAATCAGTAATTTATTTGGACGATATACTCTGTATCGGTAATACCTATGATGAATGCCGTGAGAACATTAATGCAACAGTATCGTTGCTGAAATGTTTAGGGTTCGTCATCAATTATGAAAAGACTAACCTCGAACCTCGTCAAGTTTGCCGATTTCTAGGTTTTATGTATAACTCATTGGACATGACACTTAGCTTACCGGAAGACAAAAGATCTCGCATAATGCAATTAGTTAGAAAGTTTTCTCTACTCCCAAGGTGCTCCATTAGAGAACTGTCTCAATTAATCGGAGTGCTAACAGCAGCGTGCCCGGCTGTTAAGTATGGTTGGTTGTACACAAAAACTCTCGAACGCCAAAAATACCTAGCACTGTTAACGAACGACGATTTCGAAGCAAAAATAAATCTATCCCCCGTTATACTACCCGACCTTCAATGGTGGAAACGGAACATTATATCGATCAATAACGGTATGAGACCTGACAAAAACTTTGCTCTGGAGATTTTTACGGATGCTTCGAGATCTGGTTGGGGTGCCGCATGTAATGGGGAACGAGCAAATGGTGGCTGGAAGGATAGTGAGCTATCCTATCACATAAATTACTTAGAACTACTCGCAGTGTTTCTTGGCTTAAAGAGCTTTGCCCACTCGTATTCTAATTGCGCTATTCTTCTTCGTGTAGACAATACAACGGCTTTATGCTATATAAATCGCATGGGCGGAATTAGATTTCCACATTTAAATGATTTGACGAAAAACATCTGGCAATGGTACGAAAAGCGAAATATTTTTATTTTTGCGTCCTACATTAACACACATGACAATATCGAAGCCGATGAAGAGTCACGAAAAATAAACGTAGACACGGAGTGGGAAATATCTGATCGCGCTTATAAAACGATTACCGAGACTTTAGGTGAACCAACAATAGATTTATTCGCTTCTCGTACCAATGCAAAATGTGTTCAGTACATTTCATGGAAACCAGATCCCGACGCGATTTCAGTTGATGCATTCACAGTTGTTTGGAACTCTAAGTTCTTTTATGCATTTCCACCGTTCTCTTTGATTTTAAAATGCTTGCGAAAAATAATCAGTGACAAAGCCACTGGCATATTAGTCTTTCCTTTCTGGCCTGGACAGGCTTGGTTTCCACTGCTTAAAAAAATGCTTATCTCTGAGATTATTTTCTTTGAACCTAATCGGGACCTTTTACGTTCTCGTTCCAGGTTACACCACCGGCTTCACACCCGCCTTACACTGGGGGCCGCGACGCTCTCAGGACAGCATTTACACGATTAAACACCCCGATCATAGCACTAGATCTTATGCTAGCCTCAATTTCAGAAAATACAATGAAACAATATTCAGTAACGTTTAAGTTATGGTGGGAGTTTTGTCAGGAACAACACATTAACCCCTTTGAATGCACCTTATCATCTGTGATTGCCTTTTTAGTTAGCACCTTTAATAAAGGAGCATCTTATGGGACAATCAATAGTCATCGCTCTGCCCTATCATTACTCCTTGGGAATAACATAGGATCAGATGAGCGGATAAAACGCTTACTGAAGGGTATGTATAGGCAAAAGCCAGCCTGCCCTAAATATTCCTCCACATGGGACCCAAAATTTGTGCTAGACTATGTATCTGAATGGTATCCAAATCTTGATTTAAGCCTTGTAAAACTAACCAAAAAATTATCAATTTTATTAGCTCTGTGTACTTCTCATCGCGTACAAACGTTCTCGTTGATTAGAACTACGAATATCACTAGATGCCCTTCAGGCATAAAAATCTTGATATCCGATATGATTAAAACCTCGGCACCAGGCCGTGAGCAACCAGTTCTGTTCTTACCTTATTTCATAGACAAGCCAAGTATATGTCCAGCCAAGACACTCGACGACTATCTTACCGTAACAGCAAAGCTACGACCAGTGGCGAATGATAGTCTCTTACTTACTCACAAAAAACCGCATAAAAAAGCATCGTCGCAGACTATAAGTAGGTGGATAAAACAGACTTTGGCAGAGAGCGGCGTTGACGTTTCAATATTCAGTGCACACAGCACCCGTCACGCATCCACCTCAGCGGCGGCCTCTGCGGGAGTCTGTATTGACACCATCAGAAAAACAGCTGGATGGTCCACCACTTCTACAACGTTTGCTAGATTTTATAATCGTCCAGTGTCAGACGATGGACTCTTTGCTCGAACTGTTTGCGCCATCAATCCATAGTTATTGTCACATAGGACCAAGATTGATCTTTCATAAATTATTATTCCGATGAATGTTGATTACATTAGAACGTAAGAAGTGTTCTATATTTTGTTATAAATTAAAGTTTTCTACTTATCGATTGTTTTACTGACGCAAAAAACACTTAATCTAACCAGTAGTCTCTAAACATCTACCTAAGTTAATTGTATCTGAAGAATGAAACGACGATATATAATATAAGATCAAACGAACTTCTTGAAGTGAAGTTCGATCATTATTATATGAGTCGTTTCATTCGAAGATACAAGGTTCCCGTACCCGCCCGATCCCGGCTAGTAGAAAACTTCTATATACTTACTCTAAACAAGAATGAGTAGCTGTCAACCGACCGGACCGACCGGAAAGTGAGTGTTGCCACATAAAGAAATAAAAAAGTACCAAAAAATAAATAATCGATAAAAAAAATCGATTCTCTAAACGTGCGAATTCCTCGTGTAGGCTTAAGGCACTACCTAAGTTAATTGTATCTTCGAATGAAACGACTCATATAATAATGATCGAACTTCACTTCAAGAAGTTCGTTTGATCTTATATTATGCACTGTTTTAATTCCTGCGCACTGGTAGGCTCACTCACATACACTAGTCTTTTTATTTCGCTCCACAAAAATAAGTCCATGGGTGTCAGGTCGGGTGAGCGCGGGGGCCATGGAACAGGGCCGCTGCGGCCGATCCAATGGTTGCCAAATGGTTTTGCTTTAGCTCACGCAATGGAATATCGTCCAACATTGTATTCACCATAGTTCGCATCAGGTTTAGGTACGATTCACCTGTGAGGCGTCCTTCGATGAAAAATGGTCCGATCAATTTATCATTGAGTATTCCTGCCCACACATTTACACTAAACCTATGTTGGAACGAATGCTGCTTTGTAAGTTTCGGGTTCCGAGTTGACCACCAATGTTCATTGTGTTGACAAAAAGTACGCGCGTAACATGTGCGCATACTCTCTCGACGTGTATTGATATGCCATCGCAACACGATTACACGATTAACGATAAATAACACGAGTGATAATGATATTACGTGCGCAGCGCAGTGTCATCTCACAAACTACCCGCCGCCGCCACGCCGGGCCATTTTAATAAAATAAAATTACATTTCTGTGCAAATGTTGCCTTTCTATACATGTTTAAGAAGCATTATCCAATTATTCATATCCGATTGATATATTAACAATATTATCCACGACAAATCAGTAGATTTTTTGAAATATAAAGTAGCTGGATTTATTGATTTAATGTTTTGAGACAAACATTTATTCTCTCAAATTGATATTAATAAAACAGTTATTACAATTATTACAATTCATTACAGCTGATATAATTTATAAAAACAGTTGCAAAATGATGCATTGTGAATATTATGTGGGTTTCATAAACGGGTTAGATTTGCAATTGTCTAGCTGTCAAATACTAAATGATTGAGCATATAATAACTTACTTTGACATACAAATATGAAATTATTCTAACAGCCAATGTTGTTCTTAGTAATTAAAATGCAATTACAAACAAAATCCAATTCAAATCAATAATTTTTGAGGTTCAAATGTTACCTACTAATAAATATTTACGGACATTTCATACATCTAGTCTCAAACTAAGCAAAGCTTGTACTATGGGAAATATACTGTTGATAGAATAAATAAATACATTTTTAATTGTACATACATAGAATGTTGCTTTAGAAATCCTCAGATTTAGCACCATTAATACCTAAAATACTTAAGGTCAGTGTGGGTAAGTCCGTCTGGGCCCTAAGTCCGTCTAGTGGCAATAACTTCCGTTTTTGAATAGCTAGAGCCATATAACTCGGTAGGTAAAACAGTATCATTGAGTTTGTTCGAACTAGGGATAATAGATGTCGCTAACATCTTAATGTTGGAAAAAATTTGACAACCAATTTTTTCCGCGAAATTAACTTGAAGTTGAAGTTTGACGTCTCGTCGAAAAACGAAAAAAAAGGTGAGAAATCTAAGGAGTTTTCTGAGTATCTGTGATAACGTAGGCCATTTACAGATTCGGGAATGTATATCTGGTGTCTGATTCAAAAATAACGCATTAGTTTCGTAATTATAACAAATAGAAAAAATCCAAGCTTCGAATGTTATAGTTGGGAAGTCCGTCTACTATACATAAGGCAAGTCCGTCATATGCCGGTCTTGCCTTAATTCCAGATATTGTCAACCTTTTTTCTAAGTTCAAATTTTATAATTATTTTATACTGTTTATTCAACTTGTAAGTATTATTCGCCTGTCTACGAAAGTGAACTCTTTTCAGGGTTAAGCTTGCCTCTGTAAATCTAATCTGTTTAAGTTTATTTTTCTGTATTTACTTTGTGTATAATAAATAATTAAGTGAAAGATGGTATGTTTGCAAGAGGACTAGCATTAAGTATTCTTTAAAAGTTTATAAATTGTGAATACATATTTTGGAAGCATGGAACTATCCAACCTTTTTTTCAGTTTCTGATTTTTTATACCTAACTCATGTAGGATTGCACATCATTTCGGACTTTGTGAACATTTATCGTTTTAACAAAGATCTGATTTAGAAAATTATCCCATACTCATTTATTTCGTACTGGCAGAAAGTGTAATAAATGTAGCTACAGATCCGGCAATAGTTTGCCACACCATTTTTAAATTCATACATAACATTATTAACGATTACTTGTTTACAAATAAAGGTTCTTGTGTATTGATTTGTATGTTATTGACAAAAAAAATCGTAAGTGGGTACTTTGTGAAAATGTTTACAACCACTGAAAGTACATCATCAGCAAAGATATGCCGGACTTGCCCTTGATTTTAATAATTTTATTTTTCTTTAAAAGTATACCTTATAGTCACACGTTTAAAACACGTATTTCAACGGCAGCTTTTCATCATTTATCGATAAGGTTTTCATACATATCGGCTCACTAGTTACGATTTTATTGCTACTAGACGGACTTGCCTCAAACTGGTTGGGAAGTCCGTCTAAATGCCTACTTTACAAAAAAATGCTATAGATCTGAAGACAATCACAATTAACCCTACTTTTAGATAGATATAGAAAGATAAATGTAATACCAATGTTTTCCGACTACTTAAAGTAACTAATAAATTTTATTTCTATTTTTAAAGTTAAATTGAAATTCAATTTAAGAAAACTATGCCGGACTTGCCCACACTGACCTTACATAAATAGTATTTATAATAAACTTCCCAGCATTTTTCATTCAATAAATTTACATTTTACTAAGAAAAATACCCGTAGATGTTATTGAAAATCGTTATCACTCACGACATTTCGTATCAAACTATAAAATTAATTTTGATATAAAAAATCATATGCTATAAATCATTCAAACTATTACAATCCTACTGTATTTATAGATAAGGGTTATTATTGTATCAATTGAATGTGGTTGTAAGGTCGTTGCTTGCGCGGGCGCCCGCATGGTGAAACAATTATTTATTCCATCATACCTTCCCTATTAATATCGCATTCTTATTAAATACTGTAATTGGCTATGATGGTTAACGGCTTTCTTTAATTTACTCATAAATAAAATTTTAAATGTATTGAAAATAATATTCCTAAAAGTTTGTCACAAACTTTTTAGTCGAACGTAATTTTTTTGCTTCTTAGAACTCATGGAAAGGATTTGTAATTATAATTGTTTAAAAAATGAATCAAAAAGGTTTAATCTTAATAAAAATTACAAATTGTTATTCCGATTTCTTCGTATCCTAGATGACGTTTTGAAGTTCTAGTCCAGTCAAATTACGAAATAAATAAACATGAGCGAATACAGTTTGGGGACTTTGAGGATCGATAGGGCGGTGTATTCTGAGCATAAATTCCAATTTGAGGGGTTGTACTGAGGTCAGCTCAAGGTCATTTCGATGGAAACGCGTTTCATTCGATATCTCGAGAATGGTTGGTGTTAGGCGAAAAATTGTTGAGACTTTTTCTTTTCCAAACAAAATTTACAAACTTTTTTATTTTAAACTTTTTTTTATAACATTAATATTTTTCAACTTATTACTCCCGCAAGGCAAAAATTTTACTTTTTTTTCCATTTTTCGTCGTTTTCTCCCCAACCATTCAATTTTATTAAATTTTACCGATCATCAAAGTGTAGATCTTTTAATTATGAACAGTTTTGTGCTTAAACTTTTTTCCGTAATGCCAATACCTTCGGAGTTATATATTACTTTACCGATATATTATTATTTTTATAAATTATTTTTCTATCAATAAATGTGTAAAACAGTTTTAATTGTTAATTTACTTCTTACCCAAATTAACCCAAAAATTTGCCCAAATTAAATACTTAATTTTTAAATAGTTTAATCGATTGACCTTTTTATATTGCGACAGTGGCGCGGATTTCGCTCGGTAAAGTAATATATAACTCCGAAGGTATTGGCACTACGGAAAAAAGTTTAAGCACAAAACTGTTCATAATTAAAAGATCTACACTTTGATGATCGGTAAAATTTAATAAAATTGAATGGTTGGGGAGAAAACGACGAAAAATGGAAAAAAAAGTAAAATTTTTGCCTTGCGGGAGTAATAAGTTGAAAAATATTAATGTTATAAAAAAAAGTTCCAAATAAAAAAGTTTGTAAATTTTGTTTGGAAAAGAAAAGGTCTCAACAATTTTTCGCCTAACACCAACCATTCTCGAGATATCGAATGAAACGCGTTTCCATCGAAATGACCTTGAGCTGACCTCAGTACAACCCCTCAAATTGGAATGTATGCTCAGAATACACCCCCCTATCGATCCTCAAAGTCCCCAAACTGTGTTCGCTCATGTTTATTTAACTCGTTTTTAGCCATAATTTGACTGGACTATTCAAAGGAAAAACTTATCAAACGATATCTCGAGCCAAAATATCGTTTTGCTTTATACAATCTGCTTTCGAGACTCATTCGAGTAGAACTAACACAACGGACTCTGCCAGAAAGCATTTACAGCTATCAAACAGGAACCCACTTTCCCCCTACTAATTCCCCTGAATTCCCCCAACCCTTCTAAATGACAGGGCGGTGAATCACAGACACATATATTATTTAAATCAAGCGGCTCTCACACTGTGATCTATTGACTATTAAAATTGCAGTATGAATAATTTATAGGCATTTATTAGAAAATCTTATGGTAGTGAAATTATAGGCCCTTTCAGCTCAATTTGATTAGGGCTAGCTCAAACCTAGTTTGAGTCAGCTAAGTTTGTTACAGCTCAGATTAGCTCTGTTTTCGATGCGGTTAAATTCCAAACAAGTAGGTAGGCACTAAATGTGCGAGCCCAAAAAAAAAAAAAAATAGGTACCTACAGATTTGTGTAATGACATTGATGTTTTTTCTGTCTGGGTATTTTATTTATCTAGGTATCTAATAAAATATATAAGTTTTCTATCAGCAATCTATGTAGTTCCCAATACACAAGCTTTGCTGGATTTGAAACTAAATGTTGTGTAATTAGAAACAAGATAACCATAATATTTGAGTGCCCGACAATTATTATAAAATTTATTTGAATTTAAGTTTTTTTTTGTTCAACTATGTTTTGGGAAATAAAGAATTTATTTATTTCAATGTTTCTTTTATTTCGCAAAAACACATAGGTACTACTCACATAAACATCTAAGTATATTAACTCAAAATTCTGCACACATACGCTGAGAAATGACCTAAAAAAATTAATCCTTGATTTTTTTTTTAAATATACTTACATCTGTGTAATCAAATTACAAGCTGATTATATTGTGAATCATTTAATATGTCATGCTCAATTATAACATGACTCATCTGTTTTTAATTCGCTATTGTTTAAAAAAATTGCTTATATTTTCCGGGAAATCGATGACTATAATCTTATTTTATACATTTCATATAATTTTTGTTCATAGTTCATAGTTCTAAATAGTAATTTTTTTTTCAACCCGTACTTTTCCACTGCTGGGCAAAGGTCACCCTTTTCCTCCAATAAATAAAATAGTCAATACCTAGTTTAATTTGTTAATTCGTAAGGTCAATTTCAGAATGAGGGTCAATTTGTTTTTGACACATGTCATGTCTAATACCATCTATCATTCAAATGTCAAACACTATAACACGCACATAAGGCCAGTAACAGATCAGTTTTATGCAATTTTGTTTTAGTTTTATATTTATTAGTTTTATAAAAGTTTTAAGGAAATCAACATAAAATTCCATTATTCTATAAGTATACCTACTTATATTTTCATCTAAGTATTGTATGCTAGATACAAGAATAATATAGGTACAAATTATCTTTCAATTAAACAAACCAAAATGGTAGATATCTAGGAATACTTTTTGAAAAAATAAAAGAAAATATTCACGCACATTTGATCCAACGACTTATAATCATAATTTTACCAAAACTTGTACTATGGGAACTAGATAACTTCTTCTATTTAATACTATAACAACTTCAAACTTGATTCTTAAGTCTAAGTAGAACCTTGCAACTCTTATCCCCTTACTAGATGACTGATGATTTGCAAACCTCTATAACTATAATACTAGGTGTATTATAGTTATAGAGGTATTACCATCAGTATTTATACCATTAGTAATAATCACAGTAAAAAAAGTTTTTACTTAAAAAAAGTCTTCATAAACACAATCAAAGTACAAGACACGTCAAATAAATGAATAACAGACGGTGGTTATGTAAGCCGACACTGGGTATCACGCCCGCATTGCTACGTCTTCGCGAAGTCATACACATTTATAATCGCGTTCCGATATTGCGATCGGTGCACGACTGTCCTTAATTAAACATGCAAGAAGGTGCTATGCAATTTAAAAAAACAACATGGCAGGAACTGTCCTGTCACCTATGTTTTTTTTAAGCTATTGAATAGCTTAGTTTTCATTATAAACGGCATATTTACCATGATTTGTGAGTTTGATTATTTCCCGATATTTCGGCACAGTTGCATCCCATTTATAAGGAAAACTATGTTCAAAACCATGATAGTTTCAAATATTATTGCATAGCTTCTATCGCGGGCCTTGAACGTGGAGACCGAATCCAGAAATTCCGTAACGAAATAACCTAAAACTGCGCATACGTCCAGCAAAAAATGCTATCCAATAGCTTTACCGCGGCAGTCCCCGAGTGCCACACGTCTTTTTTTTCAAATCGATGCTGATTTCGATCTTATTCATGTTCATTGACATTGCATGTAGCATAGTCTATATCGAAGTTTTTTATTACTTACAGTCTTCGATCATATATGAACTAGATACACAATCCCGTGCAAAAACGAACTTAAAACTGTCCTCAAGAAGGTACGTAAAATAGAAAGAGAAAGAAAAAATAACGAAACATGAGTGGCCAATATATACCAAAACAAAATAAACCTTACTCCAATGAATTACAGTCGGATTTACAACGGACAAAAAAAAACACATTAAATTTTACGACCGTAGCTAGGCACTAGAACATAGAATGAGTGGAGTCGAACTAGATATTTTTATACAGTTATTTATAAATGATCTTTTAATATTTTTTTGGGTGTATGTAATTATGATTAATGAACATAATTGTAATCTCCTGAATGTAAGTATATAATATAATTCAATGAAACAAATATATACGCAATCAAAATTATTTTTGTAGTCTTTTGAAGCCTTTATTGGTCAGATATACATCACTTTCCAAGAAATGCTTTGAACATATCACGCTTCCTTGGGTTGGCTTAAAGAATTCTTCAGCTCTTTCACGCGCTACAGCAGCTATCCATTTTCCACACCGCAAAGGATCTCGAGGAAAGCTAAAAAAAAACAAAACTACACTCAAATCTTCTATATCGTATAACATATAAAATTATGTTTATAATAAAGAAATTTATTTAAACAAAAGTTACTATAGTGGTGCCAATACTCTGCCTAATCCTCCGGGAATTACATGCGTGATGTTTTAATTGAACAATAAAAATATTTATTTTAACAAAAAAAAAAAAAAACAATAGCGTCTCCACCAAATGGAACAGGATCAACACATGTTACCCGAATAAATTAAGTAGCTGTGCGACAATATGAATTGTACGTTTAGTAAAAGTCTTTTCAATTGAAGTGCTTTATAAACTCTGCTGATAATTTGGACAATTTAAAAATAAATGTTTTACGGCGATTTCTTGACGAAATATCAGTATTTATAATACAGTAATAGTAGTTATATATTGGTAATATTAGTACTTACCGAAAAAATGAAATTCCATCCTTTTTTCCCGTCCTGGAAGAGTGATTTTTGCACTTTTTAGACGAGCACGGAGGCATGTTTACGTTCCGAGCGTTTGAACATTACTAAACTAAAATGATGACCAAATCTCGATTTGGTCATCCTTTTGGTGAGGACGTTTTTTGTCGCTGATTGTGTATCTAGTTCATTTATGATCGAAGCTTACAGTAAATAAAATATCAAGTGCATCTTTTCTGTTATTTTTGTGAAATATTAAATACAAACCAAATATTTTTAGAATAAATTACCAAATCATAATGTTGAAATTAATAAAAAGAGCCATAAATCAGAATGGCAGGCGTAAATTACGTGTAATCTAAGTCGAAAATTAGATTTTAAATATAGTACAGTTAAAGTTCAAAATAGCACGAACACTGCCATGGCGTTTACAACCATGTGAAATAATAGTGTTTTGACGAATAAAAAATATATAAAAAAATGGTAGATTTTTTTAGAATTGTAAATAAATATTGTTTAAAAAAATATATTTTTTATTCTTATCAATAAATTATATACCTACCTACTTATTTACTTACATATCATCAAAAAAGTTGGAACTCTTTTTACATCAATATTTATATTTTTGTGCTCCAATGAAGTCCTTGATTCAAATGTCATCATGTTTTCTACCTTTTTCTTTAAAAAAATTATCAAACTTGTTACATTATCAAGAATAAAGAAATCACGTCGATTCCTTCGATATCATAGACGAGTTAAAGTACTTATTCGACTTAAAGATATCGTATGTCTTTGAATCAATAAGGGTGGCCGTCTTACATGTATCAAGTGTCGTTAGTCAGGCTTTGATATGATTAGATTGAAACTCAAAACAAATATAGGGTTGATGACTTTTCATTAAAAATACAATCTTAGTCATCCTCCGTTAAAAAAAATAAATAAATATCTAAGTAAGTAAATATTCACGGACAACTCACACATTTTTAATTCAATTCAAAACTTTACGTT
This sequence comes from Ecliptopera silaceata, assembly GCA_932527185.1. Classification (NCBI taxonomy): domain Eukaryota; kingdom Metazoa; phylum Arthropoda; class Insecta; order Lepidoptera; family Geometridae; genus Ecliptopera; species Ecliptopera silaceata. The sequence continues at coordinate 3,744,232 of OW052209.1, read as the reverse complement.
ATTCATAAAATATTCAAATTACAATTTGGAATATCGCGATTTGTACACAGACCACAAATAGCGATATTCCAAATTGTAATTTTAAAATTCGAATAGAACAAATTAGATTTTGATGTGAAACGAAAGTATTCATTCGAATTTTTGAATTCGGAATTTCATTTGAATTCGGAATAGCAATGAAAATGTTTGCAATTTTATTTTTCAAATTTGGCTTGAAAATAGCTGTTCTTATGCTTCGGCTACATTAGCGGGCGAATATTCGTATCGTGTTGGCGCGACAAAAACATCGTGTTCGGGTATAGGCGATCTTCTTGTCTAAATACTACGCGACGACACGATGTACCCGGCTACATACATCGCGTTAACACGAATATTCGCCGTAGCCCGCTAATGTGGCCCCAGCATTAAAGTGTGTTTTATTTTGACATATGTAATCTAATTTAGAAATAGAGTTTTAAGCCACGTAAGTAACAACGTGGTTTTAAACTTTAAAAAATGACTTTCATGGTATGTCAGTGGTAATATTCCAGTGGTGGGCGGGTAGGGATGATTGATAGCACCAAAGCAGCCTTGCTTATAGCAGTTTATTCGCGTTTAGGCCTTTTATGAATATTTTATAACACTGAAGTTGATTCATTGAACGCCATTTTATTTTTGCTTGTGTTTTATGAATGACTAGCTGACCTTGCCCGCGAGGTTTTGACCCGGTTGAGATATTTTTCCGCGATTTATATGTCTGTTTATTATCTGTATTCAAATAAAAAAAGTTAGATTTAGATATTTTTGTTTATGTAGTTTTACTATTTATTCACAAACAAACTTACGACTATACTTACGTTATTTACAAAATGTACATTGGCATATAAAATAAATAACAGTTGAGCTATCTACAGACCGTTGCAAACGATCTATAAATAGTTCAACTGATCCTAATCAGTACCAATCGGAAGCGTACCCAAGATACTGGCTGCTGATATTTATCGTTTTTAAGTCAACATGGTACGTTGTGGTACCAGAAAAAAACAGTTGAAGATAGATTTTCTAAAGAAATTTTCTAAAACTTTTCCAAAGAAAAATAAGACAATTGGGAAGACTCAGCGAGGTTTATGGTATTTTAATCTAGTGCCCCTCGTGTTCCCTGATTACAAGACGTTCGGCTGTCATCCAATCGAGGCTCGCTCACATAAACCGGACTGAACCAGTTTTCCTCGCATCAAATTAGGCGCTTTAATTATTTACTAGCACTAAAACTGTGTTTACCGACCGCCAGAATACTAGACCTACCCTTCTTCAGCGAAACAAGGAAAATAAAACTGCTTTGGGGGATCAAATTAAGGTAGTCTTTTCGGGGCTGTAAAACTCTGGAGGAAATAAAGTGATGCCGAACGTGAGCAGGTGTGGGTTTGAGGATAAATTATTTTTTGTTTTCTTTGGATGAGAACAAGCTATTAAATGCGAAGTACTAAATAATGCCTGCTATTCATAACCATAAGTACTTAGAGTTTATGTTAAGTATGCACCAGTTAAAGACTTGAAAATATATTTGGTGCAATGTGTATTTTTTTTGTTTTTTTGAAAAGCTTTTTTATAAAAAATATCGGCAAACAAGTTTTCAATAGTTAAGCAAGTATATACTTATTTTTATTCAATCCTTATTTAAAATCAAAATCTTTTTTAATCCTCTTTGAATCTTTATTAGTGGCATTTTCAAAATTACTTCGTAAAGTTTATTCGCTAGGTTACTAAGATACTTAGACATTTTATTGTTCATCTTATACCTACGAAACTTATTTTTTACTACATTTTATAAACACATTTGTTGACCTATATACATATTATGTAAGTACTTACATATATATCTACTATATATATACATATGTATCTTATTGCCTATGACAAACTCATTAAAGATAAATCATAAAATCTCACACCTAACAAACCTTTAACAATAAGACGTTATTTACTAAAATCGCATAATCATCTGTCACCATTGTGTTTTGCTACTTGTCACTTTTATGTCTTCTATACATCCGTGTCAAAGTTTGACAGAATATTTGACCATTACAGTGTAGTTAGGTGAGCTATCTATAGATCGTTTGCAACGGTCTGTAGATAGCTGAACTGTTTCTTATCTATTTGATGTATACCTATGTACATTTTATAAATACTGTAATAATCGTAAGTTTGTGAATAAATGCTTTTATTTACGTTAAAAAGTTAACCTTTAAATGCATTGTGAATATTCACAACTACCTACATATAATGTTTTGACAAATAATGATAGGAGCTTTTAAGTTATTGAAAAATAAATTAAATAATACTTGCGATGGTAAATAACATTTAATTTTTTATAAATAAACAAGTGTGTAAAAAATTTTGAAGGCAAGTTTTTAACCGAGTAACGGATTTATTTAGGGTTTAAAACCGCACCATTTGGTTTAAAACGTTTTAAACCGTTTCACATCTATAGTAAGAGTAAGATGATGATGATTTTTGCAAGCGGCATCTTTGAGGTGTCAAAATAAACATACCTAGTACAGGAATTCCATACTTGTGCATTGATGTCAGTCAATAAACTTACACTTAAATATTTGTGTGTATTACGAAACGTATAATGGGTTTATTTTCGTATGTAATAATCGATTTAAACCAATATTTGCGAAGTTCCATTAAGAGAACATGATTTCTAAACTTATAATCTAGGTGAGTAGGTACGGTAAGTGCCGTCCTACGCATACTTAACATACCGATTTTTAGTTTAACTAAATAGTTTTATCTTTGATACTTACCAGCCAGCAGTTAACTGATAAATTTTAAAAATTCGCAACACATACAACTTTCGAAAAATATCACTTTGATTTGTATTTTTTTCTGTAGCCTTAAAAAGTTTCTGTTAGTAGGTCAAATCTTGTACAAAACCTCTCCAGTTTGTAAGAATCCAAAAAAGGCACCTAAGATTTTCTTATTTTTTATTTATCTCACAGTTTTTAAAATAATTATTTCACATTTTTAGTTAATATTCTTTTAGTGGCAGACTTTAAGATAATATACAAAAAAACATACAGCATAATGAAGTGTACATTTGACATAATTAATTTACTCATAATAGAATAAACCTTACAAAAGGCTTTTAATGTTATTTTTCATAAGTTGTCTTTATAAGCGGCACTAGTGATGTGACACATCTTCGTTATGATTAATCGTATAATTACTGTTATATTTTGATAAAAGTATATGCTGCGCGACTGACATATTTTGCTTTGATATAGTTAATTAAATCTATTGTTAATGTAGGTCAAGATGTTGTAAAGATAAATAGGTTTATATGTATCTACTTGAAAGTTGAAGTGTCAATTAATCAAATCTTTACAATTATAAATTACTTAATCGTTTTTGATACCTACACACGTGCGTCATTTCGGTAAAATATATTTGAATGCTTTTAAAAATCAAATTAATTTGTCTATGTTTGAATAGTTCAACGAATCTATTAATATTATTAATTCATCATCTGTGTAGTCCTAAAATAGCTATAACAACGTCAATAAAATAATTTTCATTTTTTTACAATAATCTGTGGTGTAAATAAATTGACGTTAATACGAAAAAAAGTACTTACATAGTATTACAATTATTTAATTGCAAATACAAGCATATACTTAGCCTATTTAACAAAAAAAAACATAATTATTGACTCAAGTATATTACAATTTGATTGCGCCAATTATACAGCAAGCAACTCGCAAAAACAATCGACTATCAATCGGTTGGATGCGATATATCGCACAGATTCTCACGCGCGCCAATGCACGCTACGGTGCGTGGTTGAATCGACTAAGACTCACTTTACATCAATTTCTACATAAAAATCAACTTTATTTCGTATAGATAAGATTCATTATCTTATACTTTACATCCTGATGATATTATAAACGCTAAAAATTTGCTTCTGTTCTAAGTTAGACCTACTGTGGTATTATTAAAACTTTTCATAAATATCAAACTCTAATAAATAAAGCTGTCATAAAGGAAGCTCGAATGCATACCAAAAATACATCCCAATAATGACGTATAGTAAGTAGTACCTACATATTGGTTATTTTTAGATACATGTTGGTTATTTTTTTATTTTTTTTTTAAGTTTAAAATCACTATCAAGTACGAAGATCACACCTGAAAGATAGCGTATACTTATTACATCTCATACATCAGCCAATCAGGAACCATCATGAAAAATGATCGTGTTTTCTACGGTCTCTGATTGGTTGAACCTCGGGATGTAAGATATAGTAGCTTAGTATCTGAGCACCAGTGATATTATAAAACAATATGTATTGTTTTAACTGTGGTCGTAGTGTTCCCGGCCCTCGAAGTAAACGATCTCGATTCTCAGAATCGGATGCATAGCCTTAATGATACGGTGCCGATGCTATAATCGAATCTAGAAGTTTCGTTATTATCGTAACGATTGGTCCATCTTGACATTCAACAGATAGAAATCGTAGGAACAAGTTCATTATATACTTACTTATAATGATAATTACCTATACAGTTTTTCTTAAACCACCTTTTTGGAAATCCTTACTTATTTTTGAATAATCGGTGTGTCATAAAAAAATATACTTACTTAATTTTTTACAAGATATATGCAAGCGATTGACCGCGGTGGTAGGATATAATGTACGGTATACCTATATATACATTGCTTGATCGACTTCTTATCGATTCTATGTATATCTATACTTAATCAATATAAGCAAACATGGATAACAATTCATGGAAATACATTCCATATTACTCACTTTATAACAAAAATTATACTTTTTATAATAAATGTAAGTACTTGTACTAGTTATGTTTGCAAAAACAAAAGTATGTAAGTACTTGAATATTTATTAAGTAAGTAAATGAGATAAAAACAACATATAATATTGGATATTATTTATCATGATTATTTTTTAACCCGTAATATGAGCTACATCAATATAACTTATAAAAAATAATCATGAGTCTTTGAAAATAAAGTTTTCTAGAAATGGATCAGACCAATAGAACTAAAAGGTTAAGCAACCTGTTTCAAAGTAATATGTATAATTTAATCCTTAATGGCGGTTATACCTCTAACTCTAGGAAACAGCTACCACTTCATACTAATTACCTTTATAATTCTACACCCCTTTCGCACTATAAGTATTCACTGTATCACTTGAAGTTGATTATTACATCGGAGGTACATTTCATAACATAGAATATTCAACATTACTTAGTTAATAAAATAAAAAATAGTAATATAAAATATTAAAAGTATTTTTTTACGACTATCAAATAAACTGTCTAAAAAATGACAATTTTTATTTTTTTATTTATTGTAGTAAGTACATATTCTGATCCGAGATATTGTTTGTCTATGGTTCATACATTCAGCATGGTTTGAGTTTTCCCTCTAAGGATACATTTATCTGTATATTCACGTGTATTTCCAGTTTATAATATCCAATATTATATCTCGAGAGACACCAGTAGCATAATTAGAGGACAGCGGGTAGGTCGCGCGATAACTAGTCTTAATGACGTGAAATCGCAGCCGCCATCTTGAAATGAGTTGGCGGGAAAGCTCATAATTAGATGTTACTGCTATTCTGATCGTGCCATGAATAATATCTGGAATCAAATTGTTACATCCTATTTTCTGAATAGACTTATCATATTTCAAAAGCATAAACAGTCAGCGGAGGTAAGTATATTAATTAAAACAAACAAATGTCATCAATATGATATGCTTACACAAATAGGTAGGTACCACAGTTTGTCAGTAACTATCTAACCGATTATTTTTTTGCTGAAATTCCAACGTAGAAGCAATCGATTCCCATTCCCATGATCCAGGTAATCGACTAATCGTTGGTGAATTTGACGTCTGACATCACAGCATCTGACAGCAGGCAATTTGGACGGCGATGGTTGCTACTGGTTTGCCTGCAGCCATGATTTAGACACGCAACGTTTATTGACTGCAATAAAAACTAGAAATTCTATCGCTGATAGCTGAGAAATTAGTTTTTTTCTTTTGGATTATAGTATTTTTCATGTATTAACCAAACTGTAAAAAACTAAAAACAAAACACAGGCTTGCACTTTGTTTTAGTTGTCTTAAACAGACAACCAATAAATGCTTCACAATCACAAGAAGTAAAAAAAAGAAAGTTTTTTTTGAACCACATTCACACATAACAGGCTCTTATATAAAATTAGCGGTAGATAATTATTAACTCAAATAATCTGTCGTGGTCCTAATACAGAGATTCCGATTAGCTGGAGGCTATCGTGACGACACGCAAATTGATAAACCAATGCGTCTGCGCAATTTCCATGTAACTAATTCGCTGTTCCTTAGTTTTCGACTGTTTTCGGCATTGGAATGCAATTTACAAGTTCCATGAAAATATGTTTAGGAGATGAATAAACAAGTATAAATAGTCTATGAACGGAATAATCTGTAAAGAGAATTTGAGTATAATTTGAGTAACACTAGTTCAGGGTTAGGGAATATCCAAATCACTTAGCGCCGTTGTATGTGGAAGCGTTTTGGCTGCACAGTTCGACTAGCCATAAGTAGGTAGGTAGGTACATTAGATAACTTACATTAATGGTTGTCTGGAAGAAATCGCTTTGTGCGATAAGACCGCCTATTGTAGGGCTAATTTTACCTTGAATGCTAAGAGTTTTTAATCCAATTTATTTATCCTCAATCAAGAATTTATTTATATTTATTTAACATGTGCTTATATTTAAAAAATAGTGCAGCCAAAAGCACTTCATAAATTGAAAGTGGTGAAAAAACATAATTATCTAAATGTATTGAAACGAGGAGCGTGCCTCCAGCTCCCGCCTTAATAATATCTAAATATAGAACAGTGAAGGGATGGGACATGTGTTTCGTAACGCGTTTGGCGAAATGTGATTACGGTCTGTAATTAACGAGCTTCTATTTATGTACAGCCCATAGATAATTTAAATATCTCTTTTTCTTTGACGGCCGATGTCGCGCGGCGGCGAAGGTCCGTCTGCGACGCGAAAGGTTGCCAGTACGATTCCCGCCTTGGAATAAATGTTTGTATGATCTGCAAATATTTATTCTGGGTGTTCTGGGTATTTATATGTATAACTAGCTGCCCCCGCCGCGACTTCGTCCGCGTGCCGTTCTATTGTTAAATAGAGAAGTACTTATATAAAGAAATACATAAGTACCTACTTAATTAACAATAAATAGATTTTGTGATAACCCATTACTACCTTCGTGCGAATGAAATTGATGGTAAAGTGCAGTCTAAGAAGAAAAGGGCTGTTTTAGGGTTTTTCCGGCAATTATTCGAATTTTTTTCGACGTAAAAACCATCTCTGAACTTCAACGAACATTTAAAAAAAAGATTTGGTCAAATTGGTGCAGGCGTTGTTGAGTTATGCGCTTACAAAATTTTGCGATTCATTTTTATATTATAGAATAAAAAATATCTATCTATGTAATGTTATTGTATTAAGTATGTCAGTCTTCCAGTACCCATAATACCTACAAGCTCTGCTTAGCTTGGGGCTAGATGATGTTGTGTCGATTGTCCAGCATTATTTATTTATTCTAAATACGGAATCGCGTAACGGCCCGGCAAACTGAATGACAGTTTGAAATAATCATTATATTCGTGAAAGTGTTGTACCGTTGGCCAACCGTGTCGAGTCCGTATAGTAAGACCTCTTGAAATAATGCATGCTTTCATTGTAGACTAATTATTCCAACACGAGAAACGCTTCAGCTCCGTTTTTTACAGAAAAGAGATTAGTCTGCTTTAACGAGAGTATCCGTTAAAAGAACCATTGTGATGACCGATAATGAAAATGCAAAGAAAAGTATCACTCTGTCCATAAAGGCCTGCGCAGACCGGGATGGCATGGCAAGGAATTTTAATTTTTATTAATGGACATTTAACCGTACTGTTACAGAAATACGACATAAATTGCTATGCTTTAAAATGATGTCGTGGCATTGAACGTGAACGGAACGGCATCATTTTAAAGCATAGCAATTTATGTCGTATTTCTGTACATTATACGGTTGAATGTCCATTATTAAAAATTAAAATCCCTTGCCATGCCGTCCCGGTCTGCGCAGGCCCTAATGAGTCGTAAATGACCGTTGAAAAGGAGTCTTATAAAATATAATTTAGATTCAACTCTCGTCTCGTCGGTGTGTCACAGACTCTGGTTATGAATAAATTATGGTTGTACATTAATTTATTGATTGTTATTCAAATTGGGTTTCTCAATCGGAGGTTGGAGGTGATGCGACTCGTTTCGCTCTTTGTGTTCAGTACCTCTACCATGAGTTGTCACAGTAAAATCGCCTGACTTTACTACAGTAGTTACGTCAATATTAGTATGACGAATTTTAGTACCCAACTATCCGCTAGAGGCGCTGTACAAATCTTCATACATTTTTTTAACTACAGACGCTAGCGAGTATAGTAAATATAGTATAGTAAAAACTCATGGTAGAGCTACTGATGTTTTGAGGTTGACTGCTACACCATAGAGAACTGAATCATAGTGTTACTGCTCTTAATATTTGAGACTAGCTGGTGCCCCCAACTTCGTCTTATCACAAGTCAATTCGCACAATCATACTTATGTATATTATTATAAATAGATATGTATTAATATTATAATTATTATATCTATACTAATCATACTAATATTATAAATACGAAAGTTTGTATGGATGGATAGGTGTATGTAGTATGTAAGACGATTCTAAATGATCCTTGTGATTTTATTGAATAAAGATATTTGATTGATTAATTGATTGATATGTTTGTTACTCTTTCACGTAAAAACTACTCAATGGATTTTAATGATACTTTACAATAATGTAGTTTATATATCGGAATATCACAAAGGCTATAATTTAAAAATATATTGTGCGAATTGTCCAAAATATAACGATAGCGATACGAAGTCGCGGGCTAGTAACTTTATAAATTATAGCTTGTGTGTTTTTCTAATGTATACCCAAGCTATATTATTGTACAGTTTCATCAAAATCCGTTCAGCAGTTTTTGCGTTAAAGAGTAACAAACATCCATCTATACAAACTTTTGCGTTTATAATACTGTTAGGATAAGATTGGACGCAACATCTGCGTCATACGTTGCTAATTAGTTCAGCGTATCGAATGTTAGTTAAATTACAATGTTTATGATGTTGATTGGCATAATCAAAACAATTTATAAAATGATTAGAAATAGAACAAGTATTTGTACAGCTATTTCAATATGAAATGTGTATTTAGACATAAAACATTCTAAAATGCACGCCCCTCCACCGTTGTCACACACACATGCATAAGACATGACATATACATTTTTCACTTATTTACGTAGGTATATTATATAAAAAAAAATTCACAACTTCCTCAATATAGGTATTGAATGAAAGGGCTTGATAAGTACCTAGACTACTACACTACCTAAATACGGGTATCCAATAAAAAGGCTAGATTAGTAGAATACTTTACACTAAGAAAAATATTTAAGTAGTCGCGGGTAGTTTTAAAAGTTTAATTTATATCTACTTGTTATTCTATCAGCAATCTAGTTGACATATTACAAGCTTTGCTTAGTTTGGGGCTAGAGTGTGAAATGTCCGTAAATATATATTTTTTTATACATAGTAACTGTATGCTTATTTCATCTATATCGTAGCTATTAAAACCAGAATAGAATAACAGCCGCCATTTTGTTAATTTTAACGCGATCTGATTGGACAACAGAAATCGATTCATATTCTTCATGGTTCTTAGAATCCAGTCTGTATGACAAAAGCAGTTTTATTTGATAGCTCGCTCGTTTCTGTTAATTGTTTTGAATACGTGATTTTAATATTTGTGTCATGTTGAGTGGCACCTTTTATCTGAATTGTATTAAATTAGTAATTGATTTTAATCCATGGCGCTACGTGAACATTTTTATTATATTTTATAAAATATCTTTTCCCCTATTTTAAACATGGTACAAGATAAATATTGAGCATAGGTTAAAATATAAAAATATTAATTAATTAACGAGTATGATTTAAATTAACACAAATAACTTTTTTCTACTTATAGAAAGCACAACATAACTAAAAGTGTGTCAAACATACAATAATATAGAAAATATAAGTCGGTAAGTTTTTTTGAATGTAAAAAATATAGGTCAGTAAATGCATAAAAATTATAAATCGTTCTTTAAAAGAAATATGGTATAGCTTTTGTGGTGCAACTACAAACAAACCCTTGAATGACGAGCCGGTTTCAATCATTTGACTTGCTGATGTAACACCGGTGGTCCCTCAGACCTCTTGTGCCTTTATTTGTTAATAAGGCGTCAAGGACTCAAGGGTTATAATGCATCTTATTATGGTAATTATATCTTTTTATATCAACTTCAATAGATCTGTATCAAATATCTGTGTTTTGAGTTTTGATGAGTAAAATTTGTAGTAGGCAGCAGCAAATATTCAAAGGCATTTCATACACCGCACTTTATTTTCAAACTTACATTGAACATTACTACCTAAATACCTTTTACGTGTGTAAATTTATCATGGATACCTACTGCTTCTGCGTCTATTGCTTGTTAGATAAATACAATAAAATAAAAATAGCCTTTGTTTCCCCTATTGAAGTGTAATCCGTTCCTATATCTATTTAATCTGTGGGGTCTATCAAAATTTTTCCACATTTTTCCAGTTTTTCCTGTCAGTCTTAAACTGAGTAAGCAGAAAAACAGCGCTGAGCTGCCAATAGGTGGCAAAGCATAATGCTGAGCTGGAACCTATTTGCTGCAGTAGCACACACCACTTTTATGTTATTAATGTTTTCCAAATTTTATTTGTTTTACTTTTTGTGTTTACCATTGTTTTTATTTATATATTTATGTTTCTCTTTCATCTATCATCATATTATTATGTTATTCCTTTTTATCATTATTGTACCTACTTACCATGTTTATTTTTAAGAACTAATTGTAATTACTGTGTGTGTGCTAATGTTGCAAATAAATGTATGTCTATTGTCTATAGTAAAACTTCGCGGTTCGAACACTTCTGCCATGGACCGCGAGTGCACGTTTCCATTCTTCCGCTATAGTATCTACCTCCCATACCGTCCACTCTAGGAGACACCATCGCCCACGTTATTTGCCCACTCCGTAACGTTACAATTGTCTCCATAGTCGTGTGGTCCGTAACTACGGTAGTCTGTTGATTCAGCTCAAGTACTCCTTATAATTGTTGACTTTTTTCTTTTTGAGGCGTGTTAGAAACCACTGGCATCGCACAAGCGGTTAAGCTAACCCACGGTTTAGATAGCAGGTTATGTTTAGAAGTATGGACTAAAGTATTGGTTAAGCTAAAAGTACTTGAAGCAGGTTAATGTGCTGGTAAATAGACTTATTAGCTCTTTAACTACACTTATATGGATGTCTCAATTCGAGACAGTTGTTTTATTTACAAGGTGGTCTAAGAGAATTTGTGATTTACGCCGTTTCATTATTTTGATCACTAACATATATGTATTTTGAAATTTAATTTAACATTAAGTATATTATAAACGAAAATAACAAGTCAATGTTAATTTTCTGTTCGGAATAAAAAAAAGATCATAAATTAATTAATAAAAAAATAAAAGGTTAAAACTGTAAATATTCCAAGTTTAATTTAAATAGAACTAAAGATTGCGAAGTCACTAACGACCAGACATTTAGAAATCTATCCTTAGGTCCAAACATTCAAACATCTAACTTTCAATATTATTGCTTGGATATTTAACTAGCTTCATTCCAACACCAACATAAAATATTCAGATAATTTGATGCAATAGATCTAACCACTTGAAGTAAATACCAATAAGCACAACTTGCAGTAAATCGACGCACGCGCATGCGACGCGACAGGAAGGGGCGGGGTCGCCGAACATTAGCGACTGTTCCCCGAAACGGTGCTTTGATAATTTCGGGAACTTTGAGGGTATTAATAAATGTGACGTAAGCAGTACAACCTTCTTGCAAAAAACTATTTAATATTGATGACTGATGTGGCGCGGCGGGCGAAGGTGCGCCTGCGACGCGGAGGTTGCGGGTTCGATTCCCGCCTTGGGATAAATGTTTGTACGATCTGCAAATATTTATTTTAGGTGTTCTGGGTATTTTATATAGGAATAAAAAATATCTATGTAATGTATTGTATTAAGTATGACAGTCTTCCAGTACCTATAACACAAGCTCTGCTTAGCTTGGGGCTAGATGATGTTGTGTGGATTGTCCAGCCTTATTTATTTATATAAAAATGATATAAAGAACATTTTAAAGGCTTTTAAACTGACATAATTTGATTTAACAGGTATTGTATACCTACAAAATATGGTATATTAAAACAGCTGTTTCTGACTGTTCGTCTGGCATAAATGCAATAAAAATGTAAATTCTAAGAGGTGGCGTGTCGGTTCTTGCTACCGGTTCTTTTGTCGCCCACGATTGTAGTTTATATACAGAGATATACAGAATTTGCTTTTTAGATGGGCGTTTTGTTTTCAATTGAACTTGTATTTGGCTGACTCATAATGAAAATTATTTATTTATTATGCGAATTTTACGTTGAAGAGATTTTGTTAAAGATATTGACCGTACAAGTACTACCATCGTATCTATTTTCATGATTTATTTATTTATGTCAATCTACTTCGGATCATAGGTTTATATTACATTTCTTATTTATTAAAATATGAAATAACTTTAAACTTAAGCGGCGGGTCTCTTTAATATCGGTTTGTTCCATAATTTAGTAGAATTTCATATTTAAGTATATATAAAAAAAATATCTATTTAAATAACCTCAGATGGTGTGCTTGTATAAACTTCTAAAGCTACTAGTTTACCTGAAGCTGTAAAGTATACTAAGTGCTATACTGTTGTTCTTCAGACCGATGTTGACTCACGACCGTGTGTGGTCCTATGGTCAAACGAATCCCTACCAAAAAGGTAGCATCTTCTCATAATCTTACAATACATTTAGATCGAAAATCAATCACCATAGAGTTGATATTGCTTTGCCCCAATTCTATTTTATTGGGAAGGGTTCGAATGTTTAGCTAAATAAGACAGTGTTGCCGTTGAAAAAACGTAGGATAATAGCGAAAGTGTTAGGTCGGTCTTGTTTGTTAACTTTTTGTAAGACAAATTGAATTATGCTTTTTGTGTATGCGCAAATTCAAATTCAACGGGATGTGCAGGAATCACGCCAGACGTGCGTGGGAGAACCATTGTCTTCGGGACTGCGAATGATATTACGCATTCAGTGTTGCCAACTTTAATTAGACCATTTGGCCCGGTGAATCACAAAAAATAATTTTAATACACGTTTACCGCAATAAAACTCCAATATTTAATCTATCAATACAAGCAGCCATTAATAAGCTAGTGACAGGTGAGTTTGACAGCTTATCGCGCCATCTAGCGGCAACAGTTTAATACGCGTTTCTGTTACGTCAAAATGTTGTGATAGGCAGTTTTGATTTAGTGGCCCTCTCGTTGAGAACTGCATTGATTTATCAATTATTTGAGGTATGCGTTTGGTATTTAAGGCACGATCTTACTTTCATGTCGTATGTCTTGGATTTAATCATCAATTATTATGACTATCTGATTTGTCAGTGGAGTGGATTTGAAGTCGGAGAAAGGATTTATAGAGCTCTTTATTTTTATACACAGAATGTCGTTTAGATATCCATCTACTATAAGTATAAACTCTAGGTCAGTGGGGTATCGAGGCCCTACGGGTATTTAAAATTATTTCTGGGCGTCTAGTCGCAGCGACGCGTGACCCGAGGGCTGGTGAGTATCTGGCCCAGTGTATCAGCATTGCTATTCAGCGTGGCAATGCAGCCAGTATCTTGGGTACACTTCCGATTGGTACTGATTTGGATCAGTTGAGCTATAGATCGTTTGCAACTGTCTATTCCTATGTACATTTTGTAAATACTGTAATAGTCGTAAGTATAAACAGTATTATAAATAAACAATGCATAGTTTTTAATTTAGGAAATAACCAAAATAATAAAGCAAGATTATAGAAATCAAATAACCTTTAAATGATTTATTCAAATCACAATTCCTTTTAAAAGTAATTTAAAACACAATGGAGGTTGACAGATCGGAGTCATTCGATTACGATTCTCAAATGCATATTTGTTTTTTTTAATCTCGGTTTATTTGAACACTATCGAAAGGGTTCATATTGATTTTTAAAATGAATATTTGTTTTGATGGTGCCTCTTTACGTAGGACCCGAAGAACTTAATAAAAAAAGTTTAATGTTGTTTTTTCTGGCATCGAGGATATGTCAAGTATGTGCTTACTTAAATTCAAGCATTCTTTTTAATATTTCTTATTTATTAAATAGGACATTCAACGAAAAAAACACTTATTGAAATAAATCTTAAGGTCTTAAAGCTACGTTTTCATTCTATTAAAGAATGCCACACCGGCATGCACAGTAATATTTATGTTAAGTATTTAAATATAAACCTATGTAATTGTATTCAAGTTCTTGTTTATCTGGATGAAAGTTCGCTTCTTCTTCTTCTTCTTCAAAGGTTTTTAAAACATAACATAATATTGAGTCTTTCCTGCAGGTATGTAGATTGTAATAAGTATTGGATTAAATGGATTTGTGTAAAAATTCAACCATTTATCATTTTATTTATTTTGTTCAACCGACCAAGTAGTCTCTAAGTTAGAGACTTTACTTTTATTTCGGTTTAGACTCTAAACCGAAATTTTATCTATAACATCGATTATTTCTATTCGTGAAAATAAATATCAGAATAATCGCACAAATTAAATCATACAGAACGAGTAAATCATACAGTAAACCAAATATAAATAAAAAAGTATGTACTTGTCTGGAATTCGAAATCGATTGGATTTGTCAGACGAATCGATTTGATAAATTAAACGACTAAGTTTATCTCGATAAAGTGACATTAGGTTACTGGAAGCATCTTATATGGTAAATGGTAAAAAAAAATATAGTAAATCAAAACAAAGCTGGTACACTCACAGCAAGATTGTAAATCCTTTCTTACTTATATTATACATGCGTAAGTTTGTATGGGTGGATGTATGTTTCTTACTCTTTCACGCAAAAACTACTTGCGTCTTCTAGTCTTATATAGGTAGATACAAGGTGATTATAGGTGACAAATACTAAATGAATTTTAATGAAACTTTACAATATGGCTTATACATCAGACTAACGCATAGGTTATAATTTATAAAGATATTTTGTGAACTGTCCAAAATATAATAATAATAAGACGAGGTCGCGGGCATCAGCTAGTGCAATATAAGTGTTTTATTCAAGGGTATTTGACGCTGTCATTACGGTTAGGAAACATACCACTTTTATGTGTTTTAGTCCAGTCAAAATAGACATTCTAGTTTGCATTAATTCCCAACAAGCTGGATTTTTGTACAGGCCTTGCATACGTCATTACAAATGATATGTCAAAAGTCCCCATCGATCCCGCTTGTGCGTTGTTTTTTATTCGAGGTCAAAGGTCATAAATTTGCATTTTTTGCGTATATCTCTGAAACAACGGAAGCTATTGAAAAGTGGTTTAGGCAAAGTTTGTACATCGTAAAATTGTCTACAAAAATACCTCAACACTTTTCTTCTACAAAGCATCGTTTTCGAGATATAGTGACTTTAGACCGCAGGAAAATCGTCGAAGATGCTGCGTTTTTTTCATTTCAGCCGTTTTATCTGCTTCATTGCCACAGAACAAACAGTATTTCTTGAAATTTACTGAAAGGGGTGATGGGTTCGATGGGTTAGTCCTTCTCCAAGGTACTGAATCGTCTTTTTGTTTCAAGAAATACTGTTCGTTCTATGGCAATGAAGCAGATAAAACGGCTGAAATGAAAAAAACGCAGCATTTTAGTGGATTTTCCTGCGGTCTAAAGTCACTATATCTCGAAAGCGATGCTTTGTAGAAGAAAAGTGTTGAGATATTTTTGTAGACAATTTTACGATCTACAAACTTTGCTTGAACCATTTTTCGATAGCTCTCGTTGTTTCAGAGATATACGCGAAAAACGCAAATACCCAGGTTAAAGTCATAAATTTGCGTTTAAAAGTCATGAACGAGAGCTATCGAAAAATAGTTCCGACAAAGTTTGTAGATCATAAAATTGTCTACAAAAATATCTCAAAATTTTTCTTCTACAAAGCATCGCTTTCGAGATATAGTGACTTTAGACCGCAGGAAAATCCACTAAAATGCTGCGTTTTTTTCATTTCAGCCGTTTTATCTGCTTCATTGCCATAGAACGAACAGTATTTCTTGAAACAAAAAGACGATTCATTACCTTGGAGGAGGACTAACCCATCGAACCCATCACCCTTTTCAGTAAATTTCAAGAAATACTGTTTGTTCTGTGGCAATGAAGCAGATAAAACGGCTGAAATGAAAAAAACGCACCATCTTCGAAGATTTTCCTGCGGTCTAAAGTCACTATATCTCGAAAACGATGCTTTGTAGAAGAAAAGTGTTGAGGTATTTTTGTAGACAATTTTACGATGTACAAACTTTGCCTGAACCACTTTTCAATAGCTTCCGTTGTTTCAGAGATATACGCAAAAAATGCAAATTTATGACCTTTGACCTCGAATAAAAAACAACGCACAAGCGGGATCGATGGGGACTTTTGACATATCATTTGTAATGACGTATTCAAGGCCTGCACAAAAATCCAGCTTGTTGGGAATTAATGCAAACTGAAGTCATAATTTTAGTCTATTTTGACTGGACTATTTTATGTGTACAAAAAATCACCAATAAAATTGAATTGATTTTGTTTTTTGACCTCTCGTATTTCATAAATATGTACATTTTGTAAAAACAAGTACCTAATATTAGTTAGTTTGTTTATAAAGTACTTAGTTATTGTTCCAGCTTTCTTTGTATGAGCTGTTTATCTGATGCATTGATGGATAGCCGGACAGGTCACCATCGATTCTCGAATTGATTGATGTAAAAGATGTACAGGATTCTGCGAATTGTTCTCGTTTATTGAACTTTACATATTAATAAAATGTATTATAAAACTGTTATTATAAAACTGATTTTTAGGTCTAATTTTATTTATTTATTTGTTTTAAAATTTCACACAAAGCTTAGTGCTAGGAAGACTTTATGCTAAGAGCATTGTCTGCCAGTCTTCCTGGATGTGCAGAAAGATGGTGAGGCGTGTTATATAGATAAACCAAGATGTACTTACCTAAATATAATACCTAATCCTACTAGGTACAATAAAATAAAAATACCTAAGAATACATAAAAATAAATAAATTACACAAAATATTTTACATATTAAACTAATATTCTATCTGTTAAATAAATCAATATTTTTCAGTAATAATTTACTGAAAACAAATTTTTAATTGAATACCGATTTAAATGTATGAAAATTACAGTTCTGAGCCACGTGACCACGGGGATGAGCGTAATTAATGTGACAATCGTAAACGTATCCAACGTGACGTACGTATTTGAAATACATCACGCGTCAACATCAGCTTTACTGTCGACCGTTGCAGCGTTAGCGCGTAGTGTATCTCAAATACGTTACGTTTACGATTATAGACCAAACGTATAGACACTTCCGCGTCACCTAAGAAAGGTTTCTATTACAGCAACTGTCCATACAAAATAGCATTTAGAAGTAGCATATTACATTTAATGAAAATCTCCGTTACTTACATACAATGTGTAGTGGTGTGGTGACCTACCTGCGGTTTCGGCATTAGTTTCCTGGTCCAGGTTTACGAGCACCGCAAACTCGGAGTAATTAACCCGTGGTTAAGGCACGGTAAAGCGTTTAACGATACACTTTACTATCGTCACGAGCCCATTGTCTGACGAAATATTACAATGTTCTGTTTGTAAATGAGTTAGTAGCTGATGTTTTGATTTGTTGAAATGGGTGCGTCTAAAGGCATCCGTATGAAATGATATGTATATTTTAGACAAAGGCATATTTTATTTGTAACCACAACACACGTAATTATTAAAATAGTTTACACACATTATAAATTGGAGAAAATAATAACAAATCTGTAATAAAAATATAAAAAAAAAATTCCTAATGTGCAAGTTTTTCAAAACTTGAATATATGATTCGAAAACGTCATGTATTTGCGGAGAGAAGCTTTCACTAATGAGCGTTGAATATCAAAACACATAATTATGTTTATCAAATTCTATATTTTTGAATTCTTACACCATATTTGTATTCTCCAAATCTCCATTCATTGCGACGTTGAGGTTGCTTTCGAACGTCAACTTCCCTTTAAAGTGAGTCAAGTTAAACATCCACTTTGGGAATCACAAAGGCTTTATACGATGATCGTTGTTTGCCGTTTTAAGGAATAAGTTAATGTAAATAAAGGCGAGCCTTGGTTTACCTGACAATTCACATTTGACGCAATTGCACAGTGCGTCAGGCTTCGTGGATAATCGATAACAAAGGAATCTGTCGACGCGAGCTGGCAGGTCTTTCGAAGAAATCACGAGTCACCGTTTGTCGGTCCACTTAACGTCCAGCTTCGCTCGATCCGTCGGCAAACGACAGGTCACATTATAGTTCCTCGAAGTGTCGCGTCGGTCTACACACAAGTAATAAAAGCGATCGATTATTACCTATAGGTACGTGTGAAAAGCGGAAGGAATAGGAGCATAGGCTCGGCCGAGCACGAGCCGTGTCCGCTGTGACGCGTGAGAACTGTCAATATTTGACCCCAGCGTCGTACGACACAAAACTGTCTCAAATACTTCGATATTTTCGAATCGTAAACATATTCTTATTAACCCCAATAAGCTGTCCGGGCAAATTCAATCAATACTAATACCTACGGTACCTCAAGACAACTCATTCATCTACATCAACAGTCCGTACACATCGATTGACTATCTTAATCGCTATGTGAAATACCCGTCTTTATTTGCACTTTCTACGCATAAATAAATATGAATAAAGGTATATTACCGCGGAATCTGGCACGCGTCAATCAAACGGAACGTGCACGAAACCTAACGATTTGTCACTCCAACCATTTTGTGGCAATAACAATATGCCGCCATTTCGGTGACAATAATTAACTGATAGGCATCACCGTCCGCTCGCTTTCTAGTTTTTGTTTTCCCGAAAATAATTATCATTACAATAAGTGACACGATCTCTTTTTACTTACCGCTTGCGGTATTATGAATAAAATTACGAGGCCAAAGATTTGGGATTCAACAACGTCTATGCAGCTGTGATGGGCATTAGAAACGGGTGGAACGAATTTTTGTGTACCTACTAGTAAAATGAAGATGCACTTGCATAATGCAGTTGCAGTCTTGCTGATGTCGTAAATTGCGTGTTAAATTGTGTTGGTGTTCAGTGTGGTTGAGAGGTTGCTATGTTGCTAAATGGTGTGCGTCGATATTTTCAGCGAGATATGCGAGGCGTTAAACAGCTGTTGTTGAGCGGAGAAGGCGCGCGTCCAACATGACATGACTGTTTACGCTGCACGCGCGTCGGCGTCACGCCGTCAATGGCTCAGGTTATTTACCTCTTCTTATCACCTTTTGTTTTGCTCAAATACTTAGCTAGTTTCGTAGTCCGGCTTTTCGAATTACAGAATCTTTCTTACACCTCTATTTAATACTGTGCTTATTTGAGTATAGTGTTCATTGATGAGATATTGTCGAAACTGTAAAACTTTTCTGAGCTTTCTATTCTACGGATGCCGAGTAAATCTTTGTGCCTGAAATGCGGCACTGTTTATTCTGTTTTTATACCTATAAAATAAAGAACAAAAATAAACAATCGAAGTCCTTCCGACTGACCGTAAAAAGTCAAATAAAAACAAGAATTTCCAATTCCAAATGTTTGCACAAGATATCGGCGATCGAACATCAGAGTGAAATAGTAGAAGTCAGAGCAAAGGGCTAACAATAAAGGCATCGATCGACGATACAGGTCCCTGTGTCCACATTAGCATCTCGACGCAGGAGTGAGTGCAAACACCGAGGGTCATCTGATGAAATGTTCAAAGGCTTTTAGTTCCCGAGAATTATTAAATGAAGCCCAGGATCGTAATGTAAACACGGCGTGTTTGTTGAGCCGAGCGAGAACCTGTTGCTTTGTCGACGTTTTGATGCGTACCTCGACTTATTGGCGGTTATTTTATGTCCGCTAATGTTAATGTGACTGTGGCAGTTATTGGCAACATTGTGACCAACCATCGGTTCACAGATGTAGGTGTAATTCCTTTTGTTCGTCATTATTTCTTACATTTATTGCTCTTAAAATTGCGGAGATAAACTGTAGAATCGTGCATTACAAAATATGGAAGCGGTACGCTAATCGCAGTTCAATAGCTGCCTTTACAACTTATTAGTATGAAGCTTGTACAATCCTCTCGATTGCGCAAACACTAAAGGCAGATTTCCCTTCGACGTCAACAATACGTTGCTCAAATGGTGTTGCAAGCGAGCTCCGCGAAACACCAGATATGTGTGGATATCTAGGCAAATAGCGGGTGTATTTATGTCTAGGCAAACACGCAGGTAGCCAGCTATCCCGGGTGCTAACACCGCTAATGTGTGGACAAACCTCGTGACCCTCCTGCTAATATATATTCCAGGGAGTGTAGATGCAAACCTGCCATCACGCGGAGATCTCTAATGGCAATGCCCTGTGATTTCCATAACAAATAAGAATATGAATTCGAATTGTTGTGGACACAAAGACAGAGAAATTCCTTTTGTCCATCATGCGTTGAGATAGGTATCGTCTTTCAATAATGTACCATTCAGGAATCAGAAATAGTTTACAATGTAGGTACTATAAACGGATCCAAAAACCGCCATCGAAAAATCGTTAGCATTTATGCAACATTTACATATCTGTTGCGTTTAAACTATACCATGTCCTTTGATGGACTACTTCAATGGGTTATTTTTTATTTAAGTACAAAATTAACAAGCGTGTAATAAAGTTCTTCAGCGTCATTAATGTTTTCACCTCACACCTCAGCCGATACGTCCATCTTAACAGCTTAGCATTCGATATTTTATTACCACCATATTTGTTTTCAATACCAAACATGTCAGACGCACATGACATCTTTCATTACAAGTTTCTATTTGATTTTGCCTCATAAACATACTCGCGTATGATTACGATTTCTATCTCAAATATTACAGAGTAATATTAAATGTCATTCCATACTTCAATATAACAAATTGTTGCGACAGTAATGACCACTTCACCTGTTAGTTTGATTTTAACTGTATCGAACAGTTTGTGTGCTTCATCTTGAATTTTGATTTTGACACTAAAGAGTTCATAAAACAATTTGAGTGTTTTTCTAACTGGTGAGTTCAATTCGAGCATCGTTTAACACTCGGCTACCACTTCTTTATCATTGTAATAGAGTAGCGTTTCCCTTAAAACATTATGGTTTTTATCTTCATTGATATTGATTGGCTTGGGGCAACAATGGACTTTACTGTTTAGCTTTAAGGTTTATTTTTGGGTAGCGTTGTAGCTGTTACGTTGTTGGTGTAGAAAAACGCGTTAATCAACGGTGTGTCCTACTATCAAGGTTCGGGATTCTTCTAAGAAAGCGTAAGGTCCATGTTTATACAAAGCATCAGCCGTTGGTACCTTTAATGGTTTCCGTGGATGAATTCTTTCACTTTCCGTTTCTTTGTTGTTGTCACTATTTAAAGTGTATCAGTTATCTAGTACTCATTTGTTTATTTCTGTTTTATTTTTAATTTTACCACCACTTATATTAACACTTTCTGTGCGCCCATCGCCTTGTTCTATTTAGTAGTATAAAAAATGCCTTAGTTTATTATTGATTAAATTTTTTCTTATTCTTATTTGCTTTGTGCTAGCTATGTAAGTACATCCATGGTTTATATTACAAGTTTGTGCCTCAAAGTGTTAACTTGTATAGAGAAATTTCGGTCGTTTTTATTTACATTTTCAATACATATACTTTTTCATCGACCCAGTAAACAAAATTACAGTAAATTTTATATTATAAAATCACGAGTTATATGAAGCGGAACATATAATTATATTTGTTTAAGTATTAGCACTGTATGTGCTAACGTTATCCTACTTATTGGTGCTTGTGTTAGTTTTTACAGTTTGAAACTCGATAATTATATACATACAACTATTTCTTACTGATTTTGAAGATATCTCAGGTGGACGAACTCGAAAGTTTTGTAAGTGGCTCAATTTATTGATATAACGTTTAAATAAAATTGCGGTCGCTTTAAAAGTAATAAAAAAACATTTGGAATCCAGTAGCTGAGCCATGAGAAAGAAAAGTCGAATAAAATAACAAGACGGGAATTGTAGGGACGCGATTAGGGTTCTGTGTATACCTACACGCTAAGCTTTATTAGAGTTTTATAAAGTTACGTATATCAAAGAAGAATCAATACAAGGAGACACAAACGGACTGAAAAAGAAAATATTCAACTAAATATTTATATGAAACTAGGAAATAAGTAGGTACTTATAGCTATAAATTCTTAAGTTTACGAATAAAATGTGTGTAAGAATTATATCTATCAGTCACCTTACTTTGCTTAGTTTGGAACTAAAAGTAGTAAGTTTAAATCTCTTCTTCTTCTTCTTACTGCCCTTATCCCACTAGGTGGGGTCGGCATCACATGTTCTCTTCTTCGATTCTCCTCTATCATTCGTCATCTCAGTATAGTAACTAAAAGTAGTTGAAAATCGATGAATATTTCTATATTTATTTATGTAGGTACATTGATTGATCCAGGTTCGATGAGCACGGAACCCTGGTCGAAGGCGTTGAGGCCTTGCGTGTCGCTCCAGCGTTTATCCGAACGAAACATTTCACCGATAATAACTCCACACAATATAATAATGATGCGAATAATAAATAAAAATGGAAATAAAATAATGTCGTAATTGTGGGCCGGGAGCCGTCGGCGAAACGCGCGTTTTCGAACCAACAATTTGATTGCCACGGCTCCCGAAGAACTATGGAACTTTAAACACTTTTGGCCGCTGTTCTTCCGTGAAATTTTGAAAATCACTGGTTTATTGAGATAATTAGTGTAACTGTACCTTGTATTATTCTTAAGCAGTACCCAGTTTTATGTTATGTTAGCGGGTACATACTCAAAAGATTTGTATGTCTGTACACATTCAAGTAACAAATAAACATTATTAACAAGACTCGTTGCACAAGACCGATCAAAGCTGAATTCACAGAATTCTAAAATATTAACTATGTTTTACAAACTTAGCATTTTTATAAATAGTTTAATGATTTTCCGTATTAAAAATGAACTCAGGTAGAATTTTCGCGGATCTTTTTAGATCAAAACACTTATAGGTACAAACACGATCTTTGTCCTTCTGAAATCTTTAATTTGCTATAACTTACTGCACAGTTATACTCATATACACCATTTTGATTTATAAAATAAAATATTTAATTATAATTGTTTCAAATTACTCAAAGTTTTTCGTGTTTTAAGTCACCAAAATAAGGGCCCGAAGGCGATAAGTTTTTGTGGTAGCCATCTGCTTCATGGCAATTGGTATATTATTATAATTGTAATAATATATTTGCAATTGAAATATAAATAATTTTTACCCAAACAATCCCCAAAAAATATTACTTGACTAAGGGTTAAAAAAAATTAAACACATGAATCTCTAGTTGTATTTATTTGACCAACCTACAAATTGCCATTCGGCGCGGCAATGCAGCCAGA
Source organism: Ecliptopera silaceata (assembly GCA_932527185.1). NCBI lineage: Eukaryota > Metazoa > Arthropoda > Insecta > Lepidoptera > Geometridae > Ecliptopera > Ecliptopera silaceata. Next base: position 3,720,312 of record OW052209.1, on the reverse strand, counting down.
ATCTTACGCTTCCGATTGGTACTGATTTGGATCAGTTGAGCTGTTTGGATCGTTTGCAACGGTCTGTAAATAGCTCAACTGTTTCTTATGTATTTTATATATTCCTATGTACATATTGTAAATCTATGTTTCATTTATTTATCAGAGATATTCCTCTTACATAAATACTAATTTAACCTTATTATAATGTTTATCGGCAATTTAACTTTTCTGAAATAAACTATCTAAAACAGCAGGTGACGGTGGCGTGAAGCTTACTTACCTTACACAGCTACCTGAAGATTACAAACGAGTTACAAGAGAGTTGATGCCACCATTCACCATACAATCAGACATAAATGTCGCGAGGTGTCAGTAGTGTCCTTAAATACTTGAAATGATAGCCGGTGGCTACAACTGGTGATATTTTTATGCTGTTTTTAAACAAAGATCAACAATTTTTATATAAAAAAATGTTTCGCTTTGTTTTTATCTAATTGGATAGTGTACAAACATGGAAGAAACCTTTAATCAAAACAAATATTATATAAGTATTCGTCATAAACCCACTTTATTCTTTAAATGCAATGAAATATCCATGTATTTTTATTAATTCATCATACATCATCATTTCAGCCCGTTGGCACCCACTGCTGAGTAGGTACAGGCCTCCTCTTTACTATGTCATTCTTTACGGATTATGATAAAAATTAAAAGTACAGTAGGTAACATAATACAAATTAAATTTAAATGGTTACCATGTTGTTACAGTCGGCCCGGTCTGAAGGCGAGTCATCAGGCGAGCAGTCCTGTGAGAGTTCCGACGAGGGTGTGGGACGAGACGCACCAGCGCACCAGCACCAACAGATCCAGCCAATGCCGCAGCATCCGCCGCACATCCCGCAGCTGCCTCCGCACAGCATGAGCCACCAGCATCTCAACAGCCACCAGATGGCGCACCATGCAAGGAACTCGCCGCGGCCTATGGAGCGAGAATTGAAGGTAAGCTTTTTACAAGTCTCTCTCTCTCTGTGGTCGGCCCTTCTTGTCTGAAGATCGTGATCACTAATGGATGTCTTTGTCGTCGTCATGGAGTGAACGGTTTGCCTCCAGCGGCTTCTGTCGGTGGCCATTCTAACTACGTCGCTGAACTTTCTACAAGTAAACCTTGTTAAAATATGTATGTATATGTTACAGAAATAAATATTTTCATTTTTATTGGAAGTCAGGAAGACATGCCACAAGAAGGCATGTCTTCCTGGTTTCTTTTAGCTGTCTGTCTTCCAAACGCACAAGAAAATAACCAGAGGAAAAATTAGATCCTCTAGCCATTTATTAAGTTCACAAGTACTTATACTTAAAAGAAGGTTTCAACCTTGTTAAAATATGTATAATAAGTTACACATTTGGAGAGCCACTGTACACAAGACGTTGGATAGGAGTCACGATCCTCATCAGTGGACACTGACTATGGAGGAGGAGGAAGTTACACAAATAAATATTTTTATAAATGAATTGGTATGAATGAGCTTTGAGCTCAAAGTTTCAAATAAACATTGGAATTTTCAGATTTATTCATAAAAAATTCAATACTTACTTTTTTAAAAGCTGACGTCTCCATTCTCCAGGTTCGAGATGACTTTGAGTCGCTGAAGTCGTCGCTCCATCCGCATCTGTCCTCGCTCGCGTCTTTGGCGCAGGGCGCGCCTTTGTCTACGCCCAGCAGTGTGTTCGCGCTGGCCGGCGGCGGCGCCTCGGGGGGCTTTCCTTACGCGCCGCCAGCGTTCCTGGCGCCAGCACCGCCCCCGCCAGCGCAGCCAGCCGGCTCAGCGTCGTCGTCTTCTTCAGAGGGCAGCGCTGCTGGGTGGAGCTTCGAGGAGCAGTACAAGCAAGTTCGTCAAGTAAGTGATGTTATATTTTTCTGATGTAGCAACGTAAAAAAAAAACTCCTCATTTCTATTGTTCGAACTATTACAGTAGGTACATGCGTATGAAAAATGAAAATTACTTAATACCTTTTTTTTATAGTAAATTTTTGATTTAGATCTAAACAAAAATAACATTGTTTCCTTAGCTCCGATATGCCGCGCTCGGTAGCAAATATCGTGTAGGCCTTTGTCCTTTAATCAGCAAATTTAAATGGTAAATGAAATCCTACTTATTTTATAAATTGACATGCGCTCATAATACGATATTAAATAATGAAAAACTAACTAAGCGTAATCGTTCACATCAAAGCGTTCAGTAAATTCATAAAATGATACACTTCGTCAGGTATCACAAGGAATCGATATTCCATAATCATAACACAGTGTCAAAGCCTAATGACATTGACAGGCCTTTGTACCACCCTACAATCAAGTTGTTTGCGAAGAAAACCATATCCAATAACTGAACCGCCAGTAATGAAGTGGTTATATCTCAACTAATAGCAGATTATTATTTATCCCGATGGGGACTCGACCCCACTATGATTGTAACAAAAGAATAACGGGTTATGTCTGGTTGTCATGTCATTATGTGGCGATTCGAAACATCGTTTTATTGGTACGATATTGTATTGTGACAGTGAATAATTTAGCTAGGGGTTGACTAGTTTGCGGTGGGTAAAAGGGGTAAATATTTATTGTTTTTGTTAGTATGAAGGGGATTCAATCGCATATATTATTTGCTTGTTGTGATGTGGTTCTATACAAAGGCCAGATTACTGTAAAATGTGATAATCGTAAACGTATACGACGTAATCGGAATCGTAAACGAAATGGATAATTTCGAATCACATTACTCGTCTATGCCAGCTCGACTTCCGAACATTGCAGCGTCACCGCGCAGTGTATATTGCATATATTTTCAATATGCTTTCGCCATAGCAAAGCTTTTGCAGCGTTTAATGTTCTTAGAGGTTCGATGTATTTGTTATTCACAAAAAACGTCCGCTATCCTTAAAACACTATACTAAGTACCCACGCTGATGAGATTGAAACAAGTAAACTTGTTTTACCTATAGCATAAACCAACAAAAAACGAGAAACTGTAGGAATCAGCATTCACAAACAAACTTACGACAATCTTTATGAGTAAGTAGGTAATGTAAAACATATAGTAAATTATATATATATACATAGTAGGCAGGAACCTTTCCAGTCTTTTATGACGCATATTTATAAACAATATCATAAACTAACAGAAAAAGAGAAAACTGTTGGAATCAGCATCATTCAAGCACCAAAATATGTTTCTTAATGTACTGAGAGAGTTCCTTATATTCTTTACACTTTGGATTTTTGTAAGTTCTTCAGGAACAATGGCCGCATAATTGCATGTTGTTCCCACAAGTGGGCATGCAAGTTCACGAAGGAAATGAAACTCAACAAGCTGTTAAATACATCCAAAGAAAGAAGGACTTGTCTTATTAACTTTCTTTGTCAGTGGTTACACCAGAATAATATTGAGAAAAGGCGAAAGAGAGGCGAAAATTAGTAATAATTGTCGTATTGTATGAAAAATTCGAGAATTTTTGCCGGACACAAAAAGGAATCGTATACAAAAACTTCTTTAAATAATGACTGGAATCTCTGTGGATTCAGATTTACACAACTTTTACTTTTAAGAATCATTAAAACGTATCAAATCAATCATTCCTCTGAAATGACATCACGAATGTTATGAAAAAGATAAGCAATTTATGTAAACTCGAGGTATAATGTTTTCATAATTAAAATAGGTGAGGTTATAGTCATTTGAGCTACTGAAACATAGTACAACAATGTAAGGGCATCTTTTGTTATCAAGCATTGTGTTGCCCGCTTTAAGGTAGTAATTAGGAAACACCTGTAGCAAGTAAAATAGATTAATTAAAAAGAATGCGTAGTCTTATTATCCAGGTCTAAGCTGCATATTTGCAGCGTTATTTTCCATACCATAAGGCTGTAGTCACGATTGCTTTGTTACATTTTTATTGAAGTGTCGGCTAGTGTTAATTTGTACATCTTAGCGCACGCCATTTTTTCCGCCATGTTGTTTTTTTGCGCGCCAATATGTCAATGGCAGGGTTTTACACAAAGGGCAACAATGTAACAATAAACATAGTGCATCTTGCAACAAACTTGCACAAATTGTTAATGTCTCCCAATTAAACCATTGTGGAGAAATATTAAGTTTTATTTGCATTCTGCTTATTGTGTTCTGTTTTTTAATGTTCGAGCTTCGGATCTTGCAATAAATGCTACATTTTTGCTATTGTTGCGCCGTCTTAATTACAAGTCAAACCCGATATAAGTACGTATGTATTCACTAGGTTAGTACTGCTTTTGAATAAAACTTTATTGATGCTTTTATAGATCGACTTTGTAGATGTTTATTGAATTATTTTGTTTCGTTCCGTGCAGTGAAACAAAGTGTACCTACCTACTTACAAAAATATGTAAGTAAGTAAAATAAAATAAACTTTGTATTTTACTTTGCTCTAATGGAAGAAATTCAAGCTAGGAACTACGAGCGTGAGAACAGATAACCAAATAGGATATGAACTAATTAAGAATTTTCAAAATAATAAGATTTCTGTGTTATTATAAGTTGCTGTTGACCCACAATGTGTTGCATTAAAATCGCAGCAATAATTGTTGGATTTCCACGCGCGCGGTGCGTTTGATCGCGCGCGCTGCGGCGGCGTTCACGGTACATTGTGCGCGATTCGACGCGATATTGTTCTATTTAGATATCGGTTTATAGCTGGATATTTATGTTTTAATTGTGATTTGTACTTACACGCTGCACCTATGCTCTACATTTAAATAGTTCTATGTATGTCGAAACAATGTAAATGAAATTAGCACCAAACAACTGTTTTGATATAGAACATCGTTAGTACAGAATGTCTCGATTTAATAAAGGTTAATTATTTAAAAAAAAAAAACAAAATATAATGTCACTAAAACTATAAGCGTAATATACATTTTTAATATTTTCAAATGGTATAAAAAAGTAAGGAAATATTATCGTGCACTTCCCTACCTTTCCTGTAAAAATCTTTCATAAAACCAAGCCATATTAAATGGTGCTGAAAATGCTGTAAGTATCGGAATTTATATGTCAATCACATCAGTATCAGTATTTGCTTGAAGTGCGCTAACATCAGTTTTTGGTTGTATGATCAGTTAAAAACAATGCACGGATAACAGGTTTAAAAAAAAATATATTGTCAATTAAATTATTACGGCCCAGTATGTTTATGTTTTCAATCAATATTATTTAAGACGCGTCAATATTATTTAAGATGCCTTTAGTCAATTTTCAATAATGAGACTACGAGGATTCATGAGGGTTACGTTTTGCTTAGTAGTGACATAGTTGGTAAATATCCAGTATATCATCGTATTCTTTACATTTCAAACATATTATTATTATTATTGAGTACATGCTTATTTTTACAAAAAATAACAAATCAACTTCAATTGTCATGGAAAGTTAGATCTAAATCAAAATACGTATTTTATGTCAAATAAATGTTTTATCTATCTATCTAAATACAAATAATATCAAAATAACCTCTGAATTATCTACCAAATATTAAAATAATTATAACCATCGGTTCATAATTGACGGGGTAGATTAATGAGTAATTAATGACGTAACACACAAAATAACTTTCAGTCGAATTGCGAACCTTCTTTTTTGATATCGATTGACAATTAGAGCACTTGTTATAATATTCTGAGTAGTTACGAAAGTTAGCTATTTAGCGTATTTTTTTATTAATTGTAATTTATGCAACCTTTAAAATAAATTGAGATTCTGGATTTAGGTAGATATACTATGTCGATGCGCATGCGCACGGCTATCGCACATTTGTCACATTGCACGCGCGCCGCGGCGGGGGGCGGTTGTTTATGTACAACAAGTTTAATTCTATAACATTTATCAATTTGTATTATTTTATAATTATAATGGCGTGAAATAATGTTACAAATTATCATTGCCAAATATTATCTACATATTATCTATATTTTTTTAACGTTCCGAATGTTTAAAAGACATGTTTAAGATATTAAAAAACTATTTTGAAACTAAATGGCGTTGTGTGAAATGTCTATGTTTATTTAATGTTAATATTACTTTTTTAGAATCAGTTAGCTACAATAATATTAGTGTAGGACACCCGGAATGATGGTGCGACGATCTGTGGAATATAGCTGTCAAACACTGGAGCCGCAGACCGGGCTCAGTGACGCGTCTTAAGACCTACTCCAGTAGTGGACTGATACATGTTGCTCATGATATTGTAAAAAGCTGAAGACCGGGCTCAGTGGCGCGTCTTAAGAACTACGTCCAGCAATGGACTGATAGTAGCTGATGATGATATTGTAAAAGAACCGAAGACTGAGATCAGTAGCGCGTCTGAGAGACCTACATCCAACTGTGGACTGATACAGGTTGATGATGATATTGTAAAAAACCCGAAGACTGAGCTCAGTGGCGTGTCTTGAGACCTACGTCCAGCAGTGACCTGATATCGTCGATGAAGTTCTAACAGTGCGTAACTGCGTAAGTCAAAAATGTCCAATTTACAGGAGATTGCTTTAAACGAGCAGCACCGTCATTCTCCATCAAATAGCATTCAATAGTCAAAACCGCCCAAAACTGACTTCCGCACTGTTAGAACTTCACTGACGATATAGGTTGATGATGATATTGTTAGCCAAGTCAATGTATTGTTAATGTAAAATTTATGTACAAATGGACATTTTGAGGGTAATTGCGTCCAATCGCTTAGCGATAACAACCGCATCTAAGTAGAAAATAAGTTAGAAACACACCTTAATTAGGTTCGGAAGTCTATGGTTTGTTAATGCTTTACTAATTTGTTTGTTGGTATTTATTATATAGCTGTGATAAGACTTAGTTATCAGGGTTTTTTCTAGTGATTCATGAAAAAAAAGTTTTTTTTTGAACTATAATAAATATATTGCTGTGGATTGTTGTACATTTAGTAATATAAAATAAACATATTAGACCACAAAAGTACCTACTGTTAAGATATTAAATTAATATACGCCGTTAATAAAGCACTGTTTTCCATTTGCGATATTTTCTAGACAATAATAGCAATAACTATACGAACAACAAATTAATAATTTGTTTCATATTAATACACACTTAACACAGAACATAAAATAAATGAAGACTAATCATGGTAAATGAGACGTTTTATAAAATATAATACTTACATAATTAAAATATGTATATATAAAATGATTTTTTCATTTATATAGGTTACGATATACATAACAAAATGTGAATGTTATTTATGTTCCCTGAATGAAACTAACAGAACATACTTTTAAATACATCAATAAAAAGTTCTTCCACCGACCCAATTCTTATCAACATGCTTTGCGACAGACGCACATTAAAACAAAGTAACGCAGCAAAAAAACTAAAAGCTCGGTAACTTTCCGATTTCAAGTGTATAAAACATTCTGATAGTGAAGCCATCCAGATAAAATGTCTAGACGAGCACTCGTACCGAATGCTCCATTTGGCTAATCGTTTGTAAGAGCCTTTAAAAACAGCTAAAATTTAATTAAAAGATTAATTCGCTGACGTTAGAATGAACAAAATTAAATAGCTGAAAGTTTGCCCGCAGATAGACATAGAAATTTATTTATTTACTACATATAGCACACAAATCAGAAACACCAAAAAACAAAAACAAAACAATAAAAATTAAACAACACAGATATGATCATTGCCATTTGCATCGTAGCCAAAACGCCTAAAATATAAGCCATTAAAATCCCGTGTACCTAATTATCTTAAATTCACTATCAGCAGAAAAAATAAAATTCCATGAGCTAGGTAATAGAAAAAAAGATATATTTGATTTGTTCAATCAAGTGACATAGATGCAATAGCTTTGTAAAAAAATACAGTTCGTGCGAGTGTAATCGGAACGTGTCGTGTCGTGATTCGTGATAGGTAAGTACCGCGGTACTGTCTGGGACTCTGTGACGCACCCCAGCTGACTGGCTATTCCGGGCGAGTTGCACGGGGGATCGCCGTACAAGTTATCAACTTGCTAGTTTTGAAAGAAAGAAGAAAGATAAAATTATTGTCTATTATACATAAAGTAATGGTTTTAAATCATAGTAAGTATTTAAAAAAAAATATATATTTTGTAAAAGCTATTTTAATCGTAAACTTTGGGTTTACGTTTGGTCAGTAAATAAAAATAAATCGATTATTGCTTTGCATGATACGTACGGATCGTATATTATAATTTTGATATTATAATTTATAATTTTGACCGGGCTGTAAATTGACTATATTCGTATTTTAGTTTTATAAATTTTCCTTTTTTTTAAACTCTAATTTAGACTTGTTTATAAAAAAAACGAGAAGCAGATGGCGCCTAAAAGGAACTACCTAAAAGGGCAGGTAGTTAGATAATGATGCTAGTAAAAGTAGTCTAAATCGCTAAAGTTTGTGCATTAGACCGCATTATAAATCCTTGAATGTCCCGATCAGCGGGAGTGCTGCAATATGTCGCGCGTGTATAAACTTGATCGCTTTTTGTGCCGATGTTATTAATAATTCCAACTTGAAGACCTAACATATAAAATAATACTCTTTATGTATGTTTTTAACCAATTTAAGTATTTGATATATCCCTGTTTCTAAGGTACAAATTAATGTCCAAAAAAAAAAGAAATTAAAAGCAAACTTAGAAATAGAAACATAATTACTCTAAAATTGTTGTTTTTATAGGTAAGTCCAGTTAAAATACTTACACAAGATCTTATATTTTTTATAACCAAATAAATAATAATTTATCTATTTGGACCTAAAAAATCTATTTTCTTAGCATTTTAAATTGTCCACCATACCTACTTAATTCTGAAGGGTTTTTGTGTCATAATGATACACCGTGACTACCACATCAGTACCGAGTTGTACCCATTTAACAAGTTAAATACTTAATTAGTATTTTATATAAATCTACGAACAAACGTAAAGGCTATGCTAGTGTTGCAACATTGTGTAAATACATCGAATGATGTCAATCGATTGTTCGCGAAAAGCGTCGGCGAAAGTCTACGCATTTCCTACTTGCGATGTTTCGAATGATGCAAAATGATTGTCAAGGTGTTTTATGTGATTTTAACTAGTATATATTTATAAAAACGCTAACTAAATTTTTCAATCGTTATACCTTATTTTCGGGGCATTTGACTTACTAGGTACAATTTACTTTGTACCTATAGATTATTTTATCTATAGGTACAAAGTATTGGAAGAATTGGAATATGATTTTATATGACTAGGAACTTTCAATGCATAATAACATAGACACAGAACAAACATGAATAATTCCAATATCCGTTCTCAGTGAGGATCGAACCCACGACCCAAAGCATGGACATCAGATCTGAAATGAATCTGTCCTGTTTTAATCTTTCTTAACATTAATTCAGACTAAAAGCTCTATCATCTATCAAAACTGTTGATAATGATGACAAATATTTGACATTTTAGTTTATTTACATACCTACTATTTACAATGCTAACGGCCGGTTTCTGGAAACCCAAATCACGATTGATCCGAGTTTGACACATAGGTAGTAATTTAATTATTTGATTTTTTCGTTGATCATCGTTCGAGAAACCGGCCGTTAGTAGATTAAAATGACAGGTCTGAAAAATAACCTCTAAATATTTGGCATTAATATAATGCAATCCAAGATGGCGGTATTAATAGAGTGACATAATGCAGTTAACAGGTTATCCGACACGATAATGCATGCTGACTCGATACATATGGTAGACAGATCGAATTGATGCCATTTCGCATTTACTAATCGAGTGCGCACATCACTGGGTGGTCTCGGAAGCTGCTATATAAAGTTCAACTTTGACTATAAAATAATAACCCAACTAGGAAAAATCAACAGAAAAGTTTATTTTGGTAGTAGGTACCATTAACTAACGTTATAAGTTGGTTTTGGAGGTTGAGTTATTGTGTTATTTTGTAGCTTTAAGTTACTAAGAAAATCCAAAATATCTAAAAAAAAATCTATGTGAAAAATATGGCCTAAAAGGGCAAAAATAGAAATAAATGTATCTTTGGAGAAAACTTAGTAACACAAAAAAGGATGATTGGCACAGCATGCTTCTTTATTAATTAACTAATCCATAACTAACCGTCGTATCATCGTACTAGCTCTAGCATTCGGTCTTAATCTTATGTTCAAACGAGTAAAGTCTAAATCATATTTTCAAGCGAGGTTTCATCTTCCTAATCAACACCATTAGAATCTGCTCTCTCATTATTACAAGTCCAAAACCGATGTTGATTGGGCATCAATCATTGCCCCTACGTTGCGATGACGGAAATAACTACCCCTGCATTTATTGCATCACGAGGCTCAACAAAAACACCCTCGGATCCAGTTACAGAGTGGAGCCACGCGCTATTGCTTGTATGTGGTTATGCATAGATTTGCTTGTTTTTTTATAAGAGCTACTATGCTGTTGCTACCTTTGGTTATTTTGGGACTAGATGGTATTTTGAGATTGGTTCTGCTTCCGGAACAGAGTATGAAGCGACAAGTATTATTTCAAAGTACAAATATATGACGTCATGTTTTTTCATTAGGAAAATAAATTATTTTAATTATGAATTTATAGACATCTGTATGATATACACTTCTCTGTACAATACCTATACTTATCTGTACGATATAGTTTATAATATATTCTATAAAACGAAATGATTGCATTTTAAAAAAGCAACCATTTTGTTTTATCGAACACAAGCTACTGCAAAATGACATATTCGGACGTGCCTTTGACTACCTCCTAGACATTTAAATAGGAGATTGGGAGACAAGAACATTTTCCTTATTTTGCTAAGAATCTTCGTATTTCGAGAATTTATAGAAGAATCTAGGTGTGATTAAAATACTATCTAGTCTTATTAAGTACCTAAAGCTTATTTTGGTACTCTCTCATTATCCTAGAAATAATATAAAGATTGGTACATTTAGATTTATACTTTTATAGTACCGCCCAGGGTGCTTTGGGGGTGCTATCCTGAAATAGCTCAGCACGGGGCATGGGCCCAGCACTATCTGGTATTCTGTGACCCGGGGCGCATCTGCCGGTATAAATAGAACCCGCAGTAGTACCAAGGACGCTCTTGTTTATAATGCGATTGCTGATGCACGCTTTAGATGGCATTTTGTTTGTTTTTATCAAGTATTCTGTCCTCTATCGTAATAATCAAACATAAATTTTATCAAGTAAATTTAACACTTCTAGGATTAGGTACTCCTGGAAAAAAATAAAAAAAAACCATAGAAAAATTAAATTTAGTTATTGTATAAAATACGTCGTATGAATAAACTTTATTTGCCATATAAGATTTCAAAACTCATATATACGCTCTAGTCCTAAACTAAGCAAAGCTTGTAGTAACTAGAGAGCTGATGGCTGATAGAAATTAAACATCAAAAACTTTTAGTTTTCAGCATCCTTCGTAAAACAGGGCGGCAGATTTATTATTTATATTACAACTTCCTCTCAAGACCCTAAATCGATATCCACATTTGGTGCAGTTTTTGCTCTAAACATTCCTATAAAATGTTTATCACCGAGACGCCTGCGCACATGTGGCGGCCCTCTTCACTGGGAGATTATTCTAAAATTTCCAGATTGCCACCCCGGGCAAAAAATAAATAAATCTGGCACAAAAAACACGAATCCTTCACTAGATTACATCCCCTTGAAATCTCGATACGGTTATCGAACGAAACTTTTTCAGTCAAAACTATTTTTATGAGCGTTCGAAGTTCAAAAGTTCGTAGAACGAAGAATTCATTTAAAATGCGTCTTTATCAACGACAATAGAGAACAAAAAAAAAAAACCGTTTTAGATTTTTGAATTTCTTTAGTGGCTTAAAGGCTTTGGTAATAAAATAGTTTTTATAATTAATACTTACAGCCGGTTCCTCGAACGATGATCAACGAAAAAATCAAATAATTACTATGTGTCAAACTCGGATCAATCGTGATTTGGGTTTCCAGAAACCGGCCGTTACTGCTGAAAACTAAGCTAAGAAAGATTTAGAAATTCAAAACAAGTCATTTCTGTAAAATTTGAGTTCGTGCATGTGCGTGTTAATTTAATTGCTTATTGCAATGTGTGCGTCTTATAAAAGTGATGCTCGTTTGCAACTGTGTGCGTGCAGTGACGGGGGTGGCGGCGCAACCGACCCGCAGGTTATCATTTCCTGTTCTTATTTTATATTTTTACAACGTTTTTTGCCTGTAGGCTGAAACTGTTATAATTCTTACAAATATTTTGAATAAACTGCGGTGTTGCCGCGAAATAATTATGTTATAATTTTCTGTTTCGCTCGATAAAAATCTTGGAGTAGTATTATTGTTGTTTATTCATGTAATTGTTTATTAAGGCAGGTCGGGCTTTGTCGGTGCACAGTACAATGAGGTTTAACAGCTTTTCGATTCGATTCAACTATGGTCACAGCTTCTTGTGCAGTTTGTATGAACCTGCTACTGTCACCGAGTGCAAGATTACGTTGGTAGCACTTGACCTGTCATAGTACCGTTATGATGCTGACGCAGGCGCCACGTTTTTCTGCCATTTTGTTTTTTCCATGACCCTTCAGTTACAACTTGAATTCAAAATGGAGGTAGAACATTGACTGTTTGATTTTTTGTTTGTTTGATCTTTAATATAATTTAATTTCTTTTATGTATTATATTTGCATCCTTTTTGAATAATTCGCGTTTCGAAGCTTTTTGTTATTTGATATATATGTATATGTATGATATGTATGTATAAATAGGATGCTTGCACTACTTACGGAATTGACTTCTTCAGTTGCTGAATTAATTATTTCAGTAACTTAGAAGAAATTGCTCTATGTGATAAGATCGCTCATTGTGTCACCTATTATATTTTGTAAGTAATTTGTTTCCAATGTTTTTGCTAACCAACGAGTGTCTCTTTCTCTATGCATGATAAAAATGACATTAGCTGTACAAGCTTGCAAGAGGTATACCTACCCCATCCTTAAGAAAATGTAATTTGAATTATCAAAAGCCAACTGGTCGTACAAAAACAATCCAAGTCCTGAGAATCCTTAAACAAGTCAAAACACTCTCCCTTTGATCAGGGCCTGATCACGAGGGCTCTGAGAAACCACTTAATGAGTTACACGTAGTGCGTACTGTTCTTAAAGCATTGTTGTCTGACGCTATCGAATGCTTAGCGAGTTCGTCGTGTAAAGAGACTATAGAAAAAAAAAACAATATATGTTTTGTAGGATTTTTAGCCTGCTACAGTTACCCATTAAAGGTTGTCTAGATATCTATTAAAAAAAAAAAATAAGCGGCTTAATATGCTGGTCTTCTAAACTAAGCTTTCTAGGTTGAAGACTTGAGATAACCCTCTTCTATCTAAAGTTAAGCATAATAAAGTGAGAAGTCTCTTTATTTTTGTCTCCTTATGGGGGACGCTATGCATAATGCATGTAAGTCAGGATGTCTGTTGTTCTACCACAAAACTTTGTTAACAAATTCTAAATTTGTGAAAAATAAAGAAGTAGAGTGACGTCACTGCAGCTCTATCCTGGGTGAGACTATCGCAAACACATTGGAACCCGTAATAGGTTCTCTGCTGCATAAAGTTACAGGGAAACTTGTACATGCTGATAACATCAAACCTATAGATGCTGATTGCAAATCTGCTGATGATGATTGCTATATCGCATCAATAAAAACTTCTTCGTAATCCGGCGAGAGACGAGTCTCACTCTCAAGGTGATAAATTACCGAAATTGATAACAACGGATCACACAAAGCATGCACAGGTGGTCTGCTCGTAAAGAGGATGGGTTGCAGCCGAATTGTAGCTTTGTGGTGCCGCCGTCTAAACAAATGTAAAGTTATGTAAAGATTCTAAACGATCGTATTAGATTCATATAATTTTATATTTAACTAAAATTATGATATCAGCCGGAATTCTATGAAATATTATTATCTTTCAATTAATGAGCTACTGTTAATAATGGACATGTGACGAAACTTTTGGGCGTAAATTTGACCCGAAGTTACTGATTAAGATTGCCTAAAAAGATTCAGTAGGGTTTTCAAAATAGATTTTTATAAAAAATATATTTTAATTATTCAACTTATTATTTTTTAGCTGCATCTTTGAAAGATATGTACTTACTTAATTCGGAATTTCTAGTTTTTTTATCAATTTCTTGGCTACTAATTGTTTTTAGTATAAACCCAAAATAATGCATTAATTAACTGGATATACGTGTGTTTGTTACTTTTTATAATACGAGATTTTGGGCTGTAAGACTATAATTTTATAGTGGAACGTTATTTATATGATATACTATGAGTTTGTCAATCTTATAAGACCATCTATTAAGAATCTAGACAGAAATTTAGAACAATCTATTCTATACCAACGTAACAATCAAAACCTTATACATAATTGATTTTTATGAAAAAAAAAGGTAGCACTCCGGGAGTGCCGGCAGAAGTGAAAACTTCAATATTAACGTTGTGTTTAATTATAAGTATAAAAGTACTATCATTTATGAGGTAGAATACAATGTTTATGTTTTTATTTTTTATTTTTCGCCCTGTGCCGCCTAAACAGAGCAGCACACTCAGGCACGGTAGAAAGAGTGGGAGATACTAGTTCCTCTCCCTTCCCCTCGATCTTACGCTTTTTCGATCAGCATCACGTGACCCTGACGCGAGTTTGAAAATTTTTACCCACCCAGCGCCGCTAAAGAAGTTTTCACTTCAAAAATTATGTTGTTATTATTATTAAACTGTTATGACGTGCATAACCATCCTGTACCGAGTTTAAAAAAAAAGCTTCCGTTTATTTATCTTATCAAATTATTTTTTATCTACTTCAAAACCGAACCTCAATATTATAATTTCTTGCTTATATATAGTAAGTAGTTTTATATGTATCTATCCCAAACTCTTATTAATACTTTACGTGGCTATGTTGTGGTATTTAAACATTATTCAATCATGTTCAATAGCGTGTTTATTATGTCAAAAGCGAAGCCAAGCCTCACAGTAGTTAATTATATGTAGGTGGCGCCATCTATCGGGTGGGAGTGTAGTAATAAAACTCCTTTAACATTTATGAGTCTTTTAATCTAATTACATGGAAACGGATATACAGGGTGAAAATACTATCGTACTGCTAAGTTTTTTTTTTTTTTATAATAACATTTATTTAAAAAAAACTTTGACTACACTAGTATAAAATAAACTATTTGTTGAAAATAAATTTCTAAATTATTTGGCAATATTATTTATTACATTCAATTTCATTATGTTACGATTGCTTTAGTACCTAATAGTTAAATAAATAATAAATAATGCTGGATAATGATAGATGCAGAGCTTGTGTTATGGGTACTAGAAGACTGACATACTTAATATAATACAATACATAGATAGATACTTATTCTAATACCTAATAGTATAAAATACAGTCAATTGAATACTAGGTATCAAAAACAAATAAAAAATGCAAAATCTGCAAAGATAAATCCATAGTACAAGCTTTGCTTAGTTTGGGACTAGAGTGTGATGTGTGAATTGTCCATGAATATTTACTTATTTATTTATGAGTTAAAATTCGCAATAAATGAACCCACAGCGTACTTTAATGATGCTCGCATCCCACAACTCATTGAGCTATCAAAACTGTAATTAAAATATCGAGGGGAGACTGGGAAGTATTGACTATTGGTGTTAATTAAAATACGTCGATATATCTTCCGTGTGAAATCCACGCGTGGTCCGTCAAGTAAATTCACACTAACCGATATCAACCGACAAATAAACATCACCAAAAATAAACTTTTAAAATTATATTTATAGAGTAAAGTGATAAATAAGGTTTTTTTCATATCATATTGCTTATTTTGTTTGGCCCGGTTGTATACTTTTTTGTATTTAACCTCAAATCATTTAATTTTGAGTGCAAACTTTAATCGTAGTTTAAAATTGGGCAGAAAATGCTTATAGCATTGACTAGATATTTGAATGTACTAAACCATGTCCCAAAAAATGACATAAAAGACACAATAAAACATCCATCATAATATGATATGAAAAATTACAAGCGTTCGCGCAGTCACTGTTTCAAAGCATTCTACTAAGATATCGTGTAGTTGTTTTAATATCGTGTCGATGGTTGTAAAAACAGTAAGATGAATGCTGATTACCCCAATGCCCTTAAATTAGCAGGGGTAGTGAGTCTATTGTGAGGATTAGGATGTTATTGTTGTGAATTTTGTAAATATTTTTCGTTTAAAGGGCCGGGCTGTAGGACTAGTCTTCACTAAACTATTATAGATTTAGCAATAAATCAAATGAATCACTATTCTTACATACAAAAAATAAAATATTAGTAGGAAGTGACTAATACTCGTACGTATATGACACTTTTTACATGTACCTACTGTGTATAAAGAAAAAAAAATCCAATAATTATAAATCAATATTTTTGGTTTGCATGTTCAATGCTATTATATTATATGCTAGCTAAGCTTTGTAGGTTTATTAAATATGCATAAGTCAATCACATAACATTTAATAAAAATATATATTTGAAGCTTTTAACCGGATAACCTACTCATTCCGTAATTTGAGGACAATAAGCTTATCTTATTTTTATAATAGGTGAAAAGAATGTTAATGAGAATAGTCATTTTCTTTTGCAGATAATACTAGTGAAATTATATCGTTTTTGTCAAAATCTTGTTCCCCAGTTCATGTTTTAGTATAATTATTTATTTATCTCCAAAAATCGACACAATTTTTAGGGAAATAGGACAAGAAGGTATCTAGCAGTCACTTTGTACCAAACAAAAAATATACTAGTCAAAGTTTGATAATTAAGTCGTATAAAGTAAATTTATTGCACCATTGTACTCAAAAATATGACAACTTTCGAAAAAATTCTCTCTTTTATCTCTCGCACATGTTACAATTCTATTATTGATAAAACTATGGCTAAACCAGACCCAAAGTTATTGTTTCAAACAAAATGCGATTTCATAGAAACACGTTCGATTTGGTCCCGTATCTACTTCCTCAGATAATAAAATGTCTATTGTTCTCTATACAAGTAATATTTAATCGTTATTTAAAGGATTTTTTGCTAAGTTACTGGACTTCTTTTGTTTATTTGCAGTTAGATTATTCTGAGAATAATAAGTCGGTGATAGTTAAATGGTTGGGAATTGACTTGTAAATTTTATTATATTGGGGTTTTATTACCTGCATTTTAAAGGCAGTGAGTATAGACTTATCTTAAGGTAAATTACCTGCATTATAGTGAGTAGGTATAGACCTATAGCAAAAATTTTGATAAAAATATATGATGTTATTTTTATTTTGTTAATTTCTTAATAACTAAACGTAATTTTGGAAAAAGAAACCAAATACATAATTGCATATGTATTTGACTAAATAACTATTTTTGTAATTGTAGCTACAGTACCTTTAGCCTTCAAAAGATAAAAAAGTTAAACCTTAGTAGACAAAACATAAAAATTAAAGAATCACAAATTCCAAAATTCCACTATTGAACAAATACTTTAAAACCTTTAAAACTTCGATTATAAAGCTTTAAAAGTATTATCTAAATTGTTACGGTTATTTGACATCACTCTCGCCCCAAACGTCAGACAGAAGGGATGTGGTGACGTCATCTACTTTACTGTTCAATTTACCCCGAATTCCTCAAAAGATCATTTGGATATTCCCGATGAACAAACCTTCTTTGTTATAAAAACTCTTAAGAAAATCTCTTGAATGTTCATAAAAATTAGAAAATTACGTAAAGAGTAGAAGTTTTATTTAGAGTTTTGTTTAGAGAGCATATACCTACGTTAATATTGATTGTTACTTCTGAAAGTCATTAAAAAAAATATATCTTTGTATAGTTTCGTTGTGAGAACGTATAAGTGGTCAACAGATAGGTATAATTTTAGATACATAAGATATGGTTTATAAAACTGTTTGTTTTCCATGGAAATAAAAATAAATAAATTATACAAGAAATAATATAAAATTCACCTAATAAAATAATCCACCCTTTGCCGATCAAAATGAACCTGTCAAAATAGCAAATCCACCCGTATCAATCCAAATACCCGTATGTCGAGATTCGACCACTTTACCCTATTTGTAAAGATATCATAACAAGATAAACATCCCATGCAATTGTGACAACCACAATATAGATATAATTGATTTTATTTCGAAAATTGGGGGTTTGTAATGATTATAGAGATTATAGGGAGCCGGGTTTATTTGCAAAAGTGAAGGATTGCGTGCGAAATAATGGAGTGATCTGTATTATTATTTTTGATAGTAAATTAGTAGCTTTCACTATCTGTATTGTTTGAACATTGATTTAGTGTGGGACCGGGATTATTATTTTCAATGAAGACTTGAAAAGTGTTTTTTGTGTAATTAAATGACGTTTCTAGAACAACATAATGTATATAATGTTCTAGGATATATTTGATAAAGCATTCTTCTTTTGAAAGATATTCTCAATTTTTGTACTTTTATTAGTTTATGTATAAATTGTAGTTTTATTTCTAAAGTATTTTATGATCATGGGATGGAATAGGATTTGTTCATTATAGTTGTGATTTACAGTTTCATAGGTAACAATGTTTATAGGATTTCAATAGCTAAAACGATTTGAAGAGTTACGATTCATCTAGCCTGAATTGTTGCCTGAAAACATAAATATTTATGAAACCTCTCTGTACTTTTATGAGTCGTATCTCACACATTTTATGCCACATATTTAAAACAGTATCTTTCAATCATCGAAGTAAATTATAAAACAAGACGTATTCTCAGAATAACCTTGCGTATTGTATCCACGCGTTTGCTATTTATAATTACAACTTAGAATAGTTTGCGGGAAAAAAGCTTAAATTCGTAAATTTGACAGTCGAAATTGAGCTTATTGTGTGAGGTGTAAAGATTATATTAGAATGTACGGTTATTATGTTTGTGTTTTGTGAGTCAGGTAGGAATTTTAAATTTTGAAGCGATCTCGTCTGGCGACAACCCCTGCGCGCCGCCAATGTCGATGGGGTGGAGCGGCCTGTCTAGTTCTACGCTTCGTCTCGCTCTCTCTACGAGATTTCGGCTATTTCTGTCTCTCCTATTATTGTCATATCAAGATTCGAACATTGCATTTTGTTTCCAATTTTCAATTTAGTTTATATCTGATGTTGGCAAGAGTAAGACGTCTGGCGTCTGTCACAAGTTTTTGTGCACGTGTTTCTGTCGCGCGGGTTTTTTGGTGTCGGGACCGGATTTGAATATTGGTGTTTTTTGTGAATTATCGGTTGTGAGAGACTGATTCGATGGAATTCATGGAGTTTTTCAACAACCTTATGGAGGACCATCATCATGTTTCAGCACACCGTGACCACCATGACCGTGGTGACAACCCGAAGATGCCTAACTTTTTCGAGGTTGATAAGAGAAAGGTGAGTTTCAGTTTAGCTGATAACACATATAAATATGTAATCAGCTTACGACTTAATGGGTACCTATATTTTTTATTGGTATATTTGTAGTAAGTATGTTTGTGTAAGTAGGTACGCAGCTACCTACCATTCATTAAGTAATTATAGTACCTAGATATACTTTTGATGTTGATATTAACATTAAATGTATTGATTTAATATTAACTAATTGAACCAACATGATCAAATAAACTAATTAATTACACTTTAATTAACTAATTAATTAATTTGATAACGCTGCTAAGCCGATATGATTTTATGTTATAGATTAAGTTTATAACAGAATTATAATTATTATATGCCAAGTAAAATAAAACAAAAAATAAATACATGTAAAACGAAACTATACGCGATTTTATCGCTACTGCGATTTCTTCCAGACATTTTATACTTCAATGGTGTCTTTGACATCTAAGTATAATTATAATTATAAAGATTTCTAGAAAGAGACTGTTGTCTATATCCAGCAGTAGGTGAAGTCAAGCTGTGGATGATAATAAAATAATAAAAAAAAGTTTGCAAATACTAATATTAATTTTAACGTTCCATAAAATTTCAACGTAATAAAGTTCCAATTCTCATTCAAAATTAAAAACCACTTCTAAATCCAATTCCCAGATAAAACAATGAAATCAAATTAGTAATAAACTAGACGACCGTAAAAGATTTATACGAATATATTAAATATTATATTAAAACTGCCGATCTGTATAAAGGCACCTTTTTATAAAAGTTAATTATAACTTTTTTTATATTAAAGATGCCGAATTAATATCGGGAAGCGGACAGATTAAAAATAATGGATTCGTTATAAATTAGAATTATTTATGGGTCATTTAATAGGTGCTTAAAATCATGTTATTATAACACTTGCAACAGATTACTGGATTATGGCGGTAATGTTTGGAAATGTGTACAGATATTGTAAATCATACGAGACAAAATAATCCCTGTAAAGTCGATCAAAATTTTTTAAGTTTTATATCCCTACTAGCCGATGCCCTCGACTTCGTCTTATTATCCGAAACCTCCGCGACGCGCAGGTTTCGGGTTCGATTACCGCCTTGAGATAAATGTTTGTACGATCTGCAAATATTTGTTCCTGGTGTTCTGGGTATTTTAGGTATATGTACATATAATAAAAAATATGTATCTATGTAGGTGTATTGTATCAAGTATGTCAGTCTTCTAGTACCCATAACCAAGCTCTGCTTTCTTGGGGCTAGATGATGTAGTTAATTATTATCGTTATATTTTGGATAATTTATCTTATAAAAATTATAGCATGTATTATTCTTATGTATAAACTACATTACTGCAAAGTTTAATTAGATAAAATATTTATAAAAACATTGTTTTATGTTATATCCAGTAGTTTAACTTATAATAATGAAGTTATAATATAATTGATATAAAACTGACACAACAGGACATTAGGTCAGGGATGATCAACATTTTTAAACGGATCACAAATTTTATTATCGGATAATGCGTGAAACGGAGGAGATTAATAAATTTAATGTCATAATTAAAGAAATGATCGGATTATGTGACCCTTTTTATCCGTATTGATTTATATTAACATTATTATATCATTTAAGGAGTTAAAATGTATTAGATTTGAAGATTTCGGTGTCTTCAAACAGATTATCAGGTTTTACTCTTACATACAAAACTGTTTTCTCAGAAGTTTTGTTGCTGTTTAGGTTTAATTAGTTTTTTATTACTTTTAGCTATAATTACTTGTAGCAAAATATAATTTGCACTACGATAGCTTGTTAGCTTAGTTAGTTTATAATTATGTAGTTGTTTTAAGAAATATAAATCAATTTTATTGAACATTTCTAAACTTATTTTAATTTTACAACCATATTTTCTTCTATAAATTTTAATTTATAGTAAATTTAGGACTTACATAAAATTATTTAATAACAAAACTTAAAATAATGATAAATTAGAATCCTACTTTCATGATCTAAATCATGATCATTTGCAAATTATGATCATGTGAGAATCATGATCGTGATCAGTCGTCACAGCAAGCACACGTAGAATTTCCAAAGCAAAGCTACAAACAAAAGCGAACCGGCATTGATTCTTACAAAAGTATTGCAAACACCATGTCATTTATTTATATACAGGAACGATTGTTGGTCCGCAAGGAATTAGCATGTCCCACACACTGACCATTTGTGAACAACATTGTAAAACTCACACACACATGCACAGAGAGTGCGATGACCCAGAGTATGTTACACCTGCAAACAGAGTGCATTCGCGAACGCTTGTGTGTGTGTCCATTAAGCACCTTTAGAGCTTATTGAGAGGCAGCTAGATCAGTCAGCTTTTTAAAATATATTAAATGTATTTAAAAAAAAAATCTTCTGAAATCTTATACTAGTACATGATTTGCTTAGTTTGGAACGACAAGTCGTTATTTATTTTTAAAATGAAGTACGTTATGAGAGCGGTCGAATTTTTACATTAGGTACAAATAGGTACAATCGATAGGTAATTGTAATAAAAATGAAACATCGAACATTGATTTTTGTTCTTTTTTATGCGCGACCAATAAAGTTTTATATCTTACTATTTCTTTATGTAGAGTACTTACTGAGACATAAATTGTTACTTAATTTCAAGGTTGGCGTACTGGTTCGGCCTTTTACGGCAGACCTCATTGTTTTGAATCCAACAATCAGCCCCTTTTACTATTTTTTTTGTGAGATGCGGCGACGTTCAGTTGTTTTTACGATGAGGCGTAGTCCCGTTACGCACGTATTCACTACGATGCTTACTCGATCTTTCTAGAACTTTACTTTAGTTTGTTACCAGAAGGAGAGCACGAATAATGCGATAATCGTAAACGTATCGTAACGGTAGTACAAACACCGATCTACGATTGTCACATTTAATTATTTTAACAGGCGTCACAACTCAGTTGATAGTAGCTCTGCCTTCCTTGCTGTGGGTCGTGGGTTCGATTCCCACCCAGAGCAAATGTTTGTGTGATGAACATAAATATTTGTTCCGTGTTTGGGTGTTTTTATGTAGGTATTAAAAAAATCGATTAGCAGTCTAGATCCCATAGTACAAGTTTTTCTATTTAATTTGGGATTAGAGTGTGATGTGTGAAATTTCCGTGAGTATATAAATTTTTAAAATTTATATTCACGCTTGGGCCTATGGGCTATGGTTACTAGGTACATTTTATGGAGTGACCCAGCTGTTCTAACTTGTACTTTTATGAAGAAAATCTTGTAGGTGCATAGTTTATGTCTCTGTATTCAAAAGCCTATTTTAGAATTTAGCAGGTATTATTCAAGCTAAGTGTAAATGAAGCTGTTTTGAAAATACATGTACTTGTGAAAGTAGCCAATATTTTACAGTTATTTATATTTAAGTCGAAAACAATTATTATTATTGAATCTTCGACGACTCTATGGTGGACTTAAACTACTTAAAGTAATGATCAAAGTGTTTGCGAAAAACTAAAAAAAACATTTTTGGATAAGTACCTACTTACATTTGTATTTGTATGATTAAATATTTTCAATTGCTTATAATCAGTTGTGTTTACTTTGCTCATATTATACAAAAAGTAAAATAAATAATTGCGTAATTATAACACAAATTTAACATGTATTATTATTTATTCTATTTGTTCATTTAATAACAAAATTTTCTTCAATTATGATTTGAAAGATCCGCATATGTGTACAATAGTTTGAACATTGCGCGCGCTGCGTTTGTATGAATGGCTGCGCATATTTGCAGGGCCACGCTAATGTATCTGACACGATCTGTCAGATGCGTGCCTTTCTAGTTGACATTCAGAACTTATATTTAGCTTGTCAATGTTTATATGTAACTTTCTCTTTTTGAGACAAAACAGAAGCTGGCATCATGTTAGTAAAGATATTAATAATTACACGGATTTTTATCTCTTTACTATGACTTTTTTGACGTGACAACGTCTTATAAGTCGATAGAGCCGGCTGCACGCACGAAAAAACATGAGGCGTTCTGAGGCGTTCCATGAAGTGACGTTGTCACGTTCAACTATCGTCAGTAAACCGACTTTACAGACAACCATTTTTTTAAATAATTATATATAATAAATTAATTTTATAACGTTGATACAAATCTATAAAATATTTTAATAACGGCACTTTTTATTTATTTTAATGAAATAAAACAATTAATTTATCTCAAATCAACTCACAATTTTGTGTCAAAACATTGAATAGAAACTCATTTCCTCAAAAAGTTAAAAGAAAGTTGATAGAAGTGTACAACTTAGTTCTTTTCAACTTGGAATCGCCAATTTATCGGTCAAAGTGATTTCAAAGACTTTCATTGGACTACATTTTCAAAGAACCTCGATTTTCTGTCATAGTCGATTTTCAAATTAGGTTAAGCTTTTTATACCTACCTTTTTTATCTGTGACGATTTTTTTTGTTGACAAAAACCTCTTTTTAGTAGTTTATCTTTAGTGCCTGTATTTTTTTTTATAAAACTTATTTGATGAGCAAGAAGACGTGTTCAATGAGTTCAATTGTTTATAATAAGACTACGATCTAGCATAGATACAGGCTAATAAGCAATTTTAATCTGACTTAAGTTACTATATAGATTACTTAGTTAAAGAAAGTGCTCAGCAGCAGATTTCTTACGGTCTCTATTTTGAAAGAAGACAGAACACTTACGGCCAGTTTCTGGAAACCCAAATCACGATTGATCCGAGTTTGACACATAGTAATTATTTGATTTTTTCGTTGATCATCGTTCGTGAAACCGGCCGTCACACTTAATTTCACTTATTTAACACTACACTGATATATAGTAGGTACCTACTTACACGTACATATTAGTGAATATTTCTAAGCCATAAAAATAGGTGATTATTACAATTGCTACCAAAAAGATCCGGTTTACACTCGACCAAACCAGTTAGAGCCGGTTTGTAGTAATCCCTACTGGATAATTGCTGTGTATAATACAGGCTTTGGGGGCGGATTAATTTTCCCCGCCCTAGTTCACGCCGCCCGCCCAAAGCAAATTGATTCCTTTTGAGACTTTCTTTGGCTTTTGTTGATAATTGATTTGGTACTTACAAGTATGTTTGTATTTAGGTGTCAATAATATAACTACGTTTACTGATATTTGAACCAGATAAAACCAGGAATAATACTTTTTTTATTATTAACTTGCTGATTTTAATATTTGAAACTATCACGGTTTTGAACATAGTTTTCTTTATAAATGGGATATTTACCCATTGATTTGTGAGTATTATTTATCGGGAAATAATCAACCCACAAATCATGGTTAGTATCCCGTTTATAAAAAATACTATGCTATGATTTTATTACGGAAATATATAGATTGTTATTTATTAATATTCATCAAACAATTAATACACCCAAATAATTTAAACTATTTTAACTGCTATTGTTGCTAAAACTACAACTTACTAACTCAAATAAAACTAGCTGTTAAAATTTGTTAAAAAAACTTCTCAAAATTGCAAAATTTCTGTGAAGTTTTGGTCAAAAATCGGCAGTTAGTTTAACTACTTGTCAAAATGATAAACCTCCATCCCCATCAATAAACAATTCGCAACACTTTACAAAACACGTCATCGCAGGGGGCATGTCACCCTCACCCCAGCGCTGATACACCCCAAAATGTTCATCTAATTGGACATCAAAGAGAGCATGCCTTGTGTAGTGTGTAAACTTATTGTGAGTGTGTGATAGACGCGGAGTCAACAATACTGGATGTGGTAACTAGATCTGTTATTTTATCCTGAAAAAAAATAAACAAAATATTTTTTTTTCTCTAACCTATCTCGTCCCACTGCTGAGCAAAGGTCTCCCCCAAGTCCTTCTACTCGTCCCTATTCTCCGCTTTTTTCCACCAGTTCCCCTAAAACAAAATAGTAATACAAAAATATTAAATGTGCATTATGATTAGATAAAAAGTTTTTAATGAAAAATGTCATTTGGTCTTTTACTAAAGCAGTTAGTTTTAACTTTAATTTTAAAAAAGGAAGATAATTTTGTGTATAAATATTGAACAAGAATTGTGGAAGCTTATCATGTAAAAGTTAGAGGTTTTAGCTTATACCCGTAGTACTACGTATTGAATATCTTTATTCACAAACAAACTTACGACTATACAGTATTTACAAAATGTACATTGTCATTTATAATACATAAGAAGCGCAGTTGAGCTATCTACAGACCGTTGCAAACGATCTATAGACAGTTCAACTGATCCAAATCAGTACCAATCGGAAGCGTACCCAAGACACTGGCTGCATAGCCGCGCTGAATAGCAATGCAGATTACTACGTATTTGTATTTATACGTAGATATTTAAGCGCCTTTCAGCAAACGAGTTAAATTTTAATCTTAAGGCTCAGGATATACATATATTAATTATCTATCCGTGTGTACAACAAGCTTTTTTGTGTTGCCATATCCAAAACAACTCGCACCGTGTTCTAATGACCAGGACATCCTTTTGTTTTGTCGAACGCGATTACTTGCCCGGAATAACTATATAGGGTGTTCATTATTTGGCGAGTGAGCTTTATGTGGTTTTCCTAATGAATTCCTTTACATAAGCTTATTTCCTGAGCCCTATAATGTGACACGATTTCAAGCCCATTGATTTTATATGCTCGGCGGCTTTGTTTTTGAAGAGTATTTTTTTTTATTTTATATATATATTTTTTTAAATCTTTATTTATTAAAGAGGGTTTAATAAACATGTTTATGTCACCCTCGACAAGGCAGATAGTCATTTATGCAAGGTAATTTTTATTTTTTAATTTTCAGAGTTTGTCGTTATTTAGCCAAATTACCATAATATATATACCCATATACCTTAAAAAACATCATAATCATACTAGAGAGTATAATGTTTAAAAAAAATTAAATACCTGCCGATTTATTTAATCTAATTTTTTTCCTTCTTTTTTTAATAACGTAATAACGGCTCATTATGTCAGTTGTCAAAACTCACTTCTAGTTGTCAAAAATATTTTTGTATGAGCTGATTTCTTTAAAAAAGTATATTATTATATCCAGGGGGCTTAGTCCGAGTGTGCATTTTAAAACTCCCTACCCTCGAGCCGAGAGTCGTCTCTCGGATATCCTCATATTTTTGTATGGATATCCGAGAGACGACCTCGGCTCGAGAGTAGGGAGTTTTAAAATGCAAACTCGGACTAAGCCCTCGGAACAAACTAAATATTCGGACAGTCAGCTTCAAGAAAGGACAGAGTCTCTAAAGCTTAAAAATCTTTATTCTTTATTGTACAAACACAAACTTATACAGAAAAATAAACTTAAATAAATTAAATGTACAGAGGCGATCTTTTTCTCATAGTTACAGCTGCACTATATCTGATCAATCAATCTTCTGACCGCGTTGATAGATCAAATGAATGGTAACCTTACTAACTTAAAAGCAAATAGTATGGAATGGGAATCACTTAGCGCCTGCCAGCGCAATGCTATCAAAGTATTGTAAAGAAAGGCTTTAGTAGACAAGAAGTTGTGGTCAATTAGCACTTTCTAGTTGCCCTGTAATTAAAAAAAAGTTATTACTTAAGATAATGAACAAGATAAGATAAAAAATTACTCATGATTATCTGTTAAATTAAGAGGTGTAAATATGTTAATAACATATTATTTACAAGTTTTCTTACCTACGTTTTTATTGTAGTTTTTTTTTGTGTAAGACTTTAATATATTTAAACATTAGGTTTTATGTAAAATAATTATATCCAAACTAGCTTAATCAATAAAATAAAGCATGTAGGTATCGACGGTGTTTCTTTATTGGTCTTCAAATTCTGTCAAAGTAATGTTCTGTCATGATCTAATGTCAATTCGACGAAATAACTGGCAAGCAGCGTAATATATTCTGATATGCTTTTGTCTTGTTCTTTTCTTTGAAATCGCATTGTAGTTCGGAAAAACCGCGACAAAAATCGTTAATTCTATTATTTTCCTTATCTTATGAAAATATCTGAAGTTTTAAAGCTTTTGAATTATTCCTAATTTTAAATTACTATTTGAAATATTAAAGCTTTTGAATATAATTTGTAACCACAGCATTTTCAGTACGCTTCTGATTGGTACTGATTTAGATCAGTTGAACTATCTATAGATCATTTGCAGTGGTCTGCATTTTGTCTCCCATTAAACCAGAAAATAGTGGGTCAATCCGTAAATTACTTGTCTATTGTCATCTAAAGAGGTGTTTTCAAGGCTTGGCTAGTACTCTCCCATTAACTAAAGTCGTATACTAAACATTTCGTCACATTTTCGTGAGGTGACGTCACATTTTAGTGAGATTTCGACACATTTTCGTATCAATCGTGCTTTGTTTTGCGGCCAACGCACTTTACTGTTTATGTCAGGAACTTTAGCGACTGTGACGTATTGTGTCATGTCAATAGACGATGACGTTATAGACTTACGTGTTTAGAGTTATTTTAACTTGGCAAAAATGCGATTTTTTATCAGATCTAGAAGCGATAAAACTTCTTCGGCTAGGAAGCTATATTTTTACCACTTACCTTGTTAAATCTAGGTATGCATGTACTTAATGGGCTTTTGCACAAGGGTAGATGATTGGTCGAGTCTAAATATATCTGATTAACTGTTCAATATCGTGTAGGTATCGTATCGGAGCTGTGAAAACGCCTAAATCTTTGCAGGTGTAGTGACTAAGGTTCTGAGCAGCTTGGTCAAAAGCTTTTAAATTTTATTACTTCAAGCGTGAATTAAAGCCACAATCAATTACTGTGGATTGATAAAAGGTGTGTTTTTAATTGATGGTGTGAAACGTCAGTAGGTACTGATACTTACAAATTATTTTATTTGGTTGAAAATATTACGGCTGTTCATCGTTGGAGTAAACGGATACTGGAGTGGAGACCGCGTTTAGGCAAGCGTAGTGTAGAACGCCGTCCGGCGAGATGGAGCGACGATCTACGGAGTGTAGCTGGCAAACCCAACATGAGAAGAGACGAAGACCGGGCTCAGTGGTGCGTCTTGGGAGAGACTTACGTCCAGCAGTGGACTGGTGTAGGTTGATGATGATGATGACATTGCGATTGCGTTTTCGGTCGATTGATGTAACAAAGTTTAGGTAATTAGAATAAAACAGAATTTTTTTACCTAAACTGAATAAACTGAAATATTAGCAGTATGTCACGACATAACATTTTGTAATCACAAAGTCTAGTTTTATGTATTGACTTAATGCAGTATTTATGACTTGGCCTGAATATTTTCTTACAACAAATTAAATGTATTTTATTAGAATTGCGCCATTAAATACATAATTGCACTGGTTTTTATCAATAAACAATGTAAATGTAGGTATTTTTTCATTTTATTGTTTTCATGAAGACGTTACTCATTTGTACTTTACTTAGGTACTATTGATTTTTACTGCATATTAGTTCTTATTATTATAAACAATATTAATGAATAGATGAATCGATGAAAAACTAAAAAATATGATTAAAATGACATGGAAAACACGCATTAAAATATAAATAAACAGATTATTCTGAAAATATCAAGACAATTTCCTAAAAACAATTCAAGTATCTAAGTCAAGGCTGTCTCGAAGAGATTGCTTATAGTGATAGGACCGCCCATTGATATTTCGATTATGTTCTTCTTGTTCAATTTGTAATCTATACTTCTATACTAATATTATAATGAGGTAAAGTTTGTATATTTGTTCAATTGTAAGGGGTAATCTCGGAATCTACTGAACCGATTTTAAAAATTATTTCACCAATAGAAAGCCACATTATTGCTGAGTGTCATAGGCTATATATCTAATATTTTCAAAAAAAATAGGGATCCTTACTAAAACTTCAATTATGCTCAACGAAGTGGGCACGGGTCAGCTAGTTTTAAATAAAGGGGTGTGCAATAAAGTATTTTCTTTCTATCTATCTAAGTCGAAAATAATTTAGCTGGTATTTTATGTTATTTTTATTTTATTTATTTAACAAAATCAACAGCTCTTAGGGTAAGTATACAAAATAAGGTATCTTAAGAATATATCATACAGCCAATAACGGATTTACATTTTGTTAAACTATAATAATAGTAAGTCATTATTATCTTTGCAATTATATTGTCAATTATCACTTATCATACCATCATTTATTGCTAACGGAAACCCAGACAATTAAAACGTTTTCGCGATACAAACAATAACTTAAAATAGGTCGACTTATCGAACTAATGCGATGCTCATAACACGACGCGCAACGAATAGATAGTAGAATGAACTGCAGAAGCGCAACTACAGAAGGTGTTTAGTAACGAAGAAAATAGTGATTTGCATGACAGTAATTCTATTGGAGCCCTTAGTTGAAAATTATATTAATTATTATTAGAGCCCTTAAAAACTTACTTACATTAATAATATCCAAAGGGATGAAAGGACGAATTTGAGGCCAATATAACAATAAAACAATATAATATAGATTGGTCCACAATAGCCCAAGACAGAGTGAACTGGAGAAAAGGAAGGGAGGCGTTTGCCCTGCTGCCCTGCAGTGGGACACCACAGGCTGAAAATGAATGAATGAATATCCAAAGTCAAAGTCCATAAGTAAAAATATAAAAAGGTCCATTAAAACTCAGTTTGAGACTAGATAAAGACTTCTACAAGAATAAAGTTGAAATAATATCATGCTAACGTACAATTCATATTCTTTTAAATACGGATGCATAAAGTTTTAAAGTAGTTGCAAAAACGCTCATATTTAGTGTCCTGAAACAAAATCGAGTAGAAGTCTACATATTTTAATCATTACGCTTCCGATTGGTACGGATTTAGATCAGTTGAGCTAAAAAAAAAAAAAAAAAAAAAAAAATATGGGTCTGTAGATGGCTCAACTGTTTCTTATGTATTTTATATGACAATCTACATTTTGTAAATACTGTATAGTCATCAATAAATAAATACTTAATAATAAATAAATCATGTATTTATTTATTTTTTAATTTATTTAAAGATCTTCAAAACAAAAGTTGTACTTGGGTAAAGCGCTACATAACTTTCGTTTATTACTATTCTACCATTTTATACCGTAGACCATTAGATTAGAAATCAATTCAAAATGACACGGGGTTTGGTGAGGTGCGTCATTTTGACGGGCCATAACTAATGGAAAACAACATTGTAGTTTTATGGCAAATCGCAGGAAACGACATCGGTGTTATTGCATGCGCAGTTGCATTTATTGAGGTTAAATGAATTGTCGAATTCTGCTTATAAAATCAATCTAAGATATTTCATACATCGCCTCATAAAAAGATCTATAAAAGATAGAAAGAGACATTTTAAAATCGTAATACAATTTTGTTTTATACGGCAGGAGTATTTCGTCTACCTTTAATAATAATAGTCATTTTTTGACGAGTAATAAAAATGCAAATTATATCAAAACTTAAAAGTAAATGGTATAGCGACTAGTCTCAAGCTTACACTTTTTCTCCTTCGTCTCAGAGTTCAATAAAAAGTTATAAAATTGAGTAGGTACTTAATGGGTTGTGTCCATCTACATGAAACATGTAGGTAAGTTGTATCAGATATTTTGGATAAAAATTTCTACTAAACAATCTTGATAAATGAAAGTACTAAAGGCGGTGGCGATATATGAAAATACTATTATCTAAAACCATCTTTTACGTATAAAAGTTACAAAAAACGCATTTTCAGAGTCAAAGAATGAACATTTCAAGTTATTTATGTTTGTATAACTTACCTTTGCCACTAATTTAATTAAAACACTTCAACTGAAACATTCATACAAATAATTGTAATTTAAAATATCCTTACATATAACAAATGGCCACCGACAAACAAAGTCTGGTTGTCCATACATTACAATAAATAAATTTCAAAGTAATTTCTCCCATCAAGCGCAATAAGTATAAATCTTTGGCATTTCCATAAACGTTGTTACTATTACCACAGATAAAATATCAGTGCTGACAGTACCACTCACATAAAGGATCTTCCTTGTCGTCCTACTTTGTTATTGTGATAGTATCACCGGGAATATTTAACTGAAACTTCTTACAACAGTTTAGTCTCAACTTAAGTCTCTCTATATTAATCTGTTAAAGTTGTTAATTTATTTGAGAACTTTTTTTTTAAATAACAGTAAGTTACGCAATCAAATTTCGTATAAAAAATCTCTATACTATGTAGTTCTGATTGTGAAAGCTTAAAAAATTCTAACATTTGTTTTGGTTTTAAAGTAACTTTTTATATTCTTTTCAAAATTTGATATTTGAAATCCGCAACATTCCTTGTTGCCGAAGCATGTTGCCCGCAAGAATATGCATAGTTTTTTGTACAAATTCAATGACAGGTCCGCAGTGACAGTGACATAAGCCGATATTATCTTTCCGATTGGTTCGCTCACACGTTTATTTATAAAACCATCCCCACACATTACTAGTAAATTATTGCATGCAATTTGAAATTATCTTGCGGCGGCGCGGCGCGTGGTAAGACCATTGCAAACTAATGGGGAACCAGTATCTTAGACCTTATGACATACAAGTAAACAAAAGACGAATTTAATTGTAACACACGCAAATATAGTCCAATTATCAAGTGGATTTGAAATAACTGTAATAATAAATATTTTTAGTAATAATAAATATTACAAAAATACAGTTATTTTTGAACGCAGTTAATGTTCGCAATTACATTTATTTATTTACCAGAAAAGAAGACATCCATTCAGACACAAAAAATACAAATAGCCTATGCACTAGGACTAGCATGTGTCTTGATATTTATTAATTATATAGTCTCAAACATTTAATGCACTTAAAAACAAAAAATACAAAAAAATCTTATAACTAACCTAGTTATTACTATTATCGCTGATAGCTATTTCTTCCAGGCAGCCGTTTTATTACATTAAAGTATGTTATTTTATACAAAGAACGAATTCCCACTGGTTCTATAGAACATAACGCCATCAAACAAATGAGAATAACCACACAAAGTATGATGGCTGCTGATTGAGCAAAAGCGACTTGTATAGTTTCATAAATAAATAATGATGGACAATCCACACAACATCATCTAGCCCCAAGCTAAGCAGAGCTTGTGTTATGGGTACTAGAAGACTGACATACAATACAATACATAACATAGATATATTTTTTTTATTATACATATAAAATACCCAGAACACCTGGAATGAATATTTGCAGATCGTACAAACATTTAACCCAAGGCGGGAATCGAACCCGCAACCTCCGCGTCGCAGGCGGACCATCGCCCACCGCGCCACATCGGTCGATTCAGTCAGATTGAGCAAAAACTACTTGTATAGTGTCATAAAATGCCTTCAAATTGATCTAACCGTGGTACACAATAGTCTATCAGAATTCGCCCACAACTGTGTCAAAAACAGATTTCTATGCAAACGCCTTGTCCTATTTATCCGCGATTCAATATTGACGTATTGATTTATTTCATTCGTGATATATCATACTGTTATGTATAGAGTAAATATTTGCAGTAGGGTATATAGTTTATTGTTATATGAACAGAAAACAATTAGGTAACGTTAATTGAAATTAAATACTCGAATTGGTAGCTTTATGTGAGCTTACTATGGTTAATTTTAAATAATCTATTTTAAGGTAATAAATATTCGTGTCACACAATCAAACACAAAATCACAGCCATACTTTAGATAGGCCACGTGTTAAACACAACAAGATATTGAGTATGATCATTCAAGTGACACAACGAATTCAAGTGACACAACGCATGCCGAACGTTGCAGCCTCACCGCGCAGTGTTTTGCAACGTTACGATACGTTTACGATTGTCACATTTATTTGAGCAATCTTCAGTACCTCTACCATGTGTTGTCACGTCAAATCGCCTGACTTAACTACACTAGATTTTACGAATTTTAGTAAGTAGGTACCCAACTATCCGCTAGAGGCGCTGTACAATCTTCATACATTTTTTAAACTACAGACGCTAGCGAGTATGGATTGTAAAACTCATGGTAGAGCTACTGTATATTTCTACTCTGCGTCGTTTAACCTTGCGTTCACCAATGGACTTCTTTGGCCAATAGCAATCAATAAAATATAATTTTATAGCAACAGTAAATACAATTGTATATTTACATATCGAATCAAGTGAAGGTCTTATTAAAACTTATTAGTGGTTGGAATATTATTTGATGTAACGCTTATATAGTATATTTAAATTATGAAAAATAAACCGGATTTTTATCAGAAGATTAACTTTTGGAGTATAAACCCTGTTTAAAATAAGAATAATGTTATTTTGATTCTAAAAATAATACCGAAATCTCGGCTGCATTTTTTATGTGAAAATCTCACATCAACAATAGTTTTGACTTCAATGATATTTTTTTTAAAATATGAAAGAATATGAGAAAATGCTGTTGCGGTCGTTACACAATATTTATTTATTCAAGCGGAAGGGGAGAGTTTGTAATTGGCACATCATAATGGAGATTATAAGGCTTACAAACCAGTTTTGTGATTCAAATATTGACAGCCCAGTGGGTGACAATGGCCCTGTTATGATAATTCTCCTATAATCTGTCATGACAATAATTTGTCGCGTTCACATCGAGTGGACATTGAAAGGTTAATAATAAAACTGAAACCTATTATAATTTAAATCATACAACTTTTTGGAGCTTAAGAATATGCAAATCACGATGATTTTATGTCAATTTTATTTGTTTTGTATGAGAACTTGTCTTTGCATAAAGCGTTAATGACGTGTTATTTTTTATATTAAGACTTGTATTCATAAGCGTAGTTTAACTCCAGTTTAACCCTCTAATAAGTTTACGAAAAGTTCTGTTCAAGTCCAAATCCAAAACTTTTGGGTTATTTCTCAGACAGTGACATTTGATGCGTAAAGCATAAAAAAAAGGTTTTTTTTATTTGGTTATTGACCTATCACAGAATAACAAGACAACAGTTAACAAACTAACGGTAAAACGTAAAGAAAAATGCAACAGTTTTCGCAAGCTG
The DNA here is from genome assembly GCA_932527185.1 of Ecliptopera silaceata. Classification (NCBI taxonomy): domain Eukaryota; kingdom Metazoa; phylum Arthropoda; class Insecta; order Lepidoptera; family Geometridae; genus Ecliptopera; species Ecliptopera silaceata. The sequence continues at coordinate 3,685,573 of OW052209.1, read as the reverse complement.
ACCCCATTGATCCACACACATTGGAAGGCGGAAACAGGAAGTGTCCAATGGAGTTTCGTTGTCTTTCCACGGCCCAGTTCTCCGTAGCGCTAAGTGCTTGTTGTAATTGTCCGAATGTAAATAGTGTGTGTATTCGAGCTGTGTTTGATCGAAGGCGCCGCGTGTTTTCACGGCTTTAGCGTTTTTGTCGCTGGCGTACACCGGCTTTAGTGGTTGTATAACGGACTTTGTTTGCGATGTATGTATCACACTTTCGCATTACGATGAATGAAATTGTTGTTTACATTGATATTCATTCTTAATGTTCTTTCATTTCTGTTGTCTTTCTATCGTCATGTTTTTTAAATTAATTCTTAATGTCATTTCTGTTGTCTTTCTATATGTTTTTTTTTATTCTTAGTGTTATTACTACCTAATATACTTTAGACAGTTACATTATGATAACTTATCATTATGAATATGCTTGGTTCTATGTACTCTTGTTTTTTTGTCCAATTTATTTAGTTTGCAAAACACAAACCTTAGTAAGTACTCCGATAAAAATCTCTCTTTTTGAGATCTTTTTGAGACTGAAAATGTTAGGGACTAGATATAGTTTAGTTACCAGACGATCGGAGATGAGACATCCATTCATGGTTGACATTCCACCTGCCCGCACCAAGCGTTTTGCTTCTACTTTTATAATGCGGTCAGCCAAAGAGTGGAACTCGTTGCCGGCGTCTGTGTTTCCAGAGTCCTATAATTTGGATATTTTTAAGAGACGAGTGAATGGGTATCTTCTAGGCAAGTGTGCTACATCGTAGACCGCATCGTCACTTAACATCAGGTGAGATCGCGGTCAAACGCTTGCCTATAACTTGTAAAAAAAAAAAAAAGTTGAAATAGTTGAAATGAAAATATGGCTCAGCCCAATCAACCGTTTACTTTTATCACTAAAGTGGTACAGTTTTATCGTTGTTTTAAATTGCACACCGTATTTAAATGGCGGATACCTCTCTCATTACGGCACGCCTCTCACAGTGGGGAGTCTATTTGTTACCCTATTTTGAACTTTATTGCGTTAAGATAAGGTTTTCCGTTTCGCATCATTTAACCCCTTATCAATATGCACCAAAGCCTACTTTAGTTGTCTAAAGTAGGTAGGTATCTATTGGTGACTAAGCTGTGACTTCAAATCAGCAGTTCGTGTTAAAAGAAAAACTGTTAGGATAAGAATGGATAAATTTATGTTTATATAATTACAGGGTGCAGTAAGTATAGTCTCTAAAATTCTTAACAACATAAAACGAATACAAGGTCTGAAAATTAATAAATAATAAATACTTACTGAAACAAAATATAGTCAGGACTGATGATGGTATAAATGTAAAATCAAAAATTAAATACAAAAATAAACATACCTACATAACATTTTTAAACAAACATGCACTTAACGCTATTATGTGGTTATGTGCGGTCCTCATCTTTATGCCAAAGTGTCGTAAGTCACAATCCCACGAAATTGATTTATTCACATTACATTTTGACAGACGCCAAAGCTCACGTGGTAGTAACTCAGTCTTCCGTGCGTGCATGTTTTCGATTACTAACAAATCAAAATCTGGTGTGATAGCAAACAATATTTTTCCTGTCTTCTTACGCCGAGTTGAGCCCATTTTGTTACTTTAATAATTTTATTAATTTTGAGATTTTTTGAATTTCTACTATTGGTATTTATCTTTTGGTGTTAGAGTTGATAATAAACGCATTATTTCTAAATAAAAAAATACTCACGGACATTTTACACATCGCGCTCCAGTGCCAAACTAAGCAAGCTTGTACTGAGAACTAGTTTGCTGATAAAATACTACTGGCAACTTTGAATAATCGACTTTGAAGGATACTAGCAATGCCAATAATAAACTTATTAATATTCCTCGGAAGTGAGGTGCGCCGATGCGATACACACGTGCGCCCGCATGTCCGCAAACATAGGAAACGCATTACACCTCCTTTTAATGAGTGAGGACAAATAGCTTTCTCACGGTTTATTATGCAAAAGACGGAAAATTGTAATGGCAAACCGTTTTTAAATGTGTCAATGAACAAAAGGAAAATATTATAAAGTTTATTAAAACGCCTAGCCTGATAGACTTGTCCAAATCCTAATAGAGACGAAATTGAATACGATAATTTATTAATTGTTTTATATTCCTACGATACAAAATCCTGTTTAGATATTACTGAATGGTTTTCTTACTTGACTTATTCTTACCATTTTGATACCGTGGAACAATATTTAATAATTTCGATTTTGAAAGATTTAGAGTATTTTTTTTATTTGTTACAGTTGTATGAAATAAGCGACGACCCGCAGCGAAAAGAATTCCTCGATGACCTCTTCTCCTTCATGCAAAAGCGAGGTAAGTCACAATTCTATCAAAACAATATCGGACTTGTATGAATTACATACCTAAAATATCAGATAACACAAAAAAACATATTTTTTGCGTAAAAATACTTTAACATACTTATAATTACGTTTATAGTCGTCTGCTTCATGCAAAAGTAATATAAGTCACAATCCCACAAAACTGATTAATCCATTGTACAGATTGATAAGCAGCGTAATTTATCAAAAGTTAAATGATTCATTCACGATCATCGATTCAAATGATATAATACGACCAATTTATTACTAACTTAAAGCTAAAACAAATGACTTAAGCCCAGAGGTCTCTATTGAATGGTGAAGATGTAAATCAAGATTATACATTGGATGTATGAACGATTTTATATTGTGTAGATCGGTGATCGGATGATAAGATCACGGATGATGGACGATGTTAGATCATGGAAGTGGTACTATGATCCATTAATGAACTCTAAGGATGCAGAGCATTCTGGCATGAATCTAAGTAAGGATAGTTATTAGTGTTTTGTGAATAATCGTAATGACTTGGTAACTACTGAAGGGGTTATATGCAAAGATCACATGAGACGGATTATTTTGGTTATTTAGCTACTTTTTATACATAAAATTGCTGATTTATTTTATTTATTTATTTATTTATTTATTTTATTTATTTATCAAACTCTGATATACTCTTATGCACTTGACGGTATTTATTATTATACTTATGATCTATATGTAGCATGAATTAGACCATACTTTTATCTCGCAACTCACAACTGATTATCTTGTTGGTGACATCAAGTTAAGAGATGAGAGTTCTCTTAAAAATAATTAAATTTAATTCTAATAACTGATAACACAAACAAAGTTTCTTGGATTCTATTACGTGAATGTTTATGTTTACCCTAGATTATATTTTATTAAGATAACAAGGAAATTCATTAAGTCTGCATCTCTTATCATGTAAATCCGATTGAAACTACCCATGCCATAATCGACAAGACAACTCCAATAAACGATAATGTCTGTAAATAAATAACGATTAACTAGAACATGATACAAAGAGGCTACAAACTGGTAACAAAAACAATTGATTTGCCTAACAACAAGGCGGATAGGTATCAACATGATCTATCTAGCGACAATAATGGCGCCGTTTACAACGTACATCAATTAATACATGACAAAGATAGAAATACGGATCCTAACAAGAGAGAGGAATGAAAAGATATATCAATCATGCTGCTCAAAATCTCAACGCTTGAGGCAATCGAAAGATCAGCTTAATTATTTATATTATGATATTTAAAGTATAATGATTATCATGGATAGAGCTGGAGTGGCGAATTCCCACAGTTATAGTTTAACTGATGATTCTAAATGTTGATGAATTTAACTAGTATTTTAGATTGATTTGATTGTATAATCTCTTAACGGATGTTCAAAGGTTGTTTCCTATGGCAAGCTAAATAATTCTTCAGATTTGTCATAACATTTTGAACAAAGACAATTCAAGTAAAACTCGTTTGTGTTAACGCGTTGAGAGTATCTCACTCGCGATCTTTTATCTCGTTCGGAATAAATTATTATTCAATTTATCACCTCCGAGCACGGACTATAACTTCTGCTTGTTATTACGCTCTGCGATAACAGAATTAATTGTTATTTTACTATAACAGCTGTGAATTTCTGATTGAAAATGTCCCGATTGGTTTAACTGGTTCCTGGATTCATTGACCTAGATTGATCGTCGTACCGATTATCCGATTAATTAGGCAGAGCTTGTCTAGTATTCTCCTTGCGTAGTAGAACTTTGCTACCCTTAAACCCTTGTCCGTAGCGTTTATTGATTTATTATTAACATTGGTTTATTATTGTCATGATTCCATAAGAATAGTCCATATTTTTTGGTTGTTTTGTTATATCTGATGCGAATTCCAATGCCCGGTTGAAAATAAAAACAAATGCATTAGAATTAATTTATTCGTCCGAACGTTAATCTCTGGCCATCACAGACTGATCTCTTCGTATTAATAATGTTTTATCATTTATTACAACTCATGAGTAATGAAAGTTAGTCTGCCACGCCCCGCGCCTTCCCACTATCATTTATACTGTGACCGCACTCTGTCTTCGTCTCGGAAAAAGAAATTAAAAAGTTGTCGTTTTTTATACGAACGCTTAATTTAATGGCAGCGACAAACGATTATGTAAATTTTAATCAGCTGTTTGAAATGTAAAATTTTATAGTTACTTTTTTATTATTTGACCATGTGGGTGTTCTATTTTTGCAATTATTTCTAACATTTTACTATGACACACGACTTTTTAAATTAAATAAGGTTGTCGTAATTTTCTTACGGATGCTATTTTTCACACTTCTACTACCTACTACTTTCCTTCTTTATCTTATAAGTTTTATGCGAAATTCTTCCGATCTTCATTGATATAATACAGTCAATGAAGACTTGCCTAATACTCGTCGCGTTAACCAGCCGCGGGCATCTCGTTAGCAATTGATTGATCGGCCATATCGGACGCTTAACTTGGTATACCGGGTGTTTTGTAAAGCTAGGATAAAGATACTTAGGTTTTTTTAAACGAGCGCTCGGTTTTTATCGAGGAATCCAATTTAAAATTCCTTCTCTAAATTTTATATATGTAGTCCTTTCCATCCAAAAAAAATTTTGTCTGGAAGAGATAGCTATAGAGCGATAAGACCGCCCATTGTGCATTTAAGTTCAACTTATTGTTCTTTTTATTAAATGTATGTTTTTCGTGTAATGTTTGTGTACAATAAAGCGTCTTTTATTAATTTCATTCGATCATTCAAAAATTAAAAACTTTGGGTTGTAACTGTTTTGTAGATAGACAACAGTATCGTCTTCCTGTTTTTAGTTTTTTTCGCTAAAGCTTTTTTTTGCTTCTTAGTTACTTTTTGTCTTTTATAATTAGGTCATCTAAATACTCAATGTACCAACTTATACCTACTACAACGTACAAACTGAATAACCAAATAGAAGGTTGTGTTCACAAAACACCATGTAAGTGCACTATTGTTTTACTTGTTCATAGCGACTGCGAGTATAACTAATAACATCTCATTCGGATTCATTTCCCGTGATTAATTATCTGTTTAATCGATATAAGATGTTGTGCCAACAGCCCTATACGGTTTTTTACTTTCACTATCAAGCTATTCTCGGCTTTAATGCAGGTAAGTTTAGGTTAGTTTTTGTGTGAAGGATAGTGAGTAAAACATTGGGTTAAAGAGTGGATCTATCACATTTTTTTCATCTCATTGAAGATAGCCTTTGTTGAAGTTTTAATTGGTGTCTAAACAGGCCCGTGGTTAATTCGATTTTTGTTCGGTTCACTCATTTGTTTTTGTCTAGTATGGTTTGAGTGTTAATCTAAAGTTGATTGATTAGGAACGACTTCGACGTATTTTTGGGCGGGGCGGGATTAATGAAGCATTGTGGGTTTAATCGAACTGTGAAGTGTTTTGTTTTTGATAGTAAGTAGGTACTGAACTACATACCCCCTATCTTATAAAAAGTTAGCGTTGACATTATGATACCATTACGTATGGTAATCATCATCACATCAAGTCTGCGCTAACTTTTTATAAGAAAGACCCCTATTTATTTTTTTTGTCCTGTTGAGTTAGAGACAATATTCGACCTAAACTTAGACTAAGATACTTATCAAATATAATAAAAAACATTATAATTCCCAGTATGTCAATGACAGTAAAGTTGCCAAATCAATTTTGACAGCTAAAAACTGATCAATGTCATCAATCAGTTTCTCCATTCTATGGTTGTATAGAATAGTGTTGTGCTTAGTATCGTCACGTTGAATCCGTCTCGTTTCATTCAGTAAACAAATTCAATGACGCGACAGTCCACGCTTTAAATAACCAGAGGGCTGAGCACGAATAAATGTGACAATCGTAAACGCAACGTATTTAAGATACACTGCGCGCTAACGCTACAACATTCGACAGTAACGCTGATGTTGACGCGCAGTGTATCTCAAATATGTCAGTGTTTCGATACGTTTACGATTGTCACATTTATTCGTGTTCACCCCCAGTATATATTATATTTAGTGCGTGTAAGATGGATGGTGTGAAGTCCGGATTGGTACAAGGGTGAAGATTGATGAATGAAAACTATTCGAGGCATGATCATTGTCACTGTGTTTCTATTTATTTGATTTTTGTTATTTATTGCAAATGCTAATCATTTCACTCTTGTTTTTGGTACATTTAAATGAAGGAATTGCTGTTTTTTATTGTAAAAAACTTACACGTTTGTTACTATAGAGTTTTTTCAATTAGGTAGAGAACTATAAAATAGTTTTAAGAAATAAAGTCTGTACTTAGATAGGCGAGTTATGTTTTTAACGCACCTCAAAAACACCTCCGGTCTATCTTATAAAAAAATAACGCAGACTTGAAGTACTGATTACCATACGTAATGATGACTTAAAGTCAACGCTAACGTTTTATAAGATAGGGGGCTCACCTCTAAAAAAAGCAGCGAACGAACGAGGTATTGGTTTATTCTGTTACATTTTTACACAATTATACCTACTTATAACACATTTTAATGTAAGTACATAATTCTATCCCATTCAATTCAGTAGGTTGAACGTTTGAACCCTCGAGGCATGATCTGCCGTGACTTGCGACACCCGCTTTATTGGCGCGGGATGACCGTCACAAAGCTCACTGACGCGGGTGTACCCGCAATTTTATTAGATCAGTATGTTTTATTTTTAAAACTGTAAGAAAAATACACTACGACACGACAACCTCATCAATAACATCATAGAAGGAAAGGTAGAAGAGGAAGAGGAAGGCCAAGGATAAACTGCATGAGCCAAATAAAGATGAAGGTAGCCCTCGTGTCGTATAGGGAGTTCAAAAAAGCAGCCTTAGAAAGAAACAAATGGCGTAACTTGCACTCATTACGTGGACAAGAGCGTAGCTCTTAAATAAGAAAAGAAGAAGAAAAATACAAAATTCTGTGTAGGTACTTGCTCACTGTAAACAAATGGTAGGTATTTATTTATATGTGCACCCCGTTCTCTTCTAATCTTTTATATCACATTCTATTCTATTCTTCGGACCAATCGAAGGCATGGTTCTTTTCACGACATAGCTCTAACTCTCGTGGTTTAACTTGGTCATCACCACCCTTCTCAAAAAAACAGTCTACTACTCGACGTAGGTCTCTGCCAAGACGCGGTACTGAGCCCAGTCTATAAATCCTATTAATCCGTTAGGTTAATCGTTTACACAAAAATTCTGACATAATAGTTAGTACGTAAATGTTATTACCCTGCAAATGATAATGCCATCATCATAACTACACATTCTCGTTGATTTTGACATCAAGGTATGCGCTTTCCCAATTAACCGACTTTCCCTGTATGCATACATCAGATAAATTATTCAGTTTACACAAGACCCGTATATAGTAGCCGCTACTGGTTTGTTTGTTTGTACATCGGTTTACGTTTTCCGTCATATTTTTGAATTAGATTGATCTATTATTAATATATTTTGTAAATGTACTAAGATTTCAGTTTATGAATAATATCGACTATCGATGTGGCGCGTCGGGCGAAGGTCCGCCTGCGACGCGGAGGTTGTGGGCTCGATTCCCGCCTTGGGATAAATGTTTGTACGTACGATCTGTTTATTTATATCAGTAGTAGTACAGCTTTTGAAGCCAAGGAAGTACTACAACTGTATCTATTTCTGTCGGTAGATTTTGAATTAATGACACCATGCACAATAGACTTCTTAACATCCATCTATGATCATTGCAGTTTGATGCCTTACAAGATACGTCCTTAAAACGTGCTTAGTTAGACAATGCAGATGTGGACTCATCTGTTTTTTCACAACATTCTCAAAAAAAAAGAAATCAACTGTGATAAACCAAACAGCTAAAAATAAAAAGATTAAAATATTATGAAAAGAATTTCTTCAACGAAATAAATAAAACATTCTAATTAATAGAAATAGATCATCTCATTTCGTCGAATCCCGAGATTATGATCGATTATATTCGTGTTTTCACAAGTTTAAAAAAAAATCTCGAGACTTTATGCCAACGCGGTTCTAGCGTCTCGGGATCAAACGCGGCGCGTCGCCAACTGCTTGAATCTTATACAAATAAAAGTGGAATTAATCAACGTCTAGTGATGTGACCACAGATTTATTTAAACGAACAATAATGAATAAAACCTATTTCAATTAAGGTTGCCTGAAGGAGATCGGCTTTTGGTGTAAGTACAATAACGTGTTTTTGAATAAATAAATGGCCGCATCATCATTTAACATCAGATGTGATTGTGGCCAAGCGTTTGCCTATAATGCATAAAAAAAAAGAAAAAGAAAAAAAAAGAATCACATTCATTTATTCAACCGTGACACGAAAACACTTTGATAGTGAGATCTAGGAATCGACATGGCAAAATCATTTGCCCAATAAAAAAAACATAAAAATCTGTTTAAATTAAACTAGCACTCTGTACTTACATTTATGAATTGTTTTTTCTAAGAAACAGCTGTTATTTTTATCGATATCGATAAAATTCTATCACGTCACATCCCATCACTAGCGGACGCATCGCTGAGGCGTTTCCCGAGTTCCTGTAAAAAATGTAGTAGCACATTCGATTAAAATCTCGCGTTGAAATGTGAATTAATTTGTCAAAGTCTAAAAAAATGCAGGAATATTTTTATTTAATTCAATCGCCCCAGAAACGTTATTCGCTCTATTAATACCAACATTTTATTGCGACTTAAACGTTCCTTTGTTTTCATTACTAATAAAATTGTTTGATTGCGATATGTGACAGAGATACTTTGATCTTGGAGGTTTATTTATTCGTTTTGACATCTTTTTTGTGGTGTAATTAAGTACTTACTGTATCACTTCAATGAAGAGTTGTTGTAAAGATTTATTTGTATGTCATCAAATATGTATAAAATCCTGCCATAGGTATTATTTTGTTTTAATAACATTAATTTCTAAATAATTTAAGTACCTACTAACATTGTAATTTATAACCTATCTATTTTGATACTCATTTGACTTTTTTCAAGTCAAACCTGTGTTTTTAAATAAATAAATATTTGAATTCCATTTGATAATCGATTTCAACTTGAGAAGTATCCATGCAAAAAGTTTACAGTAACTGCTACCAACCTCTTTTATAGAATAAATATGATTCAAGTAGGTAAGTAAGATTAAGATTTTAAAGGTAAAAAACAACGTGTATTATAATGTCAGAATATTTCAATGCTTAATATTTTTTAATCATTATTTAAAATAGACGTGATACACAATATTATAATTAGCTAGTATAAGTCAACGTATTACGAAAACCGTTTCGAATTCAAACCGATTATAATTCGTACCGAAAACGTATTGTATTCGATATCACGCGCGTGTTCGATCGATTATGTTTAGGTATCGAATTCAGTCAGATTTAAGCGATTAATTTTATATACAGGCTGTTATTTTTAGGTTTTAGTATTAAAAAAAAATTAAAAAAGTTTTTAAACTTCTACTTATGTAAAAATCTTAAAATTACTTTACCCTAATAAGGACTTAATATTAAGGACAGATAGCATAAACAAAACTAAATTAAAAGTTAAAAGGATATAAGAGAAAGGTGCATCATTAAATGAAAATTACAATAGTGATGGGCACACCTCACTCAACCGAATAACGAGCAATAAAGTAACTTACATTGATACAATCATCCAGGAAATTGCAACCACTATTGATTGCAACCAAGTCACTGAAGCAAAAAAACTACTTTGCATTTCAATAAAACAATACGCCGAATAGCAATAAAATTGTAATCTAACTTTCCAAGAAGGTTAAGTAATAAAAAAAACTTATTCAGACTGAGGGGTGACCGCATTATAACACTAAAACTTGGTCACGGAAAATAGTACTCACTTGCAGAATTATCACTCATACAAACTCGCTAACATGTTTATTCAACTTACACAAATGACTTTGATACTTAAACTTAGCAACTAAAAGCTCATAATCAGTCTACAGTTAGCTCTCAGTTGCAGGACTCTTTAGCACTATGCCCGCAAATATGTGATCTAAGTTGTGGGTAATAAAGTTTATTTTAGAATAATATGTCAGGCAATTCTTTCATCGGTTTGTGAGGCTATTGTTGTGTCGTGTCCATTCGCATCAAATACGCCCGTAAATCATATTCATCGCAAATTCGATACGAATAACAATGTTTGGGACTTATTTGAATTACTGAGCTTTTTGTAAATCGTCATTATGAATATTCATTACAAATATAAACTTTTAAAAGTCGTTTAAATTAAGTTTTTTTCACTTAATGTGTATTTACTGATACAATGTTGTTGTAAATATTGAAGCTTAAAATGTATCTTTTCAATTACTATATTTCAATATTGAGCTTAAAACGTATCTTTTCAATTACTACATCAATAATGAGCTTAAAACGTATCTTTTCAATTACTACATCAATAATGAGCTTAAAACGTATCTTTTCAATTACTACATCAATAATGAGCTTAAAATGTATCTTTTCAATTACTACATCAATAATGAGCTTAAAACGTATCTTTTCAATTACTACATCAATAATGAGCTTAAAATGTATCTTTTCAATAACTTGAAGCTCGCAAATTAGTCGAAAATTAAATGTTTTCTCGTGCAAGTAATTACGGAGTATTATAGAGTTGAATCACAAATTGTTGAGAAGCTATTGTTGCTGCGGCCCCACACATCATCGCGTGTTTACGCGACAAGCACGTACGATTTACTTTGTCGCGAGCGTCATCTGCCCCACGACGCGACGTCTCGAACCACCCACCTTTATCACAATCACATAGAGCCTTAATTCGCTTGCAAAAAGTATCAAGCATGGTAACTAGCCTATCAAACGCGTAGTTAAATTTAAAATTCTACGTGTGAAGGGAATTTTATTGAGGTTTTATTTAAAGCTTTTTACATTGTAGCATTGATTTGCATGTTATTTTATTGATTTATTATTCTGCAAGTCTATATTCGTACTGTGATATTGAATGTTCTATTTTGAATTGTCAACACGTCATCGGAGGTCTAGTTAGGATGACCAATTTGTAATCTAACAAAAACAAATAGGTACGTGACCACCTACACACGCCGTGTATAAAATCATAGTTTAAAATGTACTTTATTACAATGTAGTAAGGGTTAAAATGAGTGAGCAGTAAGGTAGTCCAGACAAAAAAGTGATAAGTCTTTTGTAATCTTTCTGACGCCAAGGAGGCTTACGCCGGGTTAATTGCTTTCAAATCGTTTTTTTTTCGACAGGTAAATGTTTTATTATTGGTTTGTCTACCTGAATTGGAGACGTTATCGGCGTTAGCTGCAATAGATATGAGAAGAAAAAATGTCGATAGATAGTCGCATGACTCACTATTCAGCAATGTTATCGATTCACCAGAATTTTCAAATTTTTATATTTTTTTTTTATTAAAATAAAGCTTTAAATTTTTTTAACGTAAATTAACTTGTCTTTATGTCAACATAAATAATAGAACTTACCGAATTAAAACTCTATTTAAATAAAATTACAATTGAGCTCTTAATATTTTAATTTTATTTCTTACCTTTCACAAATAAGACGAAACATCGACAATCGAAATCGACATCTATAGCATTAACAATCACATCCCTTATTTATTACTCTCATACTATCTTTGACAATTGAATTTTGGAATTCCCACTTTTATTTTACCTTACATTTTGCCCAGACACTATTGTTTCTGACACGTTTCCGAACAAATATCCGAATTTCTATAGATAGTAGATACCCTTATTAAATAGTCTTTTGTCGGCTGCCTAGCCGAACGTACCTACCTACTATTTTGTATTATCTTATTGTTCTAGGAATTTGCAGGCTTATTCTATTGATAGTCATATCGCAATAAAGTGTATCTACTAACAAATAAATAACGTGTATTTATAAAAAAAGTGTAAGTACACAGTAAAAATCTTTTTTTTTTATCAGAAAGATCCCAAAGATTCCAATCATACCTATACTGACTTAGCTTTAAATAAATAAATAATGCTGGGCAATCCACACAACATCATCTAGCCCCAAGCTAAACAGAGCTTGTGTTATGGGTACTGGAAGACTGACATAGGTACTTAATACAATACATTACATAGATACTTATATGTTTTTATTATACTTACATATAAAATACCCAGATCACCTGGAATCAATATTTGCAGATCGTACAAACATTTATCCCAAGGTGGGAATCGAACCCGCAACCTCTGCGTCGCAGGCGGAGGACCTTCACCCGCCGCGCCACATCGGTCGTCAGTTTTAAAACATGCATATTTAGACAATTAGGACATTTGAATAATAAAACGTAGATACTTTCATTGATATATTTATATAGATATAACTATTTATCGATATTAGTTATTAGATGAAAACATAAACCTTACAATGTTGCTGTAGTTTGCGTGTTTAGTCACAACATTTACTATAGGGTACTTAATAGGGTAGTGCGTGTATAATTATAGAAAATTAAAAAACATATGCTGACTACTCGTCTTGACTAGTTGACCATACTTTGTTGTCAATAAAAATAAAAAATGGCGGATATTGTAGCTTTGAGTGACAGTTTTCGCGTTGTCAATTGTTAGAAAAAAATTGTAACAGCTTTTTAACATTGAAGAGAGCTTCTAAGTCAATTAATAAATCACCTAAAGCGAAGTTTAAGTGCACTTGATCAGTTTTTATTCTTTGAGTTAATGTTTTTTAAACTTTTTATACCTACATAGACTTGGAATTGATAGATAGATAGAAACTGAAATAAATAAATATATTGATCCAAAGCGTTCAAAGTAAGTAACTCATATTTAGTGTCAAATCTTTAAAAAAAGACTGAACAGCACAATAGAACTAAGCAATAAATTACCAGGTCTGGCGCCGCCGCGTTTTATTCATCGCAAACCTATCACAATTTCTACCATAACCTACCAAAAACCTTACCATTTCTACTACATTCAACATAAATAACTGACACATGAACTACTACTAGAAACCGTTCTCAAGAACTAAACGATGTATTACCCCAATGGCGCAGGCGCCGCGTGACGCCGCCCGTTGGTTCCGCGAACCACGGCCCGATCACAAATTGCAAGCGATCACACGATCACGATCCATGATCTGAATGTTGTACTGCATTTTTTTTATCACAACTTGTAATATGTTCCTAAGAAACATTAGTATAGGTATAAACTGCAACATGGATTTGTATGATAACTCTCTTTTCAACTGTTTTTGTTTGAGATGCAGTCCCTAATTTTTTCTTGTTTTAACCAATACTGTCCCACTTCTGGGCAAAGGTTTCCCCCAAAAGCCTTCCACTTGTCTCGGTCTTTGGCGACACTCCACCAATCCCTCTCCTGGGCGTCCAGATCATCCTTCCAACGCCTCTTCGGCCGACCTCTTTAGTCCCTGATTCCTAATTACTAGACTTTTATTCTTATCTAGTATACCTACTATTTGCTTTTTTTGATTATGAAAAGTAATAAACATTCAGGCTAAGAAAACTGAGACTAAGAGTACTGAATAATGCTTGTTACAAAGAGTAGAATCGAACAATTCTGGAAAGTATTTTCCGATAAGACACTTAGTATTATAAAACCTTAACTTTCTAGAAAATCAAAGCTTGACTGATAGGCCGAGCGTGCTTCAAGCCTCCTTCGACCTGCCTTGTTGAGTTTGAAGCTATTGATCTGAATCTTAAGATCTCTGATCGCTCTATTTACCTACTCATTACCTACCGAACGCACCCAAACGTCACGGTACTTACCTCTGACAAAACAAACATTAATCAAAGGCGGGTCACATTATTCCTAATCATTACTTTCTCTATAGTGATAGCTTTTCCAATTGTACTTGAATCACGTTGATTATATTAATAATTTTTAATCATATGGTATTATATTGATGATTTATTAATAAATAAATAGTGCTGGACAATCCACACAACATCATCCAGCCCCAAGCTAAGCAGAGCTTGTGTTATGGGTATTAAAAGACTGACATACTTAAAACAATACATTACATTGATAGATATTTTTTATACATATAAAATACCCAGAACACCCGGAATAAATATTTGCAGATCGTACAAACATTTATCCCAAGGCGGGAATCGAACCTGCAACTTCCGTGTCGCAGGCGGACCTCTGCCCGCCACGCCACATCGATCGTCAATACTTGAATAACGTATATTTACGTAATTTCAATAATTTTTAACTATATGATGATTTGTGAAACATATTTGATGATTGTATACGCGGGTCACCAATACCAGCTCTGAAATTCTAAGTTCCGATAATACCGTGTTTCCAGAAAATTTGAGAATGAAATAAATCGTAGTAGTTTCGTCATCGCGATTTAATAAACAATGGAAATTATTAAAAACTAAATGAAATGTCGGTGTTATGTTTCCTAGATGTAGAAAACGTGTCAGCGCCAAGATGGTGACCTCCGCAACATTATTCGATTTCACTGGAATTAGAATTACATTACAACATTCGACATTCAGCTGTTTCTGATTTACGTTTTTGTTTTAAATGCACACTCTGAAAATAGGTTGTTTTTGTATTAAAACAAATTCAGTTTGTGTTTGTCGAATAAATATTTCTCAAATTATTTTAGGAATTTATGCGAGATTTATTTTCAAAACAGTTACCTAAATAAATAAATATTCATGTTTATTTCTCATATCTTAAACTAAGCAAAGTTTGCAAGCACTATGGAAACCAAATTGCTATTCTTTCTTCAGCTCAATGCTATAATATATGCAAAAATAAAAATATATGCAATATTATTTCATAATTAAAAACTAAACACGCAGACATTTAAAATAAAAAAACACACTAAATAACGTATCGAATGGATGTGTCATTTTTGTATTACGAAATAGCAGTACAAATTTTGGGTGAGACTTTGTATGTAACTTTAGTGTTCTTCGTTCGTGACCCGGATTTCCGCAAAGGAAATCTTCTGGTACAAAATAGCGGTTTGTGTGAGGCAAGTCTCAGGTATACAGAAGTTATACCTAGGTTAAAAGCCACTGTTTTGACCAAGAAATTGGTACAACCTACGCTAGATCTCTCATTTTTTTCATTACAATTTTTGTACACTAATTGAGATATTGGTTGGAATGGAACTCTAGGACAGAGTATCTTAAAATATTTCCAGTATCTCGGTCTATCTTATAAAAAGTTAGCGCAGACTTGATGTATTGATTACCATACGTAATGATGATATAAAGTCAACGCTAACTTTTTATAAGATCTTTATTTAAATCATATTTAATTAAGAACAGGAAACTCACTCTACCCATAAACGCTAGCACGTAAACAACGTCGCATTTTTTTTAGTTCCTTGACGTAACATAATGAAATATTGTGACAGTGATCATGACGAGTTGACTGCATACAATTGTGAATTTGTAATTACCACACAATCAAGATGGCGAGGTGTGATTCAGTTATCAAAGAGAGCGGTGTCTGCATTCAGACGATTATACAATTAAATAAAACTAAGTGGCCGTAATTAGACGCAATGCAGTCTATTCACAATGGGCTGGTGTTGCCATTGCTTTGAAATCATTTAAAAAGATTATATACTCTACAAAACTACACTTTAAAAAAGAAAAAAGGTAGAATGAAAACTATGACTCATTTCAGTGTTATAAGGAAAAAAAAACGCGTTGACTTGAAATGTCCACCATATTGTCAGTTAAAAAAAAACTTTGAATTTAAAAATGTAAGTACCTAGATATCTTTTAGTACGTATATTTTTTTATTTTTGTTTATTGAATGATTTTGACTTGTTAGTCAGTATTTTTTTTGATAACACAATTTTTGAAGTGAAAACTTCTTTAGCGGCGCTGGGTGGGTAAAAACTTTCAAACTCGCGTCAGGGTCACGTGACGTTGATCGAAAGCGTAAGATCGAGGGAAAGGGAGAGGAACTAGTATCTCCCACTCTTTCTACCGTGCCTGAGTGTGCTGACTCTGTTTAGGCGGCACAGGGCGCTTGCGCGAATGTGTCTGTGTCATTGTGATTGTCATTGTCATTATGACGTCTGTGGTTATATTTTTATGTGAAAACTTAGAAGTGAAAACACAACGTTAATATTGAAGTTTTCACTTCTGCCGGCACTCCCGGAGTGCTACCTTTTTTTTTATACAGACTTTCTTTCTTCACAATAACGTAAGTACTTAAATACAATTATAGTTTCACAAATACATAACACGAGTAACACTTCTGTGAATGACGATACAAGCTTACGCAAATTACAAATTCTTACGCAAATAACGGTATAACATTACGCAACAATAGTCTATCCGTTAAAATTAGCTACCATATTGAAATTGTCACGTTCATTATGTTACCCTAGTGGCCTATTTCGTGGTCAACAAACGAATGCCTCCCGCCAGCGAGTGTTTCCAGCTATAAATAAAAAGCCGCGATTACATCTCATTAATCATATTGTGTAGTGTCACAACAGGTCTACGTTGTCTCTGATCTCGGTGAAACTCATTACTAATCTGTTATTTTACCGCGTTTTGTGCTAGAATCGCATTTTAGGCTGTATTTTGTCTATGATTCCATTTTCGTTTTTTCATGACATTTATAATGTCATTGAACTTAACCTATGAAATATCATTGTGTGCAACAAGTACGTTCCATTTTTAGTTTTGTTGTGATGTCATTTTTGAGATTAAAATGAACTATAAAAACTAAATTTTTGGAAATAAACAATTTGAATTTCGTATAAGTTATAGCAAAGTTATATTTCTAACAATTTTTAGTTATTTAGTTTAAATAAAATCGATTTATATATTATTTTAAATCCTTTTTATGAAATAATGTTGATATAATTTATTTTGGAAACATTCTAACCCAGTTTAATCTAGTTTACAATCTTAAATAATTAAAATAATAAATATTTATTTCTACTACATTTCTTCATGTCTTACCTTCATGCACTGTGATTCTTGTACTCAATTAAAACGTCAGTCAACAAAAAACAATAACAATGTCCAGTCCACAAATTAACACAAATGTCATAACATATTGTTTGATCAAATACTTAAAGCCACCACAATAGCTCGTATTTATTAATGGAATGTATAAACGAACCAATATTGGGTTTGGCTAACATCCAGTATGTGATTCACGTCTTTTAAAGTTTGTTTGTGAAAAATATGATTTATTTCATCAAAATGAGAACTGACAACGCTTGAATTATTTTTCAATTGAAACATTTAAAACTGTGTTCATTAGGGAAAAATTGGCTATTTCTCAAATTTTACAAAAATATTTTCAAGAATGTTTTAAAAGTCGTTTCGCAACATTTATTTTTGCTTTCATCGAAGTTTAATCAATTCAAAATTACGGAATCTCTTAGGTATTTTGCTCATTTAAGCATGAATTAATTAATCAAATATAATTTCAGACTTAATTAATGCCAACCTGCCAAATATTTGCTAGCTAAAAACATATTTGCTTTTTTACTGACATTTATTTGGTTCTAATAATGATCTATTGATACCAGGCAATCATAACATACATAGAGCTTTTTATACATCACTGATGCAGAACAAACATCGCATATTGATTCCATAGCTTTGTCTACCTTTTTATTATTATTTAGTTCTAATAATGACCAATTGGTGGTACCAGGCGATCATAACATACATACATAGAGCTTTTTATACATACTGTTGCAGAACAAACATCGCTTATTTTTCATCTACTTTTTTATTATTTAGTTCTAATAATGATCAATTGGTACCAGGCGATCATAACATACATAGAGCTTTTTATACATCACTGTGGCAGAACAATCCCCGTATATTGATTCCACAGCTTCATCTACTTTTTTATTATTTAGTTCTAAATGATCAATTGGTACCAGGCCATCCTAACATACATGGAGCTTTTTATACATACTGTTGCAGAACAAACATCTCATATTGATTCCATAGCTTTATCTACTTTTTTTATTGTTTAGTTTTAATAATGATCAATTAGCGGCTGACCGGAAGTACTGGAAGAGTAGGGGGACCTTTGCCCAGCTGTGGGAAAGTATATAGGTTAATAAAAAAATACTTAAACAAATGATCAATTGGTACCAGGCGATCATAACATACATAGAGATTTTTATACATCACTGATGCAGAACAAACATTGATATTGATTCCACAGCTTCATCTTGACGCGTAGTTCGATCACGTGCCAAAATATTATTACAGACAGAACTAAACGAACCGTTTCATTATTAATATTCTCTTCAATTCGCTATGTCTCATCAATGGGTTTTATGTCTCGTATTGTTTCGACATGATTAACAGCCGTATTCTGATCAAAGGAAGCTGAAACCATTACATTTGTTTCGCGGGAATGTTATTAATCAAACACTTACATTTATTGCGGTCGCATATAAAATGACCAAGGTTTTGCTGGCTGACGGAGACGCCTTCTTCTTCTTTGATTAAAAGCTGTAGCTTCTGTGATTCATAGATTATGTTACATGGGTGTTAATCGCGTTTTATTGCGTTGTTATGGTTATATGTATCGCGCGTTCTTACTTGATTGATGTTGGTGTTATGTAGCTTGATGTTTATAATGACTTTAATTTAATAAAAAACAAACACTATAAATCAAAAATATTTTTGAATTTATCGTGTTCTGTTTCATTGATTCATAGATTAATTTTAGGAATAAGAATTTATTTTGCGTCCATTTTTATAAACTCATAACAAGATGGTAATTTTTTTAATCTTTATATTGTTTTTTTTAAATGCTCATTGAGAAATATACAAGAGTTATTATTTATTCAACTATGAATACAAAACATAATAAGACAGTGAATATAAAATATACTTTTTGAATTGAAATCTCTAAGACCGCATATTTTTTAAAGAAACGACCGTAAAATGTCGGAAACAGAATTTTTCAAAGGCTACAGATTGGATGTTATTTCTCAGAACGAGCTATCAAATATTAAATACACTAAACCGTCTGAGACGAGCTTTATTGTGCTTCCTCCATTTTGCTGTGGTCTAGAACGGCTATATCATTTTATACATATTTTTGGAAGATGTCCAATGGTTTCAGGACAGTTATTACATCTCAAACTACCTGCATTTTGCATTTATCTCGAACGCAGTTGAAATATATAAAAGTTTAAATAAATATCTGCAATGACAGTCTGAAAGTTCAATTATCAGCTAAAAGTTATGGGATTGGTTCAATGTTTAATAAAAGTAATAAATATCACAAACAGTTTATTTAAATATTTTTTCAGCAATATACTTTCCATAGTACAAGCTTTGCTTAGTTTGAGATTAGAGCGCAACGTAAGAAATGTTCAATGATAATTAAAAAAATGTTGTTGTACCTGCAACGAAATAAATCTAGGTTACCATTTGTATGACTATAATCGATACTAACGGCCGTTTCCTTGAACGATGATCAACGAAAAAATCAAACAATTACTATCTGTCAAACTCAGATCAATCGTGATTTGGGTTTCCAGAAACCGGCCGTAAGTAGCAGGTGATAGGCTAAGTAGACAATACAGTCTATGTTATTGATAATATCACTTTTATTGCGTTAATGTAAGTAAACAAATGTTCGAGATATACAACCTACTTACAAACTATAACTACCTCTTTGCACTACCGTTCTCCACAAAGTAGATAATTCCTTCAAAAGGCCACACTAGCGGGCTACGGCGAATATTCGTGTTAACGCGATGTATGTGGCCGGGTACATAGTGTCATCGCTTAGTATATCGCCTTTATCCAAACACGATGTTTTTGTCGCGCCAACACGATACGAATATTCGCCCGCTAATGTAGCCGAAGCATAAGCCGTTCTCTATAGCATTGCTGACAACAATACCTCTTAGCTCGTTTTCAATAAATTAAAACAAAAAAGCGATAAAACTGCGAACAAGACTCGATTCTCCCGCGACGTCTGTCAAATTAGCATCACAAACGAAAATAGCGTCATTCTGATTATTTTGATGACTCAACCGAAATACAATTAATCTTGGCTGTTCCGTGAACTGTCCGACTGACGGACGGACGAGAATATCGTCGCATTTTGCGATATATAAAGTCTTTTGATATCGGATTTCGATTCCGACGGTGCTGCGTATCAAAGTTTGCGCGATGGAGCGCAGTGCCGGCTCTAGCATGTCTAGATATCTAGACATGATAGAGCTAGATGTATCTAGACATGATAGAGCTAGATGTTTCTAGACATGATAGAGCTCGATGTATCTAGTCTTTATTTGAAGCACTTGGTCAGACTTGCCAAACGGATTTCAAAAATAATAAAAAAAGTTAGGTTAGTTTAATTTTAAAACAATTCCGAAAAGTTATATCGTCGGTAATTTAATAAATAGTAATGTAAAAGACAATTCGTTATGTTTTGTGTTTTTTTTTAGTTCTATCGTATTTAATTCATTGTGATTGTGAATCATTATCATTTACTTTACAACAATAAAAAAAATACCTTTTTGCATAATTTCATCTCTTATAAAAAAACTTCTGTCATTAAACGTAGGTAGTAGGTACCTACGTTAAATTAGGTAATCTAACGTCTCATATCACATACTTCTACGAATCAGTAATGAAGAGTACTGAGACTGCAATAGGAACATCCAGGGCTCCACCGGAAATCAGCTGTCGCGTCCTGATCTCTGGGACTTGGCCAATAGTCTTCGGTTTCATCAGATCTACTGATTGATAACACGACCCTCACATCTCGCCGAAACGTCTAGGCTAATTAAGATGTGGACACAAACTAGAATCAATAATATATGGCTGGCGATCTATTTTATTATTGTAGTACTTCCTGTAGTTAGATCTACCAAATGATGTAAAATTCTCAATAAATAAAAAAAAAACTTGAGAGGTGTCACGCCGCACGGCTTACAATTACAACTATAGCAAAAAGTGTCGTTACAACTTTTGCTCTTTTTTCCGTCTAGCCCCCCTTTCGTAACACGCTATAAGAAACTTCGTTCCAAAAACTAAAACAAAATTACCGAAAAAGTAAAGAATGAAAGCATAAAATCCATCCT
The DNA here is from genome assembly GCA_932527185.1 of Ecliptopera silaceata. NCBI lineage: Eukaryota > Metazoa > Arthropoda > Insecta > Lepidoptera > Geometridae > Ecliptopera > Ecliptopera silaceata. Next base: position 3,663,960 of record OW052209.1, on the reverse strand, counting down.
CTTTTGTGTAGTCTCCATAGAACACTGATAAAATCTAAAAAAAAACATCCAAGGATGTGATTTTCCAAGTGCATGTTCGAAAGTTAAATCGTATAATCGGCATAAACCAAGAAGGTATTACAAAACGCAACCTTTTTGACGACCATTCATATATAACCAGTTTTTTAAAACCTCAAACAAAGCATTAGATTTGGTTACGTCACGCCGAAACTGTATCAACAGTGAGTTCGTTGTTAGTCTGCGCCGCGTCTAGCACATCACATAAATCATCCAACACAAATTGGAAACGCACTAAACAGCTCGGCACTATAAAAAATTCAAATAAAACTCGGATCTAAATCCCATAAAAATATGATTCCAAGTGGGCTTAATCCCGCCGTGGTTTTACTGCGGTGTAAAACTTGATTAATAACTTGTGGTGGGGTTCATATAAATGGTCAGGTCATATTATATAGTGCTAAGGTCGTACAAAGTTGCAATGACCCATATACTGTGCGCGATATTTTGGGTGCAGACGAAACATTTTGAGGTCCAATCGGTGAATTCGACACTTTTAATCAAGGTCTTGTTAATGAGTCGCTGATATTCGACTCTGGGACTTATAAAAGTTCCCAAAACAATGCGAAATGAATTCAAAATACTAAAATGAAAATATGAACGTTATGGTTTATTCATCGGTTTTGAATGCATAACAACACTCAAAAAAGTTTTAAACGATATCGCACTTACTCGTTTGTCCCTACCTGTACAAGGCTGGACCTCATCAACGCCACAAACGAGGGAATAGAAGTGGTTAATTTTATTCGAACCTGGTTTGAAGTTATTGTCGTTGTACATTGACACGCAAGAAGAAGAAGAAGAAGAAGAACGATGTAGGTATTCTTATAAGTAGGTACAGTCGAGACAATAACTCATTAAGCGGGTAGATAAATATACTCCCGTCAATCCACGTCGACATCTCGCAGTAATTCTTTAAATTTTTGTAAAATGGAATGTTTCGCTCGCGTGACGGATGTCGGATGCGCGGTCGACCGTGTTTCATCCGTCACATGATTTGAGCGGTATCGAATTTAGCTCGTGGCAATGAATAGCGCTGCTTTTTCTTATAATAACTATTATAAATAAATTATAATTTGTATTATTGATGTAATTTGACGAGCGATGCGGGCGAAGGTCCGCATGCGATGCGGAGGTTACGGGTTCGATTCCCGCCTTGAGATAAATTATTGTACGATCTGCAAATATTTATTCCGGGAGCCTATGTAATATGTCAGTCTTCTAGTACCCATAACACAAACTCTGCTTAGCTTGGGGCTAGATGATGTTGCGTGGATTGTCCAGCATTATTTATTTATAACTATTAAAAATAAGTTATAATTAGTATTATTGTAGTAATATGTATTAACAAGCATCACAGAACCATCCCGTGAATTTATTAGGAGCTTTATTTCATTAATTTTGTGAAATCGAACACATGTTTCGAATGAATGCATCGATTCTCGTTATGGATCGAATTTATTCGACGCATAATATTTTATTGTTCGACATTCAGACACAGAATACACAACAGTTTATAAGTACAGACAGTGGGACAAGGCTTTAAATGTAATAACTTTAACAAGTGAAGTACTTATTTAGTAAATCCAGCAAATTTAAATGAACGTGATATGAAATACTCAGTTTGATTGCATTTTTTGATAGTAAATGAAGCATCAATTCAGTTATCAATTTGATCCTTTCAAACGACGAAACCCATAGCCATAATCATATAATTTATTCAGTAAATCATAAGAATCATTTAGCATCACAACTTTGTCTTACATTTGTATATTTATGAAGAAGATATTTTTGTAGACATTTCAGTTTATTAAAAAATAATGAAATCGGCTGGATTATTATTAATAACGACTCAAGTGCAGGCATAGGTTGGAGACTGAATTGAATAGTGGCTCAAGCACTTCAAGTTTACTGACGACTTTCAAACATTTTTGTCCGTGTCTGTACATTTGATAACGCCCCGGGCGCCTATAAAATTATTGGAATATATGTCCGATCAAATTGTAATTAAAAACATAACTTTTAATAATTGTTTATTAAAAGTGGCGGGTTTCGCGCCTGCGCTGTGTTGACTCCGATTACATTAATGAAGTGTCATTATATAATATTTTGTTTACACTTTTTATGCTCAGAATTTTGAAATAATGGTTTAAATTTTAAGGAATGAAAATAATTTATTGCTTATCTTCAAATATTGGAAGAAGAAAATAACAGACATAAAAATAAACTAAATGTACAATATGCGGTCTTATCGCTAAACTAACGGAACCAATTTACAACCTTTGGACGCCTTTATGTAGTGTAAAAAAAACTTAAAAACCTCCTCCGTTTTTCGTCGGTTATAAATTGAGAAAAAAGTAATAAAGAAAAATAAAATAAAAGTTGAGTTAAATTACGAATAAAATGTTGATATTGACATCAAATATTGATTTGAATTACTAATGCTGGGGCCACATTAGCGGGCTACGGCGAATATTCGTGTTAACGCGATGTATGTGGCCGGGTACATCGTGTCATCGCGTAGTATTCGGGCGAAGACGCGAATCAATTTGTCGCGCCAATATTCGCTTAGGTGGCTACATCTACGTCAATTTATTTAGGCTAAGTTCAGATGACCGCGCGTAACCGCGCGTCGCCGCGCGTCACCGCGCGGTTTGAGCATTCACATGACGATATTTGTATGGGAGCGCGACGCACGTTGGCGCGCGGTACCGCGCGGTAATGTAGACTATAATTACCGTTTATATTGATCTTGTACCGCGCGGTTGGTAGTTCCGCGCGTTACCTCGCGGCCATATGAACTTAGCCCTAGGCTAAGTTCAGATGATCCGCGGCGTGCGGTACCGCGCGATAATGTAGACGCTAATTACCGTTTATATTGATCTTATACCGCGCGGTTCGTAGTTCCACGCGGTACCGCGCGGCCATATGAACTTAGCCTTAGGCTAAGTTCTAGGCATGAGACAGATATATCAAACGAAATTGAAATCCGTTTGCAGTCAGAAATCGTATCGCATCGATATTCCAATATGAGAAAACCGTTTTTAGGAAACGCACGATGATAACGCAAACTGCAAACTATCTTATCCGAACGAAACCAAACCGAACCGACGTGAGTTTAGTTTTGCACCGAAAACGAAAACCAAACTCAAACTGCAAACGAACGAAATCTAAATCTACTTAAAGTTTAAGTTTTCTATAATTTTGATACGCATTCGTTCTCTATCACTCCACCGTACGACTACTTTAGTTAGAATAAGACAGAGCTAATTTCATTTCCTTTTTTTTCTAACTCAGTGAACCGTCGTAAGAGCAAGAGAAATGAAGCGAATCGTTATGGATTTTGAGTTTTTGACGGTTTTATGAATTGTCCGGTTTTATGATTTCTGACTGCAATCCGATATTCCATTCCAATATGAGAAAACTGTTTTTAGAAAACGCATTAACAATACAACCTAACAACCTAATCCGAATGAAACCGAACCGTGAGTTTAGTTTTGCATCGAAAACCAAACTTAAAATACATAAAAATATACAATATTTTTTTTAATTCAAATACCCAATTGCACATTGAAAACGAAAAACCGAAAGAATTCGATTTTGCGTTTGTCGTAATAACTAGTAAATACGCTCCGATATTCGCTACTGAAATCGATTTCAAAAAACGGTTTTTGAAATCGGTTTCCAAATCTGAAATCGGTTTCGTATCGGTTTGTGAAAAAATCCAAAAACGCCCATGCCTAGAACAACACCATCCGGCACAGGGTTACCAGATGCAAATTTCAAAAGTCCTGACAAAATTCCAGACATGAGCTCAATTGGGTTTTTGAATATATATATTTTTTGTGATAAATGGATAAGTTTTATAACACAACTAATTTTATTCTATTTTTCCGTAATAATTCAAAAGTTATTTCAAAATAAAAAATATTTTTTGAATCTAGTACGTTTAATATTATATGTCAATGTTGATTGTTTGATGTCAAAATCGTAAAAAGCTAAGTACTATTAATGACAATTTCCTTTTTGTTATTGTGACCAAAAATAAAATTATAGTGTAAAAAAAAATTGTTCCATTTATTTGCCGAGAAATTCCTGACATTTCCCTTTTCCGGCCGCATTCCTGACATAGATATGTCTAAAATTCCTGAAATGTCAGGAAAATTCCTGACATCTGGTCACCCTATCCGGCACGATACATCGCGTCAACTCGACACGAATCTTCGCCCGTCTAATGTAGACAAGAACATCGCCTATACCCGAACACGATGATTTTATCGCGCCAACACGATACGAATATTCGCCCGCTAATGTGGCCCCAGCATAAGAAAACCTGGTATAGTCTGTATTGAGTATGTCAAAGTCATTTTATTCTTTCTCATGTTGATACTGAATCGTATTGCCGTCATAAAGACTGGACAAAACAAGAAGGTCTGACAAGGCGAGAAGAGAACAATAAACCAGTTGATTTATTTTAATAAAGTTATTTATGGGCCCTCACAAATTGGCCTCGTGACGTGTGCCTTATCGAGTATCCACAGACACAGCTTGTAGTATACAGCTAGGTCACTTGTAATTTCTGATGGGAGAAAAAAAAGTGAATTCACAAATAAACTTACGATTGCTACAGTATTTACAAAATGTACATAGGAATGTATAAAACACAAATGAAACAGTTGAGTTATCTACAGACCGTTGCAAACAATCTATATCAACTGATCCAAAATGAAAGAGAAAATACTTAAAAAAACGATTATATTATAAAAATCTCGCCCATTATTTTAGGCTTGATGCCCGAGCACGAATAACTGTGACAACTACCCTATCGCTCGTTTTTCTTAGCCACGTATTGAAACGGTAGCGTTTTGGAGTGACACTACGCGTTGGCGCTAGCGACTGCCGAGCGTCGCAGTGTAACCGCGCAGTGTGTCTTGAACGTACTACCGTTACGATACGTTTACGATTGTCACATTTATTAGTTTGATTAACTAAATCAAATTAATAAATGTGATGTGTCTCAGTTACAATAACTTAAAAAATAGAATTATGTACTATGGGAACTACATTTGCAATTGCATGAAGTTTTGCTTAGAATGATTTGAGTAGGTAGATGATGTAGCGTGAAAAGTTAATATTTTGTTAATATTGTATCAGCTCATTTACAAAATAATGTAGTAGTTTAGTAAATAATTCACTACTTCTATAGAGTATGGCAATAATTTTAAACCGCAGTATCTCTAAATAAGATATTTTGATTGTTTTACAAGTGACCCAGCTACCTTATATTCACTAGCACTTTTTACTAATAAGTTTCTACAATAAAATTCATGGTACACATTATTAATGTTGAACTCATTGTGTATGTAATGAGATGTAATTTGTAGCATTTATCGAAATATTGTACGAATAATGTTTTCAAAAGCTATAATGTGTTTTGACAGATCTGTTATTTGCGTATGACATGTTTTTTAAACTGTTTTGAATTTTTTACTGACGTTTTGGTGCCTTTTTTTAGTCTTGATTTGAATTTTTTTGTAAGTACCTACTTAATTTGTGTTGGACTATATGGCATGAATATTCATTTCCATATTCTTTCAAAGATATTTTCAAATTTTAATGTTTCTTGCAGATAATACTCATTATTTTTTTTTTATAACTATTGGAGATATTTCAAATCTTTGTAATATATATTTACTTATTCTTTATTAAACTCAACACCAACCGTTCACTAGATATTGCTAAAATATTTGAAACAGTTTAAAATACCACCGAATTAACCACAATGTTCATTTTTTTCAAGCTTCTACATAAACCTATTAAAGTTATACTTTGATTTGTACTAAAGTTAATAAAACTTGTATGCAAAACATTAGCAATCGTCGGATCTGATATCAGATATCACTGATCATAAATCGAAGGAACATAACTCGTTGGTTAATTACGAATAAATAAATAATTGAATGTGAGCGGCCGCGGGCCGAACCGATCGCGGTTCGGATCCGAGGTGTTAACAAGGGCCTCGAGCGATCGGTACCTTGCATATCCTGAATTGACAAGAAATATTAAATTGTTCTTTTGATGGTCTCTCTCAAAGATTTTTGAATCTCAATTGAAGTATTGCAATAACAAACATTCAGCATTGCATAAACATTTTGTGTTATAACTATTTGATATTGAAAACAGGTACATAAAATAACCAAGTGCGACTTAAATCCGCTCACGTAGGATACGAAAAAATCACGTTTTTGTAGAGGCCTTAGATTTTTTTTTTATTGCCCTTTTTATTGCCGCAACAGATAAGGTCATCTGTGAAAATTTCAAATCTCTAATGACTGGGCGGAGTCTAAGTAATAGGGTCCCGTTTCACATTTCGGGTACGAAACCCTAAAACCCGTAGGACGCCTGAGTAAGCATGCTTGGAAAACGCATCAGCTGGTTCTCTTTCTGTAATAATAAATCTAGAACAACAGAAGTACAGTAGAGTCAAATCAGGCACAGTACCTCTACCATGAGTTGTCACAGTAAAGTCGCCTGACTTTACTACAGTGGTTACGTAAATATTAGTATACAAATTTTAGTACCCAACTATCCGCTAGAGACGCTGTACAAATTTTCATAATTTTTTTTAACTACAAACGCTAGCGAGTATGGTAAATATAGTATAGTAAAAACTCATGGTAGAGCTACAGGTCAAAAGTCAGACTATTCGTAGAACAAAGCTCCTGAAACCGATACCATCCAAAGATAGAAGCTCGCGGAAGGAGAATTGTTTTCCCATTCAGTTTTTTTCTCAACGATTGACGCGTATCCATTTCCTCGCTGAGAATAGTCTGCCTAGCACTGACTTCATCATCATTCATCATAGTAGCTCGTTTCAACCCACTGCTGGGGTAATACCGTTAGATTCTTAGTGTTCTTGTCGGTTTGATGTCTTTTTATTTGAGTCTTACAGGACATCGTTTACATTTTGACCGACTTCAGAAAAGGAGGAGGTTATCAATTTGATTGTTTTTTTATGCGCCTGTTATAGATTTGTCTTAGTCTTAGGTCTTTTATAGAACAAATGCCCACTTGGTTGGATATGAACCTTTAGATCCTAAGTGCGCCTGTCGGTTTTTTTAAGTCTTGCTTTAGAGGACACCACTTTATAGATAGGTATACATATTTTCATGTATACTCTATGCGCCTATTATAGATTTGCTCTGGTTATGCGTCTTTTAGAGAATAAAAGAATATTATAAGATGTAATCGATACTATGCAAACAGACGTAGGTAGACTAGGTAGGCGGAAGGGACCAACCTAATTACGCGCGAAAAACATCGCGTGCTGGACCGTCAGTATAAAATAAAAGTCATCGGTCATCACCTGCCTCATCAGACGAATTCTGACGGATTCTGACGGCCATCGAAATATACCGGCGAGATGTCACTGATTGCCGGTCGTTAGAAGGTAATTAGCCCACGGATCACTCATCATGGATCTATTTTAAATTGGTAGATTTATAACAATAGATGCTGGTTCTGCGATTTTTCGATAGCATCTGTCAACTTTGATGGGACAGCTGTCAGCGTGACGGAAAAATTGTGCTGCCCACGCAAACTTCAAACGTTCATAAATTAAAAATATTAATGTTTTTTGAATTTCCATCTTAACTATATAAAACTTTTCGTCATGGTCGTGACAACCCCTCAGGCCCGTTTGGACCTTTTATTTTGTTAGAGCCCTTAGCAGCTTAGTGACCAATAAACACGATACAATTTAACGTACATTTCTAAAGAGTAGTAAAAATATATCATTAAATACAGAAAGTCAGTCTAATATAAAGATTAAACGATTATTTAACTACGTTTTCAAGTCCCCCACTTAATTGAAAGCTAAATTCAGGTCGGTGTGAAGGTGAGGTTGATGGATGAGCAGCTAAATTACCATTACCCTCTCCCCCCCACTAACGACCCGTTGGGCAAAGTCTGTGGGCAAAAGTGATTATTTATACAGTGATGACAGCACTTCCGACTTTATAGTCTGTGATTTAGTTGAGATTGAGATTTTAGAATGGTGGTTTTTCGGTTTTATTTGCAATGTGATATTTTAAATAACCTAGTAAAGTTTTTTTTGTAACGTAGTTTCAAGTCAGTTTTCGCGCGTTGCGAAAGGGGGCTAGACGGAAAATATGAAGGCCAAAAGTTGTAACGACACTTTTTGCTATAGTTGTAACAACCGTGCGGCGGCGTGCGCGTGTTTCTCTGTCTTTCTCTTTCTCTCATAGAAAGCAAGCCTTTAAATTTATTAAATGTCCCATAACACCTCTCAAGTTTTTTTCAAATTTATGAATTACTTTATAAGCCACAATCATGCATACACAATCATGCTATATCAAAAGAACCGCTTTTCCATGAATGAAATGTATTTATTGTATTTGCCGATGTTCGTACAATTTCCGGTGATTGGTCACTAATCTATCTGGGCTCCGGATATGCTTGCTTATCTACACGTACTTGTAAAAACGACCTACGAGTACTTATGTTTACAAAATTTGAAAACATGTGTCTGTACTTAGCTATTATCTTGTAAGTAAAGACATTTATATGACACTAATTTTGTATCAGTTTAGTTAAATTTAAATGAAAAATAAGGGTAGTAAAAATAAGGGTAGTAATACATGATAAGGGTAGCAAGAAAACGTTTTAATCTAATGAAAAACTAAAGTTCGCAAGCAACGGTTTGCTGATAGCTCAACTGTAAACTATCTATGTACATTTTGTCAATACCTACTGTAATATTCATAAGTTGGTATATGAATAAAATACTTATTAATTTGATCTTTAAATACTTTTATCTATTAATAAATAATTTTATCGCAAAAATAAAAACAGTATAAGAACAGGTTTTGTCCTATAAGAATTTCCAACACGCCTTTTGGCCTAAGAAATGCTCCACTCTAACAAAGTTCTAAACCTTTTCCGGTTACAGATAAGCATTCAGAACATTATCTCATATCCGCAAAATGCAATTACATGTGTACGTTTCCCACGGGTCCATTGTGTCACTGTTGTCATGAATTAAGTTCTTGCCTTATGAGCACTTTGCTATCTTGCAAATAAAGATTGTAGTGACGACAGTGTGGATTTGCTGGTCGTTCTGTGAATTTAACGTAAAAACCATAAGAGCAGATAATATGGCCCAAAAGCCGTCACTTAGCTATATAGGGTTTTTCCAAACATGTTCAAAATAATTTGCATTGACTTGTTAAAGTACTCTTTCCGTCACATAGTGAAGTAACTTCATCATATTTTACGCGATGATATTACAGTAGTTTTTTAAGAATGACAAATAGTTAAAAAGATTTTTGAAGGCGGAGCTTAAACCGCCCCAAGATTCCCTTTGATGTAGGGCGGATTCCTGCCTTTGATAGGGCGGAATTAGTAAGCTATAAACTCAATCAAGCGATCTACAATTTAAGCATGAAAAAACCAGAGGCAAAACCAACCTCAATCAGTAAGAAGAGGGGTGGATGAAGTTACTTGAATTAATTATTTGAATAAACGAAATATACTAAACACGTTCATAAATTTTAGTAAGGTGTGATTGCAGTCAACCATAATATATAGATCTAAAATATTTATAAAAAAGTCACTGTACGCATCAACTCCGCAAATTCGAACATACAATTGGTGTTTTTTTTATTGAATGTGCTAGCTTAAAAAAATATACTAGTGTTAGTAGAGGCGTGGCGGGTGGCAGGAAACCTTGATAACTCCACGATAAACTAACCATATCTATAACAGCAATCACAATCGGATTATACAACAATGGCAACAAATTCGATTACACAATATTGAGTCCTAAATTGATTATCTTAAATGTCAAAGTTCAATGTTTTGTGTTCTTGATATCGATCTTGTATTTTTACATGATAATGATATAATTCCTTATTCAATGATTGAAATCATATACAAAGTGTTACTAATGCTAAATTACTTAGGCAATTTATTCACGATAATGTTTAAACATTCTTGTTTGGAAATTCTTAAACATATGGTTGATTTATGAAAGACAGACGTATTTTAATCAATATAAGACTATTAAAAAAGAATATAATGATGGTGAAAGGATTTGAGGATTCAGGATAGCAACGGATATAAAACCCATCAAAAAAAATTTAACAAATACGCATCATCCCACACGACCCACCAAACAAAACGAAACAATCATATTAGTTTTCTTATTTAAATGAAATCTATAATGTTTATGAATGAATCAATATTTTTTATCACCATCACTGTCACCCGTTCTATCCCATTTATGATAATGCATCATTGTGGTAGGCACCTCATTTGTTCTATCTAGTCAGTACCACAGAGTACAACACAGTGGGTTGTATTGTCATCTCTGCCCTTTGACTCTATTGTGTGTTTTTTGTCACTACTGAGTCCGATTATTTGATTTCCGTTATGTGTATGCTTTGTTGTCTCACCCTCATCAAATTCAAATACACTTATTTTTGGGCGTGAATATGCCTCACATAATTTATTTTGCTTATATATTTTGATTCCATCATGTGATTTCATTTCAATTGTTTTCATGTACCTACCAAAGTTTTTACTCTTTATGTTTAATAACCTAAATTGATAACTTAAGATTAACTATTATCACTATTTGTCTAATCATCTAAGAGATATTGATATTATACGAAGCCATTCAAAACTGCTAAGTCACTGCCGGGACGCCGTCGCTATTGTTATTCAAATGATCATTCAAATGATCTTAGAGAGACTCAAGCGCAGTGGCACCTCACAATCTCGACACCTTACAACACAACCGAAGCTTTAACTTTAACAGGACGCATCTTATTACACATGTCCCTATGACCTATCGAACTGGCGAGAAACGTTTGTAAAGAAAGCCATTGTTTAACTGTTCCTATAGATGTATCTATAGATCTTTTGCAACGGTCTGTAGATAGCTCATTTGTTTCTTATTTATTTTATATATACGTTTTGTAAATACTGTAATAGTCGTAAGTTTGACTGTGCCTGAGAGTGTGTTGGTTCTTAATTTTTAGACAGCACACTTTTTGTTCTTAAATGCAAGTATATCAAAAACACAAGTTGATATAATTTGTAATTTAGATTGAGTCTTTTTTATTTCATCTCTAGTCTTTACTTTTTTCTATTTTTTAAACTAGAAGATTATTTTCGTTGTCAAATCTAATCAAGCATTTTTTTAACTTTTCTTTATCATGCCCTAATAGTTTCTGAATAGTATTCTTGTAAATCCTTTTGTGGTTTGTTGTTTCTTCAGTCATTATAATAATAGTAGTTATAAAATCAAGAGCTAACTTAATATTAAAATTAAATGTTTTTCAGTAACAATGTAGTGCGTCCATTATCAACAATGTTGTCGGAACAAAAGCAATGATAAAGAAAATTAAAGGTTTCTATACCAATGATATTTTACGATGCCCGTAAGCGACAAAACGTAGTCGTAAAAATAATATTACAGGTTGTAGAGATTTTTAACTTATAGCATACGAATATAATACTGAATGACATAATAAGAAAATAAAATAGACACAAAATAAATACATACTTATATTATAATTAACAATAGAAATAGTCAAAACAACTTTGTAGAAAGTAATAATGCGATTTTTCACCGCAGACATACCAACATTTAAAATAAATTACACACATCTCGACCAGAAGACCAGCTTTAAGAAAACAAATGGTTATTAATTATCTTCGTTCATTTGAACTCGAGGGAACTGGAATTAATTATTGAGAGTAAAATTATTGCAAAATAAATCTAGAAAGCTCTAATGAACTTTCTGATATCTGACTTGTTTACTGCTAATGCCATAAGATACGAATGTAAGCATCTGTAATTTACTTTGATTTCTACGAGAATGTGATTGCTTTAGCCCAAGATTGTTTCAGTAATTGCATCGCATAAAATGTCTGCGAAAGCGCTCACATTGACATGCTATCGGTTCTCGTTCTGCTAGGCTAAGTTACAATCGATAGTGTAGGTTTACGGTCGCGGATAGTTGCCACCTTCGTTTCGAGGATGCCATTGTTGCATTCATAGCAATGATCCGGCGTAGTTGCGTCGCCTTTCAGCCGCATCCGACATTTCCATTGTTGCCATTTTATTGCCGGTGTTACCGTCCCAGCGGTGCTCGTAAAGTACGCAACGGCTTTCGATACTATCCACCGCGATCGGCTGATGCCGACGAGCTGATGGGATCCGCGGCCGCAAAGCGCGCACTATCGCGCCGAGCCACCGCAGCCGCGATTGTCGTTCGTTTCTAATAAATTGATACGAGGCGCGGTGCCGCGGGAACGCGGCCGGCCTATTGGTCGAGGCGTTCCCCGAGGTTCGATACTCGGACCCCAGTTGTAAATCAACTTTACAACCTTTAATTACAGATATTTGCCGTCTCATGCGAGTGCACGGGATATCTGAGGCCGTGCTCGCGAAAATATAGCATAATAATGGGTATTGACCCGTAATGGCTTGCCTGTAGGTAGATACCTACTATCGGCCGCCTTTGTCTTGATTGTTGGAGCGAGAAAATATTATTCTCTGAATGATTGCCAATTACATCGAATGGCCTCCTGAATTCCACCGCTTGATACAATACTTTAAGATCCCTCTTATTTTTGATTTGTATTCGAATAAGTGATTTATGTGTTATTAAAGTTAAATGCCTTCAAAATAACCTTCTTTGGTGTGACTGTATTTGCATCCAGTTTTTTCGCATTGTCATTGTTTGATTGATATTCGTCGGGTTTATATTAATCTTCAGGTTTACGAGTATTCCGAGATGGGTCTTATTTATATGAACGTGTTATGGTGGATGGGCGCGCGTTCGCCACAATGTTGTACCGGATAGGGCGGCCGTCGTTTTAATGTCTCTCAGACGGAATTACACTGGATTGTTCTCAAGTTTACTGCTCCCCCTCGTGATTGATCGTTGTATCCTCAACCTTATGTCATTTTCGCGCCGTATCTCCTGGAATTCCTGTACAGTAATAATGGTATATTGAGTTATGGTAACTCAGCAAAATGCTGCATTGTGTGGTGTCTATCGACTAAGTTGCTTACTGTATTTTTGTTCATTGTTTTTGAACTTACCAAATGATTCCCATAATACCTATGCATTTGGCGTGAACTGAAAGTGTGGAAATTAACACTCGAATGATCGTATACTTCTAAATTAAAACCTCCTTCGGGCCGCAATAAATTCTTCCGTCCATAAAATTATAACGACTGTCTAAACAGAGGCTAGCTGTCGTTTATGACCTAATGCACGAATATGGGAATAATTGCTTGTACAATTATACTTTTAATCCGTTTTGCACACATTTAATCATTGTAGTGCAGTGAATGTCTAGTTTTGAACGCTGTTTTTTAACAGCATTGCAGTGTTTTAGATTAAGGTCATACAGTTTTAGGTTTTTATCGTTGTTTTTTATAGCAATGCAGTCATTTTCAGTCCATTCCTACACTGTAATTTATTATTATGTAAAGACTACATGCCTATTTAACCCCAGAAGATTTGAATAGGTATTTTAAAATAAGACTTCGCTACTAATAAGACTCTAACTAGACATTTAACATCTACAGTTGATGTCTGCTTATTTGTCACATCAATGTTATTTATATCTTCTATCGTAAACATTTTATTGCCTCAAAGGTGGATTTTCCTTGCATTGCACGTTTCAAACACATGGTCATATAAATTCCTATTTATATCTTTCTATTGGTAGAGTATCTTCAGGCAATATTCATATTTGTACTCGTATCTTGAATATATGATGTATATAGATGAATGTATGTGAGTTTTTTTTTCTAAATGCGAAATAAGAAGTTGGCCGTTGGAGTAATACGGCTATTAATTGTGTCCTATAATTAGTAATTATTTATAAGGTGCAAGAAAAACGGAAACAGTTCCAACCGTGCCATTCCGCAATTAAATGCACGTGAAGTTAGCCAACTGGAGAGCTACCAACTCAAGTCGAGTAATTTAGATTGATCGAGTCATGAATCGAGTGGGGCGGCGCAATCAAAAGTGTATCTGGCCAATGAGGGGCCGGCGTCGCTCCATCGCGGTTTCCTATTGGCTGGCTGCGGGGTTGAGGGGATCAAGGGCCTTGATAGAGCTCTCGATAAGCGGTAGGCGTCGAATGTCGATTCGATAGATCGCCCGTGTCGCAGCTACCCACCGTTGGCCGGATAGGCGGCTGTTTCTCTAATCAACGTTCACACCTTTTTACGAGACAATGCTAAACTTATTCCACATTTTACTGCTAATTTTCAATTTATACTTTGAATTATATGGTACTAAAATTAATATCAAAAAGGTAACTTCTGACTTAATCTGACCATAAAAATCTGTTTAAATCAAAGTTGCAGATTGCAACACATAAAAGAGATTAGTCAGCTAATCGTGCGTTATTTACAATTCTTTATCGAGTCTTAGGAGTCTTACGAGTTCTAAGCTATTTACGACCTTCACTCAAAGAAAAAGCCCTTTTAAAAGACATCGAGTGGCGATAAATAACAAGAAGCGCGAAACGCAAAGGATTGCAACACTGTTGTAAACTTAGCTTCTTAAACTTAACTAAAAATTTAAGAACTTAAATAAAACTGCCATGAAAGTAGATAAAAATTGAATTAAATAATTAATAAAATAAAATAATAAAATTACTATCTCCTAAAATTGGGACACTTTTTAATTATAATTACATTTATATATATTATAATTTTAATTTATAACCTTAACAATTACTCATAGATAACTCCTCGTATCATGCTCGGACGCATAGCGTTAACATAGAAAAATAAAAAGAATTTTATAATTCGTCTATGGCGTTAATTACGGGCACACTTTTAATAAACTTGAGGAATGAACATACCTTCCTTGTTTGTTATATATTATATAGTATACAAAGTAAAATTACTTTTATATTTAGTAGGTTTCGAAGGAAAAGCAATAATTTGTCACAATTGGGCACGATTAGATTGGCTCTGCTTGCGATTAGACATACGTCGTAAATTACGCTTTTAGCATTGCTTTAGGATCGAGCGGAGACGGTGGATGCGATGTGTGGCCTTTCGTGAATGGGGGAGTGCAGGATCGGTGCTAGGCAACAAAGTACAAGTTAGGGCTTAGAAGTTAAAAGAAATACATATAAATAATGATTAGTATTTTCATTTTTAATTAAACTTGATTTTTTTTATAATGATCAGCAATTTAATTTCTAATAAATTAAACTTGTCGTTTAAGTAAACTTAGTAGCAATCTAACGGCTTTATAAAAGTAAACACAGAAATGTCTTCGTCATTCCCTGTATTAACATGTGTTTAATGCAACATTACCTGCTTTGGAAACAGAAACAAGAAAGAAATAGAAAAAAAAGAAATTTTACAATAATACAAGTATCAGAATAACACTATAATTAATCAAGATATTGTTGAATAGTCCAAAATATAATAATAAGACGAAGTTGCGTATTTAATCTTCGAATACTAGTTTAGTTATTTTTAAACTTGAGAGAATTATAAAAAATCTGAAACCATATGTTGGGTCTATAGGTCAAGCCTAGCAACAACCCTGGTGTATGCAAATAATAGTCGCGCGCGGTTCGACGCACGCGCATCGAATCGGCCGCTTTCCGCCGCTAGCGAGCAACGCGATTTGTGGAAATACTTATTGGGGTGATTGCTTTCATAAACAATACCTTTTGTCCACGGTTTCCCCTACTTTAGGATAACGGAACAGGCTCCGTGATAACTTGCCTTCAAGTTTAATAGAAAACGTGCTTTATCATGGACTTGCAGAAATCATAGTTTGTATGTCGTACGTCAAATAAATGTCAGTTACTTGATGAATACTGTTATGCCAAAGTTTTATGCAAAGAGGTCGTTTTTATCAAGCTGTATACATATTTATATTAGGGTCATTTAACATACTTACGGCCGGTTTCTCGAACGATGATAAACGAAAAAATCAAAGAATTACTATGTGTCAAACTCGGATCAATCGTGATTTGGGTTTCCAGAAACCGGCCGTTAGACATAGAGAATGTAGCCTCACTATGACCACAAAAAGAGACAACTCGACTGTGCAGCCAATAGATACCTGTCTCTTTTTTGTAGGTTATAATTATCCAGAAAGACTACTACTGGATTGTATTATCTCTCGTGCTTTGCCCGCCCGTATTTATATACCTGAGCCCTTAGTCCGAGCTTGTATTTTAAAACTCCCTACTCTCGAGCCGAGAGTCGTCTCTCGGATCTCTCGCTCTACTTCTTACAAAAATATAGGGACATCCGAGAGACGACTGTCGGCTCGAGAGTAGGGAGTTTTAAAATACAAGCTCGGACTAAGCCCTCTGGATAGTGAACACTTCATTAAAAATATTCATACCATATACGACGACGACGACGACGATGTTGCGGGTTCGATATGGGATAAATGTTTGTACGATCTGCAAATATTTATTCCGGGTGTTCTGGGTATTTTATATGTATAATAAAAATATCTATCTATGTAATGTATTGTATTATGTATGTCAGTCTTCTAGTACCCATAACACAAGCTCTGCTTAGCTTGGGGCTAGATGATGTTGTGTGGAGTGTCCACCATTATTATTCTAAAAAATATTCATACGTCATCAGAGCTGTTACCATATTTGAAGTCATTTTCTGAACATAGACCTGCCTATTGATTTTTTTTTCTCATTGTAAAAGAACTACTTTGGGACTTCCCGCCATAACATAATTCAGATAAGACCATCATAATTTAAAGTGTGGGTATTATTAGGTTACCTGTATAAATAATTATTTTCCCATCAAATACAATCTAGCAACATTTCTATTCAGATAGATAATTAAACAATAGTACAAGAGGAAGTTCCATTATTCTAAGAATCAGTGATTCTTTCGCGAACATTGTATTCGAATGATTCATTGTTTGATTTTAGAAGTTTTATTATCGGCTTACTGTTTTATTTTAGTTTACCTTATCGTCGGTCTTCTACCTGTGTATTTACCTGGTTTGTGAATCATCGTGATAATAAAAATGTCTATTAATATTTTAACCATTCCAAAAAAAAAGAAACTCAGCTTGATATTTAATTACGTCGTCGTCACCAGTCTGATCTCGAAACTTAAAATATAAATAAATTTATTAGATATAGTTTTATACTTTTGTACAAGTTACCTACTGTTTGGTGACTAAAATATGTACGGTAGTAGTATTCACTCCGGTGACCTTACTATAAACTATTTTATTTTACCTTAAACTTAGCTACTAATAAGCTAATTTTTCTGTACATCTTCTTTCCCACAGCTAGTCAAAGGACTTCCTAAAGTCCGTCCACTCATCCCTGTTTTCCTGCCTTTGTCCGTCAATATCTTAACATCATACATGTAATTACTAAAAAATATAAAATAAAGTGCCTATGGATTCAACTTTTTCTGTATAAACATTTATTTGTGTCAATAAAACATACTTTTAGTTTGAAGGCACGGGAGGGGCTTCATCAGAATTCATGGTCTAGGGCGTGGGCGCAAGGGCGAGATAGCAAAACTACCCGATTCTTCACTTATTCACAAAAATGATTTAATTCTTCAAATAATTTATATTCCAACAAAATAAAGGTTCTACAATGTCTATAATGTTTCTTTGAGATATGATCAACACTTATTTAGTTCTAAAACGCTTTGATTAACGCGATACGCAGCGATTCGCCGTTTAGGTGGTGCGCGGGCGCCTGCTCGAACAAGACTGCCTCGTTCAAGATGGCTGCCTCGCTACCCGCAACACGACGCTCCGCTAGAGGGCGCCTCCAGTCGGCCCTCTGTCGTTGAAACTTTATCAACGCGCCGTCACGGCCGGACTGACATACGACCGTCCTCGGGCGTTAGTTAGTTTCTGGAACAAAGAATTCTCAATCACTAGGAAATCCGCTCGTCCATCCTGTCAGTTACATGACTTTACTGAACTGATTATCGTTGACATCACATGCTGTACACTTTAAGTAAAACTACCATAAAAACTTGGACCGGACGATAGCATTCCTCCGACAAACCGTCTCTAGGGTATGGCCTGGACGACTCTGTCCCTACGACTAGTTAACCAACACAATACATCTGGACTGAGCCAGTGAGTCCCTTCAACCAACCCCTACGGGTGTAGCCCGGACGACACTTCTCAACCAGGATAAACTATAGACAACTTCTGGACTGAGCCAGTGAGTCCCTTCAACCAACCCCTACGGGTGTGGCCCGGACGACACTTCTCAACCAGGATAAACTATAGACAACTTCTGGACTGAGCCAGTGAGTCCCTTCAACCAACCCCTACGGGTGTGGCCCGGACGACACTTCTCAACCAGGATAAACTAAAGACACCCTCTGGACTGGCCTAGTGAATCCTTCAAACTAAATTGGATGTCACTATCCTGACCAGGATCGACAATTTGACAAACACAATCACGGCATAATAACATAAATAGGTACCTATGACGATGGGTCGTCTTTATCAGCGTAAGTTTCAATTTCGTTTTGTACATCGCATATCTCAGGATCTGAATGAGCACTGAGAGTGTCCGAAGTAGCTGACATAGTACGTGAGCTGGTGGATAAAGTATCCCAGCATACGGTCAAGTTATCACTGCCATTTAGAGGCACCGCGTTTTCTTGTTCAGGTATGGTAACATCTTCTACATCATCTGGCGCCGTCTCGGCCTCGTCATAATTCAAAAGATTAGTCGCTATTTCAAGTAACCCATAGTGTCCTTGAGGTACTGAGCGCAAATTCTCGTGGGCGTACTTATACATTCTCTTTGAACCACCTAAACTTTTTAATTCATACCGATCGTTGTCCAGTACAGACGTTATAATAAATGGACCTTTAAACTTCCTATCTAACTTAGTTTGGTTTCGTTCGCTGTTTTTAAGGAACACAAATTCACCTACTGAAAATGGTTTTATTACAGCGCGGCCCCGATTGAATCGGCATGCATCTGATTTAGCTGCCTTTTCAATGTTAGCAGACGCATCATTCCGTATGGTATCGAGGTCTAAGCGATTCTGTTCTCCATGTACCTCTGAGTTAAGCCTAGACATACCTAGAGATTGTGATCGAATACCTAACATAAGTTCTGTGGGTGAGTACTTTGTTACCGTAGATCTAGTGCTATTGAGAGCAAGTTGAATGTTTCCTAATTCGTCGCGCCATGTTTTATTGGGGTCATTTTCGACAATAGTCAACAAACTTTTGAGAGTACGCATAACCCTCTCTACTTGCCCGTTTGCTCTACTAGAGCCCGTTGCAATGAAATGGAGCTGTATTTTATGCTCAGTGCAGAAGTTCTTAAAATCAGAGCTAATATAGCAACGACCCTGATCAGCAATTATTCGCTTAGGTGCTCCAAATAAGCAAACTGCTTTCTGTAGCGCGTATATTGCGCTCTTGGCATCAAGAGATGATGTATGTTCCAGCAAGACATATTTGGTAAAACCATCGATTATCACTGAGCAGTATTCCTTGCGATCACTCTTCCCGCTAAGTTTTCCCGTAAAGTCGATGTGAATTGTATGCCACGGCACACCGATTTTCGGGATTGGGTGAAGCTGAATAGGTTGTGCTCCCGATGAACCTTTCGATGCTTTACAAATAATGCACGAGTCGATAAACTGACGTACACATTTCGACATCTGAGGAAACCAGTATTGCTCATATAGTTTATCTAACGTTTTATCTTTACCTAAATGTTGAATCTCATTGTGGGTATGGCTGATTAACGTCCAAATTAATGACCGTGGGACTACTGGCAACCAAGACACTGTTTTGTTTCGGACAATTTTTCTGAAAAGAATGCTCTCTCTTACATCGTATGTCTGAGCGATTGAATCAGGAAACTCATTATTATTGTGTTTCATGATGAGATCTTGTATCTCACTATCGCGCTTTTGTTCGACCGAAAGCCAATCTTGATGAAGCTCAACGTACTGAACTTTCTTAGCCTGTGTCACAGAGGAACTACAAGCAGCATCATCACTGGGAAGAGGATTTCGCGAGAAATAGTCCGCGTGTTCCATACCCCGGCCTTCACGGTAGACAATGTCAAAATCGTAGGCTTGTAAGAAAGCCCACCAACGATGAACGCGAGGCGTAAGGTCTTTTTTTGTTTTAGAGGCCTTAAGTGAATTGCAGTCTGTAAAGACTACAAAACGCCTACCATAAAGGTAATGCCGAAAGTGTTCTACCGCTCGTACAACTGCCAACGTTTCTAATTCATACGAGTGATATCGTGACTCTACTTCCGATGTGCGTCGACTGAAATATTCTACTACGTGCGGCAAAGTATTTTTTACTTGGATGAGAATCGCCCCATAACCCTCGGAACTTGCGTCTGTATGTAGCTCTACCGGTAGCTCTGGGTCAAAAATAGTTAACACCGGCTCAGACGTAAGGATGCGTATTATGGTATCGCGAATTTCTTCATGTTTTTTGGTCCAAGTTATAGGTCCCTTCAATTTAGTCAGGGGGTACAACGGACCTACGATTCGCGTAAAGTCGGGAATGAATTTACGAAAGTACGAGGCAAGGCCAAGAAATTGCCGAATCTGTGAAGCGGTTCTTGGTTGAGGAGAATCTACGAGTGCCTGTATTTTCCGAGAGTTTGGTCTTATTTCACCAGATTGGAGTGAGTAACCCAAATAATCTATTTTCTGTTTCATAAATTTACATTTTTGAAGATTAAAAGTGAAACCAGCATTTGTCAAAGCACCTAAAACCTTGTCTAAACGTTCTAACCCTTCGGATACATCAGCAGAGTAGCACAAAACATCATCCATATAAATCAGTGGTTTATTACTTAAGTGATTCAGAGCCCTAGTTATACACCTCTGATACACTGAGGGCGCGTTTCGAAGCCCAAAGGGCATAGCTAGGTACTCATATTGCCCTTCAGGAGTTACAAATGCTGACTTCTGGACAGAATCAGGGTGCATCACGATCTGATGAAACCCTGATGCCATATCCAATGACGAGAAAAGATTTGCTCCAGTAAGCTGATCTATCTGTTCTTCTATTCGTGGCATGGGATAGTGCTCAGGTTGTGTGTTGGAATTTAGTTCCCTATAATCTACGCACATTCTATAAGAGTTATCCTTTTTTGTAACTAGTAGTATTGGGCTGGCAAACGGGGAAGAGCTTTCCCTAATTACCCCTGCATCGAGCAGTTGTTGTACCTTTTCTCTGACAATCTGTTTCTCAACTGGCGCTAATCTATATGGACACCGTTGTACTATTTTGTTTGGGTCGATTAAATTAATTTCGCATACTCCTGTTTTGACTCGACGTGTAGGAATGCCTTCGGTAAAATAATCAGAATACTTGTTTAGTAATGATATAAGGGATTCCCTATCCTGTCCTTCTAAATCCGTGTCAATTTTCGTAAAGTCAAGATTGTTTGATTTTAGATCACAGAAATCACTTCGTACCTTAGAAAAGAACTTAAGACTGTCATTGTCGACTTTAACGCATATTCCCTGATCAAAAATATCCCTCCCAATAATTATAGGATCCGA
This sequence comes from Ecliptopera silaceata, assembly GCA_932527185.1. Taxonomy (NCBI): domain Eukaryota; kingdom Metazoa; phylum Arthropoda; class Insecta; order Lepidoptera; family Geometridae; genus Ecliptopera; species Ecliptopera silaceata. The sequence continues at coordinate 3,642,293 of OW052209.1, read as the reverse complement.
GATATGAGTATCAGGGACAACATGAAATGACAAACTAACTGTAAGTTTATCAATCGTCACTTCACTTTGAATTTGAGTTGTACATTGTAAATCATCACCGCCTATACCACTTAGATAAACGAGACTCTTACGCACAGTACCAACAAGTTTGTCACTAAAGCTTTCTTTCAAAAGAGAACAAGATGATCCGCTATCAAATAGAAAAGAAACTGACTCACCAGAAGATGTTCTCAGAGTACCTCTGGAAGGGCGGAGCTCACATTGGTGGACTTCCTTGACCGCAGCTGCACTCCCATTCTTCCTATCCGGACAAACAGTCGCCACGTGCCCAGGCTGGCCACAAGTGTAGCAGGTTACAGTTGTCTTCTTTTCCGAAGCACGTGATGAACTTGGAATCTCTTGCGATTTTGTTTCGGTGTCGTTACGTCGCTTGCGACACTCAGCTATACGATGTCCAGTAAATCCACAATAGTGACACTTGCCAGTGAATTTCTCTGCTATGCGAGGGCGCTTGGCTTCAGGTTCTTGGGCTTCAACATCTAGACGTCTTTTAAGAGATATTCCACCAAGGATTCGGAATAGTTGAGCTCGACTCGTAACTGTCTGTGCATTTAGTTCACGACGTATGAGGTTATCTTTCTGACACAACACCGATATAACAAAACCAGTAATTATTTCTTCGGACATAGTAGATTTCGGGATTCGTTCGATTAAATTCCACAATCGAAGGGCAGATTCAGATGCCGTCTCTTTAGTGCTTATTTGGAATCGTAAGATGTCGTCAAAGTAGTCCTGAATAAGCTTGGGTTTCGAAAATCTCGCGATCAAAATCTCTTTAACCGAACTCCATGTTATTTCGTTCAAGTTCAACTTGGTGAGACATGAAGCTGCACGACCTTTCAGTGCACCTGTCAGGGCCACAAGTAAGTTTACTCCATCCAGGCTTTTGTTTTGCACAATGACTTCGGTCACTTTACACCAATCGTCAATATCCAAATCGGGTTCATCCGGGTCAAACTTCAATAGTAACGGTTGGTTGGTACTAGTACTCACTGTTGGCGTCTGCTGGACTGCCAAGACTCGGGTGAGCAACGCTTCCATATTTTTTAAAAGTTTCTCTGCGTATGTTACATCTGGTAACATTTTTTCACCTTGCAGCTCGTTCGATCCCACTTCTGATGAAGGCACGGGAGGGGCTTCATCAGAATTCATGGTCTAGGGCGTGGGCGCAAGGGCGAGATAGCAAAACTACCCGATTCTTCACTTATTCACAAAAATGATTTAATTCTTCAAATAATTTATATTCCAACAAAATAAAGGTTCTACAATGTCTATAATGTTTCTTTGAGATATGATCAACACTTATTTAGTTCTAAAACGCTTTGATTAACGCGATACGCAGCGATTCGCCGTTTAGGTGGTGCGCGGGCGCCTGCTCGAACAAGACTGCCTCGTTCAAGATGGCTGCCTCGCTACCCGCAACACGACGCTCCGCTAGAGGGCGCCTCCAGTCGGCCCTCTGTCGTTGAAACTTTATCAACGCGCCGTCAAGTTATTTACTTTTTAAAGTAAAATAATAATTAATTACATAAATAAAAAATCTTTTTCACAATCGTTACAGTAAGTATCTAAAGGAGCTCCTATCACGTATAATATTCAAAATGGAGTCTGACCTATTTATCTGAGGGTACATCACTTCCCATCACGTCTCGCGAACATAAACTCAGCAATTAATTCTGAGCGGGTGACGTCACACCCCCTACCCCCTTTCCTACCCCCCTACCCCCTTCCCCCCCAGATAACCAGGGAATGATTAACAGCAGACAGGAAGACGGATTGACAAATAGTCGTTTAGGTATTTCGCTAATGCTTCGTTTCCAATAAACCTCCCGATGAAGGGATGCCTTTGGGAAATTACGATTGAGTAATTTGCTTCGCCGTAAAGTTCAGTCACATTAATTTACTAGTCATTTGGCGTAGCGTTCAAAGGTAGTTGAATAAATAGGGTTTTTAATATACTTTTGAAAAAAGCTGCTAAAATTTTGTTGATAAAATCTTTTAAAATTATATTATAAATAATAAATAAATAATGCTGGACAATCCACACAACATCATCTAGCCCCAAGCTAAGCAGAGCTTGTGTTATGGGTAAGTACTAGAAGACTGACATACTTAATACAATACATTACATAGATAGATACTTTTTATTATAAGTACATATAAAACACCCAGAGCACCCGGGATAAATATTTGCAGATCGTACAAACATTTATCCCAAGGCGGGAATCGAACCCGCAACCTTCCGCGTCGCAGGCGGACCATCGCCCACCGCGCCACATCGGTCGTCTAATTATGTACTCAGAAATTCTGAACTGAGGGCAAAATTTCCAGGCTGTTATTTTCAAGAGACTCTTTTAACGTTATGAGGTGGGAGATATTGCTCAAAACTACTTTATTCAGTAAAATCACAAGGATCATCATTTAGAGTCGTCGTACATACTAGGTGATTCTAGGTGCCAGTTTCACGCGACCAGAGCCTAGAAGAACGGGCAAGAAACTTAGTCGAATTTGACATAACTCTTTATTATATAAAAAATACCTGAGTAATTTTTTTTTAAAAGCATTGAGACAATAACATCATTTACGTGCTTATTTATAAGCCTTGCACACACTGCACACGTGGCGAATCGCATCGCACAATAAATGATTTACGCGCTGCGCGGGCGCATCAGATCGCAGCTTTACGACCCCGCGCCAGATTTAGCGCAGTCGGTGTGGCCACTGCGGAAGCTGTTTGTTCTAGTAGATTGTTTGGCCACAGTAGATTTACTGTAATTTGCCTGTTAAACATTGTTCAATGACGTGCTTAGTGTGCGCCGGCCTAATGATTCAACTGATTTATTGGCGGAAGGAAATAGGTTACAATGACCTATGTAGTTTTTACAAACGGATATAAGTTGCATGCGCCATGATCTCTGGTGGAAATAATGTTCGTCTCGTGATGCAACTGTGCCGAAACATCGTCAAATAAAACCCACGAATCATGTTAAATATGCCGTTTATAAAAAAAATGTTAAAAACCGTGATCGTTTCAAATATTATCTGATGACCTAATGGGTTTTGAAGACGGATATTATGTTTCTTCTTCTAGTAGCTAGAGGTTCGTCACATAACTGGCAATATGGAATGAAACAATATATTTACGAAAATCATTTAAATATTGTTTTAAATCCATAGTTATATTTGAGAAATGTGTAAAATTACCTAGAATTTATGATGTAATTTCCTGTGAATAAGGCCGACTAGGCTGACAGGATGGCATAGGTGCTGAGCAAATCCACTCCATATTTACATAAGTATTACCTACTACACACAGATACCTATTATCACATTTCTATGAAAGTCATAATATTCTGAAACAATTGAGATTCACAAAAATATGTAACCTTTTTTTTACCTTTATTCTTTTATTGATGTGTGAATTGTCCGTGAATATTTATTTATTTAACAAAAATATATTTATTGTTCCAGGAACTCCAATAAACCGACTGCCCATAATGGCCAAGTCCGTGCTAGACCTCTACGAGCTGTACAACCTGGTGATCGCTCGCGGAGGCCTGGTGGAGGTGATCAACAAGAAACTGTGGCAGGAGATCATCAAGGGACTTCGGCTGCCGTCTTCTATCACGTCTGCTGCTTTCACTTTACGTACACAGTGAGTAGTTTTCGTCTTATTTCCGGTCTTTTTTCTATCTGGTCTTTAGTCTTCTATCTGGTCGTCATCTTCTATATAGTCTTTAATCTTTTATCTGGTCTTCAATCTTCTATCTGGTCGTTATTTTCTATATAGTCTTTAATCTTCCATCTGGTCTTTAGTCTTCTATCTAGTCGTTATCTTCTATCTAGTCTTTAATCTTTTATATAATCTTTTATAATTTTCGAAGCAGATAGTTAATTCATTAAAGTAGTTATTTTTTCAAAGTTTTGTTCGCGTGTGGTAGGTACATAACATTAAAAATACAACAAGAGCATTACCTACTACAGAGAAGGTTAACAAAAGGGAAAGTTTTGTAAAGATAAAAAGCTAAGAGAGATGTAAAACCGCAATGAAACTAACATTTATGTTTAATTTTCGACATTTGTCATTAACTAGCTTAAACACACTAAATGTGGGCACGTATTGAACGTACAACCATAAAATATACATCGCCTTTAATGCTCCTCCTTTTCATAAAACTAATACGTTTAAGCCTGATTAGAAACAGACTTTATGTGTTGTAATCTTCGTATTCAAATAGAAGGACAATTGGGGAAGCTACAGGGTGTAAGAAACCCACTCACAAAAATATTGAAGGCTTAAGATACCCAACATTGATAACAACTTTCTTAAAGAGCTAGAGTTACAGCTCTATATTGTTACTAAGTTGCATATAGTTCTGGACAATCCACACAACATCATCTAGCCCCAAGCTAAGCAGAGCTTTTGTTATGGGTACTACTACTAGAAGTCTGACATACTTAATACAATATATTACATAGATAGATATTTTTTATTATACATATAAAATACCCAGAACACCCGGAATAAATATTTGCAGATCGTACAAACCTTTATCCCAAGACGGGAATCGAAACCGCAACCTCCGCGTCGCAGGCGGTCCTTCGCCCGCCGCGCCACATCGGTCGCTTAATATACTTATACCTACACTTATTAAAAAATTTACTGCAAAATATGGATATGCACTGGGTATTCGACAAAAGTTATGTTTCTCTCACTATTCCTTTTAATTAACCGCTTTTGTTTTAGGGGTTCACCCCGTGTCGTGGTAAAGACCGTCAATGTAGGAAATTGGTTTATTTCACGGTTTCATAGACAATATTGAAAGGGGTAACACCCGGTATAAGTCACGTGTGGTCTAAGTGATCAGGAGCCGACGCCAAGTGGCCAGAGCCCTTAGTCCGAAGGTGCATTTTAGAACTCCCTACTCTCGAGCCGACAGTCGTCTCTCGGATAGCCATACAAAAATGTATGGACATCCGAGAGACGACTGTCGGCTCGAGAGTAGGGAGTTTTAAAATGCGTCTTCGGACTAAGCCCTCAGAACGTTAGAACGTACTTAGTCTACAGAGTACAGACCGCGACTCTTTGTACCGCATTGCCTCATTCAAACTCTCACACGAGGAAGACAAAGCTACGTCCACAATACCCGGTACGTGACGAACGACGACAATACGACAACTTAATAATTAATAACCTCTAACTCATCTCGGCCGATATAATTTCTCATTTATCTTTCAAAGTTCCTTCACCTCGCCTTTTGTCGGATAGAATAAAGGTGTCACACATTTCTAATTCAAACTCTGCTCCGTTACGCACGAAACGTTTAGACTCGTAACTATTCAAGTAGGTAGCTTTTACTAAGTCTTGCCACATCTTGACTTTGGAAAGCGCTTTTCTAAAATAAATAAATAATGCTGGACAATTCACACAACATCATCTAGCCCCAAGCTAAGCAGAGCTTGTGTTATGGGTACTAGAAGACTGACATACTTATTATAATACATTACGTAGATATTTTTTATTATACATATAAAATACCCAGAACACCTGGAATAAATATTTGCAGAGAGTACAAACATTTATCCCAAGGCGGGAATCGAACCCGGAACCTCCGCGTCGCAGGCGGAGTTTCGCCCGCCGCGTCACATCGGTCGTCAAAATCGTATAAGTACGGACTTAAAACTCGCTCGAGCCACGCGCGGCTTTTATATCGATAATTTCGATGTTATTATGTCGTATATTTAGATCTTTCATACGACAGTTTATGAAAAGACCTGCGTTTTTATTCATCGTCGGCTTCTCAAAGTTTTCATTGTATTACGCGTATTAAATAAGTGAGCGTATTATGAGTTATGGTAACACACGTTTGACAATAGGCGTTTTAAAAATTGACTCTTAGAATAGGATTATGAATGTAATGGGATGTGACTCGCATTAAAGAGTTTTGAGAGTTTTGAGACTCAGATTTGAGGGATAGGAGTTTGATAATAATTGGGCTTGAAGTATGATTTATATCATGTCATGGTGTTATATTATATCCAGTTATTTTGAAAGGATTGAGCGGTGACAACGGTTTTGTGATCTTTTGATTTATTTCAACGTTGATTGATCCGTGGTAAATAAATGCAGCATAGATGATCTGATGATCTATGACATCGGCATCATCAAAGAGCATACTTTTTACTACACCTACTTAAAATCTGTTTGACGTTTGTCGGAACATATTATCTTCACAAATATTTTGTACAATACTTGGTGGTATGTGCAGTACTAACTTGGATATCGGCTACTATAGACACATTCTATTTATTTTCGTTAGATACTTAATAGGTGTTTAAGCAAGCGTAGTGTAGCACGCCCTCTGGTGAGATGGAACGACGATCTGCGGAGTGTACTTAGCTGGCAAACACTGAATGAGAAAAGCCGAAGATCGGGCTCAGTCGCGCTCGCGCATTTTGGGAGAGACCTACGTCCAGCAGTGGCCTGGCCTGATATAGGTTGATGATGATGATGAGGTACCTACTTATACTCATCCACGATTATTTTGAGTATATTTGCAAGTGGGTACTAAGACAAGAATTTTAATCCAATTTCATACATCTTATTGCGTTCTCATCCGACAACTCATCGAAGTTTATGACATGATTTTCTTAAAATATTCTTATAAACAATGTTTTATTCTACAGATACATGAAATATCTCTACGACTATGAATGTGAGAAGAAGAACTTGTCGACTCGAAGCGAGTTGGACGCCGCCATCGAAGGCAACAAGCGTGAAGGAAGGCGCGCTTCGGGCCAGTACGACGCGCAAGCTGCTCTTGGCATGGTAATTACCAATACAGTGTTTATTTTATTAGAACCCTTTAATATAAACATATGGGAAATAACAATAATTAAACTATAACACACAAAGGACCTTATCGCTACATTAAGGGCTATATTTCACCGGGACGCCATGTGGCGGCGCAACCAGTCGCCGCCACCAACAAAATGTATACAGCTCTATAGAGAGTTACTCATCTGGTGTCCGTTTGGTCGCGCAACCAAACGTACATTTTATTGGTAGCGGCGACTGGTTGCGCCGCCATGGCGTCCCGGTGAAATATAGCCTTAAGTCCCATTAAACATACACGCCCGCACTGAAATATTGTGGGGTGGAAAAGATTGTGCCAAAAAACAAAAACTCGACTTTGTACATTCATTATACGTAGTAGTCTTAGTCATAGCTTAGGGAAATCAAGTAGGCGCACTAATGAGTGATTTCTAGACTTTATTGAATTTCTTCGCAAAACTTCATCAACATTAATGCAGTCCTTTTCATTCCAGCCTCCCCTGAACCGCGGGGTCCCCGCGTCTCTAGCGCAGCTCTCCCAGCACATGCAGCCATTATCCCTCTCGCTGGGAGGGGGGGTCGCAGGGGTACCCCGTCTGCCCCCCTTGCCCCCCCACGCGCCGCACATCTCTCAGCACGACATCGAGTACAGAGTGCGGGAGTACATGAAGATGATACAGACGCAACGGGAGCTGATGAGGAATGGTACGTGAAATAGTTTTTTTTTCTCTAACCTATCTCGTCCCACTGCTGGGCAAAGGTCTCCCCCAAGTCCTTCCACTCGTCCGTGATCTGAATAATCGTAACGTGAAATAATTATCACATAATAAATAATGCTGGACAATCCACACAACATCATCTAGCCCCATGGGGCTTTTTTTGGGACTTACCATCAATTGAAGAGTAAATAGACCTTATAATATAAAATTGCCGCTCCATGTCACTTGTGATGTCACTAGTACTACTAAACAGTACAACTGGTGGTAGAAATTATAGTTGTTTCATTTTTACTACCAAAAAATATACAGTAGAACCTCGTTAAGACGATCACGTTTAATACGATTTCTCGCATAATACGCCACTTTACGCCAGTCCCTGCAACTTGAGACATATTTTCATACATTTCTTAACGGTTAATACGATTCGTCATCCCGTTTAATACGCCCGAGCCGAGCCGTCGGTCACTAGCAGAGCGCTCTATACTGCAGGATTTTCCTGGATATTTCCTGGATATTTTGGCACCGTATGGAATTATATCATTTTCATACGGTGATTTTATAGAGAATGTGAATAACACACAAAATGAGGCATAAAATGAGTGATAATGATGATGATGAAGATGAGTCAACTCCGGTTTTGTCAAACGCCCTGTAGGTCTACCATGAGTTTTTACTATACTATATTTACTATACTCGCTAGCGTCTGTAGTTAAAAAAATGTATGAAGATTTGTACAGCGCCTCTAGCGGATAGTTGGGTACTAAAATTCGTCATACTAATATTGACGTAACTACTGTAGTAAAGTCAGGCGATTTTACTGTGACAACTCATGGTAGATACACAGGCATTATCAGCTGTTAATGTTTTAAGATGCTATGTAGCGTCTTTGGATCAAAGCAAAGACGCACTGCAAAAGTTGAATTATGTTGAAAATGTTTTAATTACTAATGCATCAAAATCTTTCTGTCAAACTAATAATATGCGATTATTTTAAATGACGTAATTATAATTACACTACGTATTTAATGTAATTTATAAATGTATAATTTAATACCTACATATTAAATTATAACATAATACAGAACAATATGTGGAAAGTTTTATTTTTTGTATCCCGTATAATACGCTTTCACGCTTAAAACGCGTTTTTGGTAGGGTCCCTGAGAAGTCGTCTTAAGCGGGTTTTACTGTATCTAAAGAATCTCTTCCATTACTTTCGAAGCTTTGTTCTGAGCAAGAGAGGAGATGGGGTAACTTTGGTTGGCAACAAAATCAATGTGAAAATCTTTGATGTTTGTGTGATGAACATTAATATTTGTTCTGTGTCTAGGTGTTTACTTGTATTCAGTGTATACACACACTTACATAAAAAATATTTAAGTATTCTATCAGCAATCTAGTTCCTATAGTACAAGCATTGCTTGGTTTGCGACTAGAATGTGATGTGTGAAATGTCCATGAATATTTATTTAATAATAATAATAGCCTTTATTCAGACACAAAAGGGTACCTTACATATGTAAGGTATCCTTTTGTGTCTGAATAAAGGCTATTATTATTAAAATTATAATTTTAATATTATTTTAAAATTATATTATTATTTTATTATTAAAATTATAAATTATTATTATTATTAGTTTCTGAAAATTAATATAAACTTTTATATAAAAGTTTATATTAATTTTCAGAAACTGCATCTGTTTGCCCTAGTTTAATAACGGCCGTCCGATTTCCACTCTGCACTTACTCTGCTTCTAGGCCAAGTGATCATCAACAAAGAATTATTTTTATAATAATTGAATAATTTATTTATTTAAAAAACCTTAAATTCCAGGTTCCGAGTCCCCGCCGAGCGTGACCAACGGTCCTGCGATGATGTCCCCGCGCGATGCGGCTCTCAGTGCCATCGACGTGTCGCGCCTCACGCTATGGTCACTGTACAACAACAACAACAACAGCCCAGCGCCCGACCTGGAGCCACAACGGTGTGTATCGACCAACCATTATAGGTACTACCAACATTTCACCCCTCGAGATCCTATCCCTCTATCTATAAAAAGATAGCGTTGACATTATGTCATACTTTCAGGCCAGTATAGTGCATTTATAATTATAGCTATTACGGTATAAATGGGCCTCAATGGGGATTATGGTACTTTGAGTCTCATGATCCCCGTGATTTTAAAAACATCAAAATCATGGGGATTATGTGACTAAAAGTATCATAATCCCCATGATGGGGATTGTTCAATGGGGATTATGAAACTAACCCATCATTACGTATGGTAATCAATACTTCAAGTCTGCGCTAACTTTTTATAAGATAGACCGTATTAATATGACCGCGAATGTTTGTATAGATAGATTTGACGATCGATGTGGCGCGGCGGGCGAAGGTCCGCCTGCGACGCGGAGGTTGCGGGTTCGATTCCCGCCTTGGGATAAATCTTTGTACGATCTGCAAATATTTATTCCGGGTGTTCTGGGTATTCTATATGTATAATAAAAAATATCTATCTATTTAATGTATTATATTAAGTATGTCAGTCTCCTAGTACCCATAACACAAGCTCTGCTTAGCTTGGGGCTAGATGATGTTGTGTGGATTGTCCAGCATTATTTATTTATACTCTTTATACTAAACAATATAAACTAAGATCAGCGACAATCAGACCTTAAAGCTGAAAGTTTATCTGTATCCAATAGATCTAGATCCATTAACCACTATTTTTAACAATATATTTTGTTGTCCAACAGCGAGGCCCTAAACCTCAGTGAGAGTCCGAATTCGAGCACAAGTGGTGGAAAGCGCGAGGCCTGCCGTTCCCCCCCTCCGCCGGCCAAGCGCCGCACCCCCCGGCCCCCCTCGCCGAGGCTCCCCTCCCCCCCGCGGCAGGCCTGCGCGCCCGCACCCGCCCAGCTGAACGGAGGGACCACTAATGGAACTAATGGAGCAGCCTTCAAAATTACCACCAGAGGTAAGGTGGATTTATTATTCGAATGTTAATCAAAATTCCCAAAAATACCAATTACAAAATGTTTTTATTCAACTCACAGCTCTTGCTTGGGTGAGAAATAACAATTAAGTATGATTCTTAATCTCAAAACATACTTATGGTATTATTAAGAGGAGATTGGGCAAAGATGGCATCTGTTGTTTTTCTAGTAATATATAATATATTTTTTTCAATTATTTATGAACTAAGTGTCTTTATTTTTTATATTATATCAGTCTTAATGTAATTTCGTGGGAATTATAGATTCCATTATATTTTTAAAATAAAACATACCGATGCCTATTCAAGATGGAATATGTAACAATCTGATTTAGATATTAATTAATCTTTTTTTGTAGGTGACGCCAATACCGGAGACCAGCAACTTGTCGTATCAATAGAATTAAACGGAGTGACATACGAAGGAGTTCTATTCCCCTCACAAAACGGCAGCGGACAAAACAACCACAGGCAAATGGTCTCTTAAACAAATAGTGTTTAGATTTTATAGTTTTGAATTATGTTAGTGACGAAGATTGAGGTTCTTACTTGCAGTGCGTTGATAATTTGTCCATGCTTAAAAGGTCTAAAGAAGAAGGATTACAGAGCTTACAGGCAACTATTTGTATTTCGCCCAAAATCAGAATCTAGAGCAACTCCATTTTTCGATTTGTACCTTCCAAGCAAAGGCTCAAGTTTCTGACATCATCTGCTTGTCGGGTTGAGTTTATGATATTGAACAGTTCTAACGAAAAACCATGACATCTTTGAACGTTCCACGTAAAATATTATAAATTCAACATCTTAGGAAAAAAGTACATTTCAAACGAACCTTGATCTCAAATCATTGACAGTAATCATAAAAATATTGAAATGGACAATCAACACTTTTTTAGAATAACTATTACGTTTTAATCTCAAATTATAAAATAAGTACAAATTGAGTAGCTGACTCTATTAAAGATATTTAATCATTTGTACTTACGTACGTTTATTTTGTGATTAAGTTTTTGTACTTACATATTTTAAAATAATAATTGTAAAATTATTTAAACCCACTGCCGGATGAACAGGAAATTATTTATTTTAATAATTTCTGAGCCGTTCTATAATGGATATTTGTATTATAATTTTAAACACATTTTATAAAAAGTCATGATATATGACGATAAGTATCTATTGATTTTGTAAATATAATATAAGTTGCGTATTTATAATTTTGATATTATAATGAGATGTGATGTGGATAGTGCAGTTGAGCCTGATTTGTTTCGTGTACATTCATGTAAATATATTAAAACTAATTTGTAACGCCGTTTTATACATTGTATGTTTGTGATTATACTTTTGTTTATGGTGTACTTACGTATATTTGAAATGTCAATAAAGACATCAGTATTGTAATTTAGACTGTAAGTATTTATAAATTGTCGCTTTGGTAAGTTACTTTGCCCGGTAGGTTTATAAAGAAATGTTTTACAAAATTTGCGAATTCAAATGATATAGCTTTTGATCTGGATCATTATCTCGAATAAAAGTTTTAATAATATAAAAGTGAATACTTAAAGATCTAAAATATGCCATTTCTTAATATAATAGTTATTATGTAGATTTATTATACATTTTTATAATAGATTAGTACATCATCATTTTCAACTTAACACAGCGTTTAACTTGATGTTGATTAAAAAAATTGAAAGTAGCCACAAAATATTTGCCAATTGGCCAACAGTACCTTAAAATTAGTGCAACACTAATAAATAACTCAAAATAAACAGGCTACAAAAACAAAAACAATTGTAAATGACTGATTTTAACAATATTTTGTAGTAGTTTTACGTAGGGTACCTAAGTATTTAATTTTAAAATTTGTATTATAATTTTATTTACGGCAGTAGAGTAACGCGCGAATTTTATAAAAGGTTTATTCAATAAGGTCTTGGTTCTGTAGACTGATGGCTTGGCAGCATCATTTGAGCTAGTAGTAGTAGATTAGTACATTCCTGATGATGTACAATAATTAAGATGATCACACGCTGGCCTATCTATTGTAAGGTAGTGTTAGGCCAGACTAGCGCGTAGCAGCGTGTTTATTACACCAAAAATGTTTGATGTATTCAAATAATATACACGAATAAATAATTACATATTACATGAATGTTATATTTTATTTCATTAAATAATACCCTATATCCGTAACACACAATATAACTAAATTTATGAGTCATATTAAAAGTACTTAATAGTACCAAATAGTACCTAGGTAGGTACTGAATATTTATGCTATTAAAAATGGAATTTGTGACTTGGGTCATTAATTCTGATGCGCTCCATTTATCCCCATCTTCCTCTCTCTAAAAACCAAAGAATAAACACATAACATTAAATAAATAAAGTTTATTCAGAACAGGGTACATAGAGTACATTAAAACAATGAAATATATATATATATTTTTTACAGAAATCGAAAAATACGAAATTAGAGTTTCAATCTATTAAAGTAACTGTGATATAGCCCAGTCATATTAGGGCTTTCACCTCGGAATGAAAGATAATAAGCTGCAAATTGGTATGAACCTTTGTTTTGTCATTCTAAATGTTGTCTCAAAAGTCACAATCGTTATCGTGTCCGCGTCTCAAGATATTCAAGGTCATCGGTTTTTCGCGAATATCTGGCTTCCTATCGGTTAAATGAGATTTGCATTTATTATAAAAGTTGTAGGCTATAAAATTCCCTACAACTTTTGTTTAAACTTTTTTTTCATACGACCAACCGTTTTGAAGGTAGAGCGCGAAGTGCACATCGCGTCTCTGGAAGTGTTTCTGTGTGGTTGTACTGTGTTTATGGTGGTGTTACGCGCGATTAATTGAAACAGATACCTATGTACTACAAATCAAACTGTGGGAGCCTGTTTACCGTGACTGTGAAACTACTACGAAGGTGGAGAAGATAAAAAACGGATGGTTGGATGCCTACTAAAATGAAGAACGTGGGGAAAAGCGCCAAGCAAGTAATGGAAGATCAAGAAGTATGCAGAAAATACGCAAGAACAAGGTAAGACTGCTTCAGGCTTTAATACATTCATGTAGGCGTGTTGGACCAGTGCAGTCCACACTGATCCTATAGAAGTAAGCTAAGTTAGGTAGATATTTGGCACGCCAATAGTAGCTTCTTGAGTTTGCGTTTGAAAGTGCCAACTATTCTTAAAGTACGAATTGGTGGTGGCAAGTCGTTCCAACACCGAGACGCCGCAAACCTGAAAGAACCACGGAACGCTGCAGTCTTGTGTCTCGGTGATACAAACACATGAGTACACTCTCTCTTCCCGAAGCGAGAATACTCCTTCGCCCATTTCAACTTATGAAAAAGATAAGAAGGCTTCTCGTAATTCACCACACCGAAAAGCAGGGTCGCTAGGTGAAGGTTTCTACGAGCTTTCATCTTTAACAGACTTTTGCTACATCAACATGCCTACCAATCAGGATCAACATGCCTACCAATCAGGCAAATCAACAGAAACAGCGTTGCACCACGTAGTACACAAAATTGAAAGCGCTTTAGAATGCAAGCAATCATGCCTGGTAGCTTTTATTGACATAGAAGGTGCTTTTGACAAAACAACCTTCTCAAGCATCGACAGCAGCCTGAGAAAACAAGGTGTCGAAGACAATTTAAGTGAATGGATCAATAAAATGCTGTCAAACAGAGCAGCTCTCATAGAAAGTTCAAATGCCACAAGATGCCTCGTAACTAAAGGCTGCCCACAAGGCGGAGTCCTGTCTCCTCTACTGTGGGTACTTGTTGCTAACGAACTACTAGAATCCCTCAACAAGAATGGACTACAAACCATCGGTTACGCTGACGATTTGGCAATCATGATATCGGGGCTCTTCGAGACAACTCTATGTGAGAAAATGCAGGGAGCGCTCCGAGTTGTGGAGTCATGGTGCCATACTCACAGCCTAACAGTGAACCCAACCAAAACAGAACTCGTGCTCTTCACTAGAAAACTGAAGCTACCAAAGTTAAACCTACCATCACTGTTTGGTACTAAACTGACGCTCAGCAAAGAGGTCAAATACCTCGGGATTTGGTTAGACAGTAAACTCCTATGGGGTAAACAACTAGAACACACAACAACGAAAGCCACAAACGTGCTATGGCAGTGCAGACGTGTCGTCGGCAAGGACTGGGGTCTCAAACCCAAACTTTGCTTATGGCTGTACACTGTTATGGTAAGACCGGTACTAACATACGGTGCCGTTGTGTGGTGGCCGAGAACAAACTTAGTAACAGCTATCAACAAGCTGCAACAAGTACAGCGGCTCGCATGCTCCCTGATCAGCGGCTGCGCAAAATCTACTCCATCAGCGGCGTTGGATATAATACTAAACCTAACGCCACTCCACTTACACATACAGCAAGAGGCGATGGCTGCGGCTCTAAGGATAAAATCCACGAATCAGTGGAAAGGCAGTGGTAAACCAACAAATCACAGCAAGATTCTGGACAAAGCCACGCGGGTCATCCCGGAGGCCCTAAATGGCACCGACAGAATAGCGACAATATACATATCGAGCAAAAAGTACCAAGTAGAAAGTCAAGAGATGGCGGGAGATTCCACTTCCAATGTCTTTCATATCTACACGGATGGTGCCAAACAAAAAGCAGGAGCGGGATGCGGCTTCTACTGCCCTGAACTAGGGCTATCCCAAGCGCAACCCCTCAACAATTCAACAACTGTTTTCCAGGCAGAAACTATCGGGCTTTACCTGGCAGCGACACATATGCTAACGTGCACAACACCAGCACCGCGGGCAGGCACTGATGATAATCCCGCAGAATTAATATTCATAACAGACAGCGCAGCTGTCTTGCATGCCCTCAAGAGATCTGACACAAGGTCAGAGTCCACTGCAAAATGCCATGCAGCGCTTCAGAGTCTGTCCGACAACCATATTGTCAAAATAAGATGGACCAAAAGCCACGGTTCATGCTCGGGCAACAAAATGGCAGATTCTTTAGCGAAAGCAGGAACAAAACTAACACCAAACTCAAACGACATACTTCTCTGCAAACCGTCATCGGCAGAGATAAGAAACAGACTAAAGCTGCACTCCCAACAGGAACATCAGAAACTGTGGGAGCGCAGACCGGACTGCAAACACACAAGAACAATGCTTCCAACAATGAACAGGCACACGACATCAACACTGCTTAAACTAAGACGTGAAGATTTGAGAATAATTGTGGGCATCATCACAGGCCACTGTGATCTTAACCGCCATCTCCTTAAAATCGGAGCGACAGACAGTGACCTCTGTCGGGGTTGCCTTCAAGAAAAAGAAACTGTAGAGCATGTGCTACTGCATTGCACTGCTACAAATGAAGTGAGGTCCAAAACTGGACTACAGGAACTAATCGGGTCTTTTATACCACCATCACCCACAACATCGGGGATACTAGAACAATGCTGCCACCAACCCAAAGTCCTTCTCCGCTACTTTAAGGAGTTGGGCTGGCTGGGGTGAGGTTAGCAGGGGGATAATGCACAATACACCCCATTGCGGGACGTCAGTGCAGATCTTATTCCCCCAACAAGAATTAGAATTAGACTTTTGCTATTAAGGTAGGGAGTAATGTGTGTGCGTGCAGGAATATAAAAACAGAACCTTGCGCAAGCATTCTGGACACGTTGAATTAATTTTTCTGTTTTTACTAGAAGACAAGGTTTTTACTAGGATACTATAGAACATCTGTCCCGGCAATGAATAGAAAAGGGCATAGGGTAGGGACAAGTATTTCCAGGTATATAAGTATTGAGAAATTTACGCGTTTTAAAGAAAAGATATACAGGGTTATTTGTAATTAGCGCATCACCTCTTGCAGGAAGCTTCTCTACTTCAATATAAACAACATTTGTTCTACGACTTTTTAAAATTATTAATTTTTAAAATTTAAGTTTTCCCATACAAATTTATTATTATGAATTTTAATGTCTCTGAACTGGTCATTACTCTACGCGCACCCAACTATCTAACTATCTCTAGGCAAAATATCGGCACGTGTAACGGGGCGCGGGGTTGCGGGGTGCAGCGGCTTGGCACGTTTGAACTTGACCTCAGTCGTATGACGCGCCGCGCACGGGTAATTAGAGACGCGTGCGCCGCACTTTTCTTCCGGTCCCGTTGCCGCGTAACCGAATTACGATTTGTGAGAGTGCCTACGGAACAGACATTACTCCGTCCGATGGACTTTTATTTGTGTTGTGGGGACATGTAAAATCCCTAGTGTATTCCGGTGGTGAAGTAGCTAGCCGCGCTATGTTATTGGACAAAATTGTTTGGGCGTTTGACCTCATCAAAACGAATCCGCAAGTGCTATCACGAGTTGGTGAACAGTTAATTTTTAGGTGTGATCTTTGTGTTGGATGCGAAGGTGACTATTTTGAACGCTATGTGCGTGATACCCACCGGCATCCGCGTGATTTGTATTTACGAGGTAATTTTTAATTATCCAATCATTTTGTAACTAAGATATTCAATTATTGTAAATAAGCTGATTCCACTTTTTAAATACGCCTGCATTAAAAAATAAAATACGTACTTAGTAATTCAGATTTTAGGTTTTAGACTTCTTATTCTTTCATTTTTTAATGTTGTCAGTCCTAAGCCTGATTAAAGTATGAAGGGAAAGTGGATTCAGATTCCCTAGGTTGACTGAGTAATAAAAAAACGCGGGAAACCGTAGTAGGTAGTTAGTACCGAATCATACGTCGCGGGAGGGTAGGTTAGATTAGATACATTCTCTCTCACTCTTACAAAACACAGAGTAATAAATAACAGAGATAACCAATTTTTTTGTTTTTTTTTGTTTATGTGTTATTTATCAAGATTTACAAAAAGTCGTAGAACAAATGTTGTTTATATTGAAGTAGAGAAGCTTCCTGCAAGAGGTGATGCGCTAATTACAAATAACCCTGTATAATGTCGTGTTAACTTAAAATAAAACTAAAATATATAATCCAGAATTAATAATATTTTATACTTAAATAGTTAAATATGAATAATTATATATAAATAATCAAGTTACTTACTTTAATTAAATATAAATAATTAATAGTTAGTACATAAATAATAGGCATTGTTTAATAATTATAATTTCCAAGTAAATAATTGACTTTATAACGTACTGATAACCATAACTCACGCTTGACCTTGCATTAGGCCGTATATGACTGTACGATGTGCACTTCGCGCTCTACCTTCAAAACGGTTGGTCGTATGAAAAAAAAGTTTAAACAAAAGTTGTAGGGAATTTTATAGCCTACAACTTTTATAATAAATACAAATCTCATTTAACCGATAGGAAGCCAGATATTCGCGAAAAACCGATTTTTGTGACCTTTGACCTTGAATATCTTGAGACGCGGACACGATAACGATTGTGACTTTTGAGACAACATTTAGAATGACAAAACAAAGGTTCATACCAATTTGCAGCTTATTATCTTTCATTCCGAGGTTGACCCCTTTTTTTACCTAATATGACTGGGCTAATAAGAAAACTTCTAATAAAAAATTATTCAGCGCCATCTATGATTTCATTGTGTAACTAAGATGCGAGAAAAATCAGTTCTTTTACAGCTCAACTAGTAAGCGCTTGCGTAGCCGTTCTACGGCTATAAATAGTACAATACAAATGCAACAGATGGCGCTACTAGCATCCAAATAAACTAGTTTGACATAGTTGATGCATTTTCTACTGCAAAGTAGTTACTAAGGTTACTTAGTAGTAACTACTAAGTATGGTAAAATAATCCGACTTATTGTAAGTAGAGGTCAAGATAGAAATAAGGCTTAATTAGGCATTTTAGAATAACTACTTTGTTCTATTATCTTGTAGCTTCACCGTAGTATTTTGCTTCCAAGATATAATGAGTTCACATAACAACTTATAGGTTTGAATGAGAGGTAAGATGTATATTATTATAATAAAATAGTAAAAAATAGCTACTTATATCCTTTCATTTTTAGTGATTCGTTTCTTTGCATAGAGTTGTAGATATTAGCAACGGAATCCATCAAGGGTTCGTTACTACAAAGATTAATTACTAATTCGTGTGGATTTTATCCAAAAATAAAAGATTTTATTAATCTAGGGCATTGCACCTTTATTTATACCTTATACCTACTTTATTGTACACATTGAGACAAAAAACATACATAATTTCAAATTATATACAAAGGCGAGCTTAATCCTAAAATAATTTTCTACCAGCAAACCTTAGAGGATAGAGAAACCTGATTTAGTGTTTTTCTTTCACGACTTTTCCCTAACTCTCGCCCTTCCGATAATACCATGCCTTTAGATTTCTCAAAGACAAGTGCATTGCCTCAAAGACAACGTCCTCAAAGAATCTGTTCTGTGACGTGATTGTGATTCTGAGAAAACGCCTTCTAAACTATTTTTCCTTAACAAATTAGGTATAAGTAACTTCTTTAGTTTTTATGACTACGAGTGTAGAGATGAAATGTGTTTCAGCTTAAATACCCTGAAGTTGAATCTAGATGATCCAGATAAAATAGGAATTTATCTTGACAGGCGTCACAGCTCAGTTGGTAGTAGCTCTGACTTCGTCGTTGGTCGTGGGTTCGATTCCCATACAGAGCAAATGTTTGTGTGATGAACATAAAATCTGTTCTGTGTTGAGTGTTACTATGTAGGTATTCAATGTAAGTATATATTTACAAAAATAAATAAATTCAGTATTCTATCAGCAATCTAGTTCCCATAGTACAAGCTTTGCTTAGTTTGGGACTAGAATGTGATGTGTGGAATGTCCATGAACATTTATTATTTATTTATCTACTCAAATATAATGTAAAAACTTTCAAGATGAATTACAGGTATCACTGATGGCCAACACTTCCTGCTTTAACAAAGAAACAATTTTTCATACATTATAACATAACGTGAGTTTACATTCCTGCCCTGGGCGGGCGGCTAGGGCGGGCGGAGGGGGCTACATCGCTCAGTCGCCATGGAACCGTCGCCAGACACAGACGTGTTTTACACAATCGGACAACCGCGATCGTGCAACAGTTGAAACAACACATTTTCCGCGTTATTTCTAACATATTCTTGTATATTTTGCTCGTGAACAATTTTTATAAGTGAACTAAGTGGACGTTTGTGGGACATTGGTGTTTTAAATTGGTGAGTGGTTGTATGACGTCATTGTTATCAGCTGATTAGTATTGTATTCGCTGCACGTGTGAGAAGGTGTGATCTGTTTCTTGGTTTTTTGAATAACAATTTTGCTACCTGTTTTTGATAATCTCTTTAATTTGGCTTATCAGTTATCGATAAAAATATACGAAACATGTGATTTGGTAAATCTAAAATCACAATCACGTCGTCTCAGACATGATAGCAGCGTTTAGAGTGCTCGGTTGGGCCCCGATGAATGCTAATCATTAGGCCACGAGCCACTTCTCCATATATGATAATATGTGGCCCCAGATGAACGCTTTGATTAGCGTAACGTTGATTATCTTAATTAGATGCCTATCTAGAGATTACATATGTTTATTTTCAGCCCACTTCAAAAATAGAGCTCATGTCGACAATATTGTGTTTTATATGTAGATATTCAATTACTCCACAAATCGCAGGATTTAGCTTCGTCTTCTTCTTTTTCTTCTAAAGACCTTAACGCTCTATCTTATAAAAAGTTAGCGCAGACTTGATGTGTTGATTACCATACGTAATGGTGACATAATGTCAACGCTAACTTTTTATAAGATAAAAGAATCAAATCAAATCAAATTATAAGTCAACTGCTCACATACCTACTCCTACAATCTTCGTTAAACCTATACAAAATACATGACAATACACTTTTTCTGAAGACCATACGAGTCTCAACGATCTCTACAAAATCGTACTGTTGTTTGGAAGAAATCGCTGTCCGCGATAAGACCGCCGATTGTAGGAAAGTTCTTAAGTATAACTATTTTTATAATTTTGTTAACCTTATTTGTATCTTCAATAAAGTTTTAAGCTATTGCATAGCTTCTATCGCGGGCCTTGAGCGTGGAGACCGAATCCAGAAATTCCGTAACGAAATAACACTGCACATGCTTAATCCAGCAAAAATGCTATGACGTAGGTCTCTCACAAGGCGCGCCACTGAGCCCGGTCTTCGGCTCTTCTCATCTAGTGTTTCAGTTACACTCCGCAGATCGTCGCTCCATCTCGCCAGATAGAATGAGAACCATAAGAAATATCTACTTATCTATCGGGACTCTCGGGTAGAGACCGAGAGTTTTCCGTAGAATCACCTTGTATGTAAGACGATTCTAAGTGATCCTTGTGATTTTATTGAATAAAGTAATTTTGACTTTGACTTTGTTCAACGCTACTTCCGGTGCGTAATCCCATTGTACAAAATAATTTGATGACTTCCCTTCATCTTTTAACTTGTAGTTAATTAAAGACAGGAGGGCTATCCAGCAAGGGGAAACTTGCGTGACCGAATATCCTTTCAGTTGCAGTTCAGTTTTTGATGATTTTACATTAGTAACTCATCAGTATTCCGTGGCATTTTTGTGGACTGACGTGACTGAGCTGTTAAAAAGGACGCCAATGCCGCGATTTAGCACGTGGCCTACCTGATTTAAGGATGACCTATGTGATTTGAGCATGGCCTACCTGATTTTTCGTTAATTTTATCAAACGGTATGAAAATCGATCATTCAAAATATCAATGAAAGACGAAGAAGACAGTTTTCTTCTTGCAACTGCAATTTGATGAAATAACAGTTCAAAAACATTTCAGTGGCTCTACCATGAGTTTTAACTATACTATATTTACTATACTCGCTAGCGTCTGTAGTTAAAAAAATGTATGAAAATTTGTACAGCGCCTCTAGCGGATAGTTGGGTACTAAAATTCTTCATACTAATATTGACGTAACTACTGTAGTAAAGTCAGGCGATTTTACTGTGACAGCTCATGGTAGACGTACAGTTGTCAGGATACCCAACCAGTCTTGGATTAATGAAGGCTTGCGTTTTACTATGTTTTCATTATTCTTTTGTACGTATTATTATTTGATAACAAAAGAAATGTTACTTAGCCTTTTATAATAGCTAAGAGTATTTTTTGTAACTTGATACATTTTCATTGACGTAGTACGTAACGTCATCTAGCCGCAAACTAAACAATGCTTGTACTAGGGGAACTGAACTACTAATGCAATACCTACATATTTATCTAAATAAGTAGGTAATAATTATATAGTAACACCCTAACATAAAATAAACATCAATGTTTGCTATTACACAAATGTTTGTCCTTGATGGAAATTGAATCCACGACCCACAACGTTAAAGGTAGAGCTACTACTACATGTGCTGTAATTAATTATGAATATCATAGATAAATAATTACACATAGGTAAGTACTTAAAAGTAAATAAAATACTTTTAATTGTTTTAAATGATATAAAAAATATAACTAAGTACTTACACAGATATTTACCTAAAATATATTCAAATACAAAACAAAAATAAAATATCTATCAGAAAAAGCATGTCGTCCTAATAAAATTTATTTTTCATATGAGAAAATCTCCTAGAATATTTTCTACCCACTCACCTATTCTTCTATCTATATTAAAACGGTTGCGTTACTGCCTGACTGTCTGTTAGTTTTATTTTATTTATTAAAGAAAATCTCAATAATATCAGTTGCCAAAAAAAAATCGCAAACAACGCTAAGGGTGTTACCACACCAATCGATCGATAGTCGATCGATGGCATCGATCGATGGTAGAATGGATTAATCGACGTCGATCGATAGTTTCTACCACACCAATCGATCGATAGTCGATCGATGCCATCGATCGATGGTAGAATGGATAAGTCGTCGTCGATCGAGCTGCTCGAGCTCGCCAGTGCCGGCACTCGCCCCGATAATTAATCGATCTACGTCGACCGATGCCATCGATCGGCAATCGATCGATTAGTTAGTCGACCGGTATTCGTCGATCGATTAAAGCTACCACACCAATCGATCAACGTCGATCGATGTCGATCGATGGCATCGATCGACTATTGATCGATTGGTCTGGTAACACCCTAAAGCCGCCCATTGTACCAAATTGTTACCAAAACTGTTCTCTAGAAATAGTTCAAAAAATATTTCTAGAGAACAGTTTAATTTTTTTGCAAACTTTACAAGATCACAGTGTTAGTACCTATATAGAATTTATTTTTTTAGTACCAATTATTTTCAATAAATATGAAAATCTTTTGAAAAACAAGTAAAGCCGTAATCATGCAACTAGTTCATTTTAGTTTATTAGCAACTGAGTTGTCTTTCATATTATTTCTGTTTTGATACGTTGAGATCGTAAATAAATCAAAGGTCCTTTGGTTAGTTGTTTTATTACATTTATTTGTATTAGCGTAAATATATAAATAGATATATCCATCTATTCAAACTACCGAAATATTTAAGCAAAACAAACATGTAAATAAAATTCAACTTTGTCTTCTCTTGTCAACTTGTTACACAAACATCAAGACGGCCCACCTGATGTTGAGCATATACCTACCTCCGCTTAATACAATGCAATGCTTGACCCAGCACGTCCATTGAGTCTGTGGTTTATACTTCGTCATATCTAGAAGAGAACAACGATGGTGCGGTATCAACACCTTACGATCCTAAGGTCGTAGGCTCATTCCCGTCTTGCGCTAATGTTTGTTCAAACATTCAAAATTCAAATATCATTAAAATCACAAGGATCATCATTTACATACTAGGTGATTGAAAAATCATCAACATCTTTTCACGGAGTAATCTCATAACATACATTTAGACATTGATTCGAATCTTATCTACTGAAATTAGCTGAAAGGTTCTGCTATTGTATAACCTCCTTTGAAGTCGGTTGTCAGTGATGCTGTTTATATCATATAGATAAGATCAAATGCCAGTATTAAGAAGAAAATATTATGTTGAATGTTGCAAACAGACTGGGTGCTAACCATTTTGTCACGTCTATATCTTGTTTGCATTCTGTGACGGGGCACTTCCTGAACGAAGATCGTGTCTTATATTTATCCCAAAGACAATTCGAAGACCTATATCCTATTGTCTTGAATTCAGTCTTAAAAATAGGTTATGGGCCCATAACCTAGTGCCACACGTCTTTTTTTTCAATTCTCTCTTTAATATATCTCTAATTTTTCAACTCGGGGACTGCCGCGGTAAAGCTATTGCATAGTATTTTTTTGGATAACGCATGCGCAGTGTTAGGTTATTTTGTAACGGAATTTCTGGATTCGGTCTCCACGCTCAAGGCCCACGATAGAAGCTATGCAATAGCTTAAAAAAATGCTTGGTTTGAGAACTAGATAGATAGATAGATAGAATATGCTTTATTGTACACCAACACAGAAAAAGAAACAAAAACATCAAAATACCTTAGGTGGTAATTAAAGTATGATAGTTTGTACAATGGGCGGCCTTATTGCTTAAAGCAATCTCTTCCAGGCAACCTTTGGATGGACAGGATTTTATGAACAATACATGGACGAAGGCGTACATAAAATAAAAGTAATTCAAATAAATATTACTATAAACATGTATATACTTACTAATATGTATAACTAGATAACGTTTTGTTCTAGGCTCTGGTCGCAGGAAACTGGCACTTAGAATCACCTAGTTCATAAGACGATTCTAAATGATCCTTGTGATTTTACTTAACATAGTATAAATGCCGAGAAATAAATAAAAACACGAAAAAATAGGTCATAATAACATTTACTCATATTGACAGGTAATAAAACTTTGAGACACCTATTTTAAATTATTTAACATAACTCTAAATATATTTGTATAATAAATATATTTTTCCTGGATAACTGAAGAAAATTTATTTACATATTGATTTAAGTTATGATCAAAACATTTTGACGACCGATGTGGCGCGGCGGGCAAAGGTCTGCCTGCGGGTTCGATTCCAGGATAAATGAATATAGAAAGAATATAAATGGATATAGGATAAATGTTTGTACGATCTGCAAATATTTATTCCGGGTGTTTTGGGCATTTTATATGTATAATAAAAATATCCATCTGTGTACTGTATTGTATTAAGTATGTCAGTCTTCTAGTACCCATAACACAAGCTCTGCTTATCTTGGGGCTAGATGATGTTGTGTGGATTGTCCAGCATTATTTATTTATTTAAATAAAATTACTTGTAGAACTTAGTTTATGAACTTTTGAAGTTTAGAAAAAAGTAATAAATATAGGTTATGGGCCCTTGTGTGACATCCGAATCGAAGGACCACTTTGTGTCGGGACAGTTAATCAGAACGATAAATAAATACGACAGATGCAAACAAAATGGACTGAACAGGGAAGGAAGATTGAAAATTATTTCATCACGACTTGATGGTCGTTGTTATAGGTAGTACATTTACTGTAGGTTACTGTGACTGTCTGGTGTAGAATGATCTTGGAAATATTGGTTCGCGTGACCGTTTTCACCCTTTTAACTGATTGACTGAAATTGACTGATTGAAACTGATTGACTGACTTTAGAAGGACGATCTTAATTTGACTTTAGTTGTGTTTTTGTACGTAATATTTGATTATTCTTTTTGTTTGGTGAAAATCAACGTTAAAGTTTATTTATTTGCTGAATTACATGTGTAAGTATAAGATGTCATAAAAATCACATATAAATTTAATGAGTGTAATAATGTAAGTTAATTTTATCTGAGTAAATTAACATTGTTTAATAGAATATGTGCCTAATTAATATAGAAACTATATTTAAAAGAAGTTCTGATCTTTTTAGTTGACAGGCGTCACAGCTCAGTTGATAGTAGCCGGCAGGGCTGTGAGTTGTGGGTTCGATTCCCACCCAGAGCAAATGTTTGTGTGATGAACATAAATATTTGTTCTGTGTCTGGGTGTTCTGTTAATGTATTTAAAAAAAAATGTATGCATAAGAATTCTATCAGCAGTCTAACTCCCTTAGTACAAGCTTTGCTTAGTTTGGGACTATAGTGTGAAACTTACGTAAATATATTATTTATTTAATTTATCTCGATCGCAGTTAAAGAAAAACCTACAACTTACATCATTATATTATTATGTATTCATCGACTTGAAAAACATCTAATCCTAAACTCTACAATATTCTAATAGACGCGATATGTCCTCCGGTTATCACTGCGATAAGTAGAGATAAAGAGTCACTTAGGACTTATCTCGGGTCAACCGCTCTCTTAAAATAGTTGGGCAATTTGTGACGTTGTTGTGACGTAGGACGCATTAGTCGAATCAATGTGTTTTATGACAGTGACAACACAATGTAGACTGAAACGCAGCCAGTGTCTTGGGTACGTTTCCGATTGGTACTGATTTGGATCAGTTGAACTATCTATAGATCGTTTGCAACGGTCTGTAGATAGCTCAACTGTTTCTTATGTATTTTATATGACAATGTACATTTTGTAAATACTGTATAGTCGTAATTCCTTATTATTTATGTAGACTTCAACTCAAAAAAGAGGTTTTACAGAAAGTATCCTTTCTGTAAAACCTCCTTTTTGAGTTTTGGAGTTGTCAAGTTTTGGAGGAATTTCAGTTAGTCTGTTCAGAGATGAATCAGCGATGGGGCGACATCTAGTTGTGAAATTGGAATTAAATCATGTCATGATTGAAGTATGTGAACCTAGACTCTGTACCCCAAGTACGAGTTTGTGCACACACGAATCGCAGAGACGCAATCGCCGAGCGCCACCTATTTTGTATGGAAATCCAAGCTTCACAAGAATTCTGCTAGTGGCGATCCGTGCGTGCACAAACTCGTACTTGGGGTACTGGTCTTTAAGAACTGTCAATGCTTAAATGTTGGAAAGCGTTGATAGTGTGGGATGTCAATTGAATTCTAACACCCACTCACACACCCACAATTAGATTATAACACCTACACTGTCGCCTATAGAAGAATGTGTGTGTATTTTGTACTTCAAATGATCTTTACATAGGTACTTTGGGTGAGATTCCCACCAACAATAAATATTTCGGTTTAAAGAAGCTTTTATTTACCTCATAAAGAACTTTACAGTTCACTTTATAATGAGCTTAAAGTATGTACAGTTTTATTTATTGTAAGGTTGGTTTGTTCGTGTGACTATTATATATTTATTAATGTATGTGTACATAATAAAAACATTATATCAGCAATCTATTTCTCATAATCAAGCTTTGCTTAGCTTGGGAGAAGAGAAAAAAAAACATAATAATTACGAACGACCGCGTACATGTGAAAAGGCACATAGCATTACCCTGTTTGTTATCTCTGTTATCCTGAAACAAAATGCTTTCAGATAATATATAACATGGTTTTGGCATAATATTTATCATTTATTTAAGTACGTTACTCGATGCTAATAAGTAGCTTTTTAACGATTTTTTAGAGTTCGTAAACGTATTGAACCGCTAGCATATCTGTAGCTCTACCATGAGTTTTTACTATTGTATACTATACTCGCTAGCGTCTGTAGTTAAAAAAATGTATGAAGATTTGTACAGCGCCTCTAGCGGATAGTTGGGTACTAAAATTCGTAATACTAATATTTACGTAACTACTGTAGTGAAGTCAGGTGAATTTACTGTGACAACTCATGGTAGAGGTACTGAAAGAAATGTGTCAATCGTAAACGTATCGTAACGTTAGCACATTCAAGACACAACATAGAGCTGCAACATTTTTTTTGACGATTGACGATTTGACGACCGATGTGGCGCGGCGGGCGAAGGTCCGCCTGCGACGCGGAAGGTAGAAATGAAATGAAATTTGAAATGATTTATTACCTTGCGGGTTCGATTCCCGCCTTGGAATAAATGTTTGTATGATCTGCAAATTTATTCTGGGTGTTCTGGGTATTTATATGTACTTATAATAAAAAATATCTATCTGTGTAATGTTATTGTATTTAGTATGTCAGTCTTCTAGTACCAATAATACAAGCTCTGCTTAGCTTGGGGCTAGATGATGTTGTGTGGATTGTCCAGCATTATTTATTTATTTATTATCACATTTATTCGTGAATATTCGCGAGTGCAAATCTGTGTTGCAACATCAACACAAAACACTTTCACCGATTCTATTCGCGTCACATTATAATAGATATATAAATAACTTTCGTTTGTTCCGGCTGTCCGACGGTCAAGGCGTCATACCTTGACTACTAAACAAATAGTCTACGTCACAATAAAATGAGTAGTATAACAGTATTTACAAAATGTACATTGTCATATAAAATACATAAGAAACAGTTGAGCTATCTACAGACCGTTGCAAACGATCTATAGATAGTTCAACTGATCCAAATCAGTACCGATCGGAAGCGTACCCAAGACACTGGCTGCATTGCCGCGCTGAATAGCAATGCTGATACGAGTAGTATTGAGTATAGTATCAATATATAAATACTCATGGTCATTTAACACAGCTGTAAAAAAATTGTAAGAACTTTAGGTTGTTTTTAAGTTATTGCATAGCTTCTATCGCGGGCTTTGAGCGTGGAGACCGAATCCAGAAATTCCGTAACGAAATGACCTAACACTGCGCATGCGTAATCTAGCAAAAAATGCTATGCAATAGCTTTACCGCGGCAGCCCCCGAGTCCCACACGTCTTTTTATTTATTGGAACGAAGTTCCTTATCGCGCTGCGAAAGGGGGCTAGACGGAAAAAATTAAGACCAAAAGTTGTAACGACACTTTTGCTAAGTGTTTTACTCTCTGTCTCGCCCTCTCATAGAAAGCAAGCCAGTTTCGCATTGAACCGTGTGGTTTCGCGACGATTAAGTATTTTTGTTGTGTATACAGGTATTTTTAGCATAATTTTATTTTATTAATCTTAAAATGTATCTTTATAAATCATAACCTTTGTAATATTCTGATGTATAAGCTGTATTATTGTAAAGTTTCATAATAATAAAATCCATACAAGCTTGCGTGTTTATGATATTAGTAGAATTATTTTAGACGTCTGTGAATTATACTTATCTGTCATTCAAAAATTTGATCAACTCACCATTTTGTTAAATTGGAGGGTCGGCCCATTAACGGCACAATACCAACTCCATTATAATAATTAATAATTCAATGGCAACCTTTACTGAATTTAATTATATGATAGAAATAAGTGCTTGGTTTACAAACAAAGAATTATAAACCTTGATTATTATGATAATTATGTATTTTCTACTGTATTTTCTAACAAAGATAGATAGAGTCTGTCAAGCGAAAGATGGCCCTGATAAATCGCGGCAAATTCAAAAACTATTAGTATGGCAATAGTATATCATCTACTTATTCATAATCATCATCAAAAATTATGTAAGTATATTTATTTAGAATAATATCAAAGTATCAAATTATGTAATTCCAAGTTATCCTATTATTTAATGTATTGCCATACTAATAGTTTTTGAATTTGCCGCGATTTATCAGGGCCATCTTTCGCTTGACAGACTCTAGATTCGTTTAGTGCATCAAGTTAGTTACAATTTTAGGTCTTAAATTAAGATTAGAGCCGACATGGGCCCAATAAGGCACTACCATATTATTGGCTAGGTACACAAAAGAAAAAAAGGAAAATTGTTTTATTGACATAAATCTTTGCACAGAAAAGATTGAATCCAAATAAAAAAATATCGTAAAATTTTAACAAAATAATCGTGACGCTTAAAACTAACATTGCAGCAACACCGCGCCTCAAATGTGAACGTTACGATACGATAACGATTGTCACATTTATTCGTGCTAAACTCTTTGATATCTACGCGAGTAAATCCGTAGAATTTTAGCAAAAACATAAATCTAAACAAATATTATAAAGAGGAAAGATTTGATTGATTGTTTGTTTGCATCGAATAGGCTCCGAAACTACTGGACGATATTTTTTATACACACTGAGAAAACTGACAATCATAAAAGAGGTGAATTCAGCTTAAAGTATGATGAATTCACTCAAAGGACGGAGCATAGTGATTCACCAAAAAGAACGATGATAATACTGAAGTTGATGATAACAGTATTTAAGATGATGTGTCACCATGGATTTAGTTTTAGTTTCCTACTATTTTTCGATGCCTTCCTCATATATCCAGTTATATCCTATTAGTTTTCCTACAATTTTTCGGTGACTTCCTCACATATTCAGTTATGTCATACAATTTTTCCTACTATTTTTCGGTGACTTCCTCACATATTCAGTTATGTCATACAATTTTTCCTACTATTTTTCGGTGACTTCCTCACATATTCAGTTCTGTAATACAATATTTCCTACTATTTTTCGGTGCCTTCCTCATATATCCAGTTATATCCTATTATTTTTCCTACTATTTTTCGGTAACCTCCTCGTATTTTAGGTTAGGTCCTCTTACTTTTCCTACTATTTCCTCATATCTCTGGTTATAGCCTATTACGGAGCCCCTTACGGAGGTCGCCTTCAATAGGAGGATTGTGTTTTTTAATAAACCAATTAATATCTCTTTAATACACCAGTGATACTTAGTACTTGTAGTTCTACTCATTCTCCATCAGTAGGACTACAACTAAATACTGGTGGATTACACAGACATTGTTTGGATTATTAGAAAACACAATCCTATAATTGAGGGCGCCACTGGACTTACATGATCCCCTTATTTTTAAGTATCCAATATTGGTTCTTTTCATTTAAATATTATTAGGTGTGAGCTCAATATTAAAAAAAACTGAAGAACCCTAAACTTGAACCTTAAAAAAATGAGGAGCAAGTAAAAAATAGGAAAAAGTACCTTGGCAAGAATGGTAAGAAGGTAAGAAGGGATGTATGTATAAATTAAACAGAAAATTAAATGGTATTTTTATTTCCATAGTATGAAAGAATAATTATTATATACTCTAAACACTACTGAATAACAGTATAAAAGAAGACTGTTTTGTTTAGAAACATCATCGCCTTAATGATTACAGTATCTATTTGTCGGTCATTATAAAAAATCATTATATAAATTATGTTCAATAATTCTAGTTTTTATATATATATATATATATAGGTTGTTGTATACAAAATAAAGATTGAGACGAGTAGAAATTTAATTTACAAATTTTATAGCTTTCAGTAGGATATTTAGCCGCAGTAGCATGAAATATTTTAAAAGTCACATCAACAGCCTCAGTTAGTTTTGTGAACTTGTAAAACGTATTGTCACATACTGTGAAGGAGACACCTGACTGGCGGCACCAAATTATAAATGGTTGGAGGTTAATACCTAGTTTTTGAAGCTTTTGGCGACGCTCCTCAATTACCACTTGCACGTCATCATCCACGATGGTCACAAATCCATCCAATATCTCCGCTCGTGAAGCTTGCCAGTCTTTTCTAGATCGACGGGCAGGAGGAATATTAAAGAGACAGCCGAGTAGCAATATCGCTGCTATTAATTTTGACTCCGGTTGTTCATCTGGAAAGAAAATAATAATACTTAGTAGGTATATTTGACACAACACATCATCATTAACTGAGCAAATAGGGAAAAGTATCAGAACAAAATAAAATTAATACTATATACATCTATCTATATATTATGTAAAAATGAACTGCCGAAATGTTTGTCCGCCCGCCCGTTACTTCTGAACGACTGCACCATGTTAGATAATTTTTAAATTCTTTTTTGTCTATATATTTTATAACGGGTTCACCAACCCAGGAAGGTCGAGCACCTAGAACTATATAACAGAATATTTTCCTTACCGTCACAAATTGCCAATGTATCAGTTATTTTTCGACGAAGAAACGAGTCCTTTGTGGTGTTATGCTTCTGCTGAGCAGCTTTTAGTATGTTTTCCGATGAAGCATCCAAGGCGTCGAGGCCCCCGGATTTATCAGGGAACAGTGCTTCGTAGTCATACGTCAAGAGTCGCCATCCATCACTTGACTTCAGGATAGGATACTTATTGAAGTACTCCTGTAATGTCCCTTCCTCGTAGTACAAGTACCGGAGGCGAGCTCGCATCGTCTCCAGCCACAGGGCACTGACCTCCTGCCACGGACCAGCTGAAGGACATGACAGCTGCTCTAATGCTGACGCTACGTCCTCCACTTCACCTGCACACAAAAATTAAAACGATTAATAATTAGTACAATAACAATAACGGTCTTAGATTCAGATATTTTGTAATTTGTAACGAAAATTTATACTAAGTAATTCAGATATTTTTCTCTATTTCTGTTCTTGATAATTTAATTCAATCTGAAAACATAAAATTTCTTGAAAAGGAGTTACCTTCTTTAAGTCCGGTTAGGTCGATTCCAGCGCGTCGAGGGGTGTCTAGCCTAGGACTGGACTTGGAGCGAGAACGTGACTTGGGCTTTTCAATAAGGCCCAACGAAACTAAATGCTGCCGTCGAGCCCTTCTGGCGGTGACTAACCAGCCAGAGATTTGCGCTTAGCCATATCCATTTTTGCACTGATCAAACACATTCACTGGCACTAATGGAATTGTTTTTGCTATTTATTAAACGAGTCGTGCGTGAGTCGTCACGGCTGTAGCGGTGAAATACAAATGACCGAAATGGCGCGGCGGCGGAATGAAGTGAGAGAGGGAGACCTATATAATGCCGTCACCATAAATTTGTAGGACATCATTCAAATGCTAGATGCTACTCATAAATGGGTCTCTGTAATAATAATTTAGTAGGATACTCATAAAATGATATGACTATAATATTGAACTTTGATGCTTACTCTAAAAATATGAGATTATTTAATCGTATTATCATAGGATTCACATAAAATAATATGACTGTAATATTAAAAAATGATGCTTACTTTAAAAATATAAGTTTAAAGCATTATAATTTAATATAGTACATTAGGGGGAGGTCATCGTATTTTTAGAGATACTTCCTCATATTAAACTATGAAATCTATTTATATTACGGTGACTGCCATTGTGTTTTTTAATTAGAATCTTATTTATAATTATCATACTAATTTATGGGACAGTGGACCATTTTCTATTACATTGTGTTATTATTTGAAGAAGATAATGTTATTTCATAATTACAAATTTTTACGATGACAAGTATCATAATATTGCATTATTTACCCAAAACATTCGATTCCATCTTAACACATTTCAGTTCTAGCGTAATATTTACTTATTATCAACATATTATAAGACAACGCATCTATTTTAAACCAACGTCACGATATTTTATGATTATGCCAAAATGACATTTTTCTCAGTGCAGGCTACCCGTAAAGCCGGGGCCTACTACTAGTATTAGACAAACGTCACGCGCTAGAATTTCTATTACAATGGTTCACAAGGTTTTTACTAAGACTTTACTATGTACGCGTGACTGATCTTACTCTGTCACGCCAAAAGGATTTGATATGGTTTTATTAATAGTGTTAACACTAATGTGGCAAATGGCACCTAGACTGTGGCCAAACAGACAATTTTGTGAGTTTCACGTAGTTATTTTTGCAATTCGGCCTCAACATATTTTACTAGCAAGATTTTATGTTATTTAAACGCTGCTGGACGTCATGCTGACATTAGACGTCATTTCTAATATAAATTAAATAAAAATAAACCGTTGAAATAAAAGTATAATTTAAGGGGCACGTGATTTGATGGAAGTTGTTTACCAAAGGTTTTGAAGAGGAATTTTCCCTTTAAAACAATTGACAGCTGACTTGACGATTGACTGACTTGACTGAATATATTTCAAATAAACACTAGACATTGGTAGAATTGTCTGTCAATGTCTATTGAAGGGCAGAAATAACATAAAAAAAACCTTTTTGTTAAAAGATTAGTAAACATAAATCCCCATAAACTCCGACATTGGCAAAATCGTGGCAACCCTAGCCTGCGAAAAGCCACTAAGAAAAGAAGAAGAAGAACATAAAAAAAAACCTTAGAAGAGGGATTTATATTTTGAATTAAAAACAAACATTTAGTTTAATGAAACCAAGGTCCAATTTTGCGCATCTTTGCTGTCTGTTTTCTGCCAACACCACCATGATCGAAACCAAGTATGTAATCGTTCATAGTACCTACTATTATTGGAGGCATATACAAAGAAACTTTCATCTTTTGTAAATTAACGTAGGTGTAAGTTATCGTCGCTGGCTTTCCCTCCAATTTTCAATTTGTCTCAAATACCCGAACATTGGTGCCAGTTTTCCTGCTAATCACAGTGTTGCCTGATTATCGAAGGCCTTGAACGACTTGATTGTGTAATGGCATGACAGACTCACTGACAAAGAACTGACAGGCCTAATACCGTAACATTTCAAAGTGTCAAATTTTGACGCATTCAATGAAATGACGAATCCTTTGTGCAATCAAACGTACCTACATACAATTTGATTATTCGATGACAGTTGAAGTGTGGCACAAGCCCAAACCACAAAACCGTTTTCAGTATATTTCAGTTTGAATATCAATATTTACTCAAATCGGTTCGTTTGCTCGTCGCCAATTTTACAGGAAAATAAACATTGCTATCCAGATCTTCCTTCCTTGAACCTTCCTTGACTTGAAGACGACGTTATTTGTACATCAGTCATGTCATAGCTTACCTGTTCAGGACTTGATTGATCTTGCTTGTTTTGATCATCATTTGTTTTGTCACGAAAATTAATGTGCATCAACTTCTATGAAATTATTGATTTTGAAAAGCTTTGAAAGTAAAATAAAGCGGTATCCAAATTTGTAAATAATCTTATTAGGTCTATCGCCAATACAGTATTGTAGAAATTATTTCATTCCACGCTTTCATGGATGATTTGACATAACTTTTCGACTTTCGGACAGTCAAAGTAAAATTTGATCTATCGTCAATTCACGTATCGATATATCCATGATCGCACTGCTCGATAGCCTTAAGTATTTCGAAATTCTACACAAATTTCTGGTCTGCAATGTTAAGTGTCAAAAACACAATGTAACGGCCGGTTTCTCGAACGATGATCAACGAAAAAAAAAACAAATAATTACTATGTGTTAAACTCTGATCAATCGTGATTTGGGTTTCCAGAAACCGGCCGTAAAACTCATAGAATTTTGTATAAAGTGACAAAAAGTCACATAAATACAGTGAAGTGACCCCAACCAGATAGCAGTGCCAGCACCAGAAATAGTGATGATAATACGTTGTAATGGACCGCGGCGGCGCCCTTCCGTCACCTACCCAGACCTCGTAATGATGCTATCAACCATTTGTTTCACTGCCACGTGCGTGCTGACGTACAAGTATAAGGAAATCACAGTTTTAATCACATAATGACAGACAAAATAAAAAAAACATTTAGATGTAATATCGTGTATAAAATGGACTCAAACTCAATGTTTCGAAAAATCGCGTGTGTGAAGTTTCGGGCTAGTCTTCAGCTAGTGTCAAATATTAATTAATATACGCGGAGCATAAGGAGATTTATTCTCAATTACTTATTATGTACTTACTTAAGTTAATTGAGAATTACATGATGAAAGTGCATAATTTGTAATATTATTACAAATTATGCACTTTCATGATATATCACTTAAACATGATGAAAGTGCATAATTTGTAATAATATTACAAATTATGCACTTTCATCATGTATCTTAGAAGGTTTGCTGGTGTAGAAGTCTGAGAGCAGAGTTTACCTTTGTATATAGGTATTTTTAAGCTCCCTGTCAATTTATACCGTATATTATGTTCACCGTAAATTTATAGACAGACCTAAGTCAGCAACATTAAAAAAAATCTCTTATAATTCTTAAACGGCAACCATCCTTAATTTTCCTTGGTTCCCACACAGTCTATTTTGGTAGAAGAGTAGGAAGTAGTTATATCGCAAACTTCTGTGACTTGCCCCATCCAAAGGTCGTTGCTTCGACCCATTAACAATTCTGCAGCGCTTTCTTGAGATCACGCTGAATTACTTGTTTAGGATCTTATCGTTGTCAGCGCTTTATTTTATTCATACCTGCCAATGTCAGCTGCTGAATTATTTTACTGTTTTTAGTGTTCCGTGCAGGAAGTCCTAGAAATCTATAATTTCAATAAAAAAAAACAAATGATGTAGTTGCGCAAATAGCTACATCTTTTTTTTATTGACGATCTGAGATTACAATCATGTGTTTTGTTGATTATTTTAATCTTTATCATCTTATTCACAAGATAAAGTTTACAAACATAAACCCGACTATATAAAAAAATAACATAATGTACATCTGTATATTTATATTTAGCATGTATACACTTGAAGCACTTTCATTGACATTGTATGAAGCCTTTCTTTCCCGTCATAGCAAATAATCGATAAAATCACATAGCCTATGTCACCCGAACTGACAAGACCCGTCATTTGACATCTCATTTATTAAAATCGGTTGAATGGTTTACAATTTTGATCAGCTTCAAGGGAATATATGAACATCCCACACATCCCACACATACGGCCGGTTTCTCGAACGATGATCAACGAAAAAATCAAATAATTACTATGTGTCAAACTCGGATCAATCGTGATTTTGGTTTCCAGAAACCGGCCGATAGACTATCAAACATAGAACCTTCCGTAGTCAGGTAAAAAGTAAAAGCTTACTTACCTAGGTATTTTATTTATTTATACCTAGATATCACTTTATAATGTACCTAGTGCAGTGTTTCATAAATAAATCAATACTGTCCTGCCATCTCAATATCGTTGAACCTCGAGGTTGTCTAACGTTGTTAGGAGCCCACTCTGTTTTCCTAGCCCAGATCGCTTGACATTACTGCAGATATGCCCGGCCGAGCGCCAATAAAACAAACACTGGGAATTTCTGAGAAATGTAGATATTTGTGATTTAAAGTGTTATAATATAGGTAGTTTAGAATTATCCCTAGTAGATTTTTTTCAAACATATTATTTTGCAGAATATAGGAAAAAATAGGTATAGCTATGTCTATCTTAGTAAGTATGCAAAATGTTTACATTTGGGTTTAAAAAAAAACTATGATTAAAATCCCGTGATAGTTCAAATATCATTGAAACATAGTTCCCATCAGGTGGCCCGCAAGCTCGTCTGCCAGCTATGACATAAAAAAACACTAATTTTATGTTTAATTTTTAAACTTTTTGTACGCCGTCTTTCTGATTTTTTTTATCCTCTCCATGCAAAGGTTGTCTGGAAGAGATCACTCTTAACCATAAGCCCGTCCATTGTATAGGCGACCAAGAAATTGGTTTACCACTCTAAGGCTGAATATCATTTGCACGTACCTACAAAACATCAAGGGCTATTTTCGCTTGACAGATTAATAACTGCTACGTCAGAATCTGTCAATCTGTAATCCTTAGCGAATAATTATGTTACTGGGAGATGTCATCAAAAGTGGGAAACCAATTTCTTGGTCGCCTATACTTAATGTTTTTGAAGTGAAAACTTCTTTAGCGGCGCTGGGTGGGTAAAAACTTTCAAACTCGCGTCAGGGTCACGTGATGCTGATCGAAAAAGCGTAAGATCGAGGGGAAGGGAGAGGAACTAGTATCTCCCACTCTTTCTACCGTGCCTGAGTGTGCTGCTCTGTTTAGGCGGCACAGGGCGAAAAATAAAAAATAATAAAAACATAAACATTGTATTCTACCTCATAAATGATAGTACTTTTATACTTATAATTAAACACAACGTTAATATTGAAGTTTTCACTTCTGCCGGCACTCCCGGAGTGCTACCTTTTTTTTTTCTATCTAATTCCTAAACAAAATAAAATAAATATCTCATCAGATAGTAAGTCCTTAGCCGCTTATTTTCAAGTAATCCACCACTTAGTCTCACTGTCACGGGTTGGGTCGGCACGTTCCATTTAATATTTAACAAGATTAAGTTGGCACTCGCTTTTCCTGGACAGTTGTTTTAAAATAACACCGTTCTCATTTTTAAAATACACATTTTTTTTAAGCTAAGGCCTGCGATAGAAGCTTTGCAAGCTTCTATCGCGGGCCTTGAGCGTGGAGACCGTATCCAGAAATTCCGTAACGAAATAACCTAACACTGCGCATGCGTCATTCAGCAAAAATGCTATGCCGCGGCAGTCCCCGAGTCTTTTTTTTCACAATCTATAGACCATTCTTTGGCGATGGAGCAGAATGCCAATTCACATTAGCCTTAAAAAGATCTAGGCTATAATGGGGATAAAAACACTACTTCAAACTACAAAAGAGCAAGAATAGGTTTTATCTAGGCAAACGCGCTACACCGTCGGCCTGATTACGGTCAAGTGTTTGCTTATAGTGTATTAAAAAAGAAAAAAATACAGGTGTCTGAAGAAAATCGTCTATTGTTTTATTTTGAGCGGTCAAGTAACTTCTTCGCTCAATCTTCTTCTTTTTCTTATCGTGTCGATGCTACAACTGTATTTTGTTGTAGCATCAATTAAAAAGGCTGTAGGGGAGATTAAATGATATAACTGTATTTTTTTAAGATTTTTAGCTTTTCGTTTTATTACTTAAAGCTGTATTTTTATTAAATTTATCGTATTTTAAGGGCACTTTGACTGTAACAAATTCGACATTGTCGTGTACCTCACTTGCATACCAAATGAGTACAAACCGCGAAACATCTTTGAACATGCATAACGTTGACAGATGGAATCTATACGGTAATTGGTAGGTACATAAGATGTTGTGATATGTCAACACTTTTGGCTTGAATTGAAATTCCAAAAGGAGTACGAAGAAGTTTCTATGTCATTGCAAAAGGGGTTATAAAAATGACCTGTCAAAACCAATTGTAATGTAACTAATGAAAAAGTTATTTAAGTAGGATTTAAGTCGAATGTCTATAAACATACAAATAGTGATAGAAACAGTTTTGACGCAACAATTTTAGTTTGTTTTGTTTATATTCAAAGTTATTATTGTTATAAACTAAAATGTGTGTTATTACATAATCCTATTAATGTTTTCCTGTGGTGTCAGTAATCAGTACATACCGAGAAACTATAACACACATAAATAAACATGTAAATATTTTATTTCACTGCGGAAACTGAACCTGCATCTCAGACTATGTTTGTATTTAGGTCAAAGTCAATTTAATATCAACATATTATTATTGTTACGTGTATGAATAATAATTAAATAAATAATGCTGGACAATCCACACAACATCATCTAGCCCCAAGTTAAACAGAGCTTGTGTCATGGGTACCAGAAGACTGACATACAATACATTACATAGATACATATTTTTTATTAAGTATACATATAAAATACCCAAAACACCCGGAATAAATATTTGCAGATCGTACAAACATTTATCCCAAGGCGGGAAACGAACCCGCAACCTCCGCGTCGCAGGCGGACCTTCGTCCGCCGCGCCACATCGTTCGTCAAATACAGCTTGACATTCCGACATCAATGCGTGACGCTTGACATCAATGCGTGACATTTTTGACAGGTGCACCAATTCAACTGTCAGTTGTAAAGGTGGAAGGCAGCTGGGTGCATGTGACAAGGCTCTCAATGTTACGTCACGTTTCCTTGATGCAAAGTTGTAGCTCCTTAACCTGAAAACCATTCATCAATATTCAAAAACCAAACGACGCTTGTACTGTCGCGAACAGCTTTAGAATAAACAAGTAGGTATCCGATTCACTTGTGTAACCCCGTTATAAACGTAAGGGCTTTTTTTTATTATTAGATACATACGACCGATGTGGCGCCGCGAGCGAATATCCGCCTGCGACTCTGAGGTTGCGGGTTCGATTCCCGCCTTGGGATAAAAGTTTGTACGATCTGCAAATATTTATTCCGGGTATTCTGGGTATTTTATATGTAATATAAAATATCTATCTATGTAATGTATTGTATTATAGTCTAAGATCCGGCTGCAGGATGACTTCGCTCATCTGTTTTTTGCTTAAAACCGATTTTTTATGTATATTTATAATTAGGAGAATATATATTTATCAGGTTGCCAAGCAAAATTTGGCCGCATGTATGTTTAATTAAATTATTTTTAATTGGTTTCTGGGAAAACATTTCGTTCACTTGTTTTTTAAATAAAATAACGTCTACATCATAGCAATTTATATGAAGATTCAAAAAAATCACGGCTGCCGTTGCGCACTTGGCCGCACCTCTTTGCAGCCAGGTGTAAACAGGTATGATTTCGATACATTTATACGTTCATAACGTTTATTTATAAATTATACATCAAATTAAAGCTAATTTTTTTCTATTTATTACCATATATGGGTGCCTAATGAAATCTAGCCGCAAATAAGGGGTGCTGGCTTTTTAAAAATCATAAATATCTAAGGTAGAGTGAAAGAGAGTTAGCGCGTAACATCATTTGTCAGAAGAGGATAGCGATTGCCGGCTGTGCTACGCTTTTAAGCCTTTTAAGCATGCGTCGAATGTTAGTGAAAATTTTTAATTGAAATTTTTTATTTGCTTAAATTTTTAATTAACATGTAACAAACGATTTAATCCCTGAACAAAATCTACTAAAATTTCAAATAGTACTTTCACAATAAAATTTTCTTTTACTTAGGTCACCTTGGTTTTATTTTTGTACTTTTTAAATTAATACTA
This sequence comes from Ecliptopera silaceata, assembly GCA_932527185.1. Lineage (NCBI taxonomy): Eukaryota > Metazoa > Arthropoda > Insecta > Lepidoptera > Geometridae > Ecliptopera > Ecliptopera silaceata. The sequence goes on along the minus strand of OW052209.1, from coordinate 3,601,992 downwards.
ATTATATTAATTAAATAATGTCATTAATATAATGCTAGCCTCAACGACATCATCCGGCGGGCTTTTACCAGCGTGAACGTGCCAGCCATTCTAGAGCCGAATGGTCTGATGCGTGACGATGGTAAACGGCCTGACGGTATGACGCTTGTTCCGTGGGAGGCGGGAAGGCCTTTGGTGTGGGACGCAACTTGTGTCGATACCCTTGCACCTTCTCACCTGTCACAGACATCCGTTCGGGCTGGTGCGGCGGCGAATTCGGCCGAGGATCTCAAGAGACGCAAATATGCAGGTCTCGACAGGGCATACATATTTGCTCCTCTTGGGGTCGAGACTCTAGGTCCGTGGGGTACCGAGGCCCACCGCGTCGTCCCACCGCGGGGGACGATCATGCTCGCGTCCGCAGGAGTTACCTACCCATAACCCTGCACGTGTCCCCTGGGTGGTGCTAAACGAGCTCGAAAACCGACTAAACAGGCGTTAAAGAAAGTTTTTTTGAATTTTTTAACTACCAAAATGTACACAAATGCAAATGGCTCTTTTCAGAGCCCCAATACAAACAGTTCTTCTCAGAGCTCTTTAATTAAGGACATCGGGCCTTCAGTCTGTGTACTACAACTAAATATTGAAGGGATGAGCAGGGCCAAAAGTGATTACCTGTTAAATCTGCTGAAAACACGAAAGGTAGATGTGGTCAATATTCAGGAGACCCATGCAAAAGATGACACTGACTTAGCAAACAGATGTTGCTTACCGGGCTATGCTTTGGTAAAAGCGGTCCACCATGCTAAACATGGTATCGCCACTTACGCAAGAGTGGACCTAAACAACGTGCAGCTCATCGACTCTAGCATGGATGGACAGGTCTTTACTATAACGATACAAGTTAACGATCTTATTATTGTCAACATATACAAACCTCCAAGGGTAAACTGGCCCAAAGTGTCTTGCCTCAATACTATCACCCATGTATCTACACCGGCGATTTCAACAGCCATCACACCAATTGGCGCTATTCTGATGTGGACATAAATGGGAATGCATTAGTTCAATGGATGGAAATGTGCGATTATCATCTGGTATTTGACGCAAAAGACAAAGGTTCCTTCCATTCTGCTAGGTGGAACAGAGACTATAACCCTGACCTTACTTTTGTCTCTATAGACCACCTAAACCAGCCATTGCCTACTACCAGATCAGTTCTCTCAAACTTTCCGAACAGTCAACATCGCCCCATTATTATCAACATTGGCTTGAAAATTCCCCTGGTGAACTCAATGCCCCTGCCGAGATGGAATTTCAATAAGGCTAACTGGAATGGTTTTTCCAGGCACCTAGAAGCAAACCTTGCATCAAGAAACCTAGAGCCTACCTACTCAAGCTATCAAACCTTTACTGAGCTAGTGATAAAAGCAGCCAAACAAAACATACCTAGAGGATATAGGAAGGAATTTATACCAGGATGGAATACACAGAGTGAACAACTTTTCCAAGAATTCCAAAGAACTGCAGATCACAACACCGGCACCATGCTACTTAAGTCCCTGGATGAACAAAGGAAGGCAAAATGGGAGGCGACAGTCGAAGATATGGACTTTAAAAGATCCAGCAGAAAAGCATGGAAGGTGCTACATGGACTCACCGGAAGGCAACACCCAGCTAAAACAACTGCATGCGTGAAACCAGATGCCATCGCGAATCGGATGGTGGACGTAACCCGAGCCAAGAGAAACAAAAACTTTACCAAGAAAATAAAAAAGGATCTCAGGGAACTCAAGCTAAACTGCCCAACTAACCAACATCTGTCAAGACCCTTTACCACAGGAGAAACTTTAGAGGCAATAAAATGTCTAAAAAATAATAAAGCTGCTGGTGCGGACAATATTTACAACGAGTTTATACGACACATGGGCCCACGGGCAGTCAACTGGCTTACAGATTTTTTTACATCCGTACTCCAGTCTAATAAACTTCCCAGACACTTTAAATTAGCCAAAGTCATAGCCATCCCAAAACCGGGCAAACCAGAACACCTACCGGAAAACTACCGCCCCATCGCTCTTCTCAGCTGTACTTTCAAATTGCTTGAACGCATTATACTGACACGAATTGAACCATTTATAAATGCCGCAACGCCTATCGAGCAAGCAGGATTCCGACGAGGCAGAAACTGCACCGACCAAGTACTGGCCCTAACTACCTATATCGAAGCTGGTTATCAAAAACAGCTCAAGACCACTGCGGTATTTATCGACTTGACGGCTGCTTACGATACTGTGTGGAAGCAGGGCCTCGTTAGCAAGCTTCTATCAGTGGTCCCCTGCAAAGAAATTGTTGATTTAATTTCTAACATGCTGAGTGAAAGAGAAATCGATGTCCACCTGGGCAACTGCAAAAGCCGCAGGCGTAAACTTAATAACGGCCTCCCCCAAGGCTCAGTCATGGCCCCTCAGCTTTTCAACTTATACATATCCGATCTCCCAGCAACTACAGCCACTAAGTTCATATACGCTGATGACATCGCGCTAGTTACCCAAAGTAAAGATTTCAAAGCCACTGAAAACATCTTAACAGCTGATTTATTAACACTCTCAAAATATTTTGAAGGTTGGCGACTAATACCAAGTCTAAGCAAAACGGAAGTATCATGTTTCCATCTCAACAATAACCTCGCAAGTTACGAACCCACCGTCAGCTTTAATGGAGAGCAGTTAAAGTTTAATTCAACCCCTAAATATCTTGGTGTTACCCTGGACAGATCTTTAACTTACAAAGAACACCTCTACAAGCTGTCCCAAAAACTCTCAACTCGTAATAACATCCTGCAGAGGCTGTGTGGTACAACCTGGGGAACGTCTGCTGACTGCCTACGTACAACTGGCATTGCTCTCGTTTACTCAGCTGCCGAATACTGCGCACCAGTATGGCTAGAAAGCGCCCACGTGCACAAAATAGACACTAAACTTAACACCACCATGCGTCACATCTCCGGCACAATAAAATCCACACCGCGTCACTGGCTACCGGTTCTAAGCCATATAGAACCTCCTCACCTCCGTCGGAAGCATGCACTAAAACGAGAAGCTGACAAAATAAAGTCACACCCCGAACTGCCAGCTCATGATGTTTTTTCGTGTCCACCGCCGAGCAGGTTGAAATCCCGGCATCCTTCCTACACCGCTGCCCAAAACCTCACTAACTACAATATAGAAAACAGCTGGAAGAGAGAATGGTTGCAGAGTACAAAAGACACTCGTGCCGCATTGATTAACCCTGCCTCCAAACCCAAAGGTTTTGATCTACCTCGCAAACTGTGGTGCCGCCTAAACAGGCTACGAACTGGGCATGGCCGCTGCAACTTCTTCCGGGAAAAATGGGGTTGGATCGATTCAGCGCTTTGTGACTGCGGTGAAGAGGACCAGACCATGGACCACATCGTACAGCGCTGCCCCAAACACTCATACTCGGGACCTTGGAGTGATTTAATGGACCTTCCTTCTGATGCAATAACTTGGCTTGGGAATCTAAATATTGACCTGTGACAGTTTTGTGGACGTTTTTTGGACCCCTGCTTACACAATTTAGTTTAAGAATAGTTTTAAGTAAGGTCAGTGTGGGCAAGTCCGGCATAGTTTTCTTAAATTGAATTTCAATTTAACTTTAAAAATAGAAATAAAATTTATTAGTTACTTTAAGTAGTCGGAAAATATTGGTATTACATTTATCTTTCTATATCTATCTAAAAGTAGGGTTAATTGTAATTGTCTTCAGATTTATAGCATTTTTTTGTAAAGTAGGCATTTAGACGGACTTCCCAACCAGTTTGAGGCAAGTCCGTCTAGTAGCAATAAAATCGTAACTAGTGAGCCAATATGTATGAAAACCTTATCGATAAATGATGAAAAGCTGCCGTTGAAATAAGTGTTTTAAACGTGTGACTATAAGGTATACTTTTAAAGAAAAATAAAATTATTAAAATCAAGGGCAAGTCCGGCATATCTTTGCTGATGATGTACTTTCAGTGGTTGTAAACATTTTCACAAAGTACCCACTTACGATTTTTTTTGTCAATAACATACCAATCAATACACTAGAACCTTTATTTGTAAACAAGTAATCGTTAATAATGTAATGTATGAATTTAGAAATGATGTGGCAAACTATTGCCGGATCTGTAGCTACATTTATAACACTTTCTGCAGGTACGAAATAAATGAGTATGGGATAATTTTCTAAACCACCAAACGATAAATGTTCACAAAGTCCGACATGATGTGCCATGCTACATGAGTCAGGTATAAAAAATCAGAAATTAAAAAAAAAGGTTGGACAGTTCCATGCTTTCAAAATATGTATTCACAATTTATAAACTTTTAAAGAATACTTATAGGTGATGCTAGTCCTCTTGCAAACATACCAGTGCATCTTTCACTTAATTATTTATTATATACAAAGTAAATACCGAAAAATAAACAGAGGCAAGCTTAACTTAACCCTGAAAAGAGTTCACTTTCGTAGACAGGCGAATAATACTTACAAGTTGAATAAACAGTATAAAATAATTATAAAATTTGAACTACTAAAAAGGTTGACAATATCTGGAATTAAGGCAAGACCGGCATATGACGGACTTGCCTTATGTGTAGTAGACGGACTTCCCAACTATAACATTCGAAGCTTGGATTTTTTCTATTTGTTATAATTACGAAACTAATGCGTTATTTTTGAATCGGACACCAGATATATACATTTTTTATACATTCCCGAATCTGTAAATGGCCTACGTTATCACAGATACTCAGAAAACTCCTTAGATTTCACACCTTTTTTTTCATTTTTCGACGAGACATCAAACTTCAACTTCAAGTTAAATTCGCGGAAAAAAATGGTTGTCAAATTTTTTCCAACATTAAGATGTTAGCGACATCTATTATCACTAGTTCGAACAAACTCAATGATACTGTTTTACCAACCGAGTTATATGGCTCTAGCTATTCAAAAACAGAAGTTATTGCCACTAGACGGACTTAGGGCCTAGACGAACTTACCCACACTGACCTTATATAATTTTGACTGACTAATTTCTATTTTATGATAATTTATTATAATTTATTTTGTAATGCCTAATTTTATTAAGTTAGCCCTAAGTTGACAGATTTTATATTTATAATAATTTTGTTTGTATTACGCCTGTTTGAATATGTCATACGATTAAACAAAAATAAATAAGTTGAACTATCTATAGATCGTTTGCAACGGTCTGTAGATAGCTCAACTGTTTCTTATGTATTTTATATGATATGTACATTTTGTAAATACTGTATAGTCATAAATATATTAAATAAATATTAAATATTTTTTTTTGTAAGTAATTTTCAAATTTATCTTTTTGAAAAGGAAGACATATTTTTTGGATTATTTATTAAGTCGTATATTACTCCTCGGTGGTTGAGAACACTAACATTCGACGCATGCGCAATGGCTTAAAAGCGCAGCACAGCCGGCAATCGCTATCCTCTTCTGACAAATGATGTTACGCGCTAACTCTCTTTCACTCTACCTTAGATATTTATAAATTTTAAAAGCCAGCACCCCTTATTTGCGGCTAGATTTCATTAGGCACCCATATATGGTAATAAATAGAAAAAAATTAGCTTTAATTTGACGTATAATTTATAAATAAACGTTATGAACGTATAAATGTATCGAAATCATACCTGTTTACACCTGGCTGCAAAGAGGTGCGGCCAAGTTCGCAACGGCAGCCGTGATTTTTTTGAATCTTCATATAAATTGCTATGATGTAGACGTTATTTTATTTAAAAAACAAGTGAACGAAATGTTTTCCCAGAAACCAATTAAAAATAATTTAATTAAACATACATGCGGCCAAATTTTGCTTGGCAACCTGATAAATATATATTCTCCTAATTATAAATATACATAAAAAATCGGTTTTAAGCAAAAAACAGATGAGCGAAGTCATCCTGCAGCCGGATCTCGTACTATTAAGTATGTCAGTGTTCTAGTACCCATAACACAAGCTCTGCTTAGCTTGGGGCTAGATGATGTTGTGTGGATTGTCCAGCATTATTTTTTTATTTTGTATATCTTCAACCTATCTGTCTACTGGACGTAGGTCTCTCCCAAAACGCGCCGCTAAACTCGGTCTTCGGCTCTACTCACGTGTTATCGCTCTATAAATTTTAATAGGTAGGTGTAATTTTTTTCCTGTAAAATAACTCAATAAATAATTCTATAAGCGCTTCTGACGATATGGTTGACGATTTTGCCTGTCTAAAAAATCCTGAAAAGAAGTCTAAAAAAGATTATTTGAATATAGATAGTTCTATTCAATAAATATTTATTTAAACTTTTATATAAATCTAAGCATCTTTTTATAAGCGCTGAGCATATCAAAGCCTTTTTCAATATCATCTTTTTATATTCCTTTGAGTTTATAGTTTTAATCTGTACTATGATGCTACTGATCTGAAAGAAGTACTACCTTTCAGATCATAGGATCAAAGAATTTTTATTTTTATTTTGACAGATTATAAAAAGGTGCTTAGATATAGCTATATCCTATAAAATTTCATGCTAGCTGGTGCCCGGGACTTCGACTTATAAATCGTTCTATAATCGACTTATATAATCGACTTATAATTCTGGACAATTCACACAAGATCTTTATAATTTATAGTCCTTGTGTTATTATAATATAATAAATAAGCTATAGTATTATATACTTTTATAAAAATATATTCTGTAGATTTTAGTGAAAGAGTAACAAACAAAACGTCTAATATAGGACTTACCTAGAGTAAATCTACTTATGTAAAAAAAAAGTTTATTTTACATATCGGTATCTTATTGACTTTATTCACAAACAAACTTACGACTATACAGTATTTACAAAATGTACATAGTCATATAAAATACATAAGAAACAGTTGAGCTATCTACAGACCGTTGCAAACGATCTACAGATAGCTCAACTGATCCAAATCAGTACCAATCGGAAGCGTACCCAAGACACTGGCTGCATTGCCGCGCTGAATAGCAATGCTGATACGTTGAGCCAGATACTCACCAGCCCTCGGGTCACGCGTCGCTTCGACTAGACGCCCAGAAATAATTTTGAAAACGCGGTGGGCCTCGGTACCCCACGGACCTAGAGTCTCGACCCCAAGAGGAGCAAATATGTATGCCCTGTCGAGACCTGCATATTTGCGTCTCTTGAGATCCTCGGTCGTGAAAAACGTCATTGATATAATGTTATTAAAAGTTCTTTTTGCTACTAGATTTTTGCGGAAAGTTGTAAATACAGTGGGTAGTTTTTAGTGTGAAAACATCTCTTTCAGAACTCCGTCGGAACGATGACAAATTGATTCTACTCGGTATTTTGAGTTCAAGATCAAAATAATATAGAATAGTAAAAATAAGACGAATGGTATTTTTCAAGGTTTGTTTTTCATGACACAAAGGTACCTACTTAATTAAACATTTCGCGCTCATTTTGCTAGAGTTCTTATTTCAAACGAATGGGATATCGTTTTCTAATTTTTTTTTCTCTGACTTGCAATTTTTGTGCCTTTGCCATTCCAGTTTATTTAGTTACAATCTCCTTTTAGAAAATAGAGACATTTGACATTTGAATGTCGAATTTAAATGTCAAACGTCACAAGAATTAAACATAGGCATTGTTTTTTTTAATATTCTTTGAAGGTCTTTGTATAAAAGTATGTACGAAATACGCCTTTTAGTTCTAAACATAACAAATCTAGTATTTTGGGGCCTAGATTGAGTATGTAACCTATTTTTCGTTATACAATATACATAAACCCAATTTTTGTTACTTAGTTATCAATTTATGCTATCACACAAGTGTAGTGTCTATCTGAGGATCGAACCCACGACCTAACATAATACGTAGTGATATCCATAGTAATAATACTAATATAATATTGCATAAAGTACATTCTCGAAACGAAATTAACCTCTTTGATTTATTTATCCATTATCACATTAATATAATCGTGTTTAATAAAAATAGAAGGGATATAAACCCGCCTATAAAGCTTAAGCATATTTCCACACGCCTTATTCCTTAAGCTTTAAGGTTGAAAATTGCTTAAATATTTTTCTAGGTCAGTATGAAAATATCTATGTATGTTGTTGTATGGCGATTGGGACGCGTGAGTCCATTAGAGCTGCTACCTGGTTACGTATATAGCAACAACAACGCTATAGCAATGCGACAGCAAGCCCAGAGCCATCTATCGCTAAGAACTAGCACGTCTGTGGATTATTTTATAACATCTGCTGATAAAATGATAGATTTTTTATAAGATAATTTATAGAAAGTTGTTAAGACCTACTAAACAATAGCATTCATTGAAAAATATAACATAATGAACAAAACGGACTTCAATCTTCGTACCTATCAGATTTTATTGACATTTATATAAAAAAAATCTGATTTTGATTCACCAATCAAAAAAGAGTCATCGCAAATTAGGGAAGTAATCGCGTATCGAAAAACATACAAAAAAGCAGTTGAATTGGGAATCTCCTATTTTGGAGTTAGTTTAAAAAACCATGCGCGCTTCATTGGATACTGTAGAAAAAGGTATGATAGTAGCTCTTCTGTTTGTTGGCTAATTACTGCCAAAACTAAAAAAAAATAGGTTCTAGAGAATCAACTGAGCGCGCAGTCCGAGTTTTCAGACCCGAATTTCGTTTTGCTCCTATCGTTATTTGCGTTTTAGTTTTCGAGACTCGTTGGAGTTAAACTACGGGTAAGTACCTACTATTGTCGTCTGTCGCAAATACGTAATAAGTCATCGATCCCGGTAAGCCATTCTAATAGAGATAATAAGTGAAAGCTTAGCGTCCATTTTCCTATGTGGTTTCATTTACTACGAAATGAATCTAAAAAATCCGTTTATTTAGTGTACATAGGTAATTATGTACTTGCCAAGATTTTTTCTTGTCTAACAATTTTTTTATAAATATGGGTTGGGTCATTTGCTAGTTTTAAAGTATTTTTGTAATGATTAAATGTAATTATTCAAATAAAACGTTTACCCCCTATCTTATAAAAAGTTAGCGTTGACTTTAAGTCATCATTACGTATGGTAATCAGTACTTTGATCAGTAATCAGATTTTTTGCGTTCAGTTTCTTTTTTATCTCATCGGTATTCTGTGTTCTCACCCGCTCTCGCTTCAGCGTAACTCACCATGTCCTAAGTCTAAGGACACTTCGCTTTTACTCGACCTACGGAACGCGTGACCAGAATTTAGACCATTAGTTTGCTCTCCGAAAAACTGGTACCGTCTTGTGGTGGCTTGAATTTGACAGCTGTCAATCTGTTGTCGTTGTCAGGAGTGTCATTAAGTCTGTCACGGGCTACAAGAGAATGGTGGATAGGGCAAAAGCCTCACAAAACTAATCACTCTCTAGAATGAGACAACTACTGGCTGTAAAGCCCGTAAAGATAATTCCATCTCTCTCACACACTGTCAGTAATGTCAATAAGACAGGCACGAGCATAGACAAGAGAATGGTGGAAAGTGCAAAAGCTTCACGAAAACCACTCTCTAGAAAGAGACTCGGTCCACTGTTGGACGTAGATTCTTCCCAAGATGCACCACTCATTCCGGACCTTCTGTTTTTCAATGTCAGTCGCATTTTGCAAATCGGTTCCTTAAACATCGATAACATAATATAGGCATAATAATGTAGGTAATGCCTTTACAGTATATTTTTTGTCATCTGATTTATCTATTTCTATACTTTTGTAAAATAATAAAAAAACTTCTCGGGGACTGCCGCGGTAAAGCTATTGCATAGCATTTTTTGTCGCCGGTCGGAGTGTTAGGTTATTTCGTTACGGAATTTCTGGATTCGGTCTCCATACTCAAGGCCCGCGATAGAAGCTATGCAATAGCTTAAAGAATTAACAAAAAAAAACATACGCGTTGACTTGAGAACCTCCTTCGTTTTTTTAGTCTGTTAAAAAAAAGTTACGGATATAGTTTTCATAGAAACACGCACTTCAAGGTATGTAAGTACTTAAGTCCTATCGAGTGGTATGTATCTTATTGATCCGGCAACCTGTTGTTCCCTCCTCAATCTGGTTTCCTGTCTGGGTTACCTGAAGGAATGATAATAATATTCATTGACATTTTTCACTTTAGTGTGAACTTAAACAAAAATGGGTATTGTTTACTAGCCGACTGTTATCCGCGACTTTATACGGTTTGCACGTTTTGAAAAGCTCAAGAAATATCCATATTGGGTTTTTTACAATTACTTAAGTACATATTTTTTTGTTGAAGTGGCGCCCCGTAACTTCAATATTTACTGTTAGGATTGTGCACACCGCACGTTGCAACTGGACAAATGTTTGCATTCTTCTATTAGACTTCGCCATAGCTCAATTTAACCGCATTGCAGTGTTAGTACTTCGAAAATCATAAAGAAAGTATAAGTACTAAAAGTAGTTATTTTTATTTATTTTTATTTTACAATAAAAAATAATTATCTACGAGTATTTCAAATATTTGTACTCACAAAATACACATGAAATAGTTAAACTCAACATATCTACCTATTCATAAATCTTTTGTCTCTACAAGATGGCGGCGCTTGCGTTTTTAGAATGGTTCTTCTCTACCAAATTAGATTAAGAGATATCACTGACATTCGAATATGAACTAAAATCTAATCCTTAAAGCTCCCACCGCAATAATTTCGAAGTCGATATCCAATCCAATGACGTCATAGCATGACCTGCCAAGCCACCGGTAGTGCAAACAATAAACTATATGTCGAATGAAAATGCACTCTGACGTGAAGCTATAAATCATATTTTCGCGTTTCACTGGACAATTAATAAAGAGATATTTGAGGTTGAATGCAGTCTCTCAAAGCGCTTGAAATATGGCGAACTTTATTGTTATTGAATCAATAAGGTTTTGTGTTTTGACGTTTGTAATTTGCTGTCAATATTGGGACTTCATAAATAAATGAAAGTGTTATGTGATTGAGACGCCTTTATTGAAATTATAATTAATGGCTTAAAAAATAAAACCGTAGATTCAGTGGATTGTAGATTTTTATTTAGTTATGTCTAGAAATATGTCTTTGTTTTATATGGTTCTACATGACATACAAAGAAGTCGTAGTACCATTTTGGTCCTTAAAAGGCGAAATGAAAAAACAGCTTAGCGTAGGCTATGGAACTTATTATGTAAAAAAATAACACACAGAATCATACGCACTAATCATACCTACGTTAGTTCAGATTTTTTTATATAACTTCCTTTTTGAACTCCAATAAAATAAGCAAACAAAAACACTCAATTATACATTCATTGTTCGTTCATATTTTTCTCAGATGTAAAAGCAAATTAAATATTTATATTGTTAATAAATAAAACCGTTGAAAGCTCTTAAAATTATTTATAGGGCATGGCTCCACTTTATCTTGGAAACAAACATGGAACTTCGCTCAAAATCACGCATATTTTATACCCTTCTAAGCAGCAATAATTCCTTTAAGGGTTGGAATGAACGTTAGCACTGGTTATTATATCTATCGATTGGAATAACCTACTAATGTGCCCAAAAATTACATTATATTGCGGGTTCGATGCCCGTCTATAAATAAATATAAATGTTTGTACGATCAGCAAATATTTTTTCCGGGTGTTCTGGGTATTTTATATGTACTTATTATAAAAATATATCCATCTATGTAATGTATTGTATTAAGTATGCTTAGCTTGGGGCTAGATGTTGTGTGGATTGTCCAGCATTATTTATTTACTTATTTATTTAACTCTATGATATTACTTTACCTGTGCCTTTCCATTGCTATATCTAGATAATATTATCTAGCCACGATAAACTGGAATCTAGAATCACCTTGTTTATAAGACGATTCTAAATAATCCTTGTGATTTAACTGAACAAAGAATATAATAGCTACCTACTATTATCATTGTGCCATAGCAACAAAAAAGCTGTGAAACGTAAAACGAACCCAATTTTCATGCTACATTATAATTATGTGAGTTACGCCGACGGAAGAGCATTATTTAGACGGGATCGTTTATTTTCTACGCGACGTTGACTGACGTCAGATTTCTTATTAATTTTGCGGATAAATCTTTTTTCACGGCTCATGACGTCAGGGTATGCGCTGGTTTCGGCTTGTGCTGGCTTGTATTTCGTTCCTCGTGTAATACAATTAATGTTTTTGATTACAAACAGAATTGTAGTTCGGTAACGCTGTCTTGTAATTATATGAGCATTGTTAGTCAGTCCTAAAAATATTACAAAGAGAATCTTAAATCTTACAAATAATTAGTATTAGTTGAGCTTGTCCAACTTAGTACCTACTAGGAAGTACTACCACCTATCTGCTTGCTAAGCCGTGAACTGGCATTGCTGTGTTCCGTGTCGCTTTTTAAAATATACTACATGGCGAGGTTTTTTTTTTGGGAATGTTGCCACTACATGCGCTATGCCTTTTATATTTGCGATATATCATAGCAATATAAACCCTGAAGATGCTGTGCGTACGAGTTTATAAGCACGTTCACATTTTACGAAAGAAACGTACGTTATGTGCGCGCGTACCAAAACGAACAAACGAAAATATAAGCACCAAAAATACACACATTCTGTAATCCCTTTTAATACTTTTTAAACACTTCTGTGAAGCTTAAAAGTCTTACAAAATATTGAAAACAAAAATAAAATACTTGAACCAATTCCAATTAGCACATTGTTTATCCACATAGTTGTTGACGTGACAACGTCTTATAATTCGATAGAGCCGGCTGCACGCACGAAAAAACATGACTCATGAGGCGTTCTGAGGCGTTCCATGAAGTGCAAACGAGAGCGCGGAACGAGGCGAGCGACAAAGAAGCACAAGCGGTCTCTGCGTATGTTGTCACGTTCAACTATCGTCAGTAAACCGACTTTACAGACAACCATTTTTTTTATACGATTTTATTTTTCTAATCTATAACCATTTATATCTCGATCTAAGTAGGTAGGTATTATTTAGATCAAGAAATAATTTAAGCTTTTAGACTAATTTAATTATGTTTGCATTTTTTCCAAATGAATAATTATATTACCTCTATATTTAAGTACACTACTATTTATTCTATTTATGCAGCTTAGCAGTGAAACTCGAAGTGCTGTTTTGATTTAAATGGTGTAAAAGCTAGTACAATTACAATAAAATACAATTTAAATATTATTTACGGCATATTTTTTTAATACAGCAATTGCATTCATTCTTCTTTAAAGAAATCCGTGGCCTAATTACATTTTCTCATCTCAGCTCGCCCTAATTTAAATTTCGGCTCAAAACTGAGCCAATACGCTTCTTATTAGCGCAATTATCAGAAAGAATGTTCTTTGATTTTATGAAGCAAATGAAGCAATCCATTTACCCAATTGCTTGTGATTCACAGAATTAGATGTGTAAGATCTGAGGCCGTATCCTAACCTCTCAAAACCTACCAGGTTTTAAATCATGTTCAGTTTTTATAGTAACTCATTGGTAGTTTGTGGCATTTTTTGTAGACTGATGTGACTGTGACGTTATAAGTAAATAAATATTCATGGACAATTCACACATCGCTCTCTAGTCCCAAACTAAGCAGAGCTATTACAAGCTCTGCTTAGTTTGGGGACTAAGATTGCTGGTACAATACCTATATACTTTTATTTAAATACATACATAGAATACATAGTAACACCCAGACAGAATAAATATTTCTGTTCATTACACAAATAAAGGGTGGGAATCGAAACCACAGCATGGAAGGCAGAGTTGCTACCAACTGAACTGCGCCTGTCTCAACGTCTTTATTGATAAGAGTTAATACAGCTCAGTGATATCAGTTCACCAAATACCATAGAATACCGATGAGTTACAAAGAAACTGAGCGTGATTTTTAAACAGGCAGGTTTTGAGAGTTTAGGATACGACGATGTGCTATGAGCGAGAATTGTACGGCTCATAAATGAAGAATAAACATTTCTGGAATAGCCAGGAATAACTGTTCAAAACAAACGGTAGCGTACAATGTAGACAGGCTATATTTCATTTTACAAGGTAAACTACCTACGCGTATGGATGAAAAAAAAAACTAATGAGAGAAATCTGTAAATACATGTGACGTCGTCAACGTATCGTAACGGTAACGTATCCGACGCGTAATGTAAATCGAATACGCTTTCGATACGCTAACGAGCTTCATATTTTTTTGTGATCAAGGTGAACCGGCAGTGAGTCTTATTCAGTTTGATTTTAAAAAAGTGGAAATCGTTCTACGTGCAAATTTTGTTAAGGAGAATACAGATTTCGAATAGAAAGTGGCTTGAATTCTTTATTCGTGTATCAGTCGTTACAAAACTGCCTATTTTAAAGGTAAACAAATTTTGTAACATCTAATTACAGAAATAATAATAAATAACTAAGACTTATGACCTGTTTATGTTCTGTGCTTATGACGGAGCCTAATGGGAAGCGGCGGCTGATAGAAAAGAATGGAGGAAAAGGGGGTAGACCTTTGCCCAGCAGTCGGACAGTACAGGTTAATAAAAAAATAACTGAAAATCGAGAAAGTACGCTGATATTTTGTGTTGAGCTATCTATAGATCGTTTGTCGCGGTAAAATCTAACCGGGACCCCGTGGCTCAGTCAAGTACCGATGCAGTGTCGAGCCAGTCGTCAAGTGACGAATGGTTTGACGAGGCACTGGCACTAAGGTGAATGAGAGTACATCGGAGGGTTTTTAGTGGGTATGCTGTCAGGTTCTGACACCCTGACACACAAAACAAATAAATAAAATAAATAAATAATGCTGGACAATCCACACAACATCATCTAGCCCCAAGCTAAGCAGAGAAAAATATATGTTCATCGCAAAAACATTTGCTCTGGTGGGAATCGAACCCACGTCCCACAACATGGAAAGCAGAGCTACCACCAACTGAGCTGTGACTGACTCCTGTCTAATAAGTGAGTTTATTTTAACATATAATCTTCTATACTAATATTATAAAGAGGTAAAGTTTGTATGTTTGTATATTTGTTCAATTGTAAGGGGTAATCTCGGGATCTACTGAACCGATTTTAAAAATTCTTTCACCAATAGAAAGCCACATTATTGCTGAGTGTCATAGGCTATATACAAAACTGAAAAATAAAAAGGCTTTTACGTGGTAGTCCGTTTTGCAAAGCGAATCGGAGAAAAAACGTTCGAATTATGCCCAACGAAGTGGGCACGGGACAGCTAGTAGTACATAAACAAACAAATAAAATATGACTACTACTACACACGTTTAAAAAAGTAACATGCGAATTTGCGAAAATGTTTTCAAAAACTATTTGGTTGTTAATTCAAACACGCTACAATGCTATTTATTTTTCACATTAACCTCGTTGCCGCAAACCAACCATACTAGAGTGGTTACCATCTGAACTCGATATAAAAAAGTAATATAGGTAACTTGAGTAATTTAATTCGTTAATTATAATAATATCTTATTTATTCACAAATTATAATAAATAATAAATAATAATTTACAAAATGTACCTACTACTACTACTTCAGCCTGGTAACACCCACTGCAGGGTATAGGCCTCCTTCATGGCATGCCAGCGTCTTCGGTTTTGGGCTTTTCTCACCCAGGTGTTTCCCGCGACCTTAACAATGTCGTCAACCCATCGCGCTTTTGGACGACCCGGACTCCTACTAAAATGTACCTAGGCATATAAAATACGAAACAGTTGAGCTATCTACAGACCGTTGCCAACGATCTATAGATAGTCCAACTGATCCAAATCAGTACCAAGTAATTATTATTTATTCTGTAATTTTGTAAGTGTACCTAAGTAAGAGACATCTAGTCCGGCTCGTAGTGTACCATACTTTAGTTAAGTGCATTATGTAACACAGCGGTTAGTGTCAATAGACAGGCCTTAAGTAATAGCTATAAGCACCTATCTGTTGCTATTTTTATATGTATAGGCTAATTAGATTATGCACTGCAATGCAAGTTGGGAGTCAAAATCAAACATTTCATTTCATTAAACATTTCATCTACTGGCAGCAGGATTGTTTTGTCTCACTCGCTCTGGATACTTTACCAGGATAAGGAAAACATTTCTATGGTTTACCATGAATAATGGCGTCGCGTGACATTCGTAAACGAAACTACTTCGACTATGTTCGCCCTAATGTATCCACTGCCCAATAAATTCCGATAAAGGCCTATAAGCCCGACCAAATATTCGCTTTGTGCGTATTTCGACATAAACCTACTAGCAACAGGTTTGCTGAACACACCTTTAAGGCCTTACTACGTATACCGGTACCTTTAGATATACCATATTTCCAAATTTGACGACCGATGTGGCGCGGTGGGCGATGGTCCGCCTGCGACACGGAAGGTTGCGGGTTAGCTCTGCCTTTCAGGCTGTGGGGCTTGGATTCGATTCTCACCCAGCAAATGTTTGTGTGATGAACATAAATATTTGTTCTATGTATTCTATGTATGTATTTATGGAATAGGTAAAAGTATTCTATCAGCGATCTACTTTCCATAGCTTTCCTTAGTTTAGGACTAGAGTGTGATGTGTAAAATGACGTAAATGAAAAATAAAAATTTACAATAAATACCACGATAATACTGAAGGACGGTATCGATAGGTACAGAAGTAGCAACCCTAGGGCGGCTAGAGCCGACAAGGCGGCCTCCGACGTCACGAGCGACAATAGACCTTTGTCGCCGATGTCATACGTTACCTCAGTTTTCAATTAAGAAAAACAATAGCCTGCTTTCCTAAGAGGAACAATGGTTTATTTCTATCTGCTTTGTGTCTGTGCTTCGTAGCATAAAAGCTTTTTAAATCAACATAGGTGTCAATTACTTTGGCAGATGATGAGGAATGTTTTCGTGTATTTAGCACATGGCCCACTGTGCTCTCGCTAATTAGAACGCTAATTAAAATGAAATGCAAACAAAGAAGCAAAATGTTCTTAGATTTAGATTAATTGGTAGGTATGATTTATTCAAATATAACCGGCTAAGCGCGAGTCGGCACTACATATTCCCTGCCAATTAAAAAGTACTTTACTTTTTGTAAAATTTATTTTATTCTGCTTTTGTGAAAGCGACAACAAAAATATGTCTGTGAAAATTTCAACTTTCTCCTTATCATGAGATACAGCCTGGTGACAGACGAACAGACGGACAATGACAGTCTCAGTAATAGGGTCTCGGTTTACTCTTTGGGTATGGAACCCTAAAAACTACTAGTAAAATTTCCCAATTTACAAAAACTCTACGGGACACTTGGCTAGACGAGGTGACTACAGATGGAGCAGATCACTGACAGAGTGCTGACCGAGGACTGGCGCCCAGCGGCACGGTGGACTGACGATATCGTCAATACCGTGGGCCGCAGATGGTTGAGAGCAGCTCAGAACCGTGCGGAATGGAAAGAGCAAAGAGAGGCCTATACCCAGCAGTGGGTCAAGTCAGGCTGCGGATGATGATGATGATACTTATTACTCACGTATAGCATATACCTACATTGAAATTAGTTTAAAGAACAATGTAAAGAAGATACAGGTTAAAAGATTTCTTCATTAATTTTCCATTAATTATGATATACCATGAATAAAATACATATTTACCGCAATAAGGTGTTCCTACACACATCAGAGATAACTAACTATGTTCATGTTCTGAAATGTGGAATATGGGACTAATTGCTTCATCCGGATTGAATTTCCAACTTAATTATATGAAACGTGAGAATATCTTTATGATAATAAGGGTTGGTTATTTTTGGTGTTTACTAAATATAATAATGTTCTTATTATAGTCTTCTCGTCTTTTATTGGGTATGGCTCTGTTCATTACCCTCTTATTGTACGTCCGGATTGGACAACTGTATAAACTTGTATTACTTAACATTAAGATCTTATGTTAGAGTTAGTCTCAGTTAACAATAAAATATTTTTGATTCTGATACATATATTATGAACATTTCACACATAATATTTGAAACTATCACGGTTTTGAACATAGTTTTCATAGTTCGACCCGTGATCATGGCGCATGCAACTGTGCCGAAATATCTGGAAATAATCAAACTCACAAATCATGGTAAATATCCCGTTTACAATGAAAACTACATTTCCCACATCTTCAAATTAAGTTAGTTTTCAATTTAAGCTTGCACTATGGCAACGAGATGACTAGTAGATTTTTTTGTAAATACGGTACATAGAAAGAAGAAATGACGTAAACAATTTTCGTGAAAAAGAACCAAGTCCCGGAAAAAAAACGAAACGAAAAAAGAAATTTCACACAAATCACCTCTCATTTATTACTCTCACTTTTGCAATAAAATATTACAGTGGCTTCAAAAAGGTATATTACCTATTTTATTTATTTGAAATAGATATAATATAATACATAGATATAAATACCAACAAATAAATGAGATACAGCCCAGAGCCCGCATTAGCATTTTGTTGAGGTTGGTCCCAACTGAGCAACATTTATAAAGTTTCTTGAAAGGCCTACTAAGTTTGTTCACGTTTTCCTAGACGCTACAAGTTTAAAATTACCCTCATAATAATGAAAATTTAAGTCAA
Source organism: Ecliptopera silaceata (assembly GCA_932527185.1). Classification (NCBI taxonomy): domain Eukaryota; kingdom Metazoa; phylum Arthropoda; class Insecta; order Lepidoptera; family Geometridae; genus Ecliptopera; species Ecliptopera silaceata. The sequence goes on along the minus strand of OW052209.1, from coordinate 3,583,283 downwards.
AAACGACTTAAGACTAAGTTTTGAGCTATAAATGAATTTTTATGAGATAAATCCGTAGGGTAAGTAAGGTAGGTATGATTCAAAACAATATCATTATTAGAGAAACATGCAAAATGCACGGAACTCATATTAACTGAAAATTATTTTAATAAAACCAACTTACGACTATTACTTAGTATTTACCAAATGAACATATGAATATAAGAGACAGTTGAGCTGTCTACAAACCGTTGCAAACGATCTATTGATAGCTGAACTGATCCAAATCAGTACTGCATTACCGCGCTGAATAGCAATGGTGATACGCTGGGCCAGATAGTCACCAAAAACAAAAAAAAAATTGTCCTTTTACTTAATTAAATAACTGAAAAACATAACTAAATTAAAAAAAATACTTTCGAGTATAATAAAATATACTTCAAAAATAAAATACATATGATGAAAAACACCTATTCCACTAAGTTCAACTATAAGTTCAACCGTTGAACTAATTACACCAAAAAATTCCAGTTCTTTCAATAGGTTATAAAAATGTTTAACACAAACAGAAAATAATAAATTGTATCATAAAATTTTCGGCAGCATAAAATGAAAACCGCAGTTGACTATGTTAATAAGCTGTTAACCATTTTAGTATGTAGGTAGTTGAGTTTTATTCAATTAGAATTTTGGTTTTCACATTTTGAATGTACCTACAGTTTCCTGTAGTTATAGCAAAACATTTGCGTAACAACTGTTTACAAACATTTGGTTTTTATATAATAATTCATAAGCCTTTTAATTTAAATTTTAATATGCATAGCTTCTATCGCGGGCCTTGAGCGTGGAGACCGAATCCCGAAATTCCGTAACAAAAATAACCTAACACTGCGCATGCGTAATCCAGCAAAAAATGCTATGCAATAGCTTTACCGCGGCAGTCCCCGACTGCCACGCGTTTTTTTTATATAAAAAGTTTCAACATTGGAAAATTCATTAGTTTTAAAATCATGAATCAAGAGTTGATAGAAAATCTTTTTCTTTTTGTTTCATCAACAAGATAAAACTCAAATTTTAATTATGCAAATACGAGCACTGCAGATAAACGTAATTTAAAATTCTCTTGGTATTTTTACTTTATTTTTCAGTGTTCTTTAAATCGTCGTTTACTTTGTTAAAGTATCTTCGTCTAACTCGCTCCCCTTTTTCCATTTGACGTATAACCAAAACTGGTTTTCGTACTTTTACTTCGGTTACCATAGGCCCGAGATAAAATGTGACAATCGCATTGACTAGAGTGTGATCATTGTCCGTGGATATTTATTATATTGTGAGATCTTTAGCTGCATTATAGATGTAGAAGGCACAGTGGAAACGGCGTGTTAACCAAATGTTGGCTTTTTCACAAGTCTTAGAATTAATTTAATTTAGATGTAACTTTAATTGTCATGTTAGTTTAAATATAATAAACTTAGAAAAATAACATTAACGGCCGGTTTCTCGAACGATGATCAACAAAAAAATCAAACAATTACTATGTGTCAAACTTGGATCAATCGTGATTTAGGTTTCCAGAAACCGGCCGTAAGTTGATTAATTTAATCTATACTTCTATACTAATATTATAAAGAAGTAAAGTTTGTGTGTTTGTATATTTGTTAAATTGTAAGGGGTAATCTCGGGAACTACTGAACCGATTTTAAAAATTCTTTCACCAATAGTAAGCCACATTATTTCTGAGTGTCATAGGTAATATAAAAACCGAAAAATAAAAAGGCTTTTACGTGGTAAACCGTTTTGCAAAGTGAATCGGAGAAAAACGGTCGAATTATGCCCAACGAAGTGGGCACGGGTCAGCTAGTTTAGATATAACTTTAATTGTCATCTTCTTCTTCATCGTGTCGATAGTTTCCCCCTTTTTTTTTTTATTTCTTTTTTAAATTTGTCTTGCCCAAAAACGAGCTACATCTATGGCACAATCCGTGCCATCTCGGAGGTCTTCATATGTAGTTAAAATGTAATAAGCTTAAATAAGTGCGGGAGAGTGTGAGATCCTTAACTATCTGTGGTTCTGGATCCACTCTTCCTCTTTGCCCTTCACTCCTGTACAGTGTCACCGGTGTTGAATTAAATAAACTGGTATTAATTAATTACTGGCTTTATTTCAATACACCAAATATATTTTTCAAGATATAAACTAAAATTCTTCTCTTATAAATGATCTAAAAGCCCGTGTTTTATTCGACTTCATAGAACTTAGTACTACCATGTCTAATGCTGGGGCCACATTAGCGGGCTACGGCGAATATTCGTGTTAACGCGATGTATGTGGCCGGGTTCATCGTGTCATCGCGTAGTATTTAGACAAGAAGATCGCCTATACCCGAACACGATGTTTTTGTCGCGCCAACACGATACGAATATTCGCCCGCTAATGTAGCCGAAGCATTATACAAGTGACTCTTACACCCGTATTCACAAACATTACTGTGAGGTCTCATAGTGTGCACGTGCGCACAGGGCTAGCGAAACCAATCCAGAAACAATACTTAAGTCTCAGAGCGCACTATGCGTCCGTCAAAATGAACGAACAGCTAAGGAAACGGGCTAGTTTGAAGGCTTGTCAAAAGGAACGCACTGCAAAATGGCATTCTTTGCACAGTGTTGATGCTATACTTAAGCAAGTACTCTTTGTGAATACGGGTGTTAGTCTTAGGCCGGCAGAAATAATATTAATATTTTTTAACTTATTTTTACATATTCAAAGTGAAGGATTAAATTAAATCTTAACTCTATTTCTGGATCAAATAAGGAATAAACTCGAGTCAATTCGATTACTATACGTTCGGCGTAGATTTTCTGGTTGTATCGACACGATATTTTAGTAATATCTAAAGCTTCAAGTGAAAACTTTCTCGAAAAAGAAATGATGGTAACCAGTGTATGTTTTTGCTAGTATTATCTCTGTTATAATAAATATAAATATTTTATCTACTTCATTGACAAAAAAAACAAGAAGTACCAAATAACAATGATTCGACGGATTTAGGACCCTTTTTTTTGAAGGCGGTGGAAAATAGAAGAATATTGTTTTACCTTTATACCCTAAGGGTTACAGCGTAAGTAACCTTTATTAATATAATTCATACACTAAACTAAGTCCCGATAATATAACATTATTTTCATAGCCGTTCCTGTAACTTTCCCTACCGAGTCATAAAGTTAATAATTAAATAATAAAGCACCAAATATAATTTAGGAGCAACCTCGTTGTGTCAACATGAAAATAAGGTTGGAAAAGATGACACAAGCTATTTTATTCTTTGCACATTTAGCGGACAGAAACAGCGGACAAAGTGATATTGTTTTCAACCATATATTAGATTAGATTAGAAAATACTTTATTGCACATAAATTGTTTTACAGAGGCGAGTTTAATGCTAACAAGCATTCTCTTCCAGCTAACCTTTGTGTAATGTGGATTTATAGGTAGTGCTTTAGTGTATAAATAAATTGAATTGGAATAAATTGGAATATTTTGGCTTGTGTATTATTATTCTCCATCTTATCCCAACCTTTTGCCGCACAAATAGCCCTTGACCTTGCATTTTTCGACTTATTTAATGCGATAATTGACCGCGGGAATGACAATTTGATATCAAAAGTTTATATGTACTTGTGTATATTGCTTATAACAACTATCGGATATAACGTCCGAAGTATATGGTCAATGTCGTTATAACCGTTTTTGTTTTTACTTAGCCTAACTAAACCCCACTCTATATTATTCTCGATCAATTCGTCCGCTTAAAGTACATACAACCTCAGTTTACATCAGCAAATTAATTATTCCACCCCTTGTCAATGAAAGGTTGCACGACGGCTTTCGTCACATCCCGCTAAGTATTGACAGAATATTGAGACTGAATATTGATTGGAGTTTTCTGAGCTAACAAAAGCTTTTTCATTTACAATCTGCAACCCTAGTTGTACTGTACAGTATTGACAATACATACATATTTATAAAATGCACATGAAACGGTTGAGCTGTCTGCCCTTGATAACGATCTAAAGGTAGCTCAACTGATCTACAGTAGGTAGTAGAGATCGAGTTCCTACATTAGGTTTTACGGTAAAAGATAAAATACAAAGCATAAACATAGCAATTTTACAGTATATTTAACAAAAATTTGCATTATTTATTATTTATTTATTATCATTTCCCGACGCTGACTGTCCTGTAGAGCTATTTGGTACAGATTTTGCCTATCGATTTAGTGCCACAACTAACACAATAGTCTATTGAATTCCGTTGAAACCATCTACAATGTCACTCTAACAGAATAGACATCTACAGAATGAACATCCACTTTGTGAACAAAATCGTAGGTATGATTTTGTTCACAAAGAACTACATAAAACATACTCCTATAAGCATAGAAGAAAATATGTTTTTTAGCTGTTTTTCTCGCAGTCCCATTATTTTGTTCCATTACTGAGATACTACTTATAGAAAGAACTGTATCCCGTATTGACAATTTCTCTACATCCTATTATAAAAAAAATATGCGTGGCTTACTACAAATGGAAGTGGTAACTCTTGAATTATAAAATCAGATTCGAAGTGAAGTGAAAGAAGAAAAACCCAGGTATGTTTTAAAAAAAGATGAACGTTTAGCCGTTTACAGCGATACGAAGTTGCACACGCTACGTACACGTTACGTTGGTGAACCTTAGCTGCTGCTTATACGAACCGTTTACGTTACAATGTATCACGATCGGGGCCCTGACATTTTCTGTGAACTTTCGTGTGCGCTCTGAGCCCTTAGTCCAAAGGCGCATTTTAGAACTCCTTACTCTCGAGCCGACAGTCGTCTCTCGGATAGCCATACAAAAATGTATGGACATCCGAGAGACGACTGTCGGCTTGAGAGTAGGGAGTTTTAAAATGCATGTTCGGACTACGCCCTCTGGTTAGCTGTACAATCGTCGTAATATTTGCAATATTAAAGCGAGTCGTCTGTAACAAGTCGATAAATCTAGGTTGTTATGGTTGGATTGCGAATTCAAAGGCGAGCCAGCTTTAATCTGAAGCTGTAAACCTCGTTGGCTAAACAATGAAACATATTCGTCTTTATAGATTTGATTTACAATCTAAGTCAAATAAAAAAAGTATGCAAAAAAATATTGGATTTTTTAAATTCTATATGCACGGTAATATAAATACGGTATTTTTTGAACAACACAAGACTAATTTTAAATCATATAGGTACATGATAGTATCATCTCGTCTAGATGATTTATTCAGGAGCATTTAACATGGGCTACTTTTATGTTAACGGGAAATAAACGAATAACGGTCTTATAAAAAGTTAGCGCAGACTTGATGTATTGATTACCACCATACGTAATGATGACATAACGTCAACGCTAACTTTTTATAAGATAGGGGGTACAATTACAAGGTTATTCCATGTGAATTTAACTAAGCCGAGCGCATTAACATATTCATTTGAATTAAAAAAAATGTACCTTTAAGTTTTATATCAGCAATGTAGTCCCCATAGTAGCTTTGCTTAGTTTAGGAATAGAGTGTGATATGTGAATTGTCTCTTATATATATATATATATATATTATTTTTTTTCAACCTATATTATCCCACTGCTGGGCAAAGGTCTCCCCATTTGTGCCGAAGATCGGAAGGCGTTGGAAAAAAGACGCCCTGGAAAAAGATTGGTGGAATGTCTCTTAATTTTTTTATGTATTTATTTTAAAATGTAGATAACCTAAAAATGTTAGGAGATTAAGTAATTTAGAGCACGCTATCAGTGACGTCACCATGACGTATTCCGTGCTAATGGGAGATGCCAAAATGTAATTACTTTCCGCTTGTCTGCACTTGGCTTTACAGGAACCTGCTTAGCTATTAATTTATGCCATTAATTAATTTTATATTTTATCAAAATGCTCCTGGGTGTATTAGATGTAATTAAAAAGATCTTTTGAAAAAACCATCAAACTGTGTTTTAAACACTATTTAAAAAAAATGATTTGACGACCGATGTGGCGCGGCGGGCGAAGGAGGACGCGAAGGTTGCGGGTTCGATTCCTCGGAATAAATGTTTGTACGATCTGCAAATATTTATTCCGGGGGTTCTGGGTATTCTATATGTTTATTAAAAATATCTATCAGTGTAATATATTGTATTAAGTATGTCAGTCTTCTAGTACCCATAACACAAGCTCTGCTTAGCTTGGGGCTAGATGATGTTGTGTGGATTTTCCAGCATTATTTATTTATTTTTTTAAGAAATCTGTCAATTTATTTTTAAACTTTACTCATTCCACATCTGGATCTCTTCCAAATCCTCAAATTATTGTCTGAAATGTTACATAGACTCAAAAATTAAAAAGACTGTCGACATTTCCAAAGCCTTTAAAAAAACACAATAACGCAAAGCTTGAAGCCAATCAGTAACTTTGCTCGAGCAAACTTCGCAAACACGTAATTAAAAAACTTATCGCTTCACTTCAGTAATCTTCTAAGCAACAGCAATAAGCGACTTGCTACTCAGCCTCTAGTCCGAGTTTTACACGAACGAGCCTCGACAACTAAAACGTAAAGAGCTAAATGAAATATCGAGTCGAAAACATAAAGACTACATAGCGTTAGCTTCAAGCTCAAGCACTGAACTGAGTCAAGAATATTATTGGTAGATACTTACATAGAATATAACTAGATAAGGGGTTGAAAAAAAGATGTTTGAATCCTAACAACATAGACGCTATTAAACGATATGGTAATATGTATGATCTACAAGCTTAATTGCAAGCTAATTGTTTCCAATTTTCACCGAAAATTTAATTATCAAAGAATATAAATAAACCCTATTCTTCTTTTATTTTTATGGTTAGTGTGTCTGTCAAATTTTTACCTGAATCTGCTGTCAAAACCTTTGGAAATTGAGGTCAATAAATAATAATGGTATGACTAAGTTAGACCAATAAGTTAGTGAGATGTTTATTTGTAGAATATATCGGATTTAATGACTAACTGACTATCAAATATGTTTGTTTTCCAAAAAAATACGGCTATTGACAGTTTTTGTCCTATTTTGATGAATAAGGGTTTCTGATTTTGGAAAAATGGTACAAATGGCTAGATGGCATAATAGTAGTAGTCACTAGACTTCAAGCTCAAGCACGAAACTGAGTCAATCATTTCATTACATAGAAATCAACTAGATAAAAAGAAAAAAAGATTTTTGTATCTTAACAACATAGACTGACGCCACTAAACGATATGCTAGAATGTTAATGTAAGATGTTTTCAAATATTGACTAATTGAATTAGAAAACCTTAGAACTACAAGCGCCATCTGTTAGCAAACATAATAAAAAGCCCTCAATAAATGCCCAAAGCGTGTCACAGAACATTAACCATTCCACAGGGGAGCCTTTTCTTGACTATTTTATTTTTTATTTTATTTTATCTGCTTTTATCATGCAGCCAGCGTAGTTGCTCAGTTTAAAAACAAACATTGATCAACTTTATGGATATGATGTTGGAGCCGTAGAAGGCAAGCCTTAGGCTGATCACAAACTAGTGTGATTTTTGACACGTGACAATATTTTTTTTTTGTTTGGGTATTAGTGTTGGAAGACATAGATGGGTCAGCTAATATTAAGAGATCAGTACCCCAAGTACGAGTTTGTGCACTCGCGGATCGCAGAGACGTCAGACGAAATCAGCTACGGGCGCTGCTTGGATCTTCATACAAAATCGGTGGCGCTCGGCGATTGCGTCTCTGCGATCCGTGTGTGCACAAACTCGTACTTGGGGTACTGATTATAACAATGCATTGGCTAACCGTGTACGTCCATGGAATACGTGCTGTATTAATTATAAGTATGAGACGAAGATATTCTAGAAATTGAAACAAAACAAAAATACATAGGAACGGGAGTACTCTCTTATATCAGCGCTTTCATAAGAAGCTTGAGTTTTTCTTAAACATGTTTTGCGTACTGCTGAAAGGTTGCAAAATTAAATTAATTACGCCTAAAAAAAGGTGTCTGCTTGGTTATATTATTTTTCCCAGCGTTTCGGTTGCAATAGCGTTGTCATAGTATAAATGTTTGTATTTAGCCTTATGTGCTAATTAATTATAATCCTGTCACGTCCTCTACATTGATGTGCACTCATAACAATGCGTTTTTGCCTAATCAAGTTCAAGTGGCTATTAGAACGTGACTGACTAATTATTTAAGGTCTACTGATATAAGTTCAACTCCTTTCGGTGGTCCAGTATTACTAAGTTCTCTACAGCAACAACTTTTAAAGATTTTAAATATAATATAAATAGTAATAATAAGATAAATATAAATATAATAATATAAATATAATATAAATAGCCTTGCCCCGCTGCCGGCGGCAACCTAGTTTTAAGTTTTTTATAATATATGTATTTTTTATAATGTATATTGTAAAAAACTTTTTTCTAAGTATATAAATAAATATACTACCATCTTGGCCTGTAGCAGCATCCAACCGCAAAGAGTGGAAGGAGGGAGGGGAGGCCTTTGCCCTGCAGTGGGACAGTCATGGCTGATTAATAATAATAATAATATAAATAAATGTGTGAGTAATAATAATATAATATAAGCTAAATAGGCAAACCTCTTTAACACAAAAAAAAAATATACAATTTGTACAATGGACGGTCTTATTGCTTATAACGATCTCCACTAGACATGTATTTTTTACTTATTTAAAAGAAAATATACACCTATAAGTAAAATAAACTTTTTTTACCCCTCTTTCATATCACTTAACACATAATTTTCTATCTAAACATATAATTATTTAGTCATCAATACATTTATTTTTAAGAAAACACTGCTTTTCACTTATAAAAACTTACATTTAGCAGTTAGAAGCATTTTGAGTAACATATTTTGTTACTTAGTGTTATTTTCATAACTTTGTATTTATAATACCTACAGATCACAATCAAATTATGGTCCTAACTCATGGATTTATAAAATAGTGTAAAACGTTTATCTATATGTACCTATATAAAAAAATGAATTGCTGTTCGTTAGTCTCGCTAAAACTCCAGAACGAGCTGATATTAAAATATTTTTTTTTTGTTTCAGCTAACAATGTTACGTGCAAATATGAGTGATAGTGCCAAAGTGTAGTGCCAATGTGATAATGGGGTGTACTCCGAGCATGCTTCTCGACCACAAGAACCGGCGGCGAGACAGTACAGGCTCCCAGGAAGCCGCTCTCGCGAAGGTCACGCCGACAGTCTGCAACAAAGCGGTCCAAGCTGCAAGAGCTCCTCGCGCCTCCTTAGAATCCGACGGATTCAGCATCCAGCTCAGCAAAAAGGATAGCTATGTTTCCCAAATGGGGAACAATTTCGCAACGCAATTGCATATCAAGAGGATTTCTGGTAAGTTTTTAAAGTATTTTTTATATAAATACATTAAAAAGCCTTTAAAATAAGCAGTTACAGTTGAAAAGAAGAGCGTAAAAAGCTATTCGCGATAGCGCGATGCGAATTGACGAAGGCCGTATTAAAACAAATGATAGGCAGCATCTAAACAAAATGACAGTTGACTTGATGATTGACTTGACAAAACTATACTTCTTATATAATTAGTTAAAATATAAGACAAGCTAAATTGTCTGTTGATATAACGGACAAACACATTATTTGACTAGAGAATTTAATATATTTTAAGAGTATAAAAATTAATTGGGGCTTGTAGTTAAAAGTTAAATTTTTTTTTTCAAATTCTCTTAAATGTAATTTTAAGTTATCTAAATTCAAATACATTTACTTTTTAATCACCATTAACACTAGGTCTCCTAATTACATTAGCGTTTGCTAGTAATTAACTTTAATTGTGTACACAGCTTGGAAATTATTAACGGTTTGATATTACTTAGGTATAAGCAGGTATGTAAGTAGTCAAAACACTATGTTAAAAACTGTAGTTTCTGGCATAATTCTGCTGAGAGTCACACGTGAATATATTTGGTAAAAAAATGAATTAGTAGATACTCATTAATTTTGATCAGAAAAATATAGCACAATACCGCTCAATAATCTTAATTTTAAATTGGTGGCACTGTTCATGCTTCAAAGCTATATAATCCTACAGAAACTATCCCACGCACACTTTAAAAACGCAGCACACATTGAAAACCTACTGCACAATATAACATTGCATGTATTTTACCCTCAACTACGTCGTTTGAACATTGGTTTTGGGAAAAACCAATGCATCATGGAACCTACGGTGGTGTAGCCTCTTTGCATTTTAAATTTAGAATTCGAAATCAAATGGTGTAATGTCATTGAACTTAAATGAAATGTTTCCCGCTACATAGGACTTTCCCACTGAAAAAGCTAGTAATTTTTTAGCAGAAAGTTTCTGTTGTAATAACTAGATATGTACGTAATTAATTTAAAAAAACTATAATGAGAGATATGGCAGGCATGACATTGCTGTACCTACTTAAATATTTCGACTACATAAAGTAGATACTTTTTACATTAGAAAACCTCAGTAGCTCTACCATGAGTTTTTACTATATGTACTTACTATACTCGCTAGCGTCTGTAGTTAAAAAAATGTATGAAGATTTGTACAGCGCCTCTAGCGGATAGTTGGGTACTAAAATTCGTAATATTAATATTGACGTAACTACTGTAGTAAAGTCAGGCGATTTTACTGTGACAACTCATGGTAGAGGTACAGCTACCTAAATTCTTTGATGTCGGAAATCCTTTGATTTTCCTAATAGCAATATTGTATTACATTTACAGAAAGTCAATCCGTTTTCAAAAATTATTTTTTTTATTTATTTATTTTATTTAAAATACGATAATTATTTTAACGAGTTAGCATTTCGAGAGCAACAATAATAAAATATATTTAAATTATAATACCTATTTGATTTACATTGTTTTGTATTTTTATATATTAATTTTTGTTAGTCACATAAATAATTTAAAAATAATATATTTTTAAAATAAAGCGATAATTTTCCCAAAAGGTCGATTCCTATTAAAAGTAGGTTTGTTTTGACGATTGGGATTAACTTTTAGATACTTATATCTACTGCCAGCCAACATTTTGTGATTCCTATTTCTATTCAGTTTTCGACACGTACATTGATAGTTCTGATGATTTTTCTTCAACATTACTTGATTCAAGTTTGCAGTAGTCTTGACTACTTTAACGATATCTTTGAAATTATCATTAAAATTGATATCATATCTTGATCCAGTTCTCATAATCTTATTATTAAGAGTATCAGATACGATTTTAGAAACTACGCCTGTTAAGGTTGCGTTAAGACAGTGGTCATAAGTAGGTCCCAAAGGGCAGTAACTTGTACGTTTGTACGCTGCTACTCGGAGTAGTATTAGTTGCAGTAGTTCAGCTGGTACTTTGTCTGGTAGACCGTAGTTTGCCCAGTTTGTGATGTAATAATTATTATTCTTGTTTCTGCTTCTGTTGTCTCGCTGGCCGATGCAGGTTGTTGCGATAATCGCAATCACAAACCACTAAACCAAAAATTATTTATTATGCTAAGTTATAATGGCAGCTTAGCAGTTATACTGGGAGTTATAATGAACTGGAGGCCTAGTAAGAGTTTTGTTAAGACGATTACTAATTTTATATGGATTGGAGACATGTGTTTGAGCTACGCATGAGCTTAGCTCCTAAATAAGAAAAACGAGACATGCAATTTTTTTTGAAGTAAAAACTTCTTTGGCGGCGCTGGGTGGGTAAAAACTTTCAAACTCGCGTCAGGGTCACGTGACGTTGATAAAAAGCGTAAGATCGAGGGAAAGGGAGAGGAACTAGTATCTCCCACTCTTTCTACCGTGCCTGAGTGTGCTCTGTTTAGGCGGCACACAGACACATTCGCGCTTGCGCGAATGTGTCTGTGTCATTGTGATTGTCATTGTCATTATGACGTCTGTGGTTATATTTTTGAAGTGAAAACTTAAAAGTGAAAACACAACGTTAATATTGAAGTTTTCACTTCTGCCGGCACTCCCGGAGTGCTACCTTTTTTTTTTGAACAGCTAGTATTTGTGCTAGAAATCCAACACACGTATTAAACTCTTACTAGGCACTCTGATTTGACGATCAGATCTGAGACGTTTCTTAAATTATGCCCTTCATGAGACTAGACATTTTTACTGCTACTACAAAGAAGCACTTTATATTTAAGAGACAAAAATAAACTTTCAGACATCATTGAACACATCTTTCTATTTTATACATCTATTTTTTTACACCAAAAGACACACGTTAATACCTATTAGGTAAGTAAAACTAATCAGTTGTGTCACTCCTGTAATAGGTAAGTATTAATGTGAGTTATAATATTTTAGCATGAAATAAAATAAATACCTTAGTCCAACAGTTCATTTCTAAGCACTTGTGTAATACTAAAAGAGCTGAGATCGCTACCGAGACAAATTATACACCATCGAAACTCGATAACTTTAATTGGATAAAGTTGAAACATTCAATTTAGTAATAACATTTATTTTATTTATTGGTAAAAATCTAAGTTACTACGCAGTTTATCTCAAACTACAGTTCTAACGAATTATGAAGTTTTTCCGCGTGATTTACTTATGTACAAAGACAATTTAATATACATAATTGTGTATTTAGTTCGTTATTTTCTTGTATCCTTCTAATATTATAATAGTAAATCATTCAGGGTGTCTCCAGGGTCTCTTCATCATATACCTACTAGGTGTAAACTTTGAGTTTAAATTCTTCGCGATCGAAAATCCTAGCATATAGGTAAGTCAATGAAAGAGGTCACTAATCAATAAAGAATTAGGTACACTACGCGGTAGGGTTCGGATATCGACAAATAGTCTCAGACGCGCAGTGCAATACAACTACATATACATAGTAGGTACCTTTTTTACGTGACAAAATCCATTATGGATAATATACTGCTTGTAAGAGCAATATGTTATAATGTCAGTACTACATATACCTACTACTTAGGTACCATTTTTTTTTTATTATAATAAAAAAAAATGGTATATAAATATAAGATTCAACCATTTCAGGCAAATCATCTTAAAACTTCGCTTATCTTGGTATTCAGAAAAGCGTGTTCAAAAATTCTCGTTGAAGTATTCAGTATTTCTTATACAAACTGCATTTAGCTCAAGTTAAAGTTATGAACGTTTGTCTACAAAGTTCCTTTAAGTTTGTTATTAGCAATCAGTGCGACAGTTTTTGCTCATCTTTACTGGCTAGGAAACTTTTTAATATTTATACTGGGTCCCGACCGCCAGAAAGAGTTGTAAAGTTATTACTTAGGTATATAAATTTAGTTTAAAAAGACGAGGCTCTCAGTTCAACTGAGACACTATCAGTACACTCAGTACAACATATTTTAATGTGAATTTTACAAGTGATCCGGAACATTCCACACAACATCATCTAGCCCCAAGCTAAGCAGAGCTTGTGTCTTGGGTACTAGAAGACTGACATACTTAATACAATACATTACATAGATAGATATTTTTTATTATAGTTACATATAAAATACCCAGAACACCCGGAATAAATATTTGCAGATCGTACAAACATTTATCCCAAGGCGGAAATCGAAGCCGCAACCTTCCGCGTCGCAGGCGGACCATCGCCCACCGCGCCACATCGGCGGTCTGAAATAAAATGACCATGACTATGTTATTGGTAGATACTGGGACCCTGCCATATTTAAAATCTTGTTTGTGTTTTCTAACTCTAGCATAATAAATCTCTAGGCTTAGTTTGTCTTAATTTACGTATCCCTTCATTTTAATCCTTTTAACAAATGGTTGCCGACACGAGTTGTAAAATTTTGGGTAAGTAATTAATTACCTACCCATTTTCGTCCAGAGATGCGTTATAGATAAAACACATAGAGGTCTAAAACGAAGGACTTAAATAAAAGCAAAACGAAGGACTTAAAATAAAAGACTTGTCAAAAAAATATATAAGTACTTAGTTATTTATGTTATTAAATAAAAGAAGGACTTTAAAAAAAAGTCTTTTGTCAATAAAATATATAAGTACTTACCTACTTAGTTATTTATGTTATTAAATAAAAGGGTTTTTTATTTTTATTTGTTATTTTCACAGTTTAGATCACAATGCGAAAATTTCTTTCTATATCTCCCAGCCCTAAGTTAAACACCCTAAAAAGCAATTTATGAGAAAAAAAACATTAAAATTAGTTAAAATCTGTTACTTTATTTATTCCCTTACCTTTTCTCGTGAGAAATAAACATTTTAACTTTTTATCAAACCATTAGTTTGTATGGTTCAATCAGACCAAATATAGCGAAGTATTCCAAACATCCATATCAGAAGCAGTTAATTACATCTCAAAGATAGCCTATATAGATAAGATCTGCAGATAACTACATTGAACATACACACTTAGGAATTTGTAATATTTTATAAATTTTAAAACTACGATAGAATATCTATATAACTATTAGTTTTAACAAAATGTATAGGCATATAAAATACAAGAAACAGTTGAGCTACCCACAGACCGTTGCAAACGATCTATAGATAGTTCAACTGAACCAAATCAGTACCAATTGAAAGCGTACCCAAGATACTCGCTGCATTGCCGCGCTGATACGCTGGGCCAGATACTCACCAGCCCTCTGGTCACGCGTCGCTGCGACTAGACTCCCAGAAATAATTTTGAAAACTTATATTAACAGTCACTTACTGGGTGAGATTGCAGAGGATAGTCTTATCAATATCGCCATCCGCAGTGAGTTTGTCACCCACTGCTAAGTCATCATCATGTTCTTCATGTTCTTCTTCTTTTTCATCATCGTCTTCTCTGTGAGTCACTCTGTACGGTCCCTGATCAAATATCACATCAATTTTCTTCATAAACTTTTAGCGCTAGTTTAATATTTTAAAGATAAAAATCTATGAATTAATTAAAAAATAATAATTATTAAATCTATAGTTCTGTTACATTTACTACAAAAGTAATATTATATCTGAACATATTCCTATGTTACGAACTGTGTGAGATTTGGGTTGAATCCGTATTGAAATCAGATTATTCAAACTTTTTTACAGTCAGTAAGGTACAAGGTACATACAATTCTAAATAGTATAATAATTTGTAAGAATATAATTATGTATTATAATTTGATTACCTGCATAAAAGCTTAGCTTGGTTACAAATTGACAGTTTCAAATTAATTCGTACTTATCTAGTTTTGTATATAAATCTGCCGAATTTCAGTAGCACGCATTTACGCTTACAACTTTTATGATAGCCAAAAATCAAGGTTTTACAGCAGTATTACTATGATCCTTATTTCGAAGATATTAAGGTTTCAGATAAAGGTGACCTCGTCATCGACTACCTGTTATCAGCCATTATCGTTATCAAGATGATGACGCACGACTGTCATACCATTGCTAATCATTATGTCTATGGTCAGCCCTCACTATCATGTATCCATTCACATAAGTAAATAAACTATTGTCAAAATGTACATTCTACCAGAGACTAGTATAAACAATAGACTGCCAATCTCATACAAAAAAACGTGACTCGGAAAAAGCTGAAATACCGTGGTCTATTCCCAGATGGCGCTGCCACATAGCCGTAAAATTATCCTAACAGCACTAAAAGCTAAGAAATCTGTATTATTTCTGTGTTAGTACCAAAATTTTTATTTTATTATTAGGTGTGAAAAATGTGATTGTAAACAATGATTTATACCATAGGTTTGATCGGAATACAGCGCCATCTGCGAATAATCTGGGAATAACTCGCGGAATTTCAGCTTTTTCCGAGTCACGTTTTTTTGTATGAGGTTGGCAGTCTTCTTGTTTATACTAGTCTCTGATTCTACTACATACCAGTTGAAACGTTGTGAAAAAAACGTGTTTTTCGGTGTTACTTACATCTCACTACAAAGTATCTATTCACTGGAGTAAAAAAAACTATTTTAAAAATGCACTCTACTACATACCAAGAAAAATATTTAACTTTTCTCTATTACTTAAAAGTGAAACAATTATTAAGTCCGTTCGCTGACACTATTAATTATACCTAAACTGTATTGACACTTTGAAATGGTGCATTTGGTGGAAAAAAAGCGGAGAATAGGGACGAGTGGAAGGACTTGGGGGAGACCTTTGCCCAGCTGTGGGACGATAGAGAAAAAAAGAGAGTTAGAGAAAAAAAAAATGGTGCATTTGATAAGCTTTAGGGACAACTAAGTTGTAACTATAGTAACTACTAACTATAGTAAACATTGTAATTGTACCTAAACTGTGTGCATTGACATTGACACTAAAATATTAAAGGTACATTTGATAAACCTTATAAGGGACCACTAGTGGGACGATCGGGAATGAACGAATAAATCAACCAACAAAATTCTAACCCTATGTACATGGAACTATTCTGAAGAGATGAGCATTTTTCAAAATAAATTGTAAGTTCGAATCCGATGGACAAACGACATAGTTTGGATAATGACTAGAAGACGTCCTTTTTTTGCTTTGGCTGAGCGTTTGAATCAAGCAAACTTTTTGCGAAAAAACTTCTTCGTGCCTTAGAGTTAGTGAATTTTTCACGTCCGGTCTATAAGCTGTGGACTTCTACAAGCTAATGATGAGGGTGATTTAATTAACGTATCAAAAGTTGACTTTACACATGTTATTAGCGATGTAAATAGTAATGGTGTGATCATATGCGATTTTTTCGAATTTGTGCGTTTTTTTTTAGCTGAGTATATAGTAAGTAAAGTTCTTTATTCAATAAAATCACAAGGATCATTTAGAACCGTCTTACATACTAGGTGATTCTAGGTGCCAGTTCCACGCGACCAGAGCCTAGAAGAACGGGCAAGAAACTTACGGCCTGGTTCCTACCGTTTTTTAAACGGTTTTTTTATATGATCCTTCTAACAAAGAATTTCTATTAAACTAAATTAAGTAGGTACTGAAGTTCCAGTGCGGTGTCAATTTAACTTAGTAATAAGTATACTATTTGTATCTCAACATGCAATGCAACTTGTACTGCAACATTTTCCATGTGTGGGTGCTTTTTCTGCCGATGTTTGTCGGTTTTATAAAAGACTTCATAAAAGGAGGAGCTTCTCAATTCCACTGTAGGTACCTATGTGTTCATGTACATTATACCAATCATAAGTCGATTTTAATGATTAAGATTTGACTAGGTATGTATTTTGAGTTATCCTTAAAAATGTGTAACTTTTTTGTATATTTAGTTTGATTCTTGTAAAAAATATATCATAAACTTTGGCGACCGCATGCCAGCATATGGGATCGAAGCCAAAGTACCTACTACCTTTTACGCGGAACTTGACAACCTTCATAGTGACGTATTTTTATAAATACCAATAGGAATGTTATCTGGGATTATTATATTTTAAAGGTTAATTGAGACCACTATCCTCTGCTGCGGTTTGAACTGCGTTGTCGGGTCATATATCATCTTATATCTCTTTCGCACTCGTTAGGCTTATAGTGTTGCAATGGTGTGCGTAAGAGCAGGTAATATATATTGCATATACATTGCATCTTTTCTATTATAAAATTGTAAAAAGCCCTTTATAGCCCATATGGAGAAAGTAAAATGTAGATTCACTAAGTAAACTATTCTGAATTTAAATGAGTTTGTCTGTTTGTTTGTTAGAGTAACCATATTTATTAATACGATGCAAACCGTTCAAAATCTTTATTGTATCTAGTGAAAGTTACGGGAACGTGTTGAATGTTTTAAAAAACTAAACTTTATTTCATGAAAACTTTAATTCATTGAAATTAGTTACAATAAATGAGACGTCAGAGGCAAAGGTTAGCCTCTAGACGAATGATTAAAACAAACTTACTAACTAAGGGCCACAAGGCACAGACGCGTGGGTGGCAGAGATAAGCAACCGACCGCAGGTGCAAGACTGCAAGCTTGCGTCTAGGCATGATGCGATGTTATTGGCAATGTACTAGCCGGTTACATAACTCCTCCCTCCTTAAGAGCGAAATTATCGGTTCTCGCGGAAGCTACGATCCGATCATTTCGCATAAACATAAAATGATAAACAATAAACACAATAAAAGCAATGATTAAAACTAAATACAATAACAGTGTACCTAAACTAACACTTGTAACTGTTACGCCACTGACATCATTTTCACTTTCACTAAACACACTTTCCTTTAGGTTTAGGATTCGCGAAAATGCTTTAAAGCCTCCAAAATGATGTTCTTGATGTTGGCGGTACCTAGTAAAGTCGTATTTATGGACTTTAACTCCGGTAGAGTTACTATCGGAGTAATCATAATCTGAAGATTTTCAGCAAACTTGCACTTGTGAATTTAACAGCCTTCTGTAGTTGTCAGGGAATAAGTACCCATGATGTGATAATGTGACGTTCGGATCCGTCTGGAACTATAGAAGCTGCTCTGCACAGGTCAGTATAGGAAACGTCGTCGCCATCGCATAGGAGATTTTTATCCGCAGCAATTTTCTCGCACGCCTTAGTGACCGGTAGGTACTTCGAATCTTTTACCAAGAGGTATGGGAATTCGGGAAAATCTATTACAGTTTTGTTACTGGATTATAGATTCAAATATCAATAATGATTAAATTTTCAAATAATTATTAATGTTTTTATATGTAAGTGCAAGTACATACTTCCAATAAAAACGTTATCTGGTTTACTTTTACATAAGTTTTTCTAATTTTAACAAGTCACTCTCTTAAACAAAGTTATTTTCTTACTCTATATATTTTAATAAGTATAACAGTTTGGTTGAATTTATTTAGACTGATGTAGTACAGATACTTTACTGAATGCTAAATCGGTTTCTATTTCGTTTAACGTTACGTAGATTGTTCCGAACCTATTTAAAATATATCAAACATAATTTACACGAAGTTAGATAGAGACAGGTGTTTTCTTTAAATTCTTGAGTTTTTACTATTTCTTTAATAACTTTTAATCGCTCGTTTAAATTAATAACTTGTTATGTAATGTCTCTGTACTATTTACAAAGCTATACAACATTCTAGTGATCAAAGTAATCAATAATTTTATCTATATGCATTACCTTCGAGTTGATTCGCGAAATAAGAGAATCATATCGAATGGCGTCAGCGTTATCAAGGTTACCTGAGATTGACTTAATTAACAACCTAAGGTAATACACTAATCCTCTTTTATAACTATGTATCGAAAACGGAACCAACTGCCAAAGTTTTATGGTAGTGGTGTTCCGTATGTAATCGACTTGAGATCTCCTGCCAATAAATTCATTGACAAAAGATGTACGACTATTTACTAAACTTATAAAAAAATAAGATCAGTTAATACATACCGATCTTGCTTTGCATTATAGTCACATTTTCTTATAAATAAGTTTAAATGGCGTTTGTTGCCATAAAAATTGGTATAATGCACACAATTTATTTTAGAACTACAGTTGCTGTCGTCATTTTGAATACCTACTCTACAATTTTATTTCTGTGAAAAATAATCACCTATTCATAAATTTAAACACAAATTTAATGTGTTTAAATAACTACTCTAATATTTTATATCTGTGAAAAATAATCACATATTAATAATTTAAACACAAATTGTATGTATTTAAATACCTACTCTAATATAATATTTATGTGAAAAATAATCACCTATTTATAAATTTAAACACAGATTTCATGTATTTAAACACTTACTCTAATATTTTTTATAATATGTGAAAAATAATCACCTATTAATAAATTTAAACACAAATTTTATGTATTTAAATACTTACTCTAATATTTTTTATAATATGTGAAAAATAATCACCTATTAATAAATTTAAACACAGATTCTATGCATTTAAATACCTACTCTATTTACTCTACAAGTCTCTACTTGCGTGAAAAATAATCACTTATTATATTAAACACAGATTTGTATGCATTTAATATCAAACAACTTACACTATCCTAAATTCCCTACAATAGGAAACCAGAAAACGTTATAGTGGAAAAAGTTTAATTCCGAATATAACAAAACAATAAGCACAATGGAAAGGAAAGGATGGCAAAAATTCTACTCACCAGCCAGTCACCTTTATGCTCGTTCACTCTCCTTATATCTTCACAAATTTATTTGGTTCGAACAGATCCGATCCGTCGGAAAACTCGAGAAAACTCGAGATATACTCCGCGGAAAACTCGGAAAATCTGCCCCGGCTGCGCCAGTGAAAGTTACGGGAACGTGTTGAATGTTTTAAAAAACTAAACTTTATTTCATGAAAACTTTAATTCATTGAAATTAGTTACAATAAATGAGACGTCAGAGGCAAAGGTTAGCCTCTAGACGAATGATTAAAACAAACTTACTAACTAAGGGCCACAAGGCACAGACGCGTGGGTGGCAGAGATAAGCAACCGACCGCAGGTGCAAGACTGCAAGCTTGCGTCTAGGCATGATGCGATGTTATTGGCAATGTACTAGCCGGTTACATAACTATCTCTTTATGTAGGTACACCAATTTCGATGTAGTTTTTAGATTTTCAGCAGATTATTTTAAACCTATTGTACGGTATCGAATAAAGAATAAAGTTAAGAAGTTAAATTGAGCAAGACAGTAACTGCGTTATGTTACTCTAATTTTTATTTTTTTATTGTGATTTCTTTATTGCTTTTTTTTTTTTTTTTTTTTTTTACTAGTTATAGGCAAGAGTTTGACCGCGATCTCACCTGATGTTAAGTGACGATGCGGTCTACGATGTAGCACACTTGCCTAAAAGATACCCATTCACTCGTCTCTTAAAAATATCCAAATTCCAAACAACTCCAGTGCCAAACTAAGCAAAGCTAATAGAATACTTATATAATTTTTTTGTAAATACATACATAGACTAGGTACATAGTAACACCCAGACACAGAACAAATATTTATGTTCATCACACAAACATTTGCTCTGGGTGGGAATCGAACCACAGCATGGAAGGCAGAGCTACTACCAACTGAGCTAAGACGCCTGTCATTGAAGTCGAAGAAAACAGTGATAATTAAAGAGTTATATTCTAATATCCTTTTCCACCCTGTGTTACCTACTTACCATACGTTAAATGCTCATGATGTCACTTTTATCTAATTGGCTTAGTGGGCTAGCTCGTAAACAGCAACCGCTAGTTAGAGCTAGTTACTTTTGCTATAACTAACCGCTATACAGGGTTACATGGAAAGTCGTGCTAGATCCGTTAAGGGCGTGGAGTACCCATCATTTCTGACTTATTTTACTATGAAACACCTTACCCTAAACTTAACCCATTTCGAGATATTCGACTTTTAAATTTTTATTGAAAATTGCATACTTTTAGGCTACTACATTTATTATTGTTTTTTCTGTGCATCTTATTATTATTATTATTGCATTTTTACATGGGTAATAAGATGCTTTAGGACATCAATCATTAAAATAGTGCATAAGTTAATTGAATAGATCGTAGTAGACAAGTGAAACTTATGAAATAAAAAAATATTTTAGAAGGTTTATTTTTCTCTAAGGGATATCTAAAAAAAATATTATGGCACTCGTTCGGCGGATGTTATAATAAATATCTACGTTTCAACAGCTATCTAACGACGTATAATAATCTAGGGTTTGTATTACATTTCGTGGAAAAAAAGTAGTTGGGACGCTCCAGGTTGCAGTTCTAACGGTCCCACGCGAGCAAGACAAGTGAAGATTTATGTAGATGCGAATGAAAGAAAAAATGTGTAGAGACCGGCTCGGGCTAGGAATACAACAGGGGAAATTGTTTTGGTTGTCAGTCTGCTTTTGTGCTTCGTACATAGTGAATGTGATATCGTTTTGCTCTTTTCTCAACTTGGCTGTGATTCTGAACTATTTCTTCTGATTTTGACTACTGTGCTCGTTAACCGGACTCTGATTTATACCTGTGATACGGAAATGTTGAAAATGACGTCCTAAACATCTGAAGAATATGCTGATATGCTTATTTGTTACGGATACTGCGATTGTGTGTCGACAAATAAAGCAAAGCAAGTCAAATAAAGCAGAGTCCGGTTAACGAGCACAGTAGTCAAAATCAGAAAAAATAGTTCAGAATCACAGCCAAGTTGAGAAAAGAGCAAAACGATATCACATTCACTATGTACGAAGCACAAAAGCAGACTGACAACCAAAACAATTTCCCCTGTTGTATTCCTAGCCCGAGCCGGTCTCTACACATTTTTTCTTTCATTCGCATCTACATAAATCTTCACTTGTCTTGCTCGCGTGGGACCGTTAGAACTGCAACCTGGAGCGTCCCAACTACTTTTTTTCCACGAAATGTAATACAAACCCTAGATTATTATACGTCGTTAGATAGCTGTTAAAACGTAGATATTTATTATAACATCCGCCGAACGAGTGCCATAATATTTTTTTTAGATATCCCTTAGAGAAAAATAAACCTTCTAAAATATTTTTTTATTTCATAAGTTTCACTTGTCTACTACGATCTATTCAATTAACTTATGCACTATTTTAATGATTGATGTCCTAAAGCATCTTATTACCCATGTAAAAATGCAATAATAATAATAATAAGATGCACAGAAAAAACAATAATAAATGTAGTAGCCTAAAAGTATGCAATTTTCAATAAAAATTTAAAAGTCGAATATCTCGAAATGGGTTAAGTTTAGGGTAAGGTGTTTCTTAGTAAAATAAGTCAGAAATGATGGGTACTCCACGCCCTTAACGGATCTAGCACGACTTTCCATGTAACCCTGTATACCAACGGTGAGTGAAGATAGATAATTATATTATTACTATGACTAATTTGACTAATAACTCTACTATAAAAACAAACTTACGAGTATACAGTATTTACAAAATGTACATTGTCATATAAAATACATAAGAAACAGTTGAGCTATCTTCAGACCGTTGCAATAAGAAAATAAGTATGAAATAAGTTTTTTTTTTATTTACCAGCCCCTGAACTAGTTGAAAAACTGTAACTCAAGGGCTGCCTTATACACACCGCACCCAATCCTCGCCACTAACCACCAATACATGAAATATAATGTAACATAATATACATTCATATAAATTATTACTACTATCAAAATGATAGATAACATCTAAAAAGAAAATCACAAAGAAAAAGAAGAAGGACTATAATAATTGATTAACACGGAAAAAAAGATTTGTTAGAAACTCAGACAGAGTCGTGACGTAAACACTTGTTGAGCGTCATTTTTGGAAGTAAATGATAAAATTACGATATTTTATCGATATCTTATACTGGGTATAATAAGATTAACGAACGCTAAAATTAAGTTTAAAAAATGAACCTTTTTTTTTGTAAAAACATAAGATTGTGTTTGATCATATTTTGATGTGTCTTTCTATTTACTAGTGAATTGTGCTAACAGTTCATTCAAATATTTAATACTCACACTCTAAGTCTAATAAGATACGTGTGTTTATGCCAAGTTGCTAGTACAGCGTTTTGTAAGGTACCGATACTATATTTTACACCTACACATTTGAATTCTGTTCATATTAATTATTTGCATTTATAGCTCTTACTACAAACAAAATTTAAACCAACCAGCTTTTTTAAATAAATTCAAATTAATCAGTTAGAGTTTTACACCCTGTATTCATGTACAGTTTCTTGGTATACCCTATTAATTTTTTTATCGAATCCTATCAACATCCTCTTCCACCTTTACGTAGATATCAAGGTGTAAAGATATTGATCTATCACTCTTCAGCGTACACCTCACCGTGACGTCACTGATTACCTGTACCTACCTAGTTACTGCCTATCTTGTGTATTAATTCGGTAAACTACACACTGGGTACTACAAGTACGTAGTGTGTAGTAGTGTACGCCACTGTTTCAATACGTGTCAGACATAGACAGGTTTTTATTAGCATTAAAGTAACATACAATATGTTTCGTTTCTGCAATGTTCATTATTTTCGTTCAAAGTCTATTCTATGCTGATAGCAATACCGAAACGCCAATTTCTGGTTGTCATGCAAGTACTTATCCGTCAAAGCTTGGAGTGACAGCCGCGACAGTTCAAAACGAATCTGTCAAAAAATCGAACGTCTCGCCATCTTGTAAAACCGCCGGTCGGAGCGCACGCGTCTAAACGGAATCGAAAGTATTTTTTTCTGAAAAGGAAGCTTTATATCACTCATCAATCATCGTGTGTCTTCACCAGCCATTTTCCCTAAGTGATCCTGTACATCATCAGCTCAAGCAAACGCAATTTGGAAGTTCATCGAGGCTGGTCGCAGTCCGAGGTATGTACTTTGCATATATCGGTATTGTTTAAAGCTAGTCTAGACTTGAACATCGTCCTGTAATTAGGAAAGCAACGTTAGATCACATAGGTATTGTGATCTCCCCAGAGTGGCATAAAGCCACCACCCATCTTGGGCTAGTGCGTATGCTACATTATTTTTGGTGCCGAAACCAGGGAACTTCCATTTTGCATACGTAATTCGTAAACCGCCATCTTTTCTCTGTGGTATTTTTTGCATAAGCGCAATAAACTTAGAGTATCTCACTCGACTTATAATTTTACATAAGATTATAGGTATTTCTCGCATTCTGAGTTGTTCCGTTCTATCAAAATAACCATATTATCGTATATTTCAAATAACTTTTACGTCTACGAGCTATCACCATCGAACAGGGATCATTTTATTTTAATCGTATCTTGTATTTATCGTAACAAACATATCGCGGATTTTTTGTACGTGTTAGTTAGGACGTGCAATCATCATTTTAATCGGTGCACGGATTTATTTCCACGTTCAATATTTCCATCAAACTTCATTTCAATCTTCAAATTACATAATTAAAACTTAACATAAAATTATTTACAGTAGAAAAGGTCAATTCATATTTCAAATCGTCATTCGTAAAATCATTTATCACATTCCTACACATTCTTACATTTTGTGGGTAGAATACCCAGCCGTTCACCGCGGCCGCACTCAGCGTCAGCGGAATGTTCTAGCGCTAAGTGAGTGAACAGATTACGCAGTAGTTACTATCAAATTGTACACATCGTAAAATTCGAGAACGTTTTGTTTTATTCTTTTGTTTTATCAACTTAACTTTTACGTTGTGTTATAACGAGTTCATTCCTAAGCTTAGAAAAACAAATCGTTATCTTTCTGATCTTTATTTTTGCATATGCAGAAGTTTTAAAGATTCAATTAGGTACCTATTCAAAGGTTGTTTACGTCTGTTCTGCACATAAATACCTACCGGTGATATTTATATCTCATCTAAACATTTTACGCTATTGATATAAATATTGCACTTTATTACCTAAACTAATTACTAAACTCAACAATGTCGCTTCTCGGTAAACATCCTCGTAAATCAAGCATGCTAAAGAAGTCTAAGTCAAAATCTATCGAAATTGAATACACTACTCAAGACTTGCCGTCTTTGCGTAGGAAACGAACTATCGCATATAAACGTCTGACTAAGGCTTTAGAAGTAGGCAATTTAGCTACGAAGGATTCTACACAGATCGATTTGTTTCTTTCGTATCACCAAACTTTAAAACAAATTGCCGCGAATTTCGAGGATGCGCACTTCACTATTCAGGAGGTTGTTGACGACGAGCCAGACGAGGAAGATAATGAAATTCAAGAACGTTTTGACGAGATGTACTATCGGGTTTCGTCAATACATCGCAACTTAACTAAGAGTGAATCGACTCAGTCCCACGGCGGCGGAAGTTCTTCCTCTAACATCCGGTTACCAAAAATTGTACTTCCGACCTTTAGTGGGGATATAAAAAAATGGCCTGAGTATTTTGACACTTTTAATGCATTGATACACAACTCGACTTCGATTACCGATACAGAGAAGTTTCATTATCTCTTCTCGTCTCTCAGCGGCGACGCGCTCACGGCAATTAAACCTTTTCCGATGACTCATCAACACTATCGCGATGCGTATGAGGCGCTGGCGGCGCGTTATAGGAATAAACGCGATTTAGCTTTTACATGTTGGCGAGACATTTTAAAGGTTGATTTTAAATGTAATAACGCTCCTGAGTTTAGAAAATCGCTCGACCTTTTCGAAGAAAACTTGAGTATTTTGAAGACTATAGATTTACCAATCGGTAAATGGGATTTTATCCTAGTGTACCATATTTTATCGAAACTAGACACGAAATTGCGCCGAGATTTTGAGGAAAAATATTCGGACGTAGAATTGCCTACCTACATACAACTAAAATCGTTTCTACAATCAAAGTGTGAGGCAATGCTGCGCGATACTCACTTTACTGAGTCGAATAATTCAAACAAGCCTTCTCAAAAAATAGTTAGTACGCAGCCTCAGCCTAAACGTACCGCAACATCGCATACGCTTGTCGCAGCCACTCCGGCTCCGACGCCGCCGCCGTCGTCGGCGATGACAACGAAGACCGAGCAAAAGCCAACCGGAACTACTTCCGGTCCGTACATTAGCAAGTGTTCGTTTAGTGGTGAGCTTCACTCAATAGCAACTTGTTCTGAATTTCTCAAAAAATCGATAGATGACCGTATTCAAACGGCTACTGAAAAAATATGGTGCTTTAACTGTCTTAGGCCTTCACATCAATTGAAGGATTGCAAATCGATCTTCTCCTGTCGCACATGCAAACGGAAACATCACACCTTACTCCATCGCGATAACTCTATCGTATCAAATCCAACCGTATCGTCGTTGGTGTCAAGGTCAGCTACTCACACGACCGTTTTGCTAGCGACTGCTGTCGTGCAAGTTAAGGATGCATCTGGCGCGATGCAATCATTCCGTGCTTTATTTGACACCGGAAGCCAGAGCAATTTTATTACTGCGTCAGCTTTAAAACGCTTACATTTGAACCCTATTCAAGCCAACGCGAGTGTAAGTGGGCTCGGAGAAACAGCAGCCTGTATTCTCGGTGACGTCAATTGTGCTGTAGGTACTCAAAACAAAGTATTGTTCAATTTAGACTTTCACGTAATTTCGACTATATGTGGCGATCAACCTATCGCGAAATTAAACACATCAGGATGGTCACATGTTAGTTCGTTACCCTTAGCAGACCCCGGCTTTGATATCCCTGGACCTATCGATCTCTTGTTTGCAGCGGATGTTTTCGCTGACTCTCTCCTCAACCAGCACGTTAAGGGACACTCTCATCAACCTACCGCTTTTAACTCTGTGTTTGGATGGCTTCTACTAGGAAAAACTCGATTGGCTTCAAACACATTAGTTCACACATCATCGGATCTCGACGTCGATTTAAATGCTTTGGTTCAACATTTTTGGGAGCTGGATCTAGTACCGAAGTCGTCTATCATGACCCCAGACGAAATACTTTGCGAACAGAAGTTCCAATCTGAACATGCTCGTGACTCATCTGGTCGTTACATAGTGCGCTTGCCATTCAAGGATAACTCGGAGCCTACCTTTCACGGCTCTCGTGAAGTAGCGTTGCGACGTTTCCATGCTATCGAACGCCGGCTAGCTCGTGATCCTAACCTACACAGCCAATACGCTGACTTTATGTCGGACTACCTAGAGACAGGACATATGTCGTTGGTTCCAGCAGACGAGCTTGCTATGGGAAAATACTACATTCCTCATCACTGCGTTTTGCGTCCAGATTCGGTGACTACTCGCCTTCGTGTCGTTTTTGATGCATCTGCCAAAGATTCTCACTCACGTTCTTTAAACGATACTCAACTTACCGGTCCTAAATTGCAACCTAACATTTTGAAAATTATTTTGCGGTTTAGGGAGCATAATATCGTGTACATGGCAGATGCCAAACAGATGTATCGTCAGATTTTGACGGATCCTGCGCACCGTGACTATCAGCGTATTTTTTGGAGAACCTCGCCCGACGAGCCGCTTCAAGAGTATCGCCTGAATACTGTCACGTATGGTGTTTCTTCATCTCCTTTTCTTGCTTGTCGCACGCTGCGACAACTTGCTGAGGACGAAGGTGATGCATATCCGATGGCCAGAAGTATCGTCTTGTCTGACGTGTATATCGATGACGTTGCAACAGGATGTGACACACTTGACAACGCTCAAGCAGCAAAACGTCAACTCCTCGCATTGTTTAAACTAGGTGGTTTTGAACTTCGAAAATGGGTGAGTAACAATGCGGAACTGCTAGCTGACCTCCCTAGTCAAGACTGTTTGACAGGTTCGGTTTCCCTCGACAATTCTGAGCCTTCTACGTTGAAAGTTCTCGGTCTCAAGTGGGACCCTTCAATCGATGCTTTCTTCTTCGAAATTAAACCTTCCGATCGACCATGTACTAAGCGTTCCATTCTCAGCGAACTCGCTAGAGTGTTCGACCCGTTAGGCTTCTTGTCCCCCATCACCATACAAATCAAAGCTTATATCCAAAAATTATGGATTCTCGGTATCGGATGGGACCAAACGCCTCCTGACGAGGTCATAAGTACATGGGCTACTTATAAGGATCAACTTCCACAACTAACTCAACTTCGCATTCCTCGCAAGTTAACTTGTTCGGAGTCTTTATCGTGTGAGTTACACGGGTTTTGTGACAGTTCTGAGACAGCTTATGGTGCTGTCATTTACTTGCGTGTCACTGACAAAACCGGCGCTGTTCATATCTCGCTCGTTTGTTCCAAAGCTCGGGTAGCTCCTCTTAAACGTATCTCGTTACCACGGCTAGAGCTCTGTGCAGCAGTGCTCTTAGCAGATCTATATCAGTTCGTACGCGAAACTTCCCTGAATCACATCAAAATCGATGCTGTCCATCTATGGTCAGATTCAACTGTCGTTCTCTCGTGGTTGCGTTCACCTTCATCTCGCTGGGTCACATTTGTTGCAAATCGGGTGAGCCAGATCCAAGAACTCACATCTCCTGATTGTTGGCATCACGTGGCCTCTGGAGATAACCCAGCAGACATCTGTTCACGAGGTCAATTTCCATGTGAAATTTTGAACAACACGTTATGGTGGGCGGGGCCTTGTTGGTTATCTGAAGACCATTCTTCGTGGCCACTACATTCAGAATGCATGAACCATGATGATGAGATTATTGTCAAAGCCGAGGAACGTAAAGCGATAACTCTCGTAACGGGACAAGGTGACAAAAGCGAGGATGATCAATCCATTATCGAAGCAATGCTTAGCCGTTTCTCTTCGTTATCAAAACTCATTAATGTATTCTCGTATATCCATCGCTTCATTAACAATGCTCGTAATACAGTTAAAGCCAATCGAAAAGCATTCCTTGACAACGTGGAACGTCATCGCGCCCTGATGCTCATTGTTAAACATGTTCAAAGCGTAGTGTTTTCAGAAGAAATATCTAACCTCAAAGCAAAAAAAGTTTTATCTAAACCTTTTCGCAAATTAAATCCTTTTCTTGATGATCAAGGAGTGCTCAGAGTGGGTGGTAGGATTTCTCGATCTGGTTTAGAATATGAACATAAACATCCTGCATTTCTACCATCTGAACATCCCTTAACGTCTCTAATAATTGACCATATTCATCGAACATATTTGCATCCGGGTGTAAATACTACACATTTCTTGTTGCTTCAGCAGTTTTGGATTGTCGCAGCTAAACGCACGATCCGACGTCGCTTATCTAAATGCATTAAATGCTTTCGAACGAATCCTCAACCGTTACAACCATTTATGAGCGATCTTCCGTCATATCGAGTTAATCAAATCAAACCGTTTTCAGTGGTGGGCGTTGACCTAGGCGGCCCATTTCGCATAAAAGTAGGTTCACATCGTGGTGCAAAAATGGATAAGGCCTATTTATGTTTATTCGTTTGTCTAGCGACTAAAGCGGTCCATCTCGAAGTAGTGTCAACACTTTCGACTGAAGGTTTTATCGCCGCTCTTCGGCGTTTTGTTGGTCGTCGCGGTCGCTGTAACGTTATTCACGCAGATTGTGGAACAAATTTTGTAGGAGCAAAAAACCAATTAAATCCTTTGATGCAGCAAGCTGCTTGTGCTTCAAAAATAGAATTTAAATTTAATCCTCCCGGCGCACCGCATTTCGGCGGCGTCTGGGAAATTCAAATAAAAGCCGCGAAATCGCATTTGTATCGGGTAGTCGGTGATCAGGTTCTCACTTTCGAAGAGTTGACAACTCTTTTTGTTCAAATCGAAGCAATCTTAAATTCACGACCTCTTTATCCTATCAGTTCAGACCCCAACGACCTCACGTGTTTGACCCCAGGTCATTTTCTAACCTTAGAACCGTTGACAGCTGTCCCCGAGGAAGATCTTTCTGATATCAATATAAAACGGCTTTCTCGATGGCAAATGTTACAAGCATTTCAACAGAATTTCTGGTCCAGATGGAAAACCGAATATTTAAACTCTTTAACTCAACGCGCCAAATGGACCAAAGATTCTAAACCGTTATCGATCGGTTCGATGGTGATTATCAAAGACGACAACCGCGCTCCTTTACACTGGACCCTCGCAAGAGTGGTTGAACTTCAATATGGTGGTGACGGAATAGCTCGGAGCGCGACTCTAAAGAACGCTAACAATCATACAGTACATCGACCTTTGGTAAAACTTTGTCCTCTTCCTCTCGAGGACTAGTTTTAATCGTAACTTCTCAAATCTTAATTCTAAGCAAATCGTAATATAGGTAAACATAATCTTAATCAATTTAATATCGTTATCGTTTAGGTTTTACTTTATATTTTAACTAGAAAATACCATAGGTATTTTGGTGGGCGGGATGTTTCGTTTCTGCAATGTTCATTATTTTCGTTCAAAGTCTATTCTATGCTGATAGCAATACCGAAACGCCAATTTCTGGTTGTCATGCAAGTACTTATCCGTCAAAGCTTGGAGTGACAGCCGCGACAGTTCAAAACGAATCTGTCAAAAAATCGAACGTCTCGCCATCTTGTAAAACCGCCGGTCGGAGCGCACGCGTCTAAACGGAATCGAAAGTATTTTTTTCTGAAAAGGAAGCTTTATATCACTCATCAATCATCGTGTGTCTTCACCAGCCATTTTCCCTAAGTGATCCTGTACATCATCAGCTCAAGCAAACGCAATTTGGAAGTTCATCGAGGCTGGTCGCAGTCCGAGGTATGTACTTTGCATATATCGGTATTGTTTAAAGCTAGTCTAGACTTGAACATCGTCCTGTAATTAGGAAAGCAACGTTAGATCACATAGGTATTGTGATCTCCCCAGAGTGGCATAAAGCCACCACCCATCTTGGGCTAGTGCGTATGCTACACAATACAAAGTACCTACACGAAACAAATCTAACAATGATAAAAAACGAGACAGGTAATAAAGACACAGTCAGCTGGTAAGCGTTTGTGTGCTACAGCAGCAAAAGGGTCTCCTAAAGGCAGTTAGGCGCTGTTATTCTGCCGAGACCATCAGCCAACCTTGTGACCTTGTGAGAATGATGTGTTGTGCTTATGATATGTATGTGTGAGTATCGAGGTGTGAGAGACCGTGTGTCTGGAGGTCTGTTACTTTAGTCTCTTAAGAGTCTGGTGTTCTACTCTTTCATTTCTCACGTTCGGCCCTCTGATCTCTATAACTTATATTTTATTTCAATAAAAAATTAGCATCAACTGAACTGTCAGCTGTTAGCCACGCACGCCTACGATTGCTAATACATAAATATATAAGGAAAAACATCGGTAGGCACGTTCAATTTCCTCTCGATGACAGATGAATAAATGTTTTTTTACGGCGTAATTTGTTTATTGTTCCAGTCAATATTCGTATAAAAGCACTTTTTAACGTAGAGCTGTCAGTGTCAGTTGCCATCTGACTTTCTGATAAACAATTTTAAATTATATTCGATCAATTTGTCTCTTTGTGAATTGACATTTTATAATCGCTAGATTTAATTTTGTTTTTTTATTTTATTTCTGTTATTATCTAGCAAATGGTAAATCATTGAATGGTTAATCATTATATGTGTTAGTATAATGCAAAAAAAAAGGTTATGACTTGAATATATATTCAGGAATGCGAGTTTTGGATTATATAGTCATTACAAATTAGATAAGTAAAAACATTGGGTAGGTAGAACCAGATTCAAAATGCGTTTATTTGCACGTTTTATTAAAAAAATTGCTAATAGTTTTTCATTTGTTTATCGAACATGAAGCAAGCTCGTTTGTCTTCTAAATATTTCGATATTTTTTAACATGTTTTTAAAATGAGTTTTCGTCTTATTACGTGTTTTAATTTGCCAATCGAAATCACCAAAAATAAATTTTAAGTGTACAATACTGTGTTCTCAAACAGTGAAGGAAGTTTGTCAGCTTCGCAAGAACTGACCTCGTCTTCATGAATAAATTGAACTGTACCTAATCTAGACTTAGGCGTAGAGTTAAAAAACTCAGGTTTTATTTTTATGAATATTGGTCACCAGTGAAAAGTGTCTATTATTTAAATAAATCATCTAGATAAGCCTATTGCAAAGACCGGATTATTTGCTCAATCACCATACTTATTCGAGTAAACTTACATACTTCAATATCAAAAACCCTTGAAAATTGTAAATACTCAACTTACTGCTATCTCTAAGAGATCAGACAATGCCAGGACTTGAGACAAAAACTTCTAATTACTACTTAGAAAACTTACGTATAATATTATAATATAAAATAGCAGGCAGACTGGAACTTCTTAAATAATACAACATTGGTTTAGAAATGTGAAAATTTTAAAAAAATATTTCGATACTCGACAACTATTCAAAATCGAACAAGAAATCTTAGGATTTAGGTATTCCTGCATGAGCGGAGCGATAAACGAAGCGACAAGCAGTGAACCAAGATGATTGTGATTAGATACATGGATCACTGAGCTCGGGACGTCGAGCGTTCATGTGAGTAGCTGTACAACATGCAACATGCCTTTACACAGGCAAAGCCGACGTCGTGCATAGCTTCGCGTCAACGATTCGACAAGTGATTGGTGCACTTTGAGAGTTGAGATTTTGCTAGGTTCCTATTAAATTAGAAATAAATAATTATTTATGGACGTTTAACGAAGCGAAGCTGATAAATGTTTGTACTATGAAAATTTATTGCTGATACCTACTTTAAGAGTAATACTTATAAATATTTTTTATTGAATATAAAAATATACATATATTAATAAAACAAATAACTAAATAGAATACAGTACGAATAATTATTTTAGCATACCTTGTACAACATGTGAAGTAGGTACTTATAGATAGAGTAAGTATAACTAAATTATACACGCTCAGCTTATCGCTCTGCTTATAAACGAAATA
This sequence comes from Ecliptopera silaceata, assembly GCA_932527185.1. Classification (NCBI taxonomy): domain Eukaryota; kingdom Metazoa; phylum Arthropoda; class Insecta; order Lepidoptera; family Geometridae; genus Ecliptopera; species Ecliptopera silaceata. Next base: position 3,549,889 of record OW052209.1, on the reverse strand, counting down.
GGAATGCCGAATACCCTTGGAAACAGTGTTGCAATTAGAGCAAATACGCAAATATCTTATCTCTACACAGATTCTAGTATTTTGTTAAAATAATAATAAGAGTACGTACATAAGCTCTATAATATCACGATAGTTTACGTCTGCACGGTCGGGCATGCGTCGACGCTTATCAGTCGGCTCCCAGTCTTGTGTGCGTAAACTGGGTTATTATTAACTTATTGAAATATTATTTAACTCTACTATTTATTCATAAATACACCCAAACTGTGCAAAATGTGACTCTAACAATTCAATACTAAAATTGCTTCTGAAGTACAACTCAAGGAATTTGCATAGTACAAGTAATTTGATGTGACAAGTGAAACGAAAGACGATAAGCGATTCAACTAGTGTGTCAAATTCGCGGAGACGTGTTATGGTTACAATACAGTTGATGTTCATCGTGTTGACAAAATGTGACTGAAGTGATCGAAAAAAAAAATGTCTGTGACGTAGTGCGCACGCGTTTAATCGATAAACAGCTACTTTATTTACTGCTATATCGTATTCCAACTGACGATAACGCGTCTAACCGTCCTGGCAGTATACTCTCTTGTCTCACTTGCTTTGTGATATTACGTTCTAAATCAATCGTTCAGATTTATCGATAAAACGGAAATAGACGCGCGCGTCACTAGTGATTGTTTTGCAGTGATTTATTCGATACAATCGATTTGAGATACAAAGGTGTCACTGTACACTTGAGATATCGGTTTTAATAAACTTATGTCAGTTCAACGTAATGGCAGATAAAAGTACACAAAACGTACGTAGTGCTTGAGTTATTGGTTTGAGGATGAAACAGTACTGCGATGGAGGTTGAGTTCGAAGAAGATACAGGTATGTTTTTTTAAATAACACTGTAAAAAGGTATACTAGTACTTGACTAGTAGAGCGGGCTATTTTCCGCAACTAGGCCGTAGGCGTTTCGTGTGGTCGTGTGTTAAAAAGATAGAAAATTATTTATTGCACTTTAAAGTAGTGTACAGGCAACGTAGTGCATAGCTTTCTCTAAAAATGAAAATAGCATTCTCTACCAGCTAACCTAAAAGTCAGCTAACGGTATGACTGAGATAAATCAATCTCGGATTCAAATATACATTTCTGTAAATTGAGAAAGTATTTTAACTCAGAATCTTTGTTCGTTATAATAATCGCTAGAGCTGGATTTGAACCGGTTACATTTTCCATCCCATTACGTCGTTACAATGCTTGCGATGTCGGCGTGAAATTCCATCGTCAAACTATGTAGTACGATTAAGTTATGCAGGTATTGAAACCTACATGCTTAGCTACAAAGTTAGACCTGATCTAACAGCAACGGTTTTTTTGATATTAAACAAAATAACATATCTAAATTTTGTAAAATTTTTGTTTTAACAAGGATACAAAAATTGAATTAGTCTTAAGAATATTTCGCCTTCTTTTAATATCTTTAATTATAATGAACTTTATTGCTCTAGAAATTATTGATCTTTGTCTGAAACAGAATAGAATATATATGCCTATTTTGTGATTTGAAGTGAATGTGTTGTCAAATCGTGATAAGTAATATCTAACTTTATAAAAGCTTTATGTTTATTTCAATTAAAAAGTCTAAAAAGTTACATGTCTTTATAACTGCGTTATTTTTTTATAATATTTGAAAAACGTATCTACATGAAACGAATAAATTATTGCATGCCATTACAAAAGTTATTCATGGGAATCAAACCCACATCCTACATTAATAACCCCAACAATGCCATGAGGCGTTGGTTATCAGATGCGGTATGGAAAATCAATAGGCATGTTTGCATACAGCCTAGATAACTAATCTATGTGTGGCAACACTGCGGGCTTGACACGTAGCTACTGAGTTCTGACACCTGTCACAGTGGTAGTAGCTCTGCCTTCCATACTGTGGGTCGTGTGTTCGATCCCCAAGAAACAAACGTATTATGTTTAAATAAAAACTATATTCACAAACAAACTTACTACTAGAGACTATTACAGTATTTACAAGATGTACATAAGCTTATAAAATATATAAAAAAACTGTCTCAACTGATCCAAATCGGTACCAATCGGAAGCTTACCAAAGATACTGCATTGCCGCATAAAAAAATAACTAAAACTTGGTTTTGACAAAAATTGTTAAAATATAAATCTTAGTCAGACTATGCACTTATTTGAATTCGACATTGCAGTCTTAATGTTTAAGTTTTATAATATGAGAAGTCTTAGTTTTATAATTTACCACACAAATAATATTTCCTATAAGATTCAGAATAAGTTTTCTAACTACTAACTTTGCTAGCTACGCAAACATGACGTCAAGGATAATGTCAAAATTTCATAGCAGAAAAACGTAGAATAATATTGAATTTTATGTGAAATATCTTTCAAACAATATTTGTAACAACAAATATTTCTATCGCTTCCTACTGACGCAAACCAGCTATTTTATGCGAATTTCCTTGAAAAATGCAGATCTAACCCGATGGTTCCCCCACGTCACCGAAACCTACTTTCCCGTGGACATTAGTAGAACAAAGTTACAAAATTATCGTGATGCTAAAAATTTTTTGCTGGTTTTATCTACATCTTCTTCTTTTTCTTCTTCCTGCCCTTATCCCACTAGATGGGGTCGGCAAAATATGTTATTTTCTTCCATTCTCCTATATCAGCCGTCATCTTAGTATTCACTCCTTTCACAAGTAAGTATGTATAAGTTATTATTTTTTTATTTTTTTTATTTAACCTATTGTGTCCCACTGCAGGGCAAAGGTCTCCCCAAACTCTTCCATTTATCTCGATCTTTATGTTATTATTATAAAGTTATTTATTCAATAAAATCACAAGGATCATTTAGAATCGCCTTACATAGGTACTAGGTGATTCTAGGTGCCAGTTCCACGCGACCAGAGCCTAGAAGAACGGGCAAGAAACTTACGGCCTGGTTCCTACTGTTTTTTTATATGATCCTTCTTACAAAGAATTACTATTAAACGAAATTAAGTACTGAAGTTCCAGTGCAGTGTCAATTTAACTTAGTAATAATACCTACACATAATATACAATCATGTCAGGGACATAATAATGAGTTAAAAAATAGAATAAAAGAATCACACTTCACTTCACTCGTCGTATTCGCGCCTTCGCGCGTCGCATTTCATGTAGTAATAATATATATATAAGTAGGTACCTAAACTTATCGATCGTATTAAATATGTTATCAATCGTCTTCTTGGTAAACAAAGATTATTATTTCTTTATTATTTGATAGTAACTCAAACAGATCAGATTTCGTTCTAGTTTTACAAAACATTTAAGAATTACGATGTTCTTCAAGACAGCAAATAAAAATATATCCTCTCACAGATACCATAACTACTCAATAAGGTACACAATTTCCGGTTAATTCACGTTAGGGTGGGTAAATCAAATATTATGCGTCCTGGGAGATTGGTCCTACAGATGTTGGCAACATTCAATGTTCATTTTTGTGACAACCTTGAAATATAAACAGAATACTTGCCAAAGCAAACTCAGCCTTATTTCTGCATCATAAGGGATGATTTTCCTTAGCCAGTGTGTCCAATATTTTCCAACTAGTTGCATAGGACCGGATATAGGAAATTTATTTGATTTTGAACTTCGAATAAGCTCTTCAGTTTTATTGGTTCAGCTTGTATATTACTGTAATGTTTACGTAGTATTTGCTTGATTTTATCGTATTAAAAAAAATACTGTTTGTACATGCGGATTATTTTTTTCAAAAAACGTTAGACTGTGTCCGTAAAAAAATGTTGATTTGGGCCCGGATTGGGGCCTAATTGAAATTTTAATGAAAACAGTTCATCTAAGCAACAGCTAAGGTTCACCAACGTACGTATTTTGGGGTCATGATAAGCGGGTAGCCAAACACGTTCAACATTAAGATTGTGACTTAACCGCTGTCACACGAAGGGAAAAAATATGAGCGGTAAGCCGTTTACAGCGACACGAAGTTGCACACGCTACGTACACGTTATGTAGGTGAACCTTAGCTGCTGCTTATACGCTACAATTTAGCACGATCGGGGCCCTGAAATTCCTTTTTGTTCCATACAAAATTTGTGTTTAAGTTTTCTAGACTCGTTCGAGTAAAACTCAAACTACGGGCTCTGAAGTTGAACGTTTTGATAACGTCCAAACTTATACTAAACTCTACACTGCATTGAAGCTTTATTATAATTTCTTAGAAAGTTAAAACTACTTAGCGATAAGTTTTTGACGATTAAAAAGGATACCGTAAAAATCGCAGTAACTTACCTTTCAGAGCTACCAGCTGAGCTGTGACGCCTGTAAATTTTAATTTTCCACAAAGTTTCTCCCATTCCAGTTTTTTTTGACTTCGACTCTAGATATTTAAATATAGCTCTAAGTAATTCTTAATGAGATACAGAATATATAATCAAGTAGATATACCCTTTAAGGCTTCTTCTCTTTGTATCAATTTTCATAAATATCGTATTTCGTAACACGAAAATTAATTAATAAAACCTTTCTATCTATTGTTATATTTTTTAGTAATTTAATACATCTCCATCTATATCATAAATTATAAATCGTAATTCTCATAAGCACGTAATTTTTTATTTTGTTATTTAGATTAATTTTATAAATTAACGATTTCGCAGGCCACGTTTTTTTTTAGGCTTAAAGAAACTTTATTCTCAAGAAAGAATTACAAATTCACTTATATGAGAACTTATAGTCTAGATTAGTACGTACAGTGCATTGTTTTTCTTCTTATTCACAATGTAATCTAAAATACAAACATCTAAAGAATAAATAAATGAGGGTAGGCTGGTTTTTACGAACACTATTGTGTAGTTGTGTTTTAGTTGTGTTCGGTGTGTTGGCCGTGAAAAGTACATCTTAGCTAATTTCAGATTCGTTTGAAAGCTAAATTTATATCTTGCAAAAACTTATATAAGTAGTATCTATAGATAAGTTATTCTCGTGACATGATTAGAAGGATTATGAAAGTTATCGGTACTTTACAACATTACTTTTTTTTTTATTTATTTGCTCTTCGGAGCAGGCTAAAGTTTTAGAACCATACCGCCTAGTCTTACGTATGTTTTTCTCTTAAATTAGTTTATTTTCTTTATTATTTTATTTATTATATTATTTCCCGCCATCTTGGAGATGGCGGGAATCCTTCACAACATTACTGGGCCAATACAATTAAATGATAGAATAAACCAATGGCCTATCTTGTATAAAAAAGTTGTAAATATTATTCTTCCTCGGCTAATATAATTGCAAATACTTTGTTATGACTTTAGTTTTTATTGCTGTAATAATGTGGGTGGGTCAGACGGGATCAAAGATAATGTGTTTTTATTTTGATACCGTGATTCACAATATAAGTACATGTCTGTTCGATGTTCGTCTATTCTGAATACTAACATTACACACGATCTATTTATACCTACTTACTGGATAATTTATAATTGTTCAAGATTTTTGTAAGATATTTTTATACAAATATTTATTCCGGGTGTTCTGGGGATTTTATATGTATAAAAAATATCTATCTATGTAATGTATTGTATTAAGTATGTCAGTCTTCTAGTACCCAACATAAGCTCTGCGTAGCTTGGGGCTAGATGTTATTGTGTAAATTGTCCAGCATTATTTATTTCATTTATTATACCACTAAAAAACTGAATTTACACATGCCATTGCAAATTTTGTTTGATTGATTATTTGTATTGTTTGGGCCTTTAATGTCTGGACATGCCTTTGACTAGCCTCATTAGAAAGCTCAGCTCTAGCCCACAAGGTATCAAGATCTGGGAGAATATCTATCACTTGAGATGTAAGTAAATAAATTTATTCACGGACATTTCACACATCACACTCTAGTCCCAAACTAAGCAAAGCTTGTACTATGGGAACTAAATTGCTGATAGAATACCAATATACATTTTTCTTTTTAAATACCTAACATACATAGCTCTAATCTAGGTTCACTGAAAGCCGTAGGATAGTATGATCTGAAACATGGCAGGTCGCCAACGTCAACTCTACTGACAAATAAACACGTATTTTCTATGGTTATCTGTCTGTCACGTTGACATGACATAACGAAGTGTCATTTTGATGAGGACTCGTAAATATGGATATTTTGGACGTTTAATGACTTTTATTATTGACATTGAATGAAGCTTATTTTCTGAAATCGTTAATATATAAAATTAATCTAAATAACATTACTTATTAAAAAAAAACATACAACTGATTTTTTAGGTGTTAAATAAATGAATGTTCGCGGGCATCACACTCAGTCAAAAAAAAAGTCAAAAGTCCCAAACTCAGCAAAGCTACTTTGGGAACTAGATTGTTGTATTGATATTCAAATCATTCTATTTCAAACCACAGAAGTCGTTCTTTATTAAATTCTAATTAAATCGAACTCATAAATTAATCATGAAATCGATTATATTTTTTTATTATCGATATAATCTGTACATGTGAAAATACTATTGGGTTATATGTACAACTATAAAAATGCTAAGCCGCAACCTAATTACGATCGATTGAAAATTAATTTGTCAATTACTATAATCATTGTTTACTGTGATGTGACTGTGGTATCTTTGACTTGGCATCTATTATTGTGAACACGCCATTTTTTTATATCCAACTAGATTGCGATATTTTTAAAAGTACTTACTTAAAGAAATAAAAAAATTAAAAATCCAGTATTAGAAATTTGTTTAAGTACCTAGTGTATTCTACAAACGAAGCGCTATCATTTGATATCCATATTGAAGAAATAGTGAAAAAATATAACATACGTAATTTTGTAGCGGCAGCCATCTTGATTTACATGAAACATTGAAATCGGTTCTTCCGTTCGGGAGCTACAATGTCACAGACATACACTGACACCGTGCCAATATAAAATCTCAACTTAATCAAATAGTCCCAATCGAAGCACAACAGTATGGGAATTTAAAAACCGATATATTATTTTTGTAAATATATATCTACACATAAACAGAGTAATTGTTGTGGTAAATCGAACCCGCGACAGCGGCAAATGTTAATACCAACTGCGCTGTGACATCTGTCAAGTTAGAACAATACCATACCTACTGATATTACGCCTAAGAGGACAGATGATTAGGGCGGTAAAATAGCTTCGTACGCTGACGGGAAAAATTGTGAATCGATAGAAAAGTTCCGCTGTTTAAGGAAGTAAATATATATTATTCACCCTGTATAACTCAATTTTCCTCAAGAAAATCAACAATCAATAAAATCGCACGGTGGGTCGTTATCGTGCTACGTCAGATCGCGTGCAGATAACATTGACAAGGCCTGCCGTACGATTAGTTTTTGCTGCGAACCGAGACAATAGGTACTAGTATGTTTTTGTGAAGTGAGAAATGAGGTCCAGATGATGTTTCGTCATAGCAAAATGCGACGAAGTAAGTGGTTTTATTTTACTACTCTTTTATATAGCCGCACTAATAATAATAATTAAGTAACATATTCAAGGACACATCACACTCTAGTCCCACACTCTAGTTATGTGCCTTGCCCCGGTGCCGGCGGCAACCTAGTTTTAAGTTTTTTTTAATATATGTATATTGTATAAAACTTTTATCTTAGATTTTAAATAATAAATGTGTGAATAATTAAGTTAAAAGTAATGAATATGTTTATTGTCATTTTCTTTGAGGATAGTTTACACAACTCTAGTCGTTTAGAAAAGCTAATAGGAATTTGATAGCTGATAGAAAATGTGTTATGACCTCATAAGAACTCTCTTAAGTTCATGCGATTTTGTGTCCTATCTTAAGGACCCAAAGACTATTTTTCTCTAGTAGTTTTTAGACTAATTTAAATAATTACAAATTAACTGTCATGTCAACCCTTTCCATTCTACGGGTTCGTTGACTTTTATGCCGTCGTTTTAAGGTTCATTATTAATTAAATTTTGGCTTATCAAGCGTTTTTGTTTAATTCGTAGAAATATAACTGCTGAACGTGAATTTTAAACAAAAATGTACACAATATTATTATTAAAATGCAAGCAATTTTACATTACCCGATTCGTCAAATAATGCTATTTCTATTTGAATTGGAATGGTATTCGCTGTTAATGAATTCATGAATGAGATTTTTTTTTAAACTTATATTGAATACAGTTGCAAATTGCAAGTAAAAAAAAATTATGGAACCTCGGCTACAATTTGTCACCCTATTTCTAATTGTAAGACCCACGGTTTTAGCAAAATAAAATCGCAAATAAGTACTGCGCAAAACTCTGAATATTCGTGCACTGACAAAATGTGAAAAATAGAGGAGTTGTTCTCACTTTATCTTATCCACTAAGTAGGCTCATAAATTAGAATACTATCTTATCAACCTCGTGTTTTATGATCTATGACCTAAGCTTATTGCTATAAGGTCCTTATTAGCATACCCAGTCATTTGGAAACTACGTCATGATTTTGGCAATACTTACCTCAATTTGGACAGAAGTTTTTGGTAAATAGTTTATTCAAAAATGAGGTTTTATCAGGAAGAAAGTATTCAAAAGTAGGGTTTTATAAGAAAGAAAATACAGTAGGTACCAAGAATAAATATTTATACTCATCACGCAAATATTGGTGGGAATCGAACCCACGTCACACAGCATGGAAGCAGAGCTTCTACCCACCGAGCTGTGACGCCTGTCCATATGTTTATAGTATTATTATAGATATAAATATCAAAGTTTTAATATCGGAAGTTAGCTGTCAGATAAAGTGAATAAATTATTCTAGATTTAAATAAAGGTACTCAGTGACGTAAAACAATGGCTTTATTACGTCTGCAAAGCGTAAATTACCGGAAACGTGTCACAAAGGGTTGGAAATCCAACGATTTAATTTCGCATTTTTCTTCTTTGCACGCTACAGTAGCTCTACCATGAGTTTTTACTATACCTACTATACTCGCTAGCGTCTGTAGTTAAAAAAATGTATGAAGATTTGTACAGCGCCTCTAGCGGATAGTTGGGTACTAAAATTCGTAATATGTACTAATATTGACGTAACTACTGTAGTAAAGTCAGGCGTTTTTACTGTGACAACTCATGGTAGAGGTACAGAACGTCAAAAGATAAGTTTTTCAAGGCATATTAGAACGCAATCAAAACTTATTAATGAAGACGCAGTCTGATGTAAAACTGTCAAAAAAATCTGGCCAAGTATGAGTTTACTCGCGCACTCGCCAACTTATACATTTTTTTGTTCATTTTATAAATTGTTGTAACAGCGGTAATAGAAATACATCATCTGTGAAAATGTCAACTCTCTAACGTTATCACGGTTTATGACAGACGGAGGACAGATAGACAAACATACAGATATACAGACATATTTAAACTGCTGTAGTTTAAATAATAGGATACCGTTTTACCCTTTGGGTACGGAACCCCTAAAAACTAATGTTACCTATGTAGATATATACTATTTTTTCTATAATATTTATCACCAGTCTTCAAAAATAAAGTAAGGTATATACTTTTCTATTATATTAAACGTATATCCAAAACAATAACATCAAGTTAAAACATGGCATCTCGATTATATTCGCCTGACTTTACCTCGGGAATTAGTTCCGCTAATCTTTCATTCTCTTATGATATACACAAAATAATAAATTTGAATATGTCTTAATACAACAATAATAGTAACCTTCACGTTAGATGCGGTTTAAGTTTATTATTTTTAAGATGTGCTGTAAAAACGTATTTTATGGTGTTTATTATTACAGATACTTACCTTTAGCCATGGACTAATTGATTGTAAAATACCGAAGGGCCTTCAATAATCTATTGTTTCTAGTAAAAAATATCATGATCTATGTTAACAATTTATAGATATTTAACTACATACTTAGTTCTAGTATTTACTTACGGCCGGTTTCTCGAACGATGATAGAATAGAATAGAATAGAAAACTCTTTATTGGTACACCAAAAATAAAATTACAGGTAAAAAAACAAAGAAACATAAATGGTTACACAATGGGCGGCCTTATCGCTGAAAGCGATCTCTTCCAGGCAACCGAAATGATGATCAACGAAAACATCAAATAATTACTATGTGTCAAACTCGGATCAATCGTGATTTGGGTTTCCAGAAACCGGCCGTTAGTGTATGCTATCTAGCTCACCAATTACATATAATTTTAAGAACGTGAGAGGTGTCAAAAGACACCCGAATGGAACGAAGTTCTTAATTTAATAACTGGCTTGCTTTCTATGAGCGAGTGAGAGAGTGAAGGACAGAGAAACACGCGCATGCCGCACGGCTTACAACTATAGTAAAAAGTGTCGTTACAACTTTTGGTCTTATTTTTTCCGTCTAGCCAAAACTTCGTTCCAAAACTTTTTCTTGCGTGTCAATGGAGTACACAAACAACCTTATACCAAGTTCGTATAGAATTTAAAAACTTTAATGTTTGAACTACTTGAGTTACCTTAAGGTCTGCGTAGACAGGGACGGCATGGCAAGGAATTTTAATTTTTACTAATGGACATTCAACCGTACTGTTACAGAAATACGACATAAATATGCCGTTCCGTTCACGTTCAATGCCACGGCATCATTTTAAAGCATAGCATTTTAAAATCCCTTGCCATGCCGTCCCGGTCTGCGCAGGCCCTTATTGTTTTTTTTTACTATGATCAATTAGTCTTTCCGCAACCACGACTTTTGCGGCGTAGTCGAAACGCCGGGAAAAATACCAATATGGTACGCGATAAAACATAATTTTACTAAATATGAGCTCTGATCGATGAAGTTTAAAACAATTTACTTCATAGGTACAAGTTATGTATCAAAGTCTCCGTTTCATTTGTCCCGAGATTAAGATTTGTAAAGGACTAATCGATTCGGTCCTATCATGAATTGATCGCTCCACAGAATGAGAGGCCCCGTGACGGTAAAGGAAAGATCTTATTGAAACCTGGCTCATCAACTAATCTATCCTTTGTGACCCGTTACCTGTTACTACCTATATCCTATATCAAAAAGGGATAATCTTAGAGCCAAATAAAATGAAATGGAGTGGAATACTATTCAGAAACTGTATAACTATTAGCAGGCACAGCTCAGTTGATAGTAGCTCTGCCTTCCATGCTGTGGGTTCGATTCCCACCCAGAACAAATATTTATGTTATTATGTATTTTGTGTATGTATACTTATATAAAAAAAATGAATATATAAGTATTCTATCAGTTGTCTAGTCCCCATAGTACAAACTTTGCTTAGTTTGGGACTAGAGTGTGATGTGTGAAATGTCCATGTATGTTTATTTATTTATTTTCAATAACAAGCATAATGAACACTTAATAAAAATCAACTAAAAATCGAACATTCAATAATGCTAAAGTGCACTTATTATCGTACAAAATCTGTATTATATAAAGAGGTGAATTACCATGTAAGTCACAAAAATAGTTTATATATCGGTCACGATAAATTTTTCATGAATTTCCAACTTTATTACAAGGAACATAAGGTTTTCATTGAAAGGCTTTAATTGAAACGTTTCGTTCGTTTTGGCGATTGAGTTTTGTGCACGTGTGGTGAGTGTAGAATAAATAATAGTGTAACACATCAATCTTTCAAAAATTAAAATAATAAAATATACAAAATTAAATAAAATGTATATAAGTAACAAAAATTACCAAAATATTTTACATATGCACACAGTAGACATTTGAAGTTAGCACATTTTGCACATACCGACTTGGCACGCCGTTTGGCACGCGAAAAGGAACATGTCACTTATGTTTAAGCACTTTCTGTAGTTTCAATGTGTGTGAGTGAACCTTTTTTTAATATCAATATTAAGTTTAAAGCCAAAGGTACAAAGTTCAATTTGCTATACAATTGAGTTAGTAGTGACTGAGGCCCGTTGAAGGCAGGCAAGTCGACGCGATCACTCTAATTGGGATCTTGTATCTACACAAGTATCTCTCAGTCAACAACGGGTCTTTGGGCGACTTACACGCCTCATTCCACCCGACAAAAATAAACCTTAAGCAAACGCGATAAAGTTTACTTTCGTAGACCGTTCAAATATTTACAAAGTTGCTTAAGTAATTACTGTGTGTGAGGTATTCGGAGTAATCAACAAGTGAACTTAAATACTAATTCATTTATGCAAATTGTGTTTTATTGGACTGTGTTGTGGTTTTGGGTTCAGGGTGATGATTATAAACAAATGTGACAATCGTAAACGTATAAAAACGGTAGCTTATTCGATACACTGCTCGGTGATTCTGCAACGATCGGGATTCGAGTGAACAGTGAAGCGCAGTGTAACTCGAAACCTTTCGGTTTACGTAACGCGGCGACTGTCAGATTTATTTGTGATTGCCCCCGTAAAATAAGTAATCAATCATGAAACACTGGCCAGGATTTTAATCAATTCGATAAAACAACATGGATTCTATTTTCTACAAAATTTTAAAAGTATATAAAACACCGTCGATTAAGCCAAAAAAATCGGAAGAAATTATATAAACCTGTATATTTAATTCATAAATAATGAAATATTTACATGGTTTACTCTACAATTTTTGATACTTATATATTTTTTAGAGTCTTTATCTTTTTTTCCTTTTGTACTACACAGGTACCCAATTACTAATTACATACCAATATTATACTAATTATATAGTGTTATAGATATATTTATGTTATTACCATGATATATTTTGTAGGTTATTAACTTAACTGGGACTAATCACTAGTTAGCAAAAATATTTCATTTCATTTCAGGTTTACGTTACGCATTACAAGCAAAAACAACTTATGTTTATGCATTTATAGCAAAAATAAGTTATTTTATTGGCTTTATGAAATAACTATTAACACGCGCATTAAAAAACGATTAATTTACAACCTTCCCAATTCGTATTTTATTCGATTTAAAGGTTTATCGATTGAGCAATCGGCAATCGAAATGAGATGAGTCGATAACTCCTTTTAGGGCTGGGAATATATAAATTGAAAGTTTAATTATCTGTATATGGGTTAAGTGGACGTTTTTAACAACTTATTGCTCGATAAGTTTTATTACTCTAGCTTTTGTTTTTTGGGAAATATATTTTTTGAGTATTCTGAATATTTAAAACAAACTACTTAAACTAAGAGACAACGGTTGTAATAGCAGTAAAAAACATACTCTAGTAGATGTTTTTTTAACTACTTAGTCTTAAATAATCACATTTGAGTTTATTTTTTTATTTAAGTCTAAACCAAAACTAAATAACAAAAAAATAAGTCACATTATCACGTGACGCAGAGTTACGTTATTTTTATTTCCTCACTATAATTTGTTAAAAATAACAACTAGATAAGGACAAACAACATAACACAATTAAAATGTCTTACATATACATACATTACATTTCTTTTAATACATTTAATTCGTAGTGACACATAGACCTCAGAGAAAGAGATAATAATATAATTAATTATATATATCATTATGATCAATCACAAGACACCTTGATTTCTTTGTGAATGTAAAACTGGCACAGTTATTGAAATAATGACAGATATAAAAAAGTTGCTAATCAATTTTGAACTTTCACTATAATAACAACTAATATCATAATATTTGAAACTATCACGGTTTTGAACATAGTTTTCATTGTAAACGGGATATTTACCATGATTTGTGAGTTTGATTATTTCCCGATATTTCGGCACAGTTGCATGCGCCATGATCGTGATCAGTTCGACCCGTGATCATGGCGCATGCAACTGTGCCGAAATTTCGGGAAATAATCAAACTCACAAATCATGGTAAATATCCCGTTTACAATGAAAACTAACTAATATCATAATTCTGTGTATCTCTAAATAAGGCATAGTATTAGTACATATTAGTGTACATGAGTCATTGAACAGCTGTTCATTTGCGAAAGATTGATGCAACTGTGAATAAATCAAGTTTTTTAATTAGTATACAAAATAATGAATAAAAATATTTCAATAATTGAATCAAACGCGATAAAATCCGCGGTTGTAGTTTGATTTTAAATTACCTTAAACAAAGTGTGTTGACTTGACTGAGAGGTATTTCCACATTGGCAGAATTGCCTGTCATATTGAGGGGTAGAAGCCACATAAAAAAGAAGCAGAAGTATTTGCAATCATTTGACAGGCGTCACAGCTCGTAGTAGCTTTGTCTGTCATGTGGGTCATTGGTTTCATACCCTAGGACAGGGGTCACCAAATGGCGGACCGCGGTCCGCATACGGACCGCCGACCCATTGTATGCGGACCGAAAAATATATATCCCACGCAGTATTTTTGTTGTCGTTAATTTGAAAAATTCCGGGCGAAGTAACGAGTAATGTCAATAATTTGCACCAATTCCACTCCAAACATCAAACAGATAATCAACAATAAAAAATGACACTTTTCTCATTGATATGTAAATAATAATACTTAACTTTGTTTAATATATTTTTTTTTATATAATGAGCGGACCGCGGAGGTCATTTTATTTCTTAAAACGGACCCCGAGCGAAACTAATTGGTGACCCCTGCCCTAGGACAAAAATTTTGTGATGGCAAACACTGATCTTCTGTACCTAGGTATAAATACGTATTATTGTATGTATTACATAAAAGTCAGCAATAAATCAAAGATCTAGTTTATATTGTATATCTTTGTTTAGTTTGGGACTACACAACTTTGTGTCATTCCATGAACTTTTATTATTTTGTCTTATTAAGACAAAAAAAGTTTTGCTATCTATAGATCGTTTGCAACGGTCTGTAGATACCTCAACTGTGTCTATAATTTTATACATTATATATGTAGTACATTTTTTAAATACTATAATAGCCGTAACTTTGTGAAGAATAAAGTTAATTTGTAATCAAGACTAATAAAGTTTCCTAAATCTTTAGTAGCCCAATCAATATTAGACGAGGGCGCCACCTCTAATGCGCGTGGAGGCTTATACTTGCGTAAGTCATGTAGAGTGGAGATATCGAATGATTTATAGTGCCCACCTGGCCTTAGTGGCTATTAAAGGCTATTAAACTTTAACTTGTGTAACTGTAAGTTACCGGTTTTAGTAGAAAAACACTTTCATTTGCTAGACAACTTGATAGCAATCGGCGCTTTCAAGTTTTACTTCATTTGTAAACACTTTCTTTCGAAAAAACTTACAATTTAGGTATCTTAAAATCCAAATTATATCATCACTTTCTATCTATTCAAATTTCTCAACAAAATTGAGCAATATATTAAGTATATGTATGTATGTATGTAAATATTAATATGTAGGTATGTTATTAATTTAGGTTATATATTTGGTATAGGTATAATATTATAAGTATGTTGTTTATTTATTTATTTTTCTTTTCCTATTTTATCTTCTTCAAGCACTACCATTAATTTCCACACTACACAAGGGTTAGCTGGAAGAAAATGCTTTTTAGCATTAAGCTCGCCTATGTACATTTGTTTTATTACGTGCAATAAAGTATTTTCAAATCAAATAAATATTTCTGTCATATACATTTACATTTGTTTATAGACAGAAGCATTGTATAGCCCAATAGACCTGATTTCAGGAAACTCTCAAGCGTTGAACAGGTAAAAAAGCCCGATAGAATCAAAATATGACGTCAAAAGTTCAGATGCAGGCCGTAGAGAATTTTACAACCACAATTTTCAACTCGATTTAAATAAATAAATAATGCTAGACAATCCACACAACATCATCTAGCCCCAAGCTAAGCTGAGCTTGTGTTATGGGTACTAGAAGACTGACATACTTAATACAATATATTACATAGATATTTTTTATTATACATATGAAATACCCAGAACACCTGGAATAAATATTTGCAGGTCGTACAACATTTTATCCCAAGGCGTTAATCGAACCCGCAACCTCCGCGTCGCAGGCGGACCTTCGCCCGCCGTGCCACATCGGTCGTCATTTTAGATTTTAGATTTGTTTAGCTAAACCCGATATACACACGAGAGAGGTTTAGTCAATTATTCAAATAAAAGTTCGTTTATGTATAAAAACGTAGCAAATTCTTAGGACAGTCAGTTATATGTATAACCAGTCAACGTCCTACTGACGACATCCGATTCCATGCTATGACGTGAAGCGCAGACACCCACATAGCAGAAATGTCACTGCGCCGACTGTCATTGCGACGTCACAATCGTAGCTTCTTACCCCCTAAAAAGTTAGCGTTGACTTTATGTCGTCATTACGTATGCTAATCAATACATCAAGTCTGCGCTAACTTTTTATAAGATAGACCGTTATTAACCTTTAGTAATTTAACAAGCTTTACAGCTCAGTTGGTAGCTCTGCCTTCCATGCTGTGGGTCGTGGGTTGGATTCCCACCCAGAGCAAATGTTTGTGTGATGAACATAAATATTTGTTCTGTGTCTGGGTGTGTCTATGTATTCTATGTAATTAGGTTTTTACAAAAAAAATGTAAGTATATAAGTATTCTATCAGCAATCTAGTTCCCATAGTACAAGCTCTGCTTAGTTTGGGACTAGTGTGAAGTGTGAAATGTCCGTGAATAATTATTTATTATCTAATAGTCTAGTGTATTTCAACCTTTTTCATAACGTGTAGGCCGTATCGTCACTTGACATCGTGTGATTGCGGTCAAGCGTTTGCCTATAATATATTTAAAAAAAAGGAACCCCGTAAGAGATAATGCGAACCCCTGCTGCTAAATCATAGAATTTTACTAAAAACTTCAGTTTTCTAATTTTAGTAATTAGTGTTTTGTACTAAAGTCGAATAAATCATGAATTTAATATGGCGTTTTCATTAATTGGAGGCTATCATATAAAAACAGGTATATTCAAAACACTTTGTACAAATTGCTTAATTAAAATTATATTCAATTAAAATATGTAGGTATCAAATTATAATTTTGTAAGCCGACCTCAATAGTTTATCATGATTAATTATATTAATTAGTGGAGTGGTGACCGAGGTCAAGTGAGACCGTACAGGTTTGATTCCCGTGATGGGACAGATCTCAAATATTCGCTTGTTCAGCATTTCAGCAACGCGCACACCGAACGGCTTACAACTATAATCAAAAAATTTTTAAAAAAATATACATATATATATATTATCTATAGCATACAAATGAAGACCAAAAGTGGTAACACGTTACAACTTTTGAGTTATTTTTTTCCGTCTAGTTCCCATTCGCAACCCGCGATAAGGAACTTAAAAACCAAAAACAAAACATAAAGGAATGTATTTATAATATATGTATATGTTCATCAAGTAATCCACAATATAACCCTACGGACAAACTACTATTTTATATAATTTGATATTATCGATTTTATGATCACAAGTGTGCTCCATGCCTTCTCACTCTCACAAAGTGTTACTACTGTATCAAGTCACATTATACTGTGATAACTAGCAGCCTTGTGTTAATTTTACATAATATATTACTCAATACTTAGACACAGTAACTGCGTCAGCCAAGTCCAAATAGAAAATAAATGGAAAAAAAACGCACTGTGTGCTTAGATTTTTTGCCTACATTTTATTGATTATGTTTTACGTTTATTATCTATTGTAAGTGTTAGGTTTTTTTTTAAACAAGCTAAGTCTATGTTAGGTGGTAATTTACTTTATCTTCTTCTTCTTATCGTGTCGATGCTACAACTGTAGGTATTCTGTTGTAGCATCGTGTTGGAAAGATTAGCCAGACTAGACACTGCTTTACCGTGCCTAGCTGTTACCGGTGTGCGCCACGAGGAGGCTCTTACTTTATATATATTAGATATAATGCGTCATACGGTTAACACACCCTCTGAGGACGTGATTAGTGAGGCTTTGCGCTACGTCCATCATTCTGACGCTTAGATGACCTTTCCGATTCATAAATAAATAGTTGTGAATCGGAAAATGTTTTTTTTTCTCTATGTTTTTGCTATTTTTATTTTTATATTAGCAAGTAATATAATGAAGAATTGTAGTAGTTCTGAATACACAAAGCTTACTAGACAACTATCATTCTTGCTATTTTGGCTAAAAAACTAAGGATTGACGTATTTTATACCACAAATTCACTGTTTTTGTTAAAATTTTAATAGGTACCAATAAAGTCGTTTTTGCTTTATTTACATGTAATAAGAAACCTTTTTTTGTAGTAGATTGAGGTTGTTATACCTACATACAGCGTTTCCGGGTTCATATTCAAATATTTGATTCCATTTAAAAAAAAAACTAATTCGGAACTAAGAGCGTAAATAAGCAACCAAGAAATTTTCATTCAAGAAAGCTACAAACCAAATTAAAAAAAAATATAAATGGTAATTGACCAGGCAACCTCGCCAAAATCCCTTCCAGTTTGCTACCATAACTTTTGTATACACTTCGTCCTAAATTCACCCCCCTTCGATCAACTGTCTCGACTCGACTTGACGGCCATTACCCAACAAACCGCTCTATACAATATACCATACTCTACCACCTTAGAAAGTATCACATAGCTTTTATTACACAAGCTTAAAGACCAAAATCGAACAACCAACTATTTTCCAATAGCAACGTCTAATATGTTTCATCTATTCTACTATGCTGTTTACACTCGTCCGTCCACGATCGCCATTTAATTAATTCGATATTTGAACGCGGCAAGGAGCTGTCATTGCTTCGATTGCTTTATTTTTAATTTAGAAATTGAATGGGTTCTTTTCGGCCAGTGTTTTATTTTTTTTATTTCGTTTGTTTTTATGTTCGGTCAGTGCTTTATTTTTTTATTTCGTTTGTTTTTGTGTTCGGCCAGTGTTTCTTGATAAACTATGCTAACATGTTTACAAACATGTTAATTTTGTGAAAGTGCCAAATCCACATGTGATCGGATAAATGCAGTGCGCGTGTCACTTTTAGAAGTTTAGGTCGTAATGGAAAGCAGGATAAATATGTAAATTAAAAATGTTAGCTGGTCAAGAAGCCAGCATAGAATTAGTGCAAAGATGGCTCCAAAGACGAAGCAGCGATGGTGCAGATTCAGGTGACTAAAACCTTATTTGAGAATCTATAACTAAATAAAAAAAAAGAAAAAAAGAATAAAGATCGTATATATTTTTGTATATCCAATCTCAATAATAAAGGAAAAGTTTCTATATCTGTTACATAACCGTCTTGTTAGGCTCTTGATAACTTTTGAGATGCAAACCAGGATTATCCGTACAGCCAACGACAAAAGTGAAATTAAATAAATAAAAAATAAAAATATGAAAGTGCCTATATAGGTACTTATTTGGTTTAAAATTTTGTGCTGAAGCTTTTCTTTCTATCTGTTTCTTCATTAGTAGTTATCTAATTAGAACTAAGAACGGGCAAGAAACTTACGGCCTGGTTCCTACCGTTTTTTTATATGATCCTTCTTACAAAGAATTACTATTAGGTAAGTAAATATTGAAGTTCCAGTGCGGTGTCAGTTTAACTTAGTAACGTTTAAATGCAACATAGTGAGAAACAAAAATACTCATGATAAAACTGAATGCTTCAACTCTATCGTAGTGTATTTTTTTTATTTTCTATTTAATATCTCTTATAGATATTTATATCATTATGTGTGAAATGTCCATGAATATTAATTTTTTATTTGTTTTGTTAGTGTTATAAAAAGAAGAAACCATAGATAAAGTAAACGCTATAAATAGTGATGTCTCAGTTCTGTCAAGTCATACATCAAAAATCGCCTAATAATTAAGAATCAAACGAACTTACCTTGTGATGTTTGATGTCTAATTATACGAGCGTCTTGACCGAAGATGATTTTATTTACATGCCGCAGTACGCCAGATATTGATGTCCTTATATAACGTGATAAGGACAGCATTATCTGGCGTACTGCTGCATGTAAATAAAATCATCTTCGGGAGAGACGTGAAGTATAATAAGTACTAATTTTGTTGTTGACTGTCCCGATCTCAATTCCAGCAAATACAAATAACTTCGTTAAAGAAACTCGTCTAAAAAAGTCTTGTCCTTCGATTCTGAATATAATTCGAGTTGATTTTCTATTCATCGGTAACTTGCTCCTTTTGTCAATAGATTTTGATTACGAACTGGCTATAAATGGTAATTCTGATAAACCACATTGGTTTAGTATTCAAATATATCTTTTGTAAGGATAATGAATAATTGTTCTTATAGCTAGGCCCAGACACAGTCAATTTTTACTTAAATAATTTAAAATATTTAAATATATTCACGGACAATTCGTACATCACACTCTAGTCCCAAACTAAGCAAAGCTTGTATCTACTATGTGAACTAGATCGCTGATAGAATACTTAGATACGTTTCATTTTGTAAATACATTCGTAAAATAAATAGTAACACCCAGACACAGAACAAATATTTTTGTTCAACACGCAAACATTTGCTCTGGGTGGGAATTGAACTCACGACCCACAACATGGAAGGCAGGGACAACTGAGCTGTGACGCCTCTCATGACCAGACGCAGTTCGGATCCTTGTAACTAGTAGATGTGATTGTCAACTGTTTTTAAGTTTTTCTTTTTGTTCGTAGGCAGTGATTGTCAATTGTTTTAAGTATAGTTTTTTTTATGTTCGTTGGCAGTGATTGTCAATTGTTTTAAAGTTTTTTTTTTGTTCGTATGCAGTGATTTTCAATTGTTTTAATGTTTTTTTTTGTTTGCAGGCAGTTCAAGTGGATCTCCGGGCGCTCGCGCCGGCCGCCGTTCTTCGCTGGCACTGACTCCCGAAGACGAACCTCTCGTTGACGTCACCGTAAGTACCACTTCACCATGATCATATTTCAAATCTTAATTATCATCAGCGACTTTATTTTTATAAAAGTATAAGATATCGGGAAACATTTTTAACCTAAGCGAAATATATAACACTATCTAAAAGTAAACTTATCGCTATTTTTGGCTGAAAAGATTTTTTACGAAAACAAAAAAATTTTTACTAGAAACACATACATTTTCTTGAAATTGATTCTCTGATGACGTCATTCATACACAAACATAAACAATCATTAATAGGTAATACCTATTACTAAGAGAAATCTCAATAGTCTCAATACAGCAATAAATCTATTAAAAATATACTGCAGATTGAAAAAGAAAAAATCTGGAATCTTATAGTAATAAACCTGATAAAAATAAACATTTTGAAAATGAAAAACGTATGTTGACAAAGATGAGATATGAACCTTCATCTTCAAACGATTGCCTCACGATGTGTCTCTTTGAAAGCACACATCAACAGTGAATTGCCTCAAAGCAAAAACGCAACTTTGATAGGAGGTCACATAATGTGTCAAAATAGTTAATATAGGCTCATATTTCGGTTGTTCAAGGAAAACTCTAAAGTAGCCGGAAATACGCTATCCAGCAACAATATACTTTATTGCAAAGACTTTACGGGTAGTAATACCAAACAGAGAAAACTGCATAAAATTCTTTGCAAGCATTGCACCTACCTACTATAAAAACTCTAATTATTATAATTTATTTTTATTTATTTATTTCTCTCTTATTAACAACTAATGACAAAAAACTAACAAGTAACTTAGAGTACAATCTTATAAATTATCTAAGTACAAAGTTTCGAGAGCAGGTGCCCAAATAGGTCTAAGACCTGTATCTTGTGTGGAGAATTACTTATTCAGCGAATTACGACTATTACAGTATTTAAATTAACAATACAAAAAACCTGTGATTCTGTACAATAAATGCATGGAGGATTTCGAACAGTGGGTAATAGATACAAATTGTGTGTCACTTTGTCACACAACTGTCACTGTCGAGAATCAAATCGAATAAAATCGTTGAAATAAAAGTATAGTGACATCGGGATTTTATGGAACTCGTCCCCACTTCCTATTCACCACCATTTTCTCTTTAAAACAAATGAAAACCGACTTGACGATTGACTGACTTGGGATATTCAAAATAAACACTTGATACTGACAGAATTACTGGTCAGGCACAAAAAAAAAGAAGAAACACGGGCTTAAAATACCTACTTACTAATTGAACTAGTTCCGGGATACATATTATTATATGTAGAAGCTCACAAATAAAATGATTAGTAAAACATCATACAGTAGTAATTTTAAACAGGAATTTTGGGTTGACAACGTGATAAGAATCGTTATCTGAATCGATGACGTATATTTCAATATCTACCAAAAATCATGAGCATTGACGTAAAATAATAAACATGTCTCAATTTACTGATAAAGTTGAACAGTAAGTATAAACCTAGTAGCTAAGCTACATTATAAAGAGGTTTTTGAAGTGAAAACTTCTTTAGCGGCGCTGGGTGGGTAAAAACTTTCAAACTCGCGTCAGGGTCACGTGACGTCGAAAAAGCGTAAGATCTTATTTAATTTTTATACATTGCTCGTAAAACAAGAGACGACAAAAGAACACACTTGCGGTCACGCGACGTATGACTCAAACAATTAAATAGTGTTGTGGCGACATCGTACAAGGCGAGTACAAGGCGCTGCCAACACGCGGTGCGGTGCGGAGCGCGGGGGCGGAGGACCGAGAAGCGGCACTCGCGCGCCGGCAGCCGACAGACGCTCTGAGCACCCTCGCACGGGAAACACGTATCGCTCGCCGCGCGCGCATAACCAGATAGACGCTATTATATCGTACGAATCGTTTCGCCTAACTTGTATTTAACTGTATCGCTTCCATCTTATTGAAGTGAAAACTCAGTCAGGGTCACGTGACTCGTGACGTTCATCGAACGTGACGTTCATCATTCGTTGTCTTCGTCGTTGTGTCAATGTCAATGACATGACACAATCACAATGACACAGACACATTCGCGCTTGCGCGAATGTGTCTGTGTCATTGTGATTGTCATTGTCATTGTCGTTGTGTCGACATGACACAATCACACTGACACAGACACATTCGCGCTTGCGCGAATGTGTCTGTGTGTCTTCGTTGTCTTCGTCGACATGACACAATCACAATGTCATTGTGATTGTCATTGTCATTATGACGACTGTGGTTATATTTTTGAAGTGAAAACTTAAAAGTGAAAACACAGACACATTCGCGCTTGCGCGAATGTGTCATTGTCATTGTCATTGTCGTTGTGTCGACATGACACAATCACACTGACACAGACACATTCGCGCTTGCGCGAATGTTACACAATGACATGACACAATCACAATGACACAGACACATTCGCGCTTGCGCGAATGTGTCTGTGTCATTGTGATTGTCATTGTCATTATGACGACTGTGGTTATATTTTTGAAGTGAAAACTTAAAAGTGAAAACACATTCGCGCTTGCGCGAATGTGTCTGTGTCATTGTGATTGTCATTGTCATTATGACGACTGTGGTTATATTTTTGAAGTGAAAACTTAAAAGTGAAAACACAACGTTAATATTGAAGTTTTCACTTCTGCCGGCACTCCCGGAGTGCTACCATTTTTACGACATAAGTCTATGAGCGACATCACCGGAATAGCTTATTTAGCTATTTTTCTACATACTCCGTCTTTTTTCGACCTACGTCAAAATTGACTTAATCTCTGAAGAGCGAGAATTGGCCCCGACCTGAGATGCGTATTCGAGATTACTTCTGCTTCTGACCAGGGGCCCAATTCTCGCGCTTTAGAGATTCGACGAAATCGACGTAGGTCGATAAAAGATGGCGGATGTCGAAAAAATGCTAAATAAGCTATTCTCGTGATGTCGCTAACAGACTTATGTCGTAAGAAATCTTTAGACAAGCAACGAGTGGTCCCGAGCGTTAGAGATCGAATGTCGAAGGATAGCAGCCATTTTCTAAGGACAACTCTGCCTGTTTTGACAAGAAAAGTGGGTTGGTATCTACTCTCACTCTGTGTGTGATTCAGTTTCTGTTGGTTTCCTATTGTGGTGGGTCTTAGCAAATATTTTACGATGGTTGATGAATTTATCGTTGAGTTTTTAACGCTTTCCATCTCAAACAATTTTCGCCAATATCAAGTTGATATCAATAATATACATAACTTAATTAACTAAATAATATACTTATAGATTTAAATAAATTTATTTCCAGAAAAATATGTAACATCGAGTCAGTAAAAAGTTCACTTCACTTCTTCTTTTTTCAAAATGAGCTTGGTAGCATGCAACATGCACGTCAGATTCTAAGGTATTAATGTGCTGTCAAATGGTGAAGGAAAACATCCCCTACTATATAGGATCTGACGTCACAGAAGAATGCTGACGCGCACTCGCGTCTCCTGACTGAATTGCTTGACGGACCGTGAAGTCATGTCAAGCAAAAAAAAAAAGTAGCACTCCGGGAGTGCCGGCAGAAGTGAAAACTTCAATATTAACGTTGTGTTTTCACTTTTAAGTTTTCACTTCAAAAATATAACCACAGACGTCATAATGACAATGACAATCACAATGACACAGACACATTCGCGCAAGCGCCCTGTGCCGCCTAAACAGAGCACACTCAGGCACGGTAGAAAGAGTGGGAGATACTAGTTCCTCTCCCTTTCCCTAGATCTTACGCTTTTTATCAACGTCACGTGACCCTGACGCGAGTTTGAAAGTTTTTACCCACCCAGCGCCGCTAAAGAAGTTTTCACTTCAAAAAAGGAAAAAGAATAGGAAGGCAAGGTTTCTAGTGGTAGATAGATACAGCTGCTCTCTTACCTACTAACCAACTGTATAATTACCATACGATTATAATCTTTACGTAAGCATATTGTCATATCAGATAAAGTACAAGATCACTTGGCTGTAGATAATTACTCTGGTACCTACTTTGCGCAATATTACATTCATTAGTTATTGCTGTGTGTGACAGAAACAATTATTTGTAACCTAAAAAAGTGTATGAATAGGTTTCATAATGAGCGTTGACCTCTATCTACAACGTGAATTTATCCTTATAAGCCGAAAGGGACCACGGAGGCCACTCCGCAATACTGTGAACGAAGAATGAGTAGGTATTTAGTTATCACAATTTCAGTTACACTGCAAGATGACAGCGCCATTGCTACTCCAAAAATCACGATTCTTAGCTTTATTTTTGCTATAATCTAAACATTATTTTGTATATTTTTCGTAGTTTCAAAGCGTTCGTTTTTCATTACCTTTAAGCATGTTTCTTGATAAAAAAAAGCCACTGTATCAATCACAGCACTGCGTACTTACGCGCTACTCCTCATAATAAAATAATCCCCAAGTAATCAGTGCAAAGGTAAATTGATAAGTTATCAACAGCTTATCATTATTACGATAGGTATATGATAGTTTCAGTTTTAATTTGAATCGGGCATACGATCGTCGCGCGTTTTCTCTCACATGAAGCGAATAGTGAATGAGAGTGATTGAATGAATAAGTGGTTACTATTCTATGGTAGAGCATACTTTTCTCAAACACCGTTCAGTCTTGAAGTGCATTGATAAGTGTGATTGTGTGCGTAAACCTACCCACATAGAAACATATCCTTCGATGTGACGACTTATTGTGACGGATTGCAAAAGTGAATTCAAAATTTTTCAGTGTTTGCTAGTTTCGTGTTCATCATTTGATACAATGTACAAAACACACATGATTCTATTCTTAGACGTCAAAGTTTTCTAATATGTAAAATATTATAGAGATTAGAGAATTTAATCAAGAATCAAATCAAAGGGTTATTTAATAATCAGTTGAGTATCTAAATATCAGATGGAATACTACTTATTGTTTTAATGTGGCCATAAAAAGGATTTATGAATAATCTACCGTATCTGATTCAACAAAAATCACCACACTATCAATAAAATTCTACGTATGTATTATGTAATCAGTTCCTAAATTACAGTGGGCATATTGAATATGAAGTAGATGCCTCGACGCGGAACTAAAAGTTATCGGAACGCTAATACCTACATCTAATCGAATTTAGATCTTTATACATCATTTAAATTCAAATACGTGTGTGAAACATTAGCTATGGATAAAAACAGTACACCAGTCATGGAAGACTTTCACGAGACACAAAAGAAACTCGGTTGCTGGAGTCGATTTAAAAGCCTCTTCGACGATCGAGGGTTCGACTTACAATTCGAAATCACAAGTCACCAACCGAGGACAGTACAAGTCCTTGGAGAAAATCAAATAGAAGAAGGCTATAGAGGATTCGAAGACAGGAAACTCGAGAACCGCGACTCACACTCACCAACAGTAATGGATGATGAGCTATCTGGTGTGATAAACTTTTACGAGCAATTCGCAACCTTAGAGGATGATGATAAAAGCGATGATTTTTGGAGGAGGAATACAGCGTTCAAAAACCGCGTGTCGATGAGACCTAGCATGTTTCTAACAAATATTGCTGAGGAGACCAGCTTAGGAGAAGAAGGAGAGGAATTAGAAGAGGTAAGTGACACATCAAACGACATTGAAAGTTGCATAAAACACGAGATTTGTACTACAAAGGAACCATCAATAAACTCTACGTACACTGCTCGTCACCGCTAGCACTATCGAAAGATGCAAGATCACCGCGCAGTGTATCTTGAACACGTTATCGTTCCAATTCGTTGACGATTGACACATTTACTCGTAGTTGCCACTGTGCTATGATAAAATAAATATTATTCTCAATAAAATTGCTACCGGCTAAATAGATAAATCTAATACCACAATATGGTGATAAAAAGAATAACAGATATATTAATAAAATGTGGTGAATATCATTGGAATCATAAATCAAATATCTAACCAAACATCTAGTGCATGTCAGTACCTCTACCATGAGTTGTCACAGTAAAATCGCCTGATGTACTACATTAGTTACGTAAATATTAGATAGTATTACGAATTTTAGTACTCAACTATCCACTAGAGGCGCTGTACAAATCTTCATACATTTTTTTAACTACAGACGCTAGCGAGTATAGTATATTATAGTATAGTAAAAACTCATGGTAGATCTACAGGATGTCATAAGTAACAAATTTAGATGTCATTTCTTGACGCCATTTTGTTTAGGTGCATTACTCGCTAATGACGCAACATGATCTAGACTTGAATTACTTTCTATCATAAATTTTAGTTTAATTTTGTGTGAGTAATAACATCCTGCCATTACTTTTAACTAACATATTGATAGCGATCGTAATTACTTGAAATAAAAATATGTCCTCGATCGTCAGCCAACGTGGGCGTGATTTTTACGATTACATGACTAGTAATGTAAGATATGTAAATATATTATAGATAAATATAAATATTAAACAAATAAATATTCAGGGACATTTTACACATCACGCTCTAGTCTTAAACTAAGCAAACCTTGTGCTAAAGAAGTATGCTTAGAATACTAATATACCTACATAGATTTTTTTGAAATTTACTATGAATACATAATAACTTATTATGGTTTCCAGGAGGTGATAAAAATATTCGTGCAAAAAAACTCATGTAAGGGTACTTGTGATTATTCTTAGCCCACCAACCATATGGCCACATTTGGTTGGTGGGCCACATTGCCCTTTAGGCAGCAAAACATCATTCAGATATCTATCTAGCTCTGATGCAATTGGACTTCTAGTTTCTTCTATATTGGGAAGTTTTGCTGCTGCCAGTTCCTCGTAGCAGCTCCAAAACGTTTTGTGTGTGTCTTCGTTGTTGTGTTGTGAGGAAGACTGTGTTGTCTGGATAACTTCATCGTCACTGCTTGAGCTTTCATTCTCTTCACTCCTTCTTACATACTCTACTAAAAGACACGTCTTATCGAAGGTACACTGTCTAGAGTAAAAAAAATCATTTTATAGCGTGGATCCAAAAGTGTAGCTAGGCTGTAAATTTTGTCTTTTTCAATCTGCTGAAAACGTCTATCCATGCCATCTTTCAGTGACAAACGCATAGTGTTCACATAAAATAAAGCCAATAATTCAAAAGAGCGGGTAAACAAGATTCGACTTGTGTGTTTGCTTTTAATTATAATATAATAATTTCTATTTTTGACGACATACATCTAATTTAATCAATAATATTTTATAAACAAACCTCGGTCTGCCTACCATCCTGTAATATTGTAGTGCCCTCAAACAGGGTTCATATGTTGTAACCAAATCATATCTACTGTAACACCTAGTCTTAACATATGAGAACAATAAATAAATTGAGTATTGAGTATTGACTCGCGGTGATACCTACCGAACTTCGGCCGAACTTCGGCCGAACTTTTTATTTTCACCGAATGTTCGGCCGAAGTTCGTATTCGGTTCAAACCACATTCGGCCCATCAATAACATCCAGACACAAAACAATCATCACACAAAATGTCAAAGTCAAAGTCAATAAAGGATTATCCTTTAGTGACTTTGACTTTGACATTTTGCTTATACCCTAGGTGATTCTAGGTGCTAGTTCCACGCGACCAGAACATTGACCAAACATTTTGTTCTCGGTGGGGATCGAACCCCACAACCTTGGAAGGCTACTACTAACTGAGCTGTGACACCTGTTTTTATATACACACTAGGTATATGATGTGTCTAGCTGATGGCAAATTTATCCACAAAAAATATAAAATTTTTGAGTGACCACCAAAAATACGAATGTTAAAATATTTGCTTTGATCTCGCGTTTATTAAATTACATTGAATCCGCATACTTACTACAAATTATATTCGAGGACCCTTAAACATTCCCTCGAAAATGTTATTTCGCCCGAACCTTAGTCAATACTGCTTGTTTGTGTTGTCATTATGTACCTACCCTAAGGGCTAGGCATGAAGTATTCTTCTAATATAGTATACTAGCTAGTGCCTTCGACTTCGTCTTATTATCGTTATATTTTTGAGCACAATATCTTTATAAATTATAGTTTGGTTATTCTGATGTATAAACTACTTTATTGTAAAGTTTGATTAAAATCCATTCGGTAGTTTTTGCGTGAAAGAGTAACAAACATACATCCATCACTACAAACTTTCGCGTTATAACATTTTTTACTTTTAAAGGGCTATATTATATGTTTTTATTTGCTGGATGTTGTTGTACTCAAACCCCCTATCTTATAATAAGTTAGCGCAGACTTGAAGTATTGATGTTGAATATCATCAAAGATGAATCAATGTTGAATAGTGTAGGTATACATAATTAAAGTGTATACATGAATAGTGTATAAAGTCAAGTTGTAGCTTTGTTTTCATAGCTAGTTTTTACAGAGCCGGCACTCGAAGCTACTCAATGGCTTCTAAAGTGTAAAAATATATGAACACAACCTTGTAGAATTATACGTTCAATTTATCTGCTGTCCTCAGTCCAGTTTTAATCAGATTTGCCGCCCTCAAAACGAAATCACTTTTTGATGTCTGCCTTCAAAAGTGAAATCACTTTGATGTCTGACAGTCGGATCCTTTGTATGATTCCATGTTGCCCTCGAATTAAATCATTTTTATTTATTATGTGTTGGGTTGATCATTAATTTACTTTTTATTACCGACTCCGAATCGAGCCCCAATTACTTACTTTCTTTGTGGCATGTTCTTAATTGGAATAATATAGGTACTAGTTTATGATTTGTGCATAAAGATATTAAGACTTTTAAGTATTGAGGCTGAGATTGGACTTAAATAAGTTCAAGACTCATATTATAAGCTATAATTAAATGAACATTTATAAAGCTATTCTTGATATATAGGTACATCAATTGGTTGATTAGAACGTAAATCCACGGCAGCTAGGTACAAACCAATTATTTTTTTATTCAATAAAATCACAATGATCATTTGGTAGTTAGTGTCATGTAATTAGTAAACTACTCAAAACAAAATAGGACCCACTTGAAAAATTTTGATATCTTTATTTTGTCTGACACATTTTTTTTGTGATTTGTTGTCAAACTTAAGTATGGGGTTGGTATGTAGGCATTTTTATTATATCACAATTGCCAACCTATAACTAAAATGGAAATTTAAGTAAATCGTTTGCTTATTTTCATTAAAATCATATTTTATTGAGTGGGCCCTATTTTGTTTTGAGTAGTATATATTTAATTACATTGACTGGCACCCATACTAAACACAGTTCCCAAAAAAACGAGCTAATTCACAATACATATCAGTTTTTTTACTGGCTTCGCACAGCGTGTGCTCTCACTGCTTCGTGAACATAAAATGCTGCTAAGTAGGTACACACTTTCACACCGTTTGAGCTGTCAACGTGCTGTCAACAATATCTCTGCTCGATCAACTGACGTGCTTTTGCTTATAAACTAACTGACAGTCGCGTCTGAGTGATTGACCGACTTGACTGAAAACTATTTCAAAAGATCACTTAGCACTGGCGAAAGTGATTGCCGTCTTGACGGACAGAGAATTGACATGTCAACTGTACCAAGTAATGAATTTTCATGATATACCTTGCATCGTGGGCGTTGTAATAAAAAAATATTTAGTTATAAGTTTTTGAATATCATTTGAAGACTTGACAGCCTACATGATGATAGATTGATTTAAAACTTCAAAGATATCACTTGACATTGGCAAAATAATCGAAAACATAAGGCCATAGACCATACATCAGTTTTAAAACAAATAAAAAAAGACGTGTGGCACTCGGGGACTGCCGCGGTAAATCTATTACATAACATTTTTGCTGGATTACGCATGCGCAGTGTTAGGTTATTTTCGTTACGGAATTTCTGGATTCGGTCTCGACGCTCAAGGCCCGCGATAGAAGCTATGCAATAGCTTGACAACTGGCTTGACGATTGACTTCACTGAGATATTTAAAACACTTGACACTCGCAAAATCGCCTGTTATATTGACGGTCTAGAGGCTTATAAAAAAAGAGGAAAATCTGTCGTATAGGTATTGTGTAGTAGTCGATATCGGCAATTGAACAAATGCACCTATGGGTAAGCTTTTATGCGTGCAAGGCTATAGAATAGAACAGCTTTTGAGCCTATTGTTACGACTATCATTGCGACACGACCTCGAATAGACTAGATTCATTCTGAATATTGAAATCGCTTTTGATTTATAAAAGTAATGACTAAATCGTTTCCTATATGATACTTACGAGTTGTATATGATATATGATTACAGTCGTCATGGCCGAAATCCGCTCCTCACCTCAAAATCATTTCAAAATGTTTAGAGTATCGTGCTGACAGGTCAGACTGTCATTAAAAAAAAACATTTATTCAAGTTTATTTTATAGTGCGATTATTTATGTTGTAAAGTTGATTTTTCCTTTGCTGTTTCGTGAATGCAGACGTAATTACAAATGACTAAAATATTGTGTATATTTTGGATTAGAGTAAGAGGCAATGCACAGTTACAGGCGGTAACCACTTAAAAGCTGTCTCAAAAAACCGAAGCTTGTCCCATAACAAAACAGACGTATTATGATGGCAAGATTTATCAAAATAAAAATGAGATTATTAGCATAAAAACATAAACTAGCTACCTGAGCAATAAATTATTTTTCTATTCTTTTTCTTTATCTATTCAATCCTGTGCCAGCTTCTTTCAATGTAATTAATGTTTTAACAAAACCTTATTCTAAATTGTAATTAAGAATGGACTCTCTAGTCACTACGCTGTCGGCTGACTTATGCCTTGATCACACGTACCGAGTAAACCGGCGAGACAGTGACGTATTTAAGATACACTGCGCGCTAACGCTGCAACGTTCAACAGTAAAACTGATGTCGACGCGCAGTGTATCTCAAATACGTCACTGTCTCGCCGGTTTACTCGGTACGTGTGATCAAGGCATGAGGGATAATCCAAGTTCGTTGTAAAACTAGTCACGTAGACTATGCGGGGGCGTATCAAATCAACGCAAACAAATACTAGTCAACCACAGGTCATTGCTCTTAATTTGGAAAACTCTGTACTAGAAACTGAAAAGATAGATAGAAAAAATACTAATAAAAGATAAGATATTGTTTAAAATTGAATGTTATATTTTTTATTGACTATATTTGTAATTTTTGAGTACACTATTGTATTAGGACTCCTATAAAGATAGATGTAAGGATGAAATAAATAAATAAAAATAAATAAAATAAAAGAAGAAATAAATAGATAAAACGGTGCATTACACGGTCAAGTGGTTTTGCTAATATTTACATGAAATTGTATTATCTAATGTAGTAATGTATTATTGTAATGTATTAACGCAGACTTGGTGTATTAATTACTATACGTGATGATGATATAACGTCTACGCTAACTTTTTATAAGATGGGGGTAAGAATATTATTATAATAAAAGTTTATTTAGTCAAATTACAAGGATCATTTAGAATCGTCTTTTATACTAGGTGCTAGCCAGTTCCACGCGACCAGAGCCTAGAAGAACGGGCAAGAAATCACGGCCTGGTTGCTACAATTTTTTGTATGATCCTTCTTACAAAGAACTATCATAATCTAAGCATATTCTAGCTTTATAAATCAATCGAATTATCTAGATTAGATGCAATGGTCTGTTTATTTATAACTATAGGATTAGAATCAGGAATGTCAATTTGCAGCGAGGTTACGATTGGACCTCGAAACCTCCGAAACCAATCAACGAGATTGAGCTCCACATTCCGAACCAAATGTAGAGCTTTACCGAAGATTTCAACGTATTTCTATTTAGTTATCTCGAACTGAATTCATTGGATTGGAATAGTTCGTTGTAGAATACGCTACATTAACCAAACGCAACAGCATTGTTAATATTTTGAAGTTATGAATGCAAGAAACGGTAGACAAAAAACAATATGATTTTAAGAATAAGTATTCAAAAGTTCAAACACACATGACGAAGTGAAGCTAGGTTTTATCAATTTTCATTAATACATTTAATATTAATCCCCCTTTTTTTCATAAGTCTCTTTCTATCTCTTTTACTTCGTACGATTTTGGGCTATTCTCATCCATCTACGACCCACAATACAGTCAATATTTTCAGCCCATCCTACAACTGGACTGACATTAAGCAAATTAGAATATATTCGTTGATAATCCTGTCAGCTCTCTGATTTCTCTCATTTGCGCTTATCAAACATATTTTTTTCCGTAAATAACCCTATATCAACCGAAAATAAGGGATGAGGGTGCCGGCAGTCCACTCACCCTTTCTAATTCAATTTGTCAATAACTGACACTCAATTTGACGGAGGTACGTTGAATTTCTTATATAAACCACATTTAACCAGTCTGTCATAATGTACGCAAAGTCAAAGTCAAATATTTCTTTATTCAATAAAATCACAAGAATCATTTAGAATCTTCTTACATACTAGGTGATTCTAGGTGCCAGTTCCACGCGACCAGAGCCTAGAAGAACGGGCAAGAAACTTATACATAGATTTAATCGAGCTTTTGTAGGTACTCGTATTTATTAGCACAGAATTATTCGTTTCAAAAATATGTTGGACCTAAGTAGGTACCAAAGTTAGTAGCCGTACTATGCCTGTGTTAGGTATATATTGATCGTGAAACTATCTAGACAAAAAATAATAAATGTATTCTCATATTTTTACAAACTAGGTAGGTATACCTAGAGTTTTTTTTTATTTATTAGGTAGAGGTTGCTGGTATTTTTGGTTATACGATCAATAATCTGAACATACACAAACAAACTTACGACTATACAGTATTTACAAAATGTTACCGTACTTAAACCGTTGAAAAGGATCTATAGATAGTTCAACTGATCCAAATCAGTACCAATCGTCGCGTACCCAAGATACTGGCTGCATTGCCGCGCTGAATAGCAATGCTGATACGCTGGGCCAGATACTCACCAGCCCTCGGGTCACGCGTCGCTTCGACTAGAGGCCCAGAAATAATTTTGAAAACCTGGAGGTCCTCGGTACCCCACTTTTTCGGAACAGAGATACAGATTGTATTAAAAATCTCGAAGAGCTACAAAATTATTATAATTAAAAAAAATCGCCGCTGACATATACGTTACAATACGTTTACGATTGTCACATTTATTTTTGTTCATTTTCAGCCGTCTGGTTATCAGCTTTACAGTACAAATTGTTAGATCAAGAATCAAGATCAATAGCATATCGATCAGACACCCGTTTTAGGATAAGATAAATGAGGTGCTTAGTGATAATAATTATTTACTTCTGTTTACTACAAGCTCAGAAACTTAAAAAAATTCAATGCCATTTTGTATCTTTAGACCTATTCGATTATCAATAGATTACCTAAAAGGAATTACTTTTTTAAATTATGTAAAAAGATATTTATTAAACAGGAAAACCAATAGCACAAATAATACAGAATGCGACAGAACAAAATAGAAACATAAGGCCAATAAAATTATTTATTCATTTATTATAATTCAAAAAGAAACTTACGACAATCACAGTTACCTATTACCAAATGTAGTTGCATATAAAATACCTATAAGTATAAGAAACATTTGAGCTATCTGCAGATTGTTGCAAACGATCTTTAGGTATAAATAGGTACTATTAAAATGTGTCTCAAATAGTGGGTTAGTCCCGTAACATCGTATGGAAAAATTTAACTGATGCCTCCAAGCTATAAATACACGTTAATTACAACAAATTACGTTTTTCTAAGTACAATGCACATTCATAGATACATATCTTTAGATAAGTCTATTTATATGTGCTTCGCCTATCTGATTTAGACCTTATACCTAACCTTAGAGGTCACCAAGATAAACTAAGATACTTAGTCACAACTCACAAAGTTGCAATACACTTAGGTGTAAAATGTACATGAATATTCTAAAGAGGAATAATTTGAATTTTCGCCAATGAATAATAATTTTAAAAAAAATTGTAAAGTTTACACAAAAAATACTCGTCAGATCTTAATGAAAATTAGGGAAAATATATTAGAAAAAATAATTGAAATTGGTTCATTATTGGCGGAGTAATAGCGTCAAATACAGAAAAAAACAGTCGTTTTAAGATTATCAATTTTTATGTCGTTTAATAAAAAAATCAGATAAACCATCGTTCTGTAATTTACGGCCGGTTTCTCAAACGATGATCAACGAAAAAATCAAATAATTACTATGTGTCAAACTCGGATCAATCGTGATTTGGGTTTCCAGAAACCGGCCGTTAGTTGTTTAAAATTTAAGGTTATTTATGTTTTTTTTACTTAAGGTGTAAAACTCTCGCCAGTTGGGATGTTTCGCCTTTATCGAATTAATTGCGAAATAAATCACTAATCGAGGCCGAACGTCACGGCTCACCGTCACACCTATTCGAGCAGTCACTTTGAAAATAAATCTCAATTTAGAATACAATGATACAAACATTCGAAATAGAATTTGTACACAAAGAAATAGAAATAGAAAAAACATTTATTTGCAACACAGAAATGTAGATAAAACTAAAAAAAGACACAATAATAAAAAAAAAATTACTATTGAAACTTAAAATGAAATGTCTATTGATCCAAATATGAAACAGTGCAAACTAAAAATAAATTCAATGTAGTATATTTTGATGGTTTATATA
Organism: Ecliptopera silaceata; assembly: GCA_932527185.1. NCBI lineage: Eukaryota > Metazoa > Arthropoda > Insecta > Lepidoptera > Geometridae > Ecliptopera > Ecliptopera silaceata. The sequence goes on along the minus strand of OW052209.1, from coordinate 3,514,272 downwards.
AAAAATATCACTGAAAAGCGTAAAAAGTAATAAATATTAATGGACACTTCACACATTTCACTCTAGTCCCAAACTAAGCAAAGCTTGTATTAAAGGATGATAAAATACTTAAATACTTTTTTTTTGTAAATACATATACATAGAATACCAATATATGTATATCCAATATTATGATATTTTTATTAATCATTGTTTTATTTTGATAGTTTGTAACTTTGTTTAAAGAAATAAAAAGCAAAATATCCAGAATAACTTTATAACGTAGTTTTTCTAAAACGTCAGCGCAACCATAAAATAATTTTGATTTTGAAGCACAAAACTCATATAATTCCTCAATTCTGTGTCATACATCTTTTATAGGCACAAGCTGAAATTTCCACGAAACATCGTTTATATTTATTTTTCGGTGTATTTGTGCAATCGGTTCAACATTGCCTTCCGTACTAATTTGGACAAATCAATATAGAGTCTGCATTCAGGGAGTGAAAGCTCAATTTCCTTTAGAAGCTATAGATAGATACTGATCCAACACGCCGCAGATTTGTTTAGACAAACCGATTCGGCGCGTATGTTCGGCGCCGCAAAAAGATTAATCACGCAGCGCGCAGTGTAAATCTCACATATTAATCGCGCAGTGTAAATCTCACAAGACAGTAACCAATGTCATTTTAGCTGCAGACATTGGATTAATGGAAACGGAACGGTTAAATTGTGCAGTTTGACGAAAGATTGATCACCTTGCCAAAGAGTCCTGGTCAAAGACTAAGTATATAATTATTACCCGGGCTGTCAATAAATGTGTAAATAAATATTCTAGGACAATTCACACATCACACTCTAGTCCCAAACTAAGCATAGCTTGTACTATGGGGACTAGGCTGTTGATAGAATACTTATATATTTTTGTTGTAAATATGTACATACATTGAATACATAGTAACATCCACAGAACAAATATTTATGTTCATCACACTAATATTTGCTCTGGTGGGAATCGAGCCCACGACCCACAGCATAGAAGGCAGAGTTACTACCAACTGAGCTGTGATGCCTGTCATAGTAATCTATTTAGGTTTGATTCAATGTGACAATTGTAAGAATTGTAGTAGAGTACATTCTTACTAAGAATTCTAGAAGGTACGCTCTTACTAAGAATTCTGATTAAGAATGATTATGACGAATATTTTCGTCACTGAGGGCACAAATTCAGTTTATGACTATTAAATATATCTATATATAAAATACATCTATCTAATTACGCATATAGCGTTGGCCTAGATAGTAATGTAGACTTGAAGCCTGTGCAATAATATAACACGAAAATAACACGTAATCTTTGGTTTTCTTGAAATCTTTATATCCTTCAATAAGGTTATAATATTTTTTTAATTTATGTTAAACGAGAGACTATATAAAAACATAGCTATATGGGTATTTTATTACCTTTGTGATGTAACAAAATAAAGCCACAGCCAAACTTTTATTGCGTGAAGGATTCTTTTTATTCTTCTTTTTTGTTAAAACGTTTATTTTATTAATTAGCGACTGACGTAGAATACGAAACAGATAGTAATATTTTTGTTTTTCTTTACTTATCTCCGTGCTCCAACGTAATAACATTTTACTAAAATTCGAGCAAAAAAGTTGCTCTCATTTTGCGCCAAACTAACACGCTTAACAATACCAGTAAACCGCTGGAACTGGGCTGTTAAAACGCAACAAATAAATCGAAAAATTATTTTCTAGTACAGAGAATACTTTTTTCTCTGTACCTACTAGAAAATATTTTTTCGAATTAATTTTTTCTACTGGTATAGAGAAATTCGGTAACATTTCAAATTATCACGTTTTGAATATAGTTTTCTGTATAAACGGAATATTTACCATGATTTGTCAGTTCGACCCGTGATCATGGCTCATGCAGTGCCGAAATATCGGGAAATAATCAAACTAACAAATCATGGTAAATATCCCGTTTATAAAAAAAACTACATTCAGAGTAGTCCCTCGTTTAACCCCATCATCATCATGGACCTATATTAGTCCACTGCTGGACGTAGGTCGCTCCCACGGTGCGCCACTGAGCCCGGCTTCGGCTCTTCTCATCCAGTGTTTGCCAGCTACACTCCGCAGATCGTCGCTCCATCTCGCCGGGTGCGTCCTACACTACGCTTGCCTAAACGCGGTCTCCACTCAGTATCCATTTGCTCCAACGGTGTCTCGTGTAACCCCAAAACTGTTTAAAACCCACCCACGTTTCAAAGCTGTGTGGCGATTTATAGGTAGCAACCTTTTTTGACCGAAACCCTTTATTAGATTCCGAACTTTTGACCAGAAAAGGGGTTTTTAAGTCAGAAATCTAAAAATGAAACTCAGATATTTGACAATCCACAAAGTTGATAGAAACTTTTATTTTACTCTATTGATTAGTAGGTACACCAAATTATCAAGAATTAGATTAGGTTTAATGGCTAGACCTAACAGGGCTGACATAGTGGCTTAGCGACTCAAAGTCTTATGTCAAATTTAAGATTTAAATAAATAAATAAACTTTTATTTAAATAATAAAAAATGATAATAAACCTGCAAAATGGTACTAAAATTTGAAATTTTAAAAACTATTCTGTTATAGTTACCATAAATACAACAATCAATGTGCATTATATAAACAAGCAATTCAAATTACAGAGACGTTTATGTGCTCATCGCAGCCTCGACACGACCTTTCACGACACTTCTGACACGAACGATAATGTCGTGCGTGATGAATACCTATACAAATACTTTTTAATACGGCCTCTGCTCGTCAATATGACAGACAACTCTGCCAGTGTTTATTTTGAAAATATTGTCAGTCAAAAGTCGGCATTCATTTGTTTTAAAGGGAAATTTTCGTTTCTAACTCATAGGGCGAGGGGTGTTCAAACAAATCATATAAAGTATGTCAGACGATTTTAAGTGATCCTAATGATTTTATTGAATAAAGAAAGTTTTGACTTTTGACTGCGACTCTGATTTATTACACTTTTATTCCAACGGTTTCTACATTATGCTTCGTCTTATTTTATTTTTAGTACAAAAAATCCACTATACTTATAGAGTACTAAGTCTACTACAAACAATGGAAAGAAATATACGCATTGACTTGTAAACCTCCTCCGTTTTTTTTATCGATTAAAAATGAAGTTAAAGTTCAATTTAAACTAACATAATCACATCTACGGGAATTCAAGTTCATTTTGATCAAGTTCATTTGCAGGCGAGAAGCTATGGAATTCCCATTAGACTGGATCAATGGTCATTAATAGAATAATTTGAAATATTCATCAAAGCTCCATATTTAATCCTGTACATTCATGAAACCTTATAATGTTTGTATGTTATAGCAACTGTGCGTATTTTTTTATAATTTCTATACAAAAATACAAAAATAACATAGCATTATCTAACAGCTAAGACGCAAGACTATAACGCATGAAAAACAATAAAAAAACATAGAACGAGATAAGTTTATCACAAAAACCTATAAAAAAAACATAAACAATAAGAATATTAACGAACTATAAAATAATAACAGTACTTTAGTTATATAAAAAAACTAAAATGAGAAGAACAGAAAAGATATATGAAAATTTAGATGAAACTTTTGCACAATTAATAAAGCTATCTCACAATATAAAAATAACTCGTTAATTAAGCAAATAGTAGCTACGAGTATGTTTCATGTTTCAATTAATTTGGGATATGAAATAATGTTGAACATAATCTGACAGAATCTCATATTATTTCGTATTGTTTCATTCAAAAGGTTTCTAAAGACCTTTTTGATATTTTTCAATTGAAATCCACAAGCATTTATTTATTTAAACACATACCTCGATTTGCTGAGGTTAGGGAATCTGTGGTGGTAACAAACCACAGAAAACAAAGCCTTTCGAACCAACGATCAAAAATCACAAGTTTTGATCTTTGTATTTCTAAAGTCATGAACGCAAGTCTCATATTTGTTTGCCATTGCATTCCATCATCAACTTATATCAGTCCACGGCTGGAAGTAGGTCTCTCTCAAGACGCGCCACTGAGCCCGATCTTCGGCTCTTCTCATCCAGTGTTTGCCAGCTATGGAGTATAGCTGGCAAACACTGGATCGCAGATCGTCGCTCCATCTCGCCGCCATTTGCATCTCAACTAGATGATTTATATGTATTATGGGCCATTTATTCTCCATTCCTCGATAAGCATTCGGGACGCTGTGGGCTACACGTGGACTTATATGGAGTAAGCTTAGCACCCAAACCGCCTCTCAGCCTAGTCGGCCTTATCCACAGGAAAGATTTGACTAAACAGCGGGTTTACTCACGATGTTTTCCTTCACTGGTAAAGAGCACATACATTTTCCGAACAAAAAAATATTGGTGTCTGAATTTGAACCCACGACCTTCATCGGAAGGCGAGGTTACTATCACTACGCCGGTGCTCTCCAAGGCTCTCAAACAGTGTAAGAAAAGATCATGAAAAAACTCGCTTAGTCAGCTCAGCTCTTTTCTTTTTGCGAATAAGGCTGATTAGGCTGAGAAAATGTAGGTCTTCACGTCAAGCCTACTCCATCTAAAAATTGATTTATCCACTAAGTACTTACATCCCGCACATTTTTCCGCATAAAAAAATAAATATAAGGGTAAAATTTGGTTTATGCCAACACATAAATAAATAAATAAAATAAATAATGCTGGACAATCCACGCAACATCATCAAGCTAAGCAGAGCTTGTGTTATGGGTACTAGAAGACAATAAATACATTACATAGATAGGTAATTTTTATTATACATATAAATACCCAGAACACCTGGAATTAACATTTGCAGATTCGATGCCAAGCTGTTTAATTACATATTTAACAATAAATAATTAAAATAGTTCAATATGATTTTTTTCTACACATTTCTCGTACATAATAGTACATAGTAGTAGTCATTTACACGAGTAAGACCGTCCATTGTACTTTACCCTAAATTGTTTTAAACAGTATGGTTTTTTTCTTTTATTAATTTGGTGTTTAAAAAAGTTATATTCTAGTCTATTTTATATTAATCTTCACTACATTTGTAGATGTTAAAAATAACATCGTATTTTCCAACACCTACTCCTAGTTCTGACTAAAGGCTTTATCATCTCAGTGGGACGAATGGGAAGTTATTTTTAAATCTTCCCACTCGTCCCAAGTGAGACGACGCAGTGGGAGGAAAGGAAATAGCGTTAAATATAATCTGCAGTTCTTTTCCATGTAATAAATTCTAAAATAGAATATATTGAATCCACACTTACGGCCGGTTTCTGGAAACCCAAATCACGATTGATCCGAGTTTGACACATAGTAATTATTCGACTTTTTCGTTGATCATCGTTCGAGAAACCGGCCGTTAGAGTTTGGATCAAGCGTTCCCTAACCAGGTATGAAGTAAAAACGGGCGACAAAGAGAGAAACAAAACAATCGTGCTGCCAGCAGTTGTCTCTTTCTAGATAGACTTACATACTTACCTACAGAACAAAGTCAAAGTCAAAAATTATTTTATTCAGTAAAATCACAAGGATCATTTAGAATCGTCTTACATACTACATACAGGTTACATACTGGTCGCGTGGAAATCTACCTAGAATCATCACTAGGTGATTCTAGGTGCCAGTTCCACGCGACCAGAGCCTAGAAGAACGGGCAAGAAACTTACGGCCGTTTTTTTATAAGATCCTTCTTACAAAGAATTACAATTAAACTAAATTAAGTACTGAAGTTTCAGTGCGGTATCAATTTAACTTAGTAATGATACACTAATGAGTTAAAAAAAAAGAAGTATAATAAAGCTATACGTAAATCAAAAGTGTAGTATATTTGTTTCTGAAGCGAAGCGTGTGCTGTCTACGCTTCGCTTCAGAAACAAATATACTACAAAGTACATAAACAACAGAGACAGGTATTGGCCGCACAATGCCGTACATGTCAATTTTGTCAGGCTATTGCTTTCATTCTTTATGTCTACAGAGAGAAAATAAACGAAGAACAAAGAAAATTCTGACGTCACTCAAGTCTATCTATAGTCTGTATTCAACTTACCTACTAAGTGCATAAGCTATGTACGTATTCTATAGCTACGTAGAAGCTGCAGGTATGACGTAGTTAGCATAACAAGGTGGTCACATTATCTTTGATAGTTAGTAGGTACAACTCAGTCGTAACAAAGCTATAGAATATTGAATACGAGAATCAGGGCCGTAGCTACCGTCGTATCAGTTATAAGAGGGCCCCGGGCCACAGGGGCCCCCGACGTGCGTAAGATTTTGGGAGAAATCTTTGGCCCCCAAACAATATTTTATACAGAGCTCCGCCAAGACATGCTACGACACTGACGAATATATGTGACTATTGTAAACGTAACATATTTAAGACACACTGCGCTCTAACACTGCAACGTTCGACAGTAAAGCTGATGTCGACGCGCAGTGTGTCGTACAAAGTTAATTAAAAAAGACGTGTGGCTCTCGGGAACTGTCGCGGTAAAGCTATTGCATAGCATTTTTGCTGGATTACGCATGCGCAGTGTTAAGTTATTTTTGTTACGGAATTTCTGGATTCGGTCTCCACGTTCAAGGCCCGCGATAGAAGCTATGCAATAGCTTAAAAAACCGATCAATATTAACACAATATTACGCATTTTTAAGGATAAGTACCTACCTAAGGTACTAAGAAGCATCAGCTTTTCAATAACAAAAAGGTAATATCTTAATACAAAGGTAACAAGTTCATTGAAAATGGCTTACGTAAGTACAAAAAATGGAACGCGTAAGGTGACCAAGATTGTTCCAAGAAGAAAGAATCTTTGAAGTCGGTAGCAGAAAAGGCTTTCACGCAAATACAGTCAGCAATTTGAACCAACCTCGAAGAAAACCTTACTTAACACATGCACGTAGATATATTTTTATGTACATTACTGTGAGAACTTTACCCGTTCGCTGTATAATTCCGAATCAGCGCACTTCCGCAGCAATGTAACTAATTTACTGAAATACTACAAAAAACCATTTACATAAGTATTCATATACATATCAGCAATTTAGTTCAAACTTTAGTCACAAAATAAGCATAGTACAAGCTTTGATTAGTTACACTTACTAGAGTGTAATGTGTGAAATAACCAAGAATATTTATTTATATATCGTGCATTTGAAAGTTAAGACTCTACTACATTATGTATAGTTAAATATAAAAGACGAGTGCATGTGCCAAGGCATTCGAGCCCAGTGTCCCGGGAGAAATGATATTCCCGAGTCCTTCCCAGAACACATAGCTTGTGTGGCTCCACACAAGCTATGTGTTCATTCTACGTTGACGTCTGACAATAGAAAATAAATCACAACTAAAAACTTTACAAGCTTTGTTGAATCTGTTATAAATTGTAAAAAGAAAGAAAGCTAATACATTTATTTGTAGGTAGCTGCTTAAAATGATAATTAATTAATTACCATAGTTTAAAATTTGGCTATTGCAGAGGTTAATTCGATAAAGTTTAATAAAAGTTACCAGGTACTTGCCTTAATTTAGTGTATGTAGATATTGTTTATGTATTTAGTTTTATGTAAGGAAATGAATTATGGAACTAGCAGTCACTTCATTTTATATAATACGCACCATTCTATATTTAAACGTACTACGCCCAGAAACAAAATGCATTGATAAGTCAATTCGCATCAAAAATACTCACTAAAATGGCGGAGTAACCACATATCATGAAAAAAATACCGTCGAGAAACTCTATTTAGAAGTCTGTTTAAAAGGTTACCTGTCAGCTGTTAAGCTAAAGTGTTCATTTATTTCCCACGAGGAGACCGGAATCTCGCCAGACGCCTAGCGGTATGATCCGATTACGAACGCTACATTGCAAACAAGATGCGATCATAAAATATAGCAGCTTTCTGTGACGCTCTGGAACTACCACTTAGTTCGACATCATGAAACTTAATTTAATCGGCAAATGCAAGTACATTATGATTGTTTTTATGAGAACAAGTGATGGAAAAAACATGGTATTCGTTTTTTTTAAACAAAATGGCTGATAATAGTAATTTTATCTTTTATCATTTAGTTGTAATATACACAACGACAGATTTTAATTTTTTTTATTTTATTTCTATAATCATTTTTATTATCGTATCATTTGAAAAAAAAAACATTATTTAATGTAACAATAATGGTTTTGTAAATAAAAAATAGAACTATGTACTTATTTTTAAAAAATCAGAAGTGTTAAACATTGTTTATTCGAAACAATGTTTTGGTTAAAAATAAAAAGTTTGTTTTTTTTTTTTAATTTTGGTTGAAATGTTTTTAATTGTCAACAGAGACAGCGTAGTCAAGAATAGCAGGCTACACTAACTCGTTGATTATTTGAAAGATCACTAGCCATATAGACGGAATGTTTTTTTAATGAAAATCTTCAGTTCTTCAATCTTCTTCAATCAGGTTTTCCATAGTACCTACTTACACGAGTTTTCCTCTTTGCAGAACAGATCGCCTCCGCCTGCCATCATCCCTTCTGCTCTGCTCTACGTGCCACAAGAGCCTCTAGATGTATGTATCTACCACACTTAGTACATTTATTTCATCCTTCACACAAAGTATTAAGTACAGACAAGGATCATTTATTTTGATATATTACAATAACGTCGTGCATTTATTTTTGCTTAGGTTGTTTCAATCCTCTCGTAAAAAGACTTGCAGTAATCAAAAAAATTAAGCGCAAATACTGCGAACAGAAAACCTAGTTAATTTGTAATACAACTTTGATATCTAAAAAACAGTTAGCTGCTATGTTTATTCAAAGACTTCTGCATAATATTTTGGGTGCCTTTATGGTATCAACGTAGCTGCTATAAAATATCTATTGTAGCCAAACCGCATCATCATCATCCGCAGCCAGATTTTACCTACTGCCGAGCGGTCCTACGCTAGCCTCGTCGATGTGCGACCCACAACGCCAGCTATTAGTCCAAGAGCTAGTGAACCCTGGGAGTAACGGTCTCCCTGTAAGGTTATATATTGTCAGCCAACCTCGCAGTTCGACGCCCAGCACTCCTTTTTCACATGAAGCAATAAATAAATCTATTTATCTATCTCTCTTACAGTTATTATGCGTATTCCCGGACCGCAACTCGCGCGTCTGCGCCGCAGCATGCTCGGCGACCACGCGCGCAGGCGGCGAAGCACGCTGTGTGCGCACCTCGAGAGAAGCACTCGAAGCGCTGCGAAGAGACAGCGACACGCGCCAACCACACGTCATCGTGGTAGACTCCAGGCAGCCTAATGTGGTGGAGCCGTTTGTACTGGCTAGGTGAGTCAAATAATAATATAAAAATGCGTTGGCAGACGTCGTTAGAACCGTTTTGGTAGATTCCAGTGGCGAAGCACGCTGTGCGCTGAGCTAAAAGCGCTGAAATGTCAGTGACACGCGTCAATCATTCTACAATAAGTTAGACACGAGGTAGTGTTATGTAGCCTTTTTTACTGCCTAGATATAGATCTAACTATTTCCACGTAGATATTTTCATTTTTTACCTGCCAGGTGCAATTTCAAAAACAATTGCACATAATAATAAAGTAATAAGAAAGGTAACAAATGCAGAGCTTTTACAAAAAAACCACAACATAAAAAGTAACGTAAGAGCTAATAACAACAAACATTTCCCATTTTATTTCCCCGTTCAAAATGCAATTAAGCTCCTGCACAGCTTGGTATGGCTTTATTTACTTTTTTATCTGGCGTTGAGAGTGTAAACCGGACAAGAGTGAGTCTCTCTAGTTTTTAGTGTTCCGTAGAATTTTTCATTGCAAAATCTGTAACTAATTCGAAATTTACAGTGATAATATTAAAGTTTATACTGCACAGGGGCCCTATCCAGAAGGGGGAAACTTGCGTGACGGAATATCCTTTCAGTTGCAGGTCAGTTTTGTAGGCATTTTTTGTGGATTGACGTGGCTGAGCTGTTCAAAATATGACTGAAATGTTTTAAATAATGACTGAAATGTTTTAAATATGACTGAACTGTTAAAAATGACGTCAACGAGCTGGCGCATGCATCTCTCTCGCACTTGCAACGGGGCTTCGCGGGCACATATTTCTGTACCGCTCTAACATGTCTTCATACTTGTTCGTTTTAGGGGTGTCCATTTTGAAAAATCATCGTTGTTTTTTTTAGATTCGATAAATCAGAACTAACATCGATGTCGTCCAATTGAGTTTAAGAGCTCATATAAAGATGATATTTTATTGTAATGAGTAAGTAGGTATATAAATATAATATAATTATTCAATACACAATCCACTTCAATTTTTATCTGTAATGTTTTTATCTGTTATTAGATAATAAAGAATTTTGAAACTCGCCGGTCGACACGACACTAACAATTTTTTTTGTGTCACTGATTCATGCGCAGTGCTTCCAACATATTTTTTTAGTACACGTTGGCCGCAACGACATTATGTTTTTAATATTCAGTCCACTAATAAATAATAAACTTTTCATTTTTAAATAATCAAATAGGAAAAAAAAATAGTAAAATTTTAGTGGTCAAACTTGAGTTTTTATGAAATTATTTGGATATAATTATTGATTCGATGTTTTTGTACTAAAAACTGAAAAAATATATAAACATATCGATATTTCGAGTACATATATCAAAAGCATTTCAAAACATCGCGCATCGGATCGATTCGATGTAGGTATCGCATTGTAAATATCGATGTTTTCGATGCATCGATGTATATCGAATATTACGTCCCTAGTTTGTTTACATTTATTTAATTAGCATAGAGATTTTGTATTTTCATTGTAACTTTTGTGATTTTTGTCAGATATTGAGTGTAAATCATAATGCGACTCATCACGACCTCCAGATCCCTTTCGTGAAAGAGGACGTCAAGAATAAGCTTAAAGCGTATGCTAAGCGCATGGCCCGACATCGAAACGAACTAGCCAGTAACCTCATGAACCCAGCCACATCATTCAAACGAATTAAAAGAAGAACTCCCCAAGACCTAATTCAATGAACAAATGTGTGATGTGTCACTGGATGCAGTCCACGCACGCCTGGCGAAGAACCGACAAAACTCTCGCTCAATGCCCAAAAGGCAGATTGCAAGAACATAGGAAGATTTAAAAAAAAAAATGTTTTTGTGAGGATGTGAAAGTTTTAATACATAATTGAGAAAATGGTGAAATCTTTGTCGGTATTTCACGACAAACCTACACCGGATTTGTGTATTTCGCAAACAAGTATGTAATTGAAAAGTTAATAAATCAGTGTATGTACTAATTGGCTAGGATGGATTGGTGGTTATACTCAGTCCAATAATAAAATTCTAAAACTCGCCGACGGTAAAATTACTGTAGAAGAGGATTTTGGGATTTATCAATGTCAAATCAAATCATAAACATGAAACGTATATCGGGCTTGCCCTGTTTTTCATTACTAGGCACGCACTGCTGACATACTTAATACAATACATTACTTACATAGATAGGTATTTGTTATTTTACCTACATATAAAATAACCAGAGCACCCGGAATAAATATTTGCAGATTGTACCAAAATTTATCCCTTGGCGGGAATCGAACCCACAACCTCCGCGTCCCAGGCCGACATCTCTTGCAGAGTTTCTTACTTGTTTGGTCACCACTTATTCATGTTTCAGATGCACACAAGAGATAAGATGCCGGTGCCCAGTATGGGTTAGCAGATCAAAAATCAGAACACTACAATTTAAGACTAAGACATGAATCATTCTATTTAATCGTCCAGGCAGTTGATTACTTCACTTAATAGGTTCATAATTTAGTATACTTAGTATAGTTCATAATAAATAATTTTATTATTATAGATATACCTCTAACAAACTAAATCAATCATTGCAATAGGCATCACAGCTCATTTGGTACTTACTAGTTCTTTCTTCTCTGTGGGTTCGATCCCCACCAAGAATAAATATTTTTTTAATAGTTCAATAAGTCTTTATTGGTAAAACATTTTTTTATTACTATTTGTAAATATTAATGTTTGTTCTGCGTTTGGGTGTCAACATGTTATCTATGAATACAGTATAGGAGTATTCTAGTTGCCATACAAGCTTTGTGAAATGTTCATAAACATTTTTTTAACTTGTTTATGTGTAATTAAATAAAAGAAAATGATTTATGTTCAGATTTCAAGACTAGAATATTTAAGTATTGAACTATATGCCTATATATATATAACTATATGTATATAACTCTATTTACAATACATTTAATTTTATTTCAGGTATATCTGGGATGCGACACAAGAGCAAATTTCGGTTGCCAGGAAGAGATCTCTCTCAGCGATAAGGCCGCCCATTGTGATGTCTATTACTACTTGTTTAAGTTCTTTGTTTTTATTTATGTGTGATGAACAATAAAGAGTTATCTACCTATTTAGAAATGTTTTAATAAAATAATATTGAAACATGGTTTTATTGAATTATTATATAATTTCACAAATTAAAACTTATCAAATAAAGATTACTTTAATAGTCATAAACAGATCAGGATAGTGAAGTAGTACCATCATGGTATTTGCATATTCTGAAACAAAATAATATATGGTCAAAGTTTTGTAGATATCAAAAGGAACATTTAGGAAATAGTTTCATGGGTGCAACGATGGATTGCCCAAAGTATAAGGGTAACTAATTCAGTAGTTTAAAAAGGCTACTTACATCATTATAGGTAAATCCTTTTCAAGTTTGTTTTAAGATGCACTATCATGTAGGTACACAAATGTTTAGTCCTAGTCTATATCTCTGGTTGTAGCTTTTTATCATGTGTGATAGTTTTCTCTGTCTTCATACATAGCAAATAGCAATATAGTATTTACTTTCCTGTAAAATAAAAACAACTACGATTACATATTACCAAATCATCATTGTTAGGCTTAAGGATAAAAGGATGAAGCGATGATTTTACTTTGAAGTTATCTTGCCCATTGCCCATACCTACTTATGTTTTTTTCAGAAAATGTGTAGATGGTAGTCCTGAAAACCTATAAAAATTCACAGGTCAGCATTGAAATCGCAGATAATTGCGTTTTAATTTTAAAAGTACTTTGAAATTGTCACAAAACAATATAATTTTCGTGTTTGTATGAATCCATGAATTCTGCAAAATGAAACCAAAACAAACTTCGGCATGTCACAATTCTGTCAAAGTTAATTTACAGTCAAAATATCAATAAAAGACGAAGAAGAAAACTGAAATGTTATTTGATCAAATAAAAGCTCTAAAACATTTCAGTGGTCTGGATAAGGCCCCAGTAGGTAAATATTAGCGTGAAATATACAGCTTTGCCAAATTGATAGATTTTTTTTTCATTTATTGTTTCGTATTTTACTATATTTATATAGGTATTAAATGTGATCCAAACTACTGATTTTCTCATGTATTTTATAAAAGCAGTAGCTACTACCCAGAATTTATTAACGAAAATAATAGCTTGATGATTCAGTCTATACTGCAAAAACTTCAGCTTGCCATTGTCTAAGAGACTGCACATAATATTGATTAGTTTGATCAGTATGACTGCATCTACCAAGCAAACCTACACCCTGAACACAATCAGGGGCCGTCCGATGGCAAATTGGACATGTGGACATGCCTAGACGTGTCCACATGTCTGACATCCCGCACCACTCAATCACAGCCTGGAAATGTAACAGCTACCAATCTCTCCTCCTCATAAATGTATCACTGAGGCTGCAGTTGCCAAACCTTTTATATAACTTACTTAGCTGTTTTAGCGACTCAAAGTATGGCATAGCCTCCATAAAAGAGTTTGTCCTTTCTTATCTAGAGTTTTTTATGTTCTGTGTTTCTTATCTTACGCTCTTGTCAGTTTTTGACTTTGAGCACCCACAAGTCGCTTCTCAGAACATCGGGATTTTGACGTACGCTTTCTTCTTCTTATTTTTATTCATATATATCCGTAAATACGCTTTCTGTACATTGCGATTCTCTCTTACCTATTCAGTCAAGATGGCCAAGCCAGTGAAATCGATGCCTCTTTATATTGATAACAAGTTTAGTTAGTACATCTCCGTGTAAGATCTCACAAAAACCGCTGTTTCAACTGTGTTTTATGTGATTTTACCCAGCTTTTATAATTATTAGCTATGCTTATACAGTATGCTATACACTGGCCATTGCACACGCTAACAAAAGTGCCTGGAACCATCCATTTTTTTTCATTTTCTCGTTTGATTCGGGAGCAGACTATCATTTACTGAACATTTCGTATTTTTGTAAGCGCTCGTGGAATTTATATTTTACAGCATTTTTTAGGAATTTCTCATTTTTATAAAGCAAATGTAAACCCAAAAGCTTGGGTTCAGAGATTTTAATAAGATTTTTCTTTTGTTTGAATCCGCTTAAGTCTCATGTTGCAATTTCTAAGTCCAAATAGGTACGTTTAGTAAGAAAATGTCCAGTGGCGCTACCATGAGATGTCACAGTAAAATCGCCTGACTTTACTACAGTAGTTACGTCAATATTAGTATGACGAATTTTAGTACCCAACTATCCGCTAGAGGCGCTGTACAAATCTTCATACATTTTTTTAACTGCAGACGCTAGCGAGTGTAGTAAATATAGTATAGTAAAAACTCATGGTAGAGCTACAGTTCAAGGTAGGTAATGATTAGCGATCACTTGACATTAATTCGTTACGATTACCATTGATGGATTGATTGCCACTTGTCTAGCTCAAACATGGCTAGTGAGTTGTTATGGCTAAACAGCATAATCCTACTTATCCTACTAGTGAGAAACTATTTGATAAATAAATCATACTACAATCCTGACGAAGTTTTTGATGACGAATTCAATAGTTTATAATGTTGTTAATTGATTTATATTATTCATTATTATTTTTATTTGAATCTGTTGTAAGTATAAGATTTGTTACATAATAATTTGTAGAAATTATAATGAATTATAATGAACTGTATAATATATTTACTTTTCCAAGTGTACATATAATTGTAACTTTGAGGAATAAAATAAAATGAATTGACTAATATTATAAGTAAATTATGTTGTTTGTGCAATTTTGACGTAACAGTAAAAAACTTACAAAATAGCATTTAAATTCGAACAATCAATGTGCAAAGATCATGGACGAGAGCCAATGCTCAACGAACTCTTTTATTATCCCGACCTTAGCATTTTATTAATCAACCTTAACTTATGCAAATGGTAGAATATACAGTATATTTTGAATAATTTTATCTATCAAAGTGTATACGTCGGGTTTTATCTATCAAAGTGCGTCGGGTCCATGGCGTCTAGACGTGCCATCTCGTGCACTTGATTTAGTACGATGATATGGCAGGGATCCAAGCTCGTAGATCGCAGAGTTCAAGCTACGATGGTACGTTGAACTTTAATACATTGACTTGTTTGAAACTTGTTCGTTTTCATTTTTAAATGACATCTGTTCGTCAATACGACTAAAAACTTGCCAGTGTCATTTCATTCTGGAAAAAGGTGTATTCAACTCAGCTGTCATTTGTTTTAAAAGCAAACATGTGGTGGTTTTCTTTTACATAACACTTTCGAAACTTAGAATTTAAGATAATGATGTCAATTTATACCTGATTGAATTGGTAGTCATTATGACTAGTCGAAAACGAATGATTTACCTACACAATAGTTTTTTACCGCAAGTATTTATGTTTAAAAATTATTACTAGGTATTTGGTCAGAAATTTGGTTCCTTAATAAGTTTCCGATGTTCATAAATATTTAATTGTTAATACAATGTTTAGTGAACCCCACGTTGGGCGCCAATGTTTTTCAACGGTTCATTGGAAAACTAATTAAATGTCAGTTTGTTTTGGTGAACCTGAGCAAACAGTTGCATACAGCCACAGGCATGGGATGAAAGCATTGATAAAAACTAAATCGAATAAAACAAAGCCAAAACTGAAACAAATTAAAAAAGAGCCGCAATATTCATACTGATTCAAAGAAGAACATTGTTTAGCGAGTTCTATAACCAAACATCATTATCATAATAAAATCAGGCCGAAGTTAATAAATTTATTTAATATCAAAGAATCAACAGTGAAATTAGCTTTTCTCGCCTAACAATAGTGTGGGTTTTTGAGAAGAGGGGCCAAGTCCACGAAAGTTAGAGAAATGTCGTGATAGGAACCATGTTCTCGACTTATTTAGAAACAACATCTGCATGCTTAGTTTTTTTATAAATCTTTTAGATTAGGAGAAAATCGACTCGAACTTTTGGTCAAAACCGTCCCTCTTAAAAATTCCCCCTGTATATAATATACAGGGTTATTATAAGAAGTGATATAATATAATAAAATGTTAGCATCATGAAAGTAACTCATAATTAGTACTATCGTCTTCCTTTGAGAACAAACATGACACCCTTCCGCAGTCTCGTTTCTGGTTGAACCGCAAACCAACTCCATGTTTGTGAGGTATCGATGAAATAATGTAATGTACATATCGATAAAGCTGTCGATAAATAATGAAAGGTGTCACTTGCTGGTATAGGCTGTCTTTCTTTGGGGCTGTGCGTTTGGTCCCCACTAAAAACAAATATTTGTGCATTGGTAGATAAATATAGATAATGTTTTTGTCAAAAAATATGATAAAATGTAATTATATGAACGTGTCGTTAAAAGTTTGAAATAATTAATTTTAAGGGTTTATTAATTGTATTTAGGCAAAATAAAGAATAAAATATCAAAATAGGAAGCAGGTTCGTCTAAACAAATAGATATTTTTTTAACTTTATTTATTTCAATATCGTGATCAGTTGAGGAGGCCTTCAACGAACAATAGTAGAAAGATAACTGGAAAACAATTTTTTTATGACATTTAATTATGATTTTTTATATTTATCATTTTTAATCGACGTGAACCTCATGTCTAGTTCATCTATACTGGTTATGAAATTTCATACTAATATTATAGCAGCTCCCTTGCGAATTTATATAACCTTGAACCTAATTTATGTTATACGGAGATATAAGGAACAATATTGGGATATTCTTGTATATCCTTGGTTTAATTCTTTTCTTATTAAATTCTTATTGAAGATTGATACTCAATAGTTTCTTTGTATCTATAGTTTTTATAGGATTTAGTAATATTTGAGAAGAACAATGAAAGGAATTTTTGTCCTACGAAAAGGGAAGAACAAAATGACCAAAGAAAGTGTCCGTGGATTTAAAGCCAAGATATATTTATTAGCAAAAGGCTTACGCATGATTGTCCCTATCCTTAATCTTTGTTTCCTTTCTTGGAACTACAAAGCGAATGAGCACGGTCCATTAAATTTCAAGGACTATGTGTTGTGCAGTCTTGCGAAAATCTTGAACTAGACTTAAACCTACGAAAACGAACTATGTATGAAACCCATATTGGGATTCTATAAAATATTTGATCAAAATTCGCAAATTGTATTGAGAAATATAGTTTGAACTGCGAAGTTTGTCAAGCAAGTATAATTACTTATTAATAACTCAGTCTAGTGACTAACCTCTAGTCTAGTCTATAATGACTACAGAAAGAAGAATTTAAATTCATCTTGTTACATCATAGGAATAGTAGGAGGTTATCATATAAATAAATAAAATTAAAAAAAAAGTTACAGATGAAATACTTATAACACCACGCTTTCATTATATTTCATTATAAGATAATAATGAATATAGAAATAATATAGATAAAAACTTAACACAGAAAATGAAATATAAACAATTTATGGTACGATAAAGTGGTTTTATCAGTAAAAGCGATCTCTGTGAGACAAGTTGTAAAATCTTTATTAACAAAATTAATTATTTATTAACAAAATGTTCCCTTGTTTCAGAGCAATAAGAGGGACGAAGAACACTCAACACATCATTCTTATTGCCATCATCAAGAAAAGGTAAGTCATAACCATAACATCCTGAGAGCTGAGAGCTGAGCACAAAATGTGAAAATATGTGTATTTAAGATACATTGCTCGCTGACGCTGCAACGTTTGACAATAAAGCTGATGTTGACGCGCAGTGTATCTCAAATACGTTACGTTTACGATTGTCACATTTATTCGTTCTCACCATCCTGAAAATAAAGCCACCTGAGCCTCGATAACCACATTGCAAAGTGGTTTGTAATTACTCAATAATAAGGTCGAAAATGCCATAGGTACGCGATTTGTAGATTTTCATAGCATGATGTTAAAATAACATTAATGTTATTGAAACATAAATGTTTCGATTTTTAATCAACTTTCAAAACATTTTATAAAACAAAGATAATTATGAAAATTTTAATAGGTAAAATTAGTTTAATTTGCAGTCGCGTACTAAAAAAGTTGTTATTACTACGGAGGTGTTTTGTAAAAATATATGACAAATTGGGAGCTTCCAAAACAGACCGATTTCGACTTATCAAAAGAACAAGAATATAAGGTGCGGTATAGGTACTTTGGTAATTCATCTGGGTGAACTAAGTACTTATTGATGACCGACGACGGCGCGGCGGGCGAAGGCCAGCCTGCGACGCGGAGGTTGCGGGTTCGATTCCCGCCTTGGGATAAATGTTTGTACGATCTGCAAATATTTATTCCGGGTGTTCTATCTATGTAATGTATTGTATTAAGTATGTCAGTCTTCTAGTACCCATAACACAAGCTCTGCTTAGCTTGGGGCTATATGATGTTGTGTGGATTGTCCAGCATTATTTATTTTTATTTTATTTTTTATTTAGTAGACTTAATTCACCCAGGCCATTCTGGGTGCATTATGTTAACCTTACAGCAAATTTAAATCACCTTGAATAAGGGTAAGAATAAGACGCGTATCTAATTAATTTTGAAATATATGAGATTCTCGATTATCGTCAATATCTATCGTATCATTGTGTGTAAAAGCAACTATACCTCATACCTTTTATGAAGTTAGATGCTTCAAAACTTCGTCGGATACATCCATTGCCAATTTGTTGAAGTTGTAAAGTTTGAAGTTATCCGGCTAACATTCCGAGTTCTAGAAAATATATCTGTTATAATAACCAGATACTTCAAAACATATGTAGTTGAAAAGATAATACAATAAACATATTTTTCCGTAATATCGGGACCAGTAATGTCCTTGTGTAAGTTTCTTGCCCGTTCTTCTAGGCTCTGGCGGCGTGGAACTGGTACCTAGAATCATCTAGTATATAAGTCGATTCAAAATGATCTTTGTGATTGTACAGAATAAAGATTAATTGATTTTGAGTTTTTATTTAGTTCGCAGCTAAAAATAATCAAGTACTTACATTGAAACACCGCAAGACATATCGTGTAACCCTGTTTAAGATACCCGAACTTATATTCGAACCCACGACCCACAGCAGGGAAGGCAGAGCTACCAACTGAGCTGTGACGCCTGTCCACATTTGTTTTGACTACAGAAGCACGTTTTTGCTTCCCTAACTCTATAGTTCATGATGCGCTAACCTAAACAAGTTTAAAAAAGTGGTGTTAAGTAAATATAAAGACGTGTGGCACTCGGGGACTGCCGCGGTAAAACTATTGCATAGCAATTTTTGCTGGATTACGCATGCGCAGTGTTAGGTTATTTTCGTTACTGAATATCTGGATTCGGTCTCCACGCTCAAGGCCCGCGATAGAAGCTATGCAATAGCTTAATAAACAGGTAAAGAAAATCTTGTAAAGTTGGTTTATTTTCCACTCTACACTCAAGATTGTTTCTTTCCCACATGCCTGGCAGACCGCACGTGACAGGGTTAGATAAATCTATTGAAATACTTTCAACGAGGGTGACATTGAAGGCATTTTATTTATACCTAGGAAAAGGTGGTAGGTACTTACGTACTAGTAGATACCTGTAAAAGCAAAAGCTTAACGTTTACCTTACGTTAAACTTACGTTTAACGTAAAGTGGGGAATGGATTTGGTAAATTAAAAACGTCTTGATATAATCTTAGTAATAGATAAATATTAATATAATATTATTATATTTTTGTTTACTATGTTAGCAAAATATCATATAAGTAGATAGATAGATAGCTAAAGTTAAGTCTGTAAAACGTAGATTTTTTAGGAATAATTTGTTCAGCTGAAATTCACAGTTTGTAAGTTCATTTGTTTATTTAAAATAACAAATAAATAAACTAAGTATTTTCAGCGAATTCAATCATAAGTTTCCAAATACAATCATTTTTAAACCCTAGAAAAGTATACATTTCTAAAAGTACTAGTCTTTTTGAGAATTTTCTTTAAACCTAACCTAGTATAGTCAAAAGAAGTAATAAGTTCAAGTAAACAAAGTAAGTAAATAAACCCATTTTCTAAGAACATCTACTTTGCTAATAGTTTGACTTCGTGCACGTTTATATCGTTACAACAAACTATAAAGTGAGCTCCGAGAGCACGAATAAATGTAACAACCGTAAACGTATCGAAACAACAACGTATTTGAGATACACTGCGCGTCAACATCAGCTTTACTATCAAACATTAATAATGCTCGACAATCCACACAACATCATCTAGCCCCAAGCTAAGCAGAGCTTGTGTTATGAGTACTAGAAGACTGACATACTTAATACAATACATTACTTAATATTTATTATTATACATATAAAATACCCAGAACATCCGGAATAAATATTTGCGGATCGTACAAACATTTATCTCAAGGCAGGAATCGAACCCGCAACCTGCGGCCCGCCGCGCCGCACGGTCGTCGCATTGCAGCGGTAGCTCGCAATGTGTTTTAAATACGGCACGTTTACGATTGTCGTTTCGTGGTCAGACCTCTGGGGCAGCGTTGAAACTAATTGAAGGGTCCGACCAATCCACTTCTCAAATAGGGAAAGTTTTAATCGGATCCGAACGGTTTTTGGCGTCCAAATCAAATCACTTGGATCAGAACTGCTACGTTGGCAACGCAAATTGAATAACGGATATCCGTTTTACCCAGACGCGTACCCTTATAATGAATAAGGTAGAAATAGCTTGTGGAATCTCGTCAACGAACTATATTAGTATGTAGTACCATATTATGTAGACATAGTATATTATAATATCACAAGAATAAATGTTTAAGTATTATTTCCAAAACCCTTACTTTTCTTAACGTGATTTTGAGGGCAAAGGCTTGTTTCAATATTTTGTAACTTATACTGTCCCACTTCTGGGCAAAGGTCTCCCCAAAGTCTTCCACTTATCCCGGTCTTTGGCTATATAATTAGTTATATTATTATCTAAGTAATCCGGAGCGTTTCTTTCTTCTTCTTTTTTATATGGCTTTTGCCCGTCAATATAACAGAAAAGCGTTTATTTTTAAATTTCTTTGAGTTACATTTTATATGAAGTGTAATATAAAATGTAACTCAAAGAATTTTTTAGCACTATATCTTAATCTACTTTTATCTCTATATGTACAGTGTTTTATGACGGTAAAGCTCTATACATATAGGGTGTGTGCAAACACATGTCGGTTGACGATTAACTCATTTATAGAGGGTGGTTCACACAACCGGGTATTCATGTACTGTACTGGACTGTATTCATATTACCACCGATACGACACCTACACGATATTAATCCGACAATTATTATCGAATAAAAAAATAGTAATTAAGAAAAGTAAAAAAAAAGGTATTATTTTTTGATTCACAGTGTTTTCGGCGGGGTTTTTTTTTTTTGTTAAAAAGTTTTATTTTGAAAATTATAGTAGAAACTTAGGTACTTCTTGGTTCGTACGTCTACTCTGACGTTTGTCTGATACATTCGTGAGACGACGTATTACAGAGCTATTAAACTATCCAAGCAAGAACGGTTAAAATTCAAAACGATATGATAGCTGCAATAGCGAAAAAGAAGCACATAGCAACATTTTTTTCTTGTGTTAATAAATCTTATTCTATTTATTATAAGTACTTATTCCATATTGATTTGTAAATAAAATGTGATATTTATAATCGACCTTATTGTCTGTTTTTGCCTTTAAGTGCTCGCAAATGAGGCGCATGACGGCGTAAAATGTAATTACACCATTTTAGGCTTTTATGGACCCCCATTTGCAAAAACACAGTTTCAGCATCCGTACAAGTATTATGACATGAGACCATGGGAAAAAAATGTTTTTTCCTGACGTTCCGCGGGGACATAGTAACTTTATATTCTGAGATTTGCGAAGGTTTGCAAGTTAATGCAAATTTCATTATTCACCTTTTTCAAACGAAATTTTGCGGAAGAACGTACTTATCACTTTATTATTATTATTTTATTTTTTAACCTATACTGTCCCACTGCTGGGCAAAGGTCTCCCCCAAAGCCTTCCTTATCCCGGTCTTTGGCGACACTCCAACAATCCTGTTCCTGGACGTCCACATCATATTTATATACATTTAAATATATAGTTAGTAAAATAATAAATCATTTATTTCTCTTCACACTCTTCTAAATGATCCTTGTGATATTATTGAATAAAGTATATTTGAATTTAAGAATGTTTTGTAATTACTTATCTATCTAATTTACTGTAAATTTTTTTTTTTTTTATAAATCTTTTGTAATAAATTTATGTAAAAGTTACTCTACTTTTCATTAAAAATACATGTTTGTTCTCATAACTATATTTAGTAAAAAATTCTTACATTCTAATAAAAGAGATGAAATACTGCTACAAATTCTACTGTAAGCAATTTATATAAAACTGCACTTTCAACAATGTTCACGTTGAATTTTTCAGTATTTAATTTAATAAAATTGCAGTTCGTTGAAATCGTAACAATAACAAAATCGTTTGGCACGGCACCATGCCATGTAAACGTTGTAAATGTCTACAAGCTCGTTAGATTTTATGGCTACAAACATTTGTCTGCATTTATGGATGATTTCTTATATTATTGATTTGTAGTTTTTTTTATTAGAAAACCAACAGTTACCGCAATTAACAAGTTTATAGCTTAACTAAATCAGTCTAAATTTTAGGTCTTTTAAGCAAATTATAGGTTATAAGTCAAATATTTACACAAAAAGTACAATAAATAAATACTGAGTACTGAGAACTTCCAAAAAAGTTCAAAAAAGCACCAATTAACGTTAATTAATTAATTGCTGTAATAAACAGTCACAGCTCAGTTGGTAGTAGCTCTGCGTTTCATGCTGTGGATCGTGGGTTCATTCCCCACCGAGCACAAACGTTTGTTTATTATGTGTGTACCTATTGTATTAAAAAAATGTATATGTATAAGCAATCTATTACCATAGGTTTGCTTAGTTTGAGACTAGAACGTGTGTGAAATTCCCGTGATAAATTATTATTAAGTAATTTTATTATAAACCTTCGACTATGGTCGAAGTCATCTCAGAATATTATAATTGAAACTACTACTACTAAATCTTGTATACCCAGAGGTAGATAACTTTCCATGAAACACGCAGATCTACTCCGAGCAAACCCAACTAACATATCAGTATCAGAACAGTATCTAATTGATTCGGAAAACTATATGACTGGATTATTTTGAAACTATCCTCCGTATCCCAATAGTACGAGATCCGGCTGCAGGATTACTGCGCTCATCTGTTTTTTGCTGGAAACCGATTTTTTATGTATATTTATATAAGACAATGGTTCTCCTTATTATAATTCCTCGACAAATTAAACTAGAATGTGTTGCTCTGTAAACAAAGTTTTATTTTCATTAGATATTTTTACAAAGATAAGCTAAAGATATTATAGATATTATTATAGTAAATGTTTTTACCTGTAAACAAAGAAACGACATTTAAAGTTTCTTTGTCGTGGACTTGCTATTTTAGCATCCAAAATGGCCACTATGAAAAAACAAAATCCTATTTTTCTAAATCAGGTAGCTAACGCCATCTATTGACATTACGATTAACAAAATCGATAAATACGAGATACGTTCCGTATTATTCATGAAAGGAATCCTAAGTATTCCGTTACATCTCCCCCCCCAAAGATTAAAAAATGTCTTCCATAATTTTCTACTTTTCTATTACTTGTTCTTCTTTTCAATAGGTATTAACCTTCTTCTGAAATGGGGACCGGAATAAGTTTAGTTACATGAAATAGATTTGACTCCATCTTTCTGTGTCCTGTATTAATTCTATAAATTGATTGCGATAGTTTTTCTTCAATCTTGAATGGACCAATCCTTAACTCGTCCAACTTTCTTCTATTTAGTTTATTACCATTTTCAACATATACCATATCACCGGTTTTAAAATTATGTGCAATTCTGTTTTTATTAATCAATATTTTGTTATATTTGTGTGACTTAATTGATCTTTCTAATGCAATTTTCTTGTCTCTAATCCAATCATCGGCTTCTATTTCAAGCTTAAGTTCATTTGGTATGCATGAAACATCAGTACCATCCAATAGGTATCTTGGTGCAAAACCTGTTATTGAATGTTCTGTGTTATTATATTTATCCACACATTTATGAGCTATAGTTGTCCAAGCGGTAGTATTTCCATTTTCATTTATTTTACATCTTATTTTGTTTACCAGTGTTTGGTTAAGCCTTTCATTGATTCCATTAGAAAACGGAGAATTTACAGCAGTGAAAATCAGTGTGGTTGATCTTTCATTCAATAGTTTTTTAAAATCTTTTGAGTTAATTCCAGGATATTGATCGGTGAGAACTGTTTCAATTTCATCACAATTTGGTACACTATTTAATAGTTTTATAAAGTCATGTGCACTCTGTGTCTTTGAAGTTACTATATATGCATAACGAGTGAAGTGGTCAACTAAAAGGTGCAAATATCTTTTTGTAGAACGAGAACCACCAAATCCTCCGATTGTGTCTATTGAAACTATCTGAAGTGGTTTTGTTGCTGGGCCTAAATGAGACATTAAGCCATATTTTGCTTGACCTCTTGTCTTATTTTTTATGCATATTTCACAGTTTTTGCAAAAATGTATGATATTTTTAATTAAATTCTTAGCTGTATAATGTTTTCCTATTTTCTTTTGCATTTGCTTTATACCAATATGACACATATTTTCATGTATAAGTTTTATAAATCTTATACTCAGTTCTTCT
Source organism: Ecliptopera silaceata (assembly GCA_932527185.1). Classification (NCBI taxonomy): domain Eukaryota; kingdom Metazoa; phylum Arthropoda; class Insecta; order Lepidoptera; family Geometridae; genus Ecliptopera; species Ecliptopera silaceata. The sequence continues at coordinate 3,489,093 of OW052209.1, read as the reverse complement.
GACAGAAGTATTTTCTCTTTTTTTTTTATTTTTTTGTAATATACATTTTGTTTATATATTAATCTGTTCTTGTATCTTTGAACATCTTCATTTTTCTCTTGGTCTGTCAATATGTCCTTCAACGTTATTAAGTTTATTATTTTTAATTGTTCATATTCATCTTTGTTAGCCTCTAACACTGGGTTTCGGCTTAAGCAATCTGCTTCTAAATTTATTTTTCCTGGAGCATATTTTATTTGAAAGTCATATTGTGATAGGTAGTAAGTTAAATCTCCTAACTCTTCATCTGTTCTAGATTTAATATTTAAATTTTCCAATGGTTTATGGTCGGAGTATACTGTGAAACATTTACCAATCAGCCAGAACTGCCAGTATCTTACTGCTTCTTTAATGGCTAAGCATTCTAGGTATATAGCCTTTTTTTTCTTTTGGGCTAGGTTCAATTTTTTTGAAAAATATGCTACTGGTTTTTCTTTTCCGTTTGGCTGGATTTGCTTTAACACTGCTCCAATACCTTCTAATGATGCATCTGTATATATATTTATTGGTAAGTCTTGATCAAATATTTCTAAGATTGGTTGTGAGCATAATAGTTGTTTTATCATTTCAAAAACTTCTTGGCAATTTGTTGACCATATAAATTTTTGGTTCTTCCTCAGTAAGTTATGTAATGGTTCAAGAATTATTGAACTGTTAGGTATGTACTCACGGTAGAAATTGATTTTTCCCAGAAGTTGTCTAATATTTTTCTGATTTTTAGGTGTTGGAAAATCTCTAATTGAAATGAGATTATCTCTCACTGGTCTGACGGTGTTATCTTGGATTATATGTCCAAGGTATTTTACAGAATTTGTTGCAAATAGACATTTTGTGAACTTAAGTCGGAAACCTTCTTTTTTTATCGCTTCTAAAAGCTGTGATAAATGGTTTATGTGATCAGTATAGGTTTTTGAAAATATCAAAATGTCATCAATGAAGTTTACAGCAAATTCTGATAGTTTGTACTTTCTTAGTATGTTGCTTAATATTCTTTGAAATATACCTGGTGAAGTTTTTAAGCCAAAGGGTAGACATGTCCACTGGTAGTGCCCTTCCTGTGTAACGAATGCTGTTTTTTTTCTATCTTCAACTCGCAGGGGAATTGACCAGAATGCAGAATTTATATCCAATGTTGAAAAGTATTTACAGTTTCTGGTTTTTGTTACTAAATCTTCAATCAAGGGAAATGGTTGAGCTTGAGGTACCACCACTTTATTCAAGTCCCTGAAATCAATACACAATCTTGTTTTTCTATTGTCTTCTTTTTTGAAAGCTAGGGTTACCGGAGCTGCAAATGGACTGTATGATTCCTCTATAAGATTTCTTTCAAGCAGATGACTCACTTGTTCTTCTATCTCTAACTTATCCTCTATTGAACACCTGTAAGGTCTTTTACTGCAATATGTGTCGACAAGTAGATCTATTCTTGCTTCGTAGTCTTTAACAGTTCCAATGTCATACTTATCCTTTGCAAAGTTTGATCTGTATGTATAAATAAGTTTATTTATTTCAGATTTTTGTTCATTATTTAAATGACTCAGATCCATTGTAAAGTCTTTTCCAATATGTTCATTGAAGTTTATGAAATGTAAGTCCCTCTTGTTCTCATTTTCGTTATGGTTGTTTTTAAAACATAGTTCCTTCTTTATAGTCTCTTCTTCAGCCACTTGTTCAATTTCTAATTTTTCATTTTGAATCAAATTGAACTCTTTTATAATATCTAGTCCAATTAGAAAATCATATTTGAAATCTTTTCCATCTACAATATATACATCAATTTTTTTTTCTATATTAAAAATGTTGATTTTTATTGTTGTTAAACCTTTTGTCTTTTTTACACCATTAATTGTTATTAGGTTTGTATTATTCTGTTCATGTTTTTTTTTCTTCTGGTAATCTTAATAATTTTGAATTTATCAAGGAAACATTAGAACCGGAATCATATATACCATATATGTCTAATTTTCCTTCTAATGTTAATTTTATTTTAATTAATGGTGTAATTATTCGTTTTTTGACTCATCATCGCTCAACTCAACATCTAATACTGTATTATTTACATTCTTGTTATAGTATTTCTTCTTCTCATAGTTGTCAGTTTCTTTAAACCAGCATTTATCTTCAGAGTGGAAACGATTACCTTTATTTAATTTCTCACATATTTTGCACGGTTTAATTTTATCCTGTTTATCTTTATCAAATGAATTTTTCTTGAATTTATTATAATATTTACTAACTGTCTGTTCATGTTTGCCAATTTCATTGAAAAGAGATGCAGTCGTAGTGATTTTCTCTTTATCTATTTTGTTCATTACATAATCTGGTAGACCCATAACAATGATATGGATCAAAGTCTGTACATCAATATTTTTATTTATCTCTAGTAATAATCTCTCTTTTTTTGTGGCATACTCCCTTAGTGAACCTGCTTGGTATCTAAATGAAAATGCATATTTAACTCGTGACCAACCTTTGTCTCCATATGTTTCACAGAAATTTGTTTTCCAAATTTCCCATCCAGCATCTAATGTACATTTTATTATCATACTACTGTACCAATCCAAGCACTGTTTTTCAAGTAAATATTTTAAAGTCTCAATTTTTTCTGTTTCCTTTGATATTTCAAACCGAGCACATTCATTTTCAAAATCACTGATCCATTGATTAACATTTGATGTTTTTCCTGAAAACTTCTCGAGTAAAAATCTTTCTGCTATTTTTCCTAGCTTTTTTTTCTCATAGCTTTTACTAGTATTATTCTCAGAAAGCTTCGTTTCCTGTATAATTTCATCAAGGTATTGGTCACCAAACTGCAGATTCTCACCTTCATCTAAGTAACTTTTTCTCAATTCCGAGGTTAGCGGGATCCATAGTTTCCGTGACTGATGCCTCTTTTTGAGAGAATTTTTAACTTTAGTGTAAACATCCGTAGTGGTTATGTTGGTGTGTTTGCTTGCAGGTTTTAACTCATCAGGAATTTCAAAGACCTGTCCTCCAGGTGTCTCAATTGAGGTTATGCTGATTATATTTGTTTTTCCATCAGCCCCCGCCAAGACTGCAAACGTGAATCGTAACTTGTCCATTTTCTCTTTACAATAAATGTCGTTTTATAAGACAATGGTTCTCCTTATTATAATTCCTCGACAAATTAAACTAGAATGTGTTGCTCTGTAAACAAAGTTTTATTTTCATTAGATATTTTTACAAAGATAAGCTAAAGATATTATAGATATTATTATAGTAAATGTTTTTACCTGTAAACAAAGAAACGACATTTAAAGTTTCTTTGTCGTGGACTTGCTATTTTAGCATCCAAAATGGCCACTATGAAAAAACAAAATCCTATTTTTCTAAATCAGGTAGCTAACGCCATCTATTGACATTACGATTAACAAAATCGATAAATACGAGATACGTTCCGTATTATTCATGAAAGGAATCCTAAGTATTCCGTTACATTTATAATTAGGAGAATATATATTTATCAGGTTGCCTAGCAAAATTTGGCCGCCAGTATGTTTAATTAAATTATTTTTTTGTTTTTTGGGAAAAAATATCGTTCACTTGTTTTTTAAATCAAATAACGTCTACATCATGGCAATTTATATGAAGATTCAAAAAAATCACGGTTGCCGTTGCGTACTTGGCCGCACCTCTTCGCAGCCAGGTGTAAACAGGTATGGTTTCGATATATTTATACGTGCATAACGTTTATATATTAATTGCATATCAAATTAAAGCTATGTTTTTTTTCATTTTTTATCATATTGTTTGCTTAATTAAATCTACCCGCAAATAAGGGTTGCTGATTTTTTTGAGTCTTCATATTAATTGCCATGATGTAGACGTTATTTGATTTAAAAAACAAGTGAACGATATTTTTCCCAAAAAATAATTAAAAATAATTTAATTAAACATACTGGCGGCCAAATTTTGCTAGGCAACCTGATAAATATATATTCTCCTTATTATAAATATACATAAAAATTTGGTTTTCAGCAAAAAACAGATGAGCGCAGTAATCCTGCAGCCGGATCTTAGACTGTAGTCTAGAATCAAGATACAAGATATTTATTTTTGCCAAAATAAGTGTTACAAAAAGTTGTTATCAAAAAGGGCTAGCTCACTACAAGATAGTCTAAAACTATTTCACACATGAATCAGAAATGAAAACTGTACCCAAGTACGAGTTTGTGCACACACGAATCGTAGAGACGCAATAGCCGAGCGCCACCGATTTTGTATGAAAAGCTTCTCAAGAAATCTACTAGGGACGCTGCTTGGATCTCCATACAAAATCGATATCTATAATTCTACAAATATCACTTTATAAATAATAATTATCCATAAAGAATAATTTTGATCATTATTTCAACTAATAGGTTTTTTGCTCGTGCTTTCAGCTTATTAAGCTTGATTTAAAAAACTTAACATAATTTAAAAAAAAATATTTATTTTTATTTTAAAAATGTCACACATAGCGTTAGTACTAGGAGGACTTCATGCTAAGAGCATTGTCTACCAGTCTTCCTGGATGTGCAGAAAGATGGTGTGGCGTGTTATAAAGATAAAAACAAGTTGTACCTAAATATATAACTCCTACTACAATAAAAATAAAATACCTATGAATACTTACATAAAAATAATAAATTAAGTACACAAAATATTTTACATATTAAACTAATAGTCTATCTGTTAAATAAATACCTAACAAATGATACCTAAAAAATGATAGTACTTAATTAATTTTCTTGGATAAAAACCAATAAATAACTAGCAACACTTGTTTTTTAAATCTAGCTTATTAAGCTGAAAACACGAGCAAAAGAATCTTTAGTTAGTTGAAATAATATTCGCATAAAATTCGAAGCATTCATGAAAAATGTGGAATTAGTACTTCACGGCCGTTTCCTTTTTAAGGGCACTTTCCCGTTGCCAAATTAAAAAGTAATTAGGCAGATTGCCCGAAGTCTTAATTTTAATTTGTTATTTTTTTATTAAATCTTCGTCTGTAATAAGATCTATTTTTTTTTAAGAAATATGGAAAATGTAATCTAGTGGTTTAATAAACAGATTATTCAAATATATATAGGTATAACTTGATTCTTTTATTGATACATATTTCTCATATTTAGTTTTTTTTATACAAGTTATAGGCAAGCGTTTGACCGCGATCTCACCTGATGTTATGTGACGATGCGTAAATAAAAAAGAACACAAAGAAATCAAATATTACCTACGGGTTTGATAGGTGGCACATAAAAAACAATTCAGTAAATAAATAAAAATAAATAAATTCATTAAACAATAAATAATTCTCAAATAGTATTTAGAACAAAAAGTTAAAAGCTTATTATCCGATTAGTTATTTCTTTCAAGCACCTCAAACAATCACTCATCTATGCAAAAAATCTTAAGAGAAACTATTTTCGTAATCTATACAAAAATCTAGACTTTTACCAGTCTGAAAGTCAGGTTAAATAAACAAGAACTTCTAGAGCTGCAATCGAATAAAAGCTAAGTGGTTGGTATGCAATGAGCATTGAATTTGTGCAATCTGAACCGTAACACAGAATATAATAAAATCGAAGAGCGAAGAAGTCTCACTTGTGAAAAAAAAAAGAAAAAATCATTAGATTTTTTCAAGTATATGGCGTATTATGTATAGACTAAAATGGAACTGCGAGAAAGTCTAACACTTGAGAAAAAAAAGAAAAAAACATTCGATTTATAAAATTGTACCGTGTATTATGTTTTAAAAAAATGAAATCTAAGCTCATGTGTATAAAGCTCAGTATACATTGTCAGCTATGTTCAGTGACATACAGTAAAACTGACTTTTGCAAGTGTATTCAGTTCCCGCGGGATAAAACCTTTTTGCATAAATCGAGCTCGCGCTGATTTTGTTTCAGTTGGTAAATGTTCAGGTTGAATTTGTGACGTCATTCGAGCATTCATGAATAATGTGATGAAATCTGATGAGACAGCCTCCCTTACTCTTGACTCCAGTCAAAATAGAACTCTATTTCAAATGCGCGAAAGCAAAAAAGGTTTCAATTCTTTTTTTATTTACTTGTTTATGTTACACCAACGGCAAATAAAAACTTAAAAAAACTTAATAGTCATTTTACAATATTTAGAACGTTGAAAACAAGATTTCAATCATTTTGATTTCAGAAATACGATATAAGGTTGGTTATAATGGAATTAATTAGGTACTCTTTAACATCCTAGAATCGTATGATACTAAATGAGAGTCCATTTTGTCCATACAACACTTCTTTGGTTTGTATTTTTGAGTTTTTATAACGAAAGAGTTTTCATTAAGGTAATATTATAACAGCAATCTAATTCCCATAGTACCTACAAGCTTTGCGTTGCGTTTGGGACTAGAGCGTAATGTGTCCGTGAATATTTATTTATCTATACTAATATTATAAAGAGGTAAAGTTTGTATATTTGTTCAATTGTAAGGGGTAATCTCGGGATCTACTGAACCGATTTTTAAAATTCTTTCACCAATAGAAAGCCACATTATTGCTGAGTGCCATAGGCTATATTATATTTTCAAAAAAAGTAGGGATCCTTACTAAAACTTCAATTATGCCCAACGAAGTGGGCACGGGTCAGCTAGTTTAATATAAACTGAAAGAAAGTTTCAGTTAAACTCAAAAGATTCTACGGATATCGTGTAAACTTTCTATATTCGCCGTCCCAAAATGCAAAAATACCGACAAAACGCGAAAACTGGTAATTCTTTTCGAGTGTCGGAAATTCGGAATATTTTGATGGAAAAGTTTGGTCAGCGGATTCGAGGAAATCCATTTTCTCACTTCGTACCTTTTAACCTAAAGATTATTATTATTATCTTAGCTTTCATCTGTTTGAGTTTACTCTCTGGAGTGTTTAGCTTTGATAATGGTCTTCAGAATAACTGTGATTACATTGGTTTTTACAAGAATAAAAGAATTTTAAGACTGAATTGTAAAGTGCTATTGTGCTCGTTGGGAATTGAACCCATGGTACACAATGGCAACAACAGAACTATGAAGCCCGGATATCTGTTTGATACAGCAATAGGTTATGTCACACTAAAACCTCACGGTCCATCGAACACTTCAGCCAAGTAACGCGAGTGCGCGTCAGCATTTTCTAGCGATAATCACTCTCCCTAATGCTGGGGCCACATTAGCGGGCTACGGCGAATATTCGTGTTAACGCGATGTATGTGGCCGGGTACATCGTGTCATCGCGTAGTATTCGGGCGAAGACGCGAATCAATTTGTCGCGCCAATATTCGCTTAGGTGGCTACATCTACGTCAATTTAAGATGATCGCGCGGTACAATATAAACGGTAATTATCGTCTACATGACCGCGCGGTACCACGCGGCGCGCTCCCATACATTAGGCTAGGTTCAGATGATCGCGCGGGTCCGCGCGGGTCGACGTACCGCGCGGTACAAGATCAATATAAACGGTAATTATCGTCTACATGATCGCGCGGTACCGCGCGGCAACGCGCGGCCCGCTCCGACCCGCGCGCGAGATCTTGAACCGCGCGACCACGCGCGGTTCAAGATTTGCAAACATGTATTGACCTGTTCAGTTGATCCGCGCGGCTTGAGACGAAAATACACAATGAGTAACGAAGATGAAATTGTGCCTATCGATTTGCTTATTGACGAAATCGAGAAAAGAGATGCAATTTGGAATCTCAATTCTAAAGATTATTCAAATAAAATAATAAAAAGAAGGTCTTGGGAACAATTAGTTTTAATTTTTTGCAAAGATGATGATTCTGAAGAAAAAAATAAAAATCTGGGTAAGTTGTTTTTAAACTAGTTTTATTTATTTAAAATAAGTTTTATAAAATCATTAGTATATATATTACACTTTAATTAAAATTAAAATCCATAAGCAAATTGCCTCCTCCACGTCCATTATCAGTCAATGTTGACGCCACACTGGCGCGCGTACATTTACGTCATGTGAATGCTCCAACCGCGCGGCGACGCGCGGCTACGCGCGATCATCTGAACTTAGCCGTCAAGTGAGTGCTCCAACCGCGCGGCGACGCGCGGCTACGCGCGGTCATCTGAACCTAGCCTTATGGAGTGAAGTAACGAAAGAGTGTTACCCCCTATCTTATAAAAAGTTAGCGTTGACTTTATCTCATCATTACGTATGGTAATCAATACTTCAAGTCTGCGCTTACTTTTTATAAGATAGACCGTTAGAATTTATTCGTTTTATAACAAAACTAATTTTATTCTATTTTTCTGCAATAATTCAAATTTATTTCAAAATAAAAATTATTTTTTGAATCCAGTAGGTACGTTTAATATTATATCTACCTAGTATGTCAATGTTGATTGATTGATGTCAAAATCGTTAAAAAGTTAATTACGATTAATGACAATTTCCTTTTTGTTATTGTGACTATAAATAAAAGGTTAAAGTGTAAAAAAAAATATTGTTTCATTTATTTGCCGAGAAATTCCTGACATTTCCCTTTTCCGGCCGCATTCCTCACATATGTCTAATATTCCTGAAATGTCAGGAAAATTCCTGACATCTGGTCACCCTAATTCGGCACGATACATCGCGTCAACTCGACACGAATCTTCGCCCGTCTAATGTAGACAAGAACATCGCCTATACCCGAACACGATGTTTTTGTCGCGCCAACACGATACGAATATTCGCCCGCTAATGTAGCCAAAGCATTAAAAACAAAATGGCAGCGTTTTAAATGGTGATTAATTTTTGACAGTTTGCGAGGCGATTTGAAGTAAATCCCGTAATGTCCTCACGATCCAAGGATGATCTCTTCGTTTAAAAAGCACGTTTTTTATGTTCCCATCGGAAAACCAACTCGTAACTTGTATTGCGTCACGGTTTTTATGCGTTATAAATAACTTTTGATGCTGATACAGCACAGCTTTAAAATAAAATAGCTCGTTCATTTTATTTTATTTTTCTGTGATTTTAGCCATTACTTAGTACGTGTATAAACCACAAAAAGCAGAAGATTTTCCATAAATCGTATATATTTCTGCCTACAGAACTTTTCACTTGTTCCTAGCTGGTTGTTTCATACAGTTCTTTGATTATGATATTCGTTCATTGGCGAATGTGATATCGATATGAAGTGATAACACTAATTAACTGTACTGTAGCCTCATTTTTCATCCAAAATAAAGCTCACGGTTATAGATACTCATTTTTCATTGTAGGTTTTTTTGCAGGTCTTTGAAAGCGTTAGGTACAAAACGATTTCTGAGAATATCTAGTAAACCAGCGTTTATATCCTAGGCTACGTCAGGGGATTGGTTTATGTCGCATTAAAAATCTGATCATAAACCTCGTAGTGATTGTGATAAATAGACTGGGTGCTTTATATGCATGGAATACATCTCGGGAATCATGCATCTAATATGTGATTACGGGTTTAATCTACGGCCTTTTGTTTCTATACTTTCCACTACACTTATTAGTGTAACACAGAAGTGAGTGTGACTGGATGTGCAAGTAGAGGAAGACCGAAAAAGAAATAGTTGGATTATGTGAAAGAGGATTTGAATGGGAGGGGTGTAGATTCAGAGTTGATGAATGATAGAAGTGAGTGGAAAAACCATGTCGTGAAACTTAGCGTGGAATAAGGGCAGGAGAATCATGAATGATGATGAGTACTGTCCACTTTGCGATTGAGTGGATATAGACTATGTATATAGTTTTATAAGCCAATAAAGTCTCCTCGTGGCGCACACCGGTAACAGCTAGGCACGCTATAGCAGTGTCTAGTCTGGCTAATCTTTCCAACACGATGCTACAACGAAATACAGTTGTAGCATCGAAACGATAAGAAGAAGAAGCCAATAAAGTAGGGATTGAGTGAATATAGACTATTTCTGTAGTTTTACAAGCCAGTAGGGCCTTTGAACACTGGCGTTCGCCAACAACAATAAAGGTGCTTATTTCATGAAGGAGTAGTTCCTATTGCTTGATAAATAAAGCTTAAATCATGCCTTCAAACACAAGCTTCGAGGTCAAGTCTAAACTGACACGAGACTCAACTTAAAACATATTTTACTGACTTATGATAAATGAATATAGGGAAATAAATTTAATAGCACAACTAAACGTAGTTCAAGGAAACGAAATTAAATAAAAAAACATATTTTACTTATTCATATTAAATGAGAAAAAGTTGGATGAAAATAAAGTGTAAAATGGCATACGACATTAGCTTATCCATGATATCGTCAAGGTATCGATACGTTTGCGATTGTCTCATTTATACTTGCTCAAGCCTCAGTTTATCAAGAACGTTCACCCTATTAATGGACTTATTACTGTAGCAAGTTTTTCCACTGAAGTTTCCTCGCCAATCTATTTAGCCGGCTGGCGTCCACAATTCATTTTATTTTCACTCAAAATTAAATTGTGTCGCTCGGCGTCTCCTGGCAATTCATTGTAGCTTAAAGCCTTTTCTTTAAGAAGTAGATACTTCTTGTAGCGTACGTTATACGACGACATTATTGAAAAACGATTTTTTATATCGGCTCAAAAAGTAGTTTTTTGCGTCATACTTATTTAAATACATGTATTTAGTTCGGATTTTGTGTACAGTTCATACGCAAGAAAAAGAAAATGTTCTCAAATACAATCCTAAGATTAGACAAACGAACCATCACCTTTTCTTTAGTCAATGATTTAATCCAATTATATTTTATATTTACCAAAATATGACCAGTGACGCCCCATGTTAGGCCCCACGTTGGGCGCCACTGTTACAAAAATCCTAGAGACACAAACCAAAGCCAAATAAGTACTCGTTGAGTATCCAAATTACGAACCTGCATAGAAAAAACTGTCATTTTCCCCGTAATAAAGGTGCTAAACTCCTAATTTTTCAAAGCGTCAGTCATATGACGGTAACGAACTCTTAAGAAATGAAGTTTCGCCGAAGACATAGCTCTGTTTCTAAGTAATGACACCAACTAAGTGACAAACTATTTTACAAGTTAACAAGGCGTAGTTTAAGTTTAAGTAAGTAAACCACAGGCTGCTTCGAGTAATTAAAGTAGTGCACGAATTAACATAGTTTTTAACCCTGAAAATAAAATGTTCATGGACATTTCACACTATGTACACTAGTCCCAAACTAATCAAAGATGGAACACTTATCTATTTTATTATTATTGCTCTATGGTTACTTTCTTATGGTTTTATGTATACTTTGTACAATAGTCGTATTTTTTTGAGAATCAATATAATATATTGATTTAAAAATAATAAGAATCGTTCTTATAAAAAACTATTAGAATAAAGAGGCTTTTAGTATCGCTCAAATCAATTTTCAGAATCAATTTTTTTATTAAGGTTTTAGAACCCAGGCTTGTATCAAAAGGCAAGCTTCCACTAAACCTGTGCACTCATCCAAAGGTCAACCAGCTAAACCACTTTCTCTCCCAAGCAATAAAACTATACTGCTCCACTATAACCCTGCATAAATGCAATTTACTTATTCTACCCGAAGTGTATCGAAATGTTATTGCTCTGCACGAGCGCATAGATAAATATAAGCTATCTAAAAGCAAACGTCTTCTTCGAGGTACTATGCCTTCGTTACTTAGGTCATAAACTATGTAGGAGAGCTATCTTTCATTTTATTGACGAAATACTCCGTTTTATTTGCGATAGAATAGGCTTTAGAATAAGGCTTACTTTTAAAAAACTTCGATCGTTTTTTATTTATTGTTCCAACCGTTTACTTGTTTTAATGTATAGGAAATGCGAAATGAAGTCATGTACATACTTATTAAAAACTGATGATCAGTCAATAATTTGACTGATCAGTATTTTGTATTTAATCTGGTAGTTTTTGTAAAAACTATCAACACAACAAAATACAATACTGACAATGACAAAAAAAACTTTTGTAAGCTGAGCCTGATGTCGAAATATGCTTCTTTGAAAAGTTTTTGAGAAAACCGGCAAAAATTTCTTTACAACGAAAAGTTTGGAATTTTTTAGACTTCTTAAAAGGCCTTTGGATCAAAAGACGTCAAGTAAAAGCTTAGTAATGAGCAGACAGAGTTAATTTTTTAAGCTATTGCATAGCTTCTATCGCGGGCATTGAGCGTGGTGTACCGAATCCAGAAATTCCGTAACGAAATAACCTAACACTGCACATGCGTAATCCAGCAAAAAATGCTATGCAATAGCTTTACCGCCACAGTCCCCGAGTGCCACACGTCTTTTTATTTTTCAGATATACATTTATTCATGGATATTTCACGAAACTCCACTTTCCAAACTAAGCAATGTGCAATGGAACTAAATTATACAAAAGCTAGCATAATGTATTTTAGTATGAAATTTCAGTATAATTAAGCTGCACTGCAAAATGAAATACAAACGTCATCTATAATTTTCAGAATTTCAAGACAACAGACGTTTCAACAGACTCTTGTAGGTACTTATAGGTGTCGGATTTCGCGAGCAAATTTACGATATTAAAATGTAATTTCACAGAAACCGTACACCGAAGGAAACAAGATGTTTACGAGCAATATTTAGATGGAATAAATATATTACTAGCACCTTAACAGCTTTATTAACGATGGAGGTTATCAATCATTTTACAATTTATTATTTACCTTGAACGAAGCTTTTGCAGCTGCTCGTCTATATAAAAAACAAAATTACATTTTGTACAAAAAATACCTCGCTTCCGTGCTACTACATACACGGTCTATCTTATAAAAAGTTAGCGCAGACTTGAAGTAGGTACCTACTGATTACCATACGTAATGATGGCTTGAAGTCAACGCTAACTTTTTATAAGATAGGGGGATTCACTTTACAGTCATACACTGCTAGGTATAGAAAGAAAAACTTTATTTTACGTGGAACATGTAACCACACTCTCTTAAATAGGTATACCTTCATTAAAGAAGAACCATCGTACCCATTTCTGACGCAATGTATGCTCGTATGGTGTACGCAATGTATCATGAAGCACACGGGACCAAACAATAGTCTAATGGTCTATCTTATAAAAAGTTAGCGCAGACTTGAAGTAGGTACTGATTACCATACGTAATGATGGCTTGAAGTCAACGCTAACTTTTTATAAGATACGGGGTAACTGTTTAACATCACACCTTTTGGGCTTTCTGTATCTATTTCACATAAAAGTAGTCTAATCATCACGCGTATGTTATATTAAAACCTGTCTACTTTATTTTGTTACCTATCACACGCGATCAAAGCGTACCGAACTCAGTGCCCTTTGTGTCAAGTCTCGCTCCGAACTAACGATCGTCATTTAGATAGAAAGCAGGTAGCCTGCGCCGCATAATTTATACACATTTTTAGTTTACACAGATGTATAACTATTGAGTGATTTATTTTTTTATTATGGAAATAAAACGTAGTAAACGACGTGTATTTAATTTATAATTAATTAAAACAAATAGAAAACCTTTATTTACACTTATAACATATATTTAAAAACAAATTATAAAAGAACAGAACAAAATATATGTCAAAAGGTCACCACTCAGCATATGCTATAGGGACGGTGAGGTACCTATATGCGCTGGTTTTCAGTGTATACAAATACTCACTACTTTTACAACCTCTTTCTACTACCATCTTGCCCTATGTCATGAGTTCACAAAAAAATAATAAAATATTTCTCAAAACGTGTAAAAAGCACGGTACCTACCAACTTTCTATGTAAACTGGTTGTTTATAACTATGTTCTAGCCAACGTCAGTCAACTGTTTTCCACAACTCACACAGGGCACAAACAAGTTTAAAACATGCTATGAGTATCACACGTGCATGACACAAGTCTGTGTGATGTGAATCAATCAAGTTCTTAAGTTATATTAGATCCTAGGAATAAGTGAAGCAAATTCAGTTTTAGCACATCTTAGGAGCAACTGAAACACGCTGAAACTAATAATTCTAATTGTAATTGGAGGAATAAGATCTGCACTGACGTCCCGCAACGGGGTGTATTGTGCATTGTCCCCCTGCTAACCTCACCCCACCTCACCCCCTTAAATAATGATACGGCCTACGGTGTAACGCGTTTGCCTAGATACATTACATAATCACAGATAGATACATACATATTCACTCTCCTCTTAAAGACAGACACCGGTAAGTTTTTAAGACGCCGGATGTTCTAATGCAAATAATCCGTCATATAAGCATCTCTGGTTTACAGAACTCTGAATTGTTTTATTTTATAAATTCACAAGTCATTTATTCTGAATGAAATATGTGTGCGATTTGCGCCACCTGCTCGTCTGATGTATTGACCACCTACATACCAGCTTGTATTTATGATAACAACAATTTAATTGAAGATTAGAACAAATATATCGGCTCTGGGTGAATTAAATAATTAAATTATTATTAATATATCTTAAGTATATATGCACAATCATAGTATCAAAAATTTAACATCAAATTTTTGGGTAAATTGTACCCACCTCATAGCTGGCGTAACAATTTCTCATTCACGCCGGGTTTAATAAAAAGTTCTATTAATACATTAGGGCTTATATTCATTTAATAACAAAATAATAAATTTATCGGAAAATTCAGTCGTAACACTAGATTTATGCAAACAAATATTCTTCACTCAAATTACAAAATGAAATTTGTGGGAAACTTCCTACAGTGTAAACTCATCTTTATAACGCGAAACTATCCTTTGAAATACTGAACAAGTGAAGTTAAAACCAGCAAAGTAAATTCTTGACAGGATTTTTGCAGGAGCACAAAGCATTTTCGATTCACTGACTCGGAAAAGTTAGTTGCGAACTGTAGGTGAAATAATGGACATTTACTTACCACAATATATGAAAAAGTATTGTAAAGGTAAAGGGTAAATTCTGGTTCATCATCAACCTATGTCAGTCCACTGCTGGACTTAGGTCTCTCCTAAGACGGCGCGTCTTAGCCCGGTCTTCGGCTCTTCTCATCCAGTATCTGCCAACTATTTCGTAGATCCTCGCTCTATCTCGCCGGAAATTCTGGTTAGCTCATTTCATTTCTTTGTTGCGATTTCGTTGACATTTTTACAATCGATTTCAAACAAAATTGTTCTCGGTGTTGCTGCGTTTCTAGTTAGTATTTAGTTTTTTTGCTGTTTGAAAGTTGGTTCTTTTAATTTATAGATCAAACCTGTAGTTTTTATGAAATCATTCATATTTCACTTAAAATGGAATGGAAAAAGCATATTACAAAATGTTGTGTTATAAATTATGCACGTAGCTTTTCGTGAAAAGCATCTCTTTGCCTAGTAATAGCAAAGAAAATACCGTCAGAACTTACAAGTACAATTTAAACTGTCTCACAAGAAATAAATAAATAAGAAATAGTCATTAAAAAATAGACTCTATTACAACCAGGAAGTTGCTCTTTTGGCCTGAAACATATTTTGTGGAACCTCAACCTGTCTTACAGGAGACGCAGTCATTAAAAACTAGACTCTATTACAACCAGTTAGTTCCTCTTTTGGCTTGAAACAGATTTTGTGGAACTCTTGATTGAGTCAGCTTGAATGTTTCTTGATTCGCGTTTACTAATGGCGTCCGGCGTTATTCATAATTTAATTTATATTCTCTGAAACAATAATTTGTTTACGCTGTTTCTCTGAAAGTTATTTTGTCTCTACCATTGTTTTAGCAGATTGCTATTTCTTGTTTACTTTTGTGGTTAACTAAAGAGTTGAGATGCCAATAAAACCTTAACAAAAAAGATTTAAAAAAAATTTTCGACTTAAACCCTCCTCTTTTTCATCGGTGGAAAATCGAACGTTACCTACATTGCAAAATAATCTCTTTTGTTTTACGGCTTACAAAAAAAGTAATAAGTCATTAACCTACACGGTTATCCTGTATTCTTTATAAGGCTTGCCTACTTTCGTGAAAAAAGGCTTGATATACACGCATGAATTATTTTCCTCCATTTTATATTTTCCGCCGCTCAATTGCCTGTCAATGAGGAGCTTCCGTTCTGTTACGAGGGCGCTGGATTCGACTTATAAATCTTATAAATAATATTAGAATTTTAAATGCTTTTTTGCTATAAACTGCTACGTAATGTTTAGCGGTATATTTATTAGTTGCGTTTACGACAAGTATATTTTAATGCAAGGTATTATTACTTTTTCGTAGCCTTTTTCACGAACTATGAAATTTCTAAGCAACAGCAAGTTATGATCTATGTAAAAAAAAGGTTGTAATCTAAAATATTGGACCTTTTGAGAAATATCTCTCTATAAGTTAGAAACAATATCTTATTTTGTTGATCAGTAGAAGCCTTTAAAGTAACTATATAATAAATGTTTCAATAAACCTATAATACTATAATATTTAACCTATATATATATAATACTATATATATAATACTATAATATTTAATATAAAACCTATAATATTTAATAAACACATTATTTTCCGCAGTCATAATAACCTAGCGAAAAGTTGAACAGCGCTAACAAGACGCCATGCCAACAGGAAAAAAGAAAGTCATGAGCTCAAATTTAGGGAAACACGAATATATTAAGATTACCTTAACGACCGTAACCATCCCGTAATTATTATTATTACCACTAAAGTCAAAGTCAAAGTCAAAAATTACTTTATTCAGTAAAATCACAAGGATCATTTAGAATCGTCTTACATACTAGGTGATTGATTCTAGGTGCCAGTTCCACGCGACCAAGTATGTTTTTCTTATCTTTGAAATGTATGAAAGTATGCTTTATCTCACTGCCCGTAGTCCGAGTTTTATTATTTGACTAGCTGACCCGTGCCCGCTTCGTTGGGCATAATTCGACCGTTTTTTCTCCGATTCACTTTGCAAAACGGACTACCACGTAAAAGCCTTTTTATTTTTTGGATTTTTATAACTTATGACACTCAGCAATAATGTGGCTTTCTATTGGTGAAAGATTTTTTAAAGTCGGTTCAG
Organism: Ecliptopera silaceata; assembly: GCA_932527185.1. Classification (NCBI taxonomy): domain Eukaryota; kingdom Metazoa; phylum Arthropoda; class Insecta; order Lepidoptera; family Geometridae; genus Ecliptopera; species Ecliptopera silaceata. The sequence continues at coordinate 3,472,045 of OW052209.1, read as the reverse complement.
TAGATTCCGAGATTACCCCTTACAATTTAACAAATATACAAACACACCAACTTTACCTCTTTATAATATTAAGTATAGATATAGATTATCGAACTCTTTTCGATAATCTATATCTATACTTGATATCGAAGAACATTCAAATTTCTTATGGAGAATGTTCGAGTTTCCCGCTGTCGATGTTTTAAACTGTTATATTTTCGAAAATGAAATCGGATAAAACTACGAGACTTTTAAAACTGAGGAATTATAAACGCGAAAATTTGTTTGGTTGTGCAGATGAATGTTTGTTACTCTAACGCAGAAACTACTGAATGGATTTTGATGAAACTTTACATATAGCTTATGCATCAACAAAGTCGCGGGCATCAGCAAGTTTTACTATAAAATTCTTCTTCTTCTGCCTTTATCTAGGTGAGATATATTGTGGTTTGATGAATTATTACTGCTTATTTTTCTTCAAAAGATATTACTCTAATCCGATCAATTCTTGGAACTACTTAGAAAAGGCGCAATAAAAGAAATATTTTCTTTTCCATGGAAAAATTATAACTAAAAATAAGTGTTGACAGCAAAATAAAATTCTTCGAAGATAAACAATACCTAGAAAATAACCATAGTTTCTTAGTAATATTTCTTTAATAAACATGTTAGTTCTTTGTGTGGGTGGTGTGTTAGTGTATTATATTCTATGTATTTACAAAAATGAAACATACGTATTTAAGTATGAAATATATTTATTTTCGACACAACTTTCAGTGTTTTAACTAATAAGCCTTTGTATAACAATAGATAGATGCTTGTAGCTAATACATAATTTATGTCTTTTATGTATGTAAGTACATATTTACTAAAAAAAAAAGTACAGTACGATGGAATACCTACTATAAAAGTAATTTTTTTTTATTTATGACGCGATATCTTTTCAACACAAAGTCAAAGTCAACATTACCTACTTTATTCAATAAAATCACGAGGATCATTTAGAATCGTCTTACATACTAGGTGATTCTAGGTGCCAGATCTTCGCGAACGCCTAGAAGAACGGGCAAGAAACTTACGATTTGACTATAATGTGTATACAAAGCCTATTATTTTGCGGTCCTGCTGTAGGAACCGTGTCAGGGACATGAGAAGCTACAGGAACGAGAATCTAGGTCAGTCGTATATCATACCTACGGGGCTAGGTACTCACCTTGCTCTAGGAAGATTCTTTTTGTACCGCACCTAGACATTTTCAATATGTTTGAAACTTGTTATATTTTTGTTCATCTGTCTGCGTTCGCATTTACATCAATTGCAATTTACTGCAATTTACATCGCAAAAAGTGGAAGCCTTTTTATCGCCATAAGACTAGAATGGCTGTATAATAATAGAAGATATAATTGCTGTAACATTTGCACTATGGGAACGAGATTGCCGATAGAATACTTAAATACATTTTCTTTGTAAATATATATTATACATAGAATTCATAGTAACACCCTGACACAGAACAAATATTTATGTTCATCACCCTAACATTTGCTCTGAGTGGGAATCGAACCCACGACCTACCGCATGGAAGGCAGAGTAACAACTGAGCTGGGACTCCAATGCAAAAAAAAAAATATTAATAGGCGTGTATTTTTGTCTTGCTTTTGAGTTCCATAAACATTTTTTATCATAATACCTGCTATTAAGAGCATATTAAAAGCATAGGTACAAGTTGTACCACAGATGTCTCGTTAGTTAATTGGATTTTTTAAAATAAACTGAACGTTAATATTCTTAATCTTCATTACATAAAAAATCAATACAAAACAAACGGAATGAAGTTAGTGTAATAAGGTAGGATGAAATCAAGGTTTCTAGATATTAAATTTCTTTATAAAACTTGTCTTATATTTTTAAGATTTCAAAGCAACTGCAGACTTTCATTATTTTTTTCTTTTTGTTTTAGCGCTTATCTGAAGGATGAGTTCGTGGTGCTGTCATATCTGGAAGCTGGCTTCAACAGGGTGAGTAAATACATATATTTTATTGTAAAACAATATTATTTTAAGTTATGGAAAGTTTTTATTACCCTAGGGCACTATGCCGTATCGCAACACAGATGCAACATAGCCGTGGCTTGTAAAACTGTAGTTTGGTCAGATGTTCTTCTTAATCTATATATTTTTAGAAAGGCTTTTTTTATGAGGACAGACTCTCTGCTCTCGCTCGCAGTCATAATTTTTGATAGCTGAAATTAAAACAAAGTTTGTGAGATTTCTTGTATTAAGCAATATTGTGCCTTGTATTATGTGCTAACTTTGCAAAGCAGCAACAGCTTGCAAACCTATTAACAGTCCTAAATACTGACCTACACATTAAAATTCACGGAAAGCGGTTTATGTAGGGGCGCAACAATAAAACAAATTATTTAGCAATTTCAAACACTGAAAAGCAATATTGTTCGCTTAAAATTCATTTCGTTTCAATTATGATGAATTACTCTCAAGATATTTATATTTTATTACAGCTCAATTATGTACATAAAAAATATTTATGAAATCGGGTGTTTTTATGTGTTTTTTTGAAGAGTAACTGAGATTATTAGATTTGTCGTAGTGTAAATAAAAAATGTGATTCCCACGCACTTCCTCAAGGGACGTGATCGATGAGACAACTTATCATCAGATGGACTGTCTGCATACATACGTATATACATTTACGTCTAATTCTCAATTTAATTTCTAATTTCATAAGAATGACTTTTGAATATCAAATCGATGAGATGTTCTAAAATACATCACATACTTACGTACGACGCTATTTTGAAACTTGCGCACTTCAAATAAAATTTAAAGTAAATGAACATCGGCCATCTAGTCGATAAATCTAGTAGTATGTAATGAACTTGTTCTCCAAAGACCTTTAAATATGAATAAAACAAGAAGTGAAATAAAAAGATCTCGTCAGAACTTCCTTCCTTTCAAATCCAATTCATAAGTCAAAGTTTTCTCATAGCGGCGCATTTAAACATAACCACTAGCATTATGTAAAACGTATTTTCATTCATGTTTAGTACAAGTTTCAATAACAGACTTGCTTCAAGCCTCAGACTTGGAAATTGCCCTGAGGGGGTATCCTGACAACGGAAATGTTTTCAAAACTGTTATTTGATCAAATTGCAGTTCAGTTTTCTTCTTAGTCTTTTATTGATATTTTGAATGATCGATTTTCATAGCGTATGATAAAATTAACGAAAAACCAGGTAGGCCATGCTCAAATCGGGTAGGTAGGTCATGCTTAAATCAGGTAGGCCATGCTCAAATCTGGTTGTTCATTCTTAAATCAGGTAGGCCATGCTCAAATCAGGTAGGCCATGTGCAGCAACAGTTAACAGCTCAGTCACGTCAGTCCACAAAAATGCCACGAAATACTGATGAGTTACTATAGTAAAATCATCGAAAACTGAACTGCAACTGAAAGGATATTCGATCACGCAAGTTTTCCCTTGCTGGATAGCCCCCCTGAATGAACGTTGATGCTAATGTCGGAATATCAAAGTTAGCGCGATTTGGTTGTAGGACATGAATTGCAGTTACATTTGTTTAGTAATAGCAACACAAAGTGTAGTGTAGGACGCCCTAGATAGGATAGGACAGTAGATCAGAATGTAGCACGCAAACAGACATACGTCCACCGATGCGGATCATCTATGGTCTTCTAAAACGTTAGCGCAGACTTGAAGTATTGATTATACGTAATGATGACATTAAGTCAACGCTAACTTTTTATAAGATAGGGGGCTAATATTGTACGATTCTGAATGATCTTAGTGATTTTCCTGAATAAAGTTAAATTGATTTTGTTTTTTTTTTTTATAATAAAGCTCGTAGTTCGAGTTTAATTCAGCTCGATGTACGATAAGTGAGATCGAAGAACATGCTATTTTTTTATGTAAAACGTATAACTTTTTTATCAATTCTGCTTTCTTTTCGATGTTTTAAAACGTCTTTTAAACGTCTATTATTCAATTTCTCGAAACTGTTACGTCATAGTTTTAAACCTAGGCCTATTAAGTAAAAATACGAAAAATAAGCTTTTTTCTTGTATAGCTATAACTAACCCTATCATTCAATTGCAAAGTCTAAGGCTATAGTTGATGGGTTGGAAGTTAATAAGGGACTTACAGACTGTAGTTGACTTTTGATGCCGAGACTTGAACGAGTAGGCACGAATAGCAGGCTTTATACTTAATGCCTATTCATTCTAGATAACTTTAGTGAAATTTTCTAGCTCAGAGGGCTGAGCACGAATAAATATGACAATAGTAAACGTTGTGTATTTAGGATACACTGCGAGTTAATGCTGCAACGTTCGACAGTAAAGCTGGTGTTGACGCGCAGTGTATTTCAAATATGTCACAGTTTCGATACGTTTACGATTCTCACATCATTTCGTGCTCTCTCTGGTCGCGTGGAACTGGCACCTAGAATCACCTCTTATTAAAGACGATTATTTTTTATCTTTTTTTTAGCCATATCTGACGATTCTGTATGATCTTTGTGATTTTACAGAATTTTTGAGTTTGTTATATGTTTAGGTAGTTCATTAAAAATGGCCACGACGATGATAGTGAACCTAAACTATCCTGGTTTAAAGTACATTTTACTTCGACTTAGTATATGAACATGATTTGTCTTATATTTCTATATTATATCTACGAGTTACCTGAATTTTAATCAAAAGCTTGGAGTGCAAAATGAGAAGTGCCAGGGTAAAGAGTGCAATTTCGCTTCATCTTAATTAGCAACCCAGCAGATTGCTCTGAATAATATTCAAATGAAAAATACAAGATTACCGTAGTAACATTTTTAAAGTTATACTTTTTACGGAACCCTTTTTTCGCTCAGTTCTTCTTCTTAATTTTTAATAAATAAATAAATAAATAATGCTGGACAATTCACACAACATCATCTAGCCCCAAGCTAAGCAAAGCTTGTGTTATGGGTACTAGAAGACTGACATACATAATACCATACATTTCAAAGATAGATATTTTTTATTATACATATAAAATACCCAGAACACCCGGAATAAATATTTGCAGATCGTACAAACATTTATTCCAAGGCGGGAATCGAACCCGCAAACTCCGCGTGCAGGCGGACCTTCGCCCGTTTCGCCACATCGGTCGTCAGTTCTTCTTCTTATTTTTAAATGGCTTATCCACATAGATCCACAGATTCATTCTAAAATAAGTCAAACAAGCAACCAAAAGGTTAATTCTATTACGTTTTCATTTTTCAGCGCGATCATATTGAATCACAAAACGACAGTAAAAATTAATATTCCACTCAGTCATTGTTGTTAGGTATAAATTAAATTATATTTTGATGTAACATTGGTATTTTTTTAAATATTATCTCATGGCAACACTGAAATACCATACGTGGATGATCGCATCCACGTATGGGAAAAAGTTTAACTTTAAAAATGTTACTACGTTACTCTTTTATTTTTCATTTGAATATTATTAGGAGCAATCTGTCTCAAAATAATATTCTTATAAAATGACATAGGTATTCTTAGAATGTGACACAAATAAGACGATTTTAATGATCTTTGTGATTTTACAGAACAAAGTTTAAATAATTGACTTTGATATCCCTACAAAATCATAATGACATTTTAACTACGTTTTAAGATAATTATCTCGAGAGATTTTGTACCGATAGTAAGTAAATAGTAATCAAGTTGTACCTAACTATAGTATACACGCGTAAGTTGACATCAAATGCAATCTGCATTAAAACTTTACCTGGGAGCACTCGGGTAACTTTACAAACTACATTTCCTACCCCTTACAGCCCCTTGTAGCCCCCTACAGCCCCTTATAGCCCCCTACAGCCCCTTATAGCTCCTACCCTCGAGTTTTATGAACCTGTGTAAGTCGCTGGTCTAGGCACCTTCTTGAAAGTTTTTGAGGCCTCTTCATCATGAAACCACTTCGCGTATGCCGTACGAGAGATACGAGGCTTTTTTTAATGAGTATTATGTATTTGTCAACCTTATGTTATATGTTAGATACATAAATTAAAAGCAATCAAACACAGATTAAAAAGAATATCTGTTTATGAAAAAAGAAAGTTCGATGTAAAATTATTGTTGTATGCATTTAAACTGGTCAAAGTATTGTAATAATTAATTGTACCGGTTATAAAGCATTGAATATTAGCCGGATATTTTCAAAAAGCCGGACTATTAACAGCTCTACATCTACGTCATATGGAGGGGAGAAAGGGGTTAAGCAGAAATTACACCTATTTCAACGTGAGCGTTTGATTAATGTTTCGGTAAGTTTCAGCGTTTTCGTGGTCTTGACAGTACCTACACTACCTACCCTAAATACCTACCTATCATACTCACAGTTTTGGTAACTCATTACATTCATATTTGTGGCGTATTATGAATTTAACTACATATATCAACGACTATAGACGACGTTCTATATTTAGTTTTAGCTTTAGTATTTTTATACTCTGTGGTATACAGTTTATTGGAATCTATGGTCTTTAAAAAAAATACTGTCGTCTTCTTCTTGGTAATATCGCGAGCACAACACTCCAAAAGTAACAAAGAGTTATTAGATTAACATTTTTTTTCTAATTTTGCCTCGCATATAAAGTACCTATATGTATATGCCTACATTTCTTTGTATTATATATTTTCCAACATAATATTAAACAAAGCCATACATTTTTTAATGAAAATATCTTCTTAATAAAGAACTTGGCATCGTGGCATCTCATGTTAAAATTTACCAGTAGGTATAGTAGTAATAATAAATGTAATTATCTTAAGTGTACCGATAGTTTTGACGCGCTAGATGTTCAGAATGTTTTGACAAGCCTTGTAAACTTTATGAAGCTACCCTCGCTTCGTCTAATGATTTAGAGACGAGACAACTTTCAAAAGTGCGGTGTATCGAGCTTTGAAGTTGCGCGATGGTCTATCAAATACAAAAGTTTCGTCACCGACAAAATTGTAAAAGTTCCAAACACAATCTGTAGCGAAATGAGTTTTATACCTTGATCTTACTGGCTATTAAGAAACTGTAAAAGTGATCTTATAAAAAAAAACTGAGATTATGATATTTTTAAAACCGAACGCAAAATCTGGACGTTGCCAATACTTTTCCTTGCCTCTTGTTAATAAAAAAAGATTAATATTTTGTATAGAGTAGTTAAAGTACGAGACTAACGGCCGGTTTTTGAAACGTTGATCAACAAAAAATTCAGTCAAAACTTGCTTCGTTTAATGTTAACTAATCTGTTGATAAATATTTCGCCGATGACAAGCGTCACGATTGATCTAAGTAACTTTGTACTTAATTTAATTTTATGGTTGATCAACTATTCAGAAACCGGCCGTAAGTTCAGTTCGTATCTGTAAAGTGTTAAACAACATTAACATATCAATAACGCCTTTATGAAATCCAGGTAGGTGAATTTCAATTAATTTTCCTAACAAATATAACAAAAAGTCAATTATAAAAACCAAGAGAAGCCCTTTTAAATTTAATCATTAACGAAAAGGGTTCAAAGCGTCCTTTATTGAAAAGACTCAGGTTAAAAACTCATTTGAATCGTTAACAAAAATTTATTAGTTAAATTAACCCTCTTTATACCGAGATCTCACTGCTAGATGTCGAAATTCATTTATTGACTTGGTATTCGGAAATTCTTAGAAAAATATTGATGTCGACCTTTTTCTTATCGAGTAACTCAATATAATTTGGGATCACCGTAAATTAGTAATATTTTTTTTATACGTAAAAAGCTTTGGACTTCAGTAATTGGCTAAAAAGAGACTACAAAGGTACGTCGCAATATACGTAATAAGTGAGCCAGATTCACAGAGTAAAATTTTAGACCACTGGGATTTGTAGAGTTGATAGGGTAGATGTAGTACACACCTTGTAATATCGTTCTTAATTCATAAAGAAAATAAAGACAATTAGAAAAATAGACAGATAAAACATTAATTATGTACAGTATTTACTATGTAAACATTATTTATAAAATACACATAAAATATTTAAGTTATCTGCAGACCGATACAAACGATCTATAAAAATATCTCACGCATCTGATCAGAATCAGTTCGGCTTTCATTGTTTTCCAACTTGAAATGAATGATGTTTTTCAGATTATGGTGGAAACAGTTGGTTCAGTGGCATGGTGCGCCGAAGTGCTCCAAGCGCGAGCTCTGGCCGCGACGACCAGGGCGCAGGTGGCCGCTATGGCCGCTTTGGCCGCTGCGACAGACCGCTGTCGCGATCTCATCGCCGTCACTGACGACCAGCAACGGATACTCGTAAGTATTCTCAGACTGATGAAACCTCAGACTGATGAAATCTCAGACTGATGAAACCTCAGACTGATGAAACCTCAGACTGATGAAACCTCAGACTGATGAAACCTCAGACTGATAAAATATTAGACTGAATTACAGAATGAATGAATTATGAAACTTCAGATAAATCTAAGAAAAAATACTGAAAAATGTTATCACAGCTTGGGTGGTAAAATTGCATTAATTAATCCATGCAAACATAGCCGTGGCACCTTTTAAGGACAATTATGTGTTTTTAAGATTACTTATGCATTTTTTTTCAGCTTACAAACAGATCCTGGTGCCGCGCATTAGGCTGGCGCCCCGATGAGGGTCCCCGGCCGATGTCCGAAGCCGCTGGGGGCGAAGCCCTGCGGCTGGCGGCCAGTGGAGCCCGAGAATGGGAGGCGCCGATCACATTGCGACGCAGGGCTGCGCCGGAACAGATCCTACTACCTTGTAGGGGTGCTGCTATTGGGTTAACTAGGTAAGTTATATTTTATTTAAAAAAATATATATTTATGTCTGTAGGCAAAGCGCCATATTGTAACAAATTTAGAAACCGGAAATCTGGAAGTATCTGGTTTGTCATATTGAATTAGCGCTCCTGTAATTTAATTCAATTGGGGGAGGCCTACGCCGCCGCCGAGGCTACTGCTGATAAGTAGTTAAGGAATTAGACATAAGTTAGACATAAGTTAAACATAAGTAGAGTCAAATAATGTATGTTAACTAGTTTTATATATAAGCTAAGCAGAAGCAATAAAGGCTTTTATATTTTATTTTAATTTAATTTAATTCAATTAAGCTCAATAGTCGAATTTATATTCTTACACGATAGACTATTTCGTCCAAAGACGCAAAATCTAATTCTTTAGTTTTAGTATCGTGTTCTACTGAATCTACACTCTACATTTTCGTTTGATAAAAAAGCTTTCATTATTCAGAACTCCATTAGCAACATTCCAATCCAATCGCCTCCCATTTCAGCTCAAAGTCACAGTTCGTTACCCCGAAATATTATGTTAAATCAGAGCACGGGGGTGAGCACGAATTATTGTGACAATCGTAAACGTATCGAAACAGTAGCTCTACCATGAGTTTTTACTATACTATATTTACTATACTCGCTAGCGTCTGTAGTTAAAAAAATGTATGAAGATTTGTACAGCGCCTCTATCGGATAGTTGGGTACTAAAATTCGTCATACTAATATTGACGTAACTACTGTAGTAAAGTCAGGCGATTTTACTGTGACAACTCATGGTAGAGGTACTGACCTTGAGGCTGCGAATTGGCAGCGTACTCGAAAATTACCTACTCATGTAATAAAACTCTAAATAATAAAATACAATAAGAGCTCTTCGTTTAACTATTAAAATGGAAATAATATACGGGTCGAATTGAGAACCTTCTCTTATTTCGTCGATTAAAAACCTAAATGGTACGATTTATAAAGCCTACTCGACCGGGCTGAAACGATTTATTAAGTTTCATAAAACTATTACAGTGTTTAAGATAAAAACATAGGTAAGTACATATATATAAAATACATGAAAGAATTGAAGCTAGCTGAACTGTACTGTAGCATGTATTTTATAAAACTAATTTCTACAATATTTTTTTTTTTTTTTAATTTATCATTATTAATTTTATTAATGACATAACCTCTATCTTGTCATACCCTTTACATCACAACCTTTCAAAATGAATCCAAAATTTAAATAAACTTTAGAAGGCCTTTCGCCATCACCAAGATGGCGGAAGGACGTTGTAAATAAAATACGAAAGAAAAAAAATAACAAAAATACCGTCCAACGTTGCCCATAAACTTAAAATACGAAAAAAAAGAAAAAAAATTAACAATTTACCGTCCAACGTTGCCCACAAACATAAACAAGCCTTGCAACGTGACATTGGCGAAATTGGCTAACCCCCAGACGCCATTAAATAAAGAATTGAATTGAATTGAAACTTTAGAAACCATTCACCAATATGAAATAAACTGTTAATCATAATGTTTACTAGCTGGCACCCGCATTTCGACTTGCTATCGTTATATTTTTTGACAATTAGTACAACATCTTTATAAATTATAGCATATGTGTTATTCTGATGTAATAACTACATTATTGTAAAGTTTCATTAAAATCCATTAAATATTTTTTGCGTGAAAGAGTAACGAACATACATCCACTCATCCATCCATACAAACTTTCGCGTTTATAATATTAGTAGGATCAACACATGAAATGTTTTCATCCGAAATGTCCGGGGAGTGATTCAGTTAGCGTCCATCTCAGTGTATCTACCATGAGATGTCACAGTAAAATCGTCTGACTTTACTACAGTAGTTACGTCAATATTAGTATGACGAATTTTAGTACCCAACTATCCGCTAGAGGCGCTGTACAAATCTTCATACATTTTTTAACTACAGACGCTAGCGAGTATAGTAAATATAGTATAGTAAAAACTCATGGTAGACCTACTGTTCTATTAGAACTGACAGCTACACGGACTTGCTAAGTATTAACTTCAAAACCTCCGTAATGTATCACTGGATACTTTATCGGCTGTGTTTAGTATCAGTTTTTTGCTTTTTTAACTAATTAATATGTAAAAAACCCGCCAAGTGTGAGTAGGACTCACGAAAGACTAGAAAAACACGTTTTTGTTTGTGCTATCTTATATATTTAATTAATTTTGTTTTTAGAAGGGAGGAGACCTTTGCCCAGCAGTGGGAAATCATATGTTAATATAAAAACAATAAAAAGTAGATATATTTTGTTATAGCGGCAACAGAAATAAATTATCAGTGAATATTTCAACTCTGTAACTATCACGGTTTATGATACAGCTTGGTGACAGACGGACAGACAGGACAGCGAAATCTCAGTAATAGGGTCCCGTTTTACCCTTTTGGTACGGCACCCTGAAAAACAGTAATCAATGTATAAACAATCTTGCTAATTAAAAAGCTTGATGGGATTTGATTAATTAAAGTTCCTGCTCCGTCATACCTTCGTCAAAATGTGTTTTGAGTTTGAGACTTACCGAGCAGTTTCATAGTCAATACGAGTAGGTTACTTATACATATTATCATACAAATGATTAAATAAAGGATGTTATTATGCATCCTAATTAAATAAAGGTGTAAACAATTATTATATTTGTATGGTGTGAATAATTATCTTCTATTTTCCCCTTAGGTCAAATATAAAGTTAACTTTTTCCTTTGCTCAAATACAGAACTAATTTAATTCTTTTCCGTGCTCAATAAGTGATGAAAACCATTTTCAGATGCACATCGCACGTGGTGTTTGTATGCGAGCAAAGCAACGTAGTGGAGACCGAGCGAGGCCGGGGCTCCTTGCATTCGATCCGCCGCGGGTCTTTGGACGTGCGCTCCGTAGCGTCCGACGGACTGCGACGTACATCGCTCGCTAAACTGCAGGGCCTGCCACTTGAAGCTCCCATTACTAAAGTAAGTTATAGCGTTCTGAACAATGCAAACGAGGGCAACTTATAAGTGATTTTTCCGCGAAAATCTAGCTTTATTTTCTACAAGAATTTTCCGGTCGTAGTAAAAATGACAGTGTTCGTAGCAATGATTAAAAACATGAAGTTATTAGGTACATAATTAAATTATTATGTACCTACGAAATAATCAATCACATGATTGATTCGTAAATTAATAAAGATTTTTATAGTCTTGTTTATCGCTCTTTGTAGACATATAAAGAGTATGTCTGAAATGATTACTATAATATTTTTGAGATTTTTGACATGCAAATTAATTCGGTGAAGAAACATAAGCCACAAGCAGGCATACAATGGATATAAAAATCATAAAGAGATCAATGAGCTCTATTGTGTCACAACATTGAGCAAACTTATCAGATAGCAATATAATTAAAATGAAAAAATACGTCCTTCTGCGTAGTAATTTTGTTTAAATTAGTATTTTTATCAGGATTGGCAATCCTGATTTTATATTAGTAACCCACACGTTTAGTAACAGGAAACAATGGCCGATAACAACTACAATCATGAATGAATATGAGAAAGATCATTTGTATTCTAACTGTGATGTTAAAAAGGCGTGCTAATTAAAAAATAAAAAGTTTGTGGTATACAAAGACAAGAAACGACAAGTGATAGGTTTTTAAATCGTAATATTCTTTGAACAGTGTGGCTAGCGTGAAATATTTGTTACTGATCCTTTGTATTAGACAATATGGTTGGTTCGAGACAGACTTCGACTAAATTAGGGCAGAGTCCAACATTTGTAGACGGTCTTTGTTTTGGCCAACGGAAACCCTTATTACTTTCTGTTCATATCTGCTTAGTTTTTAAGTTTCCGTAGCGTTTTTTATACTATTTCTACAAGATGTATTGTATGTAATAGGTATACCCATAAACAGTCAATTTTACACATTTAGCTTCAGCCAATTCAATATTTCACAGGATTGTTTACAAGTTATCAGAATTTCATCAATTGAAAACAAAGTGTACTAAATCAGGCTATAAGGTTTTTTTAAAATGTTGTTTCTTTTCTGAAATCTGATAGCATCTTTAATTTAATTTAAAATCATCAGCCTACAAGGTATTTTTACAATGGTTTCCTTTCCAAGTTATACCACTTCTCCCAAATCTAGACCTCTTCTTCATTTGGGGCGAGTCCACCAGGTTCAAATCTAGACCTCTTGCATTATATATAAGTTCAGCAAGCTATAGGTCTTTTTACTATGGTTTGTTTACAGATTCACTTGTTAAGTAGACCTCGTGTATGATGTAAGTTCTTCTATCTATAAGGTCTTTTACAGTGGTTTCCTTCCAGGTTATATCACTGCTCTCAGCTGCTACTGAAGGCGCTCCACCATCTACTGTCGCTTGCATCGAACGAGCAGTCGATATGCTTCGTACTTCCGAACTCTACTCTCCTCAGATGAGAGATGAACCGAAATTGAGAGTTGAGGACCCTATTGCTACTGATCTGATCGGAGCTTTGCTTTCGGTAAGTTGTATGTTGACTTTGTTAAATAGTAGTTGTTAGCTGGTTTTAATATGAATTGGAGCTTTGAGCATCCAAGATGTAATTGCTTTTGTTTTTTTTTTCTAATCGACAATTGATTTAAGTTGTGGAGTGACTAATTAGCATGTAAAATATAAAAGGTTGTGATCACAAAAATTATGACCAAGGTTTTTTTCATACGTCATACTAAAACTACTATTGTTTTTATTATTTGGATTTTGTATATTTTAATTATAGTAAATTGTATTGTAATTATCCTTCATTATTTATGTTTGGAATCTTTTATTTTCCTACCAATCCATAACCTATATTATTTTTTTTATAACCGGTGTTATTTTTATAATAATCCATATATTAATAATAATCGGGTTGGTTTCATAATCCCTATTGAACAATCCCCATCATGGGGATTATGGTACTTTGAGTCCCATGATTTTGATGTTTTCAAAATCATGGGGATCATGGGACTCAAAGTACCATAATCCCCATTGAGGCCCATTTACACCGTAATCAATTTTCCCTGTTCAATATTTTAATAAATTCTTTTGGTTTTATATGTGTACTAACATGTATTTATTTCCTCCGATCCTGTTGGGCCTGGATAGCGGGAGCAAGCGAGTCTAAGCCTTATGTTCATGGTAGGACGATTCAAAATCAACTGTATGCCTTCACTTCTTGCATACTTAGATAGTACATGCTTGGTAACATAGAGAGCTAGAATAGATTTCCTTAACCTCTTGTATAACTATTAGAAAGCTGCATTTCTGTTAACTATTACATGTTCCTTTGTTCCTATTGTGTTTAATTTTCTGTTCATCTGTTTCATATTTGTTTTAAATGTCAATAAGCAGGTATTTAGTTAATATTCCTCAAATTATGAAAACAAACAGTTCAATCTAGCATGACAATCAAGAGCCACATTGATCAAAATTTCTAGATATCATCATGAAAAACTTAATAAATAACGTAAAATTAAATAAAATTCTGTTTAATTTTCAGCAAGGACCCACTAACACTCTTTCATCTCGAAGAAGCAGCAATGATTCTACCGTCGTCAGGTCCCAGACCAATAGAACAAACATTAAGCACAAGGTAATCCATTTAACTAAATAACAGCTATTTTTTGATAAAAAATCTTAGAAAATATTTTGGCTTAAAAGTTAACTAAATAGTGACGGATATTTCATACACCACGTTCTAGTCCTAAACTATGCAAAGCATGTATTGTGGGAAGCATATTGTAGCGCCATCTATCTCGCTACATGATTAACTACATCGAAGTCTACGCAACAGGCCAACAGATGGCAGAGTCAAATCTTAGATCGCACAAACGAAGTGTATGATAGAGAGTTTAAATTTTCACAGATGTAATTCTGCTGCCACTATATCTTTAAATACTAAAAAACAGAATAAATAAATAATGCTGGACAATCCACACAATATCATCTAGCCCTAAGCTAAGCAGAGCTTGTGTTATGGGTACTAGAAGACTGAAATACTATACAATAATAATAAGATGAATATTTCAGGATGCTCTCGTACAAAAACGTAGCTCATTGGTACGGAACCCTTCGTGCACGAGTCCGTCTCACACATACGGCCGGTTTCTGGAAACCCAAATCACGATTGATCCGAGTTTGACACATAGTAATTATTTGATTTTTTCGTTGATCATCGTTCGAGAAACCGGCCGTTAGTCGATCTTTTATTACTAGCTCAGAAGCCAGTAGATTCCAAATTATCTGAATAAAACGGTTACATATTTTTTTTTTCTTTTATTACAGACGTCAGGCCAACTACGTGAGCTCCTTGATACAGCATTAAGCTGGGAGTTTGAAATCTTCCGTCTAGAAGATCTAACACGAGGCCGTCCATTGGCCCACCTGGGGTTAGCACTAATGGGGGGTACGTTTGACGTTTGCTCGGCTTTGGAGTGCGACGAACGCATCCTGCTGCATTGGCTGACAGTTATCGAGACTAACTATCATGCTGTCAACACGTACCATAATTCAACACACGCGGCTGATGTTCTTCAGGTAAGTTTTATTAATGAATGAATGGTAAGGCTGTTGTTATCAACAGCCTTGTAAAATTATTTTAAGCTTATGTAGGTATTTGTTGTGGAGCTAAAGGACTTTTACAGTGTCGAATATTTAAAAATATGACTAAACGCGTATCACGCTATAATAAAAAAAATGTTTTATTTCCAGAAAGGAGAATGGGCGATTCTCTATGTAGCGTGGGCCACGCCTAAAAAACTCGTCCCTCAGGGTTGCCACATAATATGTTTAAAAGGGCTTTTAAAGGCCTACCTTTTACTAATTTTATTTAAAAAATCCGTCCCATGGAAATCGATATATTTTGAAAAACAGTTTTTTATTTTAACGTCGTATTACTCCGAATTCTGAAGGCCCACAAAAATGCTTGCAATTGCATTGAAAAGGGCATGAAACGGGCTTTATTTGTTTTTCAGATTGTTTGAAAATCCAACCTATGGGAATCGAGATATTTCCGAAAAACTGTATTTATTTTTTGCAATACTACAGTTTTTCAGGAATAACTCGATTTCCACAGGTTGGATTTTTAAACAATCTGAGAAATAATTAAAGCCCTTTTAATGCTCTTTTAATCGTCATCACAGTTATTCTTGTGGGCCTTCAGAATTTTAAGTTAAATGATGTTAAATGAAAAACAATTTCATCGAAATATCTCGATTTCCATGGGACGGATTTTTTCCGTAATTATAGTAAAATATTGGCCTATAAAAGCCCTTTTAAACGTACTATGTGGCAACCTTGAGGGACATTTTTTTTAGTCGTGGCCCAAAGTGCCCATTCTCCATACATACAATAATAAACAAAACAGTATAAAACAAAACATTGACATTAGATACAATAATAGTATACTTATTAAATACCTAATGTATGGGTACAGAGTGGTCATTTTTAATGACTTGATATGATATATTTGTACAAATTTATGTGTCACAGGACCTGCACTAAGATTAAAATCTTGTGTCGCAGGTAGGTACTGTTTGATCTTCTACGATTACTATAATACATATTGTTATATCTGATAAATTTCAGGCTGTAGCATTCTTCTTAGAAAAGGAGCGCTTGAGGAATCTCCTCGAGCCGCTCGAAGCTGCTGCTGCGTTGATTTCAGCTGCGACCCACGACATCGACCATCCCGGCACGTCCTCGGCCTTCCTCTGCAACTCTCGCCACCCCCTCGCCGTGCTTTATAACGATGTCTGCGTGTTGGAGAGTCATCATGCCGCTTTAACCTTCAAGCTAACTCTCAGTAAGTGTGTTTTTTTTTTTTTTATTAACCTATACTTTCTTAGACTTCTTTTTTATTTTTATTAACCTATACTTTCCCACTGCTGGGCAAAGGTCGCCCCCCAACTCTTCTTATTGACCTATACTTTTCCACTGCTGGGCAAAGGTCTCCCCCCTACTCTTCCAGTACTTCCGGTCAGCCGCCGCCTCCCAGTCTACGTGAAGAGTGTCCAAGTCGTTACCAAGTGTGTTACCAGTGTTTTTTATTAGGGACTGAAACAGAAATTAGAATCGGAGTATATGCTACGTGAATTGGTGTATTTATTAATTCTTCAATTATAAAATATGTTTTTATGGCACAGATCAAATGAGATTCTTTATTCTTCTTCTTCTTATCGTGTCGATGCTACAACTGTATTTTGTTGTAGCATCGTGTTGGAAAGATTAGCCTTTTGTATAATGTATTCTTTATTAATGGAATATTTACCATGTTTTGTGAGTTTTTGGTTGATAGGATGCATGCAACTGTTCAAATGTTTCAAACATTATAGGTACTACAGTTATGTTTTTAAGATTTTATTTATTTATGACATACTTTCTAATTGAAAACTTAAGTAGGTATAATGTTTACTGTTATTGACGTTAGGCAGAATCTCCTATAATTGTCTCTTATAAAAAACCGCTATTTGGTTCTAACGCATAATCTTACACTATTTGAACAAACCACGAAAAAGAAGAAGCAACCATAAACAGAAATTAACTTACCTGAATTTTAACATTACAGATGACGACCGCGTAAATATATTCAAGAATCTCGATCGCGAAACGTACAAGACAGTGCGGCACAATGTTATCGACATGATTCTCGCGACGGAGATGACCAAACACTTTGAACATCTCGCCAAGTTTGTTAACGTGTTCTACGCCAAGTCTAATGGAAGCAGGGAGGATGGCATGCATGCTGAACTGGTCAGTACTTATAATCAATGTTTTTTGGACTAAGAAACTGTTTTTAGGGAATTTGAAATAATCTTGTCTGGAATAAACCAACCCCTGTGACCTATCAAGAAACTAAACTGGCCGAAACAACCATCTTATGAATAGACCAAAGCATCTCTTAAGTGTATAGACTTTTTGAAAAATTACTTAACTTAGTGTTATGAATAGACCTATGCCAAAGCAAAGCACTTCTTAAGTTAATAGACTTTTTGAAGATCTCACTTAAATTATTACAGATCATAAGATAACGTAACATTTATAAAAAATTCAGGAACCACTCTTACTAGACACCACCGCATTACAACAGCCGGAGAACGTGATTCTAGTGAAAAGAATGATGATCAAGTGCGCAGATGTGTCGAACGCGTCGCGACCACAAAAGTTCGCGTTCGAGTGGGCTAGGAGGTGAGAAAATACATGAAAACTTAACTATTTAAATAAATATCACTGAGCATTACACACTAATAACTAATACTACGGAAACTAATTTTAAAAAACGATGGGTGGTTAAACTAATTCTCAATTGAGAGAAATCAATTTATCTGCCAAATCTACATAAATTGTTACATTTTTGTGGGCTTCTTTCCATCCAAAAGTTGTCGGGAAAAAATCGCTCCCTAGCGATATGACCGCCTATTGTTCTATATTTTGTTTATGTATTTTTTTCGATAATTAGTTGTAAAGTATCTACATGTACAATAAAGTACCTATGTATGTATTTTCATTCATTCATTAAACTTGAGGTCTGTGTTTCAGAATCGCCGAAGAGTATTTCTTGCAAACAGATGAAGAGAAAGCCAAAGATCTGCCCGTAGTGATGCCAATGTTCGACCGCGCGACTTGCTCCATCCCACGCTCGCAGATAGGATTCATCGACTACATCATTATTGATATGATGGAGGCTTGGGCTGGTACGTACCAAATATAAAGCTTGTGCTATGGGAACTTGATTACTGATAGAATAATTATTGTTTTTTTTTTATATAAAACATACATAGAATACCCACCCATCGAACCCACAACCATGGAAGGCAGAGCTTCTACCAACTGAGCTGTGACGCCTGGCAAATCCATGGTATTTGGGTCACCAGATATATAAAACAGCTTTTAAAATATCAAACGGTCACTTGAATTTTTTTGTATGCCAATTGGCCAAATAGAATTTGGTTGAATACAACCAACGAAGTTATCACGGAGTTTGAACCTACGTTCAAACTCCGTGATAACTTCGTTAGAGTGATCTAGCATTTGTCTCTGCCATCTGTTGGCAATGCGTAGACTTCGATGTAGTTCAGCATGTAGCGAGATAGATGGCGCTACACCTAATGTATTCTTGTTCCATTTGGTCGAAGAAAACGCTAGGTTGAAATTGATTCACGAAATGGTAGTAGCAACCTTATAGCCATGCCATTACTTTTAATAAAGTCTACTAGACTTAGTAAAGTTTCAATGAACATACACGTCTTTAGATAATCTAAACAAAGATTTTCTAAGTTAATAATTTGTTCGCAGCATTCATCGATATGCCAGAGCTAGTGGCTCACGCTAGAAACAACCACACTCGTTGGGATGAGCTGGATAAAGCCGGAGTGACCACTCTCGCTGATGTAAAGCGAGCACAACGCCAAAGCGCTCTCCAAGCCACATCCGAGCCCACTGCGGAAGAATAACCCTCAATGTTTGGTGGACGTAGGACCTTCAAATGTGCGAGTATTTAGAGTGCAAAGTGCAGTGATGAAAGTTTACGTGTTTAAACCAAGATCCGATATTTTCGTCACGATATTTGAGATTTAAAGTACTGTATTCGCACAATACGGTCTACGTTCAAGTAAGTTGTAAAACTGGAGTCGGTTTTTGAGTGTTTAGTGCCTCGTTTTGAAAAGTGATGTTGACGGACGGAGGGCCTTTGAGAGACAGTTTGATTTTACCGGGCTTTAGTTGTTCCAATCGATAAGCTGAAGCGTGTTTATTTAGTTCATTATTTTATACGGTTGCTTTGTTAGCTGTTTATTCAGATATTTGCAAAATATTGAGGAACTTGTTTTGTCTGTTCTTTTATCCGATGTTTTCTTTCAAGGTATATGTTTAGCGATTGGAATAATCTAAGTTGCCCATTTAACAATAACATGGAGAGTGTCAGCAGTTCATTTGCTGTAATGTCAACGTTATAAGTCTGAAATGGAACATGGGCGGTGTCCGAGAATACGCTTATTTTATACTTATATCCGTGTTAGTGTAGATATCAACTTGATATCTACTTTGATAAGTAGCTGTATTTATTACTATATTGATGTATCAAAAGTAAATTTTCATAATTGGTGTTAACTATTTATATTGTGACAAATGATAATGTATTATTTCGTCTTTGCGGATCTTAAAAATTCTATGTTTTTGAAATGTAACGGTTATAAAGATGGCCAACCAAGTCAAGTCAATCCAAGTCTAGGAGTCAAGACTACCCCTTTAATAATAAAGTGACGAATATGTCCATTGAAGATATGCTATAGATTATTCACTGTATCTACTTTGAGATTTGAAATTTGTTAGAAAATTTTGAGAATCGCAACGACGAATTGCCATTTTAAACGGGTAGATTTGTGTAATGTTAGAAGACCGTGATATGAGTGCCATACCTGTACATTTGGCCGATATTCGTTGTAGTTATAAATAATTGATGTTGTAAACTTCTTACTGCGCACCATGACAGATGGACCCTTCGAATATTTCAGCTGTCAAAATCAAAAAATTGAATTAAAAAAAAAACTGAGATTAGTCCAAGCTTTATGGTTTTAGACTATAATCAGCTCGATATTCAAGGGGATAATAAAGGTTTTTAAAGTAGAAAAAATTGATAATTCTCTTTCCTACATTATATATATCCTTCCAATTTTTACCAATTGATACCTAAAATTTCTTACCTATGTACTTGTTATACAATCGGTGTATTGGTCCATTTATACACTTGAGCTTTTGGAATAAATTCCTATTTTTATAACAAACTTTTTGTAGTACCGGTTCTTTCGGCCTCTTATACTCTTATCATATCAAAATTCCAAATTTTCGGACAATTTTCAACAACTGTTCATTTTACATCTAGACATATTTTTGTTTCATTCCTTGGGAATGCTTTTTAAAATATTAGAAAATGAATGTTAAAATTATATGTATACAGTGTGTAACATAATATCCTCATATGTATCCTTATAATATTCCCAAATGGGGGCGCACGTCGCGTCGTCATGGCGATACCAACGGTCTATCTTATAAAAAGTTAGCGCAGACTTGATGTCTTGATTACCATATGTAGGTAATGGTGACATAATGTCAACGCTTACATTTAATAAGTTAGGGGGTTAGTCTTTATTTTTTTAAACTATAAGTAAACAAAAGTTTAAAGTGTATAATATACGTAGGTGTGCTAGAAGAATATATTGTATTTACTTATGTACAATAACTTTAGCATACAAAAACAATGTTTTATGTTTCACGTGCTTTCTTGGAATACGTTTATTGTGAATTAAGAGTATTATCTTACACATTGTATTTTTAAATTGAATATTTCTTAGTATAACTTATTATATTTGAATAAGGTTCTAACATAATGTATTCGTCGTACGACGCTGGTATATTAAGGTAGGTAACCTGTATTACGTAGTTATCTCATTAATAAGAATCAAAGTCCTGACTGACTGACGGCTGACGTACGAGCCACAGCCCAAACCGCTGGTCCTAGAGACTTGAAATTTGGAAGGCGTGTTCCTGGAGTGACTGTGTGGCGTACTAAGGCAGGAATTTTGGAAATAACGCTCCGGAGCCCTAAAATAAGGCTTTGAAGTTTGTATGCAGAATCTTATCCCGTGAACCGATTGACTTGAAACTTGGTACGCATAATGCTGACGCGAAATAAAATGGATCTGCATTTTTAGATTTTGCAAAATCATCCCCATTTCCCTAAAATTGAGTATGTAAAGTTTAAAATTTCGATCGTATACGATTTAGTATACGATTTAGTATACGATTTCGAGTATAGATGGCGCTGTCTCATTTTCTCTTATCCCTTGAACCGATTGACTTGAAACTTGATACGCATAATGTTGACGCGAAATAAAATGGATCTGCATTTTTAGATTTTGCAAAATCATCCCCATTTCCCTAAAATTGAGTAAGTAAAGTTTAAAATTTCGATCGTATACGATTTAGTATACGATTTCGAGTATAGATGGCGCTGTCACGCGTGGCGTAATCCTAGAACGCGCTATCGGTGCGTTTTGGCAATGTGTTATAGGTAAGTCGATCGGTACCTATTAGCAATATTTTCGTTGAATCGAGTTATTTTGATTAGTTATTTATAGTTGCGTACCTACCCAATTACCGCTAATGACGAATAGAATAAATATTTAAAAACTAAAAACAAAATGTTAAATAATCAAGGGGCGCTTATAGTCTTCTCATACAAAAACATAATTTACTTAGATGGTTTGTTTTTTTAATATAATAATATTTTATTAAATATGTATGTATATATATAATAAATAAATAAATATTTTTTATTTATGTACATATATATATTTACATAATAATATTTTAAAATTCCTCCATGGGAAAGGGGCAAGTGTTTTGTAACGTTATTAATCGATGAATTTTAATCAAATTATTAAAGATAAAGATAAAGATAAAGATAAAGATAAAGATAAAGATAAAGATAAAGATAAAGATAAAGATAAAGATAAAGATAAAGATAAAGATAAAGATAAAGATAAAGATAAAGATAAAGATAAAGATAAAGATAAAGATAAAGATAAAGATAAAGATAAAGATAAAGATAAAGATAAAGATAAAGATAAAGATAAAGATAAAGATAAAGATAAAGATAAAGATAAAGATAAAGATAAAGATAAAGATAAAGATAAAGATAAAGATAAAGATAAAGATAAAGATAAAGATAAAGATAAAGATAAAGATAAAGATAAAGATAAAGATAAAGATAAAGATAAAGATAAAGATAAAGATAAAGATAAAGATAAAGATAAAGATAAAGATAAAGATAAAGATAAAGATAAAGATAAAGATAAAGATAAAGATAAAGATAAAGATAAAGATAAAGATAAAGATAAAGATAAAGATAAAGATAAAGATAAAGATAAAGATAAAGATAAAGATAAAGATAAAGATAAAGATAAAGATAAAGATAAAGATAAAGATAAAGATAAAGATAAAGATAAAGATAAAGATAAAGATAAAGATAAAGATAAAGATAAAGATAAAGATAAAGATAAAGATAAAGATAAAGATAAAGATAAAGATAAAGATAAAGATAAAGATAAAGATAAAGATAAAGATAAAGATAAAGATAAAGATAAAGATAAAGATAAAGATAAAGATAAAGATAAAGATAAAGATAAAGATAGGGATGTAACGATACATGTTTTTACCGATACGATACCGATACCGATGATAAACGAAAATAATCGGCGATGCCGATACAGATACCGATGTTTATGGCTTACTAGATAAGTGTTTCGTGTATGTTAAACAAATCTTAAGGAAGTAATAAGATATTTACACCACATATTAGACATAGACATACAACTAAGTATCTCCCTTCAAAGTTATTTCATAAATATGAAACACCATAATATGTATGTATTTAGGTCCTAAATCCTAATGACTGTGAAGGAAAAATAATTAATTAATAATAATTCAGTAATAAGAATAAAAAAAAACATTTATTAGATAGGTACATAATTATAAGATACACGTAAAAAAGATACATAAAGTCAGTACTTAAAGTTTACTTTTGGAAGATTTTTGTTCAGAAAACAAAGTTTATTTAAATTGTCAGCAGATAATCTGTTCCGCAAGTCATTTTGTATCAGGCCTGCAGCGGCAACGTCGCACGCGTCGTTCGTTTCGCGCGCTTTTTGAACTGGTTGATATCGGCTGTGTTGTATCGGCGGTGCCGATATATCGGCCTGCCGATAATATCGGCCGATATATCGGTATCGGTATCGGTATCGTTACATCCCTAGATAAAGATAAAGATAAAGATAAAGATAAAGATAAAGATAAAGATAAAGATAAAGATAAAGATAAAGATAAAGATAAAGATAAAGATAAAGATAAAGATCGGATATCGGAGCCGGCACCGATATGCTGGCGGTACCATCGGACGCCCTATCGGATAATGAGATAACGCTTTCAATCAAGTTTGAGAGTCAGAGCGTTTTCACATTATCCGATCCGATATCGGTGTCGGACGCTGATCCGATATTGGGGTAAGTAAGATGTATGAAATATGTACCTCCGATATCCGATATCGGGCCGGACATATTTGATAAATTTTACTTACCCCGATATCGGATCAGCGTCCGACACCGATATCGGATCGGATAATGTGAAAACGCTCTTAGGGCTCTTTCAATTTATGCGTTTCGTATCGGACCGCTGCAGTGCCGAAGCGGTGCGTTCGTCGTTCGGCGTAAGGACGGACGGTCGTATGTTTTCATACAAAATGCACGGTGCGGAAACAGTGCGGCGTCCGTACCGCGAGCGTTCGACAGCAGGACGGCAACGTCGTGTCGCAACCCCACGTGTTCAGTTCAGTGCGTTCATAGTGCGGTGACAAGAAGGAGGCAAATTTCTAAACGGTAATTTATAATGGATGATATAAATGTGGAGGAGTCATTTATTGATATAAATGTGGAGGATTTTATAAATGAAATTGAAATACTTACTATATCTATCTAATTCCAGTAATTCGAAGAAACATTCTCTAGGCATTCTTAAGTAGGTAATTAAAAAAAAACTGATTGGGTCTTCTTTTAACCTAAGGTAAAGAGTATGGAAATCACCACAATCATGGGTGCCGTGATTACACGACCAAGGAAAACACAGCCACGGAATGTACAGCCCGGAATCGGTGACCATTTTGGCATCCTATTCCGGGCTGTGCATTCCGTGGCTGTGTTTTCCATGGTTGTACATTCCCGACACGTGTTGGGAATTTGATGCCAAATGACGTCATACTCACTTACTCGAATTTTTCGCTAACTATGCCACTGTCAAAATATTATTTTTTAACTTATTTTTTTTCACGTGTGATGCGTCACAGTAGGTGCGAGGAGCGAAGCGACGAGCGTTAGTTTGATATAGACAACCGCGCCAGAACCTACATGCGTTTAACCATTTGCCAGACAACAATTATTGAATCGGATTGTTTTCTTTTCATATTATAATCTGTGCAGTTTATCTTTATTGTGAACCGATTGACTTGAAACTTGATACACATAATGTTGACACAAAATAAAATAGATCTGCATTTTTACATTTAGCAAAATCATCTGGGGATGATTTTGCTAAATGTAAAAATTTCTCTAGAAAAAATTCCCTGTAAAAATTTCCCTAAGTTTAAAATTTCGATCGTATACGATTTAGTATACGATTTCGAGTATAGATGGCGCTGTCATGCGTGGCGTAATCCTAGAACGCGCTATCGGTGCGTTTTGGCAATGTGTTATAGGTAAGTCGATCGGTATTAGCAATATTTTCGTTGAATCGAGTTATTTTGCTAAGTTATCTAGGGTTGCGTACCCAATTACCGCTAATGACGAATAAATATTTAAAAACAAAATGTTAAATAATCAAGGGGCGCTTATAGTCTCATACAAAGACATAATTTACTTAGATGGTTTGTTTTTTTAATATAATAATATTTTATAAAATATATAACTATTTTCATAATAATATTTTAAAATTCCTCCGTGGGAAAGGGGGCAAGTGTGTTGTAACGATAAAAATCGACGAATTTTAATCAAATTATTAAGAGGCGCTTTGTGACAATTTTACTCTAATGAATGCAATAAAATGAGGGAAGTTTTCTGTAACGTTATTTATAGACGAAAGTCAATGAAAATTGAGACGCACATTAATGACTTGATTTTACACCAAATATTGCAAAAAGGAAGTTTGTAGTAGCGTTTTTTATGAACGATTTCAATCAAGTTTGAGAGTCAGAGCGTTTTCACATTATCCGATCCGATATCGGTGTCGGACGCTGATCCGATATCCGGGTAACTAAAATGTATGAAAAATGTACCTGTCTTTCATATTGTCCGTCTCGATATCGGATATCGGAGCCGACACTGATATGCTGGCGGTACCATCGAACGCCCTATCGGATAATGACACGGCCACGGAATGTACAGCCCGGAATCGGTGACCATTTTGGCATCCAATTCCGGGCTGTGCATTCCGTGGCTGTGTATTACATGGTTGTACATTCCCGACACGTGTTGGGAATTTGATGCCAAATGACGTCATAGCATATGCTTCGTTTGCGCTTACTCGAATTTTTCGTTTAGCCGATCATGTACAAGTAGCTAACTATGCCACTGTCAAAATATTATTTTTAAACTGATTTTTTTTCATGTGTGATGCGTCACAGTAGGTGCGAGGAGCGAAGCGACGAGCGTTAGTTTGATATAGAAAACCGCGCCAGAACCTACATGCGTTGAACCATTTGCCAGATAACAATTATTGAATTGAATTGTTTTCTTTTCATATTATAATCTGTGCAGTCTATCTTTATCAAAATGGGATAGTAACATTTTAATCTTTGGTTTCATCTAAACGAAGCATAGGCTAGGCTTTCGACCAATCTTCTTCTTCTTATCGTGTCGATGCTACAACTGTATTTTGTTGTAGCATCGTATTGGAAAGATTAGCCAGACTAGACACTGCTTTACCGTGCCTAGCTGTTACCGGTGTGTGCCACGAGGAGGCTCTTTCCATGCACCCAATTCATTCCAATTGATTTCGACCAATCAGAGCAATAGACGCCAATTCCATGGTTGTATTTTCCACGGCTCTACATTCCGTGGTTGGACATTCCTAACACATGTCGAGAATGCGCAGCCCGGATTTCATGTACATTTTGGCTGAGAATTCCTGGTTGCGTATTCCTGGCTGTGCTTTCCGTGGTCGTACATTCCGGGTCGTGCTTTCCATGGTTGTACATTAACCGGACATAGTTATTATATTTTAGTCCGGCATAGATATCAAATACTAAAAACAGAACATGCTTAGAGGGTTCGCATAGGTACAAAAACATGTTTTTTTTCTTAATCGTTTACATAGGTATGGCACGGAACTTATAGCGGGCGAGTCCGAGTCGCACTTGGCCTGATTTATTTACTTACGGTAACGGTAATTTAGTGAGTTTTGATTACTTATGTTTTAGTAGTTTACGTTATTGGGTTTTTAGGGTTCGGTAACCAAAGGGTAAAACTAGATCGTATTACTGAGTGTTTAATTTCTGTCTATTTTAAATTCTCTAACTATCACGCATAATTAATATTCAAGGGGGCTTTTATATAAACGTAAATTTTATTTATTCGATATTGATAAGGGCAACGGGCCATAGATACGGTACGAAAATCTTCGTGCGCACTTGCCCGGTTTTAAGAATAAGTACCAATATGTACTAAGTTTTCCTTCTTAGACTGCACTTTACCGTCAATTTCTTTCATAAGAAGATAGTAATGGTAATGGGTTATCGCAAAATATCTTAAAACGGCACGCGGACGAAGTCGCGGCGGGTTCAGCTAGTTCATAAATAATTATGAATATGCTTTCTGTGCTCAAATCGGTCTAATATTTAATGTTTCATTGTTCATTAACTTTTTAATAATTATACCAACTGCGTATTAGAACTTTGCTACTTCAATAATATTAATCAGTTTGATTAGATTGAAAATATATGTACCTATTATTCGAAAATATATAGATTGAATTGAAGTGTTCAAATCTCATAATTATATAATGTATGAAAACCAAATCTGTTTACGCCTACTAACAGTAGATAACGATCAATATTTAGTCATTTAACAAAGTAAGCTCAATTTTAAAATTGCAGTTTTTTTAATAATCAGCAACTTTATGTGAACTAAAAATTACTTTAAGACATTTTGAACAATTTTAACATGTATTTTTAGTTACCTCCAATTATAACCTGAATGTACCTAATAACTGCAAGTTAGCCGTGTTTAAAATAACTAAAAGTTACGGGGGCTGGTCCCCATATTTAAATGTGGAGTTTGAAGTTGTGAATTTTATATGCAAAACATATTGTGCGTTGCAACTTGTATAAGTATCAATTAATTAATGTTATTGTAATGAAATAAACGTTCAACGCTTCGCTGGTGAAGCAGTTCAATAAAATTGGGTCTTATTTTTGCCCTTACTATTATTCTTATCGGTTTCTTATGATAGTAAGTACTTATGTAATTTGGAATTCAAAGCTACGCGTCTCCGGTGGCTTGGCCAGTTGAAGTGAATGGGAGATGATCGAAGTGTCTTCATACTTGGGCCGACCAACCAGCCGCCGTCCGGTTGGTCGGCCCAAGTATCGCTGGATCGACAGAGTGGAAGCTGACCTTCACGAGCTCCAAGCCTTACTGGCGGGAATCCGTGCTACATGTGAGGGCTCGCTTGTCGGAGGCCAAGACTCATTTTGGGTCACTGCGCCATAGGAGTAAGAGTAAGTAAGTATTATTCTTATGGTTCATAATATGCATATCCCAGCAAAATATTTCTTGATTTTTGAGTAGGTATGCAGTAATTTAGTGCAGATTAGGTGCAATCTGAATAACAAAAGGAGAAGGTGCATTTTAGAACATGACTGAAACAATGACCCACTGGGTCACGTTTTTGGTACTATTTACTATAGAACTTGCCTACATTTGCAAGTGCTTATACATAAAGTAGCGTTAAATAGATTCCAGGAGCACGATTTACAAAAACGGTTTTATCCGAAAATAAATTGAAGCCACAGGCTTTGATAATTTTCGGTCGATTTCCACATTTTGACAGATCTTCCCTACATTTTTGAGTGCTCATAATAATAATGATCCCTTTGTATAAATAAAAAAAATATAAATTACCTAACTTGATGATATTAAGGTGAGTAATAGAAAAACAGTATCCATCATAAAACATTTTATTATAAACAATAATTATTTAAAAAACATTATATAACTTACAATTCCAACACTGCTGTATTATAAATGCAATCATAATATTTCGTGGGCACATTTATTTATAAATATACTTTACATTCCGAGCATATGAATAACTTAAAATGTTTACAAGAAATATATAATGACAAAAAATTACAGATAAAAAGTAATGTGCTTTGGAATAATTGAAGCTCGTTTTCTAGAATTTAGTTCTAGTACAGAATGTAGATACTTTAAACAATGAATTTTTATACGAAGATTTTATTAAAGCAATAATTGAATATTGATATTTGTATAGTTCAATGAAATTGTACAAAATCAATATCGAATTATTTTTTGTAATTAATTCGTATCGGAAACGTATATTAGTACTTGTTATAATTTTACACACAGCTAAACAAAAATCTTTAATAAAAACTCGCTTGAATAAAATATGTGGCAAATTTATATGATAACGTATAAACTAATTATTGTGGAATTAAATAAGCAGTAGTAACAAAAAATATCTAACAAATGTTCGAACCAATCTCATCCAGAAGTCAGTATTCGATATTATTTACGAAATAAATTACTAACACCCGTATTCACAAAGAGTACTTGCTTAAGTATAGCATCAACACTGTGCAAAGAATGCCATTTAGCAGTGCGTTCCTTTTGGCAAGCCTTCAAACTAGCCCGTTTCCTTAGCTGTTCGTTCATTTTGACGGACGCATAGTGCGCTCTGACACATGTAAGTGTACACAGTAATGTTTGTGAATACGGGTGTTATTCTTCTTGTATAAAATAACATTTTATTATAAACCGCGATCTTTCAGCGGTATCGGAGTAATCATTCAAGTTTTCGTTTATTAAGAAAAAATTAAGAAAACATTGTACCCTTTTTCAAAGATACATAATATAAAAATATGCATGACAAATCGAGCAAGACATCTTTTTATAAATTTTTCCTCAACTGTTAAGTATGACATGTTTATGGTTAATTGAAAACGTAAAAAAACTAGCCATTTTTGGCGCATTTACTAAAAATAATATACACCAGTGCAATCATCCTTTGATCTGAATTTTGCGCCAAAAAGTTTTGGAATTTTTATATTATCTTTCTTACTATAACCGCCATTGCTTGATGAGCTAAGAAATAGGTACATAACTCAATGCTAGATATATTTGTTCCAAAAGTTTCATAACATACATGAATTTTATAGGAATTTACAGTAAATTTCCATAATTTATAGATTTTTGCTATATTCTGATAAAACTGTATTTTTTAACTGTTTTTATATTGTTTTTGCATTTTAATTAAAAATAACAATAGAAAATATAAGTACCCTAAATGTGCATATTTTATATTAAAAATAGTTCAGCCCTTAACCTACCAACACTAAATAAAATTCATTCTTTAAACATAATTGTGTTGTTCCATTAACAATATTAGGTACTAGTTTTATACATAGTCTAGTAGGGTCGTTTTTCTAGGCAGTAACCAGTCATAATAAATATCCGAATATATACATTTTTTTAAATAACTATAAAAATTAGTTTGACAGACAGTTGGCATTAGCTCTACCATCCTAAATGTATTTCTTTTAAACAACAAAAAACATTTATGTGATGGAAAACATTAATGTTTATGCAGTATTCGGTTTTTTATTTGTTACTACTATCTGCATTCTAGTTTCAATAGTACTAGTTTTGTTTCGTTTTGAACTAGATGGCGTTGTTTGAAATGTGCATAAACAATTACATATTTACTAGATTTCGAATAAAAACGCTAATTTAATTGAAATTAATCGGAGATTTCTTATGATTTGATTTTGCCATAAAAAACAACCATACTTTTATTAACAATATAACCTATAACATCTAGATATGACTAAAACACAAATAAAGATTTATTCCATTATAGAACTGCATTCAAACTCATCTATCGTCAAGATATTTTTGTTTATTGAGTAGTATAGTTAAGCGACACTAAGTTATGAAAACGTCTATACTACAAAAACCAAACTTTTCAGTTGTATATTACCTTAATACCAACGATACCTACCAGGCATTGTGTATGACAAAACTATCAAAATCAAAGAAATAAAGTCGATATTGCTATAACAAATCCTGTCAGCTCGAATACAGTTCTAAAACGGAGAATAAATCTTTAAGAAGGTTATAAAGGCGATTGTCCCTACCACTTAGTTCCCTTTATTATCTAGTTTTAGAATTTATATCGCGCCTATCTACAATCGTTTGACGAACATGCATTCTCAACTCTAGTGTACTCAAATCCATGTTTATCGTTCTTTACGAACGCAATTTGTTTAAGAGATTAGATGAGATCATCTTTTTTTGGGGGCATCCATTAATTTGAGGCGATTTCATCAATTTCTAGACCCTATCCACCGATTTTGTAAAATCTCACCATACTCATCTCGAGTGAAACTTTATAATGCGTATAAAATAAATATTCAGACAAGTGGAAAATTTTCAGAACGTAGTTTTAAATCACAGATTTTGACAATACAATTATAACATTAGCCAAAACCGTGCGAGAAAAGAGGGTGAAAGAGAGGTTTACACCCATTTTATCGCACTTTAACGCCTCACATGCTTTATAAACTCCCTCTAAGATAGAATTCTGAACTGTACCCCAAGTACGAGTTTGTGCACACACGGATCGCAGAGACGCAATCGCCGAGCGCCACCGATTTTGTATAGAGATCCAAGCAGCGCCCCTAGCAGATTTCTTTAGAAGCTTGTGCACAAACTCTTACTTGCGGTACTGATGCATATTATATGTATATCAAGATTACTTACAAGTTACACCAGTATCACTGCATCGATAGAAAATCGTGCAATTTGTGGTCACTATTACAGATTCGATCGTTTATATCGAGTTAATAAATCGATTGTATCGATGCAGACCTATTATATAAACAAGATAAGCGCAACTGCATCGCGCCACCAAACAGGTTATAATCTATTTACACGTAGATATCATCAAAGGAGGTTATATATCACCATCAATTTTTCTTGTCACTCGATTAATAACACTGAATTTAGGTATAATTTAGGTATCAAAGGGTCACTAGCGTTAGATTATTGAATGCTAGATAGCAAGCGGCTTCCCCTTGCATTGGTCGGTGACGTAGTTTGTGAAACGTTTCAGGAATTTTGGATACTCGCGTTTATAGACCGCGCGCAGCACGCCCGCCGGGGCCCAGCCTCCGGGGTTCACTGGAAAATAACAACACTTTAATAAACATAGAGAAACTGGGGTCACTGGAAAATAATACTTTAATAGTAGAGGAGAACGCAGAGGAAGCCTAATATCTTTCAAAAATGTATGATAGCTACTCTGGATGCACGAACGTTTTGCTACGAACTCTTATGCTTGTTTGTATTGTGTTGATATTGGCTTTATTCATCATCCTCAACCTATATCAGTCCACTGCTGGACGTAGGTCTCTCCCAAGACATGCCACTGAGCCCGGTGTTCGTCTCTTCTCATGTTGTGTTTGCCAGCTACACTCCGCAGATCGCCGATCCATCTCGCCGGAGTGCGTCCTACACTACGCTTGCCTAAACGCGGTCTCTACTCAAGGCTTAATTATTATTTATGTCTTGTAGTTTGATTCTTTACTTACTAATTACTCATTGAGCTTGTCATGCTGTGTACACATGTTTTAGGGTACCATCGAGCAATTTATATAATAACACATAATACTCTGTTTTTTATGCCAAATAAATAATTACTCTATTACAAGTCTGTTGTGTCTATGATATGGTAAATAAAGGTGTATATATACACTATATATGTATACTTGTATATGTATACAATATATGTATACAAGTGTATAAACTATTACTTATATAATATAATATATAATATAATAGTTATAATAGTATAATATAATTATATAATATAATAGTTTTTTTGTTGTATCTATGATATGGTAAATAAAGGTTAGTTTACCTGTGCTGCAATAGGCGACGCTGGTGGTGATGTTGTGCCTAGTGGGTCTTTCTCCGGCCGGCCACGAGCTCGAGCACGCGAGGCACACCGTCACGAACAGACGGATACAGGCACCCGTGTTCGCCTACACACAAACAAAGCAATCTATATCATCTATATTATTAAAATAATTAATTTAATAAATATTAAATTATTTGTTAAAATCATATTTTATTGAGTGGGATCAATTTCTATTTTGTTTTGAGTAGTTTATATAAAAAGAAACCCGTTTTCCGTTGTCACGACATAGCATGAAAACGGCTTGACCGATTTGTCTGATTTTTATTTTGTAGTTTTCTAATACTCTGTACAAGGTTCTTAAGGAAAAAAAAAATAAGAAAATCTCTCAGAAAAAAAATAACTCTCTAAGGCGGTACGAAGTTCGCCGGGACAGCTAGTTAAATACATAAATAAACCCTAGCTAAGATCTATAGCCAGTAAAGTTACTATTTGTCTTTATATTTGTGTAATTAATTATAGTTACTAGTCTAAGATTTCGTGTCTAGTTTTAAGCTAATATAAGATTATTTTGTGGTAAAAATAAATTCATTCATTCATAAAAACTTTGTTGAAGTATACAGACTTGGTACATAGCACGTTTATATAAAGTACCTACTATTTCTTCATAAAGCGGTCTTATCGCATGGAGCGATTTCCCACATGAACAAAATACTTGTATAAGTATAATAATAAAGTTTTCTTAGGAAGTGATTTGTAATAATTTTATGAGAAATTAATAATCTTAAACCTGAAAAAAGCGGAGAATAGGGACGAGTGGAAGGATTATGGGGAGACCTTTGCCCAGCAGTGGGACGAGATAGGTTAGAGAGAAAAAAATGGTTGTCTGTAAAGTCGGTTTACTGACGATAGTTGAACGTGACAACGAACGCAAAGGCCGATTGTGCTTCTTTGTCGCTCGTTCCGCGCTCTCGCTTGCACTTAAGCCTTACATGGAACGCCTCAGAGCGAGGTAACGCCGCTGTATCATGTTTTTTCGTGCGTGCAGCCTGCTCTATCGAAGCTCTATCGAATTATAAGACGTTGTCACGTCAAAAACTTAAATAAATATTTATACTCACAGGGTATTCTCCGTTGATTGTAGAATGATTAGTAACAGCATAGGTGTTGTCCTCAGCTGCTCTTACGTGTGACCAGAATAGTGCGTCGCGTTGTGACGCCGGCCACACGCGCTTGAACGTCTGGTGACACACGCACGCGTCTGAAGACACCTCTTCAACTATCGTCATCGTTTCTAACGTTGCTGTTGGTGAAACAAATTATATTTTATTTTGGCATAGCTGTTGATAAATAAATAATACTGGACAATCCAAACATCATCTAGCCCCAAGCTAAGCAGAGCTTGTGTTATGGGTACTTGCAGACTGACATTTAATACAATACATTACATAGATAGATAGATATTTGATATATTTATTTAATTTGGATAATTATATTTGATAAAACAATTATATTTTACTTTGGTACTGATAGGGATGAGTTGAGCTATCTAAAGATCGTTTGCATCAGTTTGCAGCTATATATTTTATAAATACCTATGTACATTTTGTAAATACTGTAATATGTAGTTATATAGTAATACTGTATAGTAATAAGTAATACTGTATTACTGCGATTGTTGTGAATAAATATTTTTATTTTAATTAATAAAACAAGAAAAAAAATGCTGAAATAGCAGGCAACATGTACTTGAGTTATCATTAAAAATGTGTATTTACTTATTACAATGAAGAGAATGTAGGTCTTCTTTTGTTATGAAAAAAAAAGGTAATAAAATATACATGAACATTTACAAAATACATAATAAACGTTGCTCTATTTAGATTTACGCATTGGCAAGTCACATATTCAAAATAAATAAAGAAAATAAATATTTATCAGCAGTTAACACATTGTCATTGTGATATTATTGTTTGTCTGACAGCGTTATTGCATTTATAGTTCAAGGTATCGTTTAAACAAAGCTATGCAAACCAATATTTTCTAGTTTATTCTGAGTGATTATTATATCCAATAATATTTATTTAACAAAACCTACCAATAAATTAAACAAAACAGTGACAAGGCATATTTAGTTCTAATTTCACAACTAGACGTCGCTGCACAATCTTGTCGATTCCTAGAGATCGCGCTATCAAAGCGTTTTGCGATCGAAATGATCACACTTACAAATCTAGTAAAAGAATCCTTGAAATTGATTCTGAGTTAGTGGTTTAAGTCGGTTGAATGGTTTTTTTATTGGTTTCGGATTGGGATCTCTTATTTATATTGTACAACCTGTTCAACGCAGTGCATTGCCTCACAGAACACGTTCTAAAATGATTTATAATTATAAGGGATCGCAATGTTCACGTATATCAGATGAGACATCTGTTCCGTAAATAAATAAAAAAATAAACTGCCGTGTGGCAGTCGGATACTGCCGCGGTAAAGCATTGCATTTTTTGCTGGATTACGCATGCGCAGTGTTAGGTTATTTTCGTTCGGTTATTTCGTTACGGAATTTCTAGATTCGGTCTCCGCGCTCAAGGCCCGCGATAGAAGCTATGGAATAGCTTAAAAACTTCCTCTAAATATAGGTCGGTACTCACTTTCCCATTCATATCTATATCTTGGGTTAAAGAAATAGTGACACATCTCTCTCGCAGACACTCCTCGCACTTTGTGTATCGCTTTCAACGGGTCCATCACCATCCCGTCTACTTCCATCTCTCTGAAAGAACAAAAAAAAATAAAAAATATGTAGGAAACTCGATAGGATAAGAGTTAGTGCTTTCGAAAGATCTTTCACCTTGCTGGTCTTTTGCGCGGTCTTGGGACGGGATTATGAAGTTTAACCAAGCGTTTGACCGCGATTTTATATTTGACTTTTAAAGGAGAATTGAATGTGGGCCACGACTAAAAAATCATCTCTCAGGGTTGCCACATTGCTGTAAAAATTTAGTAAAGGGTAGGTCGGTAAAAGACAATTCAAACGTACTTTGCAGTACATCATTATTTCTTAGACGGAACCCAAAATGCCCTTTCTCCTTTTATTAAGATCAATAATAGGTTTATGTAATACCTTCTGTACATCCTCATATCTCCTTCTTCAGCGAACAACTGCCAACCGATCTCACCACCGACACCTTCGAAGGCAGCCTGTATCTGCTCCGTTGATATCCTGTCGATCTGGAATGGGTGAAAACAAGGTCTTTGTAGACTATCACATTGTAGCGTCCCCCTATCTGTAGCGTCGATAAGGTCCTACCTAGTGCAGGTGGTAGGGCATAAGGGGCATATGGGACTGAGTGGTCGCCCCGCAGTCGCATTGGCTAAGGGATAGGTCGCGATAACCCCACCTGCACATATTCTCTCTGGAACGGCCAACCTGAGTTCGCAGTCGGTTTATAGACCATGAAAGTAAGACACATGCCATGGAAGTGTACACTGTACACATACCTCGTTCCAAAGCGTGTGCTGCGTAAGGCGGTTGTCAATGTGCGGTGGTGGTAATTCCACCTGATCGCGCGTGTGTACACTCGGCGGGGGCACACTCCGCTCCATCTTGTCGAAGCCTGTCTCCACGGCATCGTAGAACTCGTCGTCGGGGAGTGTGGAGTGGGGTCCCTCCTGGAATAAACAGTAGATTCTTAAATAAATAATGCTGGACAATCTACACAT
Source organism: Ecliptopera silaceata (assembly GCA_932527185.1). Classification (NCBI taxonomy): domain Eukaryota; kingdom Metazoa; phylum Arthropoda; class Insecta; order Lepidoptera; family Geometridae; genus Ecliptopera; species Ecliptopera silaceata. Next base: position 3,435,663 of record OW052209.1, on the reverse strand, counting down.
CATCTAACCCCAAGCTAAGCAGAGCTTGAGTTATGGGTACTAGAAGACTGATATACTTAATACAATACATTACATAGATAGATATTTTTTTATTATACATATAAAATACCCAGAACACCCGGAATAAATATTTGCAGATCTTATAAACATTTATCCCAAGGTGGGAATCGAACCCGCAACCTCCGCGTCGCAGCCACATCCACCGCGCCACATCGGTCGTCAAACACTATTGAAAAAGCTGACCAGTATATGTATTGGGAAACTTAAAGATGAGCTTAAACCTGAAGATGGTCACGATTGGTTATTTAGACCGAGAGTTCTTTCAATCTCATCAGAAAGAACCCCCTTAGCTAGTCGTCAAAGTATTTAGGTACATACCTTGTTGATTATTAGCTAAGCCAGGTATCTCAACTGCATAAATCCTTGAAGACTCAAGGGGCTTAGCATGTATTCTAATTAATCATACAAATCATTAGGGATATTCTGCTATATAATTAGAATTCTTCAATTCTTTTCCTAAAACTGTACGAGTGAATCCGATACACTTTACCTAACTAGTAAATAGAATATGTAGGTAAATGGCACACTTTCATAAACACGCACGAATTTTATGCCTCACTGCGTATGGGATCTTAGTACATCTGGATCGTCGACTAACACTATCACTGTTTGCAATATAAATTCAACTCTAACACGTAGCACTATGGTACACTATTGCTGAAATAAGACCTTTGTATTTTTTATGTTTTTTACCTCGTAAAATTGGAGGTAACCTTCATAATCCCTATAAAGTTCCCAAGCCTATATCCCACACCACCACACCCATATGACCCACATATTGTGTAAAGGACAGTACAGTTGAGAAATAGATTGCGCGAACATTCTGTCGTCGGGTGTACCGCAGTGCATACCTAATTGACTTACTGATAACCAACTTGTCTTAACTAGTTATGGCTTCAAACAGAAATAGGCAACTTAAAATCAAATGTACTTAAAATAAATTAGTTAGAAATATTTGGTGATATTGGATAAAACAGAAACTAATATAAATGCATTTTCATTACGGCATGTATATATATATCTTACATATAATAACGATACAACTGGTCATCAAATATCAAATCGAAACAGACCATTTTTTTCTAAAAATCAACAATAGGTATACATACGAAACGCGGTTTAAGTCGCAAGACGTCCTAGCCTTACAAACAAATAGAGGTAAATCCGAAAAAGTGTTTAGAATTTTTACAGTCACAGTGGCCTTCATATTTTTTATTGTTTACTGAATAATTTTGTAAAGGAAATGAAGGCATTATCATTAAAATGAGATGCGCAGCTAATGGCGCGAATATGGATCAGCTCATGTGTGAAGGTTGCGCAAAACACAAAGCCTGCAAGTTATGTGAAACGTGAAAAACATATTACCTTCAGTATATTTTCAAAGTCAATAATCTCTCTCCATTATTTGTGGGGCCCTCATTATATACATCCTATTACATATAACAATTAACAGGAAGACGACCGATGTGGCGCGGTGGGCGATGGTCCGCCTGCGACGCGGAAGGTTGCGGGTTCGATTCCCGCCTCGGGATAAATGTTTGTATGTTCTGCAAATATTTATTTCGGGTGTTCTGGGTATTATATGTATAATAAAAAAAATATCTATCTATGTATTATATTGTATTAAGTATGTCAGTCTTCTAGTACCCATAACACAAGCTCTGCTTAGCTTGGGGCTAGATAATGTTGTGTGGATTGTCCAGCATTATTAAAAAAAATAATAATAATAATAATAATAAATAATGCTGGACAATCCACACAACATCATCTAGCCCCAAGCTAAGCAGAGCTTGTGTTATGTTATGTTTATATTTATATGTTAAAATACGAAGATTCAAATTAAAAGTCGTAGAAAAGTGTATGTCTACACACGATCCTACTTAAGTCGACTGTTGACTTTTAAATATTGAGATCTTTAAACATGATAGGCACATTCAACATGTATTGAAATGTCGCGGTACACCGGTCTGTCAAACTGGATTACCAAGATCACTTGATCACATCACGGTAAAAATAGATGGGACACGTTTTGTTAGATCCTGGGAAAATCATCTTACAGCAATTACTTAATATAATGTCAGGCTATAATCAACCCAATGGTACTTGTAATTAAAGTTGATAAATTCTAAATTTAGAAAGAAAAAACAGATATTTGTATTTTTAAGGCTTTGTGTGGTGTGTTAGCCAAATAAATAATTATCTATCTATCTATCTTATCTATCATATGCATGCTCAAAAGTGAGGGGGCGGCGCAACTGGCTGCTAAACAACTTTTTACTCAATTTATTAATATGATACTATGTTAAAGTAGGTAATGTTTGGGACATCTTCGATAGAGTAGAGTTGCCCATAGTTTGAGATAGTTTATAAGAGGAGCCTAAGACTTGTGAGTACCACCATATTGACCTGTCAGCCTAGACGTCAATATGCGACCTGATAAAACCACGTGAAAAACACGATGTATTTTTATCAATTTTGAAAAACTGAGATGAATGATGGTCCGAAAGTTGGTTAAGAAATTTGTCGGAAGGCGACGGCGGGGTCGGCCGAAAAGGCGTTGGAAGGATGACCTAGACACCCACGAAAGAGATTGGTGGAATGTCGCCAAGGACCGGGATGAGTGGAGACCTTTGCCCAGCAGTGGGACATTATAGTGTATACATTATAGTGTATACCTTGCGTCGTTATCCTCACTGCTGAGGGTCGGGACATTATAGGATAAGGAAAAAAATATTATCATCAATTTATTTAATGAGGTTAATAGAGTTTAGAATTTCAGTCGATATTCGAAACAAAGGATTGATATTTAACAAAACAAAGGCGCGGGTTACGCTAGCCTGACCTAAATCTTTACAATAGATTTGCGACCTCGATAAACCAGGTTATTCCAGGTTATTTACAAGTCATTATAGCATTGAATTAAATATAGTCATTTTCTATTAGTAAGATTTAAGCTGCACGATTGATTTTGACTCCTGGTTTCAGTAATAACAATTCGCCACAAGGTCTACATTTTGGAAAAACATTGTTTGAAGTCATCGACATGAAAAATTAATAAAATGAGTGACAAAACTCCACAGGACTTACTCTATGAGCAATATTAAGAGATAAAAGGGGTGAACTATTCAACCAGTTATAGTTCCATTTTCCACGAATTTTCATGAAATTAAAAGAGAAATGAGATAATTCGCAAGAAAACATAAAAACTCATCTTATCGTGTCAATGCTACAACTGTTTATATTAGATGAATTTTGATTACTATCCAATTATATTTTAAATAATATTTTGATTAAGACAATTTTTTTTATCGTGCAGGTGTTTAAAACCCTAATGATGTAGCTGTCAATATGTTATAAACATACAAAAGATCGTCTGCAGTTCGTCTCAGGCACATTATGTATTTGGTGTGTAAAACATAGTTAAAACCCGTTGTGATAAATGTCAGAAAGGAGAGATAACACGCGATAAAATAATATTGAACCAGCCCGTATAGTGTCAACAAACAGTCGGGTATTCAAGATTAAATGTGTGCATATTGTAGTGGCGCCTGTTGACAAACTAGATGTCATGAGGATATAAGAGGGCTTTGATTTGGTTTGAAAATTTTCTGTTGCACAAAACACATAGGCGAGCTTAATACTAAAAAGCCTTTTCTTCCAACTAACCTTTGTGTAGTGTGGAGTTAAAATTAGTGCTGTAAAGAAGGCTTAATTTCAGTATCAAGCAAATAGGGCTCGGTTATCAACTCCTAAAAATATGATGCGGAATGTTTGTAAGAAATACATAGAACAAAATAGATAAGCAGGTCACAAAATAATGGGAATACTTCTGACTTCTGAGAATCTTGATGTGCCCAGCAAATGTATCGTACAAATCCATTTGTACGGTACGATAACTAGAACTCTGTTTCCCTGGAATTGAGACTAGATCGCGTTGTGTGAAATGATGTTTTTTTTAATTTGTCAGGTGACTGAACCTTATGCTATATTTTCGATCACGATCAAACGTTAACTAATGGCCGGTTCACATTATTCCAGTCCAGTGATCCAGCGAGCTAATCCAGTCCAGTGCTGGACTGGAGCATATCGTTTACATTGTTCCAGTCTTTTTGACTGACTTGACTCGAATTGACTCGTATTCACTGTTCAACGTTCTATCTAGCACTGGATTGCAACTGGAATGGCTGTCTACACTATTCCAGTGGCGCTGGATTAGGTGAGCTTGAATGAAAAGTTGACGGTCTCTCCAGTCACTGGACTGGAATGCTCACTGGAATGGGTACAATCCAGTGTCGGTTCACATTATTCCAGTAGCATTCCAGTACTGGATTGGATTGCTGGACTGGAATAATTTGAACCGGCCATTAAGCTTAGTAAATTCCTCAATTGAAAATTACGCAAAGAAATTCCCCAAATCGCGTGCCTTATTAAATACCTTGAATATCCGTTATAAAAATAAAATTCCACGCTAAAAGGGTACGACACACCCCGTAACGAAGCGGGTCGTTTGGCCATTGTGACGTCACGCGTCAGTGCCGCACCCCATAGAAACGATGGCACGGACACTTTATTACGTTGTCAGGTAGAAAGGTCTTCCCTGAAAGTTCTATTTGAAGAGCTATAATTTTGTTGCCATGGAAAGATATGGTATTTGGTAGCTTACGTCATCCGTCTGGGTACATACTTTGGTTTATAATCCCGTCTTTTGTGCTAAGGTCGTAGTAATTCATTTAGAGAAATAGAAATATCTCTGCTATCTTATCATTCATCAAAAAATAGTTAGGCACATGAAATATTAAAATAATCACTAGCTGGTGCTCGCAAATGTCCATCCATACAAACTTTTGATTGTAGAAATTGTCTATGGTGTATTGAATTGAGGTGTAATACATCATAGACAATTTCTACAATCTCTTCCTTTAACCCTGAATATTTTGCAACTCTGATTGTTCCCTCGACTTGAAAGTGGAGAAAACATGTGGCCTGCTGACCTCACCTGAAGTGCAGGGAAATAATGATGTCATGCAATTTAGGATAAACTAGGGGGAGTGCCGGCGTCTGATGTTTGACCATGACCGCGACTCATAGCGATGAGATACGTTCAGTAACTACAATTTAATTTTGTATAGTAGGGATAGTTTTATAAAAAACTAGTACCTAATTTTTTCTAGCAATAAATATAGCCTATGTTACTCACGGTGAATGTTTCTAATGCTGTAAGATTTTTTGAAATCGGCGTAAATATACATACACACAAAAATACAAATCTTTATTCTTTATAATATTATGATTATTTAAAAGAGAAACAATTTTGGGACGAACTAGCTCCAACTTAGTAAACAATTGTTATAAGGATCATATAAAAATCTGGTATGATCCAGGCCGTAGTTCCTTACCTGTTCTTTTAGGCTGTGGTCGTGACAAACTGAACCACCTAGTACATAAGACGATTCAAAATGATCCTTGAGATTTTATTGAATAAAGAATCGTTGAATGAATAGTAAAATGTAGCATAAAATACTTGTATAAGATTACATTATCAGTTGTCGTAATTTCAATGCCGAATTAAGATAAGTTGCTCTTTTGAGAAATATAATGTATAGCAGTTAAGGTGACGGGTATAGCCAAATGCGTGTTTTTGGGGAAACCGAAAACTGTTTTCAGAAAAAGTGATAGCATGTGGAGTTGTGAAACTTATTATTTCCTATAACACATATATTGAACTAGTGTATTGTTACTCAAAATTTGTGCTCTTGGATATAGTTTACTTTTAAATGTAAGTTTAGTACCAACACCTTTTGCAAAAGTGTGGTTTAAGATCCCATTTTTTATGGGTTTGGCAGATTTGTTTGGTACCAAACTCAGCACAGCTATTCTTATGGTTCGTATCTTGTGACTCTAAAGAAAACATTTCTACATTAAGGTGTTTAAAGAAGAAGAAGAGTAGCGCCTTAGGAGTTATAAGTGTTTGATTGCTGTGTGCTCGCAAATATACATAAGGCACTGCTTTAGAGTTTTACTATCCGAACTGTGCGCGGCTCATTATGTGTTTTGCGCCGTTGTCAGGATTTTTGTTGAAATTGAAATTGTGACGTTGCCACGCTGACTGTCTAGAGTTTAACCACCACGGCAAAAACTATGCCGTGTTACAAGTTTAACGTGTGTATAGATATAATAAATAAATAATAAACTTGGAAGTTATTGACATTTTTATTTATTATGAAAAATTTCACCCTACCCGTCGCCTTAAGATAATAATCTAAATATAATATGTTGAGTCATCAATGAAAATAGTTATTTTATTCATAACAAATCGCTTGCAAAAATAGTTTTAGCGGTTATAATTAATTTTTGTACAAATACTATTCAGTGACACTACCTACAGCGGGCAGTACCTATATTTTTTATTGAACTATATTAAATAAGGGCCAACAATTTTTTTGTTGCTGGCTAGTCAGATAGGCTGCATGTTTTATGAAACTGCCAAAATAAAAAACGAATTCGTCTAACTTTCACTACATTCTCAGATCATGTAATTTTACTTTATTTTTATTAGGATGATGTAACTCCCAACTGCATTATCATCGTGCAACATCTTAGACTACAACATAACAATTGAATTTGAAGATTAGGTAACAAATAGGGTTACCTAATCTACAAATATACTGTACTTTAGTGATAGTTGGATATTAAATATGGTGGCACTTGACAGTATTCAGAGTATCCGACAGTATACGAGACATTTAGGAACGATAAAAATGATATTTTATTGAATCAGCGCATTTTGATCAATAACTTAAACCACGCTACATTTTACTGAGCTCATCTATTAACGAACGACCAGGGAAAGCTGTTTTACCAACTATTCAAATACAAAGTTTAGTTGTAAAGTGTCTCGGTAATGTATAAACACGATGAATAGCATAAAACATGCATATAATGACAAAACTATGTCGCACCTGTCTCTACATTCGGGGGACTGAAGTCTAGTTTATTATCAATATTTATTTTAAAAATAAAATCATATTATTCTTAGTGCTTGGAGGGCTTAATGCTAAGAGCATTGTCTGCCAGTCTTCCTGGGTGTGCAGAAAGTTGGTGTGGCGTGATATAAAACACGATAATTATTTATGTACTATCTTGTTTTTGACATACGACGAAATGGACACGAATGGCCCGAGATAGGAATAACTGGCAAAAGATGGAGGTCTTCATCCGACAATGGATAGACCCTACAGACTAAATAGTTATAAGAAAAGAATGCACTTTATTACTGGGGAAATAAAGGCTATTTTTATTTTTTGACAAATGAGTATTAAATATAAACTACCTGATTTAGCCGTCCATTTGTACAGAAAAAGAAGATCATTTTCTGGTCTTATAATTATGGCTAAAAATTACATTTTACGGCATCTGTTATGTATAAAGTTTTTGATTATATAATTTAGAATATAATGTTAAATGAAAATACTTCGGCGTGGGCAATGGATAGGTCTATACATGCTGACAACGAATACAATCAGCTTGTAAATATAATATTTGAAACTATCATGGTTTTGAACATAGTTTTCATTATAAACGGGATATTTACCATGATTGCTATTTACCATGATAGCTTGTAAATAATTGATTCAACAATTCAGTGTCCACAACCAATGAAAATAAACACCAAGCAATCGTATTAATTTAGTCCATGAAGTGGGCTAATTGATTTACACCACGCATCAAGGCTGCATTACATCATCCACGTCAGGCTCATTGTTTTGGGATACATCAAGGGAATTAGCACGTGAAAGCCATAATATCTCATTGAACTACGTAGGTACTACTACATTAGTGTAGTGTAGATGGATAATAAGCATACTTACTTCATTTAAAGAAAATAAGGGTATACTTTTATGTACTATTGAAATTATTTTCACCTTTACTTGGACCAAATGATTTATTATGCCATGTCTTCTGACGACGAACCAAAGGAGAAGAGAGAGACAAGTACCGAGATTCGTAATCCCTAAAATAACCCTAGAAGAAAATTATCAAGCCATATCAGCCATTTTTAGTGTTTAGTTAGGCCCAAATAAATGTCAGCTCAAGCGTCACTCAAATGACAGACACAATTTCAGCTTATCAGCACCTAAGGGATGAGCACGAAAAAATGTGACTATCGTATATGTATCGTAAATAACGTAAGTACATTCAAGACACACTGCGCGGTGACGCTCGATGGAGCGGTATATACCCGGCGCCCATCCATACCGCATCGGCAGTCGAGCGAGCGTCAACGCGTAGTGTCACTCGAATTCGCCATAATTTCGATACGTTTGCGATTGTCATATTTATTCGTGCTCGGGTGTCAGACCGCAAAACTGCTACTGCAATCAAATCATGTTACAGTTACATGCCGACTGACGGAACAATGTCACAATACTATTTACAGTGCAACTAAACCTGGATCTTAACAAATCAAGTACACATTTCTACATTTCTAAAAATCTCGGGAATTCAAACAGATTTTATACGACCATTGACTACCCCTACTTGTAAGTTCTGTGAGCCCAGAGTTCCATAAGCGTTATTTTCAATGTGCATGAACCTTTTTCCGTTTTCAAAAGGACTTACCAAATTAACCCGCCATAGTCACTTTTCAGCTAATACAACACACGCGTCAATACATTACGGCCACATTGACTTCACAAAGCCATCCATGCCGAGGGTGGGATAAGGGAAGCGCTAGCGTGACGTCACTCGATTTATGAGCCCTGGCTATTAGGGCATCTTTTGTGCTAAGCGGTCACAGTGCCATGCATTTGCGAGAGAATGAACTATCCTAGATAATAATCTCATCGACTGTTGTTGAATACAACAAGGTACAGTATAGAATTCTAAACGAGTTCGGCATTGAAATCAGACACTGAAAATAATTATGTACTTCAAAAACTTTGATTTTGGACTAGTATGCCAGTCAAAAAGGTAAGGTAATAATCATAATCTAGTTCGCCTTTTTTACTCTCTACTTCAAATGGATACAGAGAGAGAGACAACAATATCTTTGTTCGTTTGCGAAGATCAAATCAAGGAGGGCGCTTAATGTCTATAATTATTGTATGGAGTGAATGACAAACTTTATTATTTTAATCCAGATGGTCATGGAATTCTTAGCAACGTCGATAAGCAACAGCAGTAGATATTACCTGTGGAAGTGGCATTAAGCTGAGACTGGACCTGTTTGACAGCACCCTTACATTGTTATTTTTCATGTTTTTTATTTTTCAAATGTTTGTCTTACTCTTTGCCATGGGATCTACCTAGGTAGGTTCACGTGATATTGGAGCTATTTATTTATTTTTTAAGTGATTAGAGTTAGTTTAGATTAGTGAAAGATTTTTAGTCTGTATAATTTAGTTGTGTTGTCAAATAAATAAATTCTTATTCTTATAATAAACGTTACATTCCTCACTAATCCTACCACATATAATATGAAGACTACAACTCAAATCCACATAAGATTATCTTAAGTCCTTAGACCTGAAATTCGTGTCTCCTGGCAGAAGTATTTGACGGACCGTGAGGTTTTAGTCTGGTTAAGCAGAAGGTATGCATGATGAATTTCCTAACGTAAAAAAAACTACATGTTTTTGACCAATCTCAACGTAGTGGCGTTGAGTATGTTATTACCATGGGTATTATCGAACATATCAGTTAGAAAGTAAAACAAGTAATTGTAGGAAGCGATGGTAGAGAGCTAATCCACGAGTCTATACGGAATAATGATATTAATGATGAAATTAATGATATTAATGACGGAATAATGATATACTGTCCACAGTGTAATTAACGATCATTTACCTTTGGAACAAGGTGGGTTGGATACCATATGATCGATTACCGCGACCTTCAAAACATGCCGAGGTGTCCATCACTTTATTCCCACGAAGAATATCGATAAATATAGTTAGAACGATTAAGAATTTACGAAATCATTTTACGCACAACTGCGTTTCACATCTTCAAACATGTAAGAATATTATAAAATAAACAAATTAACAACATATAATGTTACTGTGATATTTTTTTGTTTTTTTTTTCATTGTAATTTGAACTATGTAATGTAATTTGAAACAAGGGCAGTAGAAAAGTCCTCATTACATTCTTCAGTCTTTTTCGAGGGTATCGATAATTATAAAAGGCAGAATTGAGTAGAACCATGATATTATTGAATGTCATTCCATGATAAATCGGTTGAGTGGCTAACGGAAACGTTTAACATTTTTTTTATGGAGATCGTGATAAAGCTGTCTTAAACAAAACAATATATCCAAGGTCAAACAAACATGTGCAGTTTAATATGAATTTTAGGATTATGTTTATTTGTGTCTGGGTGTTACTATGTATATTGTATTCTAAGTATATAATGTTTTTACAAAAAAATAATTATAATGTGGAGTACCACATTATAATTATTTTTTTAGTAGATATCTTTCAAAAACTGGATCATGGTAGTAACCATGATCCAGTTTTTGAAAGATATCTCTGAATTTTAGTAGGTATCCTAAGGATTTGAATATTCCCATATTGTTTTTTTATATTAATTCCTAAACCTGCAAAGACCAGAAAAAAATTGTAAAAGTTTTTTTTACACTTGTCATATTTACGAGCCCAATTATTTTTTTATAATATGAGAGTCTTTCTTCTCTAAACGGGTCTAGCTAACGTTTTCTCTGTTGAGATCTTAAGACAAGCAGGTTTAAGTTGTAGTTGGTATCGTAAGTAGCTAGCCAAGTAGCCACCGACCGCGGCATGCGATATCGGATGACAGCCTAGCCGGTTTGAACAGTGTAGTTCTGACCTACAAAACTTGCCTGCACTTCATATTTGTAGATTCCCTACATCTTGTCAAGTGTGTAAGTGTTATCTGTTTCAGAAAAAAACACTATCAATATTATTTTTATGATAAAAAAAGACGTGTGGCACTCGGGGACTGCCGGGGTAAAGCTATTGCATAGCATTTTTGCTGGATTACACATACGCAGTGTTAGGTTATTTTCGTTACGGAATTTCTGGATTCGGTCTCCACGCTTAAGGCCCGCGATAGAAGCTATGAAATAGCTTAAAAGTATGCAGCCATTATACCCTTGCCATTGACAATGCTTTATTTAACAGGACATTTATAATGAAAAAGCACGTTCAATATACTAGTGACATAACCTCTAAAACCTGGGTTCCTAACCTGGCGGTAATTACCCTCCCGTATCTAGTAAATCAGTTTTTTTACAATGGTAATAAAGAAGCTAAACAGACAGACGGAAAGCAGAGTCGTAATAATAGTAATTAGTCTATGTAAAATTCTTCAACATTTCTAAATTATTAGTACCTACTACCCATTTGTGTGTATGTGCATGCTTTGGCTTTTGTCGTCGTCTACTTAACTGTTTTGTTTAAATTGTGTTAAAATTTGTATGTGGAAACTTTTAATTGGCCTTCAGGTTTACTTATTTTTTTTACTATGTAACTACCTAGCTGTTAGTTTTCCCAAAACTTATAAAATAAAATAGTATCTATCTAAGTAATTAGGGTCACCCTATGGGTATGAAACCCTATTAATTTTGATTTGACAACGTTGATGTCATTGTTTAATTTGATTAATATTTAATTTTAGTTTTAATTTTAAAGGGGGTAAAATCATTATTTCTCTTAGATCACATGAGTATATTGAAACGGTTAGGATCCACAAGTTTAAACCTTTATATTATCTATATTAAACCTGCATTAAGCGTGTTGCACATGCAAGTATTGCAAGCTTGCAAGCGAGCTTTGAATATTGGCATAATGCCTAGATCTACAATTGGACACCACTGTTTGAACAATAGTCCATTGAATGCTACATGATTACGTCAATGGATCGTTTCCTTTAAGTAGCCCTGAGCGATCAGACTGACGATTTTACGAAGAAATGTGATCAATAAAGTATTTTGTGGCTTAACTTTACCACGGGTTTGCCACCAAAATTCTTCAGCATTTTACCGAAATCAAACCATAACGTTTTCATAACATTGGCATGTGAGATACAATCAGGTAGGTACGTATTTTTTTACTGTGGTGTTTACAAGTGGATAACTAATAATGATATCCTCGATAGACGTCCTACCGATGTACCTTAGATAATTATTTAATAATTTTAGATGCCAATTTTATGTCGTATGTAATCGAAGTAATCGTTACCATTCATTTTAAAAATCAAGACTCAAATAATTAATAACCTGTAGAGAGACGAGTTCGTCTTATTAAGCGTATTCGTTAGTAAAGTACGTTAAACAATAAAACAAATGATCAGGCCATAGCAATGCGTTTCGATTACCAATACAAAGTCAAATGGAAATGAAAAGGTTTCAATGTGATTAAAGATCTTTACTATGATTTCGTTAGTCCAGAACTTGCAAAACTTGATATACGTATCGATCGAGCACCAGAGGGGTCATCATCATCATCATCATTTCAGTCCGTTGGCACCCACTGCTGAGTATAGGCCTCCTCTTTATTATGCCATTATTTCCGGTCCCTTCGCCAATTATAAATCGATTGTAATGTTTGTTTTTTTAGGTATATCATATTCAGAGGTCAATAGTAGGTAGTAAGTACTTTTATTTTTACGTTACGTTTCGATGAACTTTGTATTAGAATTTGTTTATGAAAATCATATATTCGTCAACTTTCATCGATTTATCATTGAATTAAATGCCGAGTTATCTGATTTACGTATCATGCTATCCAATAAACCAATTAAAATAATAGTTTTGTCGGGCGCTTGCCAAGTTCGAAGTTAGTTTATGATTTTTCAATGACTAAGCTATAAAAGTTCATTGTATTGAAACTTGCTTGAGGTCGTCAGGTGACGTACAAATTGATCGAATTAATTGTTCACAAGGTATAATACATCGTTCAATATCTGTGATTTACTTATTTGTTTGCGTAATATACAGGGTGTAGGTATTTACTTCCTTTCTTTTTTAGTCATTCATTTTTTGTATGAATTTATCCTTATCGGTGTTGCCGTAATAATGCAAAAAATATTTTTTTTAATAATACAGAATGTTTTAATTTTTTTTAACTATACTCAGTCGATTTACTCCTAAATTTTAAAAAATGATAATAACAAGTAAAGTATGTATGCAGTTATTGTTATTTTATAAATAGATGGCATGGTTTCTTTCACGACATTTATCTGATTCACGTGGTTTCGGACTTGGCCGTCACAGCCCTTCGCAAAAAACCACCCAGTATTGTGTATATACTATTATTAGTACCGATAAATGTCCATCAATCACGTCATTTCACTGACCACATCCAATGTTTATAATAATGCAAAGCACGATTCCTTGCACTATCCTGCTTTATATAAACGTGTGTACATCGACCTTCAACTAGATATGTTTAGAATAACTCTCTTGCTTTTATAAAGTTTATTTCACACTAGCTTTTGTACGCGTTTTTGTGTTGAAAAGTATTAATTTTAGTAACCTATGTGCTAATCCGAAAGGAGCGACGATCTGCGGAATAATGGCAAACACTGGATGAGAGCTCAGCGGCGCGTCTTGGAAGAAACCTACGTCCAGCAGTGGACTGATTTAGGTTAATGATGTGTTACTTCAAATTACGTACAATACAAATTGTTAGTTTCATATATGTATATTATATTGGTTTTTTCGTTGAAACACAGACATCTCAACTTTCAAATTCATATTAGTAAGATAAATACATGTGCATACATCGTGTCACACCACAAATCCTGTCAAAATCATATTAATATTTTAGAGCTTAATATATTTTCTAAACGATAATCTTATCAGTAGTATTTTAATTTGACTTTAATTGAATTGCTTATTATTAAATATTACGTTATTTTTTATCACGCAATTCACGCATAACTGACTCACATACAGTCCTGCCAATAGATTTGTCACAAGCACTCCTTTTCCATGGAACTTATGAATCAATTTTCTCATACAAATCGGAAGTGACTCACCGCTATCCAGTGCATTAATGTGATAAAATAAACAAACATACGCTTCTGAATCATAAGTTGTAAAATCGGATTATTCGATTAATTTTGATCCTTAAACTCACGTATTTAAGACTTATTATTTGACAGACGTCACAACTCAGTTGGTTGTAGCCTGCCTTCTATGCTGTGGGTCGATTCCCACCCAGAATGTGTGATGAACATAAATATTTGTTCTGTGTCTGGATGGTACTATGTGTTCTATGTATATATTTACAACAAAAAATATATCTATTCTATCAGCATTCAATCTGGCTCCCATAGAAAGCTTTGCTTAGTTTGAGACAAGAGTGTGATGTGTGAAATGTCCATGAATATTTATTTATTATTGACTTGAAGTTGTTAAATATACAAGCTAAGTTTTAATTGCTCCAGATAAAAATATATTCTATTGTAGATTTTGAACAACATAATTCATTCTAATGAATGATGTTACCTTTTTCAAATTATATTTTATGTATGTATTAAAAAAACATATAATTGCTATAATTATACAGATATAATACCGATATCGTATACGACACGGATTTCAAGCAAATACATCAAAATACAATTTTAAAACGGTGAACTTCCTATGACTATGGCTATGACGTCAGAATTAATGGTACGTGCTGGTCAAAAATAGATCACATATGAAATGCCATAACGTTTGAACTACGCTGAATCGTTTGTTGTTAAAATGGGAACGTACTTGGCCGGAAGGTATGTCAATGAACATTTATATTTATTAAGCTATTGCATTAGTCATCACACAATGGGTGCCTACGGATGGACGACGAAACCGAGGCAGACCAAGAAAACGTTGTCGTGACGACTTGGATACTTATGACGGAGCCTGGTGGGAAGCGGCTACTGATAAGAAACAATGGAGGAAATGGAAAGATTTAACTATTTCTATGTTTTTTTTTTCTTTTTAACCTGAGCTTTCCCACTGCTGGGCAAAAGTCTCCCTCAAAACTTTTCCACAAATTCTTGTCTCCATCCAAGAGAAAGAAATATGAAGTTAAAAATAAATAAACAATTAAGTAAATTGTACCTTATCGTATGTTCCCATTTCGCGAGACCTCGTAGAAAAATACGAACGAAGCCTTGAAACAGGTATGTAAGTATACTTGTTTTGTGAAAACACGTGAATTACTTGCACTAAATTCCTTTTAATTGTGTACGTACAATTCTGTGTACTTTTTGTTTATAACCACCAAATTCAATGCCAAGAAATAGCACTATAAGAGCGGGAATTAATATTACAAGGTAACACGACACGGTTTATTTAACTACATACTGCGAATATTATCTTTTCCAAAAAAAAAACATTGTGCCTTGTTTTAATTCCAAAATAAACTATTTCGGATTTCGGATTTCGTTCCCAGACATCAATATTTAAATTGTATTTTGTTATTCTTCGTGAAATTCATAGTAACATTTTATTATATATTTACATTTTTAAAGAGTGGAAGGAGGGAAGGGAGACCTTACCTTTTTCTATAACTTCTATGCTAAAAGTAAAGCTCTACTTAGCTTGGGGCTAGATGATTGTTGTGTGGATCGTCCAGCATTATTTATTTATTTATTTTATTTAGTACCAGCACGTTCGTTTTCGTGGAGCTACCATACGTACCAAACTTAGGAAATTCTTTCTTACAAAACATGGCTTAAAAATTCCGTGCTTATAAAAGCATGAAAGTATGGTTGTAAAATTATTATTCAATAGCAAACATTTATCAAAGTTTATTTACAAATATTGTTAAGATTAAACTTTAAAATAATCTATTGAAAATTCATTTTGTTCTTTCTTAGAACAAATTAAATAAATATTCACGGACATTTCACACATCACGCTCTAGTCCCAAACTATTAAATATTGTACTATGGAAACTATATTGCCGATAGAATACTTATATACTTACTAAAATGTACTAAATTTATACTAATGGTTGAAGATTTGTTCGCTGATAAACTCGATCTTCCTGAGTTTAGTGTTTGATTTACTATAAATAAATCTACTGATAATATAGGTACTTGTGTACGCAAACCAACGATTCTCTAGACCTAGACAATGCACAACAAACACCTCAGAACATTACCCTAGCTTATAAAAATATAAATAATAAAATAATGCAAAAATATGCACTTGTTCAATAACTTTCACATTATTATATTACCTACTAGTTAGTATACAAAATGTAGCATATGTAAACAAACACAGACCTTATGCAGGAGTTTCTTGAATATTTTGAACTTCATATCGATATGTATATTAACTGATGCAGAAAACAATCAAACACAACACATCACTGAAACCGGCTGAAAATGTGAGTAATTTTAGCGAAGGCCAAAGAAATACAACGGGAAAGTAGATTTAAAACAGAACGCACGTCCGCTCTCTTCGGTGGTCGCGCCACTTATGAACTAAATTCGTTTAGTGTACGGCACACCTTTGTAATATTGTATTGCTGTTTGTGACTGTACTAGTATGTATTTTCACTGTTGGAAAGTTATAGCGTTTTTATATGCGGTATGTTGTTCTGTCCTACGATAAAATGAAGTGTATTTAAAAATGTATATTAGTATTCTATTAGTCAACTAATTCAAATACAAGCTTAGCTTGGTTTGAGTTTAGATTGGGATTGTTGTTTATAATGTCAAATTGTAATAATCATTCATGTCAATTATAAGTAATCAAATTCTTTCCAAATAAACTTATTTGAACAAATTATTCATTTTACACCACTACTAGTATTCTGTGAGCCGTATTCCTGTTAAATTACATAATTAAATTAAAACCGAATTATTTTATATGTACTTGAAAAAAACCTATACTCATGCACGTTTAGGTAAATCTTTAGTACAAAACATGACTAAAAATCCTGTACTTAACATTGGTTTTATAAGCATGAATGTTTGGCTGTTTTATAAGAAACGAATAATACTTAGTAGCGCGCAATCTCAATTTGCACACCAGTGATGGTAAAGCATGTTCTCTACAAATTAAATAATAAATATATCTTTAATAAGGTGACTTACCTCATGGTCTGGTCCAGGTTTCGACGCCAATCTTGCTTCTGTGAGTTGATTCTTGAGTGCCCTGAGTAAAAAATAAAGTAAAATATCCAATTTTTGTATTTATTAGGTAGCGCCGTGGTCAAGCGACTTATTTTTAAACCAACTTAAAAAAAGGAAAATCTTAATTTCAATGTATTTTTTGCTAATAGATTACTCTGCTAACTGTGAACCGAATATGATGATTATTTTATTGTTCAAAGTCAAGTCAAAGTCAAAAATTACTTTATTCAGTAAAATCACAAGGATCATTTAGAATCGTCTTACATACTAGGTGATTCTAGGTGCCAGTTCCACGCGACCAGAGCCTAGAAGAACGGGCAAGAAACTTACGGCCTGGTTCCTACCGTTTTTTTATATGATCCTTCTTACAAAGAATTACAATTAAACTAAATTAAGTACTGAAGTTTCAGTGCGGTGTCAATTTAACTTAGTAATGATACACTAATGAGTTTTAAAAAAAAAGAAGTATAATAAAGCTATACGTAAATCAAAAAGACAGCACACGCTTCGCTTCAGAAACAAATATACTACAAAGTACATAAGCAAGGCAAGAGAACATTACTAGTATCACAAATCGACAAATTTGCTGTTGACGGGTGGAGCGACATCAGGCCATGCAGTTTTGTCATTAATATAGCTGTCTAAGGTATAATACGCCTTTTTTACAAGATTATGTTTAATGTATGTTTTAAATTTTCTAACTGAGAGTTTTGTTGCATTTTCGGGGAGCTTATTATAAAAACGCACGGCACCCCCCACAAACGACCCACTCACCCTCCAAAGCCGGAACCCAGGAACGCACAATTTATATTTGCCTCTAGTGTTCACACCATGAACCTCACACTTTTTCATAAAGCTATCTTTATTTTTATGAGTGTACAATAAGATTTCATAAATATATTGTGAAATTACTGTTAGAATACCAATCTCCCTAAACCGCTCCCTCAACGAATCCCGCGGTTTCATCTTATAAATGGCACGTATAGCCCGTTTTTGCAAAACAAATATAGTTTGTATATCAGCTGCTTTACCCCAGAGAAGTATACCATATGACATCACACTATGGAAGTAACTGAAATAAACCAACCTAGCTGTCGTTTCATCGGTGAGCCATCTTATCGTACGAACAGCATAAGCAGCTGAGCTCAGCCTACCAGCAAGCGTTCCAATATGTGGAGCCCATTGCAATTTCGAATCAATATTAAGGCCTAAGAAGACAGTAGAATCAACAAGATTTAGTGACTCTCCATTCAATAAAATATTGGTTGGTCTTTGAACAACATTCGGCAGAGTGAATTTCATGCATTTCGTTTTTTTAGCATTAAGTAACAGATTATTAACAGTAAACCAGTTAAGTACTTGCGAAAGTGATACATTTACGTCATCGTAGTCAGTTCAATAGGTAATAGGTTTTTTTTAGAATTTGTTTTTAGTATTCCTTGTGGAAGACGATTGACTTCATCAGTTCGCTTAAAGGATTATTGTTATTAAACAAATTGCTAAGATTTTTATTTAGCTATGTTTTTTTTCGATATGGATATTTCACTCTGCATATAGATAAACCATTCTAATAATGCACGCTGGATGGTATTTCGTCATTACTTATGTTCAAACTCCGTGATAACTTCGTTAGCACGATATAGGATTTGCCAGCGCCATCTGTTAATTCGTTGCGCAAAACTTAGACGCAGTTTCTCATACAACAAGTTAGATAGCGCTACTCATCAATAAACAAACTCGCGAGCTTTTTTAAAATGGTTTAAAAAATTGGTTGGATAAGGGCAGGGGATTGATGATATCACTACCTCTTTCCCGACCCAGAAATTTGGTAAAGCTTACATATAAAGCTCCTCTGCCTTGCTGGCCTGTTTTTCCCTTCGTCGCAGTAAGTCGACACAATGCTGCAGCGTCGTTAAGGTCGCGGTGCAAGTGGCTCGGAATGACGCGCTCGTCGCTCGAACTTCACCTGCATGGTTACTTAGCTCGTTACCTGTTACAAAACAATTATTTTAGAAAAAAAATACTTACTTTTCATGCTATAACCGATCTTTTTGTAGTATATTTGATAAAATAAAAGTCCTTAGCATATCTCGCAATTTTTAACAATATCCGTTAATAAATAACGCTACAGCAAACTTCCCTCCAACGAATCGATAATTGCGATCGACGAAAATCCAGACATTCCGTAACGAAAATAACTTAACACTGCGCATGCGTAATCCAGGAAACAATGGTATGCAATAACTTTACCGCGGCAGTCCCCGAGTGCCACACGTCTTTTTTATTATCTTACCAATCTTGCCGTCCAATACAGTAACAGCATCAATAGCGTCTGCAGTGCTCTCGTCGACGGGACACGACGCGACGCATTTTTCAAAGTACTGCTGTAACTGAACTGCCTGCTTCGACAGTAGCTCGCCGTATGTATCCAGTTCTGCAATCTTCTCTGTGAGGCGCCGTGCTGTGCGGCCTGAAACAACCAGAGGTTATTGAGATATATTGTAGACTATAATATTTGAAACTATCACGATTTTGAACATAGTTTTCATTATAAACGGGATATTCACCATGATTTGTGAGTTTGATTATTTCCCAATATCTTACAAATCATGGTGAATAATCATCATAGTGATTTAGTAATGGAAATTAAATCTATTTTACAAATGTATATGAAAACAGTTAAAGGATTACTTGGTCTTTCAACTTTTGTAACAAGTTTATCACTTTTTAATTACTGTTTTGTAAATAATAGTATGGAGAAGTGAGGTCTCCATACTATGGCTCCTGAAACACAGTTTTTACTTGTTCTGGAGCCTATGGATTCAACACATTATAAACCCCGTTATATCTCAATAAAATTTTTTTGTAATATTATGTATTTATAATTAACACAATGGATGGCACTATTTCAATGATTCTTTTTTTACTTTGTCTTTAAGTAAGATAGAGAATATGGGGAATACATAATAATATGCAGAAATTTAAGCAGAATTAAAATCTCCAAAATTGAAAGGCATTTCTGAGTAGGCTGTTGATAATAACCATGTGATTGCGTTGACTGCAATGAAGTAACTGAGCCATGTCTCCTGAGCCCTCCACCGTTCAAGCTGCTGTCGGAACTGGTGCCATATCCTGATTCAATCTGCAACGTTAAAAATACATAATATAAAGTTATGAACGGGATATTTACCATGATTTGTGAGTTTGATTATATCCCGTTTATAATGAAAACTATGTTCAAAACCGTGATAATTTCAAATATTATGAAGTTATGAATTACTTTAATGTACTAATAATTTCTACCGGGAACTATTTGACGATTGATGTGGCGCGGCGGGCGAAGGTTCGCCTGCGACGCGGAGGTTGCGGGTTCGATTCCCGCCTTTGGATAAATATTTGTATGATCTGCAAATATTATTTCGGGTGTTGGTTACCGCTGGGAAAAGTTCTCCTCCATTGCTCTATTTCTTTGCTTCTTCAGCTCAAACTATCATATAAAAAGTGTTGTTATCAAAACGCTGAATTGGCTTTGTTTAATCATTGGAAAATTTGGAAATCCATTTCATTAAAATCCTAATTATTTTAATTACCAACATATTCACAAAAAGGCAGAGATCTGTTACTGTTTGCACATAATTATTATTATGCATATTTCCTAGATTAAAGCTTACTGCTGAAGTACCTTGTCATATACATATAATGATCTCTTTAAATAATAGTTCCTATGACTTGCATAAGTATAGAGTAATAAGGAATGTATGCTTGTAATAATAACAATAAAGATAACTCGATAATAATTCTACATTTTCACAATACGTATTAAATACTCTGTGACACTTGACTTAAAATACCATTTTTATCATAGTGAGTCACAATGCAAAAGATAATGGAGTAATCTAAACCATTGTAAGCATATGCATAATAAGTAGGTTTTTAATATATAGGCATAGTTTGAAGTTATTTAAATATTTCAATGTCATAACTTCCTCACATAATAAAACTGGCAGATAACTTTGAATGTAATTGTTTAATTATTCTAATCAAACCAGTTTGACCTCAAGTTGAAACCTACATTAATCTTATAATGAAAAAAAATTAAAAACAAAACTTGAACCTTGACTTTTTGATAATATTGATGTTTGTTTATTTCTTGATACTTAATAATAGTGGAACACATCATAAATACTTACTTTAAATGACTCCAAAACATCAATCCATTGCTCCTTTTCTTCAGGATTTGAGGCTCTTAAGTACCAGACGCAGTCATTCACTGAGACATCAAACCGACAATCATCAAACTCGTGCGGCTGAAAATATCACAATAAAATGTCCTTGCATATTAAACAGATAGGTACAATTAAACTTCATAAAAACTCAGACGCTACTCGCCAGATTATTAAAGTAAATTACCTCAACAAAAAACAAGCCAACACAAGGGCAAATTAATTTTCCTTGACCATTGCTAAGATTATGAACAGATTTATTACCTTCACTTTAGCTTTTTTCAGGCATAAGGCACCTCGGCATCCAAGATTACTTTCCAGCTCGCTCTTGTAATATGATAAAGTGGAATCCTTCAAAACAATAAACCTGTCTTGCCACCCGTGTATGTAGTTTGTCCATTTACTCAAATATCCTCGTAGTTCTGGATTTATGGGTTCCTCCACATCAGAGTTATCACTCACAGTTATATTTTCATCAGACATATTTATTTAACTTTTGCGCAAGTCCACTAACGCCCACAACAAAAAACAAGAGTAAATAGAAATCAAATTCGTTAGCAAAGACAGAAAGCGAAATTGTTGCTGTTTTCTGTTTTTGATTGATTCGATGTAATGTAGTTTGAGTTTGACGTAGATTGATTTTGAATGTTTTTTGATATTGACAGCACTTCCACTGGTAAAAATGAAGCATAGACATAAGTCATGTGATGCCTCACTCACATTCACATCACATAAATAAAAATTTTTAAGCGGCATTAAATTAAGATTTACTTCATATTTGTGCTGTTGAATCATACAACATTCAGAAAATACATTTTAATTTTAAATTAAAAAATATTTTTGTTACTAGTCATCTTTTGATTATCATTCAGTTTTTTGACGTACGCCATCGCCACCGGATGTTGCTGCCTCGTGTATTGATTATTTTTGTCGCGTGCACTGTGTGATTGGTCTATAATCGTAAGCCGCCAAATCTTCTGCGGGATGGCCAATAGAACAACGCCATTCGACTATTTAACGCGCAATTTCCTCTAAAGATGGCCGACAAGACTATGCCTATTTTTGTTCTATCTAAAAAGCCTGTAAAAGTAGCTAAATGGAAAGTGAAACATGGTGCTTTTGTGCTGCAAGGTCAAATATTATTTTTGTACAACGATTCGTCAGGTAACAGTGATGATCTGAAAAAGTACAAAGCACTGCGTGCTGGTACTATCATAGCGATCAAGGTGAAGGAGGGGGACATTGCAGAGCCTGGGTAAGTGACGTCATTCTACGCATGTGCTTTTAACAAAATAAAATCTATTTCAAATAAATAAGAATAAATATTCATCCTAGTCATATTTAATTTCTAACTTTTATACACTCTATTGATTGTTTAATGTCAAGCGTTTGCGCGCCAAAATTACAAGTTGTTTGCCCGCGAAATTCAAGTGACAAAAGTTCTACACAAAGAAACAACACGACTCTGTTTACAATTTAATTTATATGCTGTGTATGTACTTGTATCGCGCTCAATATATACTCACTTATTCTTCGTATGAAAATTATAGTAAAGAGTGAATCACAACTTAACTAAATACATCAATACCACCAACCTAATCATCAAACTAAATCACTACTGTGAAACACAACTTAACTAAATAATATACAATACCACCAACCTAATCATCAAATTAAATCACTACTGCTGGCATAAACTCTATTTCCTGCTCATTATTTTTGTACACCGCCGTCTTTCTGTTTTTGCCTATCCTCTCCATCCAAAGGTTGTCTGGAAGAGATCGCTATTAGCGATAACACCGCCCATTGTACAAATCTGTTATATCGTTTTCTATTTTGTAATAAGTACTATAAGTGTGTTGTAATAAGTAAAGAGTTTATCTATCTATCTTTATCCATCTATCTTCACATATGGTGATTAGTTTTTTACGTTGTTTTTAATATATGTAGTTTGTATATTTACACTGTTTGTTTTCCGAATAAAATAAAATAAATAAATCTATTTTATATTGCCTATCTCATAATTAATGTTGTGTTTACCAGAGCGCCGATAGCGGAGTTAGAAGAATGCCGCCACCCCACAGCTATGAAGGAGATGTGTGCAGAATGTGGCGCAGATCTACGTACGGACAACGTCAACAAAGACGTAGCAGTTGTTCCTATGGTGCACTCTGTTCCGGAACTAAAAGTAATATATACTTTTTTAACCAATAAATAAATACACTTTAAGTTTCTTGCCTGTTCTTCTAGGCTCTGGTCACGTGGAACTGCCACCTAGAATCACCTAGTATGTTAGACGATTCTAAATGATCCTTGTGATTTTATTGACTAACGAATTTTTTTTACTTTTACTTACTTTACAATCAGCTATCACTATCCTTTAAACTTAGCTGGTAGAAAACTTGTATATATTTTTCAATTTGTATGTGCGTGTCTCAATGTGTACCATGAAGTACTTATAAATAAATAAATAATATTCACAGACATTTCACACATCACACTCTAGTCCCAAACAAAGCTTGTACTATGGGAATATGGCTTGCATACCCAGCCACACTAACTATATATGTAACAACAATAATTTCAAACAAACATTTTCTTTAAAGGTTTCAGAAGAGCTCGCACAAAAGTTGGGCCGTGAGGATGCTGGCCGACTCTTGAAAGACAGGAAACTAGTACTTCTTGTGGATCTAGATCAAACCCTGGTTCACACCACTAATGACAACATACCACCTAATTGGAAGGTAAGAAATTATTTCTAAATTAATATTGCTGAAGAATATTTTGTTCTTTCTATGGCACTTTATATTTCCAGAAAGAAATAAGTTCCTTCTTATTGTTTAATCAGTTGCTGGAAATGAAATATGTGTTTGAATGAATAATATTTTTCAAAATTGTTATCAGATATAGCAGCTCAGTTAGGAATCATTCTGCCTTTCACGCTGTGGGTTTGATTTTGACCTATAATTTAATTAATATAAGAGAATATATATAAGAATTACATAATAATATATAATAACTTAATATATAATATTAATACATAATATATAATAATAAATATAAGAATTACAAACATTTGTATTATATGTGCGGGTTAATTCATTTATAAGCAATCTATTTATGTATTGTATCAGCAATCTTGTTCCTATTTATATCACACATAACACTCTAGTCCCATACAAGCTTTGCTTAGTTTGGGACTTGAGTGTGATATATCCATTAATATTTTATTTCTTTATTCCAGGGTGTTCTACATTTCTTCTTGCGCGGCCCGGGATGTCCCGGTCGCTGGTGTCACACAAGGCTGCGTCCACGCACCAAGGAGTTTCTCGAGTCAGCTTCCAAGAACTATGAGCTTCACGTGTGCACATTTGGAGCCCGGCAATATGCACACGCTATAGCTGATCTACTGGACCCGGAGAAAAAGTTCTTCTCACATCGGATACTGTCTAGGGACGAATGCTTTGATCCTAGAACTAAGTCTGCTAATTTGAAGTAAGTTATCTCTATTTATCTGCTTTAGTCTGTATCGACCCACTGCTGGGCAAAGGCCTCTCCCAAACCCTTCCTATTAATAGTTAGAATGTGACTGATAAGCGAAGTTATTTAATTATGATACAAAAAGATTAGTCAAGCAGTCTTCGAACCTGCGACCTTCCCAAGGCCATCCATATTTTTTTTGTGATTTGTATTATATTACTGTCTATTCTGTAAAACCACAAAGATTATTTAGATTAGTATTTGACTCAAATCAAAAAAAAAAAGTAACGTACACTGTTATTAGTTAGCACTTTTCATATAACACAGGACAACAGGTTTTAATTTAACCATTACAAACATACTTGCTAATAATATTTATCTGTAAGTAAACCAGCTTTTGACGACCGATGTGGCGCGGCAGGCGAAGGTCCGCCTGCGACGCGAAAGTTGCGGGTTCAATTCCCGTCTTGGGAATGTTTGTACGATCTGCAAATATTTATTCCGGGTGTTCTGGATATTTTATATGTATAATAAAAAAATATCTATCTATAATGTATTGTATTAAGTATGTCAGTCTTCTAGTACCCATAACACAAGCTCTGAGTCTAGATGGGTCTAGATGATGTTGTGTGGATTGTCCAGCATTATATATATTTATCGGTAAGTAAGCCAGCTAATATTTATTACAGAGCATTATTCCCATGCGGCGATAACATGGTGTGCATTATAGATGACCGGGAAGATGTATGGCGTCACGCATCCAATCTCATCCACGTACGGCCGTATTCCTTCTTTCAGAATACGGGGGATATAAACGCGCCTCCAGGTAAATACTACTTTTACTAAAACTTGCGTTGACTTACACAAGCTACTGATTTGTAACTTAGCGACTGTTTGTGACTTAGCTCTTAAGTGCAGGTAGAGCATTTTTACGTCAACATTTTTTATGCACAACGTTAAAGGTGCGCTAACCCAACAATTCATCATTTTGTGGCTGTAAGTCAGTAACCACTTAACCAGTAAATAATGAATTGATTGATTAAATCAGTGCTATAAAAATAATAAATAACTTCTTTTTAAAAAACAGTTTACCTAGAAAACCTGTTGAGATACCAGGCAGATATATTTAAAACCAGCTTGCTAAGAATTTTTATGTAGTTTGTTGGATTTTGATACAAGTTGCATTATTAAGATTTGATGTGACTTCACTATAAATCCAGACATAAAACTAGGACCTTATGAAGACTTTCTTATTTTGAGCTTTGTAAGATAGACAGATACGAGGTCCACATTCATTTAAATGTAAATGCGTCCATCCTCTAACCTCCTTTGGAGTTATTGGTCTAGTAGAGCCACTTAGCAACGCATACCAGAGTCGCTGGTTCAAATCCTGTTCAAACACGATGTTTGTACATTAGTAAAGCTTAAAATATGTTTCAGTTGACGAAAAATCAAAGTTACCCAGCGGTAAAAACGGCTCGCAACCACCACACAATCAAATGCCCACATTAGACGCGGAACCAGAAACAAAAGAAGAAAAAGAAAATGAAAAAACAAGTGACGGAGGTAACGGAAAGGTTATCAATAAGGACGCCAAAGAAAAACTTAAAGAGAGCGATAAAAGCGAAGCAAAATCTGATATAAAAGCAGGTGATGAAGAAAATGTTGATGAAAATGAACCGAAATGGATTGAAACTCCGGATGGACAGATTGAGGTGGAAGATCCTGATGATTATTTAATCTATTTGGAGGATATTTTGAAGAGAATACACCAGTATGTGCTTTTATTATTTGTATAAATTACCTCTTGCATACCCATAGCTTCTATAAAATGTTTTTAGAAATTACTGGATAAGCCCAAAGTTTGAAAACTTCATCTAGAATCGTAGATTACATATTATGTACAAAAAATTAAGTCGTCAAACGTCGCTAAGCGACCCTAAGTCCTTTTTGAAATATAAGAAAAAAATCAATAGAAATAGTAGTATCAGAGATACCTATGCCATATTTTACTTCACACATATTTTATGTCAAAATATACGTAATTATTTTTTCAGACACTTCTACGATATGTACGATAAAATGGGCAAAAAAGGGATACCAGATTTAAAATGCGTGATACCCGAGGTAAAGGGCGAAGTACTGGCCGGTACCAGTCTTGTCTTCAGCGGGTTAGTGCCCACTCATCAGAGATTAGAGACATCTAGAGCGTATCTAGTTGCGAAGAGTTTGGGCGCTGAGGTCACGCAAGATTATACCGATAAAACTACGCATCTTGTGGCTGTTAGAGCTGGTATGTTGAACTAAAATGATTAAAAACAAGTTTTTTTACAAATTTTTTTGATTGTTGTCTGTTTATTTTTTTATCAAAATACTTATGTATAGAAGACCGACTTCTCTTGACGAAAGTAATAATAGATACGCATTAAGAATTCAAATACTACTTACTGGTCAGATCTTATTCAAATCGTAATGGATCACGAGAAGAGCCAACATTAAAATTATAAAAAAATATCCATTTTTATTCACTACTACAATCGAATAGAGGAAATTATCATTTATCTATCCTACATTTTGTAGTTGGATGTAAATTAATGTTTTCTGTATTATTTCAGGCACAGCAAAAGTAAATGCTAGTAGACGAGTGGGTGCCGACGGTAAAGCGACCAAACTGCAAGTAGTCACGCCCGAGTGGCTGTGGACGTGCGCAGAGAGGTGGGAACGAGTGGACGAGAGGCTATACCCATTGCAACGAGGCGGACAGGTACTGTAACCTTCTTGTTTTATCAGTTTTTGGAACGAAGTTTCTTATCGCGCGTTGCAAAAGGGAGCTAGATGGAAAAAATTAAGACCAAAGTTTGGAAAAAAATGGTTGTCTGTAAAGTCAGTTTACTGACGATAGTTGAACGTGACAACGTCAACAAACGTTATTGTAAGCGGTTCTGCAAAATAAATCGTCGTTCGAAACATCTTGGAACGCCTCAGAACGCCGGAACGCCGGAACGCTTCATGAGTCATGTTTTTTCGTGCGTGCAGCCGGCTCTATCGAATTATAAGACGTTGTCACGTCAAAAAAGACACTTTTGGTCTTGATTTTTTTGCTATAGTTGTAAGCCGTGCGGCGTACTGTCTGTCTCTCTCTCTCTCACTCGCTCATAGAAAGCAAGCCAGTTATTAAATTAAGAACTTCGATCCATCTCAAGTTTTTATGAGTTCTTATCTTAGGCTGAGGACTTTAGCTTGCATTCGTCAAATGTAAATTGGACATAACATTCCCAAGTTATATTTTGAAAACATAACCCAAACATTGCATAGTACCTATGTAGGTGAGTACCAAAAGTATTGTGTAAAGTTAGACATTTATTGATCCAACTTAGAGTGATCTTATGGGCTCTGTCGTGCTACTTCATCCAGCACTTATTCTATGTTTTATGAAGTTTTATTCTTGGAAAGTAGATTAAAACAATACGAACACCAAAAATTAAAGAAAAAAAAACAATGTTCTTTTTGTTTAAAAATATTAGTTTTTTAAGTAAGTATGTGTTTTTCCTCTTTTGTTTTTTCGTTAAAAATAATTGTGTATGGGGAAAATTAGCTATGTGTGCTCTTGTAATTATTGTAATACTCACTCACATGCAGCCTCAGTAATGGTAACCTGAAGTTACAAAACTTGCCTGTAACAGTAGTGTAAGATAATAAAGGGCCGCGTCCACAGAGCAGTTCCCGGCGTCCTCCGGCGCACTGCAGCAGTCCGCCCCCCGCGCCGCCGCCGCCGCCCGTGGCCGCGCTGCGACGCCGCACGCCCTCGGGACGGTTCATGGACACGCTCAACCCGCTGCTGTCCTTCTCCAGCGACGATATAGCAGACATGGACCGTGAGGTAATTGCAAACAACGTGAACAGAGGGCTTAGTCCAAGGTTGCATTTTAAAACTCCCTACTCTCGAGCCGACAGTCGTCTCTCGGATGTCCTTATATTTTTGTATGGATATCCGAGAGACGACTCTCGGCTCGAGAGTAGTGAATTTTGCAAATGCAACCTCGGATTAAGCCCTCAGGCCTCATCGAGTAGATACTCAGTAGTGACGAAATGTTCTATTATTTGTGGAGACAAAAATTTCGCCAAATCACGGCAGCTCTGTTTGCCCGACTAAAGGTCAAACGAATGCGACAGTTCAAAATTATATGACACAAATGACAGATCCGTTTCGGAATTTGGAAGACCCTATTTACGCATCTACTGGATATGTACTCGACGACAGGCCTATTTATTTATTTATTTATTCAATTAATACGGTTTACACCAATTACATTAATTGCAGTTAGGTACCTACTAAAAAATTAATAATTATATTCGAACACATAGTCAAAAACACAACTAATAAATTATAAATAGGATAAAAAATAAAATTATTTTACAATATTATACAAGATATAAAATTACATAACACACACATCAGTTCGCTGACAGAAATGCAGACTCTCGCATAAAACCTTTTTCCATCCATCAGCAAACAAATCACATTCAGGGTTGGCGTCCAGAAGGGCTTTTAAAAATGGCCAGCTCGAAGAGGTACTTCTTTAGCTATTTTATTTAGCAAAAGATTGCATCTACTTTTGTAGATAAAAGATACCCAAATTTTTTATGACTTATTTATCAAGCTGGGCACTAACATACATTATTTTTACTTAGGTGGAAGATATCTTCAATGAATCCGATGAAAGTTCAACGGATGAAGAGACCAAGCATGCTGGTGATGATCTTGATGACGAAGAGAATCCGCCCGAGGACAGACTGCTGTCGGTAGAAGCAGAAGACAGTT
Organism: Ecliptopera silaceata; assembly: GCA_932527185.1. Taxonomy (NCBI): domain Eukaryota; kingdom Metazoa; phylum Arthropoda; class Insecta; order Lepidoptera; family Geometridae; genus Ecliptopera; species Ecliptopera silaceata. The sequence goes on along the minus strand of OW052209.1, from coordinate 3,405,959 downwards.
CTCAGGATCGGTTGCAGGACTTACAGGATATGGTCAATTCCAGTGATTCAGAAGGTAATAAAATTTTACAGATAAAAAATCTGTATAAGTACATATAAGTTTTCTATTAGCTAGTTTCTATACTAAACATAGCTTTGTTTTATTTGAGAGTTGAGTGCAATATGTAAAAATGTCCATGAATATCAATTTTTTAGTTGAACCCAACTACTTAAGAATATTTAGTATTTTTATCTAGGCTAAAAAATGGCTAGCCTGGTAAAAGCATTTTTAGTTGAAATCAGTTGTTTACCTATTACCTAAAATGATTCTGTGCCAATGCATACATAGTTTTTTTCATGAAATATTATGAGACTTTGCATGTTATGCCAATATTAGTGCAAATCTGTTTATTTTTTAATCATTGTTGCACTGTCTACTGATATTGCAGGTCCAGAATAAATTGATATTTCCCATCAGTTTCAAAAAAAGTCTTCTGAACTGTTTCAATTTCCAAAAATAATTCAGTTTTTATTTTAGATGATGAGAGCAGACCTCGAAAAAGGCCACGTCCAGCTTCACCACCTTCAGACAGTGAACCCCCCGATGATGCAGACGATGACAGTTCATGGAACCTCATGGGAGCTGCATTAGAAAGGGAACTTGAGGCACAAGATTGATATACGGCCTTGATTAAAGCAATCAGAATTATGAGCCTATGGCTAAATAAAATAGTTTTTTGGTTACATAACTAATTGTTTTTATTCTTACAATATCCTACTTATTTGAATTTCTACTTTTATATTAGTTAAATGAACTAATAAAACAACAAATACTGCCTAAACTATTGATATTTACTAAAACTAAAATCCAGTTAAATAGAATAAGGATCAGTTTTATCAAATACATGGAATTTCGTATAGGTTGGTTTAGATGTAAAATCTTTTTTCCCTTCTTGCCAACCTCTCTGTGGTGCCTTATTGTAATCAAAACTAGATTCCAACTTTCCATATAATTCCATTTGTCTGTCCATATCTTCTCTATACCTTTCTTTGGCTACTTTCTTGCCAGTGATTGGATCAGTTATATCACCAAATGGGTATACCACTTCTTTCACCTCATGAGTTATTAGTTTTGTGAGTTTCTGGGGCAAGGCTTGGATCAAGACAATATCACCAGTGCTGCATAGTTTTTGTGGGTCATGGCAGTAGTAAAATTCATCCTTTCTGAAATACTGTAAACAATTGGATATATCAACAATCTGTGTTGGGTAAAATAGCAACCACATCCACATCACATGGCACAACAGCTACCGAATTCTTACCATGAGAAGATTTTCATCCAATTCTAACCTTTTGATTCGTATTTTAGCGGCATTTTGTTTAACAGTAGGAACACACTGTCCTAAAAGTAAGAACTTTCGAGCAGCTTCAGCTCCAAGTTTTGCCATTTTATTACAGACAAATTATATTAAATTTCTGAAAATATTGTGTCCTGTTCGGCCCGCCGTTTGACAGACGACAGCCTTATTTTTGACATTGACACTGAATGAATAATCATAGAGAAGGTAAAGATGCCATAAATGCGTTAGCACTCTATTCACAGAGTATAATATCCTAGCAATGTATGTATAAATTAATAACCTATAGTATCCTCTCTGTTGGATACCTGTAAAGCCTGCAATACATGTTGGCCGAGCGTAGGCGAGTGAACGCCAATACCAACGTATGGACAGCATATTTGCCTTGCTTTGCCATCGCTCGGTGTCGCTCGCCTAGCTGGCCGAGTGAATACAAGCGCCAACGTGTATAGAGGTCATTTGCAGTGACTTGTCACCACTCGTTGTCGCTCGCCGCCACTCGCCTCACTTCGGAGCCGTGTCGGTTTTTGTGCACAAATCAAAGGCGCTTGTCAGCGCTCGGCCAATCGTGTCCACATGTTTGCCAGCCCGTCTACATTGGCCGTTTGCAATAGTTTGCGTAGACTTGCCGAACGTCTGGACGGTAGCACTTAGCTTGCACAGATTTGCCTTCGCTCGCATTGGCCTTAGCTCGGCCAACATGTATTGCAGGCTTAATAAATTCTCAAAGGCATTTGACACTGTCTCTGTCCCACTACTACTAAATAAAATGTCTAGCCTGGGAATCAGAGGAGTGGCGCTAGATATGTTCAATAGCTATCTAACAAACCGTCAACAGTTTGTTAAACTCGGTGATTTCTCTAGCGAGGAGGTGTCTCTTGAGTACGGTGTTCCGCAGGGTGGTATACTGGGCCCAACGTTGTTTCAGATATACGTCAATGAACTTTGTGACCTTTCTCTAACCAACTGTAAACTGTTTTGTTATGCCGACGATACAGCTATATTGGTACATGGAAGCAGCTGGGAAGAGGTTAAAAATACTACTGAGGAAACGCTGAAGACGGTTATGACCTGGCTAGATAGCAACCTACTCACACTTAACGTAGAAAAAACAAAATATATTACTTTCTCACTCACTCTGGACAGTCAGCCTCCGAAGGATACTTTCAACATTAAAAGTCACAAATGTTCAAGCTCGTCAATGAGCTGCAACTGTCCACATCTTGCTAGGACTGATAATATTAAGTACCTTGGAGTATACATCGACCAGTTATTAAATTGGAATATCCACATTGATTGCTTGACATCACGGATACGAAAACTAATTTTTATATTTAAAAATCTTAGATCTAGTGCAAACATTAAAACTTTACAACTTGTTTACTCTACGCTTACCGAGTCACTACTGAGATACTGCATCGCTGCATGGGGGGGCGCAACCAAAACTAGGATGCTACAGTTGGAAAGAGCACAAAGAGCCGTACTCAAAGTGCTGATGAAAAAACCCTTCCGGTATCCCACTGAGTCTCTATTCAACGACTCAAAAGTTCTCTCAGTGAGGCAACTATTTGTTTTCCAAATCCTAATACGGATGCACACCTCCATAACTTTTGACCCTACGATAAATGAGAGGAAACGAAGATCTGACCGTGTCTGCTTAATAGTTAAACACAGAACTTCAACCTACAGTCGTTTCTTTCCCATAGTAGGGCCGCAACTATACAATCGTGCTAATAAAATAATTGATATTTATGGCCTTAATAGATACGAATTGAAAGTGGCACTAAAAAAATGGCTTTTGCAATTAAACTATAAAAGCACTGAAGAGCTGCTTCAGTTCTGAATTTTTCTACAATTATTAAAATATACAGCTCACACTCAACACTTGCACATTCTTCAACATACACATCTTCTTATCAGAAATTTTACATTATGACTAACTTACAGTAAATACGACTACGACGACCCACTTGCACTCTTTTAAATACTTTCTCTCAAAACGCACATATCTGTACGACTCACCCACATACACTCTCAATAACACCTCACCCTCACTCACAATACACACACACATCCTTGTACACTCTTTTCCGATACATTTTCATTGAGTATCGATAATAATGTGGATACAATGGTGACTATCAGGAGCACTCAAACACTGGTGGTTGATGGCGAGGATTGGGTGCGTTGGGTGTAAGCCAGCCCCTGAGATACAGTTCTTCAACTAGTTCAGGGGCTGGTAAGTGCCCAACCATTGCTCAACCTCGTATCGACGGCCGGTGAGGGGCGCTCTGGATGGACACTATTTTAATAAAAGCTGTGCCATTAGTTTAAGATCATTGTTTTAGTTTTTAAGTTTAGTATTAGTAACGGTAGTCTGTAAGAGATCGCGCCAAGCGATAAGACCGCCTTTTAAAAATTACTTTTTGTGTTTTTAATAAAGTTTTTTATTATTATTATTATTATTATAAATACATACTTAAATAAATTGTATTATTTCAGGATCAAAGGAAAGTTGAGGGGCAAGAATGTTATGAAAGAGAAAAACAACCAAACCCATAAAGTTAAATTTATTTGTTATTGTTTTAGGCCCAAACATAAACTTCTACAACCCTTAGCTTAATGACTATTATTTATAAATAATACTAAATTTAAGAACATAATTTCACCACTTAGGTATATAATAGGAAATATTACGATATTTAAGTCCTCTAACTCAACCCAAGATAATATCAATATCAAAGAAAAAAGATGAATAAGTTCAAGCTGGCACAAGTTTAGTGATGGGCTTCACTACAGTCACTATAGCAGCCACAGATGATAAGGCGCCCAGTGCGCCGACAGCACTAGGACTCAACTTAGTAAACCCTAGAGCAGTCAAAGGAATGAACAAATCACATGAATTCTTAACTGTGTCAATAAACACATCTTTGTGACAGTTTACAACAGCATAAATATGCTTCATGCTACTAGAAAAATCAATGCTTCTTGATGCATTCACCAAATCGGACGGCTTCAAGAACTTTTTGGAATGCAGCTCGAGTAGATGTAATATTTCATAGAAATCTCTGGCTAGGTTTGCTATGATAGATAAGAGCCAGAATCTGTTGGCAGTTTTGTTCCATCTGTCAGAATCCGTTTTCAAAAATCCACTTCTAGTAAGCCATACTATGTGGTCAGCGTAGAGATACAATGCATGTGCCAGTTTGCTGACTGTCAGAGTGCATTTTAGGAATGGATCTTCAATATTTACAGTGCTCAATGCTGTGTAAAATATGTCTATACATCTTCCGAGTCGTAAAACTGAAATATAAGAATTTCTGCTTAGAACAAAACTGTTTTGAGTAATTGATAAAACAAGTGGACGCTGAGTGGAAACCTCTACCTTTAACAATGTATTGGCTCATCAAACAATGTCTAAATTTAAATGTTTGTGTTTTAATCATACTGTAACTTATAAACCTGTTTGGACAAACTTAGAATTTGTCACACTTTGTAGCCTGTGTTGACAGGCAAGTTTTTATTTAATTTTAGATAAGCATCTTTTGCGAATGTATCTATTTCACACAGAGTTGAAATGTATAACATAATTCACTGTTAATTTTATTCCAAAAATCTAGAGGATAAGAATACTGTAGAGAAGTAGATGGGATGAAGTTTGTTTTGTACTTACTCTTTCTAAAAGAACTAAATGCCAGTTCTAAGTTCTTCAACCGGTCAACAGAATACTTATTGGCATTCCTTGTCTCTAACTGGTGCCATAGAAGTCTACTTGTGTACTGCACCAATCTAAAACAATATATGTTGTCAGTTTTCTTGCATAAATAAATCAACTTTGATACATGTTAATTAATTAACTTACCGAGCCAACTTATCTCTCCCATTTGACTGATTATTTACTTTTATTATTATATCCATTGTTAAACGTTAGGTATTCTATGAAGATTATTGAATGCCACAAAGTTTAGTAAAGTATTTTTTTTTGTGAGTAACATACTCATTAAACTGAAAGACGAAATTAGCCCAGAGTCAAAACTCCAAAGCACTATTCCATGAAATAACAGCCATAAAGATAACAAAGGTCAGTAATCAAGCTCACAGTGCAATGTGCAAACAAAGTTCGTATGTATTTCAAGAAACGAGTCGTGTGTTAAAACTGTAAAATCAGCAATTGCTACGATAGACTACCAGAAGAGCCAAATAAATACTATAATGATCAGATTTTTAAAGAAAGGAGAGTAAATCAAATCAAAAACTGCAAAATGTTTACAATATTATAGAATACAATGATTGATGACGATTCAACAGAGTATAATTAACATTAACTTGAATTTTACTCTGTGGTACAGAACTATGGCATGCCGCACTGCCACCACACCAAGTTGTGCGACCTGACCACAGAGTAAAACGTCCTGCAAGCTGGTCTGTAAAAAAAATCCGGCGTCAGCCGACCGCATGCATGTCATGCGCTGTGCCCTTCACGTCAAACGCCATATTCTCCATGTTGGATTTTATCCTCTTCGTTTTCGATTCGTGTGCGTGCGTGACTCAGCTGTGTCTCCTGTTTTGTGAATAGTTCGTGGCTATTTAGAACTGAGCTAAAGTGTTCTCGTTCTGTGATTAAAATAACCGAACTGATTGCTGATTTCGTTTGTGGTAAGACGAAAAGACAGTGCGCTACAGTGATCTCTGTTGGAACAAAGCGACATTTTGAAGTGACGTGTAATGTTGTGCATTTCAGATAGTGGTTCGTCGTACTGAGCTTTCATGATTGGATTACCGCGTAGCGATAGAGATAGAGATCGAATAACGGTGAAAATTCGTAACATGAAGCGGAGCTCGTCAAGGGATAGTGTACCGCGATCGAAAAGGACGCGTAGTAGCATCGGTCGGTATGACGATAGTTCGGACGAGCGCGTCACGCCGGACAGGGTGCGGCGCCGGGTGCGCTCGCCGAGTCCTCGCGGCCGCTACGTGTCGCCCCATCGCGACGAGTTCCCCCGCGCGCGCGAGGCGCGGGAGGGCTCGGCTACGGCTCGCCCAGTTTACAAGGTGCTCTGCGTTAGCGCGCTGCACCCCAAGGCTTCAGACGATATCATCAAAGATACTCTTTACCGCGAATACAAGAAGTTCGGTGACTTCAGCATCAAAATTTCACACGAATTGGACGAACGTGTGGCTTACATCTGCTTCCGAAGCGCCGAAGATGCGAGAGACGCAAAACACGCAAAGCCAAGGATAATATTGTACGACAAGGTGGCCATTGTTGATCCAGTCTACGAGCCGGTGCGCTCCGAGTTCAGAAGCCGGCCGAGAAGCGTCACTCCACCGGATTACGAGCGCCCGTACTCGTATGCTTGGTCTCCGGTGGCTGAGAGACGTCGAGCACCCCCGGATGACAGAGGCTATGGTATTCCCCCTACTGTTCCTCATCACAGAGACTTTCGCCCTCCGATGCATGACTATCCCATGGCCGGGCCGCACGGTCCGCCGATGCACCACAGACCGCCGATGCATCACCCCCCGCACCCCCATTACATGCCGCGGCCGTACATGCCTCGTCACCCACATCCACAGTTTGATAAAATGGAAAGCAAGAAAGACAAATTTCCAAATTACTTACATCATGTCCAACCGGAGGACGACCATCTCGCGACCAGGACTCTTTTCGCCGGCAACCTTGAAATAAACATATCTGACGAAGAATTGCGTCGTATTTTCGGCCGTTTTGGCATCGTTGAAGACATTGATATAAAACGACCTCCTCCTGGAACCGGTAACGCGTTCGCATTTGTGCGCTATCAAACTTTAGACATGGCTCATCGAGCTAAGGTAGAGTTATCCGGGCAGTATATAGGTAAATTCCAATGTAAAATCGGCTACGGTAAAGCCAATCCCACCACTCGCGTGTGGGTAGGCGGCCTCGGGCCTTGGACCTCGGTCGCGCAACTGGAGAGGGAATTCGATAGATTTGGGGCTATCAAAAAAATTGAATACGCCAAGGGGGAAGCTCAAGCGTACATTTTGTACGATTCTATCGATGCCGCACAAGCGGCCGTTAAAGAAATGAGAGGGTTTCCATTAGGTGGGCCAGATCGACGTCTTAGGATCGATTTTGCCGACGTAGGCAACGGCGGTCCTTACAGGCCCAAGACGTATGCGCCACCGGTAGGCGAAGACGGTCGTCCCGTCGAAGGTTACGAGGGGTACGAGGCGGGGGCGTCTTGGGAGGAAGGGTACTCCGCGTACGGAACCTCGGGTTACAGGGGTAGGGGGCGCGGTCGCGGGCGCGGCATGTACCGGGGCGGGTATCACGGCGGCGCAGAGTTCCGCGATGATGAGTGGAGGAGGCCGCCGGCGGAGGGAGACTATGAGGCTCGCATCCGACGCTCGGGCTCCCGCGAGCCCGGAGTCGACAGGTCCCGGTCTCGGTCTCCGCGCCGGCGTTCCCCTGACTCTGACTCCGACGGCTCTCCGCGTCGCGCTGGTGGCGGCATGCTCGCCTCTGCCAGAACTCTTCCTGAAGTGGTACGCAAGGCAACGACTATGTGGAACGGAGCATTGATCCTTAAGAACTCCCTCTTTCCTACAAAATTCCATCTCACCGATGGAGATAACGAGATAATTGACTGTCTTATGAAAGATGAAGAAGGCAAAAACCAGCTGAGAATTACACAGAGACTTCGTCTAGATCAGCCCAAGCTTGATGATGTACAAAAGAGAATTGTGACTTCTACCTCCCATGCTATATTCTTAGGTGTAGCGGGCTCAACAACTGCAATTACAAATGATGATGCCAGTATTCAGACTCGCCCGATGAGAAACTTAGTCTCATATTTGAAACAGAAAGAAGCTGCTGGTGTTATATCTCTGCTAAACAAAGAAACAGAGGCCACTGGTGTGTTGTATTCATTCCCGCCATGTGAATTTTCCACTGAGCTCCTAAAGAGGACATGTCACAATTTGACAGAGGAGAGTTTGAAGGAGGATCATTTAGTAATAGTGGTTGTCCGTGGTGGCACGGCTTGAACTAACTAATCCATGTACATTGTATTGGATTTTTCATTGCATAGTTTTAAGATTTTTGATATTTTCAGATACACTTTTATGATTGTAACTATTTTGTGTTGTGTAGTGATGTGTGGTGTAAGCCTAGTTTTGTGAAGGTTCATGAGCCTATTTTATTGTGAAAGTGCTGTGTACCCACAGTTAAGTGACAGCAATAATAATATTATTGCATAAAATCTATATTATTTGTAGAAAACTACATACCTATGTGTATTTATGTTTATCAATAGTGTAATTGGTGGTATAGGTGATGTGTACTGTGTAAAGTGTGTGAAAATAGAATATTCCATCTTAGATGTTTGTTTTTCTGTTCCTTGTGAAAGAGTGTTTGTTAAGTGTTGTTCTTGTGTCTCAAACTTGTGAATCAATCAGTTTTGTGAGTTAAGTTAGGTGAAGTTTTCAATTTAGCTAGTGATATGAATCTAAATGACTGGATACTTCAGTGTTAGTGTTCATTAGTGGCAGTTCATCAGTCATTGCATGCATTGTTATGTGAATAGTGAGTCAAATGAAGTGTCCTCATATAAAGTGGCTGAAAATTCAAATAAAACTAATGCCATTGAATTAAAATGCAAGAGGGAGATAACTTTTGAACACTAATAAGTCTTTTTATGTTACTAATTTTGTAAAACGGTTTCATTGGTGAGTAGTTAGAAATAGATATTTTTTAATTTATTCTAGCTTAAAATCTTCACAAAATCTTGGAAGTGCTGTAAGCTTCAACAGATTTAAATTAAGAGGTGTTTTGAGCCATTCTTGCAGCCTAAAATCTCTTATTCATACTCTCAAAAAGAGACAGACTTAAAAGTAGAGTACCTAGATTTTGTACGGTTTTTATTCTATATTCCCAGACCCCTAGATATCTAGAACGCAGGCAACCCTTTCGCTATCGGCGGCTTAGATTGTACCACATGATACTACTCCCTATGGCATGTTATCTTTTATTCAAATGGTTAGAATACACTATCTTTGTCTTAGGTATTTTTTAATTAATTATTTTGCTACCTTGTACCTACTTCTTTGTAATACTTAGGTGTCTTTAGATGGAGACTGAAGGATTTTCTTATAGGTGAAGTATATCAGTTCATCGGGGCTCTCGAAGTACTTTCCCAGATATAAAATACTGTGTAAACTTCTACGTAAACTGTTTTGCGAAGAGTGTTTCCGACTTTTTACAGGCTGCCAGGTTTGTCTGTACATAACTCCGTAAATAACCATATCATCATACCTAAAGCGGTGGCTTATTAAAAAGCGTTTACTATCTACATCAATGGCTAACAATATAAAAATTGTAGCTAAATTTAGTACCTTTGCTGTACCGTACTCTACGGGGTCTTGGTGCCGGATCTGAACCCGCAACCTTACGATCAGATTATCGCTGAAGATGGTGCTGGCGCTCAAATAGTTCTTTTTTATTTCCGCTAAACATTAAGTATACCTTAAAGGTACTCCTCACTACTCGACTTAGTCTTAGGAAAGATTTTAAAGTACGTTTGTTTCAGATTCAGTTAGCGTTCTGAAGAAAGCTAGCGTCCTCCTAGAAGCCCCCGGGATCTTTTGCTCATTAACTCTTGTGCTCTTGGGTTCGGGTTTCAAGAACTTCTAAAAATCCTTGTAAAGACACCATCAGGACACCATGGTGTATAACACCACTGCCGGACATAGGGCCTCCTAATAAATTTCCTGAGAGAACGATTTTGGGCCATCTCCATCGTTAAAATACCGTGATTTTAACAATATTCTGGGTCCACCGGAAGGCCATCTTCCGGTTCGTACTTAGTTGCCATTCGAGAAAGCTTGCCTTTTTAATAATAAATAAATAATGCTGGACAATCCACACAACATCATCTAGTCCCAAGCTAAGCAGAGCTTGTGTTATGGGTACTAGAAGACTGACATACTTAATACAATACATTACATAAACTTATATGTAGATATTTTTTTATTAAGTATACATATTAAATACCCAGACCACCTAGAATAAATATTTGCAGATCGTACAAACATTTATCCCAAGGCGGGAATCGAACCCGCAACCTTCCGCGTCGCAGGCGGACCTTCGCTCACCGCGCCACATCGGTCGTCGTTTTACATAACCAAGTGTGGTGAAAACAGCATTAGAGTAAATAAATATTGAAAATTATCTAATCTGATAGTTTTATTTTTGATAGCCCTTTTACTTTTAGCCACTTACCGTTGTACACAAACTTGTTAGGTACCAGAGGGTTTCGACTTGGTAGTAGCAGATACAGGTCCTAGAAGATTAATTATATACTTAATCAATTAATTAAAATAATTATTTCAATGACCTTGGCACAAGTAGGTAGGTAGGACCCCCAGAGAGGCAATGGTAGGGGAAGAGGGGGTAATGGGAGTCACTTAAGCAAGATATAGAATAAAACACACAATTATTACTATATCTTTATTTTAACCAACTTTAAAGGTAGGTACTTTAATCATCCCACTATCAGTCTCAGGCAGTTTCATTATCTTTGGAATCATATATTAATTAATAATCAACTTTAAAAAAAAACATCTTTGACCACCATTGTCCACATCTGAGGGTAATTGGACGATATTCGTTTGTTTAGCTACTTTCGTCTAGAAACTAGAACGCTGACCACCATTGCCCACTGACTCTCATTGCCCCTTTTTCCCCTATCTATGTAGTGGTGAGTTCCCAACCAGTCACACTGTGACTCGTTGGGAAAAAAAATCCCAACGAGTTATGTTTCCTTCTGCACGCCTCTGTAAGGCTAAAAAAAGGCTGCTGGGTCATTCTGATACATGTCTATGCTGAGCATTTAGAGGTGGTAGGTATTTTATTCTGTGGTGGAAGCTTGACGAATGCTGCACAGAGTAAGATGCTAAACATCATTGAAGGTTTAGCATGTTTTTTCTGACATGCGTTGCAGCATCTTGCTAGTTTGTGGTTCTCTAGATAAAGAGAATAATTTGTTAAAATAAATACGAATAAACAACCTTTTGATCCGGTGTAGCCTGGAAAAATGGAAAAGATAACTGTCGATAAATCTTTGGAACGCGATGGTAAGTATGATGGCCATTTTATCTAATCCCAATTTACTCCTACCTCCTGGATATTTAGTCCAGTGTCCACTGGTTCACTACTATAACATACTAAACATCATTATGGTGTTAGTATCTCGGACACTGTACCTACTCTGTAGGTAGATAGTCATCCTAGATCACTGGTAGGTAGGTACCTACTTAATTTACACAACCTGAATTCACACTCTAGTCCCAAACTAGCTTGAACTATGGGAACTAGACTGCTGATAAAATAACATAATAACACCCATACACACAACAAATATTTTCATCACAAACATTTGCTAGGTGGGAATCGAACCCTCGACCCACAGGATGGAATGCAGAGCTACCAACTGAGCAATCTTTCCCAGGGTCAACCTTAAGTAGCCGAAGCAGGAAGAGTTCTAATTATGATGAGTATCTAATGGCCATGAAGCGAGTTCACCATCGATACTCCGTGCGTGCTTCCATTCCTGTGGAGATGCTGACGCCACGCGAGCGACATCGCACCAGGCTGGCGATGAAGCAATCGACGTAATAACTTAATTGTTCCTACTTTACTTTGAAACAAGACGATGCGCATGCACTCTAGTTAGGTTATTTATCCGAGGTGGTGCATAACTAGTTTTTGAAGTCGCTGCCTGATTAGGAATATTTTAGGAAACCTATGTCTAACAGTGGTGGGCATCTATCTTGATTGATTATTATCTATAGGATGGATTTTTGAGCAGCATCGATGGCCAAGTAGGTACTTCCTAGAGTTAGAGAAATGTGAAAGAAGTCTGTCAGAGTTTCTCTAACTCACCTTAGAACTTAACCATCACAGCCCATCTCAAAAAACCACCCTGTAGATTTTACTTTGTTTTAATTACATGAAGAGTAGTAGGCCTTCAATGCATAACCAGGATGCTTGTTCGAACCCCTGTCGACTAAAAGCTGTCGTTCGTTACACAATTTGTTATTCATCAAACACAGACAACAAATAATTAAATTAGACCTTCTTCTTCTTATCGTGTCGATGCTACAACTGTAGGTATTCTGTTGTAGCATCGTGTTGGAAAGATTAGCCAGACTAGACACTGCTTTACCGTGCCTAGCTGTTACCGGTGTGCGCCACGAGGAGGCTCTTTCCATGCACCCATAAAATAGACCTATTAAACACATTATGTGGGTACCTATAACATTAGTCCTGGTGACCTGTAGCACAGGTTTTTATAAACCTATTTCAGGCGCCAGTCTTTCACGTTACAGGTTGTAGAATTATAAGTGTTTTGTAAAGTATCACTAACTTATTCAGCTACATATATAACCTACGTGTAAAGAGAAAAATAAATGATTTTTATTATTTTATTATTATTATTATTATTGGAGTACCTATATGACTACCAGGACGAAAGGCAGCCTGAGTTCCAACAACAAGGCGAGTCACATCGGCATCATTGCGTCGCTGGTGCCGGATGAGATCATCTACAAGCACTACGACCATTCCATCAGGAGCTACGAGACTGCGCTCATGTTCATTGATGTCGCCGGTTTGTAACAAGTTCCCACTTTGAATGCCTTCTTCTATCTGTAAAATATAATTTGCCTAGACTAGATACTATTAAGTAGGTAAAAGTCGTTTAGCCGACTTATTTGTTAACTGATAAGTATTATACAATGCTGCGCGAAGAGACTAGTATATAGAACTTGAGATGAGTTATTTTAGATACCTTTAAGTACTTTTTTTTTTTTTTTTATCAGGGTGGCCCGATCATATATCTGATCCGATCTGCCAATTTTATTCACAAACAAACTTACGACTATACAGTATTTACAAAATGTACATTTACATATAAAATACATAAGAAACAGCTGAGCTATCTACAGACCGTTGCAAACGGTCTATAGATAGTTCAACTGATCCAAATCAGTACCAATCGGAAGCGTACCCAAGACACTGGCTGCATTGCCGCGCTGAATAGCAATGCTGATACGTTGGGCCAGATACCAATCGGAAGATAGTACTTAATTTATGAGTAGGTTTATTTAAAAATTGACTTTTTTCTTCACTTCTGTAACTTGTTTCTAATTTAATATCTTGAGCATATAGGTAGGTACCTAGATCAGACTAGTAAGATTAAGTTGCATTAAATAAAATCACACTGTCGTCGATAATGTATCCTCACGATGTATTTATTCGCTTCAAAACACTGTTTACTGAACTGAGAAGAACAAATGGTGGGTTTAATAGGGATACCCGAACGACGAAATAAGTATTAGATAGGGTAAGTATTAGATAGGTAATAAACCACTAACTATCGCTCAAGGTTTCACGGACCTTTGCGAGAACTACACAAACGTGACCCGCGGAGGTCCCTCGCGGCTAACACAAGTCCTGAACTGCTACATCGGTGCCATGGTGCAGGAGATTCTCACACATAACGGCGATGTCCTCAAGTTCTCCGGAGACGCCTTCCTATCCATGTGGAAGAAAACCCCGCGGCTGACGATGCAGGATGTGGTGCATACCGCTATAGACTGCGGGCTGATTATACAGAAGAATTATGGAACGCTGTTGACTGATGTTGGGATTGTTTTAAAGGGTAAACATTTCTTGTTTTACTAATAGGCAGTAGATTGAGATTAATCGATAAATTGGCAACTAAAAACCTTATATTGTCTATCTAGGTCTACGTTGCGGATTGTGTTCCTCTGTTTAATTGGCAACCTAACTATGAGATTATTAGGTACCTACGTAGCTGCCGAAATAAAATGGTGATGTCAACCATCGCTATAAATATACGACCTGCAGTTGACTTCTATAAAAATGATTTATTAAATCAGTCCTTCGGCTAGCTAGCGATAATATTATATTTCCTGAGTGTGTCATCCTTACCGTTTATTACGATGTAAGTACTTAGACCAGCGCAACTTTTAGGTACAACTTTCATATTATGCTGAGTTGAGGCCATTTTTAAACTCTTTAATATACCTACTTACCTTTACTTATATATTTTTTTCTTTATTTTATATTTTAATCATGTTAATTTCAAGTTTTCCTTATTACTCTACGTTACGTTAATGAAAGAGTTTTAAATAAATGATTTGATTAATGTACCTTGGCATCTGTTAAATTTTCAAACTCAAAGAACCAGCTGTAATAACGCCATTGATGATCGTTGTAACGTATTGGAATCTGATACGAACATTGTCATTAAATCAGAAATCAAATCGCCAACAGTAAAAATAGCCATATCAGCGGGTCTATCTCATTTTGCGATTATCGGCGGCGACGGCGTGGGCCGCTCTAACTACGTGATAGTCGGCCAGCCGGTGTGGGACGTTAAGATGGCGGAGTACATGAGCACGGCAGGTGATGTGCTGACCACGGCCAGTGCTTGGATGTATGTCAACGAAGCGGAGTATTGCACTGCGCCTTGTGGAGACGGAAGGCATACGAAGGTTTGTACCTACTAACGAGGTGATGCTATTTGACTCGAGAGAATATTAGAGAAGATTTTGTAACTAAAATCTACATAAATAAATAAATATTCATGTACAGGCGTCACAGCTCTACGCGACATCTAGGGTAAACCATACTATTGTTGGCACCCCCCCAGTGATTGGCACTCTGATTTAAAAATTCAGATAATAAGAGAGACATCCTGTTTATTTACTGTTGCAATACTTTATTTGGTAGAATATTTAATAATCTTTAAGAGGCAAAACTGTTGTTAGCCAACTTTCTTTCACACCAGTTTGTGAGTTTAGAATAGTTTAGATGGAAATCAAGTCGTCGCGATCGTGTTGTTTTTTTTATCAAAAAGTTTAGTACTGGAGGATAGAAGTGCACGTGAAAAGTTGATTTTTGGGTAAGTTTCTACACCAATTTATATTTGATTATGTTAAATTAGTGTATATGTTGCTATTTTTATCGTTTTCAGAGTTGAAAAATAAGCGTACCGGTAATTTCTTTGGTGCCAATCACTGTATTTTTTCTTGTATAGTGGTACAGTGATTGGCTTGGATGCCAATGATTGTACATTTAATTTTCTGGTGGCATGTGTTAAATTTCATACTTAAATTACATTTCCATCAATATAGACCGTATTCGGTTGCTAAATAAGGCTGTTTTTGCTTATATTAGAATTCTTGGCACTGCCAATCATTATACATTTTTTGGGTGCCAATGAATACACCCTGAAGAACAGTAAGTATTACGCTAAGGCTTCCTCCTCTTCTTCTGCATCTTTTTCAGGTAGGTGCCCGGCTTTGGTGAGTTCCCAACCAGTCACACCAAATCCAGTCACACTGTGACTCGTTGGGAAAAAAAAATGCTATGCAATAGCTTTACCGCGGCAGTCCCCGAGTGCCACACGTCTTTTTTTTTTACTATAGAAGCAGTGAGTAGTATTAAATATCAGATGTTATCTTTTTCTGCAAAGCACTTTTTTTCTACCAATACACTATATCTGCCATTTTTGATAAAAATAAATAAAATAAAATAACATACACGTCGTTTTAAGTGAAAAGTAATTTTCATTTTTGGAAATATTAATTGGTGTGACTCGTTGGGAATTTTTTTTCCCAACGAGTCACACTGTTACAAAAGTGTAACTGGTTGGGAACTTTTTTTAAAAATAAAGTTGCAACGAGTAACAGTGTGACTGGATTTGGTGTGACTGGTTGGGAACTCACCCCGGCTTTAAGATGCCATACCCAATAAAAGACGAGAAGCTCACACGATATGTCCTCAACTTCAAGAATCGTTATACTATTTTATTATCGCTAACTGCCAATCGTTATACCAAATTCACTGTGCCAATAATTATACTTCAGTGCCAATGATTGTGCAATAACACTAAGTTTTATGTTACTTAATAAGCAATAAAGCAATTTTTTTTAAAGAACCATTTTGTAGATTTATTATCTATGCTTATAGGTATACCTGTTATCTGATATACATTAGACACATAAAAATATTATTATAACAAAGAATTTACTACTTATATGTTGAAGGTCATCTTAGAGTGCCAATCACTGTACTGTTTCCCCTACGTCGTAGTACCTTCTACGAGAAGTCTACGACATTCTATGATTTAATGCTACGCGTTTGCTTTCATTACACAAAAAAGGGGTAACTTTAAAAGATTTACTGAAAGAGAGACTTATATCATCTTAATTATGTAGCGTTCTTATTATTTCTAGGTTTTAGGAGTTGGAGCAACTTGGAAACGAGTAGAAAAACTGCACAGTGCTATTGGATTTAAAGGTACTAAACGTACATTTAATACCTAATAGTTACTTTCTGTCAATTGTACCTTACTAAAATTGGTTACAATGAGTACTTTACGCGTTTTGAAATAGAGTTTAAATTTCAGGTGGAGTATCACCAAAAATATCACTAGACGCATCTCAATTTGATGAATCCACACTTGAAGATATCAATTACAGGGAATATACATGTAAGAATGCCAACTTACTCAAACACTAATAGGTATAATATACTTTTAGGCAATCATTAAAAATATTGCAGTAATAAGTAATAATATTGCAGTAATTAAGAAATAATGTTAAGTCGATAAGTTTCATAATGTATGTAACTACATAATATTTTTTTTAATTGTTAGGATTCCGTAAACAAAGGTTTCAACGGGCAACAGAATAACATCATCTTTGAAAACTTCAACTTTCTATCAAGGTTCATGAGATACATCTGATAACAACTGATAACAGACAAACAGGGGAGACAACTCAAACCCGGTGAAACGGGACCCTATTATTGGGTTCGAAACCCTGTATCTTGTGTGTATTATTGATTGACACACAAGAGACAGGGACAATTTCACGTCGTTTCGGAACCCTAAAAAGGTCGTTTTGATCAGTGCGACCAGCAGTGATAGCAGCAATGCGGAGCTCCTGGTGGCCTGGTCTTCGCCGGTTCATGCTGACGCCTGTACTGCGAGCGGTGGAGAACGACGAGCCTTTGGACTTCCTGACAGAAGTCCGGCGGGTCGTGGTCGTTGTACTGAACATTATCACAAGAGCTGTCACCGAGAATGTGCTAATCGGAGTCGTTGATACAGCTTACAAGTGCGTTTGTAGGTAAGATCCTTCTTCCTATCCTACTTAGGTACGCTTATTATAAACGTGAAAGTTTGTTTGTATGTCTGTTACGCTTTCGTGCATAAATTACTGAATGGATTTTAAATTTTACTTTAATAAAAAATAATATTGAAGGCTTTGGGGGAGACCTTTGCCCAGGAGTGGGACAGCATAGATTAAAAAAAAAAGTGAATTATGACGACGAAGACGAAGTCGCGGGCATCAGCTAGTATATAAATAATATTACCTACAGTCAGTAAAATAAACTTTGGTATGAATGGAACAAAATGATTTTATACATCTACTTACTGCACATGTAGGTATTCTCTCATACTCTCACTGAAAGCTCTCAGACGGTTTTGTGAAAACCTTAACCCAAAACTGGCACCAAGAATCACCTAGTATGTAAGACGATTCTAAATGATCCTTGTGATTTTATTGAATAAAGAAATATTTGACTTTGATCTTAAATAATCTATTGTCTAACATTTTAACGTTTTTTTCGTATAGTGTGACATCAGACTCCGGTGGACTAGTGAACAAGGTATCCATGTTCGACAAAGATATGATGTTCCTGGTCGTGTTTGGACTACGAGGGCTGAAGCACGAAGACGAGGCGCAGAAGGCTTTGCAATGCGCGTTTCAGTTGAAAACTACCCTCAATGATATTAATATCGAGAGAGTTTCCATTGGGGTTACTTCAGGTCAAAGTCCTAATATAATATTTGAAACTATCATGGTTTTGAACATAGTTTTCATTATAAACGGAATATTTACCATGATTTATGAGTTTGATTATTTCCCGATATTTCGGCACAGTTGCATGCGCCATGATCACAGGTCGAACTAAACTCACAAATCATGGTAAATATCCCGTTTACAATGAAAACAAAATCCTAATATTATAAACGCGATATTTGTTTGGATGTATGTTTGTCACTCTTCTTTCTTTTTCGCCACTAAAAACGCCAAAGAAGTGGCCAAGTTTTGGGAAAACACTGTTTGAGATCATCAACACGAAGAAGCAGAAGACTCTTTCACGCAAAAACTACTTGAATGGATTTTAATGAAACATTACTAATGTAGTTTATATATCAGAATAACACATAGTATATAATTTATAAAGATGTTGGACGAAGTCACGGGCACCAGCTAGTCAAATAAAATTTAGTGTGCTATTTCTCAAAGTACCTAAACAGGTTACATCATCATCATCATCGGCAGCCCGTTCTAGCCCACTGCTGGTTATAACAGGTTACATGATAAAGAACAAATCTATTCTCTATATTTTATTCTTCCTCATAAATTATTAAAAAGATCTAGCACTCTAGTTTCCAACAAATATTATAAGTCTTAGATAAATACGAATAATTATCATTAATTTGGAAGACCGGTCAACATTATCTAAGTACCTATTTGCTAGGCTTATTGTAATTGTTAGCTCGGGATGATAGAGTCAACAGATTACCTAATTTTAATTTACCTATGTATAATAGTTTTATATTTATTGTTCTATAAAATCTATGACAATTTTTTTTATTCCACAGGAATATCGTACTGTGGACTAGTCGGACACGTATTGCGAAGAGAATATACAGTAATTGGGCCTACTGTCAATAAG
This sequence comes from Ecliptopera silaceata, assembly GCA_932527185.1. NCBI lineage: Eukaryota > Metazoa > Arthropoda > Insecta > Lepidoptera > Geometridae > Ecliptopera > Ecliptopera silaceata. Next base: position 3,386,796 of record OW052209.1, on the reverse strand, counting down.
GTAGAAAATGAAAATAATTGCTAAGTTAATTTCACAAGCAAGAGCTTTTTTCATTTAAGCTGAGTGTGATGTGTCAAAGTTTGGATATATTTATTTGCTGGGTTCCCAACGACCTAATTCGGTCACACTGTAACTCATTAGGATTTTTTTCCCAACGAGATACACTAACTCGATGCAACTTTTTTTAAGGGTAAGTTAGCTATGTTTTTTACTTGTGTGTGAAAAAAAAATCCAAAGAGTCACACCAATTTACATTTTCGTTAATATAAATATTTTTTCACATTAGTTACTAAAGTTATTCCTAGGTTTATCTTTTAGTTTTAGTTGGCACTATTATGTATTATTTTGTAATAAAGTTTGGGAGAAGCCACTGGCTCCTGTAACACAGTTTTGATAACTAGCACAGGAGCCTATGGATTCAAATTATTCCGTCCAAAAATAATCTGTCAAAAAAAACATTTTACTTCTACTATCTTAGGTAGATAATTTCGTTTCAGGCTGCTAGATTAATGATGGTATATCCAGACAAGGTGACGTGTGATAAAGAAACGTTTTTAAGAAGTAAACTTGACCACGAGTACTTCAGGCTGATGGAGCCGAAAGCGATGAAGGGAATCACCAAACCTGGACCTATTTACGAGTTCAATAAGTTGGGGTCCGTAACCTTTTACAAAATTTACCAATTTAATTTATACTCGTATCAGAAGAGAATCACCAAACGTGTAGCTCTACCATGAGTTTTTACTATACTCGCTAGCGTCTGTAGTTAAAAAAATGTATGAAGATTTGTACAGCGCCTCTAGCGGATATTTGGGTACTAAAATTCGTAATACTAATATTTACCTATCTACTGTAGTAAAGTCAGGCGATTTTACTGTGACAACTCATGGTACAGGTACTGGACCTATTTACGAATTCAATAAGTTGGGGTTCGTTTTAAACATTTATATCTGCAGTAACCCTTTACACAGTTTACCTTTTTAACTAAATCAGCAGTAAATATCCGTTTATCAAACATCTGAAGAACTCGAGTGTCATTTTTCGATTAGCGCGTCTTTTGTAAGCATAAATTGTGACAGTCGTATAACATTCATTATAATTTATACAACACATTAAAAAAATGTTCCATTAGATGAACTAGATCAGGGGTTCCCAACGTTTTCTTGGGACCACTTCTACATTATTTTTCTTAGCAGGGACCACTATCTAGGTGTAATAAAAATAAACGGTAATAATCAAGTGGGGTGTCGCCAAAGACAATAAGTGGAAGGCTTTGAGGGAAATGTCCATGAATATTTATTTAAACAGATGGGTAAATCGGTTGAGTAACTGTCGACACCCACTGTTGGGGCGTAACGAAGAGCTGCACAAGTACAAGATGACGCTGCAGAATGCATTGCAGCAGCAGCACCAAACGTTTACGAGATACCGCGACCACCAATACGGCATCGCTTTTATTGTTAGTTTTCATCTCTATTCTATTATTCTATGATTAGATATTTTGCATCATTTAAAAATAGACTGGTCTATGTTGACGACTTATGTGGCGTGGCGGGCGAAGGTCCGCCTGCAACGCGGAGGTTGCAGGTTCGATTCCCGCCATGGGATAAATGTATGTACGATCTGCAAATGTTTATTCCAGGTGTTCTGGGTATTTTATATGTATAATAAAAAATATCTATCCATGTATTAAGTATGTCAGTCTTCTAGTACCCATAACACAAGCTCTGCTTAGCTTGGGGCTAGATGATGTTGTGTGGATTGTCCAGCATTATTTATTTATGTGTGACATTTTAAGTAGCGCTGCGCCGTGTTTATTATAATCATTATTATAGAAAAAGACATGTGGCACTCGGGGACTGCCGTGGTAAAGCTATTGCATTTTATGCTGGATTACGCATGCGCCGTGTTAGGTTATTTTCGTTACAGAATTTCTGGATTCGGTCTCCACGCTCAAGGCTCGCGATAGAAGCTATGCAATAGCTTATATAAAAGTAAAGATTTGGCTTTACTTTTTTTATAATAATGATTAAGTATAATATAGTGGCTTGACTTGGACTTCGATCTAGTCAAACATAAGCAGCATAAGTACCTACATATTGGATTGCCCTTACTGTTTTTATTTACTCGAAGTCGATATCGACGCCTATTTTTGTGCATGTCTACCATTTTAGCATATAAATTCTTCTTTTGTAGCAGAGAAAGTAGTATGAAAGAAAAACCACAATTTTATTAGATATCGATTAAGATAAATTTCTTCTATCCAGGGTCCAAGACTGGTCGGGAAAACTCGCATTTTAGAAGAGTGCATAAATGCTACTCCTAACTTCTTGCGAGTGGAAAAGATCATCTTGACGGAAGAGACAAAGGTATAACAGTGTTTACACATGAAACTTAGGTACATCCCGAGATTCAACCAATCAGAGAATGGATAACATGATCATGAAGGTTCCTGATTGGATGGATGTCTGAGACTGGGATGTAATAATATACATTATCTGTCAGGAACACCTCATAGAGAGCATTTCAGACGTATGGTATATAACAGGGGTGGCCAACAGGTCGATCGCGAGTCGCGACTGTTAGTCCAGTCGATCGTGGCAAGACAAAAAATGAAATACGTAGACCTGACTGCTCAAAAAAAAAGATATGATTTTCTACTGAGCTGTGCTGTTTCATTTAAGATTTCAATAAGTATGTAATTGGTATATCGCACAGGATTTCGTTAGTAAACCGGAGATCTTGGGTCTAATCTAGTTGGCCACCCCTGGTAATAAATAATAAATAAATAAATATTCACACATCGCGCTCTAGTCCCAAACTAACCAAAGCTTGTGCCTACTATAGGAACTAGGTACTGTACTATATATTTTCATTGGTCAGTCTAGAGTTAGGTACAACGTTTTTAAGAGTTTTGAAATTTATTTGAAATTTGAAATAAAGAGTTTGTTTTTCTAGGTTCCGTACGGTCTCTTCCGCTTGATAGTAACAATGACTTTTATTGGCGGGAAAGGTAAAAATATCAGAGAAAACTGTGAAAATAGAATTCGATACAGGTAACGGAAAATACTTATATTATATAGTTTAATAATATAATATGTATGGCACAAAAATAAAAAATTATAAAATTGACATTATTATTTGCATTGTAAATTACTTAAGTACCTACCTACTAAAATCTGTAGGTACTTAAGTAATTTGTATTAATGAACGTTATAGTACCTTTATTGTTTTTTTTAATTGTTATCTTTACTTTTTTTGTTGATGGAAAACAAAAACGATCTCTAGATGTATTGATTGTATTGTTGAAATGCAGTTTATTTAAAATCTGATCTACACGTATAAAATGTACTTATAAGTAGGTACTTGGTATTCATATTTTTAACGGACATTTCAGTGTTGATGTGACGTCAGCTACACCAATTCAAATTTACGCAATCAATACGATATTTGATTGCCGATTTCCGTTACCCGAGACATTCAAATGCAATGAAGACATACTTTCTAACTTCAGTGTGAAGCAAATGATCCAAAAGATTTTCAAAAACGTAAGCCGATTTTCTAATTAAATTATGTTTGTATTTTTTAACCAATTAATGTATCCAAAGTAGACAGTGACCTACTTATGTAATGGTAAGATGCTCGAAAGAGATCCGTAGATCCGAAAGATAGGAGATGCGAAAACCAATTCGGCTTTTAAGAGTCCCCGCAGACTGCAGATTTTTTATCGGCCGATAGTTTGGTCGGCTTCTTAATCAGTATGAAAACTGAATCACTGAAATGTGCGCATCTGCATACATCTTCATACTGATTAAGAAGCCGACCAAACTATCGGCCGATAAAAAGTCTGCAGTTTGCGGGGGCCCTTAGAGCGTTTTCACATTATCCGATCCGATAGCGGTGTCGGACGCCGATGCGATATCGGGGTAAGTAAAATGCATGAAATACTTATGTACCTGTCTTTCATATTGTCCGGCCCGATATCGGATATCGGTAGGTACATATTTCATACATTTTACTTACCCCGATATCAGATCGGCGTCCGACAACGATATCGGATCGGATAATGTGAAAAGTGTCTCATCACATGTTTGACAGAATTTCAAAAACCTTTGGGTGCTGGCGATAGAAGAAGCACAACACACAGATAACGAGTCGTGGAGGCTATTGCTGTTGCTACTAGACGCGAAGATCATCTTTGTAGTGATGACTATAACCGATGACCAGAAATTGACGCGTAAGTCTATTTTGTTAACGAATTTAGACATTTTAATCGACAAACTTACGACTAAGTATACAGTATTTACAAAATGTACGTTGTCATATAAAATACATAAGAAACAGTTGAGCTATCTACAGACCGTTGCAAACGATCTATAGATAGTTCAAATGATCCAAATCAGTACCAATCGGAAGCGTACCCAAGACACTGGTTGCATTGCTTAGGTAAATTGTTAACAAAGTATTTAAATTATTTATTATTTATAGCGATGGCAAGCAGATGCATCGGAAACAATATGTTTGTTAAGATAAATCTGACAGGGATCGATCGATGGTATCACGCTGCACTTGCGTGTCAGTTGTTAGATGTGCAGGCGATTCCTACAGATTTGGAGAAGTAAGTACTTTTTTTATAACTACGTAGAGAAATAGACTTGTTTGACTAGTCAGTCTTGACTAAGTAACTAAGATAACTAAAAAAAGACGTGTGGCACTCGGGAATTGCCGCGGTAAAGATATTGCATAGCTTTTTTTGCTGGATTACGCATGCGCAGTGTTAGGTTATTTCGTTACGGAATTTCTGGATTCGGTCTCCAAGCTATGCAAGCTATGCAATAGCTTAAAAATTAAGCTTCATGAATATTTTTGTTATGTAGGTATAGGTATTTTTTATGTTATGTAGCCTCAAAGGCAATAATATTGTAGAGCCCCAGCGGTGTCATATTTGGCTCTAATCTTAATTTAAGACCTATTATTGTAACCAACAAAATGCAATAAATGAATCTATCTATCATCTAACTATGATATGAAAATGTTTATTTATTTATTTAGGTTTACAACAAAGAAATCACATAAGAATGAAAAATTAAAGTAAATGGGCTTATAGCTAGGTACGTGTTTCTTCAAAATTATAGGGTGCCACGGCATGCGTTAAAATCGAGAGAACAGAGAGAACTCCGAAATTTTATGTGTTATGTGTTAACTCCAAATCAAAAGTTGGAACTTTTTAGAGTGATTGAAAGTGCAAGCGGTGGAATGCCGGGTTGGATTCAGAACTTTGTGATATCCCTGGTTCAGCGCGGAGCTCTGACAGTGGTGACGATACCGAGGAGTGAAGCAGCGGCGTCCGGTACGGTGATGCCTTCGTCTGGACTGCTGCAACTTCCTAGCTGCGAGTACCCGCAAGAAGAGCATAGGAAGCAAAGTTATCAGGTGCTGACAACGACCCAATTACATAAAAAATAATGATGGACAATCCACACAACATCATCTAGCCCCAAGCTAAGCAGAGCTTGTGTTATGGGTACTACTAGAAGACTGACATAATACAATACATAACATAAATAGATATTTTTTATTATACATATAAAATACCCAGAACACCCGGAATAAATATTTGCAGTACGTACAAACATTTATCCCAAGGCGGGAATCGAACCCGCAACCTCCGCGTCGCAGGTGGACCTTCGCCCGCCTTCTACATACATCTTTCAATTATTCTTTTTTACAAGTTATACAAGCGATTGACCGCGATCTCACCTGATGTTAAGGCGAGGTTTCCCAAGAACTTTAGGCATTTCGCGCTACCTCAGCCCCCCCATGTTAGCGCGCATCGTATTTATTTACGCGCCCGAGGTAGGTACCGCATACGATATCTTAGTGCCACAGTATAGAAAATCAAGCAGTAGGTAAATAGGTACGTATGTTATGGACTTACAAACTTCAGGTATAATATTGATAACATTATTACGAGTATTTTTATTACCTACTTATTATGTGTAGATCTAGGTACAGTCACAAAGCTAGATCATAAAAAATAAATTTAGTCCAGCCAGCCTAAAAATATATATATGGGTATTTTATATGTATAATAATAAATATCTATCCATTATTATGTATTGCATTAGTATATCAGTCTTCTTTCTAGTACACATAACACAAGCTCTCTGCTCAGCTTGGGGTTAGATGATGTTTTGTGAATTTTCCAGCATTATTTATTTAATTAAAACATTTTATATTATACAGTGTTGCTCTATAAAAAAAACAGTTTTTTTTATTTACAATTATTTTATTCTAGGGCAGCACATTTTTTTGGGGGTTGTAGCACGTCGCATGATGTATTATTATCTTATCACTTTCAGGCCAGTACAGTACATTTATAATTAAAGCTATTACGGTGTAAATGGGCCTCAATGGGGATTATGGTACTTTGAGTCCCATGATCCCCATGATTTTGAAAACATCGAAATCATGGGTATTGTGGGACTAAAAGTACCACAATCCCCATGATGGGGATCGTTCAATGGGGATTATGAAACTAACACGATTATTGGGTTAGTTTCATAATCCCCATGATTTTGAAATTTCTAAATCATGGGGATCATGAGACTTAAAGTACCATAATCCCCATTGAGGCCCATTTACACCGTAATAGCTATAATTATAAATGTACTATACTGGCCTGAAAGTGATAAGATAATACATCATGCGACGTGCTACAACCCCCAAAAAATTGTGTTGCCTTAGAATAAAATAAATGTAAGATAAAAATCAATCAATCAATCATTTTATTTGTAAACACAGGTGAAATAGTAATGGTCAATAACAGGTATGTGCACTGTGATTTGCGCTAGGGCGTACAACGTTCCTACAAATTAAAACAATATTAATAAAATTAAAATGTTATAGTAAATATCTTATCCCTAAAAATAAAATAAAATTGCAAAATTAAAATAATGTTAATGGTAAAATATTAGTTCTTAAGTTAAATTGTCATTGTAAGTTTAGTTACTTTGGTCAAGGAAGTCCAAAGTGAAATAAAATGTCATTTCAATTCAATTCAATTCAATTAAAAAAAAAATGTTATTTTTTTTATAGAGCGAACCTGTATAATTTTAAATGTTTTATTTAAATACTTAAGTAAACAAATAATGCTGGAAGATCCACAAAACATCATCTAACCCCAAGCTGAGCAGAAAGCTTGTGTTATGGGTACTAGAAAGAAGACTGTTAACTGAATGCAATACATAACATGGATAGATATTTTTTTTATTATACTTATAAAATACCCAGAACACCCGGAATAAATATTTGCAGATCGTACAAACATTTATCCTAAGACGGAAATCAAACCCGCAACCTCCGCGTCGCAGGCAGACTTTCTCCTACCGCGCCACATATGTCGTCATGTAGATAATTCTTTTTAAACAAACATAAAAATAAGTTAGGTTTTTTTATGTTTACATTGTATACTCTACCTTTCTTGGTAGAATATGGTAGGAATGTCGTCAAATGAAACCGATTAATAAGAAGTGATCGTTATTTACTAAGCATTTTCAATAAATTTATCAAGTATAAAACTGCACTACTTTTATACTTAATTTTGCGGGCGTATCGAAAAGTATTGTTGCAGTTAGTTTCTTAATAAATTCAAATCTACTATCTAGTCCAGTCAAAATAGACATTCCAGTTTGCATTAATTCCCAACAAGCTGGATTTTTGTGCAGGCCTTGAATACGTCATTACAAATGATATGTCAAAAGTCCCCATCGATTCCGCTTGTGCGTTGTTTTTTATTCGAGGTCAAAGGTCATAAATTTGTATTTTTTGCGTATATCTCTGAAACAACGAAAGCTATCGAAAAGTGGTTCAGGCAAAGTTTGTACATCGTAAAATTGTCTACAAAAATATTTCAACACTTTTCTTCTACAAAGCATCGTTTTCGAGATACAGTGACTTTAGACCGCAGGAAAATCGTCGAAGATGCTGCGTTTTTTTCATTTCAGCCGTTTTATCTGCTTACGAAATGAAAAAAACGCAGCATCTTCGACGATTTTCCTGCGGTCTAAAGTCACTGTATCTCAAAAACGATGCTTTGTAGAAGAAAAATGTTGAAATATTTTTGTAGACAATTTTACGATGTACAAACTTTGCCTGAACCACTTTTCGATAGCTTTCGTTGTTTCAGAGATATACGCAAAAAATACAAATTTATGACCTTTGACCTCGAATAAAAAACAACGCACAAGCGGAATCGATGGGGACTTTTGACATATCATTTGTAATGACGTATTCAAGGCCTGCACAAAAATCCAGCTTGTTGGGAATTAATGCAAGCTGAAGTCATAATTTTAGTCTATTTTGACTGGACTATATCATCAGAAATTCCGGCCATTTTAAACGAATTGAATTTTTTTTTCGCCATTAAATTATATCACACATGTTTAGATTCAATGTAGACAAAAAAAAACCTAATTTATTTTTATGTGTGTTCAAAAAGAATTATCAACATGACGATCTATGTGGCGTGGTAAAAGAAGGTCCGCCTGCGACGCAGAGTTTGCGGGTTTGATTTCAGCCTAAGGAAAAATGTTTGTACGATCTGCAAATATTTATTCCGGGTGTTCTGGGTATTTTATATGTATAATAATAAATATCTATCCATATTATGTATTGCATTAAGTATATCAGTCTTCTTTCTAGTACACATAACACAAGCTCTCTGCTCAGCTTGGGATTAGATGATGTTTTGTGGATTTTCCAGCATTATTTATTTAATTAAAACATTTTATATGTTTACAGTGTTGCTCTATAAAAAAAACAGTTTTTTTTATTTACAATTATTTTATTCTAGGGCAGCACATTTTTTTGGGGGTTGTAGCACGTCGCATGATGTATTATTATCTTATCACTTTCAGGCCAGTACAGTACATTTATAATTAAAGCTATTACGGTGTAAATGGGCCTCAATGGGGATTATGGTACTTTGAGTCTCATGATCCCCATGATTTAGAAATTTCAAAATCATGGGGATTGTGGGACTAAAAGTACCACAATCCCCATGATGGGGATCGTTCAATGGGGATTATGAAACTAACCCAAATAATCAGAGTTGCGTATGGCCTGAGTACCAATGGATTTGTTATTTGTCATCGAAGCGCTGCAAAATAAAATGTAGATAGGTACCTACCTTGGTATTTTACGTTTACTCTTCGCATCGTTGATAATGAGTGTGTAGGAAAGAAATGACTTCGATTTTGCATTGAAGCTATTTGAAATAGTACCTACCTTAGTCATTTATTTACACTTAGGTAGGTACACCCTAAAGATATACCTACCTACTATAATAAATCATCTACCATACCTACCTACTATATTTTTTATACTGTGGCGCGTCAACTATTTTATTTGTGTACCTAGGTATCTACAATATATAACTTTATTACTTACTCAGGTAGGTATCTACATGCCAACAATCTGATAAAATATCGAGAAGATACTTACCATTTTTCGAGTAACAATTGTTTACGTTGTGTCTTAGTTTTCAACTTTATCCTATTACGTTTATTACCCATTTTATTTATCTGCACCAATATGAAATGCGGGGGGATCTTTTGGGAGACAAACGGCGTGCGTCCGACCTCGAAGACGTCTCGACGGGTACTGACCGCCCAGCGCGAGCTCCTGAACCGTTAGATTTTGATAGTTTGCTTTCAAAGAGATTAATAATAACTAAATTATACATATTTTTTTCTACAGGATTTTAGTAAATAATAAGCTCTATCTTTTGATATAACTTTGACATGATTTCATGAAGAAACCTCTTTGTATGAGCCATTTGAAATATCGATTTAGTGTCATCTTTATGATTTTTTGAAGTGAAAACTTCTTTAGCGGCGCTGGGTGGGTAAAAACTTTCAAACTCGCGTCAGGGTCACGTGACGTCGAAAAAGCGTAAGATCTTATTTAATTTTTATACATTGCTCGTAAAACAAGAGACGACAAAAGAACACACTTGCGGTCACGCGACGTATGACTCAAACAATTAAATAGTGTTGTGGCGACATGACACATTCGCGCTTGCGCGAATGTGTCTGTGTCTTCGTTGGCTTCGTCGTTGTGTCACATTCGCGCTTGCGCGAATGTGACACAACGACATGACACAATCACAATGACACAGACACATTCGCGCTTGCGCGAATGTGTCTGTGTCAGTGTGTCTTCGTTGTCTTCATCGTTGTGTCACATTCGCGCTTGCGCGAATGTGACACAATGACATGACACAATCACGACTGTGGTTATATTTTTGAAGTGAAAACTTAAAAGTGAAAACACAACGTTAATATTGAAGTTTTCACTTCTGCCGGCACTCCCGGAGTGCTACCATTTTTTTTATCGAGAAAATTTATATTATTCACGTTTCTAATTCTACAAAGTCCTAGAGTATATGTTCAATTTTATTACAAATAAATAAAATCAAGTAACTTTTTCATTTCAGTAGAGATACAGTTATTCAAAAAACCTAAAAATCCAGACCACCCAAACCACCCCGCCTTAAGTGACGATGCGGTCGACGATGTAGCACGCTTGCCTAGAAAAATCTTGGTACTTGTCGGTGTCATGAGGATGAGGAGACGTGAAAAGATTAAAAACTGATTATATAACAGTTCGTTACAATACTATTTTCAGTAGGTACACCAGTTAGGTAAGTTCATGTGATCAGTATTGAGACCAAACTCAACTACTCGACCATGTTAGTTAGGTAGATACCTAATTATTTTTAGTATTTTGATGGAGAATAACTATTAAATTTATTTTCTAGAGTATTTACAGTGCTGTGAGTAGAAACGACAGCATCAGAACAACCCAAGATACTGATTTAGTGCAGATGGCTGCACTTTCCGAGGATTATAACTTTGATGATATGACTGTTGATATGTCAATGGATGGTTAGTTCATTTGTTTCAAGATCTTTGCATTCTCTTGTGCTGGGGCCACACTAGCGGGCTACGGCGAATATTCGTGTTAACGCGATGTATGTGGCCGGGTACATCGTGTCATCGCGTAGTATTTAGACAAGAAGATCGCCTATACCCGAACGCGATGTTTTTGTCGCGCCAACACGATACGAATATTCGCCCGCTAATGTAGCCGAAGCATTATACAATCTAGCCTCTATTTCTTCATAATACCAATTGTTTTCCTCTCTTTCCTCTCCCTGTATTCCTTCATTTCTTGTACTTTTATTTCCTGTTGTCCGTGTTTATTATTATGAATGTTGTGCTTGCCTGTAATTGGCACACATTGTATAGTATAAGTTAGTCTGTAACTGTAAGCGATGATTATAAATGTTAGCAGGGTGTGCCGTAGGCGTTGCCTATAAATAAATTAATTGTTTTAGTAATCATTTTGAAGACATACGATTCCTTGACGCCATTTGAGAAGATGCTCCTAAAATGTGCTTCTGTGCTCGGCGATGTGTTTTCGAGAAGAATGCTGTTGCATCTTTTGCAAAACGACTCTTCTAGAAAAGTTGCTCAAGGTAACATTTGACAGGCGTCACAGCTCAGTTGGTAGTAGCTCTGCCTTCTATACTCTGGGTCGTGGGTTCGATTCCCACCTAAAGCAAATATTTGTCTGATGAACATAAATATTTGTTCTGTGTCTGGGTGTTAGGTACTATGCATGCTATGTATTTACAAAAAAAATACTTAAGTATAAGTATCTATTCTATAGCAATCTAGTTCCAATAGTACAAATTTTGTTTAGTTTGAGACTAGAGTGTGGTGTGTGATTTGTTCGTGAATATTTATTTATTTGATGGATTAGGACTGGATCAAAGAGATTACTTTTCTTTTTGTTTTTAGCTGTAGCAAAACTCTTTGCGATTCGTGTGTTAGAATGCGAAGGTGGTGATTTCACAAGAGACACTTCATTAGTGATGGTTCACCCAGCTCCAGCAATTCCCGTTGTAACGCCACCTTATTGCGCTTGTCTTGGGACCAGACAACCTCGTAAGTATAACATCATCATCATTCCCTCTACCCTTATCCCACACTAATTGGGGTCGGCATAACATGTTCTCTTTCTCCACTCACTCCTATCATTCGTCAGCTCTGAATCTACCTCTACTCCTCTCACATTCATATCCTCCTTCACACAATCTAATCATTCCCTTTTCGGCCTACCTCTACTTGCACGCCCGTAAGGCACGAACAATTCACACATCACACTCTAGTCCCAAACTAAGCAAAGCTTGTACTATGGTTACTAGACTGCTGATAGAATACTTATATACATTTGCTATCTTCTTCTTCTTCTTCATATAGGTTTTCTTACCCGTAAATTTACGCGGCAAAATTGGATTTGAAAACGGTTTTTGCAGCATTTTACTTGGGGCACAAAACGCTGCTTCTGCTATCAACGTAAAGTATTACCCCAATTAATTTAGATAAGTATATATCTACGATCAACGCAGTGTAGCTGGGAAACACTGGATGAGAAAAGCCCGGGCTCAGTGGCGCGTCTTGGGAGAGACCTACGTCCGCAGTGAACTGATATAGGTTGATGATGATGATGAGACAAGTACAGATGGGAAACAAAATGCAATTTAGATAAGTACTTATAGATTATTAACTGTATTTTCTGTTTTAAGCAAACTGCAGAGATCTTCCGATGTACGCTTTTTGCGGTTACATGAAATTCCGTCATTCAGTGTTCAGGACCACCACTTATGAGCTTTTAACTGATAACCAGAAGGTGAGTCTTTGTTATTTGCCTGATAAATTAACACGAAATATTGATCGAAGGCATGGAAACAGCTTTATTCAGGCTAATTAATTTTTCATGTACTGTTCATACAATCCTGTCCATCTAAAGGTTGCCTGGAAGAGATTGCTTTGCAATAAGGCCGCTTATTTCTTTTCTTTTCTTTTCTTCTTTTCTTATTGTACCTACTAACTTTTATACTTTAACTAAGTACTTACCTTTAGGTAAGTATTTGATATTTTTGCTTCTCATGTTCTATTCTATAATTTTGAAGACCGATGTTGCGCGGCGGGCGAAGGTCAGCCTGCGAAGCGGAGGCTGCGGGTTCGATTCCCGCCTTGGGAAAAATGTTTGTGCGATCTGCAAATATTTATTCCGGGTGTTCTGGGTATTCTATATATAATAAAAATATCAATCTATATAATGTATTGTATGAAGTATGTCAGTCTTCTAGTACCCACATAACACAAGCTCTGCTTAACTTGGGGCTAGATGATGTTGTGTGGATTGTCCAGCATTATTTATTTATTTATTAATTATTTTGTTATAGCATGAAATGCACGCCCGAGCCCTGATGTATCTAGAACGATACACAAGACGGTGCGCTACTTGTGGTTCAGGGTGTTTTGTGAAACTTCTAGGATTGCGATGTGATGATGTAAGTAAAGTACCTACCTACTGGTATTTGGTATTTCTACATGATAATGTAGAAATACCAAATACCAGTATAATAATTGATCTGTTTAATTTAAAGAATATTTTTGTTTAATATTAAGAAAATTTTATTTTTTAATGTACCAAAAAGTTGCTTTGAAGTCAATAATATTGTAGTGCCCCAGCGGGATCATGTTCGACTCTAATCATAATGCCTGTAATTGTAACAATCATGATGCAATAAATAAATTTATCTACATATTATCTACTTCATTTAGTTATGTAAACCTAAACCAAATTCGGACCCTTTTTTGAAGTCTAATGTTTATAGGATATGTTTGTTCTAGGGTCTTATAGAGGAAAGCGAAGACCTCAAGCGAACTCGTGAGCAAATTAGTGCATTGAGTGCTGAAACCAGAATACCTGGAGAAACCAAACCAGCGTCACCCTTTATCAATGACGGTATATCCGAATTTAAACTGGTAAGATCTAGATTTGTTAGTAAAACTTTGGCACCTGACTTTACAACTAGGTACCTACTCGTTGATTGGAAGCACGCGAGGAAGGCTCTTCCTCGCGAGCTCAAGTCCGCGACGTGGGTTAAAAATTATAATAGAGCTTAGATATATAAATTAGATATACAATCTTCTATATAAAACAGGGTAAATTGCATTTAGCCCAGTCATATTAGGTAAAAAAAGGGGTCAACCTCGGAATGAAAGATAATAAGCTGCAAATTGGTATGAACCTTTGTTTTGTCATTCTAAATGTTGTCTCAAAAGTCACAATCGTTATCGTGTCCGCGTCTCAAGATATTCAAGGTCAAAGGTCACAAAAATCGGTTTTTCGCGAATATCTGGCTTCCTATCGGTTAAATGAGATTTGCATTTATTATAAAAGTTGTAGGCTATAAAATTCCCTACAACTTTTGTTTAAACTTTTTTTTCATACGACCAACCGTTTTGAAGGTAGAGCGCGAAGTGCACATCGTACAGTCATATACGGCCTAATGCAAGGTCAAGCGTGAGTTATGGTTATCAGTACGTTATAAAGTCAATTATTTACTTGGAAATTATAATTATTAAACAATGCCTATTATTTATGTACTAACTATTAATTATTTATATTTAATTAAAGTAAGTAACTTGATTATTTATATATAATTATTCATATTTAACTATTTAAGTATAAAATATTATTAATTCTGGATTATATATTTTAGTTTTATTTTAAGTTAACACGACATTATATATCTTTTCTTTAAAACGCGTAAATTTCTCAATACTTATATACCTGGAAATACTTGTCCCTACCCTATGCCCTTTTCTATTCATTGCCGGGACAGATGTTCTATAGTATCCTAGTAAAAACCTTGTCTTCTAGTAAAAACAGAAAAATTAATTCAACGTGTCCAGAATGCTTGCGCAAGGTTCTGTTTTTATATTCCTGCACGCACACACATTACTCCCTACCTTAATAGCAAAAGTCTGTTAAAGATGAAAGCTCGTAGAAACCTTCACCTAGCGACCCTGCTTTTCGGTGTGGTGAATTACGAGAAGCCTTCTTATCTTTTTCATAAGTTGAAATGGGCGAAGGAGTATTCTCGCTTCGGGAAGAGAGAGTGTACTCATGTGTTTGTATCACCGAGACACAAGACTGCAGCGTTCCGTGGTTCTTTCAGGTTTGCGGCGTCTCGGTGTTGGAACGACTTGCCACCACCAATTCGTACTTTAAGAATAGTTGGCACTTTCAAACGCAAACTCAAGAAGCTACTATTGGCGTGCCAAATATCTACCTAACTTAGCTTACTTCTATAGGATCAGTGTGGACTGCACTGGTCCAACACGCCTACATGAATGTATTAAAGCCTGAAGCAGTCTTACCTTGTTCTTGCGTATTTTCTGCATACTTCTTGATCTTCCATTACTTGCTTGGCGCTTTTCCCCACGTTCTTCATTTTAGTAGGCATCCAACCATCCGTTTTTTATCTTCTCCACCTTCGTAGTAGTTTCACAGTCACGGTAAACAGGCTCCCACAGTTTGATTTGTAGTACATAGGTATCTGTTTCAATTAATCGCGCGTAACACCACCATAAACACAGTACAACCACACAGAAACACTTCCAGAGACGCGATGTGCACTTCGCGCTCTACCTTCGAAACGGTTGGTCGTATGAAAAAAAAGTTTAAACAAAAGTTGTAGGGAATTTTATAGCCTACAACTTTTATAATAAATGCAAATCTCATTTAACCGATAGGAAGCCAGATATTCGCGAAAAACCGATTTTTGTGACCTTTGACCTTGAATATCTTGAGACGCGGACACGATAACGATTGTGACTTTTGAGACAACATTTAGAATGACAAAATGAAGGTTCATACCAATTTGCAGCTTATTATCTTTCATTCCGAGGTGAAAGCCCTAATATGACTGGGCTAATTACAATATGTCAAACTAACAACACAATTGATCTTTCAGTTCAATGTCGCTGACGTCTTATCTAGTTATGATCTGCTAGAAACGGAAGGCACGCTTCACCGTCGTATTTTGGGTAAGTCAAATCCAAAATTTCAAAACTATACGTTACATTCGTGAGGTCATTCGTACGACAAGGTGAAATTACTTACTAAAAATAAATGTGTATAAGTATATAATAACTGTATGTCGTCAGTGAAGTTCTAACAGTGCGGAAGTCAGTTTTGGTCGGTTTTGACTATTGAATGCTATTTGACGGAGAATGACGGTGCGGCTCGTTTAAACCAATCTCCTGTAAAATGGACATTTTTGACTTACTTTTTTATACTACTACTTTCTATTTGTTAGAACTTCACTGACGATGTGTGTATGGTGTTATCCATTTGTAAATATTACATAGTAGAATGATTCTGAATCTCATATCTTCCAGAAAGCAAAAGCCCGAGACAGTCAACTCAGATCTACCGCAAAGACAAGAGAGTTCCTTCGTTCTCATCGTTGGAGTTGGACAACTGCGAGTGCCTATCGATATTGTTATCTGTGTATTGCCAGATCATAGACCATTGTCGAGGAGCTGGTAAACTTGAAACATATCTACCAAGTCATTCTGTTTGGTAGTCAGTTCTGGATTAAGCAAGCGCGGGGCCCGTAGCAAATTCACTCAAAGAGCCCTTGATATGGGTTCTTAAGTATAAAGTGGTAAAAATACATTTATAGGTTACCATTGTGGGTTTAAATATGCGGGGCCACCTTTCGCGCGGAGTCCGTAGCATTGGCTACTCTTGCTACGTGCGTGGTTAATCCGGCATTTGTAGAAGTTGTTTCAAGTGTTTTCAGTAACATGTCTAGACGACATACTAGGTGAATCGTAAGCAACTGAATGAAGGCCTGAATAGAGAGGCCTAAATATACAATATTTTTTTGGTAACCTTAACATTGAAAATGATGAGATCTTAGTGAAACTAGAGTACAAAAAGTTCACAATACAATCTGAACAACAACTTTAAAAGATATGAGTAAAATACTATTTGACATCAGACATATTGATTTGAATTACAGCGGAATACGAAAAGCTTTACGAAGCGTACATTGAATATGCAGATCTAAACATTATGAACCTCAACATCCCTCAAGCTGTTCGTCTGCTATTCGAAGTGGAAACGTTTGTTACGGTAAGAAACAAGAGTACTTATATCACATGCAAATGTTTTCAAAGTTTAGGAAACAAGAGGTTATGTCACGTGCGTGTATTTTAAAAGTAACGGTTTAAATACAATCGCCATTTTCTCCCAACAGACGCACAAGTTCTACACTCGAAATGTTTGCAAAGACTGGGTGATGGATTTCCAACTAGCTCGGATATACTCCCTGCGAGGGATTTGTATGCTTGAATCAGGGGACAACAGTGAGGCTAGGAAACAGCTATTTCTGGCTATGAAACTATACTGCGATCCCTTCCCGACTTCCAAGTAAGTTAGAATCGCTGAATGAAATGCGACTAGACGAAATACAAAGTCTAAAGTTGAGCTCACAAATTCGACTATTTCTTCAACTCACAATCAAATCTTGTGATGTGGTCAGATGGAAGTTAATGTAATGGCATCACACCTAGCTATTAGGCAATTAAAACTGATGCATATATGAACCTTTTGATTGAAGTAACGCATTCAAACCTTCAGCAGTTATTCAGGCCTGCTTAGGACCATTGACGCTTGGCCTACCTTGAAGATATTTACGGCCGGTTTAATGGAAACCCAAATCACGATTGATCCGAGTTTGACACATAGTAATTATTTGATTTTTATGTTGATCATCGTTCGAGAAACCGGCCGTTAATCTTAGAGACGACATAAGACATGGTGGAGGTATAAATTATTACGATTTTATTTTCAGGCATTTGGTCAAAATGTGTAACTTTCGAGAGTCCATTCGGCAGGCATTAATATTTATGGTGCCAAGTTCCTACCAACATACGGGAAGAGGAATGATTGGTCACTTCTATGACGATATTGCTACAACTTTATGTCGATTGTACAAATTATTTTCGGTAAAATTACATAACTTTTAATGTACCTATAGAAAAGAAATTAACCTAGGGACGTAAATTAGGGAGTCTAGATGAGATTTATTTGGTTTTTTTTTTGTAATAGTTTGATAATAAAGAATTTCAGTGTGGTAATTACCGCGGTAGAGCAAGTAACCGTGACTTCATTTTCATTTAACTCTTAAATCGGTGAGAAAATCCTTGAAATACTTAGTGTAAGTACGTACATCAGGTACAAGTTTATACCATTTTCATGATAAAGGAGAATACAGAAAGCGATAATGCAATGCTAGCAGCGAAATTAGCTTTGAACTATGCGACCAAAACCAGTGCCAATTTTCGCCTGCTTTGCATATCTTACGGAAATCTAATATCGGCGTATCGACAGAAGCAACAAGTAAGTTTCTTCAAAAACTTGAGATCTTCCCACAACTGTAGCTCTACCATGAGTTTTTACTATACCTACTAAATAAACTATACTCGCTAGCGTCTGTAGTTAAAAAAATGTATGAAGATTTGTACAGCGCCTCTAGCGGGTACTAAAATTCGGAATACTAATATTTACGTAACTACTGTAGTAAAGTCATGCGATTTTACTGTGACAACTCATGGTAGAGGTACTGTTATTTAAAAGTCAGGGGAGTGAGCATGAATAAATGTAACGCACATAACTATCGTAACGGTAGCATATTGAAGACACTGCGCGGTCACGCTGCAACGTTCCGCAGTCGAGCTGGCGTCAACGCGTAGTGTTACTCGAATATTCCACCGTTTCGGTACGTTTGCGGTGGTCACGATTATTCTTGCTCGAGCCTCAGCTCTAAGGGGCTCTCTTTACGACACGATTTCGATACTCACCATAATTAATATGATTCTAATACGTTATAAATGGGTGTTCGTGTTTTTTGTATTGCTCACACAACCTACTACGTTTTTGTAACATATTATTGACACTTTACCGGTCTCGATGTAGTTTAAACTCTAGACTTGTTTTTGACGTGACAACGTCTTATAATTCGATAGAGCCGGCTGCACGCACGAAAAACATGACTCATGCGGCGTTACCTCGCTCTGAGGCGTTCCATGTAAGGCTTGAAGTGCAAGCGAGAGCGCGGAACGAGCGACAAAGAAGCACAATCGGCCTTTGCGTTCGTTGTCACGTTCAACTATCGTCAGTAAACCGACTTTACAGACAACCATTTTTTTTTTTCTGGTTTTAGTTTTCAATGTGCATGCGATTTGAGAAGAGAGCGCTTGAGATATGTCATCGCAAACGAGGAAATCTAGATGTTACAGAAGTGCAAGCCGTTTGCTACCTTTATACCAATATTTTTCTATTTTAGTAAGGATTCTACATCTATTTCTCTTCTTGATGTAAAATTTTGACGACCGATGTGGCGCGGCGGGCGAAGGTCCGCCTGCGACGCGGAAGGTTGCGGGTTCGATTCCCGCCTTGGGATAAATGTTTGTATGATCTGCAAATATTTCTAGGTATTGTTCTGGGTATTGCGTATAATAAAAAATATACTTATATCTATATAATGTATTGTATTAAGTATGTCAGTCTTCTAGTACCCATAACACAAGCTCTGCTTAGCTTGGGGCTAGATCCATTTAACTATTGGTTAATACAGATCATTTGCATTTACCTACTTCAAAATTTTTTGAAAGATTTTGATCATAGCCAAACACAACAATTTTCAATTAAATAGTAATACATAGCTACTTAGTTTCTGATTGTTCATAACTTTTAGCGTGGAGCACGGCAAAAAGATGGAGAGCTTAGAATTTGGTTTGTCTGTAATGCATATGATGGCTAACTTAATAGATCTGAACACAAGACAGATGTTGATTCTCTGGATGCTGAAGCTACTGCTCTCCGATCTAAGGATTCACGACATGGTGTCGATAATGCGAGAATTCTTTTACATGACAGACTATTATGATCTGAGTTGTAAGTTACATATTTAAAGTATTTTAAAGCTTATCGGGCTATTCTATAAAAAGTTGGCGCATACTTGATTACTGTACGTAATGATGACATAAAGTCAACGCTAACTTTTTTTATGATAGATAGATAAAACATTTATTTGAATTTTGAATTAGGATAGGATACCTACAAGATTTACGTGAAAATAACTACAAACTACCTAATACAGTAGGTATTACGTAGTAACGGAAACATTAGCTACCTAGCTTAAAATATAAACGTGGAGATTTAAAAATGTTTTTTAAATATATATACATTTACATCTTTATTCTTATCAGGTTTGCACTTAAGTAAGACATTATTTTGTATTTTTCTGACACATTTAAATGCAATGAGTTTTAGATTACATTTTCTCGGTTACATCACAAATTTAGGTAAAGTAATTTTAGGATCGTCTAGGTCCAAGCCATCGCTATTCAATCTCCGTACAATAATTTCATGGTGCTCTTTATCGCTTGTGTCGTATATATAATTATTATATCTCATTGTATAGTATATGCGCAGATCTACAAATAGGTTTATCGCGTATTGCAGTGTTTCTATATCGGTAGAATTCAGGGGTGTATATTTATTCATTTCCTTGACCACTTCTTTATAAAAACTGCCGGTTGTCATTGCTCCTTTGCAGGAGTTCACGAATACTGCGTCCATGTCATATACACATTGTAGAAAAACGTTGTCTGGGATAATTAGTGAGCCAGTAAATTGCTCTTTCTTATTTTCATAGTATACGCTACTATTCATCACTTTAATTCTCGATGAGACAGAGTTTTTAAACTTCTCGTTCATTTTGTTAAGTAGATATGTGGCTACGTTAATTAACGATTCAGGATCACAATAATTCACTAAATGTACGTAATCTGTTTCGAGCTTTTCCACTTCTGTTGTCTCATCTTTTTTGTTTTGTTCCATGATTGTGATTACATTCTTTACAAAGTCGTCTGTTTTGCAGTTGTTTTTATCGCGTGCCAGAGTAACTGCGTTATTTTGCATAAGGTCGGTTTTGATGACTTCGAAGAACTCTTTCAAATCTGGGTTACAAAACCTAAATGTTTTTAAGTTGATGTCATGAATAAAGTTCATAAGAGGATCTTGGTTCAAATATTTAGTAGTAGCAGCAAAATCTCTGGAGTAGTTTTCTTCCTTCAGTAATAAGACAGTTTGCATGCTTGTACAGAAACATTTTACTAACAGTTCTTCATCTCCAGGTTCGCCTTGACATGTCTTAATGCTTTGAATAAATTGGATACTTTTTTGCCAAAACTCTTCAGTGAGCATGTGATTGTGTCCATGTCCATGAATTGCATCTGGATATAGCGCAGCGAAAATTTCGCTAATTCTAACTAGAAATTTTTGCGTGTTCATGGCTTGTTTGTATAAGAATTTCAAATCTATAAACATTGATATACCAGTAGCTGTATTCATACTGAGAATTTGAGCAGCAGCCTTTAATTTATTTCTTTGCAAATCATTGGGATCTATCGCACATGATCTGTTAGTAAGTCTGAAGGTTCTTGTACTATCAAGTTCGAAGAACTGTGATATGTAATTCCAACTAGCTGTTTTGATAGTAGTTCTAAACTGATATTTGGCAGTCTCAGTATAAAGAAGAGACTTATGTTTTAATGTGTTGTATAAAAGTAGCATTAAGTGAAGAGGGTCAAAGAGGTGGTATACTTTTTTTTTATTTGAAAAGAAGAATGGATTTGTTGTTGATACATCTCTAAGTTCAAAAGCATTTATAAAAAAATTGTCAGTGCTGGTCATCACAGCTTTTATGTAAATGCCGAGTATTGTTAAGTTTGATATGAGTTTATCAAGCCAGATATTAAATTCTGAGTAAATGTCGAGTGAGGCTAGTAGAGTTATTGAGGCGATACCATGCCAGTTAGATGTGATCCCTCGGATCATTGCTATCACAGCATACTGCACTGGACCTACTTTAAAACGTCCACAAACTCCATGTAAAGTGTCTGAACTAGAATTATAATCAATATGTGGTTTTATTCTGGTTAAACTCAAGCAGAGCATGGAGTATTTTTGTATAACTGATAAACAGTTGACTTTAGGTATGAGATTTGTTATGTAGATATCATTAACCCCAGCAGAAGTTGACGGTATGAAGCTCGGCAGGATGGAAATAGAGGGTAAGCCCAAGGCACTTTGAAGAACTTCATATGTCACAGCATTTTTGTAATAAAGTTTGAAAAGTTTCGCTTTTGTTTCATCGGAGTATTCTTCAGTACTTTTGTTAAGTTTTTTGTGTTTGAAGAGTTGAATCAATTCTTGTGTGAGTGAATTTTCATTTTCAATGTTTTCTTGATGGTTTGGTTCTTCAATAAATGCAATGTCTGTATGTTTTGATGTCATTTCAGATTTA
This sequence comes from Ecliptopera silaceata, assembly GCA_932527185.1. NCBI lineage: Eukaryota > Metazoa > Arthropoda > Insecta > Lepidoptera > Geometridae > Ecliptopera > Ecliptopera silaceata. The sequence goes on along the minus strand of OW052209.1, from coordinate 3,364,484 downwards.
TTTTCTTTTGTCCTTTTGTACACCCGTTTTGGTTTAACGGGTCTGAATACTTCCATCATTGTAGCAGGTAAGAACAGGGTCGGGATTGAATTAGGCTTTAGAGCTTTATGTTTCCTCTGGCGAAATTCAACAATATCTGTACATTTAAAATGTTTTTCACATACCACTAAACTGTCATAGGGCTGAAATTCTTTTTGCCCAATCAGAGATAGCCATGCTTGTCGTCTGAAAGATAAACACACCATTTATTGTACAACAAGTAGAAGTCAGCATCATTAGTAAATTATCATATGACAAGATTTCAAATTATTTATACTAAAAATGATATGAGAAAGTTGGTGTCTTGGAAGGTGCTATGTTGAGTAAAGTCTTGGTGCCAAGAACAGTTCACCACTGGTCATTGTTTTGCTGCTTGTTGTAAATGAGTATCTTTTGCAACAAGAAATGTGCTGAAAAGCTAAGCAGTACAAGGATTGTGTAGCAAACTTATGGAAATTTGTTTAGTAAAGTTGTTTGTACTTTTTCAGATGTGGTAATCTATTTGCTCTAGCCTAGCTGAATTCTAGGTTCAACTTGTCAGCTATGTAGGCTTGGAAAATGTATGTATACTATAGGTGGATTTTTCCTTGCACACATCTACCTTGCAGAATTATGATGGGCATGTAACTTTATCAGGCAACTGAGAATATAATATTAACAACTTTATACTTTACCTTTCACATTCGGTATTATGAAAAGGCAGTCTATAAAACCACATTTCTGGATCAGAATATGGGCCATTCGTGCAGTTTATCACACCACAATTCAATATTTTGAATTTTTTCCATAGTTTGCCCTGTCCACTTTTATGTCTACATTTTAACCCGCAGAATGATACTCGATCTTCTAAGTATTCGTTTTGTGGAGTATCACTATTCATTTTTGTTTTTGAGTCTCAATCTGTACTCAAATAAACAAAATAGTGCACCGTGGACCGTATGATAAATTCTCATCGCAAGCTAAATGTCTCCATTATTCATTATTCTAAGATAAATAATTTAATTTGAATAAAACCTCTAATTGTAATCATGTTTTATTTTTAATAATTACTTTTCATAACTTTTATTCTTCTTTTTCTTTTCTTAGTGGCTTTTCCAAGGAACATAGGGCTTTTCGCAGGCTAGGGTTGCCACGATTTTGCCAATAACTTCTATTTAAAGTTTCACTAAAGGCTCCAGTACACAGTGGCGTATGCTGGGCCACGCTTTGCAATGCACCACTGTAGGCCACGATCACTTGGTGTTCACACAATGGCGCATGTCTCATTCCTGCCTGGCAATCCACTTGCGATGGACGTAGAAGAAATGACTCTTTTTTTTAAATAGGTATTTTCAGGGAGTCTACTATACGATTAAATGCATCATTCATCTGAAAACATCGTACCTAAAATATTACAATTATCATAAATCAATAAACTTGAAAGTTGTAGGTGACAAACTAAACAATGGCCCATTGTGTGAACACCACAGGCCACGCTACGCCACGATTCCTTTGAAGTGTGCCCGAAAAACCGACAACTTTCCGATTGCGCGCCACGATCGGCAATTGTCCGCCATCATACGCCATTGCCCCGTGTACACAATGGCGATGGCCTGTCGTGGGCCAGCATACGCCATTGTGTACTGGGGACTTAATAAAGAGTCAAGGAGTTAAATGTTGCCACGTTCTGCATACAGGAATGTACTAAGTGTCAAAATCAATTAAGTTTAAAAATTTATATAAAATAAAATTGTCGTGTAAAAGTATTATTAACAGCTCAACTTATTTTTGTATTGGTATTTATTATATCTAGCTTATGTCATTCAATATTTTTTGATTCCGCACTGCGCAGCTGCGTAGGAAGGGATATTCATTTCATAACATTAACGCCCCGAGTCAATTTTATATTTGTGAATTTTTTTCCAGCGGAAACATGGTACTACTTTTATGCCATGGTTATACTACTAGACACGGGTTACTGCGTTGAAACATACGGCACATGTGAAAGATTTTACATCAAGAAGGGAGATGCTATTTTGAGGTCCAAAACACCTGAAGCAGCTTGGAACTTTTTTGTTTCAATGTGGTTGATGTATGAACTACCTAGTCGTTACCACATTAGTATATTTGAGTAAAATTAGTGTATGTATTTGATTAGTACTTACATACTGTTATTTCCCTTGTTTAGCGGTGCCCAAGAGTGCTGATGGTTTACTGGTAGCAATCCTCCCTTTCGATCCTAAAGTCATGGGTTCAAAATAGTTCGAATCTAGTTGTGGATTTTTCTATGTGCGCGAAATGAACTGGCATTGCGCACATAAAAAATGATAAAATGATAAAATCACCAATGCATATTATTATATTGACGTTTTATAATACGTTTGCGTCTTTACAACGACGTTCATCGAGGCATAGGTGCTTTAAAAAATCCACGTTTTAGGACGATACGTATTGGAGCTTGGGAAAAATCTATCCTTTGGGAGGATAAAATAAAACAAATCATGGAGTTGAATGTAGAAAAACACAAATTCAATATCATGATTTTGGTGAGACTCGTCGAAGGATTACTGATCACGCTGGTGAAAGAGGTAAAACAAAACTGCACTTTTAAATTGTATCACCAAATTCTTTTTCGATATCTCAATTCTCCACTCTTAATGTTGTGTTGAACAGTTGAGCTACGCTAACTATCTTTATTGGTTATCCTTTCAGATGGATAATAGAAATATAAAGAAAATCATAATATTGGAAAAATCCATAAATGAAATGTTTAATGATATGAGCAACGCAAGCAGACATGCTCCAATGTATCGTCCAAGGTAAAGTATCGTTCGAAGTATTTCTTCATATCTAAGGAAACATTCATTTAGACGAAGCCTTTCCAACGGTTCTTGTTTCTCTAATCTCGCCACTGAGCCCGGTCTTGTTATCCAGTTTTTTTTCAAAATACTCTATTTATATTTATTTTATTAACGATATTTCAGGTACTATTTATTACTGGCATATTACTATTATATTAGAGGGAAAAAACACCGTGCGCATAGCCACCTGAATAAAGCAAGAGAACACTCAAAGACGTACGCTCATGGGCCCATGATTATTTGGACTGAGCACACCAAAAATGTACGTTCCTTTTCACTTATCAATTTATAATGTTATTATACGTACCTACGAGTACAATAATACAATGGTGGTTTGCTAATGTAATGTGTTTTCAGCATTGGAACGGAACAATAAGTCCGAAGTTTGTGGAATATTGGTCTCAGCACGTGGTTTCGGACAATTTACTAGATTACGGTGACTTCGATCCAGAAAAGGGGAAGATTATACCTTACACTCTGCCCTTGCCAATAGACCTGGAGCGCTAACACTAAAACCGTAAAAACAAACTTCCGTTACGAGTATGTGTTCGATCCGAATGAGAGTAGTGTACAATCGATCGCTTGTAAACTACCCTCTTAAGTTATATTTTTTGTTTACATAGTACAATTGTAATTAATATTACGTGGTATGATAATATGTAGGTTAATACCCTAATTAAATTATGCAAAATGTAGTATGTTGTTATCCTAATTAACATAATAATAAAGAAGTAAGATGTTGGTATCGTTTGAATTATAACCAATTTAATAAATAGTGTAACGCTTCATTTTGGGACCTGCCTAGACCAGCCAGCCATGCCATAGTCAAGCAGCCTGTACGGTCATCATACCGTGCCTTAGCCAAGCCAGACCAGTCAGCCTCTACGGTCGCCATGCCATGCCAAAGCCAAAGCCAAAGCCAGCCTAACCAGCCAGTATCACAGTTATTAATTATCTGTGGCCTTGTCTACCATGTGTCAGTGTGGTCTTGTCAACGAGTTCAGCCTGACAAGCCTAGCCGATTTTACGCGGCAATTGAAAAACTGGAATTATGCTGAAATATTCTTGTACAAGATAGAGTGAAACTGAGCCTGAATAAACGAATGTTATGAACTAATTACTCGTCGTTTCACTCAGAAGTGGGATTAACAGAAATCATCCCGATATTTTTTTGCCGAAGTATCCATGATGAAAAGAAAGAAGATGTGATCAGATGGAGTATTCCGTATTCGTATCAAATAGAACAGCAAAGCCACAACGATAACAATGAAGATCCTCTAAACAGAAAATATTCAAATCCCTGCTATGATTTGAACCTCAACAGAGCGATTCGCCATTTCGAAGTAAGTCACATCGTTAGACCTTGTCCAGATTGTTGCGCTGCGTCACTTGTCCCATAGTTTCAAGCAAAAAGAAGAAGATTGCACGATTTCAACATGATTGCCGAAATATTATCAAAGTATGATCCCCGTATGTTTTCGTTGCATTTTAAGTGACAGCTCCAGGCGTTTCTTGCATTATTTGAAGCTTACCTCAGAGTATCCAGAGAGAGCATTTGACGCAGTTCGTAAGAAGCAATGTTAGCGATAAATATAAGCGACCAGGTGATTGTATAAAGCTTTCTTATGTGATCTCGATGTCTTCTGAGGGTCAGCGCCAGAAGTTTGTAGAGCTTTCAAGAAGAGAAAACAGGGCACACGCTACCTATTTAGGACGCGCGCACACTGATTACAAGACTGCAGTGTTTCAAATGTGGCGCACAAAGATACATTGCCCAAGTACCATCATCATCATCATCAACCTATATTAGTCCACTGCTGGACGTAGGTCTCTTTCAAGACGCGCCACTGAGCCCGGTCTTTGGCCCTTCTCATTCAGTGTTTGCCAGCTACCCAAGTACCAGCATACATTTAAATGTTTCTGCCAATGATTTTTGGTTCCTGCCTCTTTTGTTGTGAAAAGCAATATCAAAGATATCACGATGATTCAGAACTATTATTCAAGAAAGGTGCTACAGAAATATTTTATTGCATAACTGTTGGACATAAAAGAAAAGATCAACGGTGTATTTGATAACGCCTGTATTGGTACCTATGACAAGTCAATGACAAAAGCAATGTCAGAATTACAGTTATAGAAATATTTATTGAAGCCTACCTACATCGGTACAGGAAGCCAAATCAATGTCTTGAACATACAAAGGAGAATGGACAATTTTCAATGAAGTGTGAGTCACGACTAAAAATATTCTCTAAGGGTTGCCACATAAGATTGATCAGCCAGATAAATGACGAAAATATAATGTTATGAGAGCAACGGCTAAGCTACGCTACACCGGAATTTAAATCTTATGACAGAAAATGATGCAGAGGATTTAGGTGAACACGTCAAACGAAGAATCCTTGCTTCCACGCGTAGCCATAATCAAAGTGCAAGTTCTGAGAAACAGAACAGACAATTACGTCTGCGTTACGGCGTACCACGTCAAAGCCAATAACACCTGCGACCAGAGCGTCATGTAGAGAGCGTCATGAGAGATTTTCTCATGAGTTGAGAAGAGTTAGCCAAAGCCAGGTTAGTTATCAGACATGCCATATAGCCAATTGCCTTCTTTGAACGTTGACCTTAAAGCCGTTAGTTTTGCTATTTGCCTGCCATCTTATTCTTGTGCCAAACTTAAAATCTTAGCATGGGGCTTTGCTAGTCGATACTGCAATAAGTTAGCAGCGTTTGATGTCTAAGCCAAAACGTGTTGTAAAATCCTGTATTTAATAAACGCTGGTTCCATTCTGCACCAAGCTGGTATTTACCAGTTCGTCTGTCGCATTTGTCTTTTGGTGATTTGCACTCACTCGTCGTATTCCCGCCGTAAACGTACACATGACATTGACAGATCAAAAGCCAAACGGTGACAGTTTCGTTACCGCGACTTGTGCAGTTATGACAGTAAAAGCGTCTAGTTCAAACAAGAATACTCTCCGTCTTCACCTTTGTTTGTTTGATCATCAACATCATCCGCAGACAGATTTCACCCACTGCTAGGCATAGGCCTCCCATTTCTTGTGCCACTCTCCACGTTCCTGTGCTAGTCTCATCCATGTGCTACCCACCACGTTAGCTATATTGTCAGCTCATCTCGCTGCTGGACGGCTAACACTCTTCTTTCCTGTTCTTGGTCTCCATGCCGCAACACCTCTTATACTATACTTGTTAGTTTACATTGTGTTTGTTAGAGCCTATTTGTGAGGTTATAAGGGGTCTTCTTTAATAAATGGGTTTATTTGAAGATGACAAAATGATATAATTACAATAATTTTAAATGAGCGCAATATTTCTACAAGATGATGTGCGATGATGAACGAGATGTATGTGTGAGTGCGTCTGTGAGATCTCTTCTTCCTCTTCTATTTTTCTTGCTTGACGTTTGGCTGACGCCTGACAGCTGACTTGACGTTGACATATTGAACAGTGTTATTGAGTCAGTTCAGATAATTGATACTCTTTGCGTTTTTGTTGTAAATAAAGTGATTTTTGTGAGATTTTGAGTTAAAACTGAGTACAGAATCAGAATCATTTATTCGCATAAATATGTCTTGTAATTTACATAGATCGTCGTTGATAACGAATTTGTATCAGTACATTATACCAGCTAAATCTAGTGAGCGTATATTTATTTGTCTATTATTGACTAATTTATTAGTTTATCCTAATTTTTATTTATCAATTTCAACTCAAGAAAATCCCTAACTGTATAAAACCCATGGTCTAGCAACCGGGCACGTAAAACACTTTTGATCTCCTGAGGGGCTGTACTTTAATAATAAGAGGTAATTGGTTGAAAATGTTTATGCTCATGTGATAGCAGCTTTTCTGATATAGGCAAAGAAGTTCTCGCTTTCAAAACTTTTACTTTTACTCTCCATTCCCTGTACCTATTACGCGAGTAAACATCAGTAGCCGTCTCGTACAAATAAATATGCTGCTAACAAAACATGTAGTTTTATAAATGTAGAGACATGCAGATACAGATTCTATTGTTTCTTGTAATGATCTTGGATGTGAATGTTTTAATAGGTGAGGAAGGTGATATTTATTATTTCACAGAGAATTAGAATGTTTAGCAAAATCTACAACGGATTTGTGTATTTCGCGAACAAGATAATAAATCAGTGTACCTACTAATTGACTGGGATGAATTGGTGACTGCACTGTCTAACAATAAAATTTTAATAATTGTCGGTCTAGTAAAAGTCAGTATCAACATGCCTTCAGTGCCTCCGTTAAAGCTGGCCGGTTATTACTGAAGAGTTGCAGGACTTCAAGGGATTTAACAATGTCAGATCTAATCATAAACACAATATGTATGTCGGGCTTGCCCTGTTCTCTAGCATTAGGTACGCGCACGCCACTGTTCGTGGGGATATAAATAAGGGTTTCAGCAGATTCCTTGCGGCCATACTAAAGCATCACTCGTGTTACTGACAGTGCCAGCGGTTCTGATGGGCAGTTAGAGACTAATGATCTTATAGACCTTCCAGATAGTAATTCCTTCTTTGCTGTTCCCATTGCGGGAGCAATTTGTTGCAGAATGGCCGATTGTAACGCTTCATTTTGGGACCTGCCTAGACCAGCCAGCCATGCCATAGTCAAGCAGCCTGTACGGTCATCATACCGTGCCTTAGCCAAGCCAGACCAGTCAGCCTCTACGGTCGCCATGCCATGCCAAAGCCAAAGCCAAAGCCAGCCTAACCAGCCAGTATCACAGTTATTAATTATCTGTGGCCTTGTCTACCATGTGTCAGTGTGGTCTTGTCAACGAGTTCAGCCTGACAAGCCTAGCCGATTTTACGCGGCAATTGAAAAACTGGAATTATGCTGAAATATTCTTGTACAAGATAGAGTGAAACTGAGCCTGAATAAACGAATGTTATGAACTAATTACTCGTCGTTTCAATAGGCAAAATATTTTATTAGGTTTATTAAATATTTTTCTACCAGCTCCTCAATTTTTACAGCGATATCATAATAACTTATTTAGGACAAAATATTGAATGCAGTAAGTATACAGTATTATTAAGTATGTATAAAACAAATGTTTATTGATAACGCGTTTGTCAATGAAATTAATAACTTTCAAATACAGCATGAAACATAATAATAACCCTCCCATAGAGGCCTAAATAAAAACATGGTCTAATCCAAAACGGATTTATTCATGACACCACCGGACGCAATTGTCTTGTGCAAAAATTCAATAATAAGCTTACATATTTTTACTAGTGCCATTCAACAATTCCGGTAGGTAGATCAAAATATGTAATATACTCAGATTAGGAGTAAATAATATAACTTTATGTAAATTATAGGATGCAGATTACACATTGATTAAACATAAAATGGAATGAATTCAAATAACACAAATAAAAATCATTCGTTTTTAAATAACAATTACTAAAAGAATGCACAAGATATGTTAACTTCAAATAAAATTAGCTAAAGTAGCACTATGTTTATGAATCTGTAATTAAAACTAACAGTGATAATAAAAAGTGAATAAAAGTAGGTTTTCCATAACAAATTTATATCTAAAATCCAAGCAAAAATAGTAACAGTCACGATCTTCAAGGCGTTTTACTAAAATATTATAAATACGACCTTATAAGCGCACAATTAAATAAAACAGAACTACTAAAATTACCTATATTTTTTTACATAGACTTATAAAAATCATGACTTTAAAAGAAAACTGACTTTAAATTTGTCTGCATTAGGTAAGTAGTAAGGAAAGTTGAGTATTTTCAAATATATGGTAATTACCTTAGGTAATTATAGCTGCCTGCCTGCCTATACAAGTCGGTCTGTGAGCCTGCATTTATCTATTGCATGAAATGCCATATAGTGAAAAATTGGCATAAGGGGGCTATGGGGGGGGGGGGGGGACGAACAGGGGAGCCAAGACCCTAAGCCAAATAATTTCGTGTCTTAAACCTAATACGTGTGTGACGCTTTATTTAAAATAACGTTTTAAGCGGAAACAATCAAAACACAGATTGCCTTGATATTGACCATGGAGTTAACAGACTGGCTAAAATTTGAATATGGCTGTTTTTATAATTAAAAAAAGAAGGTTGGTGTTTTATAAACGGTTTCAGACTTTCGCAAAACTGGGACAAATCCGGGGAAAGCAGGATGGATGGCAGCCCTACCTTTTTGCGCAACAGTATTGCCATGTCGCTTTGAATCCGAATTGCTTTGAATGCGAACGTGTTAATCGAACTTCAAATCAATTGACACACGAAGTATGATACAAAATTCGAATTACGCCGCTAAAATATACTTGTAAACCTATCAAGAGGTTACGAGTAGGTATATTTTATCGCTATTACTTGTCTTGTGCTAGTTGGTTAGATAGTAACCATCATTACTTACCAACTATATTTTAAAAAGAATAAAATTATTATAATTTTATTTAAATTCATTATTTATAAAGTATTTAATTGGTTTACATACCTGCTCATTGTCCGGTTTTGTATGATATACAAACTTTTTTGTACCTAAACATGGACTGCCACCTAACCACACACAATTGAATAAAAAATAATAAAAAAGATCAGCAAAATAAATTAAATTGCTTGCTCAAGTGCCAGCATCATTGCAACAAGTTATATGGTAAAAATTATAGGAAGAAAACTTCCTCAAGACAAACAATTTTCTAGCTATCACACAGAAAAAGTGTCTCCAATTAAACAGAAAAGCCGTTAACATTATTTTACTACAACCCATTCTTCCATTTTCTTAGAGTTGCTCATGTATACTATGTTGGTTTAACAAAACTCTTTGTTGTTGGTTTAGCATGTTCTATGCAAGAAGGAATTCTTGTAATGTCCTTGGCAGTGGTAGGGAGTACACAGATCTATTGTCTAAGTATAACAGGATAGCATCTCGGCACACCAATTGCAGAGATTTCACTAAAACAAATAATATTCTATTAACAGTGAACAGTTGAAGAGTAATAGGTTAGCGTGGTATGGGCGGGCATGTCATGCAGAGGGAAGAAAGCCATACAACAAGAAGAGTGTTACATATGAATGTGGGTGGATGTAGAAGTAGAGTGAGGCCAAAGAAAAGATGGATGGACTGTGTGAATGATGACATGTGTAAGAAAGGTGTGAGCATTAAGATGTTGTCTGATAGAGGAGAGTGGAAGAAGAAGATGTGATGTACCGACCCCACATAATGTGGAACAAGGGTAAGAAGATGATGATAACAGTGGCGTTAAACATAGTTAAAACGTTATTTGCAAAATAATTCTAATTTTATACATAATTTTAAATTAATCAAGGTATGCGTAAACAGGAAACTTACCACCATAAAGTTGTACAATTTTGACTTGTTTTGTTGTACCGTAAACATCAACAACAGCATGTAAAAGACCTGTTTTGTATGGTATTGCTTTTGTACAAGGTCCTTGGTCCTCTCCATTAATGATAAAATGCATCTCAGCCATCTCTTGGTCATCATTAGCTACTTTTTTACATGGTACAAACATAACTCCGATCCGACTACCAACATCCATAGGTAATGGCATTGCTCCATGGGGCATGTTAATATTTGACTCCTCAACATGCGGTTTTAGAATATTCCTCGAGAAGTTGCCGCGCGGTGTCGTTATAATCATCCCAGTGCCAAGAACGGAAGCGCGAGGCTCGCACTCTCTACGCCCGTGAGTCACTTCATTCACTAGTTCAACGAGAACATTGTTCTGGGACTTTGAAATGGGAAATATCCAAGAAGTGCCTGCGTTTGCGAGGTCCGGCAGAGCATACTGGGGAAGTCCTTTTTCTCCCTGAGAAGCAGTCTGAGGATTAAGCAAGGTCAGCCCTAGTCGCATGTGACCGCTCCATCCTCGTTCCGTCTTCTCAATCTCAACTAAAAATAATTCGCCCGGCAGTAAGGGCTTTTCGCTAAAAGTGAGTCCATGGGCAAAACTTGCTTTTCTAAAAGCTGTAGTGTTATCTTCCAACATAACAATATTTGATCCACGATAGTGATGGAATCTGGTAATCATGTTTGTAAATGCATTCGACACTAGATTATAACGGAGATATAACTATCTTTACTAATTTATTTGTTTATGTTAGTACTTATGTCAATAAAAATCTACGATACGGCAGCAGGTCAATGATCACACACCACTCACACACCCGACTCGACTCGACTGATGATGATTGATAAATATACACAAACATAATTACAATAAATCACATCATGATCACTAAACACCGTTTACATGTCTGACAAGTGCGGGTAAGAACCGTGCGTTGTTTTTCTTTATTTAACTGCCACATTTTATCATATCTATATTTCTTTTATCCTAAAACACCGTCCTATATTGGTATGGCTTAGCTTGGCACATGACGACTTCTAATTGGGTTATATTTCCGTTTTTATAATTCACTCACTTAAAAATAACAACAATACAAACACAAAAATTGTGTCAAGCTCAAGAAATTGTTTAATGTCATGTCAACTGATCTATCATCTACAAGAGTCAAATCAAATCAAAGTCAAAATGACTCTATGGGGCAAAGTGGTCACGCGGGTATTTCGGATTACGCTGCAGAATTCCTTTATTCGTATTAATCGGCGAAGTTCCTCTTATTTACTGTCCACTAATCATACCGTATTCAGTAACAGCAATCATCGTGCATTCCACTGCGGAGTTTTAAACAAAAAAGAGGGTTTCCTAGTAAGGTTAGTTTGTTTGGTTGATTGTATTTTGATAGGCTAGACAAGGGTGTTATGTGTCTTGAGTTTAAAGTTGCTTCTTTGAAGCTAATGCACCCAAAAAATGTAGTCAATGTAAATGCTATGGGATTTTTTTTTTTGTCATTAATAACAGTTATGAAGTAAGCTTCTTGAGGTCATTGACATCTAAAATGTTCTCTTGACCCTGCGATAGAAAAAGATTCATTGTTTGTTGTCGACCGGCAGCTGCGAGACACTACCAGTAATCACATAATTAAAGTATGTAGTAAAGTAATACCCTTTAATTTTGCCCTTAATTATGGTAAACTTGTATCTGAGTAGTGTATTTATCTAAATAATGTAGGTATGTAGCTATTTATAAATATTAAAGTGTACCATCACCTCTGTACTATTGACTAATTGGATTTTGACAGAGTTTGTCATAAAGCACTTAGTACTAACATAGTTAAAAAAATAGTTATCCAACAAAACAAGCTTTAGGATGATCAGAATAATGTTACTTCTTGGTGGGGACCAAAACCCAGAATTATACAAAAAAATTATAAAGCTAAATTCTAAAAAATTCTAAACAATTGAGTGTTATAATTTGTATAGTTCAAGGGCATGATTTCCTATACTTAATCAGAACATGTTCTTCTTCTTCTTCATTTATCTGTGGCTTTTCAGACTATGGTTCTGACTAGGGTTTGACTAGGGTTGCCATGAATTTGCCAACGTCAGTGTTTATTGGAAATTCAGTTTTACTTATCTTTTAAAAAGGCAAAGACCTGAGTAATCAGAGCATATTCATAATACTAACTATGTTTAGGGAATATTAATACAAAGTTATTTTGGAGTCATTTATTTTAAGAAACACTAGATGACCATTGAGTTAATGTAATCATTCTAAATATTTCAAAAAATACATCTAAATATTATGTTTACTCACATCTGGCTGATACCAACTTATATAACAATAATAATAACATCATCATCATTCCCCTGCCCTTATCCCACGTTAAGTGGGGTCGGCACAACATGTCTTTTTCTTCCACTCACTCCTATCATTCGTCAAATCAGAGTCCACTCCTTTCACATTCATATCCTCTTTCACACAATCCAACCACTTTTTTTTCGGCCTTCCTCTATTCGCATACCCAGCCACGCTCACATTCATAACTTTCTTCGTAATATGATTTTCATCCCTCCTCATAACATGTCCATACCACGCTAATCTTGCACTCCTCACTTTTTCAATAACAGGCGCCACTTTCAAACTTCCTCTGATATACTCGTTTCTTATCCTATCTAGCTTCGTCACTCCACACATCCATCTTAACATTCGCATCTCCGTCGCATGCACTCTTCTTTCATCCGTCTTCTTTGTTGCCCAACATTCTGATCCATACATGGTGACAGGTCTGATGACCGTCTTGTAAATTTTCCCCTTGAGCTTAAGGGGCATTCGCGGGTCGCATATTGTCCCCGAGACCTGTCGCCACTTCATCCATCCCGCATTCATTCTATTACTTACATCTCGGTCAATATTGCCGTCATTTTGGAGGAGCGAGCCAAGGTACTTAAAGTCGGAGCAGACTGGTAGGGTTACACCGTCTAAGGCAATTGGAAAGAAATTGGAGGAGCCACTAAAATCGCAAAACAGATGTTCGGTTTTCGTGCGGCTGATCTTGAGGCCTACTCTCTCCAATTTCTCTTGCCATTTTCCCAGCCTGCTTTGTACCTCGGCGGCTTCCTCTCCGACAAGAACTATGTCGTCGGCGAACAGCATGCACCAGGGTGTCTCCTCCTGTATGTCCGATGTCAAAGCATCCATTACCAGGAGGAACAAATAGGGGCTTAAAGCCGATCCCTGGTGCAGACCTACAGCCACATTGAACTCGTCGGTGATTCCGGCTTCGGACCTGACGTTTGTTCGTGCTCCTGCATACATCGCATTCACAAGCCTTACATACTTCCCTGGCACTCCTTTTTCTTTCAAAGCCCACCATAGGACTTTCCGGGGGACACGATCGTACGCTTTTTCTAGGTCAATGAAGACCAGGTGCAGGTTCTTATGCGCACGTCGGTATTTTTCGCACAGCTGGCGTAGTGCAAATATTGCGTCCAAGTATACCCAAGGAGGGTTGACGTCAGGCAGGCGGCCGGTCATAAAACTTTTAGCCAAAACCTCTACAGCATGAATTTGAACAGATATGGAATGCAATAAAAAATAACAATAATAATAACATCCACTCAAATTTTATCTCCTCAGATAACTATACATATTGCAAAATGCCTTTCAAATATTAGTTACATAAGGTTATCTGGGCACAGAACTCGATCATTGAGTCATTATCCATTCTAGTAACTGATCTCGCACCGAGCTGTATTATGAGAGTGTTGTATTTCCTTTGTATTGTTGCATGGTGCAGGCAAGTCCGAGCAATGGGTAGTTTAAGTCCATTAGACCCATCATCCTTCACAAGGCCTGGTATGTAACCTTTTTTTATAAATAACTTTTTGATTTGCCATTTTTTGTTCTATAACTGATTTATCTCTTGTGTGTGCTTCCAAATCTAATCTACCTAATAATTATAGTAAGTAAGTACTTAATTAATTTTGTAAAATTTTGAAATAAATAAATAATAAATAAAAAAAAATGGTATTGATTTGACTTTTGAGTTATCAATAGATTGTTTGCCATGGTCTACAGATATATCAATGGTTTCATTCGTATTTTGTTATATTTTATTTACTTTGTGTAAAAATATTTATGTAACAGAATATTAATGATGGCTTTTTGACTACCTATGAGGTTGTATTTTGAAATGATTATGTAAATATAAAATGTCTGATACCTATACTAGGTACAATCAGCAGTAAAAGTTATAGCTAATCAAAATTATTTATGTTTTAATTTTAATTGAAAAATTGAATGATAAGTTGTTTGTTTTCGGGTTCGTTTCATAATCCCCATTGAACAATCCCCATCGTGGGGATTATGGTATTTTGAGTCTCATAATCCCCATGATTTATAAAATATTTTTTGTCACCAACTTTCTCTCATTATTATATTATTTTACGTTATTGAAAGTGGTTTTTGTTTTTTTTTCAGAGTTATCAATTGTCAAGCATATATCGCTATCCCTTAATGTGGACTTTGAAAATAAGATTTTGAATGGACTTGCTACATTAAGCATTGATGTTTTGCAAGAAATCAATGAAGTGGTAAGTATCAAGAATAACTAATAAATCGAAACTGTCTATAATACTGATTAGAATATTTTCTTTTCTATGCTCGTTTGATAAAATTCAAAATGTAGATACTGTGTTCTTTACATAAAAGATAAAACTAGAACTTATATGAAATGCAAGCTTAAATATGAAATTGTAAAAAATAAGTAGATTTTTTTTTATTTTCTTTTTATTTATTTTTTTTATGTTTTGTTCGAAATACCTAAATTTAAAGGGCACTTTTATGAACTGCACTCAGTAAAATTCGCAACATCTGACGCTAATTATCGATCGATAAATAGCGATCCTCGATAAATCTAAGCTTTTCTCGAAAAATTTCTTCACAATGTTACGCATTACAAGAGCAATATTCATCGTTCTAAACTAAACTAACATTTTAAAGAAGTAAGATCACCATTAAGTACAAACCTACATTTTTACCTACAAACACAGGCCATATTGTATACATTAAAATATTAAAAATCAATTATCTACTACGCGAAGTCTACCGTGCCGAAATTTGTAATGGTTTAGGTCGCGTGTAACAGCTAGGATTTTATAATTTCAGATATTAGATGCAAGTAGTCTGAATATAGAATCCATAGAGGCTGACGATGGCACGCCCTTGAAATACACTCTCGGAGAAGACATTCCTACTTTTGGCTCAAAGTTGACCATAAACCTGCCTAAAGCAGCTGGGATTGGTGAAAAGTAAGTTTACCTACTCTACTATCTACTATTATTAATAATTATGCGAAAATAAAATAAATAAAGTACAGGTGGAACTTAGCCAAAGACCGGAGTTCATTTTTATGATAAATAAATTATATAATACAGTCGGTATTAGTAATTTATTATTAGTTTTGAAATTAAAATTAAATATTATGTGAACTCAAATAATAAATAAATAAAGTACAGGTGGAATGTAGCCAAAGAGGAGTTCTTTTGTATGATATGTTAATTATGTAATACAGCCGATATCATTAGTAAATTACTATTAGTATGATATTATCATGAGACAAATTTAAAGTAATTTCAAATGGTAAAAATGTAAGATAGCAAAAGTGATGTTATTCTGACGCTGATTATACAGTTTATACGAGTTAGAGCGAGATAGCACGATATTTTACACAGAGACACTAAATATAGCTATAACTACGTTTTCTGCAGAAGTTCACCAGAAATCTCTAGATCTGACGAAAAAGCTCGTGAACTATCTAAAAAGTTTAACAGCTGTGCAAATTCTATGACATTGACATACACCGGATTTATGTATGAAGCGCAGAATAAAACACAATGTGATTGTTGTGTGTGTGAGAGAAATAAGGAGAATATAACTCGTGGGAGCTTATCAAAGTAATTTGGCCTTTATGCTAGTAGATATAGAACTCGTTTTGTCGTACGCAAACTATTGTTAATTAACGTAGTGCGTTTTTTATTGTGGTATAGTGGAGTGACTTAGATTCAAAATTCAAGTTTATTACGGTTTTATGACACTTTAAATTAGCATATTTAATAGCAGAATGCATCATAAAAAGATAAAGATTAAAAGGAGAATGGGCAACTCTCTATGGAGCGTGGGCCATAACTATAAAACTCTATTCAGGGTTAGACATAAAGGGTTGCCACTTAATACGTTTGAAAAGGCTGGTCGTGGTCCAAATTGCCCCTCCTTTGATGTATTTTTTAGACAATTGCCATAATACTTCCTGATAATTTTTTAACGTGAAGAGTCTTCCAAAACATATTTCCACCACTCTCATGAAACACAGGAACGGCCGGTTTCTCGAACGATGATCAACGAAAAAATCAAATAATTACTATGTGTCTAACTCGGATCGATCGTGATTTGGGTTTCCAGAAACCGGCCGTTAATTGTAATAATGATTTATTTACAGAATAAAGCTAAAAATTAAGTACAGCACAGCTCCTAACGCGTCTGCATTGCAATGGCTGGAGCCCTCGCAGACGTCGGGCAAGACTCACCCTTATCTTTTCAGTCAGTGCCAGGTTTGTACAACCTTATTATTGTAGAATCTAAAATCAATTCGAAATGCGTCCGGGGACAACCTGACAACTTTGGAGTCAGTAGTAAACAAAGTATACAGATTGTAAGCAAAATGTAAGCATTACCTTAATTTAGTTTAGGCAAGCGTAGTGTAGGAGGACCTCCGGCGAGATGGAGCTACGATCTGCGGAGTGTAGCTGGCAAACACAACATGAGAAGAGCCGAAGACCGGGCTCAGTGGGATAGACCTACGTCCAGCAGTGGACTAATACAGGTCGATGATGATGATGATGACTTTAATTTATACATTAATTGCGCTTCTTTAGGGATAGTGCGAATTGTCTTTTTATTTATAATTATTTTTATTATATTTTCAGCCAATCCACGCCCGTTCGATCTTGCCATGTCAAGACACCCCTTACGTGAAGTTCACGTACGAGGCCGAAGTGACCGCGCCGCCTGAGTTCACAGTGTTGATGAGCGCGTTGCGAGGCGAAGTGAAGGGAAACGTGACCAGCTTCAACCAGCCCATGTCGCTACCGTCTTACCTAGTGGCTATTGCTGTGGGATCCCTGGTATCTAGGCCGTTGGGACCTAGGTGATTATAGTTTTTTTTAACAGTTTAGGCATCACAGCTCAGTTGGCAGCAGCTTTGAGTTGTGTGTTTGCCAAATAACATTTTCATCTATCTATCTAGTAGCCCTGCTTTCCATGCTGTGTGTCGTGGTTTCAATTCCACCCAGAGCAAATGTTGCGTGATGAACATTAATATTTTTCTGTGGCTGGGTGTATTCTATGTATTCTATGTATTCTATGTAAGTATGTATTTACAACAAAACTATGTATAAAAGTATTCTATCAGCAATCAAGTTCCTATAGCACAAGCTTTGCTTAGTTTGGTATGTGTGAATTGTTTGTAATTTTTTTTTTAAATTATAATTTGCCGGTCAAAACTCATACTGCAGAGGGGATCTGTATAAGATTAGATAGCATTGTAGGTAATTTGTATTTAAGTATTTTTATCTGGGTTGGTTAAGTACTCCAACTATAAATAAAGAGTGTGATGTGTGTAATATCCATCCATATTAATACATTTCAGATCAAAAGTGTGGTCAGAGAAGGAGGAAGTGGATCGCAGTGCGTGGGAGTTCGCGGAGACCGAGCGGTACTTGCAGGCTGCGGAGCGGCTGTGCGGCGCGTACGTGTGGGAGCAGTACGACCTGCTGGTGCTGCCTCCCTCCTTCCCGTACGGCGGCATGGAGAACCCTTGTCTCACCTTCGTCACGCCCACTTTACTGGTAACTATATTTTTACGAAGAACGGACAACCGTTGGAGTAAACGGATACTGGAGTGGAGACCGCGTTTAGGAAAGCGTAGTGTAGGACGCCCTCCGACGAGATGGAGCGACGATCTACGGAGTGTAGCTGGCAAACACTGGATGAGAGGAGCCGAAGACCGGGCTCAGTGGCGCGTCTTGGGAGAGACCTACGTCCAGCAGTGGACTGATATAGGTCAATGATGATGATATTTATCTTATAAATAGTTAGCGTTGACTTTATGTCATCATTACGTATGGTACATCCAGTCTGCGCTGACTTTTTATAAGATAAACCGTTACTCTTTTAAATTAGCTCGTTTAGTCTTGCTTTTTTTAATAAATCTTATAATTATCTTTTTTATATAAATTTAATTGTAAGTATATAAATTAAGCCATGAATGGAATACTCTCTTAAATTTGATATTGGGCGCGCAAAGTAAATTCATAAAAAGTACAGTAAAGTACATTCATACAAAGCAGGGAAATTCGGAGTCTAAGTTTATAACAAATTAAACAAATATATGTTAAATTTGGCACCATGGAGGTAGAAGTAAATAGGTTTAATGGTGTTTTGAATTTTCAAAATTTACTTTACTTTCTTGAGGTTTAAAACGACTTTTGCGCTCAGATATCGCAGAGCAAAAATACTCATTCTGAGATGGAGGGATGAAAAATAAGTTTTGGTAATAAATAACTTGCAGGCCGGAGACAGAAGTCAAGCTGACGTCATAGTGCATGAGATAATGCACAGTTGGACCGGAAATCTCATCACAAACAGGAACTTTGAACATTTCTGGCTGAACGAGGGATTCACCGTGTTCCTAGAAAGGAAAGTCGGAGCTTCTCTTATAGCGGATAAGGAGGAAGCGAGAAAAAGTAGAGATTTTCACAGCATTCTCGGACTGCAAGAGCTCACTGAAACTGTAAGTTGGTTTTTTAATTAATAAATGTTCATTTTACACGCTATCAAAGCACAAACTAATCAAAGCTTGCACTATGAGACGAGGCTTGACTAGAATACATAAAAAATCTATAAATTTGGCGGAACGAAATGTGTATTTTACCTCTTTTATTTGCACTCTGGAATGTTATACAATCTGTAATGAGTAATATTTTGTATATATATGTAAATTAATTTATAACAATCCCGGTTCAAATCCTAATATTTTATAATAACTAACAACAAATATCTATTTATGCTTGAATAACAAATTAAACGCGTTGCTTAGAGACTCAATTACTTTTGATATAAGTTATGGTGTAAGTTAACTATTATTTTTAATAAATATTCTTTATATTATCTACTAATAACGTAAAACTAGAATGAGAAAATCCTCTCATTTCAGATAGTCTCATTCCTAGGCGCGGAAAATCCATTAACTCGTCTAGTAGTCGACCTAAAAGGTCCAATACATCCCGACGACGCATTCTCAAGGGTTCCGTACGAGAAAGGATCCCTATTTCTGCGCTACTTGGAAGATTTAGCCGGCGGACCCGGTAAGAAAATATATTTGGTTGTAGGTGAATGATGAGCTGGGAAGTTCGAACCCTATGACGAAGTTGGTTGTGGATTTGAATGGGGTGCACCCAGATGATGCGTTCTCAACGGTGCCTTATGAGAAGGGATCCCTGTTTTTGAGGGTTTTGGAAGATATGCTCGGTGGACCTGGTAAGTTTGTGCAGAACCTGTTGAACTGAGAATTTGGTGTTACAGACTAGAAACGGTTAGTTGCAGTGTTATAACTCTCCTTTTGCTCAGCTTAGTCAGGTAAAAATGTAAGCACTATGTATTTTACTAACTTACCCATTGTGCCCTAATTCCTGTACTGGCCGACTTGTATATGCTGCCACAAAAAAAGCCATAGGGGTGGCAAAATTTTGGAAACTGTCTGAAGAAGAATAAGAATACTTATATTTAGTAAATAAGTGCATAATATAATCAATGTAGTTTGTTTTATCTTTATTTTTTCAGAGGTGTTTGATGATTTCCTCCGTTCATACCTGACTAACTTCGCTCAGAAGTCTTTGGACACGGATCAGTTCAAGGCGTACCTTCTCAACTACTTCAAGGATAATGAGCAGCTGAAATCTGTTGATTGGGATACTTGGCTGTACAAGAGTGGAATGCCACCAATTATTCCTAAGTAAGTGTTTATTAAATTAATAAATATTCATGGACATTGCACACATCACACTCTACTATATGAACTAGATTGCTGATAGAATACTTAGGTATATATTTTTTTATCTGGGTCCTATCCTAAGTTTGATCCTCATCAAGAATTAACATTAGTTTCATGAAAATTGTTTGTTTTGTGTCTGCGTGTTACTATGTACTCAATGTATGTATTTACAAAAAAGGGTATATAAGTAATACATCAGCAATCTAGTTCACATAGCCCAAGTTTTGCTTAAAGAACTAGAATGTAATGTGTGATATGTCCGTGAATATTTATAAATATCAATTTTGTACACAAATGTTTGGGAATCGAACCCACAGCATAGAGCTTTAACACCAGTGTTTATTACAACTTTTGCTTAGAGGACTAGAATGTAATGTGTGATATGTCCGTGAATATTTATAAATATCAATTTTGTACACAAATGTTTGGGAATCGAACCCACAGCGCAGAAAGCAGAGCTTTAACACCAGTGTTCATTACAGTTATGACACATCAATGACAAAAGCTGTGACCACGTTAGTTCAACAGTTGTCTGCAAACTCGACCGTCAGTCCGGACGATGTGAAAGCATTCACACCACACCAGATGATCAACTTCCTCCAAACCCTTGTGGACAGTCCGTCGCCGCTGTCGATGGATATGTTGAAGGCTATGGGAGAGGCGTATGGACTTGTCAGCAACAAGAATTCTGAGATTCAATACAGGTATATCCTATTTTTTCTTATTAAATAAATAATGCTGGACAATCCACACAACATCATCTAGCGCCAAGCTAAGCAGAGCTTGTGTTATGGGTACTTGAAGACTTTATGAGGGTTCATTACCCAAAGAATAAAAGGGATCCTATTACTGAGACTATTCTGTCCATCTGTCTGTTGTCTGTCTGTCACCATGTTTTATCTCAAGAACCGTCATAGTTAGAGAGTTGTAATTTTCACAGATGGTGTGTTTCTGTTGCTGCTATAAGAACAAATACTAAAAAACAGAATTAGGTAGATAGATAGATAAAAACTTTATTGTACACGCAAATTAAAAAAAATACAATGCAGAAAAATAAATTACAAAACTTATAGGTACAATGGGCGGCCTTGTCGCGAGAAATTAGCATTAAATTTATATCAGACGTTACTATAACTTAAGGGGGCAAACAGTTTTCATTCCGTCACATTTTCTCATTAGATGCAAATATTTTATTATAATAAACTTTTTTATTTTCTTACAGGTGGTTACGTCTATGCGTAAGAAGCAATGACATAACAAAACTAGACGACGTGTTCCATTTCGTGAACTCTCAAGGCCGTATGAAGTACGTGCGACCAATATACAGAGACCTCTACGCTTGGGAAGCCGTTAGACAACGGGCGATCGATAATTTCCTCGCAAACGAAAAGTTCATGATGCATGTGTCTGCATACACAATAAGAAAGGATCTACATCTTGATTGAATTGTATACTGAGCTTTATTGGCTATAAGCAATCATTTTATTACATTTATGTATATAACGTGTTAAAAATCAACTCGTTTTCGGCAGTAATGATTTAACTTTTAAAAGTGTTAATGCATTTAAATCAGACGAAATTGCACGACAAAATATGTTCAAAAATGATTAGAAAAGATTTACAAGATACGCCATCTTGGATTTGAGACACGTTATAAATAATCTTCGATTATTTTAAAGCTATTAGTTTAATAAATTGTATTTATATGTTAAACTTTTGTTTTAATTTTACGTTTGCGCACACCAAACAGATTTTTTTAATAATAGTAGCTTTTTCTCTATAGTATACTTAGTTAAATTACCTCTGAACGATTAGCCATCTCTTTCCGTTGGCATACGAAAGAAAAGCGTAGACTTCTTGTAATAAAAATAAGATATATCCTTCGATCATAAAAGAACTGATCGAAGGATATATCAGTTAAAAAATAATATTGTCTTTTGTTCCTTAATCTATCATGTTTGATGCATCAAGTTTAGATTATAAGAACTAATATTCTAAGGCGCTAAAACGCCATTGACCTTGCTTTAGATCGGTATGCAATAATAGGGAAAGTTCTGTACAAATCATTATGTTAATTAGTTTCTTGATCTCAATGAGTTTCGAACTACGAAGTTTTGTTTGAAAATAAGGATCATTGATTTGTTATTGTACATTTTACCCCCACTCTTTCTATACTCTACTTTCTGTTACATTTACGTTATGTATTCATTCAAGCGCCAGCCTTCACGCTGTAAGGTAGCAAAATGGCGCGAAAAGTTTTGTGTTTCCTTAGTTTAGTGTGTTGGTGTATTAATGTGCATGCTTTGGACTCTCTGAGCCCTTTGGACCCATCATCTTACTCTCGGCCTGGTATGTACCCGTTTATTTACTAGTAATTTAATTTACATCTCGGGGATGTAAATTTAAATGCAGATTATGTACAGTATGTGTGCTAGCGAATAACCAATTAATTATTACGCATTTAATGATGAATAAATAATGTAATGAATAATTTGATCTAGGTTATCTATTTATTCTCAGTTAAATGCTATCTGCAGCATAATTGTATGGGATATTCTCGTATAATTAGTTCAGGTAGTTGTGGTCCATGTTTTCAGCAAACATACTGTTATATTTATAATTAAGCATCTTGTCTATTGAGGATGTGCTCTGTGAGACATTAGGTAGGTACACTGCGTCCATCAGAGCCTCTTATATCGTATACTTGAGAGACTCAACTTGACGGCAGAAATAGGTCATACCTGTATCTTTGTATAATTTTGTTTCAGAACAATCAATAATAAAGCATATTTCTCTAACTCTGGATGTGGATTTCGAAAATAAAATTCTAAATGGAATTGCAACACTCAATATTGATGTTTTGCAAGAGATAAATCAAGTGGTTAGTTGACGCTATCTTAATTTTAACTGTGTCAAACAAAGTAACTTACAGTTACTTTGTTTTCGTTATAAGATTGAAATTATATCTGATATAGGT
This sequence comes from Ecliptopera silaceata, assembly GCA_932527185.1. Taxonomy (NCBI): domain Eukaryota; kingdom Metazoa; phylum Arthropoda; class Insecta; order Lepidoptera; family Geometridae; genus Ecliptopera; species Ecliptopera silaceata. Next base: position 3,341,136 of record OW052209.1, on the reverse strand, counting down.
ATGAAATAAATAAATAAATAATGCTGGACAATCATCACATCATCTATCCCCAAGCTAAGCAGAGCTTGTGTTATGGGTACTAGAAGACTGACATTCTTAATACAATACATTACATAGATAGATATTTTTTTAATATACCTAAGTACATATAAAATACCCAGAACACGCGGAATAAATATTTGCAGATCGTACAAACATTTATCCCAAGGCTGGAATCGAACCCGCAACTTCCGAGTCGCAGGCAGACCTTCGCCCGCCGCGCCACATCGGTCGTGATATGTAACTTTTATACATCAAGCATTTTGCTATCTGCATTGAATTTAACTATTTTTATCTATCGATATTAGCTATTACAAAAACATAGACACAGGGATAAAAGTAATGGGCCCAGAAGAGACCCTTGTGAAACGCTATTTGTGTTACAGATTCTCGACGTGAGTAAACTGAGCATTCGATCCGTCGAGGATTTTGATGGTTCGCTATTGGAATACAAAATTGGTGATGAAGTCATCTTCGGTTCTAAACTAACGATAACTCTGCCCAGACGCGCTAAAATTGGTGAAACGTAAGTTGGTGATGCGTGATCATTCGAACATTGCAAGATTACATTGCGGGACAGATAATACGATGGTTGGTTGTATGTGCTGCAACCGTCATCCAGTTTTCCTCGAAAACGGCTGTTCCTACATGAAACATGTAAACATGCATTTCGTATTTGGATGTTTCTTTGAAAGTAAGCTACTAATTTCCATACTTTTCCAGATTAAAACTAATAATAAAATATAACACAGCACCAGACGCGTCAGCTTTGCAATGGCTCGAACCTGCACAGACTTCGGGCAAGAAGCACCCTTACCTCTTCAGCCAATCTTCAGTAACTATGCATTTCAACTCTTATTTAACCTGAATAAATTATGAAAGTAGAATATTTAAAAAAAGTTAAGCGTCAAACCCTGCGTTTTTTAACCGTTTTTTCTGATCTGGCCAAAGCAATTGATGACTAGCATTTATGTCTCTAGCCGATACATGCCCGATCTATTATTCCGTGCCAAGACACCCCTGGAGTGAAATTTACATACGACGCCAACGTGACGGCACCACCAGAGTTCACTGTTCTGATGAGCTCTTTACGAGGCCCCGTGGAAGGAAACGTGACTTCCTTCCGCCAGCCGATACCAATACCGGCGAATTTGATGGCTATAGCAGTGGGGGCTCTTGAGTTTAGGACTCTAGGACCTAGGTAAGACCTACTAATTAGTTGATCCCAGTGAAAACTTCTTATTAAGGGGAGATTTTACTTCCAGAAGAAGCTTGTTTGTCTTGACTTCCATAATTTTTTTACTTTACTTTGTTCGAAATGTCTGTAGTTCTGTACTTACTTGGACTGCAAGAGAGACTTTCTAGCCTGATCACATTATCAAATGCTTTCGCAGATCAAAAGTGTGGTCAGAAAAGGAAGAAGTGGATCGCAGTGCGTGGGAGTTCTCGGAGAGCGAGCAGTACTTACAAGCTGCGGAGCGGCTGTGCGGCGCGTACGTGTGGGAGCAGTACGACCTGCTGGTGCTGCCTCCCTCCTTCCCGTACGGCGGCATGGAGAACCCTTGTCTCACCTTCGTCACGCCCACTTTACTGGTCAGTTACTTGAAAAAGTGCTGACAGCTTTTGAGCTTCGTTGGATTATAAATACTCAGACCATGTGTTCCTTATCCAGGCTGGTGACAGAAGCCAAGCCGCTGTCATAGTGCATGAGATAATGCATAGCTGGACCGGAAATCTGATCACGCCCAGGAACTTTGAGCATTTCTGGCTGAAAGAAGCATTTACTGTTTTCTTGGAGAGAAAAGTTGGAGCATCGCTTATCACTGACAAAGAAGAAGGGAAGAAAAGCAGAGATTTCCACAGCTTACTAGGACTGCAGGAGTTGAGAGAAACTGTAAGGAAGAACGACCTACTCCATCTGTACTTTCCGACTTCTAAAACAAAATGTATATGTTACCAATTCGTATTTTTTGTAGATTGATCAACTGGGAAGCACAAATCCGTTAACGAAACTTGTACTGGACTTAAAAGGGGTCCATCCTGATGATTCCTTCTCTAGGGTACCATATGAGAAAGGATCACTCTTTGTGAGATATCTGGAAGATTTGGCAGGTGGTCCTGGTAAGAAGTTTTCCAAATTAGAACTAACTATGACTACCCAAGAGTTCTAACACTCATTGTCATGGAATGTAACTTTTCTTTAAGAATCTTTTGAATTCTAATATCTATCTTGTGTCATTACATTACTATGCCTCTAGTTTGATGACTTGATGTAGAACCTCGTGAACTAACATTTCCATTTCATTTGACAGCTGGTCAACCTAATGTTTTAAGCTGCACCCTTTTAGTCTTTTATCTTCCAGTTTGCCTATTATAATAAGTCTATTGATATTACAGAGGTATTTGATGATTTCATTCGATCGTTCCTGAACAACTTCGCTCGGAAATCGTTTGACACCTATCAGTTTAAGGCCTACTTTGAGAGTTACTTCATGGACAATGAGCAGCTGAAGGCAGTTGATTGGGACACATGGCTTTACGGAACTGGGATGCCTCCTGTCATTCCAAAGTAAGTATTAAGTATTTGATGGTAGACTATGTGTTACAGAAAACAAATATTAGTTTGTGTGATGGTTTCTGATATCCTCGGCGACAACCGAACTGTATTTTTAACCCCAATTGAAAAAGGGGTGCTAAGAATAAGCATGGGGCTAGTCTAGATGTCTGTCTGCTTGGTAGTACCGAAAGTAGAATCCGAATTTGAAAGTTTTTTGTAAGGAAGCTGGTGGGTCTTAGATGACTCTTAACTGTGGCAGCTAAACATTAATGTAGCCGTTTTCAAATTGTAACGTTCTTCTGCATGAAACTCCATTTTCAAAGCATCAATCTTAAATCAGTCATATTCGATGAACTTGATAATGGTTCCTAATAATAGATTGAAGGTATATTTGTAAAATTAACTCTTTACAGCTACGACACATCACTGGCCAAAACAGTAACTTCGCTTGTCGAGAAAATTTTCGCCAATGCGACATTCTCTACTGATGATGTGAAAGATTTCACCACACATCAGAAGATCTACCTACTGCAAGCTCTGATAGAAAATCCTGAGACTCTGTCAATCGAGATGCTACACGCCATGGGAGACGCATACAAACTGATTGGCAGTAAGAATGCTGAAATCAAATACAGGTAATACACTCTTTAGTAAAGTTAGAGAAATCAGTTAGTTAGAGCCAGGTAAATCATCATGCAAATAGTATAGTAGGTAGGTACATAACCTAGCTACAGCTACCTACCTATTTCGGTAATTAGGTTAGGACAGACTAGTAGGATGCAAACGCATGTACTAATCAAGGAATAAACTTGATAAAAGCATAAATTAAGCGGCCATATTGCTCTTAGCGATAAGGCTGCCTATTGTGTTGTTGCTGGCTGGGTCCCGTTTCACCAACTTACAAGTTAACTAGTAACAATTTTACTATTACAGGCGTTACAAGCTACTAATTACAATTACAAGCGTTTCATAAACAGCGATTTTTTAAAGAATAATAAAAATCTGACCATAGACTCATTTTACTAGGAAGAAAGTGTCGAATAACAAGTGAAATTTTCTGCCCTATTCCATTCATTCCAATTCATTCAAATTCGTCGTTCTTTGCTCTGTAATTGGTTGGCGGTCTTTCGAGTTTTCAAAAGAGGTAATCACGTCTCTGATATTTTGTGGCCATATAACATAGTTAGGGAATAAATGGGTGGACACAATTATAATAAATAATAATAATAAATAATGCTGGACAATCTACACAACATCATCTAGCCCCAAGCTAAGCAGAGCTTGTGTTATGGGTACTAGAAGACTGACATACTTAATACAATACTTTACATAGATAGATATTTTTTATTATACATATAAATACCCAGAACACCCGGAATAAATATTTGCAGATCGTACAAACATTTATCCCAAGGCGGGAATCGAACCCGCAACCTGCCGTGTCGCAGGCGGACCTTCGCCCACCGCGCCACATCGGTCGTGTGGTACATACAATTGATACAATTGTATGTACCACACGGCATACACTGGCCTTAGACACGTCGTGCATGTCCCCTACCGTGTGGTACTGTTCTCCGGACCCTAGCCAATGCAGTCCCACGCACAGCTGCAATTTGGGGTCCAAGGGCATATTCCGCTGCGTGGTATATTCAAGGTGTGGTCCAACAATTCCTAATAAATCTTGCATTTTTGACGAACTCATTCTGAATCGTTCATTAAACTCGTAGTCACTTTCGAAATCTACGTTAATAGGTACGCTCCCGATATATTCTTCTTCTCCGCGTTATTGTATTATCTTCTTCTGATGACGAGTCATCATCCCAAAAGAACATTGTTATTTCTAGTTCAATGATTTTAAATGTTTTTTGAATATTATAGCTCTGAAACCATTTAATAATATTGCACTTTTACAATTCTACCCAGGTCAAAAGGTAGGTAAAATTGTAACCAAAATCCCTGACAAGTTCAAATTTCTGTAGGAAACACTTGTTCGATTCATCAAATTGTCACAATAATAAAATTAAAAAAATCTATGGATTGTAAATTGTCACTGGTTACTTGTACTTGTAAAATTTTGAATTTACGACATTATGAAACGCTTGTAACACGAAATGTTGCCATTATCAATGGATTATGGGTAAATGTTGCTATTTAATTTTACAATTCTACAAATTTGTAAGTTGGTGAAACGGGACCCTGGTTGACACAGATTTACGTACCCAGTAGTAGGTACTTAGTAGTACTAACCACCTAATATAGTTTTTATATATTTTTACAGGTGGCTGCGTTTGTGCATAAAAAGCAAGGATGATACTAAAATCAACGATGTTTTCGACTTCTTAAACTCCCAGGGGCGTATGCTGTACGTGCGTCCTCTGTATAGAGATCTCTACGCTTGGGCATCCGTCAGGGAATTAGCTATTGATAATTTCCTTAAAAACGAGAAATACATGATGCATGTCACCGCGTACACCCTGAGAAAAGATCTACATCTTGTAGATTAAATTAAATTGAGTTGATGTGAATCAAAAATCTTATATTATTATTTTAGAAAAATATAAATAAAATGTGAATGTTTTCACTCAATAACTATTTTATTTGAAAATGTGAATCTAATTTTACCCAAAAAAATTCCTAAGTTAGATGTAACTGCGAGCAATAACATTTTTGATTCATATGATTTACTATGAGGAAAAGTATACGGACCACTACTGTACTCTTTTAAGTTTAAAAAATATTTCTGAACGAAATGTTGTATAACCTTTTTTCAAATGAAATGTCATGTAATGTCAATTGTCAATGTCTGTCTGTCTAATTATTGAACGAAACTTAACATAACCTCAACGATTCTATCAGCTACACAAAAACATTATTACTTTGATGTAGGGATGGGCAAACTGAAAAAAAGTATCGATATATTTCAAATATATCGATTATATCATCCAAGAAATATCGATATTTCGATATATCGATATTTTTTGCCCAATATGCAAATATTTATAAAAATTGCCAAAATATTAGAAATTTTAAAGCAAATATACATCTGGCTGTTTTGACATCCGTTTTTTTATTTAAAAAAAACAGGATTTTCATTGCTTGACTTAAAAAAAAACAAATTAAACATAACATTACTCAAAAAAGAATTTGTCTGATATTGACATCAGGAGCACTCGTTGTTTAGAGCTTTAAAAATATATCGATTTTGATATCTGAAAATAAATATCGAATATCGATATATCGCTGGAAAAAATATCGCCGATATATATCGATATTTTTCAGAAAAAATATCGATATTTTGATATATCGATATTTTTTGCCCATCCCTACTTTGATGATTTCGTGGGTTTTCAATAACAAATCAGGATTTCTATCTTATTTAAACAAAATAACACCTCTTGATGTCGGCTGCTAAAAGAGTGCAGGTAAAGAAATAGTAGTATTTGGTATTTTGGTTAGCCCATTTTACTATCTTATTATCACCGTTTTATTTCTTATTCTCAGCAATGGGCCACCTTCGCACGGACCTGGCACATATTTGACTGCAAATGGCAAGACCCATACGAATCTGCCAACGTTATAAAGAAGTATTTAATGGGCTTGCATAAACCTATTTATCATCCTATGAATGACTGCGGCGATGTTGTTGTGTGTATAAATAGCCGGGATATAGCTTTGAGAGGTGATGATTGGAGGAAAAGAGCTTATTTCCACCATACTGGCTACCCTGGGGGTGCTTCATGGACGTTAGCATGGGAACTTCATAATAAAGATCCCACTCTGGTTAGTATTACCATATTAAACTAGCTGACCTGACAGACATTGTGTTACCTAGACAACAACAAACATTTGTAAACCAAAATCTACTAAATCAACCCAGCTGTTCTGAGATTTAGCGAGACAAACAACAATATTTTTTATTATAAATAGTGATTACAAAGGTACTAGTCTACCTCGCAGGCTGTCTCAAGATTTGTCATCCTCGTAATTAAAATAGAAAAGTCAAGCGAAACTTTACTTTTCCATTTTAATTTTGATAAAACCAACAGCTGCTATATTAAATGCATTGAACTTCTTTTATGAGAATTTCTGTATACCATTACCAAATTTGTAGATATTGATATCATCATGATGCCTTAGTTTAGGAGGTGGGCGTTGATAGCTACAACACAGTAGATAGTACTATAGTAAGTAGCTATCATCGTTACATTCTGTTATTGTATTTACCTACTGTTATTGTTCCGAAATAAAAAACTTTTGATTTGATTTGATAAATCTAAGACTGTTCCTTATAATCATTTCTAATGAATAATTTTTTATATCACAATCTTAAGATAAACATATACAAGTATGTGAATCTTTTCAGTTAATCAAAAAAGCTGTGTACAGAGCAATGAAAGGAAATCTACAACGACGCCATACTATGCAACGCCTTTTCATCTTCCCCGATGAGATAATACCTGAAAATATCCTTGAAAATGTCTCGAACCAAATCCGTCAACTGAAACAAGTGCCAACAAGACTTGACCATATTGATGAGGAAGAGGTTAAGAAATTCCCCAAAGTCATGGAGTACCCACAAGATTATGTGCTTAAATAAGATTAGATTGTGTAGACTAATTAGGTTGTTTTGAATTAAATGTAGTATGATCTTATCTTGTTTTGATTACTTTGATTCCTAAAAATCATTGTCAGTACCTAATATCACATACTTCATATTTTTTATAGGTACATTCACAATCTGCCTAGGTAGTACATGATATAGAATGGGTACTTATACCTTGTTATATACCTTGCATTATTGTGCATGTGATGGAGGAAACATTTTTTCTAAATGTTTCCATAAAAGTTTATATAGAAAGTTATGGATATAATAGTCAGCGTGGTCAAAAAGCCAATGATAACTATGCTGTAAGTTGCAACAATAAACCCTCAGTGGTTTGAGAATACAAAGAATGAGATTGAAATGATATTTAAAAATATATTTTATTGCAATGCTGTAAATATCACGTTAAAACAAATTACACATGTACAAAACATAAAAAAATATATACTTAGGTATTTTACTAAATAGGTAGTTAATATTTAAAAACGTAAAAATTAACGAAGTCTCGGGTCAGCGAACACCTTGCCGAGCCTGGGAGCTTCTACAACTTTAACGGCCTGCACAGAGGGAACCTCCTCCACGACGACTGGCTCGTAGATGGGAGAGTCTACGAATCTAACTTTCAGACCTTCATCATCAGCGACAAAAGCGTCAACACCGTCGACTTGCTCGGAAACTGACGAGCGGTAGATCAAGACTTCGGGAGCCTGTTTGACTTCAACTGGGCTATCCACGACGTGGACTTTGATGCCTTCAGCATCATCGGTTCCCTCAGCCACTGAGGCGCTGTGGAGGACTACTGGTTCAGGAACAGCAGGGGCGGTTTTCACAAGCTCAGCCATCATGGACTCGAGGACAGCCAGGGGAACAATTTGGGGGCGCACGTAGGTATTCTGTTCGAAGGCAGGCGCGGGGGCCTCGGGTAGATTCACTACTTGAACTTCGTCGACCGCGACGGCGACGGCGAAAAGTGCGAATGCGATCAGGAACTTCATTGTTTCTGGAAAAGAACATTTCGTTTAGGACCTAGGTACAGAACAAATAGGCACCTACTACATGAATTACATTGTTTTGCCATCAGGTAAGTAGTCAGAGGTATCTAGTGTAGGTACATAGACCCCCATTTTCGATATAATTGATGACGATGACGCAGTTATAAATCAATGAAAATCAGTTATTTTTCAAAAAGTTACGAAAGCTATTAACTGAATAAAGAAATCAAATCCCTAGGTCTTACTCGTACCTGCAGATTTAGCTAAATTAAAAATAACATATCAAACAAATTACTTACCGAGTTTTATTGCCCAACAAACAATAATGTTTACTTTATATCCGCCAGCGTATTTAAGTTCTACACTATCAGTGTTAGTATCAGACTGCTCGCCTTATCATCTTATCAGAGACTCTTGATTAGTCCACGTAAATCGAAAAATAATTTATTTATTTTGAAAAAAATGACTCATTTAGGTTAGCTAGTTCAACTAAGGTCTTTGACTTATGAAAATCTTAAACCTGAATGAGGAAATGTTGTTCCTACATACGCGACATAATGATACCAATTTGTTTATGATCTAGGTACAATAAAATTAAATAGTCTTTCTTTGTCTGTAAGTAGCGTAAATCGGCTACAGATTTAAATACACAGGTAGGTACTTCGAAAGTAAAGTATACCTACGTAGGGCAAAAACATTGACTGACAACATTAGTAAGTAGTACCTAATCGGTGGAATAGGACTTAGAATTTATTTTTCTATTTATTAACGTGGTTGTTCTCTCGTGTCTGGATATTTCTATGTACCTACTTTCTTTACGGATATAGATACCTACATATTTGCTAAATATATAAGTATGTACTTTTTGAAGTGATTATCGGAGTCCCCCGCGGGGATTCCCTCCTGTTTGAAATTTGGAAAAATATTTTTTGAAAAATTTAAGCTACTTCACACTAAAAATTTAATCGGTGAGACATATTTATCATCATTATCACTAGGAACTTATTTTAATTACCTACTATCGATTTTAGATTAAGCATTGATTTGATATTATCAATTGCGTAAATCTTATTTTCAAATAATTCGAAGAAAAAGATTAGTGCGAAATGCCGCGCAAAATGATAGTTTTCAAGAATAAGAAAATATTCAAATATACCTATAATACTTATGTCTTTACTCTAAGGTATTCAACCTTTAGATGTAAATAAATAAATAATTCATGTGGGCAATCCCCTCAACATCATTTAGCCCTAAGTTGAGCTTGTATATTATGGGTTCTAGAAGATTGACATACCTAATATGATACATTACTTAGATAGATATATTTTTTATTATACATATAAAATACCCAGAACACCTGTGGGTCTACCATGAGGTTTTACTATCCCGCTAGCGTCTGTAGTTAAAAAAATGTATGAAGATTTGTACAGCGCCTCTAGCGGATAGTTGGGTACTAAAATTCGTCATACTAATATTGACGTAACTACTGTAGTAAAGTCAGGCGATTTTACTGTGACAACTCATGGTAGATACACTGGAATAAATATTTGCAGATCGTACAAACATTTATCCCAAGGCGGGAATCGAACCCGGAACCTCCACGTCGCAGGCGTACCTTCGCCCGCCGCGCCACATCGGTCGTCATGTCTACCCTAACCTACCTATCTTAAAAATAAATGTGTACTGATTTAAATGAAAACCAATTATTATTATGTATACTTTATTCATAACTTCTTCCATTACACCTTACTACCACTAAATATATTTGGCAATATAAAAAATAAGGAATACAGACATGATTTCTGAATCATATTATCTAATGTTTATATCATAAATCTAAGGTAAATAATATAATTTCTTACTGTCGGGTCTGTTAAGGGCCTGCACAGACCGGGACGGCATGGCAAGGGATTTTATTTCGTATTTCTGTAACAGTACGGTTGAATGTCCATTAGTAAAAATTAAAATCCCTTGCCATGCCGTCCCGGTCTGCGCAGGCCTTTACATTAATGGATTCAGATCAGTGCCCCAAGTACGAATTTGTGCACACACGGGTCGTAGAGACACAATCGCCGTTCTTGGTTGTGTTTGTCACAAACTCGTCCTTGGGGTACAGAATAAATTACATAAACAGAATAATAATACAGAAAAATAAATTTAGATGAATTGCAATTTTTATTACAAACTGATCAGCTAAATTGTTAAATTAAAAATGAATTAATAATAGTTTCATACAATTAATTATCAGGATTTTTTCCAAAGTCCCAGAAAATATAGATTTTAAATGTATGTGATGTGGTCTTTGCCGTTAAGGGTACATTTTTAATATGTATGTATTACTTAGACATAGATTATATTACATATACTAAAAACACTATCTTAAAAGAAAACTATCTTAAAAGTAGACAAGAATTTCAACAAATGACTATAAAAATATTGTAATAACGAACTCTGAATTCCAGAAACTGAAAAAATATTTGAGTTTTTCATTTATTTTTTCTGGAACGAAAATCTTATATTATAATTTAAACGTATTTTTACTAATAAGTGAAGTACAATTTTCTGCCATAAAAACATTTAGGTATATCTTTATTTTGTTTCAAATTGTATGAGAATTTCTGCTGTAGGTGAAATAAAATGATTTTTTTTTTGAAACTAAATTAAAAATAGGGACTTCAGTATTATATATAACTGTATGTTATGTAATGTGTTATGCTTGAAAAGCAGAAGTATATATACATTTATATACACTAAGATAAATTCATAATATTCATTTATTTAAAACTTACTTTCAAACGACTTTTGGGCACATCAATTCTACCATACATAGCCTATATTTTATAAGCGTTTGGAGCCACTAACAATGATATTATTTTTGTTCATTATTATTTTTATGAGCTATTTTTATGTGATTCCATCACTTTGGTGCATTGACAGTAAGTGAAAAATAATATGCAATAGCCTCCAAATAACTCTACCATAAAAAAAATCTGCAATCAAAGATCTGACATAATATTTTCAGCTTAAATATCAACCTAATTCCAATTAACATAGTGTCGAAATTACTTTGCATGACATTGAAGTGTCTAACAATAAAATGAAACAATAACTTATAATAATAATATTATAAAAAGTTGCAATTTCAACGAATGGTAGAGATCAAATTATATTAATTTTGATAATAAAATACAAAATCTAGCGAACTGCGCTATATAAATTTCAATCTTAGAAAGGAAGAAACAAGTCTTAAAATTGTTTTTACATTAACACCAAAACAACATCAATTAAAACCACAATGCTATCTACATACATTTTATAATAAGTGTAAACATACATAAAAAAATTAAGAAATGAGAACAAATAAGGGTCAAACTACGACAGTGTCTAAAAGTACAAGCTTTGCTTAGTTTGGGGCTATAGTCCAACAAATAATTATGTGCCAACTTTGACAGTTCAAAATCGACTCAAATTATCAAGTAAAAACTCTTGGTTTGTAAATTGCTGGATCAGCTTTGTTTAATCTTCGGTGATTTCATTTAATTCACTTCACTTTTATTTTATTGTAAAAAAGTGGCAACATTACCTGTCAAAGTGATTATATGACATGATTATATGTTAAGCTATAGATAGCTAGTTAAGGCTATTGTGTGGAATGTTAATGAATATTTATCCCCAAATATTTTGAATAGATTACGAGGAGCATTATGATTCTTGAAAATAATAATATTATTTCTACATTATCCTTGTGATTTTATTGAGTGAAGAAATTTTGATATTGACTTTATTATTAACAGGTATCTTGAATAAGTACCAGGATTCTAAGATATCTGAGAAGATGTACAGATCTGGAAGTTGAGATTTCGCGCCCAAATTTATAACGCAACACTTTTAGTTGATGAAAGAAAAAAAAACATATGTAGTTTAACCCTAATTTTAAATGCAATATTTCCATATTTAATTATATATTAAATTGTAAATGTATATATGTAAAATATTTACAATCCAAACATTTGCTATTTAAACCTCGACCAAAGTTAGACAACAATCTAAAAAAAAGATTTTATAATATGAATGATACATAATATTAGCCTAACTACATTTTGATTTTACAAAAACTGTTAAAACTTTGGCGAGGTTTACTGTCACATTCAGAGATATATGTTAAAAGATAATCAGCACTTAGTTTACTGACATTCTGTAAATCTTCTTCTTCTTATATATAAAAATGAAACCCGTTTTCCTTGGTCACGGCATCACGCGTGAATGGCTGGACCGATTTCACAAATTTTTTTTTTGTTGTATTTGTTATTTATTAGAAGGTTCTTACGGAAAAAAAAGGTAGCACTCCGGGAGTGCCGGCAGAAGTGAAAACTTCAATATTAACGTTGTGTTTAATTATAAGTATAAAAGTACTATCATTTATGAGGTAGAATACAATGTTTATGTTTTTATTATTTTTTATTTTTCGCCCTGTGCCGCCTAAACAGAGCAGCACACTCAGGCACGGTAGAAAGAGTGGGAGATACTAGTTCCTCTCCCTTCCCCTCGATCTTACGCTTTTTCGATCAGCATCACGTGACCCTGACGCGAGTTTGAAAGTTTTTACCCACCCAGCGCCGCTAAAGAAGTTTTCACTTCAAAAATTAAGAAAATCGCTCTGAAAAAAAAACTCTCTAAGGCGGTACGAAGTTCGCCGGGACAGCTAGTAAGTTATAACAACAAGGACATTATAATTATGTATATATGATTGATATTATGTCTTTATGTAGTAGTTATATATTGATAGACTTAGGTGTATAGAAATAATCAACATGTTTTACTAATATACGCTGTATTTATAAGGCAATACGATTCAATTTGGAATGACTTTTTGTAGATTGCTGGTTTATACTATTTTTATAATATTATTGCAATCATAAAGTAATTATTCACATTATCATTATCAATATGTTTAAATTAAAAGTAGAAATTAGAGACGTTATTTCAAAATAACCATCTAGTTTATGAATATCCTATCCAATGAATGTGAATAATGACAAAAATATTATTTTCTGCAAAAGCCCCAAATTAAAATTGAATAAAAAAAAGATTAAATATTTTCTTTTGTGATATCTCTGAATGCGACAGTAATAATAAGATATTTATTTTAATTTGGACAAGCATGCACCTGCCTTTGGAATTTGCAGATAAAGGTGTGCACACTGTGAGTGAACAAAGCGGGTATTCACTACTCGCATCATTTAATCGCTCGCGCCTCTGGTAGAAACGCGTCCCAATAGCGGATAGCCTGGAAAATAAGAAAATTTTGTTGTAGTATTTTAAGGCTATATGGCATTGTGTGAAACGTTTATGTTTTTATATCCTTTGCAATGTAGTTACAGGTACATATTTATAAAAATAAATTAGCTTTATATAAAACTTTATTCACAAACAAACTTACGACTATACAGTATTTACAAAATGTACATAGTCATATAAAATACATAAGACAACAGCTGAGCTATCTACAGACCGTTGCAAACGATCTATAGATAGTTCAACTGATCCAAATCAGCTTTATATGTATTATTATGTCCGCGACTCCGTCTTGCTATCGTTATATTTTTGACAATTCGCACAACGTCTTTATTAATAGCTATGTGGTATTTAAACTACATAATTGTAAAGTTTCATTAAAATCCATTCACCAGTATTTATTTATTTATTATTTATAGACGAGCAGCTTTCGCTGATGTGTCTACGTCACACAGTGTTGAAATAGGAGAATAATGTTCACTGTTCATTTAGTCACTTTTTTTGAGCACTGTTTTACTTGTTTTCGCCAGTTGTCGAGTTTGTTTTTGAAGGCGTTAATACAGTCAGCGGAAACAACATCCTCTGGTAGCATGTTCCAGTTATGGACCACTCTATTGCTGAAGAAGTGATGTGCCACATGTGTACTGGCTGGGGCACGAGCCAACCTTAGATGGTGGCCACGTGATGCTCTGTGTATTTGGGTGAAAGAGTAACATAATTCCATCCATCCATCCATCCACACATCCATAGTCAGTAGAATTCTCTATCAGTCACAGTTTTGCTTTATTTGGGGCTAAAAGGCGTAGTTTGATATTATGTTTGGATAATGATAGTTACCTGTGCTTGATGTTTCATGTGCTCTTCAAGATAGCGTAGCACAGTAGCGCGGAGGTCAGTGACCCGCACTTCCTCCCACCGTTCTAGTTCTTTCTTGATCACTCTTGATATCAGCTCGAATTCCGCTTGTCCGCGCTCCACTTTTGATTCCCACTAGAAAGTACATTATTCGTGAATATATAAACTATGCAACTTTGAATTTAAAAATATGCATTAAGTACTTTATTTAGTTATCCTTTGACAAAAAAAAACCCACGCAATATTATGAAATGCATTCAGTAATTAGATCCTATTTATACTCTCGGCAATGGGACACATTAGGTTAAAATAGACCGGGCTTAGTGGCGCGTCTTGGGAGAGACCTACGTCCAGCAGTGGACTGACATAGGTTGATGATGATGATGATGATGATGAGGTTAAAATAGAAACATCCAATAAAAATGAACAAAACCTACTTCAATTGTATTACAAAAGTAAAAAATTACATTTCTAAAGATAACTCAAACACTACTCATCTGTACCCCAAGTACGAGTTTGTGCACACACGGATCGCAGAGACGCAAGATTTCTTGAGAAGCTTGAATTTCCATACAAAATCGGTGACGCTCGGCGATTGCGTCTCTGCTATCCGTGTGTTTACAAGCTCGTACTTGGGGTAGGATCTTAATAAAAGTTATAAGGAACCTTTTAGTATTATCTATTAAACAAAATAAAAATAATCAAAATTGGTAGTATCGCGTCACATACATAAAAAAACGTACATTCGAATTGTCAATCTTTTTGAAGTTGGTTTAAAATTGACTTACATCAATAATTTCGTTACAAGCTTGTTCTATCTTCTCGGGACGGTTCGCGAGCTCTGCCTTTGCTTTGTTCTCTCTCCGTTTGGTGAGCTGCATTAGGGCATGTTGCCAGTTTTGGAATACCTATAGAAAAAAATAAAATAAATAATGCTAGACAATCATCTACATCATCTAGCCCCAAGCTAAGCAGAGCTTGTGTTATGGGTACTAGAAGACTGACATACTTAATACAATAACATTACATAGATACATATACATATATGTATATTTTTTGATATACATATAAAATACCCAGAACACCCGGAATAAATATTTGCAGATCATACAAACATTTATCCCAAGGCGGGAATCGAACCCGCAACCATCCGCGCCGCAGGCGGACCCTCGTCCACCACGCCACATCGGTCGTCGATTCCCGCCTTAAAAATACAATTAATTGTGTTAATTAAAATGTTGAAAGAAAGAAAGATAATATTTATTTACAAAAACATTGTTTGTTCTGAAGTTTGCTACGGATCTATAATTTTTTTTTAATTTTGAGTCTTTCTACCTACATACATGGTGATTTATGTACCATCTGTCTTATTTTGGGTTGAAAGGAATAGTTGTTCCCATCTTTCTTAGAATAAATGACTCAGATTAATAAGATGTACTATGTATTAGCTTTCATGCTGTGTATTGTGGATTTAATACAAACGATTTTTTAAGCTATTGTATAGCTTCTATCGCGGGCCTTGAGCGTGGAGACCGAATCCAGAAATTCCGCAACGAAATCACCTAACACTGCGCATGCGTAATCCGGCAAAAAATGCTATATGCGTCTATATGCGTCTTTTTCATAAATATACAAGATATTTATGAAAAAGACGTGTGGCACGCGTCGACTTTGTGTTAATACTATTAATGGGAGTAACTTCACCTTAACTCGTTCATGGAAGACATTGTTGATGGCTCCAATCAGCCCGAGGTAATCTTTGATGTGCTCCGTTAGTAAGTAGAAATCTGTGTTTGATTGTTCTATCCTCAGCTGTTCAATCTGTTGATAAAAATATTGATCAGTGATTATGGTACTCTGATTATGGTACTACTGCTCATTTATCTCGATAGATAGCGCTAGTAATATGGTTATGACGGTTTGATTTCAAAATGCCATTAAAACCGTCTTATTAATTACGCCTCTGTTCGTGTTATCTTTATTTCTTGTACCGACATTGGCTAGGTATGATAAGTTATAACATCAGTTTATCTGTGAGAGCAGACAGTAGTATCCATCTCTTACCTTTTCGTCTAAATCAGATGCGTGTGAAAGAGCGCGCTATAACGTGGCGCAGGCTTGGTTCTTAAGACTTTCGACGCTGAGTCTAAGTAGACAGTAATATATCTGTCTCTTACCTTCTCGTGTAGATCGGCAGCGTGTGAAAGAGCGCGCGATAGCGGCGCGTGTGGGTCGGCTCCGGATAGCGCAGCGCACGCTCGGGCAGCTTCGTGTGTCCGAACGCTCAGCTCTCTTCTTTCCCCCGCCAGAGATTCACACGCAAAGTAAAGGCGACGAAGACAGTTTTCCAATGCTTCGACACGACCCACTCTCTCTTCAAACCACTGATAATTAAAAACAATTGTTTGAATATATTTTAGAGTTATAGTGAAGTATTATATAGCTCAATTCACTTGTTCCGTGAGGTAGTTGCATTGTTATAAAGCAAAGTTCATCTCATAAAAACACTGCTCTATAAATTGAGACACACAAAAATATAAAACTGTCAAGTGAAATAAACTTGTAATATTTGTATTAACAATATAATATGTAATAAACTACTGATCTTATCTAGTATCTGGTATAATACACACAATTTAGATAAGCTGTATAAAAAATAGTATACTTACGGGATCTGACTCATCCATTTTGTAAGTGATCTTATTGACAGTCTCGCCCACTTTGTTGAACAGACGCAAAACGCCAGCACCGCTCAAAGCAGATGTGCTGGTGGCTTTAGGTAACTCAGTATCTGTTGATAGAATAAAATTTTACTTATATATTAGACTTAAATTACAGACATTTAGCTTATTTACCTGGGTGTTAATTACTATCATACTTTTGATGAATTTTATAAATTAAATTAGACATTTGGAGAATTTCCTTCATGTGAGATTTGATGCTGCACATAGAGTATTGACTATATCTACTACCATTTGAGCGATTTTCTTTTGAAAATACATACATAGAATACATAGTAACACACAGGGGTCTGGGTCTGGACCCAGAACAAATATTTATGTTCATCACACAAACATATGCTGGGTGGGAATCAAACCGACAACCCACAGCATGGAAGGCAGAGCTACTACCAACTGAGCTGTGATGCCTGTCGCATAGTAAATGAGTCAGTGACATAACAAACCTGATTCCAAAAACTCCCTGAAGTCAGGATCGATGCTAAGGACCGGGTGTTGGGCGACTCTGTTTAAAAACCGCTCTAGCGCCGCGCGGCGTCTTTCTACGAACTGAGATTGGACACTCGCGGGCGATCCTGCTGTCACAGCGTTTTCGGTAGATGGCGTTGATGTCATCTTCAGTTTTGTTGTGCCTGAAAATATGTAGAATATGTATGTGATGATGAAACAGGTTTTATTACTAAACCTTTTAGGCACCAGCTCTCTTATCTTCCATTTTTATCTTTTTTTAGATTTAAGGTTACCCACTGTATCATAGCATTAAAATAAGTAAGAGAAATAAATAAATAAATATATTATAACTCAGTTTGCTCAGCTTTTTATTCAATCCTCAGAATGTATAAACATTGATATTTGTTCTGTCTGAGTGTTATTGTGTATTTATAAAAAAATCGAATTAATTTTCAATCAACAATCCAGTTATCTCATAGTACAAGCTTGGAACTAAATAATATTATTCAAAATACCATGTTCTATTAATATTTTAGATGTTAATGTACTCTTGTAGGTTCATTACATTATCTACCCTAAAGGCATCATACATATGTTTTTCGGATCTAACCCACAGCCATAGAGTTTTTTACAGAAAGTATTTATCAAGTATTTATTATAGAACATGTTCAACACTGTAGTGAAGTATTAAGTATATCAGCATGTACTAACCAACTATACTTTTTTCCGGTGCCGGTGGAATAATCCTGCCAGATCGTAGATACTTCTCCGTTAGTTTCTCGTGGAGACCGAGGAAGTCGCTGAACCGTCTCAACACCGCAAACTCGTGCCTACTAAATATCGGCATATTTGTCTTGGTGAGCACACGGTATGCAACGTACGAAGACATGCCCTCTCCAATCTTTTGTGGCTCCGTTATTGTGATAATTATATTATTTGACCGCTCGGTTGCTATCTGAAAAATAATAACTAATTAAAAATGTTAAAATTGATAATGTTGATGAATGATCTCATAGTTAATTGTTTGTAACTGTTGTTTGTTTTGACTTTCAAGGGTTATTACATTGTATTACAAGCTATAGTAGCTTTATGTCATTTAAAAATAACTTTAACAGAAATCTTTCTTATTAACTTTTTTAATGGTTCCAGCTCAGTTGGAAGTAAGCCTTCGATGCTGTGGGTTGTGGGTTCGATTCCCACCCAGAGCAAATGTTTGTGTGATGAACATAAATATATGTTCTGTGTCTGGGTGTTTCTATGTATGTACTTACAAAAAAGGAATGTATATAAGTATTTTATCAGCAATCTGGTTGCCATAGTACAAGCTTTGCTTAGTTCGGGGCTAGAGTGAGATGTGTGAAATGTCCATGAATATTTATTTATCCTTATTTTATGGTTTAATAGCAAGTTTAACTACAAACAAGATGGGGCTAGATGATGTTGTGTGATGTTGTCCAGCATTATTTATTTTATTTTATTTTAAACAAGGATAAATGAAAGTTTTCAATAAAATATAGATCTATCCTTAAAGTTGAAATAAGTTCACCTCTTCCATTATAGGGCTGGCTAATGTGGCAGTAATTGAAGGTAGAGAGTCACCTATTACTGCCTTTTCTAAATTTTCACGAGCTCCATTCACTTCGGGCTCAAGGCTGACTTCCTGTGAACATCATAAGCGGAATCTTAACTAAACATTCTAGGAATTTAGAGATGTCATTATATAAAAGTATGAATCATTACTACCTTAATTCTCAGATATTGATACACTTGTTGCAGGTTTTGGTTAAACTATAGATATCCGGTACCTGCGCCGGGAGTCGCGACTAGGGGGAAAAGGAAGGGTAGACAACTAGAAGTCTTCCCCTGAAATCAGTTTTTCTAGGAAAGCTATAGTTTTTGAGTTATGACATTTTTGGAGCCAAAATCTTCATTTTTAGGTTAGTTTTTTATGCATTAAAACACTAATTCCTGTCACTGGCACTTCATCTTGTGCATGTCGGTTCTGGCACTCGCCGGCCGCTGCCGCGGCACGCTCGCTTTGCTCGCTCGGCTCGTGCGCGGTTTTTTATATCAAACTAACGCTCGTCGCTTCGCTCCTCGCACCTATTCTAGTATTCTGTCACAAATCACCTTTCTGAGTTCAAAAGCAATTGAAAAAAATAAATTGAATTAAAATTCAGAAATTTGCCGCGAAAAAAAATTATTTAAATTTAAATTACACTTTTCTTTTTATTATTGTTTACATTTAGGCCTCCTGACACTCCCAAACTGACATACACTAGTTCAAGTGTCAGCTAGTGCCAGAAATTAGTGTGAAGTTCATCAAAAACTAACCTAAAAATGAAGATTTTGGCACCTAAAAAGTGTTATAACTCAAAAACTATAGCTTTCCTAGAAAAACTGGTTTCAGGGGAAGACTTCTTGTTGTCTACCCTTCCCTTTCCACCTAGTCACGACTCCCGGCGCAGGTACCGGATATCTATAGCCAACCCCAGGTTTTACATAGATTGTAGAATAATAATAGTGGGTTGATTATGGAATAGGAAAATGAATAATATTATTCAGTTATCCTATGGAAGACTTTTAAACTGTAGTTTTAAGTGTTATTTTCATGTGAAACATAGTTTTTATAACTTATTGAGGACTATTGGTGAAATTACAGGTTTAAATGTATGCTAATTTTATTCACAAAGAGCGGTGAAATTTACGATACCTTTTGTTACAAATTAGTCATAATTGATTAGGTACGTAATAAAATCTAGATACTGTATGAATTTAGGGGCGTCAATTGTGCCCCTGGCCGCTCTATATAACTAAGAAGGGGCGTAAACGACACAACATTCTAGAAAAACAGGATTCCAATAGGACACGACATACCTGAACTGCGGATGCGAAGAGATCCTCATCTCTGCTCCCGTTGTTTATATCGACAGTGCTGAAAGGCGGTGAATCAGGCACCTCAGACATTGTAAAAATTTAACAAAAACAACCGGGAATACACAAAGCACAAAATAAATGAATAATGCCAATATTTCTGGAAAAAGACGACAACTCGCTTACAGATTTGACAAGAAATTCCAAATTTTCTAATTTTGACGTTTTGACGCTTGCACCGAAACATCAACCCCTATTTTGTTCCATCTCAGTTATACCACTGAATAACGCAATGTATGTTTGATGAGCAAAAAATATAAAAACCAAATGAGTGTGAAAGGAACAGCTGATAAAAAATGCTGGAAACCGAATATAAATAGTGCCACATACGACATACATGCAAGTTATGTCACCAATCTGTCATATCCATATCCGCTTACCGCTACCTTAGTCAAAAACAAGAAGCAGCGCTCTCAACTTTTGTAGTTTCCCCTACATTTTGGGTATTCTTTTTAGAAATATTTGGTCATTTTGAGTGGCTACTAACTGGAAAAGTAACACATACGGATTCCACAATGTATGAAATTGAGGTTTTATAAAATTTCAGGTTGAAAAATGTATATAATATTACTAACTTTCGCGTTATAAAAGAAACTAGCAAGGTATTATTAATTGAAACTGCGGAATTTCAATATTAGGTTTGGCAGCTTTAAGATAAAGAAGAAGACAATTTATACACAAATTCCTTTCCTGTCGACGTTATACTGTCAATACTCAATCGGCAAAAATCAACACAAACCCAACAAAAGACCATACAAAACAAAGCAAGGAACTGTAAGGCAACCAGCCAACCAAGTTTATTGTGTTTCAAGAAATTGTTTGATGAAAAGAAGGTAGGGAATCTCTATATTGACCTGATATAGGTCTATCCCGATCCTGGTCATTTACTTAGTCAGCTGTGTTTATGAAACAGGTACAATGAGTGGCCAAGAGAGAAAAGCGAAAATTCCTGTACCGCCTACGCCGCTCGGGTCTGGGAACTTATTGTCCAGTGTGGCACCGCCTTCGCAACTACCTAACTTCATAACTGCTCCTGGAATCGAAGCACCGGTCCAGCCTCTCATGGTATAAAACTTTGTTACCAAACCAACATAGATTACTTAGCACAAATACATACAAATACATAGGTACAATAAATAAATACAAATACCAATACCAACATAGGTTACTAACAAAACAAATTTAAATTGCTGATTTTGCTAAACATTGATGTTGACTGTGTCTAGGTGTCACTATGCATAGTATTGGCAAAATAATGAGGTACATATAATCAATAATTAAATCAGCCATCTAGTTAGCTAGATTTTACCAAGTGGAATATTTAATTATTGGCTCTTAAAAAATCAGGATTTATACATACTGTATCTGAAAAGTAGAAAATTGTAAATGGACAAATGCAAAAAGGTTGCAAAAAGGTAGCAGAATTGTGTAACACTTTACTTAGGGTTAATCTTGTCTTTCTACAAGTCCTATTTCTATGTTTTGAATTAGTACTTAAGTTAATGTGATGTACAATAAATAATAATAAAATTATACATCAGATGCCAGTTGCAGTGCCACCAATAAACCCGCACCATATGCCTCAAACTGTGCCACAGGTAGCATTAGTGCCTCAGCCCGTGCAGCCACTACTTGTTAGATCTAAACCGGACCCAGATGAAGCTGAAAACTTTAGGTGAGGTTCTTCATTCCATATATTTCATATACATAGATATAATACTAACTATAAAAACAATACATTGTAATGTGAAGTATCTTAGGTTACACTTTCACTTAAGTGGCAGTCAACTGCTATACATAAAAGATATTGACTATTATGATATTAATTACTATGCACAAGGGGTGGCTAACGGGGTCTTGTGAACAAATGATAGCTCAAGTTAAAGTAGTTGAAATGAAAATTCAGTATGCACAAGAATCCTATTGAAGCTGTATGTTATATAAATAAAATAAAACTAAACAAAGCATGAACCATGGGAACTAGATTGCTGATATAATACTTATATACTTTATATATGTTTCAGCCCAGCCATTCCCTTCAGTAAAGGTGAGCCGACCATCTCAGTAAGGTCTCCCGAAGACTCCCAAGCCACTCAGTCACCAGAATCTCTTCCTGAATCTATCACGCCGGATGTTGATAAGCTCGGTAAGTTGATCACAATTATTGTTGCTGTTAAACTGACCCTAAAAATCCAGCTCAGTCTATAATCTATATTGACTAGGCTTTTTTGATGCTTTGATGATGTTGATTAACACCATCTACATATTCCCGAACTGGACAATGCTGTGGGAACAAATATTTTTTATAATTTGTTCATCCAAATACTTTTAATACACTACAATCACTACATGATGTTGGTGTAGAATATTCTTCAATTTAACTTTCATTGTACTTACTGACTCCTACTTACGAAGCTTTAGTAATATCCACTGTTTAGGTACATTATCTGTAAATCTGTAGGTACATTAAGGTGATACCTCTCACTCTAGCGGGAAATTCATATTTTTCAGGGTTTTCTTTTTTATTGCGGCTGAAACTGTTTGTACAGTTTCTGCACCTTTCCAGCAAATATAAAGAACCAATCTCAAAAATTTATACAGGGTTATACCGAAAATTATTGTTTATGTTCGCAAAATAGCTTAAACTAGTAAAGGATATAACAGTTCAGCCACAATAAAAAAGAAAACCCTAAAAAAATTGAATTTTCCGCTAGAGCGAGAGGTATCACCTTAAATTAAGTATGTGAAATGAAAGGGGTCGTCATGAGCAGACGGCCCTTGCCTCACCAGACTGAATAAGAGCTATGTGATAGAAAGAGAGGTACTAAATACCCAACAATAAAACTTAAAGAATAAACAAGTAAAAGTGTACTTCATTGCGTGTGCGATAGAGTCTACATTTATTTAATTAAATATTTTCACTTATCCAGCCTTTTTCTAATATGACTTCAGTACTATAAATAATTTAAAATATTCCAGGTTATATAATGCCTATCACATGCCTTCTGCTAGTACATAAAGTTAAAGTCAAAACTGCTTTATTCAGTAAAATCACAAGGATCATTTAGAATCTTCTTACATACTAGCTGATTCTAGGTGCCAGTTCCACGCGACCAGAGCCTAGAAGAACGGGCAAGAAACTTATTTCTTAGTATAAAAAGAAATATCTCTCTGTGTGTGTACAATAAAGAGTTTTCTGTCTATCTATCTATCTACTTCTATGCTATTAATAATTTAATATATTATTACAGGTGATATAATGCCTGGCAGTGGTCTATTCACGTGGGTTAAAGGAGCAGTGTCCACTGGAGGCCTACTTCAGCGGGTGGCTGAGAAAGCTAAGAGCTCAGTCGACTCTATGATCACAACTCTGGATCCTCAGATGAAGGAGTACCTTAGTAAGTTATTTAATAGTATTTACAAAGTAGTTTATTTTTCGGACAAACATCTTTCAAATCTCCAAATAAGTTCTCATTGGATATGGAACCCTATAAAAACAATGATATTTAAACTTAGTATGCAGTTATGGTTTTGTTACAAATGGAAGACGTGATATTCACTTTTACTTGATGATATTTTTCTGTAGAATCAGGCGGGGACATGTTTCTTGTGGTGGCATCGGATAAGGATGTAAAGATCTCCCCTGTAAGAGAAGCATTCCAGACTGTGTTTGGGAAGGCCACTGTTGTGTAAGTTACTTTTCTTTCAAGATTTATTTACTTGTGAACTAATAAATAAATAAAGCTGGACAATCCACACATCATCTAGCCCCAAGCTAGGCAGATGTCAGTCTTCTAGTACCCATAACACAAGCGTGTTATGGGTACTAGAAGACTGACATACTTAATACAATACATTACACAGATATTTTATATTATACACAAAATACTCAGAACACCCAAAATAAAAATTTGCGGCTCGTATAAACATTTATCATTATTCATAACATCTTATTTTCACTGCGAGAAATTCAACATTTTGGAATAAGGATCATACAAACAACCTACCTATTTTGATTTCCCCTATTTCATACCTTATTGATACTAACATAAGACATATTTTCCAGTGGTTATCCAGCTCAGAGTGACGTCACAGCGACGCAACCAGTTGGTTACGCCGCAGCGTATGCAGCAGCTAAACAAAGAATTGCAGACATTAGATCACGTCACTCAGAAATAACTAATAATGTACCAGTTATCGCTATCGAGAGCTTCGTGCAAGAAGCTATTGCTGACAGGTTTGTACGCTATTCTTATAGACTTAAGGCTCATTACTTCAGCAAAAGCTTATAGGCATTATGGTATTATTGAGCTAGAGTTTGGTCCATTCGTAGATTATGGATTTATATATATCAGAAAAACCAACAGTGATATTTAGATACAAAACTTTAATTTTCCTACCAACTGAGATATGTCGCCAGTTATGTAAACCAAGAAAGTTAAGAATTTTTATGAATTTGTATTCCAGATGGTACGATATAGCCCTGTTAGTGCTGTCTCAGTCATCTCTCGGTATCGAGCTACAACTGCAGTCTCAGGGCACGCCGGTAGGGGGCGCGGTGGCGGCGGCGGCGCGCGAGGCCACGCCCCCTCACTACCCACACACGCACACCGGCTACAGCGTCACGTGCGGCTCGCTAGTCGCTGATAGTCTGCAGGTAACTAGCATGCTGCATCTCTTTCATTCTTCTATCGTTCTTACTCTATCACACATACACCGTGCTATGTGTGCTTTGAGACGGCGGCGCGCGAGGCCACGCCCCCTCACTACCCACACACGCACACCGGCTACAGCGTCACGTGCGGCTCGCTAGTCGCTGATAGTCTGCAGGTAATAGTCCAAGAGCTAGTGAACCCTGCGAGTAACGGTCTTCCTGTAAGGCTAGAAATTTGTACACTTACGATTTATAGCATGCTAAGAGCACTAGCCATGATCTGGCAGGCTTCAGCCCTGTACTTCATCAGCCACTTAATTTTTTAATTGTAAAATAATTTGAGTTTCAAAACTTGTTTCTGTAAGCTTAAAAATTTAATAGGATGGAGTTTATTTATTGTAAATCTTGAAAAAAAAGTTACAGACGATTACAATCAGCAATAGTATATGCCAGATCAATTAGAAAATGCACAGTTGATGAGGTAAAATAAACTTTATCCTGTATACTTAGAATTTTTATATGTTTTCAAGTAAACGTCTCAGAGTAAATATGTACAATGCCAGACGGTTTTGAACAGCATAAGACCTTGCCAGGCGAGGGGACAGCTGCTAAAGGCGTGCGAGTCAGAGGTGTTGCGTGAATGCCTATCTTTCAGTTTTAGTTCAGTTTTCAGTGATTTTAATATTTTTTTATGACATACCTGGCAAGCTAGCTTGCGGGCCACCTGATGAGAAGTGGTCACCGCCGCCCATGGACACTTGCGAACACCAGAGGCGTTGTCGGTGCACTACCGGCCTTTGAGATAAAGATATACCCTTCTTTTGAAGGCTCCCATGTCGAAGCTCCAAATGTATGGTTTGAAATGTTCAAAATTAAATAATGCACGTTATGAAAAGTTCCTTACTACGTACAACTACGTACAAAAATAAATTAAGTGGTGTGCAATAAAGTGTTTTCTATCTATCTATCTACAACACAAATAATCCTAAAGTGCTTATGAAAAAGTAGTAAGCTATGATTCATCGAATTCACCACCCTGCCAACGTGAACTACATCAACAATTATTGAGAACTGCCTACATTACCTACAAATATATGGCGAAATTGTAATTTTAAAGAACCATTCTTATTCCTGAAAATAACGGTTGGAACTTAATTGATAGTTCTTACGATTTTAATTGGTTTGAGAGGAATAAAGTCATCTTCTATACCTATACGACATACTTTTACAAGGACCTGCTGATACTGCCACAGCACAATCGCCTGAAACTGAGGAATACATTTCAGGTAACATACAACTATTTTATCCGTAACATTTAATATGCAGTCCTATGTAATAGAGCTTGATATTTAATTCTTAACAACCAAAAAATACTAAAAATTATTACGGTAGGTACAATAAAATATTTTTTTACTATTTTCAGATGAGGAAAACATTGTTAAAGAATCAGATGATGCAAACAGTAGTGCAATCTCGGATGATGCTGAAGAAAATGACTGTTAAAAATAATGTAGATTGCATAAAACCCAATAAAATACATTGCATTTACTGTATGCTAATAAATATGTTCATAGAATTGAAACATTAACATTTCTTATTTGCACTCCCTTAGCAGCTGTCCCCTCGCCTGGCAAGGTCTTATGCTGTTCAAAACCGTCTGGCATTGTACATATTTACTCTGAGACGTTTACTTGAAAACATATAAAAATTTTAAGTATACAGGATAAAGTTTATTTTACCTCATCAACTGTGCATTTTCTAATTGATCTGGCATATACTATTGCTGATTGTAATCGTCTGTAACTTTTTTTTCAAGATTTACAATAAATAAACTCCATCCTATTAAATTTTTAAGCTTACAGAAACAAGTTTTGAAACTCAAATTATTTTACAATTTAAAAATTAAGTGGCTGATGAAGTACAGGGCTGAAGCCTGCCAGATCATGGCTAGTGCTCTTAGCATGCTATAAATCGTAAGTGTACAAATTTCTAGCCTTACAGGAAGACCGTTACTCGCAGGGTTCACTAGCTCTCCAGCTATAACTAGCATGCTGCATCTCTTTCATTCTTCTATCGTTCTTACTCTATCACACATACACCGTGCTATGTGTGCTTTGAGACGGCGGCGCGCGAGGCCACGCCCCCTCACTACCCACACACGCACACCGGCTACAGCGTCACGTGCGGCTCGCTAGTCGCTGATAGTCTGCAGGTAACTAGCATGCTGCATCTCTTTCATTCTTCTATCGTTCTTACTCTATCACACATACACCGTGCTATGTGTGCTTTGAGACGGCGGCGCGCGAGGCCACGCCTCCTCACTACCCACACACGCACACCGGCTACAGCGTCACGTGCGGCTCGCTAGTCGCTGATAGTCTGCAGGTAACTAGCATGCTGCATCTCTTTCATTCTTCTATCGTTCTTACTCTATCACACATACACCGTGCTATGTGTGCTTTGAGACGGCGGCGCGCGAGGCCACGCCCCCTCACTACCCACACACGCACACCGGCTACAGCGTCACGTGCGGCTCGCTAGTCGCTGATAGTCTGCAGGTAACTAGCATGCTGCATCTCTTTCATTCTTCTATCGTTCTTACTCTATCACACATACACCGTGCTATGTGTGCTTTGAGACGGCGGCGCGCGAGGCCACGCCTCCTCACTACCCACACACGCACACCGGCTACAGCGTCACGTGCGGCTCGCTAGTCGCTGATAGTCTGCAGGTAACTAGCATGCTGCATCTCTTTCATTCTTCTATCGTTCTTACTCTATCACACATACACCGTGCTATGTGTGCTTTGAGACGGCGGCGCGCGAGGCCACGCCCGCTCACTACCCACACACGCACACCGGTTACAGCGTCACATGCGGCTCGCTAGTCGCTGATAGCCTGCAGGTAACTAGCATGCTGCATCTCTTTCATTCTTCTATCGTGCTCTCTCTATCACACATACACGCGACGATATATTCCTGCTTTGCGCGCGAGGCCACGCCCCCTCACTACCCACACACGCTTACCAGCTACAGCTTCACATGCGTCTCGCTAGTCGCTGATAGTCTGCAGGTATTTTACTTATATTTATTAATCTTAACTTATTTTTGACTTACTTATTACTTCAAGATATTTATCTTCGTCATTACTATTAGACATTAAAATATAATAACATTAAAATATTAAAATATAAGATTTACTCCGGATTTTAAATTTTCGCAACACTGCATAACACTGCAGTCGAGAGTTGACGCGCAATATGACTCAAAATTCAATCAAATCTTGTGATTGATCTTCTGATAAGTAAATAATAATAGTTAATGTTGTAGGTACCTCATACGGAATGGCATGAAGCAGTGACAGGGGTACCGAGACGTGAACTACTGCTTCTAGCTGCTAAAGCTCTCGCGGGATCATACAAGAAGTTACTAGCGGTCTCTGCGGCTGAAACATAACGGAAAATTGAATTGATATGAAAATAACGATATGTATAGTAAGTAGCACTTAAATATTCTGATTAAAATATTTTATTTAGTTTGATAAGAAATAGGAAAAAAAACAAAATGTAAAAAGCCCAGTAAAGTAAGTGCTCATGTATGTAATAATACCGACATTCTTTAATCCAACAGTAACATTTTGCGGCAAAAATAGTAGTTCTTTCTCGGACTAGTCTTTTTAAATACTAATCCGGGGCCCTACTGCTACTCTATTCATCAAATTAAAGATTTCTACTATGTTTTAAATTCACTAGATTGATTACAATCTTTTTGTTTCAGGTTTGACTGCGGCGTAAAAATAAGACATATGTATATTTAGGTGTTAAATAAGTTAAATATTATTGAAGAAAATATATTAAAATATGCAGATAAAAATAAATAACTTGATTATTACATACTATGTATTGGTTTCGTATTTCAATGAAAACAGATACAAAAACCAGAGCTTTTTACATAATTATACAATAAGTTATACAGTTTTGATTGAGGTAAGTCTTAAACGTCACATTAAATATTCATTCACATTTCGCACTGCGTACAGTACCAAACGAAGCAAATCTTATACTATGTGAACTAGATGCTGATAGAATACTTACATATTTCTTGTGAAAACATAAAATAGATACACACAGAACAGTATAAACATCATTATCTTTCATCACACAAATATTTTCTTAACGGGAATCGAATTCACGACCCATGAAAGCCGAGCTAAAATCAAAGGACACCTGACACCTGTCAATATATAAACAATAATCTGTGACAGAAACGTGACGCAAAAGCCAGTGAAGATAAAAAATCTAGATAAATGTATTTTATAGATTAGTTTGATTCTAGGAATATCCATTGATTATAATAATCTTGGGATTTCCTGCATTTTTGTTTGTCAGTTTGTTATCAATTGTTTCATTATCAACTAAATCATGTAAACAAATAAGATTTGGTCAAACCATCGGTTTTCGGTCATTTTTTTTTAAATTACAGCTTTGTATTTCATTGTGTTCATGATTAGATTTGAACAAACTATGTAGTGTCAATAATACACATAAACACATATTCCTTTAGTAAAGAGGAAGTAAAAAAATATTTTGTCAATTTTTTTTGGAAAAATAAAACTATCTCATACGCTATTGAGCTAGTTATAAAAACTGTGTTACAGGAGCCATTACAATATAAAAACCAAATGAACAAGAAGATAATGCCTTTAAAGTAGTCAAAAAAATAATACTAGAACGAAATCTGTGAATAATATAAATATGTAAAAAAGTATTAAAAAAGGGAAAGAAAGAATGGTTTTAAATTAAAAATTGGGGGAAGTCAACTAGATTTTATCATTATGAAAAGAAATGGATTGTCGAAATAATAATAACATGCAGAAGTTGGTAAAAAAACTAATAGGTATTAGCTACTACTTTAACTAAATACTATCTAAATTACAATACTTATAATATCTTTACAATGTGTTAGTATCAAATGCAATAAATGTATAAAGATATTGTTTTATTGTTCATATCGTTTCATATAAATATTGCAAATTGATGTATTTTAACAAATTTACCAATTTGGTAGGTGAGTGTCAACATAACTTGATAATTTTATTATTTAATTTCCTTACTTTTTTTTCTAAATATTGAGTTACTTTAAGTTTTACCTTAATCCTAAAAATTCATTATTTTTTCTAATCTATAGATTTCTTAATACATCTAAGTTACTCTTATTTATCTATTTACGTACCTAACTTTGAGAAACCAATATAATTAAATGTTGAAACATGTACGGTCTATCTAATAAAAAGTTAGCGCAGACTTGATGTATTGATTACCATACGTAATGATGACATACAGTCAACGCTAACTTTTTATAAGATAGGGGGATATACTTTAATGTTTAAAATGTCCCAAAATAATCTTTCTTTATATGAGCTTAATATTTTATTTAGTTATTCAGGAGTTGAAGTAAGTCTTACTTTACAAGACTAACGGCCGGTTTCTGAAACGTTGATCAACCAAAAATCTAATTACAATGTGTCAAAACTCGGATCAATCGTGATTTGGGTTGCTCAAACGCTTGTCATAATGTTGTTAAATATTTCGCAGATGACAAAGACAACGTTTCAGAAACCGGCCGTTAAAGTTCAGTGTAGCACAGCTTTAAAATATGTAAGATCATTAACTTGTTTTTCAGAATCTAATGTTTTTGACTCATTTGCAGATAAAAACGACAAGGCTATAAAATGAAATTGTTTGCGATCCTGGCAACGCTCCTCGCGGTAACCTGCGCCCATCAACGGCAATGGACCCTCCATGAGCTGTCTGAGGCCCTTCAAAACCCCGACACAGACCCCGCCATGGTGCCCCACCTCGAGGCTGCCTTGAACGAGATGATGTTGGATATTGTGGGACAGACTCAGGTAACTTGAAATTTAAAATTGTTTTATTAACTTTTATTTTGTATTTTTGTTTATTTGTACGATCTGCAAATATTTATTCCAGGTGTTCTGGGTATTTAATATGTATAATAAAAAATATCTATCTATGTTATGTATCGTATTAAGTATGTCAGTCTTCTAGTACCCATAACACAAGCTCTGCTTAGCTTGGGGCTAGATGATGTTGTGTGGATTGTCCAACATTATTTATTTATCTTATTTACATTTTATTTTGTCCATAAATCAAAGTTTTTTTTCGTCACGTTGATTATAAGTTATGTGGTATAAGTTGTGTGTTAGTTTTGTAATGTACTAGTTGCACGAGTATATCTATACTCGTACATGTTTTGAAAAAGAAATCTCTTTTTTACAAAAAGTATAGATACTCATAAAATGAGTAGGTGTTATTCACAACCACTAATGGTCCCCATTGACGTCACGGAGTCTTCACAATTTTTCCGAAGAATACTTCGGAAAAATTAATAAATAAATAATTTATTAATAAATAATTAATAAATAATTTATTTATTAATAATTAATAAATAATTTATTTATTAATCTGTCTTCTCCCGTCACTGGCCAGGTGGAAGAGGTTTCAATGTCGCTCTCAGAACTGTCAGCAGCTCTTCAAGACCCCAACACGGACCCAGCTCTCATCCCTTACTTGGAAGTCGCCCTTAACACCATGATGGATGACCTCTTTGCTGGTAACCAACAGGTAACAAACAAGACTACTTGTTTTTTAGTTAAATAGATAAATATACATATATTAAGAGATCTATAGATACAAAAAAAAATAAGTTTCAAGGATTAAGGTAAAACCTAAAGTAACTCAATAACTATAATATAAAAATGAATCGCAAAATTTTGTAAATAAATATCTTAAAAATTACACCGTAGCTTTTTGCCGAACATGACTCCGCTGTGTAATAATTATTCAGTAATTAATAATTTCTTTCAGGAATCTGTCATCGTAGCTTTCCCGGCTGGTCTTCTGCCAGTCCTTGAGGCTCCAGTGATCGTGAACCCCACCCCTGTGGTGACCCCAGTGGTGACCCCCGTGGTGACCCCTACGCCCATCGCAACCCCCGAAGCACCCGCATCTGCCCCCCTGGTCCAGATCATCGTCAACATTAAGCAACAGCAGGTAATGATAAAACATGTAACACATAGAATCACCTAGTAATAGTATATAAGACGATTCTAAATAATCATTGTGATTTTACGGAATGAAGAGTTTTTGAGTTTAGTTTGAACGAACTAACCCTATATATAATAGGTATACCTTATAATGACCATAACAAAGTCACTTGACAACGTTTATAGTACAAAAGTTGATTTCTGTGTTTCAATTTCCTTTACAATAGTAAATATTATACATAAAAGTCTATTAATATTTGAGTGGAAGTAGTTTGTCCTGCAGTCGGATGAGATTGGCTGAAAAATACGAATCTTGGTGAATTTATAATTCGTATTATTTATTGATGATGGTAATCAAAACCTGGTAAAACTAGGTACTATAATTGCTCTTATTTTTCCAGGTCGCTGCCCCCGTGGTAACCCCCAACCCTGTGGAAGTCCCCGCCGCTGTTGAATGGGTGCCCCCAGTTCGTCCCGAGCCAGAACATTCCGTTGACGCAATCAGCCCCCCGGAAGCAATCAACCCCGTCGACGTCATTGCCATTCTCCCCCCAGAAATAAACCCTATTGACGTCATCGCTATCATCCCCCCTCAGGAAATCAACCCTGTTGACGTGATTGCTATCACCCCTCCCGAAATTAATCCTATTGATGTGGTGGCTATCGCCGCCCCTGAAGTTAATCCTATTGATGTGGTGGCAATCGCCGCTCCTGAAGTAAACCCCATTGACATCGCTAACCCGATTCCCATCGTACCAGTTGGAGCCGCCGATATTATTGGACCTATCCTATAAATCTCGAATGACAGAACATAAATACTATTTATACAGCCACCCCCTATCTTATAAAAAGTTAGCGTTGACTTCAAGTCATCATTACGTATGGTAATCAATACTTCAAGTCTGAGCTAACTTATTATAAGATAGACCGTTAATATTTTCATGAGAACGTTACTTGTACTTAGCTTCATTATTATGGTATAAGAACAAGTAACATGCTTACAAAATAACTGTATGTGACTATGTATGTTGATAATAAAATTTATGCCTAAATCTATTACTGATGTTTTGTTTTTTACTCTTACGAACCAAGTTGAGTTAATGTAAGTTGGAGTAAAACGATATTTCGTTTCGTAATAAAGTTATGCGACTCGAAATACCGCGTTCAGGCAAGCGTAGTGTACGACACCCTCCGGCAAGATGGAGCGACGATCTACGTAGCTGGCAAAAACTGGATGAGAAGAGCCGAAAACCGGACTCAGTGGCGCGTCTTGAGAGAGACCTACGTCAAGCAGTGGACTGATATAGGTTGATGATGATGATGATGATGATGACTCGAAATATCGTTTTGGTTCATACAAAATTTACGTTTTAGTTTTGGAGACTCGTTCAAGTTAAATTTAGGCATAAGAGTGAAACACGAGGACAAAGGTGCATGTACACTTCATTAGATTACTCACGCCCTCAAAGCAACCTTGCCAAGATAACCCAACCCGAAATAAATGACACAATAATCTAACGTCTTGCAGAACATAAGATAAGATAGCTCGGGCATGGGAAGTGTTGCATCAAACGTGCACCAAAGTGATTTGCCGATTTCTTAAACAGGTTGATTCAATTTTGAGAAAAAAAAAACACTAAGGAATAGAATATTTTTCATTTTGCAAATCACAGCGAAAAAACAATAAAGTTAAATAAGACTTAAAAAAATAAGACTTAATTCTAAAGGTTTGTTTAACTTAACCAGGAACTATTCTGTAGCTCTACCATGAGTTTTTACTATACCTACTATATTACTACACTCGCTAGCGTCTTGTATGAAGATTTGTACAGCGCCTCTAGCGGATAGTTGGGTACTAAAATCGTAATACTAATATTGACGTAAATAGTGTAGTAAAGTCAGGCGATTTTACTGTGACATCTCATGGTAGAGGTACTGACGTTAAAATCGTTGGGGACTTTGAGTAGTTAGGTAACCTAGCTGATTCAAAAATGTTGTAACGACTATTTCTACGAGTTTTTGTGAAAATAAATCTAAAGTTACAGTCAATCTCAGTATGTGATACTAAGGTTTAATTTTCAATTAGGAACCTCTATTTTACATTAGTGGAAAAATTAAGATTTTACTTAATTTTTCCACTAAGGTATAATACTTATATATTCATAATTCATTGTTAGGTACTTACATGTTGGTTACAAAAGGTCTCTTATTGGGTATTAAGATCCGAACATGACCCCATAATAATGATAGATACATAAAAAAATAAAATGTAAGATCAATACCTAATAAATCAATTTAGACACATCTATGTCTGACTGTATCACGTTCCTTGAAAAAGTATTGAGTTGATTTCTAGAAATTATACACACTCAACACCATGTATATACCTATATTTTGCGAAATAGCATTATCTATTGCAGAATACCACAAATAAAAATGACCATATATATTATCAATTTCGATAAAAAACCGACAAATGCGATAAAAAAGTGACAAATTTTTCGTAGATATGTGAACAAGCCCCTCTGTATCTTGTCATGGGGTGATAGCAATGTGATAGCGTCAGATTTATAACCAGGGCGACGTGGAAGCTCGTCAGTTTAAACTGCAAGCTCAAGAAATATCTACGTGTCTATATTGTAAGTTTTTTTTCATTTAAGTATACCTTGAGGTCTTTGCACATCAGGGACCAAATAGATTTGGTAAAAAAGACATGTGGCACTCGGGGACTGTCGCGGTAAAGCTATTGCATAGCATTTTTTGCTGGATTACGCTAGTGTTAGGTTATTTTAGTTATGTTGTTTCATTACGGAATTTCTGGATTCGGTCTCCACGCTCAAGGCCCGCGATCGTGGCTACATATACCTACCTACCTAGTAGGTATGTAGTTGGCAGAGGGCAGTAGTAGTAGGTATTAGATGGTATCTAATTAAAAAAAAAGTTCCTATATAAAAAAAAATATTTAATTGGGTTTTCATAAAGACGAATATTGCGATTTGATTTATTTACTTTTTATCTTATCCTAATTGTTTAATTTACGATTTAGGTATGTAATAGAATCCTATGATTGCTTATCAATCTTTATCTTACTGTTTTTTAACGAGTTTAATATTATTTGATGAATATTACGGATTACTGGATATACCTATAGGTAAATGCCCTGCTATTTATCTGATACCATCACTAAGTCTCAAAGTGAAATACTTAACTTAAGTGACCAAGACTGAAAGATATGATAGATATAAGAATATTATGTACCAAAAAGTTACATTAAAGTCAATTATTATTATGACGACTGATGTGGCGCGGTGGGCGATGGTCCGCCTGCGACGCGGAAGGTTGCGGGTTCGATTCCCGCCTTGGGATAAATGTTTGTACGATCTGCAAATATTTATTCCAGGTGTTCTGGGTATTTTATATGTATAATAAAAAATATCTATCTATGTAGATAATGTATTGTATTAAGTATGTCAGTCTTCTAGTAGGTATCCATAGCACAAGCTCTGCTTAGCTTGGGGCTAGATGATGTTGTGTGTATTGTTCAGTATTTTTTATTTATTTATTATAT
The DNA here is from genome assembly GCA_932527185.1 of Ecliptopera silaceata. Lineage (NCBI taxonomy): Eukaryota > Metazoa > Arthropoda > Insecta > Lepidoptera > Geometridae > Ecliptopera > Ecliptopera silaceata. Next base: position 3,305,386 of record OW052209.1, on the reverse strand, counting down.
TGTAGCGCCCCAGCGGGGTCATGTTCGGCTCTAATCCTAATTTTAGACCTATAATTGTAACCAAAGTGATACAATAAATTAATTTATCTATCTATCTATAGTTTGGTTTCCGTGAAGGTCATGGAACAATCGAACAGGCCACTGTCTAGTGTCCAAAAATAGACAATACTTTCGATTACTTTCGGTTCAAATTCATAATTATAGATTGTTCTTGGGCTATGTTCTGTACCTCTACCTAAAACTCTACTGAGTAAATATGTTTAGTTTGGTTTTGGGAAGGCTTTTTGATCAAATATCTTGTGTTATTGTGCCATTAGCTTAGGTATAAATAACTTTTTTTTTAACGTTGTCAATCAATGAGAGGCGTCACAGCTCAGTTAGATAGTAGCTCTGCCTTCCATGCTGTCAGTCGTGGGTTCGATTCCCATCCAGAATAAATGTTTGTATGCTTGCTTATCGTGTCGATGCTACAACTGTAGGTATTTTGTTGTAGCATCGTGTTGGAAAGATTAGCCAGACTAGACACTGCTTTACCGTGCCTAGCTGTTACCGGTGTGCGCCACGAGGAGGCTCTTTCCATGCACCCCCTTGTTGTTTGTGTAATGTTTGTATGATGAACATAAATATTTGTTCTGTATTTGGGTGTTACTATGTATACCATGTATATAAGTATTTTATCAGCAATCTAGTTCCCGTAATTCCGTAATATAAGCTAAGCTTTGCATAGTTTGGGACTAGAGTGTGATGTGTGAATTGTCCGTGCATGATTATTTAATTTTCACATAGTATATTTCCTCCAACAGACCCAACAATGTCGCTACCAACACTTACCATCGACGAGGTGTCAGCAGGTATCCAAGACAATACCACTAACAAGGAATCAAAGAAGGTTCTAGAAGGACTTCTGAACGATTACATGGATCTGCAGTATGGAAAGGAAACTCCTTACACTCTTGGCAAGCAAGTTGTACCGTCTGGTGCTACTATTGAAGATGTAGAGAGTGCTATTGAGAAAGAGAGTGATCAAAAATACAAGGCTGTGTTTGAGAAGATTTCTGAGACAGTGGAGAGTGGAGATCTGAGTCCTCAGTCGAAGAGTGATGGCTCTTGGGATCCTAAGTTTACCCCCGTATTGGTGTTGATCAGGCCGAATAAATAACTTATTTTTATTTGTAAAAACTATATTTCTATATTTGCTAAGATTTAACTTAGGTTTGTTTTTATTCCGGGTGTTCTGGGTATTAAATGTATAATAAAAAATATCTATCTATGTAATGTATTAGGTATATTAAGTATGTCAGTCTTCTAGTACCCATAACACAAGCTCTGCTTAGCTTGGGGCTAGATGATGTTGTGTGGATTGTCCAGCATTATTTATTTATTTTTATTTATTTATTCAATTAGCATTTTATTATACTTACCTCTACATGTATTTGAAAATATTATTACTTATCTTAATTTTTTAGTAGTCTCACTACTACTGACTCAACAAAATTTTAGATGTGTTAAAAATATATTATCTAATGTAATTTTATCAATATTTTCCGGAGCAAGCTTTAAATTATTTTTGCTGTTAAACCAATAAAAATATTAATATAAGCATTGTTTAAACTTATTTTTTTAATTCACAATAAATCGAATATTATGACATACAATTTTTTTCATTATACTACCTACCTATACCATTAATTTATATAGATACATATTACTACCTATAACTTTAATTTATATACATATAACCATTAAAAATCAGCAATAAAAATAAAGATAACGTAGCCATCTCGTGGAGTATCTTTTTCAACAGACAGACAGATTGTCTGTTGAAAAAGATACTCCACGAGATGGCTATATCTTGATGGACAAGACAGCCATGACATGATATTAGGTACCTACATCATTTTTACCCGACCACCGAGAGTTATGAGTCTATGTATGTGTGATGTTCATCTGTGCCCGCGTTGCCCGAGATATTCGCGAAAAACTGATTTTCGTGATCTTTTGACGTTTATAATTTTTTTAGCCGGCACGATATCAATGTCGATTTTTCACATCTTCATTACAATGCCGTAATAAAGATGTATACAAAAATTCAGCTCACTAGGAATTTTTCCGCAGATAAAACCTAAAATGACTGGACTATGTCTTGACAGTCCGGATGATATAGGCTGTGACGTCATTGTTTGATTTCTCAGTACCTCTACCATGAGTTGTCACAGTAAAATCGCCTGACTTTACTACAGTAGTTACGTAAATATTAGTATTACGAATTTTAGTACCTGATTATCCGCTAGAGGCGCTGTACAAATCTGCATACATTTTTTTAACTACAGATGCTAGCGAGTATGAGTTTTTACTATACTAAATATACTATATATATATACTAGCTCTACCATGGTAGAGCTACTGGCCATAAATAAAGGCGTCTATAACTGAAACCGTTTAAATTTGAAAAATATATTAATTACACGTACATACGATTCAGTTTATTTGTTTTAAAATGTTGTTTTAAGTAGTTGAGCTACTTTTTTAACCAACTATACTTTAGTTGCTACTGTTCTTGTATTTGATATTAAAGTTTATTCCATTATTACGGTTTATTTATTACAATATATTCATTTATTCATTGCTCACAAGTACATTTTATACAGCTTAGGTGTAATATAGCTAGAGTAAGTACATGTACCCTGCAAGGGCGCTGCAACATAGTCATGTATTCTTAAAAACTAGGTATACAATATCATGTCGCATTTAAATACTAACTAGGTATTTAGCTAAGCTAATACCAGTTGTTGTATACCTACTATGAGTTTATTACCTACTTGTACACGTGCCTAACACTATTTTATATATCAGGTAGTAAGCTTAGTGTTATGGTGTATCTGAACAATAAGGAAATTTTATTGATTCTTTTATCTGTTGTTTTCATGATTATTTATTAGAATAATCTAATCCTAGCTTGCTCTATCTTTATTGTTTTGTTGCTTTCTTAATAACTTAATTTTAGGGAATATGTGTTCTTAGACATACGGTGCAGAACCATTCGCCAGAACGCAAGTAAGTAATTAATTAATATAATAACTAAATATCTATATCACACAACGCCATCTTGTCCAATGTAAGCCACATTTGATCTGTGGGAACTTGGATTGCTAATTATAATGCCTACTTAAAAACATTCTTGTACATAAATAAATTCTAAAACATGCAGGCATAGAATAAACAGCAATGTTTGCTCTCGGTGGGAATCGAACCCGCGACTCCCGGTACTAAAAGCAGAGTAAATACCTAAATACTAATTGAAATATGACATCTGCTGTTAAAATATTAAAAAAAAATTGTATAAATGACTTACTATCGCACTTGTAAGTAATAACTGTAAGTGCAGTAAGAAACTGAAATAAATAAGTATAACGAAGCAAATGTTTGTTGAAAATTGTTTGTGCAAATGAATTGGCTTTTAGTAGATACTTAAATTTTGTAATGTGTATGGGTGTGTAATGTGTAGGTACTATCTCAATTATACAAGTAGAATAACACTTATCGGTGGATCTGAATGACACATAATAGGTATCATCGTAAGCTACTGTCGTACCATAAATACTCTGTGGTCTTTATACTGCACACTTTAGGGGATAATGGAATTTTGTCGTAAAAATAAAAGAGGCTGATATTTTTATCATTACGTATTTTCTTCTTGCTGTCACTGCCACTTTGTGTCATAAATTAAATTGTCATTTTAACGCTACAAAATATCATCTTCCAAACATCCTTCGGGATAGCATAAATTAATCCAGTTTTAGTTACGTTTCATTAATTAAATTTCATGATTTTAGACATCATGAAACTGCTCGTGTTGGCTCTTTTCGTGGCGACCGCCGCTGCGGCTCCACTAGACGACAGCAACGGCCCCGTCGAGCTGATCGTGAACGGAGTTCTAGAGGGTCAGGCTTTGGAGCTCGGAGATATCGTGGACATCCATGTTAAGGAGCATTCAAACGGAGAAGTGATTGCTACAGACCTGCTCTACCCCCTCACTGCTGCAGGAATCGTCGAAGCTGCTGCTGCTGCTGTGGTCGAAACTCCCGTCGCCGTGGTATTACCCCAAGAACCAGAGGTTGTCTTACCAGAACCTGTCGCTCTACCGGCTCCTGTTCTACCCGAGGTGCTGCTGCCTGAAGCTGTAATCCTGCCTTCGCCTGCTCAACCAGAAGTTGTCCTCCCTGAGTCGGTCGTTCTGCCTTCGCCTTCTCAACCGGAAGTTGTCCTCCCTGAGTCCGTCGTTCTGCCTTCGCCTGCTCAACCAGAAGTCGTGATTCCTGAAGCTGTTGTCTTGCCTTCCCCCGCTCTGCCCGAGGTAGTCCTTGAACCAGTCGTTCTACCTTCTGCACAACCTGAGGTGGTGATTCCAGAATCAGTGGTTCTTCCTGCCCCTGCTGTTCCTGAAGTAGAAATCCCCGAGGCTATCCCAGCGCCTGCTGCCCAGCTCCCAGGTGAAATCTACAATGACGGCACTGTCCAGGTGAATGTCAATGCACCTGAAGAAAACGGTGTGATCTCTGCTCTTCAAGGGTGGTTCAGCATGGTGATGAACTACATCAGCAATGGTGCTGTCCAGAGCACGCAACAGATTGTATTATAAGTTAAAAAGTTTTCTGATTGTATATATTTTGAATCAGTAAAGATTTTGTTATTATTTTGTCGTTATTTTTTTGAAATCCCACACAGACTATTTTAATTTTAATCTTTCAAACTTTACATGAACAACGCACTCACTTGGTGAATAAAACCGACTAGACTGTCTCAAACAACCTTTAAAACTACCAACATCTAATTTGAGATCTAGGTATTCCTGCTAGACTCTGGGGGATGAATCAGTTATTTTTAATTTCTTAAGCTAGAAGCTTTCCAAGCTTCTCTTAATAGTCGTTGATAAGTAATAGATAAATATACCTATACTTCCTTACGTAGGTCGTAGTCCTTTATTAGCTTCATGCATAGTAAAAATGTATGATAAACCGAAGTAATATATTAGATTATGTATAAGATGCAATATAAGTGTTATGTATGTATATTCATGCTTATTCTGAAGGCAGTCAATGTGCTAAGCTAAAGTATTAAACACTGGCCGCACACATCGTTCAAGCGCAAGTGAGCAAGTTGGCACACACTCTAGGAACTTCCTAACTTGACTTACTTAATCGTTGCTAGTTAAAGGACTTCATTAACTTGAATGATGGTGGGTTTTATGTAGGTAAGTTTGGGTTTACGACCAACTTGTAGTGGACTAGCTTTTGTCCATGGTTTCGACTCTCGTATGTAATTTTAGAACGTCTACACATTTAGAGTCTCCGCAGATTGCAGACTTTTTATCGGCCAATAGTTTGGTCTTCTTAATCAGTATGAAGACTGAATCACTGTAATGTGCGCATCTGCATACATCAGCCGACCAAACTATCGGCCGATAAAAGGTCTGCACTTTGCGGAGCCCTTAATGAGACAAAGTAATCGCATAGCACTTCTTTTATCCAGTTTTTATGACTACTTTTTATCAATATTACCTAGTTTCAATTGATTTATTCTCAAACAATTAAATCGTATTAGGATTTCTTAAAAACTAAATATCATTTAAAAATGAGGTAATGTTTTACAATTTTGTGTGCACTTGCAAGTTTTTTTTTTATGCATTATAGGCTAACACTTGGCCGCAATCACATATGATGTTAAATGTTGATGCGGCCTACAGTGTAACGCGTTTGCCTAGATAGAACCTATCACTCTCCTCTTGAAAGTAAGTCTTTTTAATATCTTCATTTTGCTACAGAAGTAAAATATAGAAATGAATGCTATTAAATATACTTTTGCGAAGTAGCCGCATTAGCTACGGACGCAGGTCACAAGCATGTTATATTGTGCCACTTTTAATAAGTTTTTTAAGAATCACCAAGTACAAACTGACACGCATATTAGTCACGCGATTGGTTAAACACGGCAGTGGCCTGAACATACACTGCGCGTCAACGCCAGCTCGATCGCTTAATGCTTCATTGTCATCGCGCAATGTACTGTATTCAAGTCGCACTGCGCGTCAAGTCCAGTTCGAATGGTGTATGTTGCACCGTCACCACGCAATGTGTCTTAATGTCGATGCCGAGTCACACTGCGCGTCAACGTTAGCTAGACTGCTGTATGTTGCAGTGTTACCGCGCAGAGTATATTGACGTATCGTACCTATTTCAGTCAGTGTCTTGATGTAATGAATTCGCGTCATACTGCGCGTCAACGTCAGGTCGACTCCCTGAACGTTTTAGCGTCACCGCGCTGTGTAAATCGACTTTCGATCATCAACCTATACCAGTCCACTGCTGGATGTAAGTCTCTCCCAAGACGCGCCACTGAGCGCGGTCTTCGGCTCTTCTAATCCAGTGTATGGCAGCTACACTACGCTTGCCTAAACGCGGTCTCCACTCCAGTATCTGTTTGCTCCAACGGTTGTCGGTTCTTCGGCAAAAATCGTAGAGCTTTACACCTTAATTACGCATATCATAGTTATAACTTATAACTTTTATAATGCGTAATTAAGGTGTAGTATAGTTATAACTTATAAGCAAAGATAATGACTGTCAAACAATCTTAAACAACACACGATACTATCAACTCAACCGTTTTAACCCCTCAAACACATTGTGTCATTATTACAGTATCCAGACACCAGAAATAGTTCAACCCGTTCCAAAATCTATTCATCAGCGATCCCAAAACGTCCCGGAAACTAACCGCTTGTGGCAACCCTGTGTTCGGTACATATAACGAGCATGTGGCAACCTTATGACGACATATTGTTCGGTCACATTCACCCTTTCTTTAGGGTTAATGTTTATTAATCTAATTCTAAGTTCATATTTTATGTAGTATAGAGGTAAAGACAGGCGTCACAGCTCAGTTGGTAGAAGCTCTGCCTTCCATGCTGTGGGTCGTGGGTTCGATTCCCACCCAGATCAAATTTTTGTGTGATGAACATAAATATTTGTTCTGTGTCTGGGTATATTTACAGAAAAAATAGCGTATAATTTTTTTTATTTTAATTTTGGTCATACAGAACGCGACCAAAGCCGTATGCAGAAGCAAGCGCTTAAATATTAGTAGGACAATACACAATATCTATATCGAGACTACCGCATGGTTCGTAGCAGGCTCGTAGCAATATCGTAGCGTTCATGGCTGCGTAGCTCCGTAGCACTCTACAAAGAGGCGTGTTGTAGAAGCCTTTCGCAACCGGACCAAACATCCAAGTAACAAACGATGCAAAAAATGATCGGTGAAATAGTTTTTGTAACCGTAGCACGTGCTTAAGTTATGCATTTTATTACTCCTTGATTTTGAGACAAAATAGAAAAAAAATATAGATAAGATTTCATCACGGAACCTATACAAAAAGAAGATTGGGTTATTAAGTAAAGCTTTCAATCAAGTCCGGTGACTGAATCGTTTGAAAGCAGCATGCGTAGCTCCGCAGCAGGCGCTACAAAGACTCCTAGACAAAGAGCTGCATTTTAAGGGCGCCTTCAAAGCGCCAGCCGCGGCTCATTTAAATGATGTTACAATTATTGCCTCTCACGTTTACGAGGCCATTTTTAACTCAAATAATTTAGGAGAGAGGTCATCCCCTAAACCGTTTATGTGTTTAATTTCCTTCGCGGAAAAAATACGACAATTCCGACTCTCGTTAAATATTTATTTATGCAAAAATGTAGCCGAGAGTGGCCGATTGTTATTTCTACGGCGCGCTGCTTCAAGAAAGTTAAAGCTCACAAGATCAAGTGTAATCATCCAAAGCTCGATCTACTAAGTTACAAGGTAAATAATCAATATAAACTTTTAATCGACTTCACGTGACCTAGAAGCGGCGTAATCGCGTTTTCGTCAGAGAACCGTTGACCGCATCGGATTCGATCGAGTTAACTTTTTACTTTCACGAAACATACGCGTGGAGGGAATCGATAGACGGCCGTCGCGGCCGCAGGCGGCGGCTTATTGTGCCGCCTCGGAGGTGAATGTAGGGCAGCGGCGGCGGCGGGCAGCGGACAGCGGCGGCGGCGGCGGCGGCGCAGCGGACAGCGGCGGCGCAGCGGACGGCGGCGCCGGGCCAGTCCGCCACGCGCCTCGCGCCGGCCGCCCGTGCCCGCGCCGCCGCCGCCCGCCGCCCGCCGCCGGCGACGCCGCGCCGCCCGCCGCGACCCGCGCGCGCCTCCCTCTCTAAACTCCCCCTAACATGACACCAGTACTTTTTAACCGCGGACTCGGGTGAGCTTCGAGTGAAACTTTACAGTTTTTGATGTGAAATCGATTGAACTTTTGTCGCGCCTGGAGATCGATATCCTGCCGGTGAGTCTAGTTGTTGATTCATTATTTATAACCGATATTTGGACAGCTCCGATCCCTAAAAATAGATGGAGGATGAATTGTTAATGAGGGAAGGAAGCGGGCTTATTGAGTCGTGCGGAGCTTCATTTTTTTATGAAAGCACCATGTTAAATTGTTTGTTCGTGTTTTTATTTTTGCTGTTAATAAGTACAAGGAAAAAAATACAAGTTTAAATTGTATTCTCTGTATCCGAAGCAAGTATATTAAAGAAGAATCAGTCGGCTCTTGACGTAGTAGAGGCTGGGTGTGCGTGGTGTGTAATGATGTCGGTACTATCTGGAAGCGCTCTCCGAAAGGTCGGAAGTCACATGGCACGATGCGGCACCTCCAGTATCTGTTGAATTTTAATGTACCTGCGTACATTGACTCTCGCATATACAATTTTAGTAACTTGTTTTAGTATCTTACTAGGATATAAACATTTATTTATATCTCAGAGAATACCTAAGTATTTGAATTAAACGGTCCTTCTTAAATATTTAGGAATGCTTGAGTTAATTTTAACCTATTAATTAAAGCTTGTAAATCATGTTGGACTATCAAAAAAAATATGTCAGGGATTTATTTTCCTAATAAAAGAACCTGCACTTGGATCACTACGTCAAACTCGTTCACAATAGGCTCTTCTCAGCAAATAAGTCTTAATATTCAAACTAAATAGATATATATCAAGAGATATGGAAATAAAACGCAATTTTATTTATTTAAAAAAAATAATGACAGGGATTATTTTTCAAAGAAAAAAATAGAACCTACACTCGGCAAATAACATAAATACGTCACTACGTCAAACTCAGTCACAAAGGGCTCTCAGCAAATAAGTCTTAATATTCAAACTTAATAGATATATATCAAGAGATATGGAAATAAATAACTATTTTATTAATTTATTTATTCAAACTAAATCATACTAAACTAATAATATAAGCAAAGCAGCATTTTGCACGAAGCTCCAAGCAAGTGCTTCGGAAGATAAAATTAATAATGTATTTTTACTCCGTGAAAATGTTCACTGCAGCTCACCAAAGGTTTATTGTACCTTTTTGTTTATAGTCAATCTCAAAAATATATGTGGAAATCAAAATAAAGTAATTATTTAAATCAATATTAATTCACACTATTGTGGCTAGATTGTAATTATATTAGGGTAAATAACATATCACACTCTAGTCCCAAACTAAGCAAAGCTTGTATTATGGGATGGAGCTGAATGTTAAAAAAAAAGTTTATTAGTATGGGATCAGGGCAGGAAAAAGAAGAAGAAGACTTTTTTTAACAACATCTTATGTGAATCTTTCAATTCCTTATCACGATTCATGAGATACAGGAGGTGACAGACAAGCAGACAAACGGCGTCTTACGGCTGGTTTCTGGAAACCCAAATCACGATTGATCCGAGTTTGACACATAGTAAATATTTGATTTTTTCGTTGATCATCGTTCGAGAAACCAGCCGTTAGTCTAGGTCCCTCTAAGTCTAGGTCTCGTTTTACCTTTGGGTACAGAACCCTAAAAATGAAATGAAACTATTTTTTTATTGGTGAACTGAACATTTGTTTGAACTGCTGTAGTATAGACTGTGTTGCAGTTTCCAGTAGGTACCCAACCTTTGAGAAAGAGGTGACAGGCGTTCACTACGTGTTTAGTACGTGTGGGGTACCAAACTTACAAAACTAACAAAAATAAACTTAGGGTTTTTTTATTGTGGCTGAAACTGTTTAAAACACTTTTATAATTTAGTAAGTTAATATAAAGAACCAATCTCAAAAATTGATACAGGGTTACACAGAAAATTATTGTTTATGTTCGCAAAATAGCTTAAACTAGTAAAAGATGTAACAGTTCAGCCACAATAAAAAAAAACCCTAAAAAATTTGAATTTCCTATGAGCTAGAGCGAGACTTATCACCTTAAAATGAAATGGTAAAGTGTTTACAGTTATCAGTGTTGCAAGCATTTCCTTCCATTTCCTCGTGTCGCGAGAAACCCACAAAAAGCTGCCTACATGTTATTCCGCCCCTTTGTTTGCGTCGATACGATGAAACCTATTTGCTTTCAACCTGTTTGCGGTAGTTGAATGGAATACGTTTTATATACGAATATAAGAAAATTCGTATTTTCGCCAAAATATCCAAAATACACCTAAGGCTTCGTCTTCTTCTTTGATTTTTGAAGCAATCACTTTTAAAACATTTTAAAACTAAAATGTTTTATGAAAGAATGACATATTTCATTATGTATTTTGAGATAATTTTTATAATTATGAAATATGTATTCGTTCATAAAACATTCTAGTTGTAAAATGTTTAAAAGTGAATGCTTTTACATTGATTTCAAAAAAACTATAGCTAACTAACTTAAGTAATTATATTATTATTTTGGATTAGAAAAGACAATATTCCACGATAAAAAAGTGACAGATTGACGCTAAGTCTGAATAAAAAGTGATTGACACAAAATAGTTTTATAAAAAAAATTAGAACCGTTTAATTTAGAACCTAGGAAAGAAGTAAAAGAAGAAGAAGTAGAAACATTTAGAACCGTAGTAAGTTTGAACTCGTTAAAAAAAAATCTACAAGCCAATAGAGCTTCAAAATCACCAGTAGACAGTTCAGGTTTTATAATAAGGGGTTCGGATCCCGCACGAATTATCCCAACAAAGTTTCAACAAAACCTTTGTTGAAACGCTATTTGAATATTTTAATTGATAACATTTGGAACAATACCAACACGACGTAGTTAAAAGCTTTTAGTTACTATGTGAAACCAAAACCTACTCTAATTAGAGGCTACTAAAATGATACGTTTACAACAAATAAATATATTATTCTGGGACATTTCACACATCACACTCTAGCCCCAAACTAAGCAAAGTTTGTACTATGGGAACTAGATTGCTGATAGAATATTTATATAACTTATTTTTCGAAATTAAATTATTAAATTGAAATTAAATACATACAATACATAGTAACACCAAGACACAGAACAGATACTTATGTTCATCGCAAAAACATTTGCTCTGGGTGGGAATCGAACCCACGATCCACAGCATGGAAGACAGAGACACTACCAACTGAGCTGTGACGCCTGTCCGTCGAGTATAGCTCTAACTGCTATTACACGATACAATTTATCTAACTCACCTATGATTTGGATATTGTAAGATTCGCTTTATAATGATTGAGTCGGACGCCGATCCGATATCGTGGTGAGTAAAATGTATGAAATATGTACCTCCGATATCCGATATCGGGCCGGACAATATGAAAGACAGGTACATATTTCATACATTTTACTTACCCCGTTATCGGATCGGCGTCCGACACCGATATCGGATCGGATAATGTGAAAACGCTCTAAGCTGTCACCGCGTAGCACTATGTGGGCGTAGCAGGCAAAGCTACGGCGTAGCAAAGTCGTAGCGTGTCGTAGGCAGGATTTGTCAGTTCCTTCTGGCATTTTATAGAGCAACTGCATTGAATACGTAATGAGGTTTTTTGAAAGAGATCCAATACTATCTTGAAATACGAATAGCTGAAACGTACATGTTTTTCACTAATAATATATATTTTTTGTAGGATTGTGTTGCTGTAAATGTAAATGGTTGGATTGAAAACTGACAGTTTTATATTGACAGTAATTTATTTAATAGTCTGAGAAACTTTTAATTGTATTACTCGTTTGAATATCTCCGAATAATAACAAACGAACGACTTATAAGTTATAAGTTAAGATATAAAAGCCGGTAATATTTAAACTGTTCTAATTGTCCTAATTAATCCTAATTAAATAAATCTAATAAAAAGTAATTAAAATAATGTTCACTGTTCCAAGAAGATAGTTAGATGAAATATTCCAAATAGGCAATTCATTTGCAGAGTCGCGTGTAGTCGCAGTAGGTATGTATAGTACCACAGTATATATAGTACCACATATATAATTATATATATTACCACTATAGTTACAGTACTACAGTACATAGTACCACATTATATATAGTAGCACAGTATATATATAGTATATATAGTGGCATTTGAGGGAGGAGGCTCATACCCAGCAGTGAGCTAGTATAGGCTGCCGATGATGATGATTATAGTACTGTACAGAATTTACAGTGAGTTCGGTAAAACAAAGCAGCGCTCTGAAAGTGTCTGAAACTAACCATTTCATGAAACGGTCGTTACTCACGACGATGTATGATGCCGCTCAAATTCATGTACAGTCGGCCGCAGAAGCTATGAAACAAGAGATGAATGAATGAATGAATGAAAAATAATAATTGTAAATTAAAAAGTAAAATTAGAAAAAAAGACATAAAATTTAAATGTACAATGGGCGGTCTTATCGAGATTTAAGGTATACAGGGTGTAACAAATGAGGTGGACCAAACGCAAAAGGGCGATGGGGAAGCTATCGAAGCCTATCGATATAACCCGCATGTACCTATGTTCAGCGATATTCAGTCATAGGTTATATTAAAAGGCTCTTACGTGGTAGTCCGTTTTGCAAAGTGAATCGGTGACAAAACGGTCGAATTATGCCCAACGAAGTGGGCACGGGCCAGCATAGAATTAAAATAGAATAGAATAGAATTTCATTTATTAACAAAGATGTACACAAATAACAATAATAAAAATTATTTAGCAGAGTTACGGCCGGTTTCTGCAAACCCAAATCACGATTGATCCGAGTTTGACACATAGTAATTATTTGATTTTTTCGTTGATCATCGTTCGAGAAACCGGCCGTTAGTGTGACATCGATCTTTCGTCATTTTGTAATAATACAATATCAAACAATCATCTCATATGAATAAATAGGTCGTCTTGTATTGGTAGTCAGCTAGTCTTGTATAAAAGAAGAGAAATTGCGACACTGTCAACTGAACAGATAAAATGATGGCACTGTAGCTTTGTCTACATTTGTGTACGTGTACAACGCCCAATTTCCAATTGGTTGTATATACATTTATATCTCGATGTAAAGTAAATAGAAGATGTAGTTATCCTGTAAATATTACAAAGCTGCGCACGTACCCCGATCAGTACCCCAAGTACGAGTTTGTGCAACAGATTCAACCCTCCAGTACCCCAAGTACGAGTTTGTGCGCACACGGATCGTAGAAACGCAATCGCCGAGCGCCACCGATTTTGTATGGAGATCCAAGCAGCGCCCCTAGCAGATTTCTTGAGAAGCTTGGATCTCCATACAAAATCGGTGGCGCTCGGCGATTGCGTGAATCTGAGCGCAGTAAATATTGTGTGCGAAACAGCTATATTGCGAATCGGGTGAGGATTCATTCACAAAATTATTTCGATGAACAATTCCGTATTTTTGGGAAAAAAATCAGGACAGCGGTGTTTTACCGCATCATCGCACCGCACTCTATAATATTTTCTATTCGGAAAATTGATAATAAATAATGCTGGACAATCCACACAACATCATTTAGCCTCATGCTAAGCAAAGCTTGTGTTATGGATACTAGAAGACTGACATACTTAATACAATACATTACATAGATAGTTTTTATTAATATACATTAATTGAGTTAATTGTTAGTACCTAACCTATTTTAGATAAAATTCAATTAAATAATAGTAAATAATATTTGCGGATAACTCTGTTCACCACAAAAAACTAGCTTATTCTTTGATATTCCTTTTAGAAAATCAAATCGAATAATAGTCGAATGTTACAATAGTTTATTTGATGGGTCAGAGCTATTATTCTCAGTGTGTACCTACAATACGGTCCGAGCAGTCCATTAATTCTTGTAATGTACAAGTGTTGGGGAAAGTAGTATATTGCCGTGAACAAAGTCTTTCTCAAGCTTAAGGTGTTTATATAAATGTATAGAAAATCACGCTCATTTTTCAAAGGAACGTAGATTAGATACAGACAAATAATAAAAATTTGGTAGCAAGTGGTAGAATGTGGTAGCAATTCTGCTGTATCATTATTTATTTACCTAGTTTCACAACACTTAAAATGGATGATTCGATGAAAATTGAGTAGTATGTACAAACGAAATAAAGAAATTTGAATACAGGAAAGAAAATTTTAAATGTTTCTAAGATAGGTTATTAAAAAAACCAAGCATTTACACAACATTAAGTTCAATAGACGGCCTTCACGCTAAGAACTATCTTTTCCAGATTAAATTAAACAACAATATTTATATTTATTAAAAATTGCTATAATAACAGCGCTACCAAAAATGCAATTTTTAACTAGTTTAACTAACCCAAAAACTTTTTTTTATGTTTTAATACTAATCAAAAACATTTATCTAAATCACCTTCATTATGTGTATGTACCACTTGAGATTTATTTTAGCACCACGTAATAATACAAAACCAAAATAACACATCAATCTACTCTGTCTTCAAAGAACTTTAATATTTTATTTCATAACTAACAATAGAATTATTGCTTGTATGAATTATTAGTTCTAACGGGTCACGACTGTAAATAACTTCTATTTAAAAGTACGGATAGTTTATGACCCATAAAATATTCCCGGGTTCATTGGGGTCTTTAACCTAATGTCATCTAACACCATGTCCATACGTTATTTAATGTTATTTACTCACAAGCAAGATCTAGAGAATCGAAATATAACTAACCACCCCTTTTGTACTACCTAGATTCACAGACAATAAAATTATTTTATTTATGAAAAGCTTTTGTATTTTAACAAACAATGTCACTTATTTGAAAACAAATAAAAAACTTATTGGCTCGAAAATAATACTTCTAGAAATCATATGGTACAAAAATATGACTTATAATAACTAAATGAGCTACTAATAATTCTAAACAGCTGACTCCACCTTTGTGTAAGCCAATAAATATTTAAAAACTACTTTGTAGTGTGCGCCATTAATCTATAACACACACTTGTTTAAGTACGGTGCCACACATCTGCAAGCTTCCTATACATCTAAACTAATATTATAAAGAGGAAAGATTTGATTTTTTGTTTGTTAATAAATGAGTCATGTCAAATTCCACTTGATTTGTCTATCCCAGAAAAATGCGACATTGAAACCAAGACGGGCAAGAATGCGAAAAAAAGCTGACATTTTGCTATTTATTATGTAAGAGGCAAAAGGGCACGATAGTTCCCAAAAGCTGAAAGGTGATAGTTTGGGAATGTAGCCTTCATATCTTGAGTGTTTATTTTTACCCGACCACGCTATATAGATGGGCTTTGAGTTGAGACATTTCACACATCACAATCTAGTCTCAGACTAAGCCAAGCTTGTACTATGGGAACTAGACTGCTGTTAGAATACTAATACTCTTTTTTTTGTAAATACATCCATAGACACCCAGACACAGAACAAATATTTGTGTTCAGCAAACTAAGCAAAGCTTGTAGGTACTATGGGAACTAGTGCTGATAGAATACGTATATATATATATATTTGTAAATACATACATAGAAACACCTTGACAAACACTTTGTTCAAGGTGGGAATAGAACCCACGACCATGGACAGCACGGAAGGCAGAATATGAAAGAATTTTTAATATTACACGTTAATTTAAGTTTTTTCATCGCGTCGGATTTTTAATTTTTGTGCTTGTTAAGTAAAAGGAGAATGGTCAACATTACATAGGATTAGGGCATAAAATAATAAAGCGTACCTCCGTTATATTTAAATTTAAAAAAGTAAACAAAGAGGAAATTAGCTCAGTAATGTGTTCTAGTTTGTTCATGGCCAAAGTGTAAAAACAAAAGACGTAATAATGACGTCACAAATGAACTCAGTATTTTATCTGTGACCTATGTACGATAAAAATATGTATTATTGAACTTTATTGAGTTTAACGGTCGTGGGTTTGAATCAGATCGTGTACTTACCAATAAATAAATAATGCTGGACAATCCACACAATATCATCTAGCCCAAGCTAAGCAGAGCTTGTGTTATGGGTACTAGAAGACTGAATACATTACATAGATATATATTTTTTATTATACATATAATACCCATAACACCCGGAATAAATATTTGCAGATCGCAAACATCCCAAGGCGGGAATCGAACCCGCAACCGTCGCAAGCGGACCTTCGCCCGCCGCGCCACATCGGTCGTCAAATATAAGTAGTATTTGTATAGGAACATAAATCATTACGCGGCGAATTTTATGTTGACTGTTGTTTGTGGAACCTACGCCAATCCTACGAACTTTAACGTGAAAGTTGCTGATTGTTTTAATGTTTACGCTATTTGCTTGTAGTTCTGTTATACAAAAACGAGTAGGTAGCTCTTTTTGTGCCCTATTTTCAGTTTAAATAGGCCCTTTGTAAATTAAGTTTAATTATATTTAATACTACGACAGCAGATGGACCATACATACCACCAGATGGAAAGGACCACTAGGCAAAAGGAATGTTGGCAGACCATACAGCCGGTGGGCTGATGATATTATCCAAATAGCTGGGAAGGATTGGATGACAGCGGGAGCGGATAGAGAAATGTGGAAGGGGATGGAGGAGGCCTATACCCAAAAAGGGGTCCTCATCTCATAAACTACCCATTAACATAATAATAAACCTAGAATACTAACCTATACTATAAGCTAGCATTTACTAACACTACTGTAATTACATAGACATAAGAGTTGTGGAAATAAAAGGCTATATTATTATTATTATTATTATTATATTTAATACTTGAAACTATCATTTGGTTTTGAACATAATGTAGTTTTCATTATAAATCGGGAAATAATCAAACTCACAAATCATGGTAAATATCCCGTTTATAATGAAAACTAAGTTTAATTAGTCACAGAGTTTAGATTTAAAATGCCACAAGCTAGTTTTATAGACTTTTTTAGTCTTGTCACCTTTTAAATTATGAAAAGGCCAAAGTCGTTTGTTATTTCTTACCCAATTCAAGCTCACTTTTTTACGATTAGATCCCGAAACAATGCATAGTTTAAAGACCTATTCGGATCCTAAGGGTATTAGTGTCGAAGGAAATACTATTTCCGTTTTCTTTTGTTTCTTTAATTTTATTACACAGGATAACAAATTAGTGAATGGTTTTTTACGCTGAATTTATAAAATTTTGCGCTTTTATTCGGATCAAAATAACAACGGTTTAACTAATTTGGATACTTTTTTATATGTATCTAAATAAAATAAATGTGTAAGTAGTTAAAGTTCTTATCATTTTATTTTTATTTTGTCTATCTCCCGGTAATGTCTGAAAGTAGTAAGTAAATGAAAGTACTTTGTATATGTTAAAGTTAGAGACGTGTCCATAACATTGGCATTGTGTATTTTTTTTAAATAGATTTAAATTTACGAATTAATTTTATATACTTAAGTAATAAAAATCATGCATATTACAAAATCATGTATTTACTTTTATCCTCCATTATTTTAGTTAGATGTTTTTGACCTATACCTATATACCTATTTGACCTATTTATTATATGGTCATTGTCCTTATAAATTGAATGCCAAAGGTCGAACCGGAGTACCGTCGAGAGCGCGCCGTGGGTAGCATTTAAAATGTTTCAAACACTTGTCTATTTCCGAAACAAAGCGTCCTAAATTATACAACAATTTGAAGAGCGTCAAAAAGAAAGCGTCACAGAAGAATTCTCTGTAGCGTCATAAAACGCCTTGACTTTCAACTCTACGACCAAGAAAATAAAGTTCAAATAATTAAGCGTTCTCTACGATAAATTATTTTTTAGGTCGTTTGTATCTTTCATCATTTGGGGCACGCTGAAGGGCAGAGGTCATGAAGTATGGTGTTAAGCAGTCTATTACCAGTACCCCAAGTACGAGTTTGTACACACACGGATCGAAATCCAAGCTTCTCAAAAAGTCTACTAGGGGCGCTGCTTTGATTTCCATACAAAATCGGTGGCGCTCGGTGATTGCGTCTCTGCGATCCGTGTGTTTACAAACTCGCACTTGGGGTACTGCTCACAGTATTTTGGTTCAAAGACTGTTAGTAAAGAATGCTGGCAAATAATATTACTTTGTCAATTTATTAGGCATTTTCTCTCTTATTTGACGTTTGACGTCGGTATGTTCCTAAATATGTGTATATATAGTTTTCACCCAACGAAGTATGTGAATGACGGGAAGCGACGTGATGAAAATATCAAACAAAGAGCGAGTAAAATATATTTCACGTCTTCGACGGAAAATCTGCATGATCTATAGATACTTAGATAAAACATTATTTATTGCAAACTACCGCTATAATATAAGTCTGTATATCTATACAGACTTACATTTTATATTATATATGGTATCTACCATGTTTAATTAATAAACTCTAAACATAGATTAAGTTAGTGGTATTTTAAAGCCTAACTTAGTTTCCTCTAGAGATTAAAATAATATTCTCTCAATAAAAAAAAATGAAATAAGAAACTAAAAAAAAAAAAAATTTAGAAAATGAAATAGTTAACTATAAATTAGCCTATAAATTAAAATATTTATCTAACTTAAATGTTATAGAAATCTTCAAAATTATAAGTATGTGGACTCATGTGACTTTTCAAACATTTTTAATTAGTTTTCAGTTCGGCCTCATGTTAACTTGGATAGGGAACCAGTCAAACAACAAACAAACTATTGATGGAGGAAATATATTGATGTATTTATTGTAATGCCTCATACTACAAAGCCACATTATTAATTAACATCAGGTGAGATTGTGTTTGCCAAAAAAGTACAAAAACACATCGGATTTGGCGATGGCCAAATCCGAAACCCCGATAGTTAGAGAAAAGTTGTGAAAAGAGTCATTTCCTTAATTTATATAAAAACAATAACAGCATCAGTACTCTTTTACTTTTGGAAAATAATAACCGAAATGATTAAAATCAAACTTTCATTATTCAATATATTCTGTTGTAGTTACAAATCATTTTTTGCAAAGAAATATATATTCAAATGAAATGAATAAGCAAATACTTAATATATTACAACCGTAACATCACAATAGACGACTTCACAACAGAATTACATCTCCGACGCTCAGAATAATGTCACAATAAACAGCATTTTGCGGTAATAGTTTCTAAACCTAGGTATCTTCAAATCTGGTAACGTTATATGACAACCGTACAAAGTATAAATTTCATTATATAAATTTTACCATGATTTGTGAGTTTGATTATTTCCCGATATTTCGGCACAGTTGCATGCGCCATGATCACGGGTCTTTGCAAGTAGATATTAAAGTCATTTGAAAACTATGTTCAAACCCATGATAGTTTCAAATATTATATCGCACAAAGTATACCTACTACAAAGTATATTGGTTCCTTTGGTGAGATTGTAAACGAAATGATAATAAATGAAAGCAGAGTTTGGCGTGACAGCACTTTGAGATATGAGATTTCAGAAGTGGGAAAAAACATCAATGTTATTAGTCGGTGTACCGCCATAATTTGACGACAGATGTGGCGCGGCGGGCGAAGGTCCGCCTGCGACGCGGAGGTTGCGGGTTCGATTCCCGCCTTGGAATAAATGTTTGTACGATCTGCAAATATTTATTCTGAGTGTTCTGGGTATTTCATATGTATAATAAAAAATATATATTTAAGTAATGTATTGTATTAAGTATGTCACTCTTCTAGTACCCATAACACAAGCTCTGCTTAGCTTGGGGCTAGATGATGTTGTGATGATTGTCCAGCATTATTTATTTATTGCTAACATTGGTTTTAAGTGAACCTATTAACACAAATCAGTGACATTCTACCAGTTACCTACCGTACTGATAGCATTAATTGTACCTATTTCAATCTACTTTAGACATGAATGACTACGGTTCTAATGTATAATTTAGTTTAGAAACCCATGTTATTTAGGTTACCAGTTTTTGTAGACCAGTATTTAAGCTAGTGGTCATAACTATCTAACTTTGCCTAATCCGTTTCTGTCGCCCGGGAGCGATATCGGACTTAAAAACAAGAGTTTCAGTCTGTTTGTTTTGAATTAAGTTTACCGCGCGTTGTATTTCCTAACTTTGTCTATAATTTTGAATAGAAAATGAAAAGAGCTATAGCTAAGCTTTTAGAAAAAGCAAAATCTACGTTTTAAAGCAACTTCTACCAAATATAAACACTACTAGCAAACATAAGTACTTAAAAATAAAAATGCTGAAAATTCTCCACCGAGTAGTTGACCAAGTTGCTTTGAGCAATATCAAGAAAAATCCTATTTTTTCTTATTATTCAAAATAAAACTTTTTAATAGTAAGGGATGCCACCCGCCTAAGCGTTCAGTTTAAACTCAACTCTCGTGGTAAAGTTAGATTGAATAACTAGTAAGTAACTTTAGCTAATTCAAGAAGCATTTTCAATACTATCAAAAAAGCGTTATATCTACAAATTGCGACGGCGTAGGTAAAGATCTAAAAACACTGCCTGTTTGCAAGTCGTGGGTTCAATTCCTACCTAAACATTTTGTCTTCAGGATTGTTTTTGTAAGCTTCACTGTCAATATTATCTGATAAAACAGTGGCTGGCTTCTAAAGAACTAAGAGCAAAGGTGTTACGAATTTTTTGGGGATTAAAAATCCGTTCTTCTTTTAGTTACTGCGACATCCATACATTAGTACTCTATATATTTATCAAAATAGTTTAATAGAAAACGACATTTTAATCTAATATTTTGGTCATTAAAGTTTGCAAGGCACCTGAAATTAAAATATGTAAAATGATTATAAATCAATCTTTTGTTTTTACTAGATAAATCATTAATGACAATGTCTATGGCCAGTGTATAATATAATTGATAACATATTTTAGGTCATCATTTTAATCATAAATGGTTCCATTTTCTGTGAATGTAGCCCTAGTTATGGCTTTGGCGTTAATCACTTCGCCGGAACACTACCACAATGGCGAATGCTATCGTAATATTTGTCCGTGTTTACTTCCGGCTGCCAGGGGTGTATTTCAGCGATTTTGGCCAACTAGATTTCTATCTGATATAAGTAAGTATACATTAGTTATTTTAATAATAGAGAAGGCTCAGAAAGCTAAGTAGTATTTTTACAGGGTCTATTGGCTGAGGTCTCGGGATATTGTCTAAGTAAATAATATAATCTAAGTAAAAATTACAATAGCGCCGTCAAGAGGCAAATTAATAGTTTTAAGATTTCATTGTAATCTCATTATAAGTGAACTATGTGTTTTTATGAGAAAATAAATGTCTTTAAACCTAACTATCCGCTAGAGGCGCTGTACAAATCTTCATACATATTTTTAACTACAGACGCTAGCGAGTGTAGATTGTAAAAACTCATGGTAGAGCTACTGATCTCTACATTTGCAATACTGTGTCAGCCATTGGCATTCATTAAACAATGAAAAAATATTGCTACATTATACTTCTATATGTAGGACAAATTTAAAAACAAAACAAGTTTGCATCAAAAATATATGTAGACATTATTGTATATATGTATTTTTTTAATTTAGGCTGAGGTCTCGAGACCCTTTTGCTGCTGTAGCACACAAACACTTACCAGCTTACTATGTGGGTACCTACCATTATTCCTTGTCTCGTTTATTTTGAAATGAAATGAAATGAAATGATTTATTATTTTGTTTGAAGTGCGGTAGGTACATATATGTTGATATAGAAGAATAATGTCAAGTTTCACGCACTTCGCCGTTGAATACAGCGTACAAAAATCACATAATTTATATTATAGGTACATGTCAGAATATTGAATTATAATGTCAAGTTAAAATACATTTAAAATTATATTATCAATCATGGTTTAAAAATTTTTGTCATTGTTAGTTTTGTTTTGTAAGTGTCTTTTGTGAGTTACTGAAAATAAAAAATTGTCTATGACTATGTCTAGTAGCCAAGGTTGTATGTGAGAAAGTGTGCTAGATATTATATGATGAATGAATGAATGAATGAAAATTCTTTATTGTACACCTTAAATACTAAATGAATATACAGGTTAGGAAATTAATATATTAAATGTACAATGGGCGGTCTTATCGCTAAGAAAGCGATTTCTTCCAGACAACCTTTGGATAGAGAAGAATCTAAAGTATGCAGGATCGGCTGAGGTGCAATAAAGAAAATATCATATAAATAAAACAGCATACAAAAAGAAATCTAGTACCTACCTAAATACTAAATATACATATACTTACATATGAAAAGATACATATACTACACATAATATGTTAAGAATATACATAATATATACAAATATATACGATACTATAAATGACGAATGACACAAAATCAATCTTCAGACAGGTAAGTATAAGTTTTTCACCTTAGATTTAAATTGATATACGATTTGAGCATTTCAAGTAGGATAGAAAGTACTATTTTATTGTTGCAGTTTTAAAGTAATATTTCTATGTTGAGACTGATGTCATATTTTCAGCTAGTCTGAAAATATCTGAAATATTTTATGTGTGTAATAGTGGAAGAATAGCATAACGTGTAATTAACAATTGTTACATCTAATATTTCATTAATTTTATCTAGATAGAAAATAAAAACTCGAACATTTTAAAAGTAAAACATGAAAACACTCCCAGAAAAGGTCTAAAGTAAAAAAGGATGTAAAGATCACTTAAATTATTGAACAAGTGACGAAAATACAGAGTGTATTTTACGTAAATAATATACCTACTAAAGTCAAGGATGAATAATTACCAAGAACACATAATAATATGGTAAGTATGCAGAGACGTTTGTCTGTTTGAGTAACTGTTTACGTGATCTCATAACAGTAGGTCTACCATGAGTTTTTACTATACTATATTTACTATACTCGCTAGCGTCTGTAGTTAAAAAAATGTATGAAGATTTGTACAGCGCCTCTAGTGGATAGTTGGGTACTAAAATTCGTCATACTAATATTGACGTAACTACTGTAGTAAAGTCAGGCGATTTTACTGTGACATCTCATGGTAGATACACAGAACAAGTAATTTTTTTTCCACACGACTTTTCCCGCTTTGGGGTAAATACGTGCGGTTCCGACAAAAACTGAAAATGACATCGAGCGCGCCGCCGTCGGCCGAGTCGTAATTAAGTTTTTACTAAACCGAAATGCTAGCTTTGTGACGTCAGTTCCGGCTTTTTGTTCGCTGTAAGCGATTCGTGTCGGAGCCTTCAATTATAACTGCGGGTTTTGACTGCTTTGTTGGGTGTCGCTGGGTTTTAAATTAGAACTTCAAATACAGAAAACGATTGGGCTGTGGCCCAAATTATATAATTACCATACAAAAGCCTGGGTTTATAAACCCAGAAGTAATAGCGAACGCTGATTTTTAACGCGACGAACGAAGCAACTGCTTCACAAATACTATGTCTGAACAGAGTCGTTTTGATCTACTTCTTCTTCTTCGAGTCGTTGAAAAAAAACCATTCTGTGAAAAATCACCAAGGTTAGACCACCCCCAACCAATAGCTAAGTTAATTACTTTAGATTATTTTTTCTAGTTTGATCTACTAAACTAGGTGTTTAGAATACAAAGCAACATAAAGGCTGGTTTATACAGGGTCAGTAGAGAAGTCAGTCGCAGCGCCAATGTCGGCGCCGCGACTGACTTTAACTGTTTACATGAAGTAAGTAGTAGTGGTGCGTTTCTCACGGTGAGCACACGTGTGTGAAGTCAGTGGGAAAAAAGAATTCGCGAAAACAACTGAAACGACGATTTAATTATTTGTTGAAAAATTTATCAATTTTGCTGTTGAATGAGTTAATTGAAAATGAGATAACTAAAAATAAACGACATTTGTTGAGCCATATTTTGCAACGCTGTTTCTTTATTGGGGTAATTTAGAGATTTAATATCCCAAAGGCACTCGTTTTCGCAATATAATTGCGCCAATTTTAAGGTTTGGTCTTCGCTAAGCTTACGCGTCATTTTTATCACCAGCGAAAAAAACGTGGTCACTCTACAACGCAGCGGCAGTGACTAACCACGCACTGACTTGTCTGTTTACACGGGGTTTATTTGGCTGGCGCGGAGGTGCGCGGGTGGCGGGGGGCGCCAACTGACTTTAAAATATTCGTGTCCGAATATTCAAGTCAGTGCTGACTTCAACCCACTGTACCGACTTCAAATCAGTTTACACAGGGTTTTTTTGGGGTCAGCACTGACTTGCCTCGAATTTGAAGTCAGTTACTTACCCTGTATAAACCAGCCTTTACATTCATGACTTGGTTTAGTCTAAAATATGCTTTGTCAAGCAGTCCTAGTTGTAAGCACCGTGGTTACACCGTGATTTAGGTAAGTGTCATGCCAATGAAAATTCCTCGGACCAGACACCCCGTTGAATTCTGTTTGCCCATCAGGATTGCCCAATGACTCATGTAGACCACTCATTTCACATGATTAGATTCTACCTAAGTAAACTCGAAGCCCAAGTTTCTTGACTGTAATTCAGGAGCGAGGAAATATTTCCTAGAATATAATATTAGCATTACAAAGTAACATTATACTTTATTTACACAAAAAAAACTTACGACTGTTACAGTATTTACAAAATGTACACAGGCATATAAAATACATATTCAACTTGTTGATGACTATTAAAGGTTTGTTATTTTGAGAAAAACTTTATCCAGTTAATCGTTGGTAACGCTAGTTATTCACATTAGGTAGCTCAATGCTATTAAGAATGCATGAGAGCGATTCCCAGATGTAATCATGGCTAACGGCACAGTGAGATATACTGCGCTGACGTAGGCTCTGATAGAGGTTCGATACGGAATTTATTTTCCTGTTAGTTTACTTACAAAACACATAAAATAACACAGAATTTTTCTCTGGCTTTGCAATGTAGCTGAATCTGGAAAATAACAATAAGGTAGGCGATATAAAACCGTGTAATTTTATCTCTTTACTATAGATAAAATCACGCTTGTCTCGAGTCTTCAAGTGGACATTTTGGATTTGTTACTGATGAAAGAGATTAACGGTCTATCTTATAAAAATAGCCTAAATCAGATTGTAAGTGTTGTTTAACACAAGCGAACTTTAGCAGTAAAGCGTGTTCTATAGTAACAAGATAAGAATGTTGTCTTATAATCGAATTTTAACGGTGCAATAACTAAGGTCTCGCTAATTCCGTTTTCATCCAAATAATGGCAACAATTCATTTTTTTTTGGTTTCGGAACTCATCGGTTTTAGTTTTATCTATCATTTTTGACAGCAACTTAAATTGACTTTGGCACAATTGGCATGCTTTTGACATTACAAAAGGTAAACAAAAGATTATTTCGTTTTATTTTACAGAAATCTTGCAAATACATACAACCAAAAATAGAATTTTGTTTTCTGCTGTTTCATATTGGTTATAAAAATGCGACTAGCTGCTATTTCACTGTACAAACACACAATAAAACCCTTCTCTAGAACTTTTTATGGAACCTGAAAATGTAACTGCAGTTGTAAGTATATTTTGTATTATTTATAGTGTTGCTGGTTCTCAGTAGTTTTTTATATTTATAGGAACACGTAGCATGGGCAAACGTAAGATAAAAACAACGAACCATGTAGTGTTTTCCCAGACTTCTGAACCTACCTGTACCGACAACCTCAATGTTATTTGATTTTATCACCATTTGAACCAAATTTGAATCAAAAAAAAAGTTATGACAAACATACAACAACGTTTACCTGAATTGTCTATAAAATCTTTGCTCACTCTTCCCAATATATTCTTACCTATTATTAATTTTATCATTTTTGATCCGTACCATTTTCTTTCTATTCCAGATAGCAAAAGGACAAAGAGAGCTGAAAATTAAAATAGAATGTGTATGTTCTCAATTGAAAAGAAGAGCTGTCACCAATTGTTTGCAGTTTGAAAAGTAATGATAAAAGAAGATTCATAATTGGGACTGGAGTGTGATGTGTAAAATGTCCGTGAATATTTATTTCTAAACAATGAGATCCACGTTCAACTTATATGTGTGTATATATGTGTTATATTTCTAGATGACTTTTATTTAATCCTATCTACATATATATGGGGTATATCATGAATAATCATGGTCAGATTCTAATTATTAATTGGCATAGAGTAAACCAAAATGTTTATCATAAGCTTATTAGAAGCATCAAGACAAGTGTTCTAATTCTAAATGGGGGAATAAGATCTGCACTGACATCCTGCAATGGTGTCTATTGTGCATTGTCCCCCTGCTAACCTCACCCCAGCCAGCCCAACTCCTTAAAGTAGCGGAGAAGGACTTTGGGTTTGTGGAAGCAGTGTTCCCCGATGGTGTGGTGGATGACAATAGTGATGAAAATGACTAGTGTTGTAGAGATATAAGTAATTAGATTATGCATAAGTAGGTAGTAATCAGAGGGTTTCCATAATGGTATCAGGTCAAGTCTTTATTAGGTAGTATATCATGGTGCAGTGATTGCCCGATTATATCCCCGTTGATCAGGTGATCAGATGATCATCTCTGTGCTGATGCAGTTGCATCTCCGTAAACCTGACACTTAAGTAAGGAGGTGAGTAAACATTTACTTATGTAGGTAGACTAGGCAGCTACTTCAGAGACAAATGAAAATGAAAAACCTTATTAACCAACATAATGTACTTGCCTCAGTACATGATGTTTTGGTGGTATATCGGCTCTACGCTAGTCTCTTTCTAGGTCCGAGCGCACCTATTTCCAAGATATTTGATTATTTTTTTTGAAGAATCTTTTTGACAAGAAATCAACAAACAACAAAAATGTTCATCTCATTTCAGCATGTCTGTCCTTTTTATCGGTCGGCATTATTTTTTACTCCTTCGCTGTATACTTTTTGTACCATCTAATGTCTCAATTACTTAGAAAGAACCAAAATAAATTTAAGAATTTATTTTGACATGACGGCCATTTTTAAATATCTGCTAAAGGAGGGTTCTGAGAACTTTAATTTTAGGATACAATATAAGGATACGTTTGGCTTATTGTTCGTTTATAAGACGACAAAAATATCACCGAACCTTTAACAAGTCTTTAATTCTGTCGTAACTTTTTATAAGATAGACCGTAAATCTTTAAGAAACAAAAGAAACCCCAAGATTGGATCAGTTGGAGAAATTTACTCGACTAAGACTTACACGCGGCTGTAGCGCCGAAATTTATGATGATTATATATTTATCAGATAAAATATATTTCTTTATGTGTACCTAGAGCTATAAAAGCAGGCAAATTAGTCCATTTAGTTAGAATCATAAGCTTAGTTCGATAAATAGAGGCTTCCGTGGAACATGTAAGTCCACAATCGCTGCATAATGAAGCGAAAAGCTAAGATTTACTTTAAAAATTACACCATAAATAAACCTTATAAAAGTCACGCTCAGCTTCGCTGTTGTACACTCAGCCACATAAATCGTTAAAACCTTTTTTATGCCAGATAAACAAAATATATAAATCAATATTTTACTTAAACAGCAGATATTCAACAATAATAAAAATTACAGTTTTAAAAAATAAACAAAAAGCAATAATAATATAATAATAATAATACAACTCTTTATTGAGGACTAATAAATAAAATGAATATAAAAATAAAAAAAAGAGTACAGATTACTTAACTCAAAATATGAAGAGTACTTGTAAAAGAGTACTTCTTACTACTTTTGTTATGTAGTAAGAAGTTACTCTTCATATTTTGAATAAATATAAAATACAAAACCAATATTGAGGCTTATCTATATACTCCCTATCTTATAAAAAGTTAGCGTTGACTTTAAGTCATCATTACGTATAGTAATCAGTACCTACTTCAAGTCTGCGCTAACTTTTTATAAGATAGACCGATAGAATTTATCTTGCGCAATATTTGTCTCGGATTAGAATCAATACAGTGCAGACCAAAAAAACTAAACTGAGACCATGTAGTTACGTTTAATTAAGTACAATCTTGTAGTCTTATTGCGTCGCTGACTGTACTCTAAGTTCGGGTTCGTTCGTGAGCTAAGAGTCAATTCTTCGGCGTCATTTATACCCGAGCTGGGATGAGTAGTGGATTACCTGGATTTGTTCCTATCTGCCGAGCTTACACATATCTTGGGATAAATAGACATATCTTAGGATAAATAGCTATTTTCTCTAGCAGCAGTTTAGGCAACTGGAATACTCATTATGGGTATTTATTTACTCATATACCTAGTGGAAATGGTTTAGTAGTAGTTATGGTAGCTTTCATTATACATTAATTAATTAAAATCGAAAATCTAGGATAAAATTCACACTGGTATTGTACAACTATAATATAACTTATTATAGTTGTACAATAGTTGTCTAATAACTTTTGACAAATAAAGATCCTTTAGAATTGAATTGCATTAATAAAATAAGATAATGAGAGTGAAACCGAATATTTTCAAAACGTTTAAAATATAAATATTATCTTTTACAATACTTTGATGTTGAATAATATTTACTTAGGACATGTTTATTGTTACCGGAATAACACCTCATTAGTTCTCTTATTTTCCGCTAATAAAATAATATGTAATAACATTATGGTTAAAGTCGAATATAACGCTTTTACGTTTATCAAATGTCACTTGTTCTGCTTCTTCTCTTTTTTAATCCTGTCCAATTGACATGTCAAATAGTTTTTCGTCAAGTTATTCATCTACTTGGCATTTTTTGCAGGATTCACCCTTATGCTTCGGCTACATTAGCGGGCGAATATTCGTATCGTGTTGGCGCGACAAAAACATCGTGTTCGGATAAAGGCGATATACCACGCGATGACACGATGTACCCGGCCACATACATCGCGTTAACACGAATATTCGCCATAGCCCGCTAGTGTGGCCCCAGCATTACATGTTGCTGAGCGATAAATACAATCTACCAACCAATCGCTGTCATGTCATGTCTCTTGTCAGACTAATCTCGACGATTTGGGCTGACTCTTCAGATGGCTTTAATCCATAGGTACATTAATGACGTCAGAGTTTTGAACTGTGACGGCAAATTACTGCGTCATTATTAATGAGCTCTTCATTAATCATTCAGTTTGACATCATTACGTGTCAAGTGCGTAACAGATAATTTTACAATAGTCTCGCGTTTTAAATGGCAACATTGTTCGGAATATAAAATAGTAGATGTGTTATTTGAAAACCTCGATGTGAGGTTTTAATAGTCTCTGGAAATAAAAGTTGTACTAAAAACTAAAAAAACAGTATTATTTAACACTTTATTTTTGTTAATCAACAGAATCTGTTCCGAATACTTCTAATTTTGTGCATTTTTACAAAACCATTGTCATATTATACCCAATCTCATCAAGTAACAGATTAAAAACAGTTTTTTAAGTATGTATTTAGTTATAAAAAATAAATTAAAATATATTTTTAAAATATATTTTTAAAATATATTTTTATATTTTTTTTTTTTTTTTTTTTAATTCTATCAGCTATCTTCCCATAGTAACTTTGCTTAGCTTGGGCGATCTGTGGAAAAGGCCTAAAATAAAAATAATAATTTATAAAAACATGTGAAAATAGTTGTTGTGTCCCAAACTCATCTCGCGCCTTTAGGTTATGTGAACAGATCTCTAAGGGATCACTCTGCTTTTAGTGAATGGAGTGAATGAGGGGTGTATTCATCCCTTTGGCGGGCATACAAAACGTGGCCTGGTTTGTTTGTTGGTAGGGCTTTCGTGATGTTAACTGATGAACTTTTTGTTAATAAATATATAAGTATATATAAATATATAATAATTTTAGATTAGTTACTGTACTGATTAGGATACCTTATCTATTTTTTTTGTACTTATAAAAACTCATTCTGAAACCATTTCAGGTTTGAGAATCTAATAAAATTTCTAGGTTTTCATCAATAATGTCAACAATAACTTTTGGTTGTTAATTAATTAAATTGATTGAACGCGTCGAATGAAAAAGTTGTGTAACACAGAAAAAAAAATCTCGAGTTCTAATGATAAGGTACTTAATTTTAAGCTCGTACTTATGTTTTAGTAGATTGCACTAAAATGTTTACTATGACGCACATGATAGTAAATATTCAAATGTTAGGATTTTGTGAGATTTATTACTATGATTCATTTTTTATTTATTTGAAAAATATTTAAATTAATTATTATCATGTATTCTTGGTATAATAAGACATAACTTGCTTCTGTACAATTATTTATATGCAATATTTTTTTTTTAATCTAATAACTTGTCGATTTATCGAGGTAAACATTGCATTTTAGCGACAAATAATGTCTAACTATGTCTAGCAATACGCTCTACACTCCGTGATTTACAATTATTTATGTCCAATAAAGAATTTTCTAATAAAAAAAACTTGTCGATTTATAGGTAAACATTGTTTTTAGCGACAAATTATGTCCAACTATTATCGATACGCACTACACTCCATGTACTAATTATTTCTGAACACATCGTTGATTTCTCTGTACATAGAACCATGACTGCGAGTTGAAATTGATGACTTTGGGCACTCAGCCAGAAGGGCACACAAGATGCTCGCTTGCAGTAAATAGAACTCGACAGGCATAAAGGCTAATAGTAGCTGAGATTAAATCAATGGACAAGAAACATTGCTTGAAATAATTTATCGGAAACTGCAAGATCCTCGGCCACTGCATTGTTTCCTACATGGAAAAATAACCTAGCCAAATTGTTGGCATACCTAAAAACAAAGAAAATGATAAGCGAAATAGCCAGTGACCTCAAAGCTAAGGAACTTTGTGTATGATAATTTTTAGTAGGTATTTGACGACCGATGTGGCGCGGTGGGCGATGGTCCGCCTGCGACGCGGAAGGTTGCGGGTTCGATTTCCGCCTGTTTGTTACGATCTGCAAATATTTATTCCGGGTATTCTGGGTATTTTATATGAACATATAATAAAAAAAAATATTAAAGTATCTAACAATTCAGAACTTCGTGAGCAGTCATAAAAAAAGCTCTATAATAGATATCAATTTAGCAAACACTTTGTCTGAAAAAGCTGCATAGTTCAAACACTCTGGAAAGTTTGTAAAAAAGTTGAGCCAGCTTCGAAAGTACTTTAGATATTCCGGTGAAAGATATACTAGGAGTGAGCAATGGCGTCAACTTCTGGACTTAAGGACTTTGGAAAAGGTAGGTTTTTGCAAAGCTTTTTTCAGATAATACATTCAATTCTATACATTGTAATAGTAATTTGTCGTATTTAAAACCGGGTTTTTCGATAGGCCTAAACTATATAGAACCTAAACATGAAATAAATCTCATCTCATATTGATATCTACCAATTTATTTTTCAAGTAAGTAGTAGATAGTAATGTTCCATCCAACATCCGTCGCAATTTCATCTTACATGTGTCAAATCTTACATCTGACATGTGATGGTTTGGACGTTTGTACCCGGAACTCCTCTTATATTTATTTGAACTGTTAAAATGTTTGCAAGCATTGATAAACGACGTTCATATAACTTAAAAAAATGATCAAAAACACAACGCATTAAGAATTCCGCTTCAAATTGTGAAGCACTTAACCATTTTGGAATAGCCTCTACCCTAAAATATAGCTATAATTTAAAATATTCCACAAAGCATACTTCGTCACATACAATTTTACGAGAACTTATTAAGTATTTAGGGAATTTCAGCGCTCAAGGCAGAAACACTGGGCTTTCAATGTTTTTCGTTGGCTGCTTAAAGACTAAAGTACTTTTGAGAGGAAGGGCGGTAAGCTGGCTAGGCGCGTTATCAGTCTTGATTCCCTTTTGTTACATCGTTCAAGCTTCCACGGGGTACCAAATTCAATTGACAATTTGAGTGTGATCGTGAGATTTCTTTTCCCTTTTGTGCTTAAGTGGGGAGTTCTCATCCGGTACGGTTTCACCATGTTTTTCGGGAGCAATTTCATTGAATGGGGCCGTGTTTTAAATTTAGGAATTCGGGAATTTGAAAAGCGGTCGTTACGTCACAGTTGGTCGTTACGGATTTATCAATGAGGGATGGTCGTGCCGTGCTGTTCTTTGCGTTAATAAAAGGCACATGGCTGCAAATGAGGACATTGGTGCTTTACTCTCTTTTTAACGTGTACCTATTTTTTGTATACTACGCTTCTAAATATCATAATGTTTTGTTTATTATGAATCTTTGGACTAAATATTATACTTAATCTACTTAGTTCAATAATTAAGTTATTCAGCTACATACCTACAAATTGCTGACCGCACACAAGGATCTCGTTATCTTTATTGTTGAGATTAAAAGATATAAGGACCGTACCACGACAGACCCGAAACCAATATTTACGAGGTAATAAAACTACCTACATCCTAGTTGGTACAATTTCATGTACCACAGAGGTCGAAATAAAATGGTGTATTTAAAAAAGGTTTGATCCTGAATTTTCATTAGAAAACCTTTATTTTATTCCATCAAGCTTATTCATACAATCACGGGCAAATGTTAGCTACAGAAAGGGATAATTTATGAATATGCCCGAAAAAACGAAAGCAAAATTACTTTCAGTAGATTTTATAGGCTTTGCGGAAGATGGGGGGTGTGCTCAGTAATTATGCAAATCTTCTTTGTCATAAGCTTATTCTATTACAAAACTCTTTTTACAAATCCACGCTTAATTGTATTCTAGCGGAACGGACTAAGGTATAATTTTGGGTATCTAGATTTCATTATCTGTTTACGAATGTCCGCTAAACATTGGTAATAAAATATTTATGGCCCTCATAAAAAGAAGGTCAAAATGCAATCAATCTTAGTGAATACAAATAATTATTTTCTAAGAAATTGCAACTAATATACTATATTTACGAAATATATAGTTATAGATAGCTTAACTGATCAAAATCAATAATATCGTCATCATGATGTTCGTGTTCGAGCACGAATAAATAAGTGCCATCACGCATTGACGCTAGCTAGACTCCAGCATCACCGCGCAGTGTATCTTGAATTTGCTAACACTACAATGCGTTTACGATTGTAGGTTATTATTATATTTATTGGAGGTTGCGGGTTCGATTCCCGCCTAGGGATAAAATTTTGTACAATCTGCAAATATCTATGTAATGTGTTGTATTAAGTATGTCAGTCTTCTAGTACCCATAACACAAGCTCTGCTTAGCTTGGGGCTAGATGATGTTGTGTGGATTGTCCAGCATTATTTATTATTGTCACATTAATTCGTGCTCTACCCTCAGAATGTAGATCAGATTCTTTTGTTTCCTCTGTCACCCGAAACCAAACGACACAAAACAACAATTCCGGTACAGTTGTTTTAAATGTTTAATCCAAGAGGCCTTCAAAACATTTCATAAAACAGCACATTGAAGAAAATGTGAGTTTAGCTTTATAAGCAAACTTTTTCAAACCTTTATTTCTTTTCGCTGTGAGGCTGCGAGTGAATTTTCCTTATCCCGTAAATTGTTGAGGTAAATTATTCGCTATCTCTTTTGTAGAGGAGAGTGTACTATACAAAATGATAGCATTTTTGCTGACATTTTGAGCCACACTGCGCGGCTGTCTTGATAGCACAAAGAGTTTTTGTGTTAACACACAATACCGCTCAAAACTTAATGGAGAATCTCATAATAACCTTACTTTTTGATGAGGTTCAAACCCTTCGTGCAAAAACATAATAGACATAAGTATAAACAAGTCTATACCTAATAGTCTGTCTGAAATAGTTTTTCTGAATTAAAGCTAGGCTATAATAAATATTTATAAAAATTTAAATAAATTAAAACTTTGCGAAGTTTCACCACTTTTTTCAAAGACAATTTTAAATAAGCAACTGAGTTTGTTCTTTTGAACTTTCCAAAACTTATCTAATTAGACTGCTTTAATATTAATAATTAGCTGCTTTTGACAACACACTTAGAAAAAAAATTAACAATATTAATTTATTTTTTTAACAGGTTAGTTTAAATCAGTCATATTTTTAGTTTATACTCAGTTTCCAAAACATGAAGTTTCTCAATTAATCTAACATATAATAACCTATACATAGCAAATAAACGTATTGGGTATTGTATTTCTACCACCTTATACTAAAGAACCCATAGCAAGGGCTACCAAGAATTTGCTACAGGCCCGGCCTTAATCCGGCTCTGGCCAGAAACAGTAGCGTTTGAAGAGAGTCTAATGAGTGTCTGCAGTTGTGATGTGGGCACACTATGTTGAGTTTTTCCGCATGAGCGCGCGGGGTTGCCACAATCAATATTCTCCGAGCATAATGACGTCATTGTATAATTAAAAATTGTCACGGACATTTCACACATCACGCTCTACTCCCAAACTAAGCAAAGCTTGTATGGGAATTAAATTGCTTATAGAATAATAACATGTACTTATCTTTAATTTTATAAGTTTATTTGTTATAAATTAGATACCTACTAAGATTTTACACGTGCTGGATATTATTTCTAATTGATTGGTTTAGATCTAAATAGCGCTGTGTGCAATACCCATAAATATTTATTGAATTATGAAATTATTTTATAATAATAATATAATAATAATAAAGCCTTTTATTCAGACAACTTAATATATGTACATAAAATTTCCTTACACTAATTTTTCTTACACTTTTCCTATAATATTTTTTTGTTTTGTTTTCCTTTTCTAACGTTTATTCATGTATTTGGTACTTCTTTATTTTCTGTAAGTCCGTTTGCCAGTTGGCATAGGCCTCCTCCAACCTTTTCCATTCCGATCTCTCTCTGGCTACTCTACTCCATGTTGTGCCTGTAACCTGTCTGATATCATCATCCCATCTTTTTTGTTGTCTACCTTTTTTCCTTTTTCCTTCTCTAGGATACCATTGTGTTACTATCTTGCTCCATTTTTCTTTTCCTCTAATCATGTGACCTGTCCATTTCCATTTTAATCTTTTTATTTTCAGGGTGGCGTCCTGTACTTTCGTTTTTTTTCTTATGTTTATGTTTCTTATTCTATCCGCCCTCTTTACTCCGAGCATGCTTCGCTCCATCGCTTGTTGGCAAACGGCGATTCTGTTGGTCATATTGTTTGTAATGGCCCATGTTTGGCTTCCATACATTAAAACGGGTAGGATGCAGGTGTTGAATAGTTTGCTCTTTGTTGTTATATGTAGGGTTTTGTCCTTCATTACTTCCTTCAGACCCCAGTACCTTTTCCAACTGTTTGCTATACGCCTTTCTATTTCTTTGTTTATGTTATCTTCGGGTGATATCAGCTGGCCGAGGTATATATACTCTTCTACATAACTAATTTCTGTCTCATCTATACTTATTCTACTTTTAACTCCATTTGTCATTACTTTTGTTTTTTCGGGATTCAATTTTAGTCCAACCTTCTCACTCTCCAGTGCTAGTTCGGTTAACATTTTATTTAGGTTTTCTGGTGTTTTTGCAAACAACACAATATCGTCGGCGAATCTTAGGTGGGTAAGTGTGTGTCCATCTATACTTATACCCATATTATCCCAAGTGAAATTTCTGAAGATCATTTCCAGAACGAAATGAAATTATTACTAAAGATAAATACAATAACTCAGCCTGTTTAGGTGTATAGCCTTTAAACAAGAGCTAGTTTTCTGTAAATCGTTTTATGCAAGTTATAATATATTATATTATATCTATAAAATATTAGTTTACATAGATCTACATAGGTTTCACATGTAACGCATTGAATTAGGTATATATTGGCTATGTTTAGGTATCAGTTATAGTTCCACATTGTGCTAGCGTTACCACAGAATACACAGAATATCGCGCACTAAGCGACTATGGTAGCGAAACTTTCTATACAATTTTCGCTTTTTTGAACCTTTTGCCATAACCTTCCTTTCGTTTGCAAAAAATGATCTTTCGGTAGAATATAGTGAAATTAATTGTGACTAAGTTGGTAAAATTATGTCCTTACTTTTACACTTTCTGTGTATGAAAAACGTACACCCAGACACAGAACAAACATAATTTTAAACCATCATAATGTAAACTTGGTAGGGAAACGACAGCTCACATGAAAAGCGAATAACATCTGCACTGACGTTCCACAATGGGGTGTTTTGTGCATTGTCCCCCTAACCTCACCCCAGCCAGCCCAACTCCTTAAAGTAGCGGAGCAGTGTGCTAGCATTCCCGATGGTGTGGTGGATGGTGACATTGATGAACAAGACCCGATCAGTTCCTGCAGTCCTGTGTTGGACCTCGCCCTCATATATACTCACCTGCTTGCTTGAAAGGCCTCCATGCGGCGCACCTCGGAAACAGCAAGACCCGGTAACGCAGGGTCTTGGCTAGCCAATCCTTTCACCACGATGATGCAAACAAATAACGCCAGACAGATAAATACCCGCTGTGCCCAAAAACCTGCTCTATGACCGATCTGCACGCTGCCACTGAAAACGCCATAGAAGTGGCCAAGTTTTGGGAAAACACTGTTTGAGATCATCGACACGAAGAAGAATCATCGACACAGAGACGTGATCGCCAAGCGCCGCCAATTTTGTATGGAAATCCAAGCTTCTCAAGAAATCTGCTAGAGGCGCTGCTTGGATTTCCATTCAAAATTGGCGGCGCTTGGCGATCACGTCTCTGCGATCCGTGTGTGCACAAACTCGCACTTGGGGTACTGTTTGCTTATTCGCACAATGCGTCAGTGAACTTAGATACCATGTAGGCGGATAGTCCTCTGATATGAAACCATTTACACGCGACTTGCGTACGTACACGCTCACCGAACCTGTGTACGTTTATCTATGACGTCATTGTTACATTGTACCGTTCCCGCTGTGATATATTGAAATTGATTGTAGGGACAAGTAGTTACTTGATCCTTTTCGCTACAACCGAGTATATTTAGGAACAGAATAGAATT
Organism: Ecliptopera silaceata; assembly: GCA_932527185.1. Classification (NCBI taxonomy): domain Eukaryota; kingdom Metazoa; phylum Arthropoda; class Insecta; order Lepidoptera; family Geometridae; genus Ecliptopera; species Ecliptopera silaceata. The sequence goes on along the minus strand of OW052209.1, from coordinate 3,268,088 downwards.
TACAGTTTGCAGGTGAAAATACAATGTCAAATTGTAGCATGCGTGGACTAATTTACTTATTTTCTCATGTTGTTTTGCGTCTTTTTAGAGCACTTACATTGTGTGTACATACATGATCTAAGGATTGGATTCAATATTGTTATATGTAGCACTAAAAGACTAACGGTCTATCTTATAAAAAGTTAGCGCAGACTTGATGTATTGATTACCATACGTAATGATGACAAAAAGTTAAAAACTTAATGAAAATGTACGTACCCCCTGCGTACTTTTTCACCAAGTTTTTGAAAAGAAAATTCGTAAATGCCGTATTCCAAAGTGTGTTTTCTACCAACAGATGTTATTGTCTAGCTGTTGAATAACAACTTGTCTGAGACTGATATTTTGGGAAAATCTTGAGGAAAATAATATGCCACCAACTGGCTTGGAAGTCCCTGATTTTTGTTTAATCTGTAGAATTAAACGACTTAACAAGAAAAATTGCCGAAGCAAAAATAAAACGCACCACCTAAAAATTTCAATAGAAAACAGTCTTTGTGTGGTCCAACTCTGAATGAGAAGCATTTTTCTCTATTTGCCCTCCCTCGTGATAAAAAATGAAAGGTAATTTTGAACCGCGAGTTTACTTCGCTGCAAGTGAACAGAAGGTGTAAATTTAAAAATCATTAAAACAAAACAAGTAAAGTTTGCAAGCATGTGAAATTATTTTATTGGATATTCAATTTTTTATTTATTTATTTTCAAATGCTCAACAAACTTACAGTTAAAAACCAAAACGTTTGTTGAGCCAGTTTATACAGTAGTTACTACTACTAAATTACAAATATATCTACATACTTAACTATAACTAATAAATCTATTACATACTAAAATGAATCGTGTAAGCGCCTTAAGGAATAAATCCACATGTGCTTGATCGGTGAGCAGAGAGTTAAGTAGCGTCAGTGCATGAGTGGTGGGCGCGTACCGGCTGGTGTCGGTGCGCGCCGCAGCAGGCGCCAGCAAGCGGCGCGAGCGCGCGCGAACGTAGCGGTCAGGCACGAACAGATAACACTATTCGTATACGAAGGAAACCACGTACGAAAGCTAGTGTAAAATACGTAGCAGTATGTTAAAATCTGCGTAGTAGTGCTACGACGTAGCACGGGTACTACGTTAAGTACCAAAATAAACATGACGTCACTATATATTTCTAGGAACTCTTCGAACTTTCTAGCAATTTCTCTAACCGTGTTGTTTTTTCTAAATTCGCTTTATAGCTCAAAAATAGGTAATGTCATCATACAAGTTTTTTACCTAACGTACCTATGTTTCTCGAACTATGAATAGCAATTAAATACATAGTTGTATTCTTTTGATTCTTATGTTATTACCTTAGTGTTTGTCATAAATAAATCATTACCTTTATAAACTTAGTATATAAGACGATTCTAAATGATCCTTGTGATTTTACTGAATAAAGAATTTTTGATTTTGATTGATTTCGATTTTAAAACAGACATACTTTTTGTAACTCTAATTTCGTTTGAAAATGGTTTTGATTACAAAACAATATAAAATGCATTTTTTACATTGTTTAAAATACTAAGCGCATTCTGTTGTGGTTTTGTTAATGAAGTTAAAAATAATGAAGAAATATTTTGCGCAAATAATTACCGACACGGCTTCCCACAGGCGCCTTTCTGTGGAGCCCGTTATCGGGAATGTAATCTAGTTCTCTCCAGGGTACCGCATACGTATCAATAGCGCATAGATACGTTATTTATTTCACAGTAGCTCTACCATGAGTTTTTACTATACTATATATAAGTACTATACTCGCTAGCGTCTGTAGTTAAAAAAATGTATGAAGATTTGTACAACGCCTCTAGCGGTTAGTTGGGTACTAAAATTCGTAATACTAATATTGTCGTAAGTAAAGTCAGGCGATTTTACTGTGACAACTCATGGTAGAGGTACAGGTGAATAATTTGACGACCGATGTGGCGCGGCGGGCGAAGGTCCGCCTGCGACGCGGAGGTTGCGGGTTCGATTCCCGCCTTGGGATAAATGTTTGTACGATCTGCAAATATTTATTCCGAGTATTCTGGGTATATGTATAATAAAATATATATATATATGTAATGTATTGTATTAAGTATGTCAGTCTTCTAGTAACCATAACACAAGCTCTGCTTAGCTTGGAGCTAGATGATGTTGTGTGGATTGTCCAGCATTATTTATTTATTTAAGTATATATTGAAGAATTTCAAAATGGTTTCATTACTACAAGTGTTTATTCTTTGGCGGAGGCAATCATACAGCATCCGTTGGATAATCTCTAGAGAGTAGCGCTCCACCACCTCTAGTATTACTTAGATGAATTCATACGTCCAAATTTAATTTAATTCCGACTCATTTGTTATGCAAAAGAGAGTGTCTGGTGGTTTGGGTTTCAGCAGATTCCACTACTCGGTTTGCAGGTGTATTTGTTTAATTATAATATTGATAAGTGAATTAGGTTTTCTAAACTACAAAGTTTTATACATATTATGAAGTTTTGTCATCATCATCATCCTATATCAGTCCACTGCTGGACGTAGGTCTCTCCCAAGACGCGCCACTGAGCCCGGTCTTCTGCTCTTCTCATGTTGTGTTTGCCAGCTACACTCCGTAGATCGTCGCTCCGTCTCGTCGGAGGGCGTCCTACACTACACAATGCCTAAACGCGGTCTCCACTCCAGTGTCTGTTTGCTACAACGGTTGTCGGTTGAAGTTTTTTTTTTAATTGAAGTTTGATATTAACATAAGTAAGAAACATAAGTAAGAAATGGTTATTGATCTTTCATGTCTGGGTGTTATTATGTATTCTATGTATATATTTTCAAAAAAATCTATCAGCAATTTAGTTATCATAGTACAACTTTTGCTTAGTTTGGGAATGGAGTGTGATGTGTGAAATGTCCATGAAAATAAAATGTACCTAAATTCAGAAATTAAAAGTAAATTATATTATATTTATGGCGGGAGATAACAGCGAACAAGACAAGTATTCGTAATATGATTAACTAGATACACAATAAAAGTTACATTTTATAACTGAAATATTTAAATATATTCTAAATACTTCCATCTATTTCACTAATAGTACTAATTCACTACATGTAACGAATATAAATAAGTGGTACATGAGATAAAATATAATATTTTATTATATTAAAAGGAATAAAACTCAAATGCAATGAATATTAAAATCAAACCGCTTTTCAATGCGGAGCGAAATCACAATAAATTGGCACAATCATTTTATGTATGCAAATATAACGATTTATGTACCTCGTTTTTTTTAACTTGACTTAAGTCGACTTCTATTAATAGTTTTCTGACTTTCGATTAATAGTCCATTTTTTTAGCGTATTCATTGTTATAACCAGAGTTTATCATATTATATACATAATTAAGTTCCAACTTCCAGATACAAAAGTCTCAGAATGCTGCAGTCAAACAAACGTAACCTAACTAAAGTTGTGAATAATAAATAAAATATTTATAAAATGTAGATATATAAAATCCATAAGAATTAGTTGAGCTACATACAGACTATTGCAAACGATCTATAAAGAAAGTACGTATTCGTAGATATAACTAATAAATAATTATAAATAAATAATGCAGGACAATCCACACAACATCATCTAGCCCCAAGCTAAGCAGAGCTTGTGTTTTGGGTACTAGAAGACTGACATACTTAATACAATACAATACATAGATAGATATTTTTATTGTACATATAAAATACCTCGAACACCCAGAATAAATATTTTCAGATCGTACAAACATTTATCCCAAGGCGGGAATCGAACCCGCAACCTCCACGTCGCAGGCGGACCTTCGCCCACCGCGCCACATCGGTCGTCAAAACTAAAACAAACACTTTAAAAACTTTTATAAAAGGTAGCGCCACGCCCGGCGGCGTCACTAAGTCATAGTTTATTCAATGTTCTAGCAGTCTTTTGCCGTATTGTGAGTATTTGTGAGCATTTGTGAGTATTTGTGAGCTCAATTTGCACTGCGGAACGTTTAGGGCTGCCATTCATAAACGTGACTGTCAGCCTCACGCACCAAAGCTGTCGTTATTTAGAAAAAACGATTCTTATACTAAAATGAGGAAAAAAGTTCGCTAAGGAAACGTAATGGCCAAGTGTGAGCAGGACTCGCGCATGAGAGGTTCCAAAAAGTTAGCTTTTTTGTATGAGAGACCCTTTAAATATTTATTTCATTCTGTTTTTTTGTTGTTACAGCGACAACAGATTTACAATTTTTCATCTCACTATCACAGTTCATCAGGCTTATGAGTTAGACATGATGATAAAAGAACAGACAGAGAGACAGATAGACAGACAGAGAGACAGATAGACGGACAGCGAAGTCTCAGTAGTAATGTCCTGTTTTACTCTTTGGGTACGGAACCCTAAAACATAATATTTATGAAATAAATATATCTATGGTTTCTAGTCTTTGATTTTGAGATACTCGCTCATACGGCCGGTTTCTCGAACGATGATCAACGAAAAAATCAAATAATTACTATGTGTCAAACTCGGATCAATCGTGATTTGGGTTCCCAGAAACCGGCCGATAGTATATCTAACTGTAGTTTGGCAGCCCTATAAACAATTCGACTCTAGCCACTAGGCGAATATTGGACTGATCCGAACGACTGTGACGTTTCGTTATGCAGCAAAGTATTGCAACAAACTATTCGACATATTTTTAGAATTTACTTTAAACTTTGTTACAAATTACACTTTTCTATTTCCTAAATGCTGAAACGTATGTGTGTGTAGAAAATGTTGACATATGATTCACTAAAATAAGAATACCTAATGCGTAAAAGTGACCTTGTATGAATCTTTAAAATTCTGGCTTTTCGTTTTTTTCTGATACAAGTCAAAGGATCCGAGTGATATGAACAAGAAATTATCATATCTTGATAATTTTAAATATTAAAAAAATGATAAAAAAAATATATTTAACATACTTATGCGTAAAATGTGTAAATTATGTAATTTTCTGTTAAAAGTTGGATTTCTTTTTTAGGTTTCCGTAAGTGATGGACGCTAGCAGGATCTGGGGACGCAGTAAACAGTATTGGGGGGTATCCTGACAACTGAAATGTTTTTGAACTGTTATTTGTTCAAATTGCAGTTCAGTTTTTTATTCGTCTTTTTTTGATATTTTTAATGATCGATTTTCATACCGTTTGATAGAATTAACGAAAAATCAGGTAGGCCATGCTCAAATCAGGTAGACAACGTGCTGAACCGCGGCATTGACGTCATTTTTAACAGCTCAGTCATAATTTTATAAAGCTCAGTCACGTCAGTCTACAAAAATGCCACGGAATACTGATGAGTAAAATCATCGAAAACTGAACTGCAACTGAAAGGATATTCGGTCACGCAAGTTTCCCCTTGCTGGATAGCCCCCTTCGCGGCTGCGAAGGTCGGACGATCGATGGTGCGTGGGAGGCACGCTTCGCATTATCCTTCATTCCACTACCCTGATTACCTGGGCGACTTCAAAAAAATGATTTTGTTATTTTATTTAACTATGACACGATTGTCAAATCAATTTATTTAAGAAAATAATGTTCATCTATAAGGTATTTTATCAGCAATCTACGTAATAAATTATCTAGTACCAGCTTTGCTTAGTTTGGGACTAGAGAGCGTGAAAAAAGTGTATATTTATTTATTTAAATCATTAAACATTGTTGAGAAAAAAAACGTATGCATACTTAATAAATTGTGCACGGAGATGAAGGAATTGTAAAGTTCTTATTAAAGAAATCTGTGGTCAAAAAGTAAACTTAAATATAGATTTCTAACTTGAGTTGATAGGCGTGAGTGGGTTGTACTGGCTTGTACTGTGGTCGTGGGTTCGATCCCCACTAAGAAAAAACAATAGTAGGTATGCTGCCCAACCATTGATTTTTTTCGTGTCTTTGTCACTATCTATTCTATCTAGTTCCCATCACAAGCTTTGGTTGGAACTTAGCGTTACCCGTTGTCTTATCTGTGCAAAACCGGAGTGAAACCGCCTAATTTGCCCCAAAATGAACAATAAAATCAATTAACATAGTGTTGATCCTCGTTCATCCGAAGTTTGTTAAACATGATTGACGGGGGCAAATTGTTGCTTCAAAAATAGGTCGAACAAGGGTGCTATGATGAGCTGTACCTCGTTTTACCCCTTTGTACCCCGTTTTGCCCCGATTTACCCCGGTTTACCCCTTTTAGTATCACCCGCATTATCGGTTTCTTTGTTCTTAAAGGAACAGTCGTCGTATTCCATTGTTACAACCGTCCTGAAACAATCCTCAAGTCTGAATTGAATAGTCTTCTTCTTTTTCTTATTGACGTGACAACGTCTTATAATTCGATAGAGCCGGCTGCACGCACGAAAAAACATGACTCATGAGGCGTTCTGAGGCGTTCTGAGGCGTTCCATGAAGTGACGTTGTCACGTTCAACTATCGTCAGTAAACCGACTTTACAGACAACCATTTTTTTTTATGTGTTTTCTGCTCGTCGACAGGCATTTCTGCCAATGTTTGTTTATTCCTTCTTTCAAAACCTATGGGAAATAAATTTAGACATGTAATAGATTTTAATGAGTTGTTAGACTGGCTTGACACTGAAAGAATTGCCTGACGAAATTTGTTTCTCATTCGTTTAAAAACGACGAAATCTCTAATTAGTATTTAAACAAATGGTGCTAAGTACGTCAAGTCAGGAACAGGTGTTCATTTCTAGGTTATACCCTAGAAATCAATTTGAGAGTTCAAATGAGAATTAATTTGGGTGGCTTTCTAGGATTTGTCACATTTGGGATTTTTATACAAATCAATAGATTTCCTGCTAACTTGACTTCGTCGTTTTAAACTTGACGGTATATAGGGGTCCAAACTATCATAATACTATAATATATTTATCGTAGTAATAATTAAGTAAGTATATGTATTTGTAACTTTATTCACAAACAAACTTACGACTATACAGTATTTACAAAATGTACATTGACATATAAAATACATAAGAAACAGTTGAGCTATCTACAGAGCTTTGCAAACAATCTATAGATAGCTCAACTGATCCAAATCAGTACCAATCGGAAGCGTACCCAAGATGGCTGCATTGCCGCGCTGAATAGCAATGCTATATAGTATATGTACTTAATTATTTATCAGCTTAAAATACTGTTATGAAAACAGAAGTTATCGTCATAATTACCCCGTCACCCCGCTGGCGGCTCTGAAAAATGTGACAGTCACTTAGTAGGGATTTTCGAGGTGAATTGTTCGATGACCTTGATAGGCGGTCTTGTTTATAACGAAATAAAAAATAAAATAAACATTTATGGATATTTCGACGTTATTTTATCCCAATTTGGCAAAGATTGTACTACGGAAACTAAACTGCTGATATAACACTTATGTTATACGTTTTTTGTCTACATACATAGAATATACTGTGTACTATGTATGTATTAAATAAATAAATGAACATTCACGGTCTTACACACATCACACTTTAGCTCCAAACTAAGCAAAGCTTGTAATATGGAAACTAGATTGCTGATAGAATACTTATATAATTTTTTATTTTCAAAATACATACATAGAATACATAATAACACCCAGACACAGAACAAATATTTATGTTCATCACACAAATATTTGTTCTAGGTGAGAATTGAACCCACGACCAGCACAGCATGGAAGGCAGAGCCACTACCAACTGAGCTGTGATGCCTATCAACTAAGTTTAAGAAATAAAGCAATTAACTCGATAAACTAAATGATCGGCGTAGTGTTTGCTCCAAGTCAATTTTAATGTAAAAGTTTTCGACAATGTACTTTTTAATTAACTTAATATATTTCACTAATTGCCAAAGCGTTGAGTGTCTTCTCATGGGAGCAAAGTTAGGAACTTAAGCTGAGTAATAAATAAGGCGTTTAATAATTTTATTATTATCCGAATTCAATTATTGCTCGGATAACTCTGACGGGAGTATTCCAGCGTTCAATAAACTTTGTGACTTTAAGGTCTCTACCCATTACAACGTATCATACCATGACCGTGTCAAAAAAAAAAAGTCAAAAGTCAAAAATTACTTTATTCAGTAAAATCACAAGGATCATTTAGTTCGTGCTATGAACGTGTCAGGCAAAAAAGTATTCTTTGAATTGAAAAGTATGGGACTATGCTCACTAGACCGTTCCGTCACCAACCAACAACGTCGCGTTTCTAGATGAGAATTATTTTGCCGGTCCTGACACGTTCATAGCACGGTCATGGTATGATACGGTGTAATGGGTACAGACCTTTAAGATTGTAACCAGGCCGCTAGTTTCTTACCCGATTTTTTAGACTCTTAGATGTGATTACATATTAATGTGACGATTGTAAACGTATCGTAACGATAGCACATACAATACACACTGCGCGCTGTAATGTAATGTAACGGTGGTAACTTTCAGCTATATTATCAATCTGTATCAATCTGTACCCATGGTACAACTTTTCCTTGATTTGGTCCTAGATTGCATTGCGTGAAATGTCCCGGAAAATGTATTAAATTTTATTATATGTACTTAGTTTATTGTATAAGATCAAATATTTTTAACAAATCTTATTTTTATAAGTACCATAAGAGAATTATTGTTTACATTAAAATAAATAATATGTAATACTCAATACTCAATACATTTATTGATTTCATATGGTGGTACATAACATGGTAATACAATGTAGGTAGGTGTCACATATGAGCCCTGGGAGAAGGGAGGCAGACCGAGGTTCGTCAAAAGTATTAGATAGTAATCAATAATAAATATATAAATCATTGGTATATTATACATGTCTTTATATTTTTTCTAGGTATTTCTTTATATCATATTAGGGTTTGTCAATAAGAAGTAATTTCAGTGTTTTAGTAAATAGGGAGTCTTTTTGTATATTTTTTATTTCTAGTGTTTTGTTTTGTTACTAATTAGTATAATAACACTGGCATTGCAAATGCCGCTTGTCAGTCTGGTCACAGCGGGGAATAAATGCGTTCCGCTCTATTTGTGCAAATTACTTCGAGTGAGAATTAGATCCGCCCTGTTTACGGATGCATGAGACACGTTGTAAGTTTATTAAGTTTTGTGCTTTGAAGGCTGTACTTAGGTACTTAATAACGAGATTTTGTGTATTTACGTGAAGTTAATCGCAGACTCTGAAGGATTTTGCTTTATTAGTTAATGGCATGCATAACGTGGGTTTAAGTTGTTATACAAATGCATGAAAATATGTATGTTTTTGTTATGTTTAGTCTGTGAAAAAGTATAAAAAACTGTATATTGTACACAACGTCATCTAGTCTCAATTTAACATAGCTTATAATATCGAAACTGGATTGCTGATACAATACTTTTGACGTGACAACGTCTTATAATTCGATAGAGCCGGCTGCACGCACGAAAAAACATGACTAATGCGGCGTTCTGAGGCGTTCCATGAAGTGACGTTGTCACGTTCAACTATCGTCAGTGAACCGACTTTACAGACAACCATTTTTTTTTGTAGAAAATATAAACTGTTGCAAATATGTAGTGGCGCCGATATAAATACAAATTTACACCAAATAGTGGTATATACCTACTGCGTACGTTGAGCGCTTTGAGAAGCTTAAAAAAACATAATTAATGTCTTATAAAATACATAAGAAACAGTTGAGCTATGTACAGACCGTTGCAAAGGATCTATAGATAGTATATCTATATCTCACAAATTATTATGTTCATACATTATCTGCGTAGAGACATTTAATTTTACTAATTTCTATCCCCAAAACTGTTTACACTACAAAATCATTGGTTTGCGGACTTGCGGCATCCCTAAACGAGGTCAGAATGCATGCTCACCGAACTATGTGCTTTAGGCCGACCGCATAGCATCCAATTCGCGGTGGCAGAGAATGCTGTACATTATCTCAAAGTCTCATGATTATGGATGCATGAGATCATGCGGGAATTGTGTTTGTATTCAGGCTGTATAAAATGCTGGGTTTGTCTGCAATGTGATTCATTCGTACTAGCTTAATGAAAAGGTTTGATCTTGAAACATCGTAATCAACATTCATTCAGGAACCTTTCACATATCGCGCTCAAGTCCCAGACTAAGCGAAGCTTGTACTACGAATTGGATTGCTGATTGCTATTGGATAAAAAAAACAAAAAAAAAAACTACCAGCAATATAGTTCTTTTTTATTTTATTAAATCAGCTTGTTTGTAGAGCCTCCTCGTGGCGCACACCGGTAACAGCTAGGCACGGCACAGCAGTGTCTAGTCTGGCTAATCTTTCCAACACGATGCTACAACAAAATACAGTTGTAGCATCGACACGATAAGAAGAAGAAGCTTGTTTGTCTTTTTCTGTCTATATCTATATGCTTGCCCTATAAACAAAGATAAAAACTTCCTGAAATATCAAACAGCTAATAAAACAGTTTGTTGGGTGTCTCACATTTCACCGTACTTTCAAACTTCGAAGAAAACCGATCAGAATTTGAAATCTACCAGTTATGTACGATAGTCCATCGCTAACAACTTGGTGGAACTTTTTAACAACAATCGTAGGGTTACTTCGACGTGATTCGAAAAAAAAATGTTTTTCGAAAAGCAGTCACGATGACTTTTCACATAAAAAAAAGGTAGCACTCCGGGAGTGCCGGCAGAAGTGAAAACTTCAATATTAACGTTGTGTTTTCACTTCTAAGTTTTCACATAAAAATATAACCACAGACGTCATAATGACAATGACAATCACAATGACACAGACACATTCGCGCAAGCGCCCTGTGCCGCCTAAACAGAGTCAGCACACTCAGGCACGGTAGAAAGAGTGGGAGATACTAGTTCCTCTCCCTTTCCCTTGATCTTACGCTTTCGATCAACGTCACGTGACCCTGACGCGAGTTTGAAAGTTTTTACCCACCCAGCGCCGCTAAAGAAGTTTTCACTTCAAAAATATTATAAGACTTACCTACTATACGACAAGACGACAAGTTACAATATACAGTGAAAAACAATAAACTTTCAATAATCATATTTTACATTACGTACCACATGCTTCAAATCGAATATATTTTTTGTAGCCATTTTAGGTTGATCTATCATAAGTGAACAATATTTTTAAAAAATATTTTTTTTACCAACCCTAGCTAGTATTCCCTCAGTAGCAGCCCTATAAAATGTAGGTAATCTTGAGAGTAGGTCCACATATAACGTGTTTCATCGCCCAACATCGATTCTTTGTGGTTCTTTAGAATGCTCGTATAAGCAACAAGGTGGGCGGCTATTCGACTTGAGAGGCCTGCTCAAAAGAGTTTTTATTTATACTTTAGCAAACCTCCTTGGTTGTTAGGATTCTTGAGAATAGTTACTTAGTTCAAAAGTTGGGTGGAGTGCCGGTGACATTGTTGACTGTTTCAAATAATGTTTGAATCTATACTTAGCTACTTTCGACTATTACTACTACGTCTAATAATCTTGGTACTAATAATACTGATAAAAACATCTATTTTCATGTAATTATTGGATAATTTTGAAATACAAAGTACAGTCTATATAAAAAGTGGCCCTTAACGCTGTAATAATACTAAACTTCGTAATTTCATTCCTCATTTGTAATGTTCACACTAGGTTTTGGACCTAGTAAAACAGAGTCCACAAAGAGAGGCCAGGGTCGGGGGCCACTTTTTCTCCATGTCTCTATGAATAAGACTATGTAGACTTGCCAGCTTACCTTTGACAGACTTGCCCAGCTTCCATACCATTTTTCTGATCAGTGTTATCTACAGGGATTACAAGGGTAATAAAATATTTTTGCAATTTGAAGATACTTGTAACGGTAAATTCTGGCTACTATTTTCACATTGTATAATAATCCGTTGATCTGCTTTTTATTTTGTGTCCGACCTGCCGAGGTTATCAGTTCCACTCAGCATAGCTTTTTTCCCCGGCATCTGTTTGCTCTGATACAGTCTAGACTTGTTCATTTTATAGAAAATCCGCTTTCGTTTGCCGCATCCAGTCCCGATTCCTGCAAAAGTGGACGATGCATGGTTGACTAATCCGCAGATTCTCACGGTGTTTTTCATCACCGTACTGGTTTTAAGAGAGATTGCAAGAGAGATTTATCTAAAACATTTAAACCTGAGCTTTTTCACACCAATATCCAAGCTCATTTTATTTACTCGACGCCGTAGTAATTGTGTTACGGCTTTGACATAAATTACCTTGCATCTCTTCGGTCTAAAATAATCCTTATTTTGTAAGAATAAAGCAAAATGTTAAATAAACACTTTACAAGAAAAACCACTTTTTATAATTTTGCTTTTTTAATTTTTTTGTGGATTATTAGAATATAATTTTGTGATTTTTAAGGTTATCCAACAAAATATCAATAACATTTCTTTGCAGAGATTAAACTTAAACCCCCTATCTTATAATAAGTTATCGTAGACATTATGTAACCATTACGTATGGTAATCAAGACATCAAGTCTGCGTTAACTTTTTATAAGATAGACCTAAAAGATTTAACAAAAATACCAGAATAAAATAGCAGCTAGAATAGCCTGGAATTCAAAAAAAGCTTTGTAAAATAGCAGCGTCTAAGGAAACCAGTGATACCACGTCTGTACATCTTTGCAATGAAATGCGGAGTATGTGTGCTAAACATAGTGGTTTGCCTTAGAAATTCAGAATGGAACATACCCAGTTCCTTTTAACTAGTACAGTCTGCAAGGTAGAGAGTAGTAGTAAGTTTCTTGCCCGTTCTTCTAGGCTCTGGTCGCGTGGAACTGGCACCTAAAATCACCCTAAAATGATCCTTGTGATTTTATTGAATAAAGTAATTTTTGAATTGACTTTATAATAATAATATAGGTTGACATTGACATTAACACTTAAACACGTACCTAAATTACAAAAACTCAAACATTTTTAGGACCAAAACTGCTTATGGTGAAAATTGTAACCTTCTAAGTAGAATGTAACTTATTCAACAAAATGATGTAATACTTTTGCTCAGTTAAATTAAAGTAACTGATCTTTAACATTCTTAGTTCTAACTGTAATTCTTCATACTCTTTTGTATTTTAAGCCTTTTTAAACGGTTTTATTTTTATTTCAAGCCTTTTTTTATAACAATAAATATTTACTTTACTTTTGTAAATTTAACGTGCGCATGGTCCATCATCTACTTAATACTAACCTCTACTTCGTCATTGACAAGTCAATTGAGGACGTGCTCCGCAAGACATCGCACTGCGTCATTCAGAGACTTAAAAATGTTGAATCCGCCTGCAATTGCACTACGCATTTCAAATGATCTTAATAAAATGCTATAAACTTTTATTGCTAACTCTACCTACTATAAACTTCAGAAACCTCTTTAAGATAGCATTGTTATGATAAATTATTAAACTGAGAGTAAGCAATTGCACCTTCCTTGAGAAATACAAATATTTTACTTGTTTGTTTATTTTTGTTCGCCTGGCTAGGTGCTTCTTAGTGTGCACAACGGAAAAAAGAAGATATTTTAATACAAAAATACTTTTTCTATGTTTTATGACACGAGTTTTTAAGTAATTAACCTTGCTTAGTAATGCTTATTAAATATTAATAGTCCATTTCTGTTTCTGGGTGTTACTATGTATTCTATGTATATATTTACAAAATGTATGGTATTCTATCATCAGTCTAGTTCCCATAGTACAAGCATCGCGCTTAGTTTGGGACTAGAGTGTGATGTGTGAATTGTCCGTGAATTTATTTATTATTTCCAAGCCAGTTTTACTTCCTATTTTTTCTTATATAATAAAAACGTTTAACATCCAAGTTTAACAACAGAATTCATTCATATAAGAATCCTTTATTTTGAGACTAAGTTCAATTGACTATACAACACGTACTTTATTTAGTTAGTAACAGCAACGTGGACATGCACACTTTATCATTAAAGTATCAAGAATGTTTAGTCTCAAAGTTTTAGTTTGTGCATTCGATGGGAAAGCCCTGGTGTAAAGAGCTAAAACTTTTCTCATTCATAACCCGAGGTATCTTCAGGAACGTTGGCTAGGGTAACGTTGCAAATAAAACAGCAGATTATTCAAAGCTGGTTTACATCATCAATCTATATCAGTCCACTGCTGGACGTATGAGTAGTTCTCGCCGCGCCGCTAAGCCCAGTCTTCGTCTCTACTCATTCAGTGTTTGTCAGCTACATTCCTTAGATCGTCGCTCTATCCTGGCGGTCTTCATCAATTTTTATTGTTTAGCGTACTTAACTAAATTTACTCCAAATAAGATGACGATCTAGCCTAGATACATGCTAATGAGTAATTTTAATCTAACTTAAGTTACTATATTTAAAGAAAGTGCTCAGCAGCACATTTCTCTTTTTTGAAAGAAGACATGGATGACAAGATGTGAATCTTGATGACATTAGAAGCGTTGATACATGGTCTGTCAGCTGTCAAAATTCAGGTGCAAATTCTACCAAATCTACATACACACGGAAAAGGCTAATCGCATTTAAAACGTAGGATGAATTCTACGTTGGATTCCAAACTTGCACTTGTATTTTCGTGTTGAAAACGAACGATAAATTATAAGCCTGAACGTTTGAATAATGCATTAATTTACAATGATTTATTGCATTGTCCTAATTGTAGTTTGTAACATATGCCTCATTATTCTCTATTCACATCGCGTATAGACCTTATTAACCAACTTATGTATGTACAACCTATTTTTTTTTATCTCAAACCACTGACTCTGAGAAGTTAGTAATAGTAAATACATTTTTTCTTAAGTAATCAACACAACCAAAAATGTTCACACAACATCATCTAGCCCCAAGCTAAGCAGAGCTTGTGTTGGTACTAGAAGACTGACATACTTAATACAATACATTACATTACATAGATATTTTTTATTATACATATAATACCCAGAACACCCGGAATAAATACTTGCAGAACATACAAACATTTATCCCGAGGCGGGAATCGAACCCGCAAACTTCCGCGTCGCAGGCGGACCATCGCCCACCGCGCCACATCAATATAACCTGTATAAACCAAAAAAGCTCGTGTAATTTCAAACCAGACAGCAATTAAGATAGATATAACGACAGTTTGATGTCAGTTGTAAGTTAAAGTATAATTATCCGTACGTGACTGACTAATTACTCTTTACCCTTTAGGTGGAGCTTGATGTCTCATTTCCATTTGATTGTGATCCAAAAATGAAATCCTAGGAACGTTTTTTTCAAACTTAACTAAGCTGTTTAATAATAATAAATTCTATATTGTGGACTAATAAATTTAATTACAAACTCTTAGCATTCAAGGTAAAATTAGCCCTACAATAGGTGGTCTTATCGCACAAGGCGATTTCTTCCTATATGCCATAAGGCGATCCATACCAGGTACAAAAAAAAACATTTGATGGCAAACGCTAACGTTTGTTTTGATTCTGAGTGTTCGTTTTATGCATTTTATTAAACCAAAAATAGGTTCATAGGTGTTTCTACTAGGTGGTAGTTAGTATCTAATAGTTATATTATAATAATTAATTAATTCACTAACGCATTTGCAAAAAAGCATCACTATCCAATATAGCGGACAAGAAGAAGTTATTTTTCAAACTCATTTTATGCTTCATTATTATAATCCAAGGTCCAAGTTACGGCTTTAATTTATTAAAATTATAATTAACAACGCCGTCAAATTGCCAAACAAAGGCGTCTTAGCTAATGAGCAACATTTATCTGAATTCTCCAGAAGAGAATTAAAGCAAGGCTAATGAGTCAACAAGAAGCCCACGCAAGGTGTGGCCGAGATTATTAATACACCCTCTTGAAGAGAGAGTTTGAGAGAGATTAGAGACTTAATTTGATCGAGTTCCTTTGATTATTTTTGACCTAGATCGACCAATAGCAAAAGAGAAGAAATTACAAACATAGGTGTTAGACTACGGAAAGTAAGAATTTGAGGTAACTTTGTGAAAAACTGAAGAAAGAGATCAGAAGAAAGAAAGAAATATTTATTTACACCATGACTTACATAAATATATGACATAAAACATTTAAAAATAAGTCTAAAACGGCCAATAAATAAGATAATCTTAAACGTATCGTAACAGTAACGTAGATACAAACCATTTTAGAAATGAACGCGCCTCACCGCGATTACATTCACGTGCAAAAATTGTGTACAGCTACAATATTTTTTTGGAAATCCAAGTTACATTGCGCGTTGACGCGACTGCGATCCGCCGTCAAGGTGGTATTACCGCGCAGTGTATCCGCAACGTCATAACTATCCGTGCTTACTCCCCTGAATACAAAGCTCAGGAATTAAAGTTTCAAGCCTCAGTATCCAATCGGAATTCACTACACAAAAATCGAATTCTCTATTCCATGATTTGCAATTTTGAGCTATAAAACTGAGTGTTTAGATCTATTTTAGATTGCAATTGTTTTCGTATGGGTATTTCAGACAGTGTTTTCTCCTGTCGCAATGTAATTGCATTCTACTTATTCAATGGAGGGGAAGCGGAATTGAAACCGATTCTCGACAAGAAGCGACCGAATTTCGGTCCAGATTTAACCGTTTAGCAAATACAGATGCGGGAAATATAAGGCACTGGACATTGAGGACGTGTTTTGTGAGGCCAATGCACCACTAAGGCATAAATAATAATAAGACCCCCCTCCATCCATTTAAATTTAATAAAAGATAATTTTTCTCGTCAATAAATTTACAATTTATCGCTTAAATCTCAGCCATTTTATTTGTGCTTGTGAAATAACAGCACTCAAGTAAAAATATTCCTTCCCGGTGTCGGTGTTTCCAGATACATATAACTTGGATTTTCAAGAGGAGAGTGAATAGGTTCTATCTAGGCAAACGCGTTAGGTACATCGTAGGCCGCATCATCATTTTACCTCAGATGAGATTGCGGCCAAGTTTGCCTGTAATGCATAAATATATATATACACTAGTAGTACGCCCCGGCTTCGCACGGGTAGCCTATATAAAAAAATATCATTATAATATAGCTAATAAGTTACTCAGTATAAATGTATTTTCGAAATGATAAAAAATATAGATCCTATAGTATGTAACCCCCCCGCATATACTCCCGTGACCGGCAGCGGCGCGGCGCCCGCTGACTTTTTTCTAATAAGTACTTACATTTTTGAACTCGTGATATCTTTCGAATAAAATGTCCGAATTCAATAATTTAAAAAGTAATAGAAAGGTATTGAAGCAGTCTTAATTTTAAAGTAATTTATTTAGATAAGGATTAATACCTAAGTACAAATATAGAACGTTTTCTGGCGTCGTCATTTTAATTATATTTTTTTGATATTAAAACACTTATTATGACATATCTATAATAGTTAGACATATGCTGTCGCTGACTTTTTTGTGGATGATGATGTGTTCTACAAAATTGTAGTACATAATTTCTTTCTATCATCAATAGTTTCCGCGGCGCACGCGATGTAATGAATTTCTTATACACCTTGGGTTACATAATTGAAGTTTTAGTAAGGATCCCTAATTTTTTAGAAAATATAATATAGCCTATGTTCAGCACAGATAGTGTAGCTTTACAACGGTGAAAGAATTTTTGAAATCGGTCCAGTAGTTTCGGAGCCTATTCGATGCAAACAAACAAACAAACAAACAAACAATCAAATCTTTCCTCTTTATAATATTAGTTTAGATAAGGCTTATTTATGCTGTATTCATACTCTAGTTTCAAATCTGTTTGTTTTATTATCAGTTCTAAAAAAATCAGTATAATAGTATAATAACAACCAAAGTTTTCTAATTCTATTACAACTGAATGCACACGGCAGGAAAGCTGTTTCAAGTTCCATAAGGGGGTCAGACTGGGTCGTTTGAGATCAAAACCCAAGCTTTTGTAGCTACAATTCAATAGTAAAGCTAAACCAGACGACCAATCATACTCGTAGGTATGTACCTGATTTATAACTTTGCGTGACTACCACAATACCTTAAAAGTGATTTTATTGCCACTTATCTCCACGCGAACAGCGACTCTAAAAACTCGATACTAAAGGCGATATTGTAATAGCAGTAACGCGAAACGTTGTCATGTTAGCGCTATATAACCCTGAAATTAGGGCATGTTTACACAGAGTCAGTGACTGCTTTAGTGCGTTGAGAAGTGACAAGCATTCATATAATAATTTATTCGGAAAAGCTTTTAAACAAAAATATTAATTCTATAAATCATGCTTTTCATTATTGTTTTTAAGTATGATAAAAGAAAGCTTTATAAAAAAAAATTAGAGCCGCTCGAACATCGATCTTAAAACACTGATTACCTAAAAAAAGTGCATGCTTTTTCATGTTTGTAAGGTATACATATTTCAAAGCACAAAACCTACGTATATTATTTTAAAGTTATTCTTCTTATAAATAAACATATTTAATTTATTTAAGCTGTGAGTTGCTACTGGTTCTAGTTGCTAGCTTATTATAAATGAGGCTTCCTTTTAGGAATGGCTAAACTAATCAAAAGATCATTATTAATTCGTAGTACCGAAGACGTGGGTTGTATACTTGCCTACATTTTGTTTTGGTAACTTCTATTTGATATTCACAAAATATATTTTGATTGTGGAAATGCTTAGAATATGTACGGGACCGTACGAGTGGCTTACGGCCGGTTTCTCGAACGATGATCAACGAAAAAATAAAATTATTACTATGTGTCAAACTTTGATCAATCGTGATTTGGGTTTCCAGAAACCGGTCGTTAGTGTTTTGACGTTATGATAAGTTAAGATAGTAGTAGACTGTAGGTTTATTTGTACAGCGCGCTATGGAGAGAGCTATGCTCGGAATTTCCTTGTGAGATCGAATCCGGAATGATGTTATTCAGAAAACCAAGGTGCTCGACATAGCTCAAAGTATTAGCAAGCTGAAGTGGCAATGGGCCGGCCATGTTATTCGAAGAACCGACATCCGTTGAAGCAAACGGATACTGGAGTGGAGACCGCGTTTAAGCAAGCGTAGTGTAGGACGCCCTCCGACGAGATGGAGCGACGATCTACGGAGTGTAGCTGGCAAACACAATATAAGAGGAGCCGAAGTCCGGGCTCAGTGGCGCGTCTTGGGAGAGACCTACGTTCAGCAGTGGACTGCTATAGGTTGATGATGATGTTGATGTAGGTTTATTGTGGATTTAGGATAATTGAATGTGCGGTGATGCACTAATCGCTTCGATGGGTATCGAACAATACTTGTGTTTGGTTTGTTATGTGTGATGTGATTTACGAAAATATGATTACAAGTATTAGCTATGAAAGTTTTGGCGGCTAATTTAAGCAAGCTACTATCAAATGAGTTTTGAGGAATTTTAATCTAACTATCAATATAAAAGGCTGTTAAAATTCAAATAGTATTAAATATATAAATATAAAATAAGGCACTAAATAATTTAATTTTTTTATGGCTTATTGTCACAATTCTGCCAGTAGATATCTGTTTAATAGTTGGTATCATAAATCTTGGAGATGGAGGTATCAAAGGGAAATCCGATATTAATTAGCACCAGCACAAATTATATATCAACGATAAGAAATCGTAAACAAAAAATAAGAATATGATTCATAAAAAAACACATCAATTTTGTTTCACGTTGACAACTCTATTTAGATCATTTTACTCATCTGCGCCACGTAAGTAGATAACAGCTATGTACCTTGCAAATCCGAAGTTTGGTATCGAAAAACGATTTGGGACCTGCCGTGTAGACGGCGACTAATCCGATGGAATGGCGTCTCACGAGTGCACGTCAAATAACACTTTAGAGGGTAGCCTGGGGCTTCTGAAAAATGCTTTTTGAAAAGAGTTTGCGGTTTAAATAGGTTAAGGTTTTACTGGTGGTTACAATTTTATACAAGAAATATAGCAAATACTTATACCTAGGTACTGCTTAGATAACATTAATATTTTCTCTTTTTTTTCTTTTAATAAGTAGTACTGTCAGTACTTTATATAAGTGTTACATAATTTGCTTAAGATTAAAAAAAAAAAAAGAAATTTAAATATATCTAAGATAATGTATAAACACTCAGTAAACATCGAAATTTGCCCTTGGTCAGCACAGAACCCCCGATTAACAGCATGGAAGGTAGAGCAATTACTAACCGGCATTGATAGCGTTAAAACTTTCATGAATAAATAAATTATTATTCATGATAGTTTTAACGCATTATTTATTTTATATTATATTAAATTGACGAGGCTCACGTTTTAGATTTTTAATTGATTTACATTATACATGTCACATTTTTTTAAATAAATAAACGAATAAGGTTTCAAGAACCGTTTAGTAATCCATTATCAGTGACAGGAAGTATGAAGAATGCCTACTTGCTAAATTGTTCTGTCAAAGTGAATGACATACATACCTTGGTGTTTCCGCAATAAAACCTGGAAGGAATCGCTGTCAGCGATATGGCAGCCCGTTCTATCTTAGTTTTAGTTTTATATATCTAAAGATGAATTGTATATTACATAATTTATAAATGAAATTGTAAAATACACAAAGAAAAGATAGATTAAAGTCCAAATTTTAACTCCAAGAATCCTACAAAACTTGTATTTTGTTTAAACTTATGTATTTAAAAGCTAAGAAGCTTCTTAAAAGGTTGCTGTGGTCTAAAAACTATGAGGTTCTTAAGTAATACTAAGTTTCTAACTTTAAAGCGAAAAATTCGAGCCTGTTTTGGTGCACTTAGGAATCTTGTGCTAAGTTGTACCTACTTAGAAAATATTTTAGGAAATATTTTTGTTTCTAGTATCTAGTTTTGTCACTAGTTTGATTTGAACACAAATTACTAAATGTAATTTACAGATTTTATTCCGATGCTCCATAAAAAAAATTGTTCTATCACAATTTTTGTTAACCAAGCTTACTTATTTTTTATTACAAGCTTAGAAATTAATCTTGTTCTATTTGAATTAATTAACTTTTCCTTCCATTAACATTCATTTTATTTCATTTATTGTCATCATTATACATGTTAAACATGATCTTACCAGCTCAATGTCCACCTGCGATGTGGAAGTTTCAGGTTCGATTCCCGTATTGGGATAAATGTTTGTGGTGTTCTCGGTATTTTATATGTATAAAAAAATATCTAAGTATATATGTAATGTAATGTACTAAGTATGTCAGTCTTCTAGTACCCATAACACAAGCTCTGCTTAGCTTGGGGCTAGATGATGTTGTGTGGATTGTCCAGCATTATTTATTTTTTTTATTTATCGTAACGTTAGCACATTCAAGACACAGTGCGGTGACGCCGCAACGTTCGTCAAGTACCTCTACCATGAGTTGTCACAGTAAAATCGCCTGACTTTACTACAGTAGTTACGTCAATATTAGTATTACGAATTTTAGTACCCAACTATCCGCTAGAGGCAAATCTTCATACATTTTTTGAAGTGAAAACTTCTTTAGCGGCGCTGGGTGGGTAAAAACTTTCAAACTCGCGTCAGGGTCACGTGACGTCGAAAAAGCGTAAGATCTTATTTAATTTTTATACATTGCTCGTAAAACAAGAGACGACAAAAGAACACACTTGCGGTCACGCGACGTATGACTCAAACAATTAAATAGTGTTGTGGCGACATGACACATTCGCGCTTGCGCGAATGTGTCTGTGTCTTCGTTGGCTTCGTCGTTGTGTCACATTCGCGCTTGCGCGAATGTGACACAACGACATGACACAATCACAATGACACAGACACATTCGCGCTTGCGCGAATGTGTCTGTGTCAGTGTGTCTTCGTTGTCTTCGTCGTTGTGCACATTCGCGCTTGCGCGAATGTGACACAATGACATGACACAATCACGACTGTGGTTATATTTTTGAAGTGAAAACTTAAAAGTGAAAACACAACGTTAATATTGAAGTTTTCACTTCTGCTGGCACTCCCGGAGTGCTACCATTTTTTTTTTTTTAACTACAGACGCTAGCAAGTATAGTATAAATATATAGTATAGTAAAAACTCATGGTAAAGCTACAGCTAGCGTTAACGCGTAGTGTCACTAGAATACGACACCGTATCGATACGTTTACGATTGTTAAATATAATCGTGCTCTGGCCTCAGATATCAGAAATTACGTAAATTCAAAGAAATAGGGTTATTTCATATGCCACATGTGGATCTGTTTAAGTATCTACGTGGGTTATTACCTTGTAAAACATTCGTTCATATTTTATGTTCATCGCTCGAAGTTTCCTTAAAACCGGCATCTGTGTAAGTAGATAAAAAGTTTGAAAAAGGCTCGTGATCCGAGGGCTTAGTACGAGATTTCGTGTATACATTATAACTAGTGTTAAGTTCTTGGTGCCTAGTACCAGTGTAGACTAGTTTTGTATGCGAGGTTCAAACTTTTTCCATCCAAAGAGAAAAGAATTCTTCATCCAAAAGAATCCGCTATGTCCTCTGCACGTTTTTATACAAACTCTGGCATTTTACACCGATTGCTTTAACCAAAACTAGTACTAGAGTCTCAGAACAAATTAGAGGTAAATATGTAGGTATGTATGTATGCAAAATAAGCTATAATTAATTCGAGAGATTGAAGTCTTTGAATAAAAATAGCCCGTCGGTATGTGCCCTCACGTCTGCCTTTTCAAAGCAACTTGACGCATATTTTCTATTCTATGTGTGTCAAGTAGGTCATTGCAATTTATGTGGCGGTATTGCAGCTAAAACTAGCAATGCAGTTTATTTTAAGTCCTCTTTATTTTGAAGCCATTTCTGTGAGGAAATTATTTTTCAACTTTATTTGTTGTTTACGTTGCTTTACGTTACTTGGCTCTATACTGTTTGAGCACTCGAACAGTATAGAGTCAGTGAGAACAGTGAGAACAGTGATGAAAACATCGGGAAACCCGCTTCAAAAATTCACTGTTTACTAAACTAGGAGGATTTAATTGATAATTCTTTATCTTTATCCAAATAGATAAAAACACATAAATTTTACATAATAAACAGTTTGACGTTCTGTACATCACCGCATGATGCGTAAAAGCATAGTAGCAATTAGCGCTGTAGTAATTATCTATATAAAATACAAATTTCATAATACGCTAGTATTTTCTAAAACCAGATCCATAATAATATGCTAGTATTTTCTAACAAAACTGTTGGGTGCCCGGAGGCCTGTTTGCAAGCTTCATTTGTTTAAAAAAAAAGTGTCACAGAAACTATCCACATACCGCACAGTAACAATGAGGTCGCACTGTAATGCCGGTGTGTCTTGACAGCACACGTCCCGAGGGTGTGAAGGGCTCTTGTGACCCGAGAGTCAACACTCAGTTCTGTTGCAAAAAACTAGTTTATTGAAAAACTTGGGAAAGTCATACGTTGAGCGCTGAATATCATATAAAAGCACATCATACACAGACTATATTTTTTTTTGAGATTTATGTTGCGCCGTGAATTTCATATGAAATGAAATCAAATCAAATATTTCTTTATTCAATAAAATCACAAAGATCATTTAGAATCGTCTTACATACTAGGTGATTCTAGGTGCCAGTTCCACGCGACCAGAGCCTAGAAGAACGGGCAAGAAACTTACGGCCTGGTTCTTACCGTTTTTTATGATCCTTCTTACAAAGAATTACAATATAACTAAATTAAGTACCTACTGAAGTTTCAGTGCGATGCAATTTAACTTAGTAATGATACACTAATGAGTTAAAAAAATAAGAAAAAAGAACAAGTTCTATTTTCAAATTGGTTTGACTGATTATTGTTACTCTGTGGTCTATATATTCTGCAATTGTAATTTTATCTATGCATTGCTTATATTAAGAACTCTTTTGTATGCTTTTTATTTCTTTGTCTTTTTATAAACTAATATCGAGTCGAGGAGTCTCAATTTCGTAGTAGCACGGTTGAGTCATCTCTTATTCTGACTGCACAATATAGAGCTACAGACTCCACTAAAATATGACTATTACACAGTTGCAACATGAACGCAGAATATTCTAGTCTCGCTAGAACCTAGCTCGAATAAAAGCCTCTCACAAGCTCTATTTAAATGGGACATTCATTCGCACGCCCGGCCCGTAATGAAAGCCGCTATTCACGGCCCGATCCGGCCCACTGTCCTCTTGCCAAGTAATCTCTATACAATGTGAGGCGCTGGGATAGTTCTGATATGACTGTTCGTTGGATTCGCAATCAGACGACCGTTTCATTTAATAACTTACATGATAGATAGATAGATAACTCTTTATTGTATACCACACAAAGAACTTAAACAGGTAGTAATAGGCATCACAATGGGAGGCTTTATCGCTGAGAGTTATCTCTTCCAGGCAACCGAATGAAAATGATAGTAATATTTTTAATCGAGCTTTTCATTTCAGGTCTTCTAGGGACTAAACTGTAAGACAAAGCATAGTTTTAGACACAGGTAGGTATTGTTTCAGATCGGCATTGATCAGGATGCCACAAAAATATTATTAAGCTATTGCATCGCTTCTATCGCCTTGAGCGTGGAGACCGAATCCAGATTTTCCGTAACGAAAATAACCTAACACTGCGCATACGTAATCCAGCAAAAAATGATATGCAATAGCTTTACCGCGGCAGTCCCCAAGTGCTACACGTCTTTTTATTTTGATTAAAGTGTACGAATATGGACGAGCATAAGAGCGTATGCGTTTGTCCTTCATTTTCATGCTAGTAATTTATGTAACAAAACACAATATTACCTTTATTATTATTATATTAAAATAATAATGGCAACACTAAAATAATAGAAGCTACCGAGCACAATGTTTGCTTTACTCAATTGCTCAAACTAGTTGGAAGCACCAAAAGTAGCGATGTTCATCTAGAACACAGAGTGCAGTTTTCAAGCACAATAATTAAACTAACACTCTACTATTGTATCTAAAGTATTCTAGAGTCCAGGGGGGGTATCCTGACAACTAAAATGTTTTCGAACTGTTATTTGATCAAAATGCAGTTCAGTTTTCTTCTTCGTCTTTTATTGATATTTTGAATGATCTGATTTGATAGAATTCTGATTTGATAGAATTAACGAAAAATCAGGTAGGCCATGCTCAAATCTGGTTGGTCATGCTTAAATCAGGTAGGTCATGCTCAAATCAGGTAGGCCACGCCCTAAATTTGCGGCATTGACGTCATTTTTAACAGCTCAGTCATAATTTTATTAAGCTCAGTCACGTCAGTTCACAAAAATGCCACGGAATACTGATGAGTTACTATAGTAAAATCATAGAAAACTGAACTGCAACTGAAAGGATATTCGGTCACGCAAGTTTCCCCTTGCTGGATAGCCACACAGGAGTATCTGGACAAGCTAAAACAATTTGAGCTGAGTGCCTGTGTTAATAGAGTTTCGTTCTGTTTGGTTATTTCAATTATGAAGTAGAAAATGGGTGCGGTGAAGCGAGATAAGGGGTAACAACAACAAAACCTTTTCTGGAGCCTATTAGAGAGAATATTTTTATGGGTTCTTTTGTAATTTATTACACTAGTGTAATTCCCACATCTTGGATCTTATTTTCTCTGAGAAAACTTCACTTTTTCACTTTTCTTCTGATAAATATTTTAACAAAATAGTTAAGAACATTTTACACTACGGCGTCAAGCAAAGCTCGTAATTAGGTGACTGATAGAATACTGATATTTCATAAAGACGATGATTGATGAATGAAGATTTCCAACAGAGTGGTAATGATCTGTTAATTTATAAAAAAAAATATGTGCTCTGTGCATTATTTAGCAATAGGTATTTAGAACTTTAGGTATATATTTTTTTGTATTTGTAAATTGTATATTATGAAGCAAACTGCGTTTCTAAGAATAACTAACCATTTATACATTCTCCACTCCACGTATTATATTTTATTAAAATATGAACTAACTGAAATAATTTCGTTAAGATATCAGTGTTGCCTCAAGGAATAACCCAAAGGCGTGAAAATTACAGCCTTCAAGAGTCAACGACTCCTTGCTTAATCAATTATTACAGCTTCTCGGCTTTTACTTCCTGAAAATCAACTGCTGGTATATTACGGATCAACTTTCGAAAACCGATAGAAGATGATGATATCTTTCATACAAAATATAAAAATAAAATAATGTTGAACAATCTACACAACATCATCTAGCCCCAAGCTAAGCAAAGCTGGTGTTATGGGTACTAGAAGACTGACATACTTAATACAATACATTACATAGATATGTAGATATTTTTTATTATACATATAAAATACCCCGAACACCCGGAATGAGTATTTGCAGATCGTACAAACATTTATCCCAAGGCTGGAATCGAAGTCGTAACCTCCGCGTCGCAAGCGGTCCTTCGCCCGCCGCGCCACATCGCTCGTCTTTTTAAGGCTTTTTTTTTTAGGCACCGGACGAATTTCATACAAAACTCTATAATTATGGCATATGTCTCACCAGTCGAAAACAGTAGCCATTCGCCATTGAAATTTTTCGCTCTAAGCCGAGGCTTGTAAAGACAAGCCTCGGCTTAGAGCGAAAAATTTCAACTTTAAAACCTGAGTTTAAAAGTTGAAATATATAATTTCGTTAGCAATCAATAACACAGTATTTTTGTAAGACCTTACTAAATAAAGTTATTATTTATTTAATTATTTCACTGCTGGACACAAAAATATAAATCTTTACTTTTATAATATTTTTATATCAATATAGATGAAGTTTAGAATATAATAGAATAAAAATACTAGTAAAACCAATTCAATTAAAGAGGAAAGATCGCGTTATCTGCCTACTTTCAAATTACTTAGTTAAAGCAGGTTAAAGTCAAGTTTATGAAATCAGAGTCTATTCACAATATTGCTGATAATCAGAGTATATACTTTAATAAGATAGATCACTTAATGGAAGAGACTCTCGATTTTCTTACTGTGTTCAGTGAACCCAAGAAATACCGATACCCAGTCCCTTTGCCGATGGTTGTCTGAGTGGATCCCTCATTAATCAAAGACTGGCCATTACGCTCTGGTTTCTTAGAGGTAAAGAAATTTTGGTTCTTCCGATATACAGAGAATCAAGAGCTATTGGGCTATATCCCATCTTAGATACTTAAACGTACCTATATGCTGTACTATATAGAAATGCTTCTATATTATAGAAGCATCTTGTTTTATTATACACAAAAAATCTGCAAACTTCGTTTAGAATAGAGCGTGATGAGCCAATCACCGTTGCCGGAATGCCTCTCGAAGTTGTGCAGGAGTATGTCTACCTCGGGCAGACGCTGCGGTTAGGTAGACACAACTTCGAGAGAGAGCTAAACCGGAGAATACAGCTTGGCTGGGCTGCGTTTGGGAAACTTCGTCAAGTCTTCTCGTCCTCCATCCCTCAATGTCTGAAAACGAAAGTTTTCAACCAGTGTGTCCTACCTGTTATGACCTATGCTGCTGAAGCGTGGACGGAGCTATGCTCGGAATTTCCTTGAGAGATCGAATCCGGAATGATGTTATTCGTCAGAAAACTAAGGTGTTCGACATAGCTCAAAGGATTAGCAAACTGAAGTGGCAGTGGGCCGGCCATGTTTGCCGAAGAACCGACAACCGTTGGAGCAAACGGATACTGGAGTGGAGACCGCGTTTAGGCAAGCGTAGTGTAGGACGCCCTCCGGCGAGATGGAGCGACGATCTACGGAGTGTAGCTGGCAAAAACTGGATGAGAAGAGCCGAAGACCGGGCTCAGTGGCGCGTCTTGGGAGAGACCTACGTCCAGCAGTGGACTGATATAGGTTGATGATGATGATGTGATGTGCAAAATGCACTTCAAACTTCAATCAAATTTATTCAATAAAATCACAAGGATCACTTTGAAACATAAATAAATAAATACCTAATGCTGGACAATCCACACAACATCATCTAGCCCCAAGTTAAGTATAGCTTGTGTTATGGGTACTAGAAGACTGACATACTTAATATAATACATTACATAGATAGATATTTTTTTATTATACATATAAAATACCAAGCTCCAACTCCTACACCCAGAATAAATATTTGCAGATCGTACAAACAATTATCCCAAGGCAGGAATCGAAGCCGCAACCTCCGCGTCGCAGGCGGACCTTCGCCCGCCACGCCACATCGGTAGTCTTACATACTGGATAATTCTAGTCAATATTTATTATTTCTTCTATTATTCCTTTATTTAAACAACATCCGTATATACAAAGACCTTATTTCTTATTAATTATCTAAAAAACCTATTTATACTTTGTTTAGGTCTTAAAATGTATATAAATGTGTTTATGTGCTGTGTCTAGTTTAACTTTGCTTTTCCGACTAGACGTGTGAAATGTCCATAAATATTTATCGTTTACCTACGACCTATCTTATCTTTATCCTATCTTATAGTTTTATCTTCTATGTACAGTTGTTGACGCCCGTCAGCCTAAGAAAACAACTTTAGAAGTCGAACGAAGACCTTTTGTAAACAACTCCTGGTAATAGATGGAGCTGGACAAACACCAGATTTCAGATGATGAATGTGGATCGATCTGTTTACCAGAAGTACTGTCTGTAGGATCTTTATACACCCTTACAACCTTTTTATACATTTTATAAACAAACTTCTTAAAGAGGAACATTCTTTCAACTGGAGTTTTAGGTGTTTTTTATAGGATGATTTAGATCAGTTGAGCTATCTATAGATCGTTTGTGAATCGATTTTGATTATTATTTTCTTATAAGAATGTAGGAGCTTCTCATGTGGTCCCAATCAGATCAAGATCTGAGTACTTTTGAATAATCTTTAAATTTAGAGTAATCCCTAATAGTTAATGGGAGGAGGCTTGTACCCAGCAGTGGGCTACGGGCTGCCTATGATGACGATGATGAATCCTTAATAATATCTTAATTTAATATTATACTATTATTCGCGGCAATGCAGCCAGTGTCTTGGGTACGCTTCCGATTGGTACTGATTTGGATCAGTTGAGCTATCTATAGATCGTTTGCAACGGTCTGTAGATAGCTCAACTGTTTCTTATGTATTTTATATGACAATGTACATTTTGTAAATACTGTATAGTCGTAAGTTTGTTTGTGAATAAAGTTACTAACCTCTATTGTACACAAATATTATACTATGTAGTAAATATCGATTATAATCCGTCTGCTACGTTGTGTAATGTGATGCACATTTTTCGAGGTATAAAGTTATTGCATACCCTCTTAAAGCGCGCCCTCAATACAATTTAACACCTGGCTCGAGCCGTTAAGTTATTTCTTGTTGCACATTGATTAACCTAAATTTTTCTGAAAGCTAAACTTTATTATCAATTTTTGAGTTTTTATTATAGTACACAAATATTAACTTTGCGAAATTAAAACCAGCGCTTTTATGTTACCCTTTATTTGCTTCAACTTTTGCGTAAGTCAACAAAGTATAATGCAAACCAAACGATTCAACTGTTAGCACTAGTTTTTCTGCCACCACCTTCTTTTGTTTGACCAAAACCAAACATAATATTTTATTACGTAAATTTCGAGATCCAGATCTGTCTGGCGATCCTAGAAAAGAGAAAAAGGGACATCATGAAACTTATGTTTTATTTCCCAGAATTTTTCTGTGATCAAGAAAAAAATATAAATACTTAAATGCTTTCAATGTGCTGTCATTTTATTATTTATTTACTTATTTTTTTATTTATCTTATTATTTATTTACGTCTCTATGATCATGATCAAAAAGATAAGTAAATAAGTATAATAAGGTTTTGTGTATAAATAAATAGCATGACTGACATGACATTATTTTAATCGCAGAACTGAAGCTTCTCTCGCAAGAATCCGCTTAAGGCTCTGCATGTGCCTCTATGTATATAAAATTATCGACTTAGACGATAGGCACTTTACACGAAAATTCTTACTAAAATCCCTGTGAGTTAAATATTAAAAAAATAACTCTAACAATTTTTATCGACTTGAAACTAGTGCTAAGGGTGCAAAGCTCGATTTTATTTCGCATTCAATATTCTCTACCAGCTTACGTCAGTTGGAAAACTATGTTCAAATACCTAATTTACACAAACAACTTTGTACTTTCTTTTAAGTCATCGCTAAGTAAATTATTTCATTCAAAGTTGAATTTCCAACTTTGCATTAAACCGTCCGTCTGTTTTTGAACTGAGTGCATTTATAACGTATATTCTTGGAGCTTGATGTAACAAGACTCCTTGTGTGTTTTTAAAATAAATTACGATAAAAATTATTAATTTTATCGACGTTTGGTTAAGATACAACCTTGATATCATTTTTATTTATAGTAAAAATGTTGAAATAGTATAATTTTAAAAATAATACGTACAGAAATATTAAATAATAATGGCTGAGGTAATCTTCACGAGTATAAGCCAAAAGCTCAAACATTATGTTACCCATTGAAAATAATATGTTAAGTTATTCCACATTATTTAAAGACAATGTGCAATGTCTGAGTTTACTACTCCCCCACCTTCTCCATCTCTTGGCATTACTGAAAACCAGCGCTGGTGTAGAGCCCAATGGTTCTCCACCAGCACAAGCTGAGTAATGACCAATTTCAGGTATTTTTTACATGTAATAATTATATCGTTAAATATGTAGCATTAAGTTTTATATCTGAAATTAAGTGTTTCTATTCTATTCTATTCTAAAGTCCATAGTTTTGTAGCTGGCACAAAAGTGCAAAATTTTCTAGAAATTTCAATAAAGTTGGCTTATGGATATTAGACAAAATCTATTGGAGCTTCGAAGTTAGCTGACGTCATTGACTCTGCTCCGTCGATGCCTAACCAAGCGAAGTTTGAGAATACTCAATTTTGTTACATATTTATAGAAAACTCACTGGATTTATTGCATTGTTTGTCACATGGTAGTGTAACGGGAAAAAATATGTTAGGACAGTTTTTTCAATGATTTGACAAATTGACAGTATATTTTACAGATCCAACAAAAAAAATCACGATATCAGAATAATATCAGAAATTTGACAATAAAATAGATACTGCATTATACAACTTATATGGACTAGAGTGAAATGCCGAATTTACCATTTAAATTTATTTATTTACTTATTCCTATACTTACGTATATAAATATGGAATGTGATGTGTGAAATGTCCATGTTTTTTTTTCGATTATGCTACTAAGCCATTTCGTTAGCTCTGTTAATTTGGTACAAGATTGCGTTGTGTGAAATGCTCGAGAAATATAAATTATTTCCAAGTTATCTAGATCTTACCCTAGTTAATGCTGATAACATTTCCTGTCCCATTAAGATAATTTAACAGCAAACTTACACAAGTTTGCAAACCGGTGCATAAATCGACAGCCACAGCAAATGTATTGGAAAATAGCTCGACGAGCATTCTGAAGTTATCTCGCAGAAGTCTTACATACTACCGACACGACAACAACACGACATCGGTGATTTACTAAATACGACTACACTAAATCTGATCGCGAGGAACTGACATCAGAATCACCAAAATTAAGACGGTTCTAAATGATTTTTGTGGTTTTCCTAAATATACCTAATTAGTTTTTCTGCTTAAGATTAAATTTGTATCGATTAAAAATTCCAAAAATGGCTGTCGCGCGTCGAATTCAACTACATACCTAGTCTACCGTAGCAAAGCACAAATTTAGAGCATTTATACAAAAAGGAAAAGGACTATCATTAAACCACTTGATTGATTTTAAAATATAGCTCTAGGTGTTTATTTGTATCGATCGACATAACTTTGCCATGCATTTCTCGATAAAATTGAGTTTTACTTTGAATATCCATTTTATTGAAGTTATTTTAAGATCACCGTGATTTTAGTTAGAGTAACTCGATTTATGTGGTGAGGGAGACGTTTGTGTCAGTGAGAAAGATAAGCTTGTCGTGTAAGCGGTGACATCGATATTTTTGATGACATTTGTCGTATCGGTTTGTGTGCAAACGCCTATTCGGAAGTTAACAGCAGATGCCGGAATACCGTTGACAATGAGACGCTTGAGATCTGCCACGAGCAAGCGGTTGTATAAAACATTTATGGCTGAAGTCTGATCGTGCATATATTTTGAGTTACATTGCGCGGCAACTGGGTAAACTTTGCTCAGTCTGGGATAATTCACCAACCAGCCACGTATTGTAACATAAATGATACGTTCCTTTGAACGACCGTTTTATGTAGTACACCTTACTGGATTGAGACTTACAATCTATTTCGTCACGAACTTTATAGGCCACAAGTTTTGAAGCTCAATAGGAACTTTCTTTAATCCAAAACATCCAGTTCTGAAGCTGTAGTAGTAAACTTAAGAATTTTATCATATCGAACTATTTGAGTTACACTGCGCGTTAACGATAGTTCAGATGTAATATTGCCGCGTATTATACCATCATTGTAAATTAAATTATTTCCGCATTTATAACAAAGATTAAGCTTTCAAATACTCGTAGCAACTGATTATTCAGTCTTATTTTATAAGTTTCAAAAAGTCCTTTTTGATCTTCCATTCTAAAGCCATAATTGCCTTAGTTTATTTATAAAGAGGGTTTCTTAATTAGAAATGGTAAATGAATGTTTCTGACGTAAATTAGCCAGAATGAATCCCTCAAAGAAAATATTAGGTGGATTTGTAAAAGGATTTGGCGAGAGCAACAGGATGGCTTAGCTTCGGGTAAGCTGGGTCGTGACGTCACTCAGAACACCCACATACAACAAATTGATTATATGATTCGGAATTGGAAGGATAAAGTACCTACGTTTGGCTTCTAGTATGTCGTGGAACATCATCCCTGAGGGGTGAGCGCGGATAAATGTGACAATCGTAAACGTCGACGTACATTGCGCGATGACGCAGCATCGTTCGGATGTCGAGCTGGCGTTTGGCACGCAATGTGCATCGAATACGCTGCGTTACGTTTGCTTTACGATTGTTACTTATACTCGTGCTCACCCTCTGTTCTATTCTGAAAGAAGGCGCAATATGCTATTGAGTTTTAAACTTAATTCTTTTAAATGATTTTGTAATATCAAATGCCAACTGCTATAACTGCAGGATGAAAAATGGTTACCTGAAAGAATGTGCTATGTGCTATTGAGTTTTAAACTTACATTTTTTAAAATGATTTTGGCAATATCAAATGCCAGCTACAACTGCAAGATGAAAAATGGCTACCTCAACTGATGTAGAAATTATTTATTTATGTGTAATAAATAAATATCTAGTTAATCGTTTTTAGTGATGTTTGTTTTGCCTATATCATGTGCTTACAAAAATATAAGTATTCTTTGAGCTATCTATTTACCAAACTGCAAACTTTGTTTAGTTTAGACTAGCGTGACGTGTGAAATATCCATGAATATTTATTAAGTTATACTCATTTATCCTTGATACTATAACCCAACATAAATGAGAGAAGATTCTCAATTTATTATAAATTTCACAAGCCTTAAAATACTGTTAAAATGGTATCACCCTGGCTCATCATGATGAATGGCAGAGTAACACACCGCCCAATCGTTACGATGTCCCGATCCCGTAAATGAGATAGCTCATAAATAAACTGGGAATTACGACATGTAATAAAAATATTAAATATTGCATGGTGATATCGATTTATTAAATTAAAAAATGTGAGCTAAAATTATTGGGCCAGATTTATGTGAGTAGTTAAAGATTTTAAACATAGCACCTTTTTAGTGTTATTGAAAAAAGTAGCTATGTTTGAACATAACACTATAAGTTTACGTAAAAAGTGTTGTCAACTAAGTTTTATCAATATTACTGTTTTAGTAATCTTCAAATTCTTTTATCTTATTAGTTCATTGATTATGAAGAAGTCAGTAGGTATACTATTATCATCAACTTAAGGGTAGCTAAGAATAGCTCTCCCATAGATTTTCGGGATAATAGTGAAAGGCGCAAAACCGTGGTAGGCTCCGTCACAGTAATAAACTGTTCGCTAAGTGCCCGTAAACATAATTTTCTGTTTACCGACACCCTCGTAAAAGTAATACAGTGTGTGATGCTAATACAAAACGGCTAAGCTTTCTATCTAGAAACTCTCTCCTTGTATTTCCTCGATACTTGTAAAATAAAACACCCCTAACGGCCGGTTTCTCGAACGATGATCAACGAAAAAATCTAATGATTACTATGTGTCAAACTCGGATCAATCGTGATTTGGGTTTCCTGAAGCCGGCCGTTAGTGTAGCGTTTACTAAGAAAATAACATAGTGTAGAGTTTATTTTGACAGGCGGCACAGCTCAGTTGGTAGCCCTGCCATCCGTGCTGTGGGTCGTGGGTTCGATTCCCACCCAGAGCAAATGTATGTTACATAAATATTTGTGTTACTGGGTGTTACTATTTATTACTAGTAACACCCAAAACTGGGTGTTACTATTCTATGTACCCATGTATTTACAAAAAAAAATGTAAGTATTCTATCAGTAATCTAGTTCCCATATTACAAGCTTTGCTTAATTTGGGGCTAGAATTTGATGTGTGAAATGCCCGTGAAATATACTAAGACGTAAAATTATATCCGCTAGTGCAGTGTTCACTAAGAATAATATATTTTGAGCACAAACACATCCAACATACACGTAGCTTGGTGTGGCGCGACTGAAAGATATCGATAACATACGTTTATTGCTCGCACACTTATGTTTGTATTAAGGTACCTTCTGTCTTTAAAGTCAGTTTCACAAAGCCAGAAATATATTTAAGGTATCGTTCGGTTGACACTAAGTATTATTTACATTGACATACAGAATTCACACTTAAGTTTGTATTAAGGTATTTTTTGGCAAATTTAAGGTCAGTTACACTTACACACAGCTGGAACTATATATAAATAAATAATAAATACATAAATAAATAATGCTGGACAATCCACACAACATCATCTAGCCCCAAGCTAAGCAGAGCTTGTGTTATGGGTACTAGAAGACTGACATATTTAATACAATACATTACATAGATAGATATTTTTTATTATACATATATAATGTAAATATATAATAAATGTATACATATATAATGTAAATGATAAATAATTACTGTTTAAACAGCACTTAAAAAATATATCATCGAAAAACCACTAAGGTTTGCATATAAACACGTTAGATTCGGCAAATGAAAACATATGTTCACGTTTAGGTTCATCTCAGTTTTTATACTTTTATGTATTGTCTAGTACCCATAACACGAGCTCTGCTTAGCTTGGGGCCAGATGATGTTGTGTGGATTGTCCAGCATTAGATATTTATTTATTTATTTAGTTCCAGGTGTTACTTAAATTGACACTAAACTAATAAACTTTCTATTTTCAGTTAATACCTAAAAATCATGATGATACCAACGGAACTACTACGCATTTGTACCTATTTTAGTTGTTAAAAAATTAAAACTAGCAACACTAAAAAACTGACGTATTACGTCAAAATCTTACAATTTTTTTGTATTGTAAACTCAGCTTTATTCTCTTGTGTAAGAATTACATTTTACCTTTGAAAACGTGATAAAGCGTTATTGGTTATATTGACGTGCGTCTAAATTGAATTCTACACAAACAAGAAAACCAATAAATTTTATAGCAGTAAGAATTGTGTTCACCAACAAAACAGTTATATATAGGGAACGTATGCATAGAAATTTTACTTTATTGATAAAAGAAAAGTGAAAAAGTAAGCAGATGTAATTTTAAGCAAGCTAGGTCACTCATTAAAATCAATATCATGCGGATTCGTGCTATTACTTTTACAAACTTTGCAGTTATTAAAATATGAAAGTAAATTGATATTTTTGATTGCATAATCCTTATAAAAATGGCATAGAATATGGTCTCAATTTGCCTTCCATGTCTTCCTAGCTGTGGGTCGTTCCCACCCAGGGCTAATGTTTGTGAGATGAACATAAATATTTGTTCTGTGTCTGTGTGTTTTTATGTAATTATTAACAAAAAATATTATATAAGTATTCTATCAGCAATCTACTTGCCATTAGCTTTGCTTAGTTTGGGACTAGAGCGCGATGTGTGAAATGTTCAAGAATAAATGGTAAAGCTATTGCATAGGATTTTTAGCTGGATTACGCATGCGCAGTGTTAGGTTATTTTCGTTACGGAATTTCTGGATTCGATCTCCAATTTAAATTGGTTTATAATACTGTTTATTTCGACCATGTATTAAGACTCAGGTTACCAATGACACCGAATAGCCTCCCGTTATAGAATTACAGCCTTGATTCAAATACCAACATATTCACATTTAACTGTTATTACCGACCCAGGAACGAGCTAATGACGTGGTAACCTGAAATTCCACCGATTTTCGTGCGAATTAACGCTTGAAAAGGGGCCGTAGGACTGTAGGCGTGATTAATACTTTAGGTCCCAGCACATTACAATGTAATATTACGCTGTCGGGGAAGTCATGTAACTGCTTTTTATTTTATGAAATAAATTGTAAATTTTGAACGAAAATACAAAAATGTTTGTAGAAAGCATTTTTGATGAAAATGTGCGTTACCTACTTTTAGAGCTTTTTTGAAATGGTAAATATATTAAAATACTATACCCTATTCATGTTCTTATTATGAACTTCATTGAAGAAATAATACGACATTAGGTTTGAGAATATTTTTTTTTATAGTATAATGAGTTTTTTATATTTCTAACACAAAACTCAACCCAAGAGTTTATAGGTATTAAATTATATTATAATGACTATTGAGCCTTTATGAAACGTAATTTTTAATAACTGTTTTACGCATTTTTTATATTGGCTAGTTCAAATGTAATTTATTCTATCATATATTTTGCGAAATGATTTAAAAACTTGCTGTTGAAGTGCTTAAGCTATTTTGAATTCAATTTGTATCAATTTGTATCTTAAAATGCAACAACAATTTATTCGCTAAACATTTCAACAGATGTTCCATTTTCTGCACATTTTGATATTGAATGAACACGGTTCACCACTTTATCGGCTTTCAAATACTTATTGAAAATGTATTTCAATTTAAAGTTTGCTGACGTTATTTAATAATTCGACTCATTTACATATGAATAATTGTAAACATTTGAAATAAAAACTAATACACGATGCGAGAATCATCATCATCTTCCTACCCTTGTCCCACATTATGTGAGGTCGGTACAACACGTACTCTTCTTTCACTCTCCTCTATAAAACGTCATCTCAATGGTCACACTTTTCTTACACATGTAAATTCACCATCTTTTCTTTGGCCTCCCTCTACTTCAATAATAGACGATATAAATTAATTCAGGATGCGAGAATATTGGTGGGTTTTAATAGAGTTACATTGCGCGCTAATGATAACCATACTGCGTAGCGCTGCTGCATTACCACGCAGTGTGACACTACTTACTATAAATATCCGTTCAAATTGCGATATATAGTGTCATGTACCTTCGTAGCACTTACTACGAATTTCGTAGAGCTACGGCGTAGACAATATTACAAAATGATTAGCTATCGTTTCAGACTTTACTAATTACAATAATTAATTCTACATAGCAACACCCAAACATGTTTGCCATCACTCAATTTTTTGTGTTCGGTGGGAATCGAACCCACGGCCCACAGCACATAAAGCACCACTGATCTAAAACGCCGTCACTAACTGTATCTGCCGTGATCATCTGTAAAATGATTCTCTCGATGTTAAAATTAGCTAAAAAAAACTGATCGTGAAATATTAGTAAACATACATCATCTATCATCATTACATCCGATCACGATTGACTTCTATAATTAATCTAGTTTGTTTACAAAACGTTTAACCTCCGATATCAATTAATAAACAAACTTCTCCGTTTATTTTATCAACGATATTGTAATAACAGCTTTTATTATGTTTTATAACAAGTTTTTTCTTGCAAACGTTTTGTATTCTTAATTGGCTGTTGTATAGGGTCATATTTTATGATTTTAGGGTCTTTTTTATATTATATACATATATTTTGTTTGTAATAGTTCGTAAAAATACTCACTGTGAATGCAGCATTGTTAAAAAGTTGTTTTTTTTGGGCGTTTCTTTTCTGTGACATAAATATTTATCACTAAATTATCATTGGATGATCCTGGTAGTGTAAGACTGATTTTGGTTAAGAGAGGTAAAGCTGTATTTAGAATACATGATTGCAATAAAACCTATATGTTGTGACCAGGAAACCAGACTTGAAATTGTATAAGTTTCATGTAAATAGGGATTAATAGGTATATTTTATTCACAAACAAACTTACGACTATACAGTATTTACAAAATGTACATAGTCATATAAAATACATAAGAAACAGTTGAGCTATCTACAGACCGTTGCAAACGATCTATAGATAGTTCAACTGATCCAAATCAGTACCAATCTGCATGCCTCATGTTTGGGGAGAATATGAGGGGATGTCGGACTCTCTGTCACAGGCAGTATACCGTCTAAAAACCCTCCGATGTACCCTCATTCACCTTAGTGCCAGTTCATCGTCAAACCAATCGTCACTTGACGACTGGCTCGACACTGCATCGGCACTTGACTGAGCCACGCCACGGGGTCCCGGTTAGATTCTACCGCGGCCGATATTTGGCCACTAGGCCAACTCACCGATGTATTAATTTACAATACTTTGCCACCGTGATTTGCCATCTTCGCGTTTATCAAACGTATATAATTCTAGTACAAAATTGTTTACACACAATATAAACTGATTGTTTAAAGTTGAAAAATCTGTGTTTTGACTTTTAGAACCGCGTTAAAAATTTATAGCGATTTAACGGCGGTTTTATGTAGCTTCCTCGAATTAGAACAAAACAGGTGTATATTTAACCTTGAATTGTTTACCTCGCACTATTTATTTCTTACTCTACTACAACTAAAATAATCTTTTTTACAATTTTAAGAAATATAAAAAAAATACGTGACAGAGTGGTTGATAAACGCAGGAGAACGAGATGAGTGGAAGAGTTTGAAGGAGACTTTTGCACTGCAGTGGGACACAATAGGTTAAAAAAAAAAGAAATATAGTGTATTGATGTTATTACGTAATATAATTGTGCATCCTGTTTCACAAAGCGATAGGAAAAGTTGCTGATAGCCAACGTACTATTAAGTAGTAGTAACAATATCGATGCATCATGATTCACTAAACACTTTAAGTGTGTGAAAATAATTGCCTCAAATTTCCTAACATAAACTACATCAGTCAATCCTGTCTGTCCGTCATGGAGTGGTATTAACTGCCTAACGTACTGTGTTTGGTTGTCCTCAGGTGGCAGTAAGAAGGATGTGTTGTGAGCGATAGTGTAGTGGTGGAGGGCGGAAGGGGCGATGCGGCGGGCGCGCCCGTAGCCCGGCATGGAGGAAGACGAGCGGCGGCTCTCGTTCCCGCCGCCGGCGCCGCTGCACTCGCCCGGGGAGGAGATCGACGGCTCGCGTCTCCTCAGCGAGATAGTTCGACAGCTAGAGGCCACTAACCCAGAGGCCGCCGCCCCCCTCGTGGCCTCCCAGTCGCGAGATGCGCTCGACGCGCTGGAGGCCGAGCGACCGCGTCGCGATGAACTCCGCATCCCACTCGAAGGTATAGGAAGTTGTAATGTCCTCCCCTCAAACTCCAACCTCGCCGCCGCTCCCAGCGCAGCCCCGCCGCGCGATGTGCCCCGCGTCCCACCTGGAGGTTGGTTTTCTAATAATCTGGTAACCAGAATCCGACTGTATAAAGTTAACTTTAGCTCACTTTAGTAAAACAGTAATTTTTATTCAAAAGTTCGCTACAAACTGGGTGGTTTTGAGTTATTAGGTAAAGTAACCCGAATCACCCAAGTTTGTTTAATTCACTAGTATTTTTTACTTGGAATAACTAAATATTTTATTAAATAAACTTGTAGTTTGATGCACTCAGCAGTCAGCATGCATATGGAAGCTCCTCTAGGTATGTAAGTAGTAAACATGCAGAGACCACCGCAGAAGCATGAAAGGTATTTCGATTAGTTAAGTAGCATTAGCTAAGGACTTAGATAACAAAATTATAGAATTTGATTAATAGGTTTCTTTCTAGATTTAGGCACATTCGTTAATGTAGGCATTGATTGATGTTATGAATTCACAGTTTTTTAAATAAATTTGATTTATATCTAGGCACTTTTATTCTGGCGATAATATTTTGTGACACCGTCTAGGTACCTACTAGGTACGCTGTAACTATAGTTTTTTGTTCAAAATTCGCTTTTTACAACTTTATACTAATAAGAACACTATAGGCCCTAGTAATAGTACAAGCTTAACTTAGGCATCAGAAGATAAATTACAAAAAAATGTGACAATCGCAAACGTATCGGTAGCGAATGAAACATTACGCTGAAATGCTACAGCGTTCAGCTGACAATGACATGCGCTGTCACATTTATTTA
This sequence comes from Ecliptopera silaceata, assembly GCA_932527185.1. Taxonomy (NCBI): domain Eukaryota; kingdom Metazoa; phylum Arthropoda; class Insecta; order Lepidoptera; family Geometridae; genus Ecliptopera; species Ecliptopera silaceata. The sequence continues at coordinate 3,227,464 of OW052209.1, read as the reverse complement.
TGATCACTCAATACTGTGTAAGATGTCCTAGGCCAACGTAAGCGGTTCGTCTAATCAGCAGCTAAGGTTCACCAACGTACGTATTTTGGGATCGCGATAAGCGTGTAGTCAAGCACGTTCAACATTCGAACGTTAGTAAGCCGAAGATTGTAACATAACCGCTGTCACACGAACGGAAACAAGATGAGCGGTTAGCCGTTTACAGCGATACGAAGTTGCACACGCTACATACACGTTACGTTGGTGAACCTTACCTGCTGCTAAGACGAACCGGTTACGCTACAATTTAGCACGATCGGGATCCTATAACTTACCACCAGCCCGATGGTCCAAAGACATTATAGAGCGAGCCGATGAGAGTCGCAAGGGACCGTAAAGAATGGCATAATAGGAAAAGGCCTATACTCAGCAGTGGGTGCCAACGGGCTGAAATGCTGATGATAATGGGATCCTATAACTGTTTATCTGTTAAAGGGGTCACGTTCGCGAATGAGGCGGCGATCGCTCGCGATGACAACGGCCCTAGAGCAGCAGTCACACCCTTCACCCGGGAGAGTGCTCGGCGAGCGGGCTCCCGGGGGGCTCAGCTCGTGCGGGAGTTCGGCTTCATGCCGCGCCGCCGGCTCAGTGTGGAGGACGGGGCTCGACTGCCGAGGAAGTACGAGCCGTTCCCGCCGAAGATGTACGGCCGACCGCTCGAGGAGATCGACAATTTTATCTACGACGAGGTTAGTCTAGTGTAGAAAGCTACTAATCAGCATGTGCTCAAACAGTTGTCAGTAGTATCTACTACTGACAACGGCTGATGTGTCTATATGGACCGGATACATCTATACTAATATTATAAAGAAGTAAAGTTTGTGTTTGTTAAATTGTAAGGGGTAATCTCGGGATCTACTGAACCGATTTTGAAAATTCTTTCACCAATAGAAAGCCACATTATTGCTGAGTGTCATAGGCTATACTAAAAAATAAAAAGGCTTTTACGTGGTAGTCCGTTTTGCAAAGTGAATCGGAGAAAAAACGGTCGAATTATGCGCAACGAAGTGGACACGGATCAGCTAGTAATAATATAAAACGACAACAAGACAAGACCTTTGAAATTGTAACATAATAGTCATCGATCGCCTTCGCTTGCGTTCGTACACCATGTATTTTGTAGACTTGACGAACGCGCGTTTCTAAATTTTAGAATAACTGTTGCTTGTTAGTAATTACACAGATGACCACTCAGAAAGCTCGTAAAATTTGCTCATGAGGCGAGTTTTAGCCACTTGTTGAGGAGCAACAGCTGCCTCGCTTGAAGCGGCGCTCGTAAAAACTTGAGCTGTAAAACTATCCCCGCTTGTCAGTCAAACTCTTTAGAGGTAGACTTTCGACCAGGGCGGCTCCGGCGTCACTGACGCTGCGATAGTAACGCGGCGATAGAGCGATAGTATTATGCAGTACGCCACTGTCGCCGCGACAGTGACGCGTGACGCCACGTTCGAACGCTGTACGAATCGCTGCGTCGGTGACGCCGGAGCCGCTCTGGTCGAAAGTCTACCTTTGAAGTTGCCGTCGTAAAACGAAATATTCTATGAAAGCGTCCTGCCTAGGTAATATTCGACTGTCTTCATTGACAAACAATGAAATGCTGTCCACTATCTATCAGATACCTCCGTGTCACTAGTACTACTGAATAGTTCAACTACTTAGTAGTCAAATGACACTTGTGATTCATTATTACAACCAGTAGAACAGTGGTGAAATGTTTCGACTGAATAAAGTGAAGTGGGTTTACAAATTAGTCGCAAAGCGCAAGAATTTCAACTCAGTTGCACCTTTTACGTACTTTACAGTAGATAGAAGAATAATAGATAGATAGATTGGTACATATAATAAATTTATAGCACAAAAAATGTCAACCAAGAAATTATTTACAAAAAAGTATTTTTCCGCATTTTTTTGGATACGCTATTTATATTAACGGTCCATTTACTAACGGATTTAACCAAAAAACTATTCCTATTTTCGATGATTGACGACATAATGTTCAATATCAGTTATAGCGATCCATTTGTCAATGTGTCTTAGCCATGACAAAGCCTGGTTACAAGATGTGTGATTTCCACCCATTTTCAACTATTTTGGTGCTCACAACGTCCGTGATCACAGATAAATTGTTATTACTAAAGCTGTGATAAGCCGAATAACGACTTTGAATTTCACAAAAGCGACGACCGTCATTAAACACGTATTTATAAAGTTAAGCTACTTTGAGTAAATAAATGTAATTTTTAAAGCAACATAGTGGTATTTTTTGATTTTATTTAGTTTTAGTAGATACTTGAGACTCTTGAAACATAAGCGTAATATAATACCTACTATCCTAAATTGATGGAAATCGCTTCTGGATTTTGGAAGCAATTTCCGACCATTTTCCGCCTTAAAAACAAATGACAGTCGATCCGATAACTGATTGACTTAATCAAATTAGATAAATCACTTGACAGTTGACACTGATAATATTGTCAGTCGATGTCATAAAATCCAAAAAACGCATTTTATACCTACACATCAATTATCAGTACCTCTACCATGAGCTGTCACAGTAAAATCGCCTGACTTTACTACAGTAGTTACGTCAATATTAGTATTACGAATTTTAGTACCCAACTATCCGCTAGAGGCGCTGTACAAATCTTCATACATTTTTTTAACTACAGACGCTAGCGAGTATAGTAAATATAGTATAGTAAAAACTCATGGTAGAGCTACAGGTTCAAGCCCCACTAGGAGTAACAATTTATAGCAAAGTTGACATTATATTAGTACCTACTAAGCATTTTAGGAGTATATTTACAAAAAAAGTTACATCAGTAATCAAATTCTCATTGACTATGAGAATTAGATTACTAACGTAGGTACCGTTTTTAGTTTTAAAAGCAAAGCTTGTACTATGCGGTAAGCTTTGCTTAGTTTAAGACTAGATAGTCTTGTATAAAATGTCAATGAATATTTATACCGTCTTCACAAAGACCCGTGGGTCGAGGTAGGTCCGGCAACACGTAACAAGTGAGATCGTAAAATATAATGCGAAAGTCCGATGTAACGAACCACGTCGGGGTAATAGGTAGATATGATGTTTGTTAGGGTTTATAGGCTTTTGAATGACCCAGAGAGTCGTTTTGCGAATATGTTTGCTGTTTTGAAGAGTATTAGTGCAATTACTGGTACAAGCCGATGGTCTATCTGATGGACAATGGTAACTACTAACATTATAATGCTGGACAATCCACACAACATCATCTAGCCCCAAGTTAAACATAGCTTGTGTTATGAGTACAAGAAGACTTACATACTTAATACAATACATAACATAGATAGATATTTTTTATTATAGATATAAAATAGAACACTCGGAATAAATATTTATCTCAAGGCGGGAATCGAACCCGTAACCGCCGCGTCGTAGGCGGACCTTCGCCCGCCGCGCCACATCGGTCGTCCATTGTGCTTAACACGTGCTCAATATAAAGCTTATTCCATCAATTAGTTGCATAAACAACGTATTTACGGGTAAATTGCAGCCACGTTTTAAGTCATTGACCTTGTTAGATAAATAGTTACTTTATTAGAATCAAATAAATATAATATAATTTAAAAATCTTAAGAACTTTTACAATAGATTAAAAGCGAAAATGTTCGGAAAACGTGGGTTTAAAACTTAAAAGCTAATTTTTATGCAAATCATTTGGTAAAGTTTGCCATTCTATAAAGCCTTTTAATTTGAGCTCCGTTGGAACCGATCCGCACATTTAACCGTAAAAGCATTGAATTTCAATTCGTGTTTTAATTAATTCCGGCAATCCGGAAACGCTTCCGATTCTTGTCCGGTGTCGACGAAACCAGACTGTTTCACAAAATGTCCAAAACGTGCTGAGGTACTCATTTGTCAATATAAATCTACATAAATCGAGTAAACGCCTAGATATATAACGATCTGTAGATAGTTGAGCTATCTATGTATAGATCGTTTGCAACGGTCTATAGATAGCTTAACTGTTTCTTATGTATTTATATATTCTTATGTATATTTTTTAAATACTTTAACACCAATAAGTATCTTCGGTACGCTTCCGATCGGTACTGGTTTGGATAAGTTGAACTATCTTTATATCGTTTGCAACGGTCTGTAGATAGCTCAACTGTTTCTTATGTATTTTATATGCCAATGTACATTTTGTAAATACTGTATAGTCGTAAGTTTGTTTGTGAATAAATATTTGTTAACTTTAACACCTATGTACTTAGATAAATCATTGATTTACGTACAAGTTTTGCAATAATACTGATTAGTGCGTTACCTCACAGCGCGCGTCCTCAGTAGACGTGCATTATCTCACAAGGTACGTCTCTATGCGCAGGGGTTTACGACTTCTTAACATTAACTAGGGGGTTAATGAATCTTATAAAAAGTTAGCGTTGACTTTAAGTCATCAATACGTATGGTAATCAGTACTTAAAGTCTGCGCTAACTTTTTATAAGATAGTAAGTAAATAAGTAAATAGTCCGTCATGTTTAGTTAACTTATTATTCGCATTAAAAACTAAAGTAAGTATTTGTATTTACAAAATGTTTTTTTTTTCTTTATAACATTACTTATTTTAGATTTATCACGTTACGTAAGCTACGGTAAGCTTTTGCTACGTACGAAATTAGTTAGGTACCTACTTCTTGTGCATAAATTGTATACTTACTATCCAGTAGCTTACTGAAGACCTAACAGCATTAATTGCATACATAAAAGTAAAAGTGACGTAAGATACAAAGCCTCAAATACAAATCTCTTAAAATTAATCGTCTTCCGTTTTGTCTCCCAAATATGTCGTTTTGGATTCGTTCCAAAACGTCACAGTTCATTTGGCGGCTGTCTGGAACGGATCGCAGTAAATGGGCCCGGCATTAAAGAGCAGAGTTACTCTACAAAACGATACATAACGATTCAGTTGTTTCAATCCAGTTACATTGCGCTACGACTTTGTGTTCAAGCGCGGCCGCACGGGTCGTCGCCATGTTACCACGCAATGTAATTCGCATTATCACAGCACAAATTGTTTGGTACAGTTTTGTGGGATAGACCCTCAAGATTTGCTTCACATTTGTACCTATTATCGGGAAATGGCTCCATTGTTCGTGGAATTAGGAATGATGTTGGAATTACCTACTCGGAAGTAGTGCTAAGAACAAATTGGTTAGAACTTAGTAGAAGATAAAATTTACCAATTCAATGCCATATAATGTGCTTCTTTGTTCTTTTGTAACTAAAATTGTTTTGCGCAGTCATTATTTTAACTTCTTTTCATATGAAAATTGTTGTTAGTTTTCTTCTTTTTTGTAAAAAATATTACCAAAATCTCTTAAAAATAGTTAAAACAAGAAAAAGTCCAAATAAAGTCATTCCAATCTCTACAATAAAAAAAAACTATTTTTTTTTAGACTGAAAATATCCCATCAATATAATATAATGCTTAGAAATAGCAGAACTGCAATTTCCATGCTATCTAAAGCCGACTGAAGGGTATTGAGCCGAAGACGGATATGAGACGCCAGGAAGACGGAGCGGAGTTTTAAAATAGGTTGAGTGGCTTACGGCCGGTTTCTGGAAACCTAAATCACGATTGATCCGAGTTTGACACATAGTAATTATTTGATTTTTTCGTTGATCATCGTTCGAGAAACCGGCCGTTAGAGTTTCAGAGCTGATAATGTTTTGGTAACATTTTTGAGGTTTATTATAATAAAGCCTTCTTTATTGCCCATCACTATATCCTAATATTATGAAATTCCACTTTTAATTTTGCACTTTTAATATTATAACAATTTTAGCATTTTTGTTATCTCAGATTAAACATTTTTCAGATAGTAATTTTTTCTTCGGAATTTTTTTTACGTCTATCAGTCAGAAGTTTATTTATTCATTTGCATCAGACAACATCGATCCATATATACCTACTAGTACCTAGCCAGTAGCGTTAACAAATAAAATATTATTAACTTAAGCGAACATCATGTAGAATCTTCTTAAATACTTGATTCTAATAAAGTGCCAATTCTTCATGACCAGTTCCTATAAAAACGCGTTAGAAACTTACGGCCTGATTTTTTTCTTTGTGATAACAAATATGCAGTGCTTTTTTCGGTCCAGAACGATTGCAAAGAGTTATACGGCATGTAACATTTTACCGTTTTCGTTCAGCGGAACTGCCTGCCTATTACTGCAGCGATATTGACAGTGAAACCATGTGCGCCAGACGGCCGCTTAGCCGATACAGAATAAATACAGAAACTTCTACCATGCATCTCCTAAACGACGATTCTTTTTTTAATTTTTAGTTACACTGCGTGGTGATGCAGGCACTCTTCTTGAAGCTAGTTAAATGCACCAAGCGGCCGCGCAGTGTAACTCAAATATCACGTTCGGCTTTCGTTCCATTTTTGGTGGCAGGCTAGCATAAATATGGGAAACATTTTTCCAGATAGAGCACAATATTGCGCCACTCCAAATATCCAATTCAAATGGATGGTTTCTAAGCTGCTGTGTGCATTACTTTTTGAACAGATGTGTAGTTTAGCATTCTAGATCAATTGTTAAATTATATTATAACATATTCAGGTATTTACGATTTAACTGAGCCCGTCTGTATAATATTCTCAAGTTTCTTTAAAAAGATTGTATTTTATTTATTTATATTTGGTATCATTCTGCCCCGATCTAACAATAAGAAAGTAGGTACTTATTAATGGACATATTTTTTGTTAAATACTCCAAAATATTAAGACAATGTTGAACAACGGTTCGGCTAAATCGTAAACACGTTCGCTATTTATTTATAAAGAAGAAAAAAAAACTGAAAAAGTTAGAAAACCACAACTTTGTTTCATACAATATTTGCGAGCAATTCTATCATACTTTTCAAGAATCAACCGTACTTACAGTCTCTTAAGGGCAATTTTTTTCCGCGCTTACATTATTATTTACATAGAAAAAGTTGTTTATATTGATGAGTACTTAAACCTCTCCAAGTTTGCAAGAATTATCTTATTACGACCGGTTTGAACTCTCCAAGGTTTTCAAAATATTTCACAATCACTGTCCTAATTTCGGGTACAAAACAACATGGTTTTATTTACTGATCAAGCTACAAAATTGACAAACAGATAAAATAAAAGTAGGTAAAACTTCCAGACCGCTGTTAGAGCGTTTTCACATTATCCGATCCGATAACGGTGTCGGACGCCGATCCGATATCGGGGTAAGTAAAATGTATGAAATATGTACCTGTCTTTCATATTGTCCGGCCCGATATCGGATCGGCGTCCGACACCGTTATCGGATCGGATAATGTGAGAACCAGCTCGTTTTATTTCTCTTTCGGCTAAACGGTTGGCTTCAAAACACAAATTCTTTTCAATGTTTTCTTTAGTGCTATCGACGTTTTGATTTTGCTCTGTTTTGTGTACATTTCGTTTATTAACTTTGTTTGAACAATGAACTATTGGCAATTAGATGCGGTTCAATATCTTGTACTAGATTCTGCTTGCGATTTTGTTAATTCCCGTCATATTTATAGATATGTTTTTATAAGAAATAGATACGCTTATAGGTACTTATAAAAGTTTTAAGTGGAGTAATTTTTAGGCTCTCTTTACATTAGATATCGTTTATTTTTCGTTATAAAAAGTAGTCGGGCTACGATCTACATAATATTAAGTTTATTGCAAATCGTGTTTGCTTTAATTACCTACTACAAATAGCGTCCGTAGAGTACGTAATTACATATTATTGCATTGTATTCGCGAACATCGGCAGAAATAGACACTCACACACGTATAGTTAATTTCCCCTGTTGAAATCAATTAATTATTTCCGTTGAAAATGGCTCTAGACAGTTATTTTCATGTACCTAGTACCTATATACTATTTCGTAGAAGATTGGAAAGCGATAAATAGAAAAGCTATTTGCTATATCGAGGGTATTGTTAAAACACTCTGTTGCTTCTTGCGGAAAAACTCTCGAAGACTTGCGAGACGGTTTGTTTTTTGTTTATTCGTTTCGCGCAACGGGATTTAAATAGAACTACGTTTGCTAGAAACGATAAAGATAAATAAAAATAGATGCTGAATCTTATCTTTGTGGGAAGCTGAGTGATAGGATTAATTTTGTAGATAGTAAAGACATACCTATAACTTCATGAACGGCAGATTTCTGGAAACCCAAATCACGATTGATCCGAGTTTGACACATAGTAGATTTTGATTTCGTTGATCATCGTTCGAGAAACCGGCCGTAAGGGGATCTTTTTGTCCTTTTAATATTCTTTTAAATTATTTAATAAATTTTATAGCTCTCCTCAGTAAATTTTTACTGGCTGTTACAAAATACATAAATATAAATACAAAATGTTTTATTCAGTAACGTAAATTATTTACTAGATACAGTGGTTGGATACCTCCTTTTAAGTATGTAATACCTATATTAGGAGATAGGTACCACTCTTCTTCTTCGCTGCCACATAGCCGTAAAATTATCCTAACAGCACTAAAAGCCAAGAAATCTGTGTTATTTCTGTGTTAGTGCACACCAAAATATTTATTTTATTTTTAGGTGTAAAATATGTGATCGTAAACAATGATTTATACCATAGGTTTGATCGGAATACAGCGCTATTTAGGAATAATCTATGGGTATAACCCGCGGAATTTCACCTTTTTCCGAGTCACGTTTTTTTTGTATGAGGTTGGCAGTCTTCTTGTTTATACTAGTCCCTGGTAGTAGACAATAAGCGTACCTACATGTCGCTACTACACTTCCGTAAGTCACGTGCCATCGCTATTACTGTAACAGCTGCAACATTCACTCGCGTAGATGAATTTTACTGAGTGATTTGATCAATCCAGTTTAACATCTCTTTGTAACGGTAAATGATTTGAAACTCCACTGTGTTGCAGAATTTGATTGTATAAATTGTTGCATTTGTTGAATGGTAGGTATATTTTACTCATAGGCACATTTATCAACTTTGTCTGTGGGTTATTCTAGGCAATTTAACTGAAATTCAGTAGCACTAATATTCGTGCGTATTAGTAGGATATAACTTGTATTTCCAAATTTTTTTCACATTTCCAAATTCGTTTTTTCTCGTAAGTATTTGTTGTCGTTTGCACCTAAACTATTTTGAACCATTCCCCGATGTATGAAACGCTGAAGTAACACCAATGTGTTTTTGCAAGTAACGCTAATTTTATAAATATATTTTAAGCACTAGCTTACTCCAAACATTAAAAAAAGCTCATAAGCTTATAATATAATGAAACCATAGTGAGTTTACCAATATCTTACGAGTTAAAGCTAAGAAGAGCTCGTAAATTGTACGAGACGCATCCTTAGCACGTAACAGGAGCTGCACGTAGCATCCCGGAAGCTAAAGTTTTCAATAATAATTTAAAGTTAACCCCGAACTGGCTTTAAAACATCGTGTTTAGTGTTACTAAAATACTCGGCTTTCAATAACTCTGTAAGCTAGTCGTGTTTCGAGCAGTCTTGCTATGTAAGAGCTGGTTCCCACTTGTCGGGTGTCGGATCCAAATATTAGATACCTAATCGGAGGTTCTAGTAGCAGATAATTTTATATGAACCTATTCACACTTATCCGAAACCGATTTTCATATAAAAGGAACCTCCGATTAATATTCGGATCCGACACCCAACAAGTGGGAACCAGCTCTAACGAAACAAAATATCAATCACACAGTCAAGTCGGCTGTCACTTGTTTGAAGGAGATATTTATCGCTTCTTTGTGTAAAGCCATAAGAATAAAAACAATAAGAATAAGAATCATTTATTATAAAACTTTGTAGGTATATAGATCTTTTAGTATAAAATGTTTCAACAGCCTACCCATTTTGGGCGTGCAATATTTTAACTTAAATTTAGGGACTTACATTTTTTATTTAGAGTTAAGTAGGTAGTAGGTACTTAACATAAATAAGTACATTAAATTATTATTTTATTGAATTATAATCACTATACTCCAACAACAAATAAATAAAAAAACATTAACACTGAGTATCATAATGCCAAGTCTTACGGCCGGTTTCTCGAACGATGATCAACGAAAAAAACAAATAATTACTATATGTCAAACTCGGATTAATCGTGATTTGGGTTTCCAGAAACCGGCCGTTACCTACTAGTCCGGCGATATTCTGTCGAAAGTAAGAACAAACATTGAGCTAGAGGTTTCTCTCTAGCGATTTTAGAATGTCAACTTGGCAGGTTTTCAACACGAAAAAGGTCCACGTCATTATTCACATCTCACAGCCTGTTGCGATTTCGTGTCTCGTGTTTTTTGTGGTCCGGGTTTTTGCGTTGTTTATGTAAGATTCGAAATAAGTTTTTTTCAATTGTTATACTTACACCAACAATGGGTCTAAGCCTAAAGCAATAACGCAGATTTTTATAACAAGTAAAATCCCTTATTTGTAAACACAGAAGAGTTTATGAGCACTGTGATTTACGCTAAGGTATACCTACAAATTAGAATTTTGAGTACTTAATTAAGCTACAGGAATGAATACAGGTACCATACAGGTACACACATAAGAGTTAAATTGAAACACAAAGCATAAGTACATTTATTTTGATTCATTGTGTTCCTATTATAATGCACCTGCTAGATCTACACTATCACAGAGCTAATTGTCTCATACACACTTCCACATCGCGTTGACTAATTGTTTGAACGGACTCGAAGATATCGAATGCTAAACGCCCATTGAAGCCCATCGAGCTACTAGCTCTATCCAGCTGAGTCTAGGCAACAGACAGAGCTGAATACCTAACTGTACCTAACTGTTATAAATGGTGACCCATATCCAGCTTATTGAGCGCTAGACAAACAATCCATCAAACATGCGGCGAAATCATCGTCAACATGCAGAGTGGAAAAAGATATCTATCGAAAATTTATATGATACGTCATGATAGCCTTTTACTGTTGAAAATTGAAAATCCCATTGAATATGTTTTATATTTATTACAAATCTATTAAAAACAGTATGCTGTTTTTTGCGGTTCCGGGCGTGAGGTGGTAGTGAGAGCGGGCGTGGGCGTGGGCGTGGGAAAATTGTTAACAAAGTTACACTGTGCGTCAAAGCTAGAAACGGGCAAAAATTATCGCGCAGTGTAACACAAATATGCTACCATTACGATATTGTATTTTGTTATGTAGTAAATTCGAGTAAGAAGTAAACATTAAAATAAAATGTACACTATTAGGTAAAATCTTTTTACACCCTGTACGAACCGCTTGTTGAGCTATCTGGGTCACTTGAGGACAGAGAGATGCAACTAAGGGGTATGTGAAAGTGATATTGAAACTGGTCGTATTTTAGCACAATTGTTCATATTTCATACGTTTGTGACATCGCCATTTAAGTTGACTTCCTACAAACTGAGTATTTATCATTGTACAAAATGGTATTTCAAATCTGTACTAACTGCTAAGCTGTTAAAAGAAGTTTTTTAGCAACATCGATTGAATCCCTTGATTGATTGATAAGTATATTAGCTGTCAGGATTTTAAATGACAGCTGACTTGACGATTGTCTGAAGAATTGCCTGTCGCATTGACGAGCACATACCATTTTAAAATAATAATAATAGGGAGAAAACTTTTTTTTAATCCAAGACATCATAAACAAGTTTAAATAATGAAAGCAATTCAAGTATAGAAAGTTATACTACGTAGATTTACTACGTAGTATAACTTTCTATTACGTATGAAGATTGTAAATAAAGATTGTGATCTAGAGTCTAGATTACAATCTTCATCGTCTAGATTCTAGACAAACATGTTTTCAATCCGGCTACTTCCCCAGCATCCCGCCTGTCGTACAACATTTAATATTTCAAACGCTCCTGAATTAAAGCAGAGCCCGACAGACATCCCGCCATTTTGTTTTTTTAATATTACTTTCTTACAATGCCAACTTTATAGTTCTGAATTCATTGAAATGCAACAAAGGCGTAGGCAGCGGAACTTCAGGTGCCAAGTTTTATTCTGTCCAGCTATTTATACTTTTCAGTATTCTTATATAGGCTTCAAAGCTAGTCTGAGTTATAATGGGATTGTGGGAACGTGCTTCGAAACCTAGATATTCTTGCACTGAATGCTGAACAAAGTATTAACGGATTTGATTATATCTTGTCCGTTAATACTTTGTCCAGCAAGATGGCCATTTGAAGTTTTGTAATAAGAAGGTAACTGGGATTTGGTAACATTTTCAACTGAGCTGTGACAGGCGTCAGTTGGTAGTAGCTCTGCCTTAGGTACCTACTTGCTGTGAGTCGTGGTGTCGATTCCCACTCAGAGTAAATGTTCGTGTGATGAACATAAATATTTGTTTTGTGTCTGGGTGTTACTATGTATTCTATGTATGTATTAACAAAACAAAATGTAAGTATATAAGTATTCTATCATTAATCTAGCTGCCATAGCTTATGCAAGCTTTGCTTAGTTTGGGGCTAGACTGTGATTTGTGAAATGTCTTGATTTGATTAGGAGAAAATTCTTTAACAAACAGTAGGTATGCCATAAACAATTCAAACTTAAGTTTCATAGATCTGGAAAGAAAATAAAAAAGCTTAGATTAAATTCAGTGGTCTAAAGCACGAATTCTTGTAAAGAAAATAGTCTTAAAAGTAAAAATTGTAAATAAGTAGATCCTGCGTTGAAAAGACAAGTTTCCTGGCATCTGATAGACGAGAAAGATAGCGAGTAACACTTCCGACTATAAAACAAATGCTTTTGGGTTAAACCAGTGGGAACTCGAAGTTTACAATAAGACCCTAAAAAAAACAAAAAGCATCTTTAGTTATTTTTAACTAATCTGGCAATCGTAACTAGAATTTTAGACTTATTTTTGAAGTGAAAACTTCTTTAGCGGCGCTGGGTGGGTAAAAACTTTCAAACTCGCGTCAGGGTCACGTGACGTCGAAAAAGCGTAAGATCTTATTTAATTTTTATACATTGCTCGTAAAACAAGAGACGACAAAAGAACACACTTGCGGTCACGCGACGTATGACTCAAACAATTAAATAGTGTTGTGGCGACATGACGTGACGATGACGTGGCGACATGACGTGACGTGACGATGACGACGAAGCCAACGAAGACACAGACACATTCGCGCTTGCGCGATGACGTGACGATGACGTGGCGACATGACGTGACGTGACGATGACGACGAAGCCAACGAAGACACAGACACATTCGCGCTTGCGCGAATGTGTCTGTGTCAGTGTGTCTTCGTTGTCTTCGTCGTTGTGTCACATTCGCGCTTGCGCGAATGTGACACAATGACATGACACAATCACGACTGTGGTTATATTTTTGAAGTGAAAACTTAAAAGTGAAAACACAACGTTAATATTGAAGTTTTCACTTCTGCCGGCACTCCCGGAGTGCTAGCTTTTTTTTTTTTTTATGTAGACGCATTTTGTACTTAACCATTGCGACGTCAAGTACTAAACCAAATTATCCACGTTAATGAACGTGAGATAGGTAATTAGATTCAATTCGATGCGGGATCGCGTACAGAAATTAATTTGAAATCAACGTGATCGCTGGCGGTACCTGTGGTAATTCAAACACGCAATTTTCCCGAAATACAGGGAATAATTCCCAAATTAGACAGTTTCGTGCGTGGGTGTAAGTTTGGACGTTTACGAGGGACCACTAAATTATTTTTAATTAAAATTCACAACACACTTGTTGAAGTATGCGCAATGTTTTATCTTAAATAATGTATAATGAAGAGATTACTTTACCTAATAAAACAATAAAACTAGTTGAATATGTATCTATTATATAATATTAACATAAAAATTGAATGAAACAGCAGTTAAATAAACCATTAGTTTTATATAAAACACCAAACGACTGGCATCCACAAAAGCCAAGACATCAAGACGTCATAAAAGTTAAACAGCACGTGAAAAAACAATAAATCCGGCGTTCTGACACGTCCGCCTCGCGTGACCGACATAGCCGAATGACCCGTACTTCACTAAAAGTACCCTCAAATGCCCTCAATTATTATCGGCTATTCCACGAAACCAATTTGCCAATCCTGGCTTTAAAAGCAGCTAGTTTGAAAGCTTTTTGTTGCAGGATATTGCTTCATTTGTTTTCATTGCGGCGGACTGGGGGGGGATACTGACGACTGAAATGTTTTTGAACTGTTATTTGATCAAATTGCAGTTCAGTTTTCTTCTTCGTCTTTTATTGATATTTTGAATGATCGATTTTCATACCGTGTGATAGAATTAACGAAAAATCAGGTAGGCCATATTCAAACCGCGGCGTTGACGTCATTTTTAACAACTCAGTCATAATTTCATAAAGCTCAGTCACGTCAGTCCACAAAAATGCCACGGAATACTGATGAGTTACTATAGTAAAATCATCGAAAACTGAACTGCAACTGAAAGGAAATTCAGTCATGCATGTTTCCCCTTGCTGGATAGCACCCCTGTTTCATGTCGATGAGTCTCATTTTGCTTATTTTTATTTGGTTACCGGATAACAGGTGTATCGGGGAATAATCAGTTTTTAACGTCATGTCGTATGAGGGTGAACACGGGCGGTAGCTACGTTTAATGAGAAGAGGTTTTATTGAACCGACATATGAATAAAAAGTGTTTTATACCCTGCGTTGGGCGCCAATTTAAACAAAATTGAACCAAGCTTCATTTTTACCTTGATGGGTTTTTTGCGTTTTACTAAATTGTATCAGAAATAAGAATTATTATGATTTGGTTATGAACAAGTAAAAATAAACATACACAGACACTTTCACACATCGCACTTTAGACCCAAACAAAGTAAAGCTTTTACTCTCAGAACTAGATAGCAGATACAATACGCAAGTTAAAAAAATATATTTTAATTTGTGAAATAATTATGGGTAGGTATTGGTCTGAATATAAACTTTGATTCAGGTCAGGCATTGTTTATTGTTCTGTTGTGCTGCTTGCTTACCCAACAAATAATTTATTTTTTCTATAATTAATGTACTGTATTATATAGTTCTACAAATAATGTAGAGTTTGTAATACAATTCCGTTAATCACAAAAAAAATTGGGGTCGAATTAAATTAATGATTTTTACCTGGTCATTAAAAAAAACGTCAGATAAACGCTTATATTCAAAAATTCAATCTTGATTAAAATCTAGAGACCAGCTTGAACAAACTCCTGAATTATTTCCAAATAGAAAACTTTACGACTGTCTATGTAAGTAATACTCATGTGCAAGCAGAGAGCTATGTTAAAAACGCCTGCATTTTTGATGTCATGCAGTACAGAGAGAGGAGACCTGCAGTGCTTGATGTGGCAGTCATCTCTGCAGTCAAGGTCAATGGATATGATATCGTTATAAATTCATACAGTGATTTACGTGTGATTTGATAGGTTATTAACTACTCCGTCGTAATATTGATTTGGCTTGCATATGGACCTAAGCATAAGTACATTCACGGCCAGTTTCTCGAACGAAAGACTCAAATAATTACTATGTGTCAAACTCGGATCAATCGTGATTTGGGTTTCCAGAAACCGGCCGTAAATTTCATCATGCAAGAGTGATACATAAACATGCTCAAGACGCTCAATTATCTCTCGACCAATCCTCATTACGAGCTTTAGCAAGTTACTGAAACAGTATTTATTATCTATAACTTTACGTACACTGTATACAAAATAACAGATTGTTTTATTTCATTTGAATAATGATGCACTACTAGTTTCGAGAGTAATGAAAACGGTAGTGCTGACCCAAATTTTTTGCTCCGAACAATCTATTTGTTTTACGGCTATTACAGTATGAAATGTACATAGGAATATATAAAATACATAAGAAACAGTTGAGATATCTGCAGACCATTGCAAATGATCAATAGATAGCTCAACTGATCCAAAAGTACCAATTGGAAGCAATATAAACAATCAATTTTTTTCGAGTAAATTAAGTAAATTACAAGAACTCTGATATACTTGATGAAACTAACTGCAGAAATTCGGAAGTTTAATAACTGAATATGTCGGAAACTAATTCTTTAAAGAGCCCCAAAACAGTGTCGGCGAAGCCCGAGGGACTGCTCGCAGCCCCGCTCCAGTTTCACATCGTGAAAATATACTTATTATTTTCATTTTAGGTTAAGTTGCTCTTGTGGGTAAACCGTAGCTTCAGAAATATTTTAACTACACATTTTTGTGAACATCCTATCTCATTTGTAAAAAGTTTTAGTTTTTACTGTTTTTTCGTAACAATGTTAAATCTTAAAATTACTCTATCTTAAGTCACTATTAATGAACTTTTTATAATATAGGGATACCCCCTATATTATAAAAAGTTCATTTTTCATTAGTGTTGACTTTAAGTCATCATTACGTATGGTAATCAATACTTCAAGTAATTTTCTATAAGATATACCGAAGTGTCCAAATATACCTATAGCTCCCTATATTATAAAAAGTTAGCGTGGATATAATGTCACCACTACGTATGGTAATCCAGACATCACAGCTGCGCTAGCTTTTTATAAGATAGACCGATACCAAATATAAAGAGAATGATTATACAGCGTGCGACTAGGTGCGATGCACAATTCTGTTAAAAAAGTTAAAAATATATCATAAAAAAAATATTCCAGATCCAGCGTCCCATATATCAAGCCATGGGTAAAATGTGGCCCAAAACGTTGTGTAAATCGATTACTTACGCCAATATATGTATATTTAAACAGTTTCAAAATGTCATTCCCATACATTTTGATTAGGTTATATCTCGGATGTAGAGTTTTATCTTGGCTAGAAGCAATATTCCAACAATAAAAATATGTCAAATCCCAGTAGAAAAATGTAAAAGCGTGCCAAGTCGCTACTTTTAATATTAGTATCCATACGCCCCTAGACACTACTGGAGTTGAAACTGCGCGTCTGCAGAAGGTACTATCTTTTCTTAAACTGGCAGAATATGTTTTTGAAGGTTCCTGTTAACAAGATATTATATCCAAAATCTGTTTTGACGACCGATGTGGCGCGGCGGGCGAAGGTCCGCCTGCGACGCGGAGGTTGCGGATTCAATTCCCGCCTTGGGATAAATGTTTGTACGATCTGCAAATATTTACTCCGGGTTTTCTGGGTATTTTATATGTATAATAAAAAATATCTATCTATGTAATGTAGGTATTGTATTAAGTATGTCAATCGTCTAGTACCCATAACACAAGCTCTGCTTAGCTTGGGGCTAGATGATGTTGTGTGGATTGTCCAGCATTATTTATTTATTTTATAATTTATAATAATGATCTCTTTATACATAACATCCATGTTCAGTTCAAATGATTGCTGTTTTGTTTTGTAATTGTTTATATTTTGTATGACATATATTAGCATATTGTCTTTTTGTACATTATTTAAATGCCTTTTGAGGTTAAATTGTGCTGGAACTATAACATTTAAAAAAATATCATAAAAACACTAAAATTCTTATTCGCAAATAAGAATTATATATAGAATTTATTTATTATTGAAAAAAAAATCCGGCATATCCTATATCGGATTTTTTTTTTAATAATTTCAAAATAATTTATACTATAGTTTGACCCAATCTTAAAAAAAGTTAGCGTTGACTTTATGTCATCATTACATATGGTAATCAATACATCAAGTCTGCGCTAACTTTTTATAAGATAGACCGATAAAATATAGTTTACTAATGATCAAAAACTGCAGGTAATTTGGCGGCGTTAGTCCAACTGCATTGTAAACTTGCAAACGATATTTCAGAATGAACACTTGTTTAATTAAACTGTCTAGCAACTTAAATACAATTTTGATTAATTTATCTTTCTGAAGAAACCTGTAAAATAGTTATGACTTGCATAGTTAATTAAGTAATACTTTTGTTAAATAAGACTGAATTAGTGAAAACTTTGAATAACTTTTGAATTTTGTAGTAAGCTCGTTGTTGAAGTATTAAAGCGTAAATTACATTTCTTGTTTTGTTTTATAGTTCCGAAATATAAAATTAAGAAATAACATAATATTTTTTTTACAA
The DNA here is from genome assembly GCA_932527185.1 of Ecliptopera silaceata. Lineage (NCBI taxonomy): Eukaryota > Metazoa > Arthropoda > Insecta > Lepidoptera > Geometridae > Ecliptopera > Ecliptopera silaceata. The sequence goes on along the minus strand of OW052209.1, from coordinate 3,209,289 downwards.
TATGTTGATGTTTGCTTAAATTCTCAATAAAATTTTAAATGGTTGTGAAAATCTTAGTATCCGTAGGTACTTACCGTATTTTTATTTCGAAAGAATATTTTAGTAGATAAAATATTCTTTCGAAATAAAAATCTATATAGCGTATTTAAAAAAAATACCCTCAAAATTTTAGCTCACAAACGCATGATCAGCCAGTTTTCCTCGAAAATGCGATACACACGGGAAAGGTTACAAAAAACAGAATATTTTTAGGAATTAGAGAAGTAAAAAATACAATTCCATCAAAAAGCAATTGAATCTTCTTTGTAGGTACTTCCAATACAAATCTTCTTAGCGATTGTTTTTTGAGAGGGAAGTAAGATGATTTCTTTGAGTAACGGGAAGTTTTTCCTGAAATTTAAGTTAATAATAAATGAGCTGCGAAGTTGTTATGTATTGGATACATTGTATTGGAACATCTTCAGTTTAACTATTATGATGGCTTATTATAAGAAATATTATTATAAGTACAGTTTCTAATTTAGCTACTAGTTTGAACTATTTTGTTGGTTTGTATTACGACAAAACCTGGTAGTACTGCTAATTTTTCTTCTTTTTTATGATACAAAAAACGGATTTGGATTTCTTTGACATATGTATCCCCATTAACTAATTTTACATTCATATTTCGACAAAACTGGACGTTGATTTAAAAATTAACTGTTTCAATACCTTCCTTAAAAGTTTATTTCATATATACTTTAAAAATAGTTATTTGATAAGTTTATTTATAAAGTGAAAGTGATTTTCCATGAATTTCACCCGGGAACATAATAATGTTATCATGCAAATTTGTTTGAAACGAATTAACTATACGGGCGCGACGCAAAACGTAAAACTTTCACCACATTTAGTTGTTTTTATAGTTTCTAAATAACATATCCGTTTCCGGACGTACCGAATAACTTTAAATAAATCTAGCAGTAAGGTATAAATACTAAGTGCATAAATATATATACGGACATTACCTAAAGTATCAGTGGAATGTTTTATCGACCAAAAAATGGCTGAATTCTATCAATCGAATGGATATCTAGTCAAGCACAGCGCTCAAAAGTCCAGTTAAATAAATACTAACGGCATCATCTATCTGTACCCCAAGTACGAGTTTGTGCACACACGGATCGTTCGATCGGCGATGGGGTCTCTACAATCCGTGTGTGCACAAACTCGTACTTGGGGTACTGTATCAGTCCACTGCTGGACGTAGGTCGTAGGTTAACGCCATCTTGCTACAGACAAACTAAACTTTATAAAAACTGAATTACTTACTACAAAACACATTAACGAGCGAGACGAATAAATCTATTTATTATGTAAGCAATGAGAATTAGAAACTTATTTTATTACCATAACTAGCTAATCACAATTTATTTTTTACCGCGGTCCATTAACTTGAACAAACTTAAATAAATTCTTTTGCACGCAACATTTTAACGTAAAGTTATTGCACGGCTAATAGCTATTTTATAGGTTTTATTGCTGCATTCATTGAGTGCACCACGACCCCATTAGCGTGAGCTTCGACCCCATATCTACACGCTTTCTCCTTTTGTTTCACTATATTCTACTATTCAAATTGTTTATGTACCATAGCATTATCTAACAGCTAAGATAGCGATAATACTATTAAATACTTACTTACTTAAATATTAAACATAAAATAAAAAAAAACAAGATAAATTAAACCTACCTATAAAAGAAACAAACAATAAAGAAGAAGAATTCCAGAACGTTTGACATTGACATTTAAAACATGAGTCACTCTCAGTCTTTAATAAACTTTATATAATGTTAATAGTGATTTTTATAGCTATTACAAAACATAACACATCAGAGGCATAAATGTACGAATAAATGTGACAATCGCAAACATATCAAAACTGTGGCGTATTTGAGTGACATTACGCGTTGACGCTGGTTCGATTACCGAACGTTGCAGCGTCACCGCGCAGTGTGTCTTAAATGTCCTACCGGTTATATATTGGTCCGTGGGGTACCGAGGCCCACCGCGTTTTCAAAATTATTTCTGGGCGTCTAGTCGAAGCGACGCGTGACCCGAGGGCTGGTGAGTATCTGGCCCAACGTATCAGCATTGCTATTCAGCGCGGCAATGCAGCCAGTGTCTTGGGTACGCTTCCGATTGGTACTGATTTGGATCAGTTGAACTATCTATAGATCGTTTGCAACGGTCTGTAGATAGCTCAACTGTTTCTTATGTATTTTATATGACTATGTACATTTTGTAAATACTGTATAGTCGTAAGTTTGTTTGTGAATGAAGTTATATATTTACGTTTGTCAATATTCATACAAAATATACATAAAGTGACATGATTGATACGTAATTGATTGATGATCGGAACGCACCTCGCATACATGAAAATAAGGTTCAAAAATGTTTTTATCAAAAACGAGCTACATTACTTTAATCTGTGCTCAACAATAAACATAAATAAAGAAAAAAAAATGATCTTAGTAATAATATTAAAAAAACTTTAAAATATCAGTCTATTGATACTGTTTGTGCTACTAAGTGGTCTAAGCTTACTGCCGCTGCCATTTTCGAAGTAAATTGATAGATTTCCATCGGAGAGTGCATTGCGGTATTGTAGCGATCCTCTGGGACCTAAAGGAGTACAACAAGAGAAGTTCCAACAAGATGGCATATTAGTGGAAATATCTCGCCGAATGGTATTTCATTTTTCATTGTTGCGTGGATTTTGAACCCTTATTCATACCAAAAAGTTTAATTTATATTAAAATCTAAGATAAAGATTGCTATTTTATCTATTCATGCGATTAAAATATTGCCATGTGAATCAAAATAAATTAAAATTATATCCATAAGAAAGCATTTAATTTTAATACATTTATGATACTTTAATGAAAAATAAACATAAGTAGGTATTAAGATTTTTTACTACTTTTTAATGTTGTTAATTCGATTAGTATTAATAAAATTTATTTACAGTTACATGTAACATTGGATATGTTACATGTAACTGTAAATAAATTTTATATGTATAATATTTTTTTATTAGTTATGTATTTCTTGTATATATATCTTTTATGTTCGGATATTATTTTGACATTAAAAGATGCTGCATCATTGTTTACTATAAGACTACAAATAATATAATAAAGCTGTCCAGTTAACATAAAAACGTCACAAAGTCGTATGTCACCGGTTGTAACATATAAATATCGGGGTACATTTTGAGTAATATCCTTATATTTACGATTATTCTGCCTTGGTTACTGCGGCGCTTCCTACTGGATCCGGGAATTTATTGGACCTTCTGTACATTTCAGTTTAGTTATTGTTTGACCCGTAGCTCTACCATGAGTTTTTACACTATATTTACTATTCTCGCTAGCGTCTGTAGTTAAAAAAATGTATGAAGATTTGTACAGCGCCTCTAGCGGATAGTTGGGTACTAAAATTCGTCATACTAATATTGACGTAACTACTGTAGTAAAGTCAGGCGATTTTACTGTGACAACTCATGGTAGAGTTACCGTTCTATGGTCGTTTTGACAATGACTTGTAAAGTTTTATGTATCAGTTCAACATTTTTGTTGGGTAGAATATAATAGTAAATATCTTTATTATACACCAGAAAGAAACAGAACAGAGAGACAATACAAACAAAACGTACAATGGGCGGTCTTATCGCTATAAGCGATCTCTTCCAGACAACCTTTGGATGGACAGAAACATATGATTAGAAAAGAACGGGGCACACATAAAAATAAACACCTACCTACCATTTTTACAATAAGTAGGTACCTACATAACTTTAAAGAATACTTATTATACTACATCTATCTACATAGGGTATTTATTGTTTAAAACATGTGCCCCCTATGTTATAAAAAGTTAGCTTTGACATTATGTCACCATAACGTATGGTTATCAAGACATCAAGTCTGCGCTAACTTTTTATAAGATAAGTCTATCATATAAAAAGTTAGATTGTACATTTTAACAAATAAGCAAAACTAGGTTTTTGGGTATGGGTGATATTTATTTAGTATACCTACTTATTTATGAGGAAAATAAACAGCTTTACTTGCAAGAAAACATAAATAGGAAAAACTGAAACGTAAATATACTTATAAAATAGAGTTCCCCGTTTTTCGACTAACCGCTTTAAGTAAGAACCTCCTCCCTTTTTTTCGTCGGTTAAAAACGTGGCTAAACTTTAATTAGCCATTTAAATAATTGCTTATTTATTATACACTTGGATAACGTTGACAAGTTTATTATGCTATTGCATAGCTTCTATCGCGGGCCTTGAGCGTGGAGACCGAATCCAGAAATTCCGTAACGAAATAACCTGACGAAAATAACCTAACACTGCACATGCGTAATCCAGCGAAAAATGCAATAGCTTTACCGCGGCAGTCCCCGAGTAACACACTTTTTTTTTAATCAGTCGCTATCCATCGTTGTTTACTACTGCCAAAGTCTTGCGTTCAATAAAGTTTGGTTTTCCTAGTATTAGGTTTGATTCTAAATGGAGATACTTAGTACCTACACGTAAACATATTCAAATTTGCATATCAACAAGCATCTTTTGCGCTGAAAATACGTGATCATGAATATTTTTACTTACACTTTCCCGCAGCTAAAGCAAATATGTATAGCTCATCATTTTCTCTTTGCCCCGTAAAACTGATCATCTTATAAGAAAATTCTTTATTTTCTGCTTAGAAATAACTGTAAAAATAGACCGAATATAAAGGCTCTGAGCTTTTATATACGACTGATGTGGCGCGACGGGCGATGGTCCGCCTTCGACGCGGAGGTTGCGGGTTCGATTCCCGCCTTGGGATAAATGTTTGTACGATCTGCAAATATTTATTCCGGGTGCTCTGGGTATTTTATATGTATACTAAGCAATATATTGTATTAAGTATGTCAGTCTTCTAGTACCAAGCTCTGCTTAGCTTGGGGCTAGATGATGTTGTGTGGATTGTCCAGCATTATTAATTTATTATTTATTTATTAAAATGTTATATTTTTATCACGAATGTTCTCTGAAACATGTTGAGTAAGTGTTTTAAACTTCGGTTGTCTCTATGTGGTTAGTGCCTAAGGCATCCGGAAATTTCCGTTCATTTTCATCATAAATTCGGACCAAGTCGAGTGGTACCGGTACAATATTTCAGACTCAGCTTCAGTTGAACGCTACAAATGAAGCTGAGCTGAGGAAATTGGACCTCAATTTGTGGGTCAAAATGTGTTAAATTGCAACCTAGAATCACCTAGTATGTAAGACGATTCTAAATGATCCTCGTGATTTTATTGAATAAAGAAATATTTGACTTTGACCTAGTAAAACATTTAACAACTCAATCCATTTCTATTAAATATAGCTAGAATATATTCTGTGATAAAGGTCAGAGATTTTCAATTACAGCGACTCTGAATATAACTTGTATTTATCAGGACTTACAATCAAGATAATTTGTAGCCACTGCTTTTAACTTGTAAAATGTACGGATTTCAGACAAAATACATAGATAGATAGAAAATTCTTTATTGCACTATTAAAAGTAGTGTATACAGGCGAACTTAATGCTACAAATAGCATTCTCTACCAGCTAACCTTTGGGTAGTGAGAATAACAATTTGGGTAGTGCGCAAACATAATTGGTACTGAAATAAGCTAATGAACTAATTACTAAATATACCTAGCCTAAAAAAAAACATAATGGATATTTACTTATAATCATAAAATACCTACTAATACACAGTAATATATAAAACACAATAATAATAATACATATAATAAATATGAATAATAAACTCACTTTGTCAAAATGCAAATTTTTTATATTTGATTTTTGTAAGAATCATTCATTACAGATATACTCATAATACATTATTTTGCTCTTCACCGATTATGGTTTAAGATCTTTATTAATTCTCTCAAGATTACAAAATCACTTTATATAGTATATACCTACTATTCTATAGTATTTAAATGTAGAAATAAACTTTCAAAGTTTCTTTAAAGAGATTTGCTTGCGTTGAATTCAATACCACTTACGTTATAAAGCTAACTGATACGTCGATTGTGTTTAGCTGTTATTGGTTTCTCATGTAGCAAAATACTCTGTACGTATGTAAAATGCATTTTATACAATTCAAGAATATTTTGAAAGATAAATCTAAACTAATATTATAAAGAAGAAAGACTTGATTGTTTGTTTGTTTGTTTGCATCGAATAGGCTCCGAAACTACTGGACCGATTTCAAAAATTATTTCACTGTTGTGAAGCTACATTATCTGCGCTGAACATAGGCTATATTATAATGATATTTTTTTATATAGACTACCCGTGCGAAGCCGGGGCTTACTACTAGTACCTAATAAAGACTAAAGGTGTATAGCATGCTAAAGTTTACATTCCTGAAGTTGAGGACATATGTTGTGAGCTTCTCATCATTTATTGGGTATGGCTCTGTTCATTGCCCTCATAATGTACGTCCGGATTGGACAAACTGTATAAACTTGTACCACTTATAATTAAGATCTTTTATGTACAACAGTTAAACAATAAAATATTTCTGATTTCTGATAACTAGCATGTAATCTTGAGGAAACTGTTGGTAGACCTAATTAATAAAAAGGTATGTAGATTTTATTCTCTATTGTTTAACTAGCTGTCTCTTGTAAGTACTTTTATGTTTAGTACAGAAAACATGCAAGATGTTACCTAAATAAAAGTTAAGAAAACAAGATGTTACTTACATAAAAGTTAAGAAAACAAGATGTTACCTACATAAAAGTTAAGAAAACAAATATTTACCAACACACGCGGTGAAGTAGGCAACAGCACTGCGACACGTGACGTCATCCCCCAGCCCCCATGGGGTGGCTCCATGGGGGCTGGGGGCGTGTAATGAGTGTGCCACCTGCGAGACCGCTTTGACCACAAACCGTTTGATATTTTCCACAGCAGGCTTTTATAAGAGGAACATTACATTTGAAGCTCATTATCCATGTGTTCCACTAAACTTTGTAAAGAAGTAAAGATACGACTAAATAGACTAAAGTTTGTAAAGTAGTAAAGACGCCCACATTGTTAGGCATTCAAAGTGAAATTATATTAGTTTTAATAAGTTTTCATTGCAGAGTGTCAAAAAGTAAAAATATTAAAGACAATAAATGTAATCTTTTTTCCATAGCTTTGTTTATTCCGGATTTCTATAATAAATAAAATAAATATTCATGGACAATTCACACATCACACTCTAGTTCCAAACTAAGAAAAGTTTGTACAATGGTAAATGTAGATTGCTGGTAGAATACTTTTTATGAGTAAATACCCTAGTACCTACTCAACCAGAAGGTACATAGTAACACCCAGACACAAAACAAATCTTTATGTTCATCACACAAACATTTGCTCTGGATGGGAATCAAACCCACGACCCACTTTGTTATAATACCTTATAACAAGTATTTTGAAACAAAGCTACTTACGCTTGCGTGCGCGTCGTTGTAATAAAAACACGAAAACGTAGCGTGCAGTTAGACAGGATCAATTATATCTAACCAGAACTAATTCTATACTATCAGATACTTTCAGCTAAAACATATAATTATTCTACCATTTAGTCAAGTTAACGTTTACAAACGGTAGATAGTAAAAAACTTTGAAAATGGGAGAAAACTAAACACAGATGACTGAGCGTTCCCTATCGGTATGAAGTAAAAATGGGCGACAAAAAACAAAACAATCGTGCAGCATACAAAATGCTATTCAGCGCGGCAATGCAGCCAGTGTCTTGTGTACGCTTCCGATTGGTACTGATTTGGATCAGATGAACTATCTATAGATCTTTTGCAACGGTCTGTAGATAGCTCAACTGTTTCTTATGTATTTTATATGACAATGTACATTTTGTAAATACTGTATAAGTTTGTGTCGTAAGTTTGTTTGTGAATAAATTGTTGTAAGTATACAAAAGTAGTTATTGTTTATGATTATTACAAACCTACAGAAAAGAGATTGATATTGGCCGCACAGTCACGTTGTCTCTTTCTAGAGAGTGGTCAATATTAGTGAGGCTATTAGTCGGCCCACCATTCAAAGTCTATGTAGATAATAAGACAAGTCGTAATTATGGAATTACGACTTGTCTAATTATCTACTTAGTACTAAAAATGTAAAGTGTAAGTACACCCGTGTTGGGTAACCTAATTAAAAATTAAAATAACTGAAATCATGACATTTTAGATATCTTCTCTATTAGACATCTACTCTCGCTGTTCTAAAATGTCAACTACAATACAGTACATCTAGCATGAGTTGTCACAGTAAAATCGCCTGACTTTACTACAGTAGTTACGTCAATATTAGTATTACGAATTTTAGTACCTACCCAACTATCCGCTAGAGGCGCTGTTCAAATCTTCATACATTTTTTTAACTACAGACGCTAGCGAGTATAGTAAATATAGTTTAGTAAAAACTCATGGTAGAGCTACTGTACATCTAGCATGAGTTGTCACAGTAAAATCGCCTGACTTTACTACAGTAGTTACGTCAATATTAGTATGACGAATTTTAGTACCCGACTATCCGCTAGAGGCGCTGTACAAATCTTCATACATTTTTTTAACTACAGACGCTATAGTAAACTATAGTAAAAACTCATGGTAGACCTACAGAATAGAAATGGAGCAGTTACTATCTAAAGCTGCAAACAATCTGAAAGCTCCAAGTGGTTTCAACTGATCCAAATCGCTCCTAATCGGAAACGTCGCCAAGACGCTGCATTGAAAATAAATGCTGAACCAGAAAACCTCAGGTTGTCTTCAGTCTTTTCCTGAATGAATTTTTCCTTTCCGTTTGTTCATTTGTTCACTTACGACTAGTAACTACTTAGATGCAGGAAATTTATTTATGCAGAAGTGTTAAGGAATATAGTGTTTTTTTGTAAAATACTGTGACAACAATATCTTTTCCAAAAGGTCTTAGGAGTGGGTATTTTTATGTTACTATCAAAATTTTATCAATATTTATATACCAATAAAATAATTGTAGCTGTATCATGTTTTTCTAAGAAATCAACTCAGATTATGGAATTATAATAAAAAAAAAGTTTCATTTCAAAACATAATAAAATAAAGATATAAAACAAAGTTGTTACTATAATTAGCTAACAAGAAATATAATCTTCACACACGTAAAGTTAAAACTCAAAGAAATAGATACCCAATAAAATCTTCACATTGTTTAACGGCCCACTGTGTTACAACATAATTGTTTTTTTGTTAAACGAGAGTGGAATTCAGTTCAGTGAACATTAATCTGAAGGGCTACAAGAGGGTATCCTGATAACTGAAATGTTTTTGAACTGTTATTTGAATCAAATTTAAATTGCAGTTCAGATTTCTTCTTCGTCTTTTATTTATATTTTAAATGATCGATTTTCATACCGTATGATAGAATTAACGAAATATCAGGTAGGCCATGCTCACATCAGGTAGGCCACGTGCTAAACCGCGGCATTGACGTCATTTTGTAACAGCTCAGTCATAATTTTATAAAGTTCAGTCACGTCAGTCCACAAAAATGCCACGGAATACTGATGAGTTCTATAGTAAAATCATCGAAAACTGAACTGCAACTGAAAGGATATTCGGTCACGCAAGTTTCCCCTTACTGGATAGCCCCCCAGGGTTAACTAAGCACCTACCTACCTAATAGACCCGTGAACGGACTTGTACGAGCAATTTGACGAACAATTTGAACGCCACGACGACCGCTGCCTTCTGGGCGAAGATTGATGACTGACAGGTCACCCTTCCTGGCGAAGACTGACGGTCAGACCACATCCTACTTTCATATTTATCATTCTAGCTTAATAAAGTGTTTATTTTGACGTTAGCAAGAGACTTGTAAACTACCTATAAATCTATACCTACTTCTATACTAGTCTATACTAATATTTTAAAGAAGTAAAGTTTGTGTGTTTCTTAAATTGTAAGGGGTAATCTCGGGATTAAACCGATTTTAAAAAATCTTTCTCTAATAGAAAGCCACATTATTGCTGAGTGTCATAGGTTATATAAAAAACCGAAAAATAAAAAGGCTTTTACGTGGTAGTCCGTTTTGCAAGTGAATCGGAGAAAAAACGATCGAATGAAAGCGTTTTTTACGAACATACGAACGAAATGGGCACGGGTCAGCTAGTCTTTTAATAACTTAAGAGTTTGAATATCACACCTCGCTGAGATTTATACAAAACGAATGGGACCCTTCCATTTGGCATCTGTCATATATAAAATTTGAATATTTGCCAAGACTAATAACGCCAAAACACTCTCTATATTATTGCCTTATAAAAGATTAAAGACGTTTTATGTACCGGAAAGTAAGAGTAAGTTGGTAAGAAAAACCTGCTTTGTGTGTAATTTCAGCTCAAACAAGATGGAATATAAAAAATCAAGGAAAATTATTCAATCTTCCAAATTCTAGTTAAATTGATTACACAGCTGTTTTTCTTGTGAGCTGTGGTATCGTTTATGCAAATTTCTAGATCGGTATTTAAGATCGTGTTTTATTATAGCCTGAAGCTCGGAAAATATTCGGTAGTGACGAGAAAATGATTTGTTTTGAGCTCGCTTATAATCATCATCATCATCATCATCGACCTATATTAGTCCACTGCTGCACGTAGGTCTCTCCCAAGACGCGCCACTGAGCCCGGTCTTCGGCTCCTCTCATCCAGTGTTTGCCATCTACACTCCGCAGATCGTCGCTCCATCTCGCCGGAGGGCGTTCCTATAAACCATATATACCATAACCATAGAATTTAGTAAACAACATGATAGATAAAGACCTACAAATCATGAAAAAAAACAAAAGAAAATAAATAAATAATGCTGGACAATCCACACAACATCATCTAGCCCCAAGCTAAGCAGAGCTTGTGTTATGGGTACTAGAAGACTGACAATACAATACATTACATAGATAGATATTTTTATTAAACATATAAAATACCCAGATCACCTGGAATAAATATTTTCAGATCGTACAAACATTTAATCCAAGGCGGGGATCGAACCCGCAACCGCCGCGTCGCAGGCGGACCTTCGCCCGCCGCGCCACATCGGTCGTCAAATATACTTAGTCTATGAATATATAGTCTATGAACGCAGATTTCGATTTAGAACAATAAAGTAAGGATTGTTAATGTACATTAAAACCCATAAAAAAGTTATTCATTTTCATAAAAAGCTAAAAGCATTGAAGTTTCATGATCGAAGTTAAACTTTTTTATAACTCCATACGTTGCTTCAGCTCATTTTTTAATTAACTTTATTTTTTTTACCTACAGTTTCATTTAGCAGCTATGTTAACAAAAAACTTATTAACTCTTCTTTACTTGTTACTTTGTATAGGTACCTACTTTGCGGTTAGTTAAAATGATCTTAAAGACTACTTACTTCTGGGTTTTTTTTTAGTTTATGATAAAATTAATACAACTTAAAAAACCTATCAAATCATAATGATACAAATGTTTATTTAAATGGAAGAGATTGCTTATAGCGATAAGACCGCCCATTCTACGTTTCGTTTTTATCGTTTCTCAGTTATTATTCTATTCTATTATCTTCCATCTGTAAATGCAAATACCGAAATTAATTGCAAACATTACATACTTGACTTCAATTAGTATAATAAATTGTATATCGATTGTGATGCGGGGTATAATTAATTTGTGATTACAACAATATACTGTACGACTTCAAAGATTATCAGAACTAGCAATGTACCTGAATAAACACACGTTTGATTTCATTATGTAGGTGACATTTAACACGTTCGCTGCGGGACGAGGCCTAATTATCCCAGATGCAACTTTCCTGTGGTGCGGCAAGGAAAAACGTAAACTTCTCTGTCGTGCGACGGGCATAACTTCGGTTTGGTCCAGTGTAGGAACGAGATAAATATATATTTGAGATGTGCTAATGGTCTCGGACTCGGTGGTATACCTACCTTGGTACCGGATGTCTTAGGCCTCGTGCCGCACTGAATTAATATAATTTTAATGCAGTGCGGAACGAGGCTAAAAAGTCCCATACCGCACTTGACCTCGTACCGCACCCTACGCGAGCTCCCCGTGACCAGTGTTGTGCGTCGCATCGATAAAAGAGCACGTCCGTATTTCTAACACCAATCATGTCCTCCAAATGATGTCGGAATAAGTTGAATTCGACAGAGCCAAAACAGGTAAGTCTTTAATTAAATAGTATTCATCAAGTGTGTTTTTGTCTAGAAGCCCATTTGCAAAATATGAACAGAAATTAAATTAGGCGAGACCCTACCTACTCAAAAGCTTAAAACGAGTATCAATCGAGTTCATAATGTTTTTAAATAAATAAAGATTTGCTATTACTAGATATCTTCAATAAACAGTTAAAAGTATACACGTCGATATTACTTTTCCCATCACTAATCTCAGCGAAAACTTGCCCTATTTCAGTGCGTTACGAGGTGAATAAGATCCCATATTTTGTTTTGCTTATAACTTCTAAACTAGCTGGCAGATCCCGAGGCTACGGTAGATTAGGGTTCATCAACCCACTGTCTATATATATAAAGATCAATATTATCATTTATCTTTGATTTCGCGCCAGAAAATGGATTTAAGTATGTTAAGGGAGGTGGGGTCTAATAGACCGCGTGTCGTCCCAACGTCTGGTCACGGTGCGGGCCGATAACACCTCGTGCCGCAGGAACGGAAAGTATGCAAAAATTGGTGCCGCAGCGAAGGTGTTAAACATTCAATAATAAAATTGCTGTGGGTCGTGGGTTCGATTCCCACCCAGATCAAATGTCTGAATGATGAACATAAATATTTGTTCCGTGTCTGGGTGTTTCTATCTATTTTGTGTATGTATTTACAAAAAATAATTTATATAAGTATTCTATCAGCAGTCTAGTTTTCATAGTTCAAGCTTTGCTTAATTTTGGACTCGAGTGTGATGTGTGAAATCTTCGTGAAAAGTATCATTTATTATTATTATTCAGTTACCTTATAGTACGAGATCCGGCTGCAGAATTACTGCGCTCATCTGTTTTTTGCTGGAAACCGATTTTTATGTATATTTATAATTAGGAGAATATATATTTATCAGGGTGCCTAGCAAAATTTGGCCGCCGTTTTTTTTTTTTGTTTTTTGGGAAAAAATATCGTTCACTTGTATTTTAAATAAAATAACGTCTACATCATGGCAATTTATATGAAGATTCAAAAAAATCACGGTTGCCGTTGCGTACTTGGCCGCACCTCTTCGCAGCCAGGTGTAAACAGGTATGATTTCGATATATTTATACGTGCATAACGTTTATTTATTAATTGCATATCAAATTAAAGCTATGTTTTTTTCCATTTTTTATCATATTGTCTGCTTAATTAAATCTACCCGCAAATAAGGGTTGCTGATTTTTTTGAGTCTTCATATTAATTGCCATGATGTAGACGTTATTTGATTTAAAAAACAAGTGAACGCTATTTTTCCCAAAAAATAATTAAAAATAATTTAATTAAACATACTGGCGGCCAAATTTTGCTAGGCAACCTGATAAATATATATTCTCCTAATTATAAATATACATAAAAAATTGGTTTTCAGCAAAAAACAGATGAGCGTAGTAATCCTGCAGCCGGATCTTAGACTATTATATTTTTTATTTCAATTTACAAATCGACTAAACAGGTTTTGTTCATCAAAGATCTTATTTTTAGAACGTTGCAGAATTTGTTGTTCATTTGTTTTTCCCAACATAAAATGTTCCAATAAAAATGTCTGAAAGTCCCTACCAGCTTACACTAATCGCTTCAAACTTGTTCTACCCGAGCCAACAACGGATGAAGAAACTAAGTGGACTTATTTCGACGCAAGAAAATGAAAAATGCCTGTTATTATACGAGATTGCGAACCGTGGGCCGTTGAAACTATGTATTTTATTTCTGACCTGACTTACTGCAGCGACTTACTAGCTTTTGCCCGTGACTTTATAAGCGTGAAAAACTCTTGTAAAAAATATATGAATTATCATCATTGTGACCAACCTTTCAATGATGCGCCACCGATTTTGTATGGAAATCCAAGCTTCTCAAGAAATCTGTGGCGCTCGGCGATTGCGTCCATAGAGTACATTGTAATATACTGAAAATTGCGTCTCTGCGATCCGTGTGTGCGCAAACTTGTACTTGGGGTACAGTTTTAAATTATTTTTAATATGTAGGTACTTAGTTTTCTTTATAAACGTGATATTTACCATGATTTGTTCGTAACTGAAAGGTTTCTAATTACGCCTTCGCCGCTAATCCTGTGAGTGTTAAATTATGTATTTCATCAAAACGTGTTGGCCGTATTACAATTTCAGCTGTTACCGACTTCATTACGCTAATAAAATATTTACACTGTAGAAGAAAATTGTTCGCGGGACAGGGGCGGACTAAGTGCATTTTTAAACAGGTTTAATTAAAATGAACAAGAATACTATGAATAAAATATGTGCTCATCAGCAGCAAGTACAAAACAAACTACAGCATTTTTTGAAAAAGTATGGCAAAAATTGCTAATGTAATTTTTCTAAGGTTTATTATATATCCTCATCAAGCATCAAGTGCTCACAATCTCATCTCAACCATGTCCTTCCTCTTTCAAAGCTACAATAACAACTTTATTGTATAAAATATCATTGTCAGATATTCAACCGGCCGTCATGCCATTCCAATATCGAGTATCAATAACGTTCTCCCAAAGCGGGGGTTGATTGCCCCAATTACTCTTAGTACGTCCACGCGTGGAGCATACAAACGAGTGAATAGGTACATTTTATCAAAGCTCGAAGCAAATTGACGTAAACGTTGAGTGATTTCGCCATTGTAGGTGGCTATTGTCTAAAAAATGTTTTGTTTGGCGCGCGGCCAAATCAACACGGAAACTGGAATAGTACTTGGGACTCTTCATATGGATTAGGTTTCTTTGTTTTCTTAGATCTTGATGTTTTTTATTTACCGAAAACAGCGCCTTTCAAGCGTACAATGAACTTTAACTCCTGAGAGGTTGGGACCTGAGAGGTAATTTAGTAATAAGGTTCATATTACGTTTACAACACACCAACAAAATTCTATTAATACTAGATTTTAATAAGAAAAATCTATATTTTATAAGTAATTTTTTATCAATTCTTAGTAGTATTTAAATTTTAATTGATATTATATAATACGAATTCCTCCTTTTAATAAGCAAACTAGTATGAAAACGGAGGTCTTCGGTAAATGACTGTTCTTTGTTTTTAAATAGAACTAAAATATTTTTTTTAAGATATTTAGTTTATAAGCTGTCTACTCTATCAACTGTTATAAAACTTAAACTCCAATTTGCACTTGGAATCACTCTTGTATCTTGTCTTTTTAGTTGTTAATATATTCATGGACATAAACACACAAACCAACGTTCCAAACTAAGCGAAACTTGCACTAAAATGACTAGATTATTCATAGCAGCTAAGTAATTGTGTTTACATATTAATTAATCCTGAATAAGAATAATTTATTTATTAAAAAGTTTTAGTAAAAGCTTTGTCTATATTTATTTATGTTACACCAACGGCATATTCACACATAATATATACACAATATATTTGTTACAATCTAGGACAATGTGATATACCTACCTATACCTACCATTACAGGTGTACCTAAACAACTTAGGTATCAACGTAGTATTAAGTTTTAAATACATAATTACTTATAATTACTAAGTAAATTAAGGAAAATAATCTATCTATCTCTATCTTAGTATAATTCTTAAAAAACATTTTTAAACATATTTGTGAAAATTTGTAATTGGCCCTCAGTAGGTACATATTTATTACCATCACTAATTATGTTCATAGCTGTAAGTTTTCTTAAAATAAATAAAATAACATAAAAAAGGAAATTAAGTACACTACTACTAAGATTCTGATTTCAATAATTTCGAGATTGTCCGTTTGTTGTCACCTTAAATAAAAAAAAACTAATTAATGTGCCTGTTTTCTGGATTACAACATAGGTTTTATTGCAATCAAACACTGGAGTTCTTAGATACAGCTTGACCTCTCTTTACCAAAGCACTAAAAATATCATCATTATAGTGGTGACATATTTTGGCCAATAGTACGAACGTCGCGAGTATTGTAAGTAAATATTTTCATAGAATACGTAAATTTCACAGGAACGGAACAAAATGCTTGTTATCACAGAAATGTTTGTGGAACGAACCCACAGAATGGAAGACGGATGGGTGTGAAATAGCTACCGTCGTCATCTATATACAGGGTGTAACAAATGAGGTGGACCAAAAGCAAAAGGGCGATAGGGGAGCTCAATGGCTATCCATATAACCCCCATGTATGTTCAGCGATATTCAGTCGTTCAAAAGTTATTCCCACTTTTATGTTTTTTTTTTTCATTAACATATTTTAGGTTAGATTTCCCAAGTATACCCAAACTATCAAGGCTCCAACCGTAATTTGTTTACACCTTGTAGCTTAATAGTAGACCTTTCGTACTGCAATATCAGTTTGAGTCGTTATTTGATTGATTTCCAAATAAAAAATAATCTTTGCAGAAATATCCGAAACCTGAACTTCCGCGAAAAACTTTAGGAGCAATTTAAAAAAAAAACTTGCTGAATATTTTTTTCCACAACCTATCTTAAAAACTTCCTCCATTTATGGAGAAGTTACCCTGAAAATTTCATAAGGCTAGTACAGAAGGATCATGTTAAAAAGTGAACTCATGTGTTGTAAAAGTACTGAAATCGACGGTTCAATCGACCAACACGATGGTCCGGGCAAGGCTCAGATTGTATGCCACCCCTTCTAATCAATTGCTCTTGGTATATTCTAGCAGCCTCTCGAACGTTTTTTTGGGCTACAACATGACAATAATACATTTCTGCATATCTACGAGGAGAATATGGCATGATACACAAATCGCAAAGTTTGTACAGTCCGTAAACGCGCAGTTTTCGTTAAAGTAAATTAATCCAAATTCAGACTCCTGAGTGGCCGCACTTTTCACAACCTGACTCCGTAATAAAGATTTAAAAACTAAAACCCGACTACGAAAATCAAGGAAGTAAGTTTAACTTTTTTAGACTTCACACCTATTCCACTGTTGGTTTCTTGATTTATTTTACTTCATCACGGATACTTAATGTTATGTAGTTTAACATAACTAGCATCCGACTACAACCATGTTAAGTAAAAAAATCTGTTTTAAGTAAAAAAAAACAAATTCTGTTTAGAAAATTTTTAAAGTTAAACTTACTTCCTTGATTTTCGTAGTTGGGTTTTAGTTTTTAAATCTTTATTACGGAGTCAGGTTGTGAAAAGTGCGGCCACTCAGGAGTCTGAATTTGGATTAATTTACTTTAACGAAAACTGCGCGTTTACGGACTGTACAAACTTTGCGATTTGTGTATCATGCCATATTCTCCTCGTAGATATGCAGAAATGTATTATTGTCATGTTGTAGCTCAAAAAAACGTTCGAGAGGCTGCTAGAATATATCAAGAGCAATTGATTAGAAGGGGTGGCATACACTCTGAGCCTTGCCCGGACCATCGTGTTGGTCGATTGAACCGTCGATTTCAGCACTTTTACAACACATGAGTTCACTTTTTAACATGATCCTTCTGTACTAGCCTTATGAAATTTTCAGGGTAACTTCTCCATAAATGGAGGAAGTTTTTAAGATAGGTTGTGGAAAAAAATATTCAGCAAGTTTTTTTTTTAAATTGCTCCTAAAGTTTTTCGCGGAAGTTCAGGTTTCGAATTTTTCTGCAAAGATTATTTTTTATTTGGAAATCAATCAAATAACGACTCAAACTGGTATTGCAGTAAGAAAGGTCTACTATTAAGCTACAAGGTGTAAACAAATTACGGTTGGAGCCTTGATAGTTTAGGTATACTTGGGAAATCTAACCTAAAATATGTTAATGAAAAAAAAAAATGGTAGCACTCCGGGAGTGCCGGCAGAAGTGAAAACTTCAATATTAACGTTGTGTTTTCACTTTTAAGTTTTCACTTCAAAAATATAACCACAGTCGTCATAATGACAATGACAATCACAATGACACAGACACATTCGCGCAAGCGCGAATGTGTTTTCACTTTTAAGTTTTCACTTCAAAAATATAACCACAGTCGTCATAATGACAATGACAATGACACATTCGCGCAAGCGCGAATGTGTCTGTGTCATTGTGATTGTCATTGTCATTGTCATTGTCGTTGTGTCGACATGACACAATCACACTGACACAGACACATTCGCGCAAGCGCGAATGTGTCTGTGTCATTGTGATTGTGTCACATTCGCGAAGCGCGAATGTGACACAACGACGAAGACAACGAAGACACACTGACACAGACACATTCGCGCAAGCGCGAATGTGTCTGTGTCATTGTGATTGTGTCATGTCATTGACATTGACACAACGACGAAGACAACGAATGATGAACGTCACGTTCGATGAACGTCACGAGTCACGTGACCCTGACTGAGTTTTCACTTCAATAAGATGGAAGCGATACAGTTAAATACAAGTTAGGCGAAACGATTCGTACGATATAATAGCGTCTATCTGGTTATGCGCGCGCGGCGAGCGATACGTGTTTCCCGTGCGAGGGTGCTCAGAGCGTCTGTCGGCTGCCGGCGCGCGAGTGCCGCTCCTCGGTCCTCCGCCCCCGCGCTCCGCACCGCACCGCGTGTTGGCAGCGCCTTGTACTCGCCTTGTACGATGTCGCCACAACACTATTTAATTGTTTGAGTCATACGTCGCGTGACCGCAAGTGTGTTCTTTTGTCGTCTCTTGTTTTACGAGCAATGTATAAAAATTAAATAAGATCTTACGCTTTTTCGACGTCACGTGACCCTGACGCGAGTTTGAAAGTTTTTACCCACCCAGCGCCGCTAAAGAAGTTTTCACTTCAAAAAACATAAAAGTGGGAATAACTTTTGAACGACTGAATATCGCTGAACATACATGGGGGTTATATGGATAGCCATTGAGCTCCCCTATCGCCCTTTTGCTTTTGGTCCACCTCATTTGTTACACCCTGTATATGAAAATGAAACCCGTTTTCCGTTGTCACGACATAGCATGAAAACGGCTTGACCGATTTGGCTGATTTTTTTTTGTAGTTTTCTAATAAACTGTACAAGGTTCTTATGGAAAAAAATATTAAGAAAATCTCTCAGAAAGATTGAAAAATATACATTTAATTTTGCATATTTTAAAAAAAGCGCATTACGAATGTCAACGTCATTCAATTTAAAACAAAAAACTCTGTGGTGATCTATGACACCACAGTAAAACGCTAAGGCGGTACGAAGTTCGCGGGGTCAGCTAGTACCTAATATAATAACCGACCAAGTGCAAGTCGGACTCGCGTCGTCAAACGTCGAACATCGGAACCTTTGGGTACGGAACCCTAAAAACCTCTAACAGCCGGTTCACACTAGTCGTAAGTCGCATATGACTAAAAGTCGAATGCTCTGGTCACCATGCACTTTTTATGGAGCTGTTCACATTGGATGAGACGCGATTTACGAGGTACATCAAGGGTACATCAGACTTTCGACTTTTGGTCATATGCGACTTACGACTAGTGTGAACCGGCTGTAAGTAGTTCTGTGAACGCGTGTCACTAGCCAGTATAATATCAGAGGGCCTTGTTAACCGGCATGTGTTAATAAACCCGGCATTCAACTGTTTCACCTCGTCATTACGTCGCGGTCGCTCTCATTATCCAGTTAGAACGATGCGGGTCTTTATCAAGCGAAAATAAAACATCGCAGTATTTGATGTAAAAGGATTTTGTAACTCTGCTTTTTGTTTTTTTTTAATGTAATGTAATAATTCTCCATTATACATATAAAATACCCAGAACACTCGGAATAAATATTTGCAGATCGTACAAACATTTATCTTAAGGCGAAATCGAACCCGCAACCTCCGCGTCGCAGGCGGACCTTCGCCCACCGCGTTTCATCGGTCGTCAATAAAAAAGCCTTTGGTGTAAAACATAATTTAATTCACGTGTAAATCAGTAATCAATTTGTCGAGCTAACGGAATAAAGTAGTAAGTCATCACAGCGCGTTTCTAGAAATAATGTCAGGAAAAGTGCCATTCGCCGCCGGAACGAGCCCAACAGGTGTCACCAAGGTGACAGTTACATTGTCCTGTAATTAAACAATATTGATTGTAACTTTATTTATAAGTAGTTTAATTTCATTTACGTGTCTTTTAAGTATGGTCGTAAGTACGTTTAGTTTCAAATACATTTAAATAACCACAAATATACTAAGATGCGTTGGCGAGATGATCTAGAGTTGAAAAGAGATGGTGGCAAGAAGCAAAACAAAGAGAAAAATGGAAAAATTTGGGGGAGACCTTTGCCCAGCGGGACGAAATACATTAAAAAAAATTGATAAGATTATACAACACTTCAGAATAAAAACAGCACATATTGAAAAAGGATTCTCAAGTGAGTCCCAAGTGAGATGAAAAAAAAGTTCGTAAAAACTATTTAAATAAAAAACGCTATATTTTGTGAATATTGACATAGGTACCTGTTTATCTCCTTCTTTCATTTCATCCTGTATTTTGTCTTCAGCTTTTTGAATATACGTCAGCAGAGCTGGTTTTGTGTTAGGGTCATCCTTAGCCTCTTGGACATCAGAAGCACTCCAGACTGATATATCCAATGCTGGTACCGTGACTTCTACGCTGTTCTGTCGAAGAAATGCCATGTCACTCGTTTGTTATAATTATTAAACTATTGCATAGATTCTATCGCGGGCCTTGAGCGTGGAGACCGAATCCAGAAATTCCGTAACGAAATATATATACACTGCGCATGCGTAATCCAGCAAAAAAAAAATGATATGCATAAGCTTTACAGCGGCAGTCTCCGAGTGCCACACGTCTTTTTTTTAATATAAAATAGGACGCCCAACACTGGTTTACTCAATTCGAACGAATACATCTCAAGGGTTTTGGACCTAGTGTGCCCGTTATTATAGGACATCAGAGCATGCTCATAAGAAACCGAAAATTTCACAAATAAAATACAAAGAAAGCATGTACATTGAATTATTTTATAAAGATAATTAAATTAAAGAATAAGTGATAAAATAGCAGGAGAGTAATAAATCTTAAATTGTATAAAATTTATAAGAAAATACTGCAACAATGCTAGCCAACTATTATAGAATAAGAATAAGAATAATTTATTGTAAAACTGTGTATAAAGATCTTAAAGATAGATAAATATAAATCTTATTATTTATTTTATTAATCTTATTTATTACTTATTATTATAAATCTTACCTGATCCTTTCCCTCAGCATGCATGTATGAAAGTTGGTGCAGTGCTCTCACGATGAAGGGCTGGTAGTTAGGATCCATATCTTCATCTTCTATAGCCTTTTTTAGCTGTTCCCTTGTCCAGGTCTTATTACCTGTTGGGGATGGTATCAAGGCGTGGACATTCTATAACCAAAATACGCAAATTTGTAATATTAATTAAGTCATATTTGTTTAAATAATTACAGACTGGGGGCCTATCCAGACCGCTGAAATGTTTTTGAGCTTTTATTTGATCAAATAACATTTCAGTTTTCTTCTTCGTCTTTTATTGATATTTTGACTGTAAATTAACTTTGACAGAATTGTGACATGCCGAAGTTTGTTTTGGTTTCATTTTGCAGAATTCATGGATTCATACAAACACGAAAATTATAATGTTTTGTGACAATTTCAAAGTAGTTTTAAAATTAAAACGCAATTAGCTGCGATTTCAATGCTGACCTGTGAATTTTTATAGGTTTTCAGGACTACCATCTACACATTTTCTGAAAAAAACCTAAGTAGGTATGGGCAAGATAACTTCAAAGTAATATCATCGCTTCATCCTTTTAGTTCTTACTTAACACTTGTTTTTAAATAGTCTAAGACAACAAGGAACATAAATGCCTAACTAGTTGTATGTAATCGTAGTTATAAATCCTATTAGTCTCATCATATTTAAAATATTTATGGCAAATTTATATAGAGACAACATAATTTCAGTACCTATCCTGAAATAAATTTTTGCTAAGATAAACCATCATTGAGATTAGTAGCATAAAGTTACATCTAAAATGTAGGTACAATAACATAAGATAAGAATATAGTAGGTACATCATCATCTTCCTACCCTTGTCCCACATTATGTGGGTCGGTACAACATGTCCTCTTCTTCCACTCACTTCTATCAGACGTCATCTCAATGTTCACACCTTTCTTACACGTCATCATTCACATTCACATAGTAGGTACATACCTACAAAACTTTCTTACCTATTATTTTGTTTCAGAATACTATGCAGATTACCATGAAGTTTCTACTTGTGTAGTAGACAGTATAAGACTATATAAAATTAATCTGCAAGTTGTAATTTGTAAAATGACTAGAATTCAAGGAATAAAACCATTTTGATTCTTTATTATTATTATATCTTATATATGTGGTAAAGAATGATTACATAGTTTATAATATGATATTAAAATCTGTACATAATCTAATTTTTTTTTCCTTTATTTCATTAGACTTGAACAAGTATTCATGAACATTTGACAGTAAGTATTTGGTAGTAAGCTCTGCCTTCCATGCTGTGGGTTGTGGGTTCGATTCACACCCAGAGCAAATTTTAATGTTTGTGTGATGAATATAAATATTTTTTCTGAATCTGGGTGTTTCTATGAATGTGTTTACAAAAAAAATGTAAGTATGTAAGTATTCTATCAGCAATCTAGTTCCCATACATATAGAGCTTTGCTTAGTTTGGGACTAGAGTGTGAAGTGTGAATTGTCCAAAAATATTTATTTATTTCCCAAGGCATGCACTTGAACCAAACTAAACAAAACTTGTATGGGAAATAGATTGCTTGAATACTATTATAAGTAAGTATTCTAAAAATTAATACATATTAACACCCAAATGCAGAACACATATTTATGTTCACAAATAGTAATAAATAAATATTTTACCAATGACAAGTAATCACATAAATGTTTGTTTGTGGTGGGGATTGAACCCACCATCCTAGCATAGATGCCAGAACTAATGCCAATACTGAGCTGAGATATATATATTATTAAGTATATATTATTTTGTTTCAGAATATGCAAATTACCATGGTGGTAATTAATGGTACTACTTCACTATCCTAATCTGTTTATGACTATTAAACTAATCTTTGTTTTCATTTGTGAAATAATATAGTAATTCAATAAAACCATGTTTCAGTATTATTTTATTAAAACATTTCTAAATAGATAGATAACTCTTTATTGTTCATCACACATAAATAAAAACAAAGAGCTTAAACAAGTAGTAATAGGCATCAGAATGGGTGGCCTTATCGCTGAGAGAGATCTCTTCCTGGCAACCGAAATTTGCTCGTGTCACATCCCAGATATACCTGAAATAAAATGAAGTGTATTGTAAATAGAGTTAATACGCATAGAGTTCAATACTAAAATATTTTACAGTCTTGAAATCTGAACATAAATCATTTTCTTTTATTTCATTACACTTAAACAAGTTAAAAAAATGTTTATGAACATTTCACAAAGCTTGTATGGCAACTAGAATACTCATATACTGTTTTATGAATAAATTCATAGATATGTAACATGTTGACACCCAAAAGCAGAACATACATTAATATTTACTAATAGTAATAAAAAAATGTTTTACCAATAAAGACTTATTGAACTTTTAAAAAATATTTATTCTTGGTGGGGATGGAACCCACAGAGAAGACAGAACTAGTACCAAATGAGCTGTGATGCCTATTGCAATGATTGATTTAGTTTGTTATAGGTATATTTATGAACCTATCAAGTGAAGTAATCAACTACCTGGACGATTAAATAGAATGATTCATGTCTTAGTCTTAAATTGTTGTGTTCTGATTTCTGATCTGCTAACCCATACTGGGCACCAGCATCTTGTGTGCATCTGAAACATGAATAAGTGGTGACCAAACATGTTAGAAACTCTGCAACAGATGTCCACCTCCGACGCGGAGGTTGTGGGTTCGATGACCGCCTTGAAATAAATGTTTGTACGATCTGCAAATATTTATTCCGGGTGCTCTGGTTATTTTATATGTAGGTAAAATAAAAAATACCTATCTATATAAGTAATGTATTGTATTAAGTATGTCAGTCTCCTAGTATTGAAAAACAGGACAATCCCGACATACGTTTCATGTTTATGATTAGATTTGACATTAAAATCTTCCATAATTAGGTAGTACACTGATTTATTCACTCTTCAATAACATACTTGTTTGCGAAATGCGCAAATCCGGTGTAGGTTTGCCAAAGCTGAGGTTTTTATTCTCCGTGAAATACTTACAAAGATTTCACCATTTTCTCAATTATGTATGTATTAAAACTTTCACATACTCACATATTTTTTTTTTTATAATCCTTTGGCTTCAATCTCGCCTGATGGAAAGCGCCGATGAAGCCGACGATGGAGCAGGATGGTCTAGAAGACACCTATTTATATTGGCCTTGAATTGATCTAGGTTGTAATGATTGGGAAAAACAGACGCAGGCAGCGTATTACCTATTATCCTGAAGGCTCTTCGCTCAATCGAGTCCAAGGCAGCCAGCAATATTATGATGGCACATAACAATATTATGATACAACAATCACGAAAGTTACAATGAAAATGCAAAATCTTTAGGTTATAAATAATAAATGTAAATTGTAAACAAACTATAGGGACGGAATATTCGATAAACTTCGATGCATCGAAAACATCGATATTTACAATGCGATACCTACATCGAATCGATCCGATGTTTTGAAATGCTTTTGATATACTCGAAATATCGATGTTTTTTCAGTTTTTAGTAGAAAAACATCGAGTCAATAATTATATCCAAATAATTTCATAAAAATTCCAGTTTGAACATTATAATTTTACTAATTTTTTTCCTATTTGATTATTTAAAAATGAAAAGTTTATTATTGGACTGACAATATAATAAAAATATTGTCTGTAAATATGTAAATATGTGTACTAAAAAAATGGCGGGCTTCAATGTTTACAAACAACGAATTGTGAATAACATATTTTGGTTTTGTGGACGAAATAAAATTGAAGTAGATTGTGTATTGTATAATTATATTATATTTATATACCAACTCATTACAATAAAATCTCATCTTTGTGTGAGCTCTTAAACTCAATTGGACGACATCGATGTTAGTTCTGATTTATCGAATCTAAAAAAACAACGATGATTTTTCAAAATGGACATCCCTAAAACGAACAAGTATGAAGACATGTTAGAGCGGTACAGAAATATGCGCCCGCGAAGCCCCGTTGCAAGTGCGAGCGAGATGCATGCGCCAGCTCGTTGACGTCATTTTTAACAGTTCAGTCATATCTAAAACATTTCAGTCATTATTTAAAACATTTCAGTCATATTTTGAACAGCTCAGCCACGTCAATCCACAAAAAATGCCTACAAAACTGACCTGCAACTGAAAGGATATTCCGTCACGCAAGTTTGCCCCTTCTGGATAGGGCCCCTGGCTTAGTCTTTCATACTCAAGTTGAAAGAATATCTAACGGGAAAGAAGAGCTATCAATAAATACATATTTTATTATCTATACCTACTAAAAAACTACATTATACTATACGACCAAAGTAGCTAACAAAATCTTTACCGCCTCCAGGGACCTAAGTCTCTAAGTTAATATAATTACTTAGTCCAACCAAAACCATATATTTATATATTTGATCGACAAAAGCCAAGGTGTTCGATATATCTCAGAGAATTAGCAAGCTGAAGTGGCAGTGGACCGGTCATGTTTGCCGAAGAACCGACAACCGTTGGAGCAAACGGATACTTGAGTGGAGATCGCGTTTAAGCGTAGTGTAGGACGCCCTCCGGCGAGATGGAGCTGGCAAACACTGGATGAGAAGAGCCGAAGGTCGGGCTCAGTGGCGAGTCTTGGGAGAGACCTACGTCCAGCAATAGACTGCTATAGGTTAATGATATATGATAAAAAATAAACTATTTGCATATTTTAATGTTTACTAATTCATCACAAGTCTCATACCTGATCATTCCCAGTAAACAGAGCGTACATTATCTGGTTTAAAGCGTCGACCAAATACGGCTCCATGTCCTCATTTGTGTGCCTCTCAATAGCTGCAGACAGCTCGTTCAGTGTCCAGGTCTTCACTGTAGGCTGGCTGATAGACCCAGCTATCAAGGTCGATAGTAAAACAAACAGTATCATGTTGACCTGCAGAAGAAACAACGTTAAAAATAATTGAAATGCATCATTTTTTGTGATAAAAGACTATATAAAAAGTTAGCATTGACATTATGTCACCATTATGTATGGTAATCAAGACAAGACATTAAGTCTGCGCTGACTTTTTATAAGATTGACCGTAAACATAAACGCTTTTCAATCAAGTTGTACAAAAAAAAAGAAACTACACAGTTACATTTAAACTCAAAGAACATAGAACAAAAAAGACACAAACCAATGACTGAAACACGAACTAGAACAGAGAACAAGAGAGTGTCAATAGAGATTTTAGTCAAAAACTCCAAATATCCCGATTGTAGAATCCAGTGGGGCATTTTCCCTTTCAAAGGGATTTTTGCAATAAATCCTTCGTGCGGCGACGACATTGGAATGTACTACATTGTGTGAACTGTGATTTAGACCGAGGATTGTAGATTTCCGGATATTGAGTGGCGAAATTGGTTCTTTACATAGTAAAGTATTGACAAGATACGTTTGTTATTCGTGGAAAGTTTTGCGTTCAGCCTTACGACGATTTTAGTTATTTTTTTATTTTATATTTTTATTAGGTATTTTTATATTTCAGCCTACATTGTCCCACTGCTGGGCAAAGGCCTCCCCCAAACAGTTCCACTTTTCTCTGTCCTTGGCATTGTCCCACCAATCCAAGTCAAATACGTCAAGGTCATCCCTCCAACGTATTATATTTTATATTTATTAATTATAAAATTTTTGGGCTGTAATTAGGTTAAAAAATAATAATTTAATGTAACTACTTAAATTTAAGCATAAAACACGCCCGAAATGGGTACGCTAAACATTTTCTACTAAGATCTTTACACAGTTTTACAATAAATAAATAAGATTCTTTTATTCTAGATTTTTCGTAGATTTTTTAGAGCACCGTATGTTTTGTAGGACAGGACATGCTCATAATGCTTTTTAATTGAAGATTTAAAAAGATGTGCCACAATTTGCTACGTAATAGCCTAGAAATAATATAAGTACTTAGTGCTTAGCTTACCTTAAACACTTCACACACCGAACAAATACAATATGACACTGTTCTTCTATCCGTTATTTACAGAAAAATATTTGCACTTATAAAGTTAATCTTTGGTATATCAACAACACAATCTACAATTTATATGTCTACTAGAAAATTCACAGCAGATAATATTTGAGGTTTTAAGCACTTGGATGCAAAATTTATAAATAATTTAAATAAAGGTATTAATAGCACTATTTAAACTGTATATTTGTAAATTAAACGCATCGGTTTTCCGTATACTTATGTGGAAGTCACGCGATCTTATGCCTTCAAGCTCTGTTTCACAGTGAGGCTTAGTTGTCACAACAAATGCTTCCCCCCCTTGCATCTACCATAGTACAAAGTCTTAGTTCAACCAATTAGACAATTGACAACTGTACCCCAAGTACGAGTTTGTGCACAAGGATCGTTGAGACGCAATTGCCGGGCGCCACCGATTTTGTATGGAGTTCCAAGCTTCTCAAGAAATCTGCTAGGGGCGCTGCTTGAAATTTCATACAAAATCGGTGGCGCTCGGCGATTGAGTCTATATGAATCGTGTGTGCACAAACTCGTACTCGGGGATCAGTTGTCAATTGTCTATTGCGGTACTGAGCTGTCAGTGCTGTCACAGCTCAGTTGGTTGTAGCTCTACGTTCCAGGCTGTGGTGTGGGTCGAGAGTTCGTTTCCCACCGAGAACAAACGTTTGTGTGATGAGAACTTATGTTGTTTTGTGTTTGGGTATTGTATGTATGTATTTACAAAAAAACAGAAGTACCTATTCTATCAGCAATCTAGTTCTTTACAAGCTTTGCTTACCTACATTGGGGCTAGAGCGTGGTGTACAAATATCTATTTTTTTTTTTAAACTGTACGCTTATTCACTAGATAAATAAAATTGATCTAATATTTTTTTCCTTAAATTATCAAATAGTAAATAGGTAGTTGGTTTGATTAAATAAATTGTATAAAATAATTTTTTAGCTAATATTAAAAATAACGCATTTTTTTTCCTAAAAGGTAACAGAGTTAACAAAACTAATACGATACGATGTACCAGACTAAGAATAGAAGAAAAAAAACATTAACCTAAAAAGCTGTAGGGACCATGTAGGTATGAATGTGTGCATTTATCATTTAATTGTGTCAGCATTTTGATGTGCAAGAGAGAAGAATGCATGTGGTATCGTCAGTTACTGCGCACTGGCGATCAGAGCGAATGTGTTCGCAAACGGGGATTTATAATGTAAATACTAAATGAATATTACGTAAAAAAGTCGTTTTCAATAAAAGTAACTCCCAGTCCTACCAGACAAGTAATAACATAAATACGTGCCTAATAGAGGTACGTAAAAAGCTATCAGCAAAGATAACTCTTAATGATCCTGTACTAAGTAATTACAAAGTTATTAAGGTAAAACTAATTGCGATAATGTGTCAGGGCTCAGTGGCGCATCTAGGAAGAGTCCTATGTCCAGCAGTGGATTGATATAGGTTGATAATGACGAACTCAGAATAGGAAAAAAAGTTTTTAACAAGTTCTGAAAAATACTACCGATGTGGCGCGGCCGGCGAAGGTCCGCCTGCGACGCGGAAGGTTGTGGGTTCGATTCCCGCCTTGGGATAAATGTTTGTACGATCTGCAAATATTTATTCCGAGTTTTTTTAATATTTTATATGTAGGTATAATAAAAAATATCTATCGATGTAATGTAATGTATTGTATTATGTCAGTCTTCTATCACCCATAACACAAGCTCTGCTTAGCTTGGTGCTAGATGATGTTGTCCAGCATTATTTATTATTATTATTTATCTAACCAGCCTGTGACGTACGAGCTCCTAAAGTCTTCCATCAATTATCAATTAGATTGGCACCAGATATTCACGGAGAAAGAGCCTCTACTATTATTTGATTTTATGGGCAAAGTTGTAACCGCATTGGATTTAATGGGCCCATCAAGTAGCAGGCCACACAGGCTTGGGCGTATTAAATTTAACTTGTCATTCCCAAACCCGCGCTTTAGAACGATATACTTAACTAGGTTTAGCTTCAATTAGTAAATGGTAATTTTTTAACTCGCTTACTATAAGTGACTGATATTTTTTATCACTTTTGATAGTGTTAAGTAGTGGTTTGAGATTTACCTTTATCGATGTAATCTTTGCATACTTTTAATCTGATGCGAATCTAATGCGAAGATTTATCATCCTAGCATATTTACCCCCTATATTAGCGTTGACATTATGTCACCATTACGTATGGTAATCAAGACATCAAGTCTGCGCTTTTTATAACTTTTTATAAGTTAGACCGTAAAAGTTAGCAGAAGTGTCGATCGATTTCAAAAAGGAGGTTCTCATCATCATTCCCCTGCGATTATCCCAATCAATTGTTCATTGTTCATAATGTGGTAAGTTTTCTTTGTAGATTCATATGTTAGGTACGCAATTACTCCACCAATTACGAACTGATTTTGACATATAAATTTCGTTATATTTAGATTAATTTTGTCTACTTTTTGACATTTTTAAAAATATTTTTTGAGTAAATATTATCTAGTTGTATATAACGAATGCTTTTGTTTATTTTCGTAAAAAATATAAGTACTTTTATATTTTATATCAAATGTATCAACATAGCAACTAAGTATTATGTGTTTGTTTATTTTTTGTCGCACGCCAACCACATTACAAATACCACTTGGGTTGGCTGGTAGAAAATGCTTTAGCATTAAGTTCGCCCTTTGTATAATTTTTGTAAAATTTTGTGCAATAAAGAATTAAAATAAAATAAATAAATAGCTAGTTCAACTACCTATACAATCCAAGTAACATTCCCCATGCGTCCGTCTGTACAGTAGGTACCTACAAGATACCTCCGCGTCGTTTTGCTAAATCTAATTAGCTAAACTTTTGTTTATAGGTCTCGAGAGCTCCACAGACTAATTATGTCAACCGTACTCTATGGTAGTTTATTATTTTAATTTTGAATCTTGTATTGGTTATTGCAGCTAATTTATAGCTTAATTATATTATAAGATAAATGATAATATAATATAATGTACCTAGGTACTAAAAGGCGCATTAAATTGAGCTGCTTTATTGACATTTTCTTAACATATGTATATTTTTGCTACTACTTTTTACTTTAACCAATTTGTGATAATAATCATCGACATCTTCTTCGCTTTATACCTATTATTTATGTAAATCGTTTACAATGCAAAATGTTGGACTTTTGCCTTCAAAACTTATGGAAATAAATTTCTTAGAATCGTGATAAAACACGTTTATTTCAACAGTTACAATCTTTCCAAAATTAAACATTAAACCTAAACATAACCTAAAAAAAATACTGTTTATGTTAAATCAAACATTACAGACAGGAATCTCATCGTAATCGACAAAATACATCGAGATGTCACAACAAACTGTCAACATAACCAACGATTATGATAAACCAGTCCATTGAAAGTGTTTGTGAACAGAAGTCGTCAATAAACAATTTTGCAATAGTAAGTACCTCTGAGTTCCCACTATTTGATTGATGTTGTTTACTATTCCGAATATAAATCTTATTGAATACCTACAAAATCGTGTTGATACGGATTGAACGAATGATAAATTGTTTACTATATATTCAGACATCGAACGAATCTGCATTTGCTTTTTGTTTAATTTCCTCTGACGCTGTCGTGTTATAAGCATTTTGGTACTTACGAAAAGTTAATTACATTTTTTTATAGATGCCTTAATATTTTAAAACCTCTAAAAAAATGTGATTAACTTTCAATAAAAGAAACCAATAAAGTGGTGACCGCCAAAGTTGTAATAAAATCTTCATAATAGTCAACGATTTAAAGATCAGTCAAAAACAAAATAATGAGCAAAAACAAAATACAAAAAACATTTATTGGCATAATGTTGTGTTTACAAGGTTATTGAATCCATAGGCTCCCGAATTAGTGTAAACTGTGTTTCAGGGGCGAGTGGCTTCTCCATAATACTGCAGAACTGAGTAGGCTTTGATGTTTTTACCTAAAGAAGAACAAAAACTGATAAATTAGGTTCAAGTAGAGTCTATTGTGAGATCTGTCTTTCAAAATATTGTTAGAATCAGTCTCACGGAAAACCGGCTTCACAACTCAGTTTAAACAGACACTTCACAAATGAACTAACATGAGCATCTCTTCATGTTGAAACAATTAGAGATAGTCCCTCACGTGCGCCCCATTCAAACGATCTCGCAGTTTACACTTTAACTTTTGGGTTAAATTTCGGTAGAACATGAGCTACCTTCATATAACCTGATTACACAAAAACTTTTCTGAACTGGATAACAGTAGTAATAACTGATCCTAAGTTAGTCACGTTTTTGTTGCAGTTAGCATAGTAAAACCTACTACTCTTTACTTGTATAATATATAATCAATTATACCTACATACCTTGTGAGAGAAAAATAAACCATTTTTTATTTTTTATTAATATTTTATTACTCTACCTCTGTTAATAAAAATGACATGCGTCACAGCTCAGTCGGTAGTAGGTAGCTTATTAAAAAATCATGTATAAAAGTGATCTATCGGCAATCTAGCTCCCATAGCATAATTGCTTAGATTGGGATTATAAATAAATATTCACGGACAATTCACACATCACACTCAAGTCCCAAACTAAGCTTGTACAATGGTACCTAACTAGACTGCTGATGAAAAAAAAATGGATAGAAGTATGTAAGTATTCCTACTTACTTATATCCTTTTTTTTGTAAATAAAATACATACATAGAAACACCCAGACACAGAACAGATGTAATCTGTGGTACATCGTAGACCGCATCGTCACTTAACATCAGGTGAGATCGCGCTCAAACACTTGCCTATAAATTGTAAAAAAAAGAGCACTATGTAACATGTATGAAATGTCCGTGAATATTTATATTACAAATAATTATAAAATACTAGCGGCCCGTCCCGGCTTCGCACGGGATATTTTCCCGCTTTTCTGTTGAAATTTTTCCAGAATTATCTTTGCTATAAACCTCACTTAGCCCGAGACCTTTCCAACGAATGCAAAGCCGTGGAAATCGGTTCATGCGTTCTGGAGTTATATCGTCAGGAAGGAAAACCCGACTATATAAAAATATTATATAAGTAGTAGATCATGATTCTTCAATACCATACTAACGATTTTTTTTCATTCCAGACGTTCTGCGTGGTGTCAAAACGGTTTCGCAAGAACTACATCCATCGGTTCACGGCCACTCGCTCGCTGTTCTGGTACTCGCCGTGGTCGGGCGTGCGGCGCGCCTGTGTCTACCTCTCCACTAACCAGTACTTCGACTACTTCGTCATGGCAACTATTCTGCTCAATTGTGTCTTCCTCGCCATGTCGGAGACGGTCGAAGAGGCTGAGTGAGTATATTCACTTTTCATAAAACAAAATCTATCATTTAAAAAATAAATAATGCTGAACAATCCACCCATCATATAGCCCAAAGATAAGCAGAGCTTGTGTTATGGGTAATAGAAGACTCACATACTTAATACATTACATAGATAGATATTGTTTAATATACTTACATATAAAATACCCAGAACACCCGGAATAAATATTTGCAGATCGTACAAACATTTATCCCAAGGCGGGAATCGAACCCGCAACCTCCGCGTCGCAGGCGGACTTTCTCCCGCCTTTAAGTTTAGTTAAGCTTACAGCCTACGGAAAGCACATAATAATATACATATGTAGTGATGCATATTCACAATGAATGTTAACTACATTTGTTTTAATTACACCTTTGCTGTTTATTGTTAATACCCAAAATTAGAACGAAACAATGCAAGTATCATTGCTAGACAGATATTCATGGCACAATAGCAATATGTACTCCAGACAGAATTCCTAAAAAAAAATGGTTGTCTGTAAAGTCGGTTTACTGACGATAGTTGTACGTGACAACGTCACTTCATGGAACGCCTCAGAACGCCTCATGTCATGAGTCATGTTATTTCGCCCGTGCAGCCGGCTCTATCGAATTATAAGACGTTGTCACGTCAAAAACTAAATTTAAACCCACCTTTGGTCTTTATCAACCTATACAAGATGTTGTGTAGTATAATAAGCCCCACAACGAAAATGAAATGTAAACATATTTCGAAAATCATAGCCAGTTAGCTTAAGTGGAAACTAACAAAACCGCGACAAAGCTGAAGCTTTGGTTTATTCAAATCATATTTTAAGTAAACTAACCACATGTAAACGATCATTGAAACTGGAGTTCTATTCCCAAGCAATATGGCGCAAGATACGTTGTGTAGGTACTGGGGGGTATCCTGACAACTGAAATGATTTTGAACTGTTATTTGATCAAATTGCAGTTCAGTTTTCTTCTTCGTCTTTTATTGATATTTTGAATGATCGATTTTCATACCGTTTGATAGAATTAACGAAAAATCAGGTAGGCCGTGCTCAAATCAGGTAGGCCATGCTCAAATCTGGTTGGTCATGCTTAAATCAGGTAGGCCATGCTCAAATCAAGCCACGCCCTAAACCGCGACATTGACGTCATTATTAACAGCTCAGTCACGTCAGTTCACAAAAATGCCACGGAATACTGATGAGTTACTATAGTGAAATCATCGAAAACTGAACTGCAACTGAAAGGATATTCGGTCACGCAAGTTTCCCCTTGCTGGATAGCCCCCCTGAAGTATTATAGAATATTCAGCAAGAGATGCGGCAGTGGACTAAAATCAACACCTTGCAGACGTCAGATTAAAGTGCATCTGATTTATCATTCATAGAGTGTACAGAACCCTACGGCAAGTTTATTCTATGAAGACTTGTAGCTCTCAGTCTAAAATGACTCGTAGTTTCAAAATTGTTTTCGCTCAGATTTGAATGCATGCTTCACTTCTTAAAAACAAAAAAAGTAGGTAATATTAAAATAAGTACAGGTAGGTACATTACAGAATATATCACATACATTAAAAAACACAAAATTAACCGCTAACATTGTTCAAAAAGGTACAAAAGATAAACATAGTGACCTCTAGACCTGCAGATACAACTTTTTGGGCTTGAAACCATAGATAAGATAAGATAATTATTTTTTTGTCCCCAAAACACACAAACTTATAACAAAAAATAAATTAAAATGAATACTTACAAGATAAGTTGGTTGGTTGGCAAGTGCACATGCTAGGCTGATACGGTATAATGAAAGAAGAAAATATAACTATAAATTAAGTAATTGATCGTATTTATAAGATCTTTAGCCCAGTCATATTAGGTAAAAAAAGGGGTCAACCTCGGAATGAAAGATAATAAGCTGCAAATTGGTATGAACCTTTGTTTTGTCATTCTAAATGTTGTCTCAAAAGTCACAATCGTTATCGTGTCCGCGTCTCAAGATATTCAAGGTCAAAGGTCACAAAAATCGGTTTTTCGCGAATATCTGGCTTCCTATCGGTTAAATGAGATTTGCATTTATTATAAAAGTTGTAGGCTATAAAATTCCCTACAACTTTTGTTTAAACTTTTTTTTCATACGACCAACCGTTTTGAAGGTAGAGCGCGAAGTGCACATCGTACAGTCATATACGGCCTAATGCAAGGTCAAGCGTGAGTTATGGTTATCAGTACGTTATAAAGTCAATTATTTACTTGGAAATTATAATTATTAAACAATGCCTATTATTTATGTACTAACTATTAATTATTTATATTTAATTAAAGTAAGTAACTTGATTATTTATATATAATTATTCATATTTAACTATTTAAGTATAAAATATTATTAATTCTGGATTATATATTTTAGTTTTATTTTAAGTTAACACGACATTATATATCTTTTCTTTAAAACGCGTAAATTTCTCAATACTTATACAGGGTTACATGGAAAGTCGTGCTAGATCCGTTAAGAGCGTGGAGTACCCATCATTTCTGACTTATTTTTCTATGAAACACCCCACCCTAAACTTAACCCATTTCGAGATATTCGACTTTTAAATTTTTATTGAAAATTGCTGATTTTTAGGCTACTAAATTTATTTTAGTTTTTTCTGTGCATCTTATTATTATTATTATTGCATTTTTACATGGGTAATAAGATTCTTTAGGACGTCAATCATTAAAATAGTGCATAAGTTAATTGAATAGATCGTAGTAGACAAGTGAAACTTATGAAATAAAAAAATATTTTATAGGGTTTATTCTTCTCTAAGGGATATCTAAAAAATAATATATGGCACTTGTTCGGCGGATGTTATAATAAATATCTACGTTTCAACAGCTATCTAACGACGTATAATAATCTAGGGTTTGTGTTACATTTCGTGGAAAAAAAGTAGTTGGGACGCTCCAGGTTGCAGTTCTAACGGTCCCGCGCGAGCAAGACAAGTGAAGATTTAGGTAGGTGCGAATGATAGAAAAGTAGTCAAAATCAGAAGAAATACATAGTTCAGAAGCACAGCCAAGTTGAGAAAAAGAGCAAAACGATATCACATTCATCTAATGAGAAAAGTTCCGTCACCTAATTGTGAAGTATGTGAAAAACCAGAAGACATTTACCATGTACTTATTGAATGTGTCCGAAACCGCACTGAAAGGCAGAGGGTCCTAACTGAATTAGGTATTGATATTAGGAATTTGGGAATATTTCATAGTATTCTATCATGTCCAAAATCAAGGGAGGCCGGACTGGTGTATGGGCTGGTTCGAGCCATCGATCAGCGTACATGAACTAGTCTGGGCTACCTACTGACATGGCTGTGAGTGTGGTGCGTGCGGGTGCGCATGTGTGTGGCGGGGTACCTTACCTATCTACATACTGCGACATGTGTGCGTACCAGCGCGCACCGCACACGTACTACTTAGAAATTGTTATTTTAGTTATGTTTTAGTTTTAGGAGTTTAAGTTTCAGTTGTTTTTTAGTTTTATTTCAATAGTTTAACCATAGATCTGTCATAAACTTATGTTTCAAAGATCTTTAAATAAATGAAAAAAAAAAAAGAAAGATATCACATTCACTATGTACGAAGCACAAAAGCAGACTGAC
The DNA here is from genome assembly GCA_932527185.1 of Ecliptopera silaceata. Taxonomy (NCBI): domain Eukaryota; kingdom Metazoa; phylum Arthropoda; class Insecta; order Lepidoptera; family Geometridae; genus Ecliptopera; species Ecliptopera silaceata. Next base: position 3,172,703 of record OW052209.1, on the reverse strand, counting down.
AACAAACAATATCCCCTGTTGTATTCCCAGCCCTAGCCGGTCTCTACACATTTTTCTATCATTCGCACCTACCTAAATCTTCACTTGTCTTGCTCGCGCGGGACCGTTAGAACTGCAACCTGGAGCGTCCCAACTACTTTTTTTCCACGAAATGTAATACAAACCCTAGATTATTATACGTCGTTAGATAGCTGTTGAAACGTAAATATTTATTATAACATCCGCCGAACAAGTGCCATATATTATTTTTTAGATATCCCTTAGAGAAGAATAAACCCTATAAAATATTTTTTTATTTCATAAGTTTCACTTGTCTACTACGATCTATTCAATTAACTTATGCACTATTTTAATGATTGACGTCCTAAAGAATCTTATTACCCATGTAAAAATGCAATAATAATAATAATAAGATGCACAGAAAAAACTAAAATAAATTTAGTAGCCTAAAAATCAGCAATTTTCAATAAAAATTTAAAAGTCGAATATCTCGAAATGGGTTAAGTTTAGGGTGGGGTGTTTCATAACAAAATAAGTCAGAAATGATGGGTACTCCACGCTCTTAACGGATCTAGCACGACTTTCCATGTAACCCTGTATACCTGGAAATACTTGTCCCTACCCTATGCCCTTTTCTATTCATTGCCGGGACAGATGTTCTATAGTATCCTAGTAAAAACCTTGTCTTCTAGTAAAAACAGAAAAATTAATTCAACGTGTCCAGAATGCTTGCGCAAGGTTCTGTTTTTATATTCCTGCACGCACACACATTACTCCCTACCTTAATAGCAAAAGTCTGTTAAAGATGAAAGCTCGTAGAAACCTTCACCTAGCGACCCTGCTTTTCGGTGTGGTGAATTACGAGAAGCCTTCTTATCTTTTTCATAAGTTGAAATGGGCGAAGGAGTATTCTCGCTTCGGGAAGAGAGAGTGTACTCATGTGTTTGTATCACCGAGACACAAGACTGCAGCGTTCCGTGGTTCTTTCAGGTTTGCGGCGTCTCGGTGTTGGAACGACTTGCCACCACCAATTCGTACTTTAAGAATAGTTGGCACTTTCAAACGCAAACTCAAGAAGCTACTATTGGCGTGCCAAATATCTACCTAACTTAGCTTACTTCTATAGGATCAGTGTGGACTGCACTGGTCCAACACGCCTACATGAATGTATTAAAGCCTGAAGCAGTCTTACCTTGTTCTTGCGTATTTTCTGCATACTTCTTGATCTTCCATTACTTGCTTGGCGCTTTTCCCCACGTTCTTCATTTTAGTAGGCATCCAACCATCCGTTTTTTATCTTCTCCACCTTCGTAGTAGTTTCACAGTCACGGTAAACAGGCTCCCACAGTTTGATTTGTAGTACATAGGTATCTGTTTCAATTAATCGCGCGTAACACCACCATAAACACAGTACAACCACACAGAAACACTTCCAGAGACGCGATGTGCACTTCACGCTCTACCTTCAAAACGGTTGGTCGTATGAAAAAAAAGTTTAAACAAAAGTTGTAGGGAATTTTATAGCCTACAACTTTTATAATAAATGCAAATCTCATTTAACCGATAGGAAGCCAGATATTCGCGAAAAACCGATTTTTGTGACCTTTGACCTTGAATATCTTGAGACGCGGACACGATAACGATTGTGACTTTTGAGACAACATTTAGAATGACAAAATGAAGGTTCATACCAATTTGCAGCTTATTATCTTTCATTCCGAGGTGAAAGCCCTAATATGACTGGGCTACTTTGTTACTTTGAAAGAAACCATCTACATAGGTACATATTGTAAAAGAAAAACCAAAGTTACAACCGTCGTATATCTACATACGACGCAGCAGGCCAGCTCTATTGTCATCCTGTGATAGGCTATTTAAAACTAAGTTTGGTCTAGCTAGCCATATTATCATGGGCTCATGCTAGAAATACGTTTTCATAAGTGCTAATTTAATAATTACATAAAGTTAGAGTCGCCGCCGTCATCGAAATCGATGAGGACTATATAGATACTTTTTTTTTAAATGTTATCGACGTTAATAGATAATTGACAAGTACTTGGTTAATGTTCTCGATTGCCATCGGAACAACAATTTTCTAATGAAACCGTGGGAAATCCGGGGTTTTCACATTGTGAGATTTAAATGCTTTGTTGTATTGTCTAGATATAAAAGGACAATAGCCTTACCTACAAGATATTGACATACAGACAATCGTAAAACGATCGTTTGATAAAAACAGAAATCTGAAAAAGTTGCAGAAAGAAATTTAACAATAAGGAGAAATAGATCTGTAACTATGTAGCAATAAATATTTATGGACGTTTCACACAATATCGTTTAGTCCCGAACAAAGCAGAGAATGTGCTATGGGGTAGTTCCCATAGCACATTCTCTGCTTTGTTCGGGACTAAACGATATTGTGTGAAACGTCCATAAATATTTATTGCTACATAGTTACAGATCTATTATAGCTGATAGAATACTAATACATTTTTCAATATAGTACTTATAGTTCAATAGCCACCACACAACTTACATTACATACACTTCATGATAACTGTTACTTTATTTTGTTGTTATTTTAGTGATTTTTGTTTTTATTTAAATTATGCATGCAATAATTATTAATTTTAGTATTAATTATGTACTCCGCCCAGCTAATCATGAATTAGCAACATTGTTAGAATTGTGGCGCAACTATTAGTTCCCCGGAAGGCAAACAGAACCTACGACACAAGCCCTTGGCTTAGTGTAGGTTCTGTTATATATTATAATAGTAACACAATCAGTTTAATAAATAATTTTGAATTTGAATTTGAATTTTGAATATATACCTAAGAGAACCTAGATACCTAATCAGTTTAAGATTATCATTACTTATAAAATTTATAAAAATCACTAACTGAGAAACATAATTCATTCTAATTAAATATATAACATTATAATATGGTCTTGGAAAGAGCCTCTTCGTGGCGCACACCGGTCACAGCTAGGCACGGCAAAGCAGTGTCTAGTCTGGCTAATCTTTCCAACACGATGCTACAACAAAATAAAGTTGTAGCATCGACACGATAAGAAGAAGAATATGGTCTTATTAATAAAAAACTATCTTCAATACAATTTTAAGTAATCCAAAAAATATATGAGTACTTGTTTATAAACAAATACTATTTAATACGTTTATTATTTATAATTCGATTTAATTATTATTTAGTACATTTTAACAATTGCTCATCGTTTAAATTTTACTTAATATAATTCTCAAACATATTTTCTAGTTTATTATTTGTGAAGCACATATCCACAGGTCAGTGGGTTCTTGGCAGCGGTTTTATCTTGAAGAGCAGTTTGGTTGGGAATATTTAAACTGTAGCATCCGACCCGGATCAATACCTGTTGATACCTATAACACGAGCATAAAACCAAGCGTGCGGCTAGAATACCGCAATGCCTACAAAGAAAACAGTGAAATGAAAAATGATTTAAAACCTTGAAGCGTAGACGCCTATTTTAAATATAACTACTCGATCGTAAACGACATTAAATGACTATTCATGACACTTATATAGGCTACAAATTACCTACTCTTGACAAGGAAGGTATGATACGAATTAAGCAAAGGTTTCGTGAAGAAGTGCATAAGGCTGCCTACTTATTTAAGTATTAACTGACCAACCTACATTAACGAAGCTTCCATATGCAGAAATATTGTAATTAATTATTATTGCATGTTTTAAAAGGCGGCCCGCTCTCCTATTATAGTTATTGCAAAACCCAAACTTGAGTATTACAAAATAAGGTTTGTAGACATAAGACCTAACTGTTTACATAATGAAGAGAATAAAGATACTGAATAGTCACAAAAAGTGTTTTAGATTTAGTTTCTTCAAAAGTATTCTCACTATCGGCAGTTTATAGATCAGTTTATTTAGACAAATACTTACTTAGAAACATACTTAGTTACGACGCCAAAATCCAACCGCTAAATTAATATTTACTTAGTTTAATCGTTCATTTGCTTTGCTTTGCTTGTTTGTAAGTAAGATTACTCTATTTAGATAAGATACAAATTGTATTGACAACGTCTGTGTGTTAATTGAAGGTTTTTTAAAAACTCTAGCAACCCTACTCTATTAATTCTTAACATTTATTAGAAATTGATAGAGCAGGTTAGAAGTTTTAAGTATAATTATAGTTTTAAGCATTCACAGCGTACCAATATACATTTTTATGTTTTATCAATGTTTTACTTTGTATGTCTATTTATTTCATGAAAGTTTTTTTAATAAATATGATATCAAAATATGCTATTTGCAACTTTGTTTTAAAGAATAGTAAGACACCAGATGTCCATAGTTTATAAGTAGATAAGTACCTACATATATATTGATATGTGTCGTAGTTATGTAATTTTGTTCGAGAATCTATGTTTTTTTTAATTTAAAAAAGCCAAGCTTGCACCACTTTCTTTAAAATAAACATAAAAGCCTTTTACTTGCATTCATTTCAAAAAGCTGAAAGCAAAGTTAAAAGAGTTTCTTTGATATAAAACGCGTTAAAATGTCAGAAGTGAACATTATCGTAATCGCGCTATACCATACTTTTTACTCTACCATAAGGGCCACTTCACACGATGGTAGAAAATCTCAAACTAAACAAATCAAATCATATATGGTCTGTGAATCAAAGTGGTACAAAAATGGTGGTTAGTAGGTAGTATTTTGATTCTCTAGATTCTGCTTGTTAGCATACAAACATTTATAATCTTATTATTAAGTGGTGATTTAAGTAAGCTATACATGTCAATTAATAAATACCAACAGCAAATATTATTCAATTAATTGTTAAAACAAGATAAAAAGCTGATAAAACACAACAAATTACGATTAACGTTTAAATATTTATAGCATACAAAAATATCTAAACCTGCTTAAACATGTCTGTTTTTGGTACCCCACAAAAAAACTAACATTTATGTCAAATCCACAACTCACAGCGCAGCATGCATAAATGCTAATGGAAAAAGATCGTATTGACTGATAGATAGTCGTATTCAATAATATAAAGAAGAAGAAATTAGGCATATCTTTGACACATTGATGGTTTATAGTGAAATATGTAAAAGTTGGATCTGGGGTGTACTTACATGTCAGGGCGCGTGTAAAGAGCTTTAAGCCTATGGTGCAATGCGGTAAGCGTTGGATTATATAAGTAAGTATAAATAAAGTAAATGCCTAAATATGCGGCTGAGCCTCAAAATTACGATTCAGAATAACATAATTTTTGCACTCTATTCAGTTAAAAATATGTATAATATGTATAACAGTTCGTTTGTGGGATAACAGGGGTTATATTCGACCTGCAACCACTATTAACCGAAATAAGCTTTAAAATCCTAAGCTTAAAAGCATTGTTTAAGTGCGGCGGATATCATTGTAAGCCGCTTAAACGGTTCGAAGTATAACAGAGTGCGCTGATCTTTAAGACTGATTTTTTGTATTCCTTTAACAATAATATTGATTTTGTGTTCCCTTTTTTGTTGTTCAACAATAATAATTATATTTTATTCTTGATTTTGTATCAAAAGGATCAATAGTCGATCCCGTAATCCGGATTATTGGCGCCAACCGACGTCACACGTCACGCCCGTCAATGTTGACATTTAACATCGCTCTGACGCTCCGTGACGTATTAAAGTCACGCATAGCCATCGCAAAGCCTGGGTTGGATGTCACTTACGTCAAACAATCTTCTGGAGCTTATTCTAAGCCATGATATTTTACACTTCTCTGCCCTACTTAGAAACGATTGTAAATATACACGTGTATCTTATTTTTAATTTTGGTTAACAGATAAAAAAAATTCAGCATAAAAAAGCTCAAACATAGACGCAAAATGATCATGAAACAACAGATAATGTCTTTATATTTATTCTAGGTATTCCTTTATATCATAATAGGCTTTGTCAATAAGAAGAAATATCAGTTTTTTAGTAAACAGGGAGTCTCACTCTATAATTGTTTATGGTGTAACAATTTAACCCGATTGCGTTATTTGAGGCATAGTTGTAGTAGATTGTGTGTGCTAACGAAACCCAATTTAGACAGCACGAAACGTCAGCATCACCTTTTTTTTTCAGCAAGCTTCCCCAATCGTCAGAAATTGTTTTATGTACTTTTCGGTTGACAGCGTGCCGGAGGAAAAAGAAAAAGCGCAATTCTATCGAATCGAAAGTATTTTCTCTAAATTTCACATTGTTACGAAAATGTATACTTATAAATAAAAATCTCCTTCATTTCGTTAACTTTTTTTCCGAAAAGTTCTTATTTGATGTAAGAAATAAGAACTTTTCGGAAACTTATTGAAAAATTCCCCTCCGTGTCAATTGTTCTACCTAACAGTACAACTGGTAGTAAAAATGATACACTTGTGTCTCTAGTGCTAGTACTTAACCTTTTTTGTTTGAGTTGACACTTAATTCAAGATTTAAGTATTTTGTTGAAATACGACTTCTTTTGAGATAGGTATACTTATTTGAAATAAACACTTGACACTGGCAGAATTGCCTGTCGTTTTGACTGGCGGAAGCCATATAAAAAAGAAGACTTACGGCCGGTTTCTGGAAACCCAAATCACGATTGATCCCAGTTTGACACATAGGTAATAATTATATGATTTTTTCGATGATCATCTTTCGAGAAACTTTTCTTCTTACGGCCGGCGTAAGAAGAAGATTGATAAAAGCAAAATAAACAGAGTAAATCGAATAACCCTTGAGTAACTTTATGACCAAGCTCTAACTAGGTGTATGCCCAACTCGGCTAGAACGGCTAGATCCACTTAAAAGTTAGACGGTGTTTAGCATGGCTTTTAGCTTTACGAGCGCATAATATCTTCTAAAACGTTTATTAAGTAGATTGTTCGAGGAATTACGGCCTTGGTGAGGAAGCAACAATTTCATAGACAAATTATTTGTGTCAAAGATTTACGTTTGATGGTCACGTTTATTTGTAATCACCCCCTACGTTTAGGGTTTAGTGTTTCTCGGATCATTATATTCTTCAAATAAGGCTGGGTTAGAAAAGGAAGACTTTTCTAGAATGTTTCGATTTATTATCTCTAGTTACAACTTCTTATCATCATCATAATATTTTTCTAGAATCAATTGTTAAATAAATCAAGAATGCAGTAAAAAAATTAGTTCTTAGTACGTTGTCTCAACATTAGTAAAAGCTATTAGTTTTCCAATCATAAAACCACTTTTGAACTTTGCTTAGTTTTGATACAGATCTTAAGAAACACATTTGAAAATATTTTATAATCCAAATCGGTTTCAACCAAAGTTTTCTATTTCAAATCTTGGAACTCGAATCCAATCAAACTCTTATTTACACAGTCACTGACTTCAGATTATTGGTTTATTAGTCTCTCGAAATGCTCAATTGATTTTGAGCTTTATTCTGAGGGTATAGGGTTGTGAGTTGCGACGTCATTGTAGATGTTTGAGTAGAGAACCTAAATCCCCGTTTATCGGTCGCAACCACGATCTCGTCAGGGTCGATATCACTGAACACAATATTGAAAATGAGATTGTACTAATCTCCATCACAAGATTTTGGATAAAGCAAGTCATTCACATATCCAGTAGGTATTGTAGATGGGCCATCGTCCAACATTTATTAAATGAATAGATCTTCTTAGTCACAACACTCTTGAAAGAGTGGTCGTGGTCGTCATGGGGGGAAGTGGCTTCACAACCTTCCGCCACTTCTCTCACACCGCTGCTTCTCTTGCACACTCATTTATGGGAAGATCAATGGCTGCTCTTATCTGGTCCGTCCATCTCATGGGTGATCTACCGCGTGCTCTTTTTCCCTCAAACATTGCGTCAAGCTTTCCTTTTGCGTGTCATGATCGAAGTTATAAAACTTCAAACAAATATTACTCAAAAAGCACTTATCCGATCTTAATGAAAATATAACCACCTCAAAACTCCTGCCGATCAAATGAATCATCAAAATCGGTTTATAATTGGCCGAAAAATTGTGTTATATACGTGCAAACACACAATCGAATTGAAACCAAGGAGGGTTTCAATTCGATTGTGTTTTTCATTTTTCGTTTTTAAGTCGGTAAAAAAATACACAATTACAAGCTGACTTATCTCAATTCTCTTTCTTACATCTAAAGTCTCAGTTGAAAGCAAAGCGCAAGGTTCATTTAGCAATTTTACTCTTCACTTTCTCCTTAATTAGATCTAGCTGCAGGCTCTCCAATGAGCACTAATTCACTTCTAGGAAAGACACCGCTGAGACTGGCTAATACAATCAATAGCACTTGGCCGGCGGCTCCATTACGATGTTAACACTTTAAGTAGGCTACAGTTAAATGTATTTAATCAATTTACAGTGCTACCCGTAGGACGTAGTGCTAACAACGTAATGAATGAGAGCCTACGACTATGTAATATTTAATTATTATTTATTTATTTATTTCTTAAAATTGAAAGGCTTTGAGTCGCTTAGCGACTATGTCAGCCCGTTATGTATCTATCTATTAACAAATCTACTTCTTAATTATACGGTGTACTAATTTAAAAAGTGTACTAGCTGCCTCACAGAGAGGAACAGCTAGTACACTTTGAAAAGCGCCAACATCTAGTATATTTAAATGATATTGCCCACGCATTTGGCACCTCATAAACCGGCTCTGCTCGCACTCCACCAGCAAATGATGAACATCTTCTATGACTCCACAAGTAGGACAATTTGGGGAGTCAGCAATGTTCATAAGATGATTAAATTTGGCAAGAGGAATGTGCCCAGAGCGTTAATATTTAATACGCAGGTATGTTTCTATAGAAACAAATGATATTTTTTCATTTGACAAATTGAGCTTAGTGTGAACATCAGACTTGCGCAGAATTGTTGTAGCTAAATCTATTTATGAATAATTAGTAAAAATAAAAATCTATAATAATTTGAAAAGAGTGGGGAGCAACAAAGTAGATTTTCAGTCTTAGGTGATGACTTTTAGAGGGCGAATAAGTTTAAAAAAAAAGTTATGACTCCCTAGCGTAATCTAGACGTCTTTTAAAATTGTCCTCGAACTTAAAATATTGAAAACTCCAACTTTTTAAAGTGAAATCTTTTACACTTCACAGCATCTGTTATATCGACGAGAGTGCCTTCCTCAGTTCCAATTATCCTCTTTTAAAAGTTTTAATTAACTTTATTTTATTCCTGCAGCTTCCACTTATTTTCTTTTAACTTTTCCATTTTGATTTCTGTTTAACAAACCAAATACTTACAATGTACCTATAGTAGGTACCTGCTTTACATTGGGTACTAAATTCTGTAATAAGATATCTATTCCAGAATTTGCCTTTTGTAAGTTCTAGGTTAAAAGTCAGTAGGTACCTATATTGATAACTTAGTAACTTAACCTACCTTACAAACTACGTTTGTTTATTGCGCCGCGCACAAAATCGACCAAACAAAAACCAAGACCTGCACGATTGCGGTTGGAAAACAAAAATGGTCTAGTTTTAAAACCGCAGCAACCGTACCGCATTGTTGCATGTGTTTATATGCATGTGTCAAAACCACAACTTTGCAAACCACAGTGGACCACGATCCTCAGGTCTTTATCAACTGTCAAATTGTGGAACTTGTATTATTCTGTGTTCCGTGGAGCTTTCTTCTTCTTCTTCTTCTTTTCTTAGTGGCTTTTCGCAGGCTAGGATTGCTACGATTTTGCCTATGTCGGAGTTTATGGGGATTTATGTTTACTAATCTCTTAACAAAAAGGCGGAGATCTGAGTGTTCAAAAATGACCGGTAATGGACTCTAAATCCGTGGAGCTTTGCACAAACATATTTTGGAAGTTTGGATATAATCATCATCAGTCAATGTCAAATACGTCTGGCCTATTCTATCATTCAATAGTGTGTCATTCACACAGTCTATGTCAGCCTGAAAGTCTAAGGCCTTCTCCAAATACGTTTCTGTTAATATACCTACCTATACTCAGCAAAGAATTCATGTTTGAAGTGCTTGATGTAACCTCCATCTATCAAGCCATTTGAAACTGGATGAAATAAAGAGCTTAGTGTGACTCGATATAAGTACTTAAATATGAACTAAGTATGTAATCAACAGTATGATGTGATAGAAATCTCAGAAACTCAGACCTACACAGTAGGTATGTCTAATTTTAATGTTACTCGCTTTATCAATCAGACCGATACATCAAATAAATACAACCCCCTGACCTTCAGCCAATCAGAGAGCGTAAAGCAAAGTGTACCTACTTTTGTAGCAGTGCTGATTGGCTGAAGGTCGGGATGTAAAATGTATTACTAGCTACTGCCCGCGCCTTCCACGTCCTTTTGCCTTAATCTGTTGATCCTAAAGGTATTTTGAGATGATAAGTATCCGGAAATAATTGATTGATTTGATGATGGCGTAACAGAAAATAAGAAGCAGACGCGCGTTGACGCTGCAACGTTAGGCAGTCGAGATGATGTTGTTTCGTTACTTTTACAGGTGCCATATTTTTATTATGATTGGGTTTCAGGCTATAGGGAAGTCTCAAGGCTTCTCCAATGATTACTATATACTTGATCCCTATCAATATACCTAGTATGATACACAAACCATGTCATGTGTTTGATCAACTTTATTATTGTGGCCGAAATAGTCAGAAATAAAGCTCTCTGTCTGACAAAGCAAAATTGGGTTCGGGTATCGTTTGATTTTCAAAAAAAAATCAGTTAACGTTTTTTATATGTTCACTGTTACATTTAAAAAAGAAAATATATGTAAATTAAGTATTTACAGCGGACGCGGCGCATGTAAAACTCATTACCCGATCGAACGAGCGGTAATGACACTATCGTATGTCTGTTTCTGCAGTATCAACCGCTAGAGGGCGCATCTTGTTAACTTGTAAATAAATTAACGCAACAGCTATGGACAAAAATAGTTTGCCTTTTGTATAGTAGTGAGTTAGATTCCGACCGATGTGGCGCGGTGGGCGATGGTCCGCCTGCGACGCGGAAGGTTGCGGGTTCGATTCCCGCCCCGGGATAAATGTTTGTATGTTCTGCAAATATTTATTCCGGGTGTTCTGGGTATTATATGTATAATAAAAAATATCTATCTATGTAATGTATTATATTAAGTATGTCAGTCTTCTAGTACCCATAACACAAGCTCTGCTTAGCTTGGGGCTAGATGATGTTGTGTGGATTGTCCAGCATTATTTATTTATTTATTTATTTATTTATTCCGAACCTGCATCTTTTTAATATCTAAATTAAATATATTTGCGTCATAAATTCACTCCCGTGATGAGTACAATGCATCACACAGCACCTTCTCGGAGAGGCAATGCATTGTCATAAGCAGTAGTTACCACTTATCATCAAGTTATACCTACTATTTTTTTATTTGACACTACCTTGAGTCAGTGCTTAAACTGAGAAGCCCTTACAGTACAAAACAACTAATAAGGGCAGTTGTTTAATTGATAATAAAGCAAACTAATGCACTTTTTAAAACATGATACACTACGAACCGGACTAGAGTTGCTGTGTCCCGTCGTAGTGTTCTTCGACGGTAACATAAGTTAGATAGGGGTTTCTAATAATGTACAAATAATCTCACTGGTAGAAATTACTCCTGTCTCTCCGGTCTATCGAGTTACATAGGTACAATTAGTATAAAGCTCTATAAAATTCCCATTTTTGTCACCAGATACATATTCCTCGCGATCTACACCGCGGAGATGATAATTAAGTGCATAGCCAAGGGTTTCATTCTAAATAAGTACACGTATCTGCGGAACCCTTGGAACTGGCTGGATTTCGTGGTAATCACGTCGGGTTACGCGACTATCGGGATGGAAGTCGGCAATCTGGCCGGGCTGAGGACCTTCAGGGTGCTGCGGGCTTTGAAGACTGTATCTATTATGCCGGGTAAGTACATCATACTGCACTATTTCTAGGAATCTGCCTACGACACTATGCTTCCTGATACCACAACTTTCTTTCCATATTCGTTCAAATCAACTCACAGTTCAGTAGGTACCACCTTTGAAGACTGTATCTATTATGCCGGGTAAGAACATCATACTCCACTATTTCTAGGAATCTGCCAACGACATTAAAAACTCTGATACCACGACCTTTATTCCATAATCATTCAAATCAACTCACAGTTCAGTAGGTACCACCTTTGGAGACTATATCTATTAGATATGCCGGGTAAGTACATCATATTGTACCATTTCTAGGAATCTGCCTACGACATTAAAAACTCTGATACCACGACCTTTTTGCCATGATCGTTCAAATTGACTCGCGGTTCAGTACCCCATATTGTGTAGAACAATAGTACATTGTTCACCGAGAGGAGAAAGTGACCGATTACCGTCGAGGGTGTCGCAGGCTCGGGCTTTAAAACACCCGAGATCGGGAATCGCACTTGCTCTTGAGTGATACATAGTGCTTTATACTACACCTACGAGGAAAATAAAAAACTAAAATTTTCACATGTTCTTTTTTCAAATTGTTTGACACCATCCAACACACAGCTAGTGGCCAGTGTCATTTTGCGAACTTGGAGATAAAAACTCACTGTAAAAACTTTTTGGCTTTTGATATTTAGGTTACCAGCGCATAGTCTTACCCAAAATTAAAAAAGTATAAACTTTTTTATACTACACCTGCTCGGAAAGTACCTTGATACTTTATCAAATTTACGGTAGAAAGTACGTCATTGCATATCGAACAAATATGCGGCGAGAAAACGCATCTGAGCGGGAGAGAAAAGTGTATGAAAATCCATTTCTTACGTGGTTTTTCTTTTTTAATTTTGGGTAAGACTATGCGCTGGTAACCTAAATATCAAAAGCCAAAAAGTTTTTACAGTGAGTTTTTATCTCCAAGTTCGCAAAATGACACTGGCCACTAGCTGTGTGTTGGATGGTGTCAAACAATTTGAAAAAAGAACATGTGAAAATTTTAGTTTTTTATTTTCCTCGTAGGTGTAGTATAAAGCACTATGTATCACTCAAGAGAAAGTGCGATTCCCGATCTCGGGTGTTTTAAAGCCCTCGCCTGCGGCTCGGGCTTCAAACGACACCCTCGACGGTAATCGGTCACTTTTTCCTCTCGGTGAACAATGTACTATAGTTCCACTTTTTGGAACCGCTAAGGAAATAAACAGAATGCAGGCGTCTGTTTTTCCTGGACACTATAACCGGGATTTGAAGGCTAGAGTGAAAAAAATATGTCCTACTATCCTGCTCGACCATCGGCTAAATCGTTCATGAAGTGAAAGAATGGTATGGAATGAAAAAAACCTTGTAAGCAATGAAATTGATCACTCTGACTGTCTCAAGACAATCCTTGGAATGATTCATCAAGCGGAATCATAAGCAATTTCCATACATTGGTATACATGAAAGTACGAGTGTATTTTGTAAATTGGTTTCATAGACAATAAGGTAGCGTAAAACTTCTATTACGCTGTCATAAACTTCGCGTCAAGTAAAAGGTTCCTCTCATCATCCTCCAATAAAACAGCACAGAACCTGTGACCGCACTGATAATAGCATCAATAAAACAACAGTAAATCGCTCATTTTGAGCGCAATCTCAGTTTTACACCCCATTAGTGACAGACACATAAAAACCACCAAGTACCGGAAGATCTTACGCGAGATGATAAAATGACTTTTGAAGTTGGTAGTTATAATAATATGTTAGATAGCAAAACCGAAATGAACTCTGTGGTCACATTAAAAGTAATTTTTATAACCTTTTAAAAAGTTTTTGTCATTGTTTCGTAATGAAAAGTAATGTAAGTAATACGTTTTTAAAACTTTTAAAAATAGAAATAACCAAGTAATTTAAGCGAATAATCTCATAATATATATGTATATCTCAGATAAATATTCTCATTTCTTTTCCTCCTACTCTCGAAAAATAATAATCCCATCGAATATCCTTTGACGAAAACATCTAACAGACTTTTCCGATCTCGTATAGTTCGAAAGAGCTCCAACTTGAAAATCAAGTAGGTGTATTATTTTAGCAACGGCATCTTGTTTTTTAATAAAAGTAAAAAATAAGTAATGTCGGCATGAAGCTTTATGTAGACAAGCATTTTGTATTTACGGCCATTAAAAAGCAAAAATAACATTTTAAAAAAGAAAATATCATATCTCTAGACTTGTTCAAAGTAGGTATAATATTTGAAACAACCACGGTTTTGAACATAGTTTTCATAAAAATAATCAAACTCACAAATCATGGTAAACATCCCGTTGATAAAAAAAAAACTAATTTGTTCACAGGTTTGAAAACGATCATAAACGCGTTGCTGCACTCCTTCAAGCAGCTGGCGGAGGTAATGACGTTGACCATCTTCTGTCTGATGGTCTTCGCACTCTTCGCGCTGCAGGTCTACATGGGGGAGCTGAGGAACAAGTGCGTGATGGACCTCGTCTTGCCGGCGGGGGAAAACTTCACGGAGGATGTTTGGTTTTCGTAAGTAACATAAACCATAAAATCTCCTTTTTGCTAGACCTTATGGTTCCACGTAATCAGAAAAAAAGCTAACCTCTTTATATATTTTGTTGTTGGTAGAATGAGTGTTACGTGCTTTGTCAAAAAATTGTGACTGGCTGAAATAAATTGGTAAGTAAACCTTATTTTCAAATAGCAAAAAATAACAAAAGAATTACATTTCAAAACATTCGATTCGAATGGTTGTCACAATTCAAATAAAACAAATAAAATGATTTTCAGAGGTTCGAATGTTTGTATTAAAATAAAAAGCTGTTAAATCTCTTTGTTTTCATAATATTGTTGCTACTGATCTTTCGTTTTATTATTTCGTTGTTTAGCAACGGTATTTTTTATACCTGAAACTTTTTTTTAACCAGTTTTCAATTTCCGCAGGTGGATCAACGATTCGTCTCATTGGATGGTTGATGATGAAGAGGTGCCTATAATCTGCGGCAACCTGACGGGGGCCAGGCATTGCCCCCAGGATTTCACGTGCCTATGTGTGGGGCCTAACCCCAACCACGGGTACACGAACTTCGACAACTTCATGTGGTCCATGCTGACGACCTTCCAGCTCATCACATTGGATTACTGGGAGAATGTTTATAACATGGTGAGTGCTGTGTTTGAAACCTCTAGCTTTCTTCTCGTTTGCTGTAGATTTTAGTAGTTTTAATTCGTTTGGTAGTTAGGTTTTCCGTGACATCACTGTACGGCCCTGACGGGAGACCGGCGTTGGTTGCCAGTCAACCAACCTATGCTGAGTCAGGGTACGATTTACGATAATTATTCTTAAGTTATATGTTATATGTACTTATAATTCTTAAATGTTTTTGTTTTTGATTTTGATTCAGATTTTTCGTGATATAAATAGCTTATGCAGCTTCAAAATTGAAGAAGTAGTGGTAATAAAAATAATTAGTAGAAGGAAAATCAAATCATCTAAACTTATACATAATTATTTATACCTACCTAATGTTAGTAAGATAAGATTGCCAGTAAGGCTGGCCTAGTTGGTCTAACTAGCCTTAAAATTACATATGGTCTGCCTCGACTCTCAAATACTCTCTGAAAGTCATTCTGCATAATGTATTTATTTTGATAACTACAGCTTCTTGTAACCAGAAAATCGCACTCGAATTGATATCAAAAATCTTATTTGCAACAAAAACATCAAGTTATCCCTACTTATCCCAACTTATTCCTCTCAGGACCGCTCGAATCTTCATTACGGTCAAGAATATGAAGGGATATTTCAACTGCTAATGATTCTGAGGTCCTCCAGAATTTTATGTAGGGTCTGGACTGGTATGAACATCGGGTTAAAGCATGTAGGTACGGTCGGCAAAAACATTTTACATGTTTTTTGGTATACATAGTTTTTACAACGTACGCGGGACAAAAAATTGATATTATTTATAAGTATTAGAAAATTGCAAATAGTCTTGGGCTCCTTTATTTTTCGTGAGGGAATATGAGGATATGCTTTTAAAAGCCGTTTTCATACTTTTTTTAGTTAACCAAAACTCTTTTTTTTTGTATATGGCATTTGCCATTAAATTTGACAGATATTTTTAAAAGTCAAGTAATATTTTTAAATGGTTGTTAATCTAGTCATCGATTCGGTTGTCATTTGTGTTAAAATCTTTTTATCAATTTGGTAGAGATTTTTCATCAAAAACGAATGGAAAACTGATTCCATGAAATTATTATGTGACATTACACTTTTATTCCAACATTATAACATTATCTACATTAAATCATGTATCAAAAAAATCAAAATCAAAAGTTTTTTATTTCGGAACAAAAACAGTAAAAACACAATAACAGAATGTAACGATGATAGCTACTATAGTATTATCTACTGTGTTGTAGCTATCAACGCCCACCTCCTAAACTAAGACATAAAATGTTCCACATAAAAAAATTCAAACTGAAAGGGTAAACAATAAATATAATATGGTAATCAAGTCTTCTCTATTTTTTATCAGACAGAAGGTCATTATTTAACTTGATGAGAGAATGAACATATTATACTTACATACATAAAATAACATGTATTTTGTCGACGGTATCTACATAATGTGAAGGCTGTTTGTCTGTCCCTTAATTAATTCTCACTGGAGACCTTTGAGGTAGTTTTGATATTAAATAGTTTGGGCAGCGTTTGATGTGGATACCTAAACGTAGGTCGGCTTTATAAAGCTTTGGTTTACCGCATATTTTTGATAATTTAACATTCTGTTGCTACGTTCTGTTATATTTTAATTAATTAGTAGAACTAGTAACTCGCATCAGACCAAAACGACAAATAGGTGTTTAAGTACTAAGCAGAAGACTATACCAGACCGAAGATAAAAATAATACAAGATATTTGAAACCAGATGGCTGAAAAACTCAGCTAACAAATGTAATAAAATATCTAAGTTCGTTAATTATTTACATACAAATTATCATTTAATAATGTATTTGTAAGTCCGATTAAAATTTTAGTATTTAAATACATTTGTAGCCCCCAATTACTGCTTCAAAGTCTTCAAGCTTTTTGAATTTACTTAACATCCTTACGCCTCAGCGAATACGTATTATCAGACAATGCTTTGTTATAGACAAAGGATATTATATACTTATTTAAAAATTATAAGAATTTCTATCAGCAAAGTACAAGCGTTGCTTAGCTTGCGACTAGAATGTGATTTGTAAGTGAATTGTCCGTAAATATTTATTTATTCAACAATTTCGTCTTTCTGCTGCTCGTTCACTTGTAAGTCAGCGACCTCTAAACATTTTACACTAGAACTTCAAACTATGTAGGAGCCTGAACAAACACTTGAGCTCTAATCCCAGTAATAACTAGTCAACATATTTACCTTTTGTGGAACTCTAGTTTGCACCGGTCTGGTACGTGTCGCTGTTACATTTTTATGATATTGAAATCGAAACTGCCAAAGTTTTATCATAAAATTGAGTTACTTATCAAACTCGATATTTTTCACCGTTATCTCGATAATTTTATCAATAACTCTCGATTCATAAAAGTTTGAGTTGGGTAGATTTTATAAAAAAGCTTTTTAAATCATTATTTTTTAATTATTGTTACAGTCATTTGTTTGTAGGGCTCTAGAATTTTTTTTCAAGTTTAGTATAGGCATTGGTTTTCGTTTATATCGTAGCTTCGTAGCTAATGTAGGTTTTTTGCTACGAACTCTACAATATACTACGAAAAAATATAAATTTTTCTTCGTGCCCTATAGGCTAATTAACAAATAATCATGTGCAAAACTTTGATAGACAATGTGGGCGCTTATTAATTTGATAATGAGGTAATTAAAATTATCAAGAAGGTAACTGAAATTAAATAACAGTAGTATAAACAAAGCTTATTAAACATTTTGATAACCAAGATTTTTTTAATTTAAATATTTGAGCAAAGCATGAACTGACATGACTTTTTGTTAGACTATAGATAGGGTTGGCCCAACGCGTTCTTTTCTTCCTTTCCCTATCATCAGCAGAAACTTTTGTATTATAGAAATGTTTGGCGTATATCATAGTACCATTGTCAATAACAGGTGAGGTAAGTACAAGGCTCGTAAGATCTTTTGATTATAGACCCGACCGAACCCACTATAATAGGGGTTTTCGTATCGGGCAAAACGAGAAATAAATTAATATTGGTTCAGTTATTTTCTTTCCTCCCAAGATAGACGAAAGTTTTGTAATATCGTATTTTTAAATTTAGATGGTAAGCACGAATGCAAAGAACAAGATTCTATCCGGGACATTTTTTACGACCCTTTTAGTTTTTAGTAGCGTAGGTACATTTTGCAAGGGTATAGATATGTTAAGTATCTACCAATATTAAATGTCTAAATCGGTTTACTACTAACGTAATTTCTACCTAAATATCTTCCACTCAATTATTAATAATATGTACATCTTATTATATTTTGCAATAGTATCTTAATTTGCACACGATCTGCAACCGAAATGACGTTGCAGCATCAACGCGCTGTATAAACATATCGTATCCGACATGTTATTGGTTCAACAGGTGCTGTCATCTTGTGGGCCGATGTCAGTATCGTTCTTCACCGTGGTGGTGTTCTTCGGCTCGTTTTACCTCATCAACCTGATGCTGGCCGTAGTGGCCCTCAGCTACGAAGAGGAGTCCCAGATTACGCAAGAAGTTAGTATAGATTTTCATCACAGCTCTCACAGCTTGTTTACTAACCTACCCTCATATATTTAAAATCTATTGTTTAGCTTTTTCTACAAACATCCATTTCATTGTCGCTCCATGGGGCGTGGAGCGGTCTACGCATAAAGTACAATGTAAATATTTCTTTCATTTGTTCAACATTTAAAACAATGGAACAATTTTTACTTTTTAGAAAATTAAAATCTTTTTATCAATCATGAAATTCATCAAATGTTGCTTTGTTTACTCGTGATGTATACCTGCTGGGAAATGATTTTCTGTAATAGAAGTACTTATCCAAAATAAATAGAAATCGCATCTGTTTTCGAACAACACAACTTGCTAGTTCCTGCTAACTAGATGCCATCAACTAGATGGTAGTTAACGACACGACGCGGAGTCTAGTTTGCAAACTATTGATTGTGAATGAGGCGGAAATACCTGCAGAGAGCTGCCAGCTGTGAAACTACGATAATGGTGCTTCTCACTGTTCTACATTAGCTACCGTAAAACCAGCATGTGTAAACATTGTTAGAAAACTGAAGAAAAAGTTAAACCTCCCTCTAGAACACTCGGAAACTGAGTCACTATGTATCTAACTGGTTAGCCAGGGGATTTAAAAATAGTTTATGATTATTATCTGTATAATTTGATAATTTTTTACTATACTGACGTTTCCTTGGGGATATGTGGAGAGCTCAATGGGAATAAGACAAAAAGCAGCAACAAATAAAATGTTAATAGATCTTTTTTCAAAATACTGATGAAAAATCATATTGATTTGTCTGAATAGAAATTGACAATAAACTCAGCTCGTGCAATATCCAGTAATTTTTGTATGTCTTGCGTAATCGTAGACAACCCTACTGGGAAACCCTACTCGTACCAAGTTAAACAACGGTTTAGAAGTGGCACCTCTTTTCCCACATCGCCCATTTTGTAAAAGCATTGCAAACTTTCAACTAAGTCAATCGTATTTCCGAAAGCTAAGGAAAAATACTTGTTAGGTAAATTGTCTCAATACTAGGCTGCTGATATCGAGCTCCCGATTCCAAAACAAATAAATAAATTAAATAATTTATAATTTAAATTAAAAGCGTTGTGATAAAATATATATTTTTTTCCTTTCTAACTACCAGAATCTCATAGCCTACGTAGACAACGTGCAAGACCATTCAATTATTACTTTACAGAAGCGTTTTTTGTAATTTTGCAATCTAACTACCAGGAGCTCATAAATTCACAGGAGCGTAAGAAGGACTTGAACGAGCACCGAGACGACTCCACGTTCAGCTTCGACCCCACTTCGCTGGCGGTGCGAACGCTGGCCAAAGACTCTAAAAAGAGGATAGATGCCAGAAAAGGAGTTCTGCTATCCTCGTACTCACGGAAAAGAACAAGAAGAAGGAAACGGGGGAAGAGTGCTATTCATCATACTGCTGCAATAGCTGCTGTTGCTGAGAGGTAATAAATGCATACATGTTTAAGTAGATAGGTATCTACTAATGCTGTAAACGTTCTAAAGAGCTATTGATCTATGAAGGCGCATATTAGCTAGGTAACTACGATTTAATATACTTATCTATAATACCTACTATTCGTAGGGTATAGCAAATATGAATACCGGTCAACAAAATATTTAGCATCATTATATTTGCTTAAATATATGCTCTACCTGGTAGAGGTCCAGCAGTTTCTTTTAATGAATACTCTTTTTGAAATGAGTTTAAAATAAATATAAATAAAACGGCCAAAACCTTTTTTGCAAACGAATTCATAATAAATTCTTTAGTTTTTTGTAAAACTGCATATTGGATACCAGCTATTCGATTTAATAAAATTCCAACATGCAGTAACTTCACATGAACGGCAAAAAGTAGATTTATGCCGAAAAAAGTTCCGCGTTCTAAACTAACATTGAATCAAACAAGGTCTACTCTGCAAAATGATTCGAATTCATATTTTGAATTACATTGCGCGTCATCTACGCTTTACATTCGAGTTGTTAACATTCTTGCCGCGCAGTGTACCTTAAATTCAAATCTGATCGTTTTGGGATAGACCACAGAGCAGGCGCCGTCGTTGACAGATTGATATATTTATTGCGGTCAACGCCTCGCCTCATCGGTACGGTTCGCCGCTTTTTTATAGCGAAAAGCGAGTATAATAAAATAACTTTGATAAGGGTTACAATGAGGACAAAAATCGTTGCTTGAATCCCCTATTACGAATGTTAATCGCGTGAATTCGGGGTCTATTAAGAATTTCATATTTCACACGATTGCCTAAGGCGACCTTTTAAAAGAAATTGCTTGCGTGTTTGTGATGTTTATGAGTTTCGAATTGTATTTTTATCGGTATCATTGCTGAAAATTCTGAACGTTACTTTTTTTTTACTTTTAATTTACGCTATGATTACCGTGGAATTATCAAAGCGTGAATTAGTAAATTCGGCCCATTGACAATGTCTAGCGAATCGAGAAAGATAAAAACTCTTCCGGCTCACTGAGGATTCTGTAGCTGTAATAATTTGTGTCACCTGGCCAACGTTATGATCGCGAGACTAAAGTAGCTAAAATGATAATTTATTACAAGTAAAACTCGAACATTTCCGTATAAATAATACATTTTAAGTAAGCACAGATAATAAATAGTAGAAAACGAGTAAACATAGCCACTTGTTGATTATCTTATAGGTACTTCTGCCTTTTATTTTCTCTGTGTGTAATAGTTCATTTCAAACTACTACTATTATACTACTACTACTATATATTAATTTAAAGCTTGGTGCTTAGTACGGTTATTAAACTGATCTTCTTCTTCTTCTTATCGTGTCGATGCTACAACTGTAGGTATTCTGTTGTAGCATCGTGTTGGAAAGATTAGCCAGACTAGACACTGCTTTACCGTGCCTAGCTGTTACCGGTGTGCGCCACGAGGAGGCTCTTTCCATGCACTCAAATTAAACTGATAAAATAAAGTCAGCCGCAATATCCAATCTATAAGATATCGTTCAATTTCGCCATTCAAAAGACATACTTTATCAAGAGGCTCATTATACAAAGAACTAATTGACCCTTGCCCTTTACCTTTGTGCCTTGAATAGAAGCCCAGTGAACTTAGACGTGACGACCGTCGTGATACAAGAGGCTATCATTATTGAACACTTACATCGAATGTTGTCGTATCCTTTTGATCGTCTTGACTTTGCAGCCACATAGAAGTAGAGGTTAAGGCTGGTCTTGGAATAAGTGGTAAAAAAATCTTAGCACGGGCATTTCTCTTAACACTTTTTTACCTACTATGTACCAACTCTTTTTTTAGACGTAGTCAGAGAAAAATGGTTTTGTATTTAAATATTCAATTATGTCTTCCAAAACATTGTAAATTACCATTCATATAATTTAATAATATAAACAACAGATGTTTTGCTACTTTGTATTCTATTAAGAATATCAAATTAACGTCGTCGTTTAAAAAGTTTCCGATTCGCTATTATGCAATTATTTCTCTAAAGTACGTTCAGTGCACGTCTGCTCATGGATATTGGCTGCTGGAGGGTGCCTCAAGTAAATCAAATCAGCCTCCTTTATTGCGTTTATCTAAACGAGTTTCAACGTCTGTCGGATTTGCAGCGATAAAGCCAGTCAAAAGCGCTTGCTGATATAAAAAGTAAACTGTTTCCACACCTTTCCACTTTTACATTCAACAATGAAAACGTTGATGAAAATTACAATCTGCTTCACTTCTCTAGATATTAAGTTGGCGTTACGCCAAAACTTTATGAAAAGTAGTGCACTAATTATATGCGGAAAGAATTGTGTGCGTGGACAGTTCATTAGCAAGTCCCTGCCAAGCCAACTCTTCACAAAAAAGCTAAATAAAAAGTCTCATGCACTCTTATTAATAACACTGCAATATCTATTTTTTTAGATATATAAAATTCATCTAAAAGTTTAATAACGTTCAGGAAAAATATTTCTGGTGCCCGCGGCTATGACTAATATAAGTAACAAATATCTCAACAAAATGTAAACAATACAAACATCAAATTAGTCTTAATCTACAACATTTATAACTCGCTCAATTGGCAACTTTTATTTTACAGACTTTTATGTTTAATGTGAAGGCAGAACAAAGACATTATGTAGTCACAGAGCTAACAAGATCTGAGGGGCGTCTGGGTAATCGCAAGCTAAGCCTCAGATTAGACCGAGTGGAGCAAAGTAGAAAATTATTCCAGCTAACGGGAATCTCTTGGTCATTCCACTGGAGAAATATAAACTAGAGATATCTCTTGAAAGGCTTGATACTTGAGGCTAAAGTTTTTATTATTCTGCACGATAAAGCAGCCATTGTATCTTTTAGAAATGTTTTGACAAGTTTGAAAATGTGGATTGTACTTAGGTGGGTATTGTGGTGCACAATTCGAGTGATTTTAGGGTGTGTAGGCAGACTGTTTCATCTAGTTAGTTATATAATTTAATTTGCATTATTTTATTTAAAGTCACCAAAAGAGTAAGGTGCCTATTAAAAATAACAAGGAATTAATTTGCTATGCAAATCCAAGTTAAACTTTCAAATAGAAGGCTAACACTAGTTTTGATGTTGAATCGGTGAGTCTGCTTCAAATAATAGCTCCTCAATAATTGTTCACACCTAATAATGAAATAAGCAATATCTTGCTAGATGCAGAAACTGGTGCTGAGGATCCAGGAAAGACAGTAGCTTGTAAATCGTTTCCTTAGCAAAGATTTCAAGCGTTTGGAGATTCTCTTAATTAATCCACGCTGGTGTAATTCAATTCGAAATGTCTCAGGATACCTTTGTAAGTCGAAAGCTCTGACGATAATTAAAAAGCTCATTTTGGAGATACTTTCTTTGTTCAGTCCACTTTATAGACACAGCCGCCTGATAACATCGGTGGCAGGATATCCGAACTTGAGAAAAAAAACAACGGTGATTTTTAAAACTGTGGTAAAACATTTTTATAGCTATTTATTTTGTTGCTCGCGCGTAGGTTTTTACCGCGATCAGATAGGGGGAACTTCACCAAAAAAGGGTCAGACGGAAAATAGGAACTCTTGACTAAAACGACATTGAATGAAACGAAGAAAATATTACGATCGTAGAAAAATCTATGGTGTCTGCCTTTTACACCCAAGGTGACAAGCTGCAGCTTTGTTATATCGCTAAGCGCGACTTTATAGATTTTCAAATTATCTAACCGCTTCACCGGAGTGGCTTTTTAAATACTTTCCGAGATGAAGACTATGCATACAGCTATAGGAAATAGGCGAAATATTAATACCATGTACCGTTATATTACTTATGTGTTGTTTGCAAACAACTAAGCTTTATCACACAATGCTAATAATTCCCAAGCAAAATGCTTTTAAATGCAAAACCAGATAGAGCCACAACTGGATTTCCGCGACAAATACACTTCCCCTCACTAGTATGAGTATAATAGCCACCATATTTCCGTCCAGTCGCTCACCTGTTTGACCCAATTCCGGACCGCAGTCAACACGTTGAATTTACATGGTAATAGTGTTTGCTGGAGCGATTTAGCATACGAAGCGAGGTTTGTTCTCGTTAGAATACTTTGACGCAGTAGCCTTGTAAGGTCACTCTCAATAACAACCTCAAAGATTTTGATCTGTTCACCAATATTTTTATTAACTCAATTAAGTACATAAAAACAATGTATGTTAATATACATACAAACTCGTACATACGAATCCCAAATCAGAATACAACCAGAATAAAAAATACCGATTGAACACCGAATACCGAAATTCAATCGCTATTCATTTCCAATGTACCTGTTATCACGATGTTACAAACGGAAGTCGCGCTGACGTTTCCGCTGTGTACGCAAATGCACACATCTTGTGCATTAACAGACAGCCGTAACGAGCACACCACTCCACTTTGCGGATAATGGAAGCACGTAGGTTTCATGCTTCGTATTGAACCGGGGTGGTCGCACATTATACCTAGTGGATAATGTGGAATGTGGACATTGTTTAAGAATGTAGGTATCAACTCACGCTGAACTATGGATTGGATGGTTTTCTTTTAAATAGACGAACACTAATAGGACAGGACTAGCTAGAGCATCATTATACATTTCAGTGTCGCTTGCACGAAAACGAGTCGATAATATATCTATAAATAGGTAGTTTGTTTTCCAAAACACGCGTCTTTCTGACAACAAATAACACAGAGCAGTGCAATTTGTATTTCATAAATCTGATCTGGGCAGGTATTTTACCGGGAGCAAAATTAATAGTAGATACGACAAAGGTACCAGGAGTTCATATATCGCAAGGAGATCGAATGCATAATTATTTACAGGTCGCATTCGCGGTCCCGGTCGCGATCAGTGACCCCGAGCAACTCTCCGCCACCGCTGCCGCCCCCCGCGCCGCCCCCGCCGCCTCCACATACTCTACACCCAGACAATGCATTAGGTAAAACACCACTTGCATCTTTGTGTGTAATTACACGAGGTAGTTACGTAGGTGTATAGCGATGCGCTCGTTCTTTACCCTTTGTGAAATAAGTTTGAATGTATTCTACATGGCTGAACAAATTTTGCTGACTAGACTTCATTGCGCTTTAGTTCAAGCAAAGCGTCTTGTCAACATTATTATGAGATTACATACTTACTTATTACATGTTTCATTAATGTGTGATCGTATGTTTCTTTTTTATTTATGACATTTTAATAATACGTGTAATTGGTTTTGCAACCGTTAATAAATAAATAAATAATAGTAATATTATGAAAATGGGATCGCAGTACTTCTACTTCTCCGTTTCGTAAGGTCGAGGGGCGTTAAGTGCAGCGGGCAGGCAGCTAAGCGACCACAGCAACAACCGCGAGTCATCACTCGACGACTCAGGCGTGGTGGATGACCATGACGATGGAGAGCACACGTCAGATGACCAAGCTCCGCATCCTATACCCCACCAGTCCCACCCGAGGAGGGCGCATTTACTGCTGCCTCCTCCGCCGCCACCACCTGCACCGCATCCGCCGGGGTGGATCCCGCAGATTCCACAGATCCAACAGTATCAACCGATACAGCAGGTAAATTGTAAACTAGAATCAATTTGAATGACAATGCACTTCTTATAGAGGTGCCAATCAATGAAGAATTTATATAACTAAACACTAGCGAGTCATAGCATCCGATAAAACGATGATGGCTTCCGTAGGTCCAGGAAACCCAAACAGAACCAGAGTCAAAACCAAAACAGAAACAAAAACAAAAAAACATGAAAGGGAAAAAAACAGCAAAACCGAAATCACCAGAGAAAGCTCCCGTGCATGAAAGATATCCACTTAACCCAGACTACCTCAACCAGATCGTCGTCCTGGGTAAGTAAATAGATGATCGCACTTTATTAGCCCCTTTAATAATGCTATCAACAAATCTACGTAAGCTGTTGATGGCATTTAATAAGATGATCCCTTTTGTAAGCACGGCTTAGACACTGAAAAGCACGGTACAAAAAACACTCAACTTGATGATGCTGACACTTCAGAATGAACGCTTTGCAAACACGAAAGCATTTCAGTATCATTGATAGAAATGCAACTTAAGCATTACAGACAATCAACTAAATTTCTGAATTCTGTAGTTTTAGATTTCTGTACGAACAAATTATTGGCTATTTTGCATGGTAAAATTAATTCTCTCAAATTAAACTTTGCAAAATGAAAAACTCTAGGTTTATAAATTCAGTGCTTGTAATCTTTGGTAGTTTTATATTTTCTGAAATCGATTACCATGTACAGTTCTATCAGATGATCATGTTTTGATTACTAGCAGTATTTTTTCTTCTCTCAGTCTAATCTACACTCTGTTTCAACTCTCATTTGCCGACAAATAATTTCTTTGGATGTCTGAACTATGTAAGATTCTTCTTTGATTTTTGTATAATCCTACGATAAGACCGTGAACGTTTGATTTTGGGCAAATTTTAACACACACGCAAATATCTAACGACAAGTCCTTACTCAAACGGCACCACGCAGATTTGGTAGTTCTAAGAATAATAAATCAATTCGAAGAGCTATCAAAATTGTAGATACTGCAATTACATTTTGCAAGAAAACAGTTATATCTAGGTACTGCTATCACCTTAGAAACCGCCATCGCCCGTAATTTTTTTTAGAATAATCATATTTCCCTAAATGTTTAATATGGGTGTATGGTTGTTTCTTATGGCCGATAACATCACAAGTAGCTTCACTACTCAATGAGGCTACACTTCATTGAGCATTTTACTACAACACTGTTGCAATCTCGCTTCTACCCTCATTAATATCGTCAGGGGCGGACTGGCCATACAAGCGCGCGCCCGACCTCCCCCAAGCGGAGACGACGAAAATTAATGAGCTCAGTTTATTGGCAGCCACGCACAAAACTCATATGGGCAATTACGAGCATAATTGCACTTACTTCACAGGTTAGTAAACACTGACGCCAACGCTTCTCCCCCCCAGTCCACCCCTGTTCCCCACAGGCAGACTGCAGGGTCTTTTGCGATGGTTCACTCGCTGTTGTCCTATCACCAGAATCGCATTCAAGTCCTCGACATCACCACCCTACATACTGACAATTGCTTAACTTTTCTAATGTACATTCTGAAACTTTTATGCGATTCATCCTTGGAACCGTGAGAATTACAGTTTGGTGGAATTTCAAATTGTCCATTGACCGGTAAACCGCACTGATTCGAAACTTTCTAATTGGATTTAATATTGAAGTTCAATGCAATTTTCCTGCATATTTATTTTTTCCCGTTTCCGCTTCACATTGCATGTATTTTTTACCTTACATTAAGAGTTACCGTTTACGATTTGCAAACAAAAGCTTTGCATTGGAAACATTTGATACGCCTCACTATGCTTTTGCTGATTTCAATCTTCTTCCATTTTAGAAAAGTAATGTTATTGATGTGTTTTTTTTTTATTAATTGATAGATGCTGAATAATTGTTTTATTTTACCGTAGATGAGCTCATGGATAGAAACTGTGAATGCTGCGTGAGTTGCTGCATAGACTACGAAGGCTGGCTGCAGTTCCAAAACTGCCTATATGGAATCGTAAAAGATCCACTATTCGAGTTGTTTATTACCACTTGCATTGTTCTCAATACGCTCTTCTTAGCATTAGAGCATCATGGGATGAGTGAAAACGTCAGACAGGCGTTAGATATAGGGAACAAGGTAAGAAACAACTACGAGCCTTTCAAAACATTCAATATGATCATATTTACATAAAATATTATGCTTTCAGGTGTTCACGTCAATATTTACATTGGAATGCATATTGAAAGTAATGGCAATGAGTAAAGACTTCTTCGCGTGTGGATGGAACATTTTCGATTTGATCATAGTTTCAGCCAGTCTTCTAGATCTTATATTTGAGCTCGTCGATGGCCTTTCTGTATTACGAGGACTTCGTCTGGTGAGTTTACTAAACAGACATTTATCTATAATTTTGTTTTGTACACTTTTTAATATTTTTTATTTATTTCAGTTGCGTGTGTTAAAATTAGCTCAATCATGGACTACAATGAAAGTGTTGTTGAGTATTATAATATCGACTATAGGTGCTCTTGGTAATTTGACGTTCGTGTTAGTGATAGTTATATACATATTTGCCGTTATCGGTATGCAGTTATTCTCTAAATCGTACACACCAGAAAAGTTCGAGCCAGACCCCATACCCAGGTATTTATCCTATTTTAGATAATTCAATTATGTGTAACAATAATAGTATTCTAAATAAAAATATTTGCTATTCAAGGTGGAATTTCAACGACTTCTTCCACTCATTCATGATGATATTCCGAATTCTCTGCGGTGAGTGGATCGAACCTCTGTGGGATTGCATGAGAGCCGAAGAGGTCAACGGAGCTGAGACATGTTTCTTTATTTTCCTACCTGCTCTGGTGATGGGAAACTTTATGGTGCTCAACCTCTTTCTTGCCTTGCTGCTCAACAGCTTTAACAGCGAGGAACTTAAGAACAAAAAGGAGGTAGTATAATTCTATTTAATATTTATCAATAAATATAAAAAACATAAAGATTAAAACTTATTTCAATTAAAAAGATATCAAAAAAGTATTTAAATATGTTAAAAATAAATAATTTTTCAGGAGGTTGGAGAAGATTCAAAATTAGCTAAAAGTTTCGATAGGATACGATCTATAGTAAGAAAAAAAGGTTTCCTTATATCGAGAAGCAAAGAGACTGAAAAAAAATCTAAGTTAGAAGAGCTAGTTAATGAATTTATGGAACACGAACGAGTGCATGAAAAGCAAGTGTCGATACCGAGTGAGCAGAGGTACTCTTCCTCTATTCAAGAAACTATACTGTTTCCTCACGACAATGTGTATAGTCATAGTTACCAAGAAGCATTAAATAGGTTGGTACACTCTTAAATCGTGAGAAGCAACCTCATGTTATACATTTATATGAGTTGATTTGTAAGAAACCACATAAAAATGTAAATTTCAGGCCAATATCAGTAGGATCTGACTTCGCATTTCCGCATCTATTTCAAAGCGGTAATAACTTCATCCACGGTAGTCAGGAAACATTGAAAGACGTGCGGGACTTTGCAACCGAACATAAAATCACTAGCATAAGAGAAGATTCCAAAGAGAACCTTGAAGATGCTACATCACCTATGGAACAGGTTGTGACGCAGAGGTTACTTAATCAGATGTCATCAGGTTATCATACGCAACCCTCGGACTCCAGAGGTAAATATAATATAAGCAAGCGATTTACTTAACATAGAATGGTTTGAAAATGGTTTTTGGTCGCAGATGAATATGAGCACTACGAAATGGCGCAACTATCAAGCAAAACAACCCCAGAAAAATCCAGACGACAAGGCATGATGGAGCCACCGAATATTCTATGTAAGGATGGAACCAAACCGGGTGATGAAGACGTAAAGCATCCCTGGCAAACTTTAGTCTCATATGTGGATGAATTAACCGTAGGTGGAAGGAAAAACTCACAGGGCCAATACATGGATGCGATGGGAAATTTTCCTGGATTTGGGAAACAAAAAGAGGCAAAAGTACCAGAAAATTGTTTTCCAAAACAATGCTACGATTTGTAAGTACGATCACATCGCAAAAGGTACTGTAATCATTTCTTACTTTAACGCTTGCTTATTTTTGCAGAAGTTCTTGTTGGGATACATGCATTGAAACTAAATTGGGCCAACGCTGGATGTTTCTTAGAACCTATGTATTGCGTTACGTAGACACCCCAGCCTTCGAGTGGTTCATTTTAGTCCTCATATTCGCATCCAGTATAACGCTCTGTTTCGAAGATATCCATTTAGAAAAGAATATACCGCTGAAAAGGATATTATATTGGACGAATCTGGGGTTCTGCATGATATTCATTATTGAAATGTTTCTGAAATGGATAGCGTTGGGCTTTTACAGATATTTCACAAGTTTTTGGACTTTGCTAGATTTCACTATAGTCTTCGTAAGTATAACTTTCAGACTCATTTCATTTACTAAACATGAACAGCACAATTTGAATAACCTAGAATGAATAACGTAGTTAGTAGAATACTATATCCTTTTTAAGCCCTTATCTTTCCTTTCAGGTTTCAGTATTTAGTTTGTTGATAGAAGAGAATGAAAACTTAAAAGTTTTAAGATCACTCAGAACTCTCAGAGCTTTACGGCCTTTGCGCGCTATATCGCGATGGCAGGGAATGCGAATAGTTGTAAACGCTCTTATGTATGCCATACCCAGCATTTTTAACGTTTTGTTAGTTTGTTTAGTTTTTTGGCTGATTTTTTCTATTATGGGAGTTCAGTTTTTTGGTGGGAAGTTTTTCAAATGCGTCGATGGAGAAGGAGAACTGTTGCCATTGGAGGTAAGATTTTATTCCAAATAATGTCTTTTGTAGAAATAAATAATCATACTTTTGAACTTGCTTATCTGCTTCCAGATAGTAAACGATAAATGGGAATGCTATTATAATAACTTTTCGTGGATTAATTCGAAGATATCTTTCGACCACGTGGGGATAGCATATCTAGCGTTGTTCCAAGTGGCAACCTTCGAAGGTTGGATGGAAGTGATGGCGGACGCGGTAGACGCTAGAGGAGTGGACTTGCAGCCAGCGAGAGAAGCAAACCTTTACGCCTACATTTATTTTGTTATTTTTATTGTGTGTGGGTCGTTCTTCACACTTAATCTATTTATAGGAGTAATTATAGATAATTTTAACATGCTCAAGAAAAGGGTAATGGATATTTCGTATAATTAATTTCTTTTTATGATCTTGACAGTAAAATTAACACAGCATTAACCCGTTTTCAGTATGAAGGAGGCGTATTAGAAATGTTCCTTACAGAAAGCCAAAAACATTATTACACAGCAATGAAAAAGTTGGGAAGGAAAAAGCCCCAAAAAGTTATTAAACGGCCGCGAAACCAACTTCTTGCAATGTTTTACGATTTATCAAATTCACGTCGTTTTGAAATTGCCATTTTTGTGTTGATATTTCTAAACATGCTTACGATGGGAATAGAACATTACGATCAGCCACATACAATTTTCTTCATTTTAGAAGTTAGCAATGCATTTTTTACCACAGTATTTGGATTAGGTAAGTAAACACTACATTATAAATATCCTCACTTAATTAGTAAGACATTGTTACAACTGTACTAATGTTTGTTTTTTTTTTCAGAGGCGATAGTAAAAATAGTAGGTCTAAGATACCATTACTTTACGGTTCCATGGAACGTATTCGACTTTCTCTTAGTTTTAGCATCAATACTGGGCATACTAATGGAAGACATTATGATAGATTTGCCCATTTCGCCTACGTTGCTCCGAGTTGTTAGGGTGTTTCGGATAGGGAGGATTTTAAGACTGATTAAAGTGAGTACCTAATTTAAAATCAACAAAATAGATTTTCTTCAAAGCATTTCTTTATCATGATCTTGATCTTGGTGTTGTAACGAGTTGATTAAAAATTGTTTGATAATGTTGTCTTCCACTTTCAGGCCGCGAAAGGCATTAGAAAACTGCTATTCGCATTAGTAGTCTCCCTGCCAGCCCTCTTCAACATCGGA
Organism: Ecliptopera silaceata; assembly: GCA_932527185.1. Lineage (NCBI taxonomy): Eukaryota > Metazoa > Arthropoda > Insecta > Lepidoptera > Geometridae > Ecliptopera > Ecliptopera silaceata. The sequence goes on along the minus strand of OW052209.1, from coordinate 3,140,774 downwards.
GCTCTACTTGCTTTGATAACATTCATTTACGCCATCATCGGCATGTCTGTATTTGGACACGTCAAAGAACAGGGTGCGTTGGACGATATCGTCAACTTTCAAACTTTCGGGAGGAGTATGCAGCTACTTTTTCGGTAAGCAAGCATTTATAATTCATACTTTTTATATTTGTAAGGTAATATTGTCGTTGTCTATCGACTAATTCTTGCATTGTCGTGTCGTTACTTTGGCTGTGTTTCTGTGTGTTTCAATAACTGCCTCAAACGATACAAGTAAGCTATTGAGTATTTATGAATGAAGTCATTTTATAAACTCCTGTGTATATACATTCAACTTAGAACGTATGTCACTTCCATAATGGTTTCTGGAGACTTTCAATTTATATTAACTTTTACGAAAAACGTTACGTTTGAAATTCCCAATTCCAATACCAATGGCTCTATTAAAAGTTATGGCTTGAATTGTAACCATAAAACTTTTATTTTGCAGCCTCATGACGTCTGCCGGCTGGAACGACGTACTAGAATCCCTTATGATACAGCCACCGGATTGCGAGTTAGGCGAAAACGGAGGCAACGGCGACTGTGGAAGCCCACTCCTCGCGATCACCTACTTCACTTCCTTCATCATAATTAGCTATATGATCGTGATCAACATGTACATTGCCATTATACTGGAAAACTTCAACCAAGCTCACCAGGAAGAAGAGATTGGCATCGTGGAAGATGATCTTGAGATGTTTTACATTAGATGGTCTAAGTAAGTTTCATTTAATTACTTTCAGGTAACACCAACTTTAAGGTCAATAGTAATTGTATATCTCTAAATAGTTAATTTCAATGCACTAAATAGTTCAACTTCTTATTCCAGATACGACCCACATGCAACTCAGTTCATAAGTTTCGCTCAGCTTTCTGACTTCATAGCTTCTTTGGATCCTCCTCTGGGCATTTCCAAGCCAAATACTGTAGCTTTAGTGAGCTTCAACCTCCCCATAGCAAGAGGCAATAAAATACACTGTCTGGACATCCTTCACTCGCTAGTAAAACATGTCCTAGGACACGTTGAGGAGACGGACACGTTCAGACAGCTTCAAGAGCAAATGGATATCAAGTTTAAAAAGCAGTTTCCTACCAGGAAAGAGTTGGAAATTGTGTCTTCGACGAGAATATGGAAGAGAGAAGATAAAGCAGCTAGGACAGTACAGCGTGCTTTTAGAGAATACGTAAAGTAAGTAGCGTCATTGAGATATAATAATATCAAGTAAAAAGTTACTGTTCATAGCCATTCACAAGGATATGTAAGTTTCTCATTTATTGCAGAGCAAATGGAGGCATTAATTGTAAGTGGAAACTAGGGCAATCTTTCACAGTCTGTCTTTCTTCAACACAAAATTTTGTACCCCAGATTTTTTATCCTTTCGCTCGTCTCAAATGGGTTTTATTTTATGGGGTCTATTGCACATAACTTGTTTTTTCTCTCTTGTTTTCTCTCTAGTTTTTCGTCAACTTTTTATCTCGAGGAATTCTAAAGACTACAACTGTTACAATGTTATATTATTAAACTTTCTAGGCGTAAAAACCGAAGCCCCTCAATCGAAGAGGAGAGTACGAAGTGGTCCCCGGGTACTGGTTGGGGAGGCAAGCTCAGTGCGCTATTGCACGTCCGAAGAGGATCTCACGCATCAAGCAGAAAGTCTTCTCGGGCGTCAGACGCGTCAGACGTAAGCGACTTAGGAGGGGCATGGCTCAACCTGCCGTTACTGCTACTGCCTGCAGCGGCAAACGAACAACAGGTGACTTCATATCAAAATTGTATTCCAAAATAATCAGCTCAACAACTTTTATGAAAAACATATTTTAATCATTGTAAAGTCAACTAGAATGCCAGTAGTTTCCATTTCTTCAAATCAGGTCGCTTTATTTTAATAATTTTGGAAAGTAACGTTTATTATATACCTCAAACTAATCTGCAAATAGATTACTCTATAGATCTAGAAGTCCTGAGTTTCTATATAGAATCTGTTTTCCATCTTTATAGTAGATCATACTATGAGAAAACACCGCACATACGGAAATTGATTTAAAAGCATAGGCTCTTTGTGTCATGATTATTATTTTTATAAGTTTTCGCCATAATTATTGCCCGTGCTTTCAAGTCGGTTCAAAAATAACGATATCTAGTGAATTATTTATTTAGCATTGTTATTTTTATTTTAATATGCTTGAACATTTGGAAAACACCGATTTATGAGCAGGGGGCGAGCGGAACGGAATCAGCCCCAACTAGACGCAGATCGGCGTACGGTTTGCCAATATTCCTCCGTCACCAGGATGCTATGGACGAGGATGGCGGAGGCCCCAAACGCGCAGGTTCATATGTAATGTTTTGCTTTCCGTGTCCCCCTATTTAATGGTAGATGGCTGTTTTGGACAGGGTAGCACTGAGTGGTTAGGGATCTTATCCATATTTATGCATCCTATCTGAACCTTTTTCTGTGAAATGGTGATCCTTACTGCGACCTTCGGTTTAAATCCACTTTACAGGCAAATTCAATTATCCCATATTTCAATAGCATATAGTGCCTCCTGAGTATTATCATTTCCTCCATTCGTGTAATCAGGCTGAACCTTTTCCTATGGGGCTCACTAAAACCAATGACAGTGAATGGTAAATAACATTCGACTCTACCACCGATTCTACGTCTAATTCCGAACTCTGCCGCTCAGTGTAAACCTTTTCGTAGCAAATTCCTAGAATGAATCTTCCAAGTAGGTAACCTACATCCTGCATTATGTTATAAATTCAATTTGGAGTGCTTTTGAATGATTCTAAATGTTTCCAGTTTTTTAGATGGCGTGTTAATCCAATTGGCATAGCCCAAGGTTAAAATCTTGGAGCGTTATCAAAATTTGAAGCTTTGGCATGTAGCTTGTTGCAATTTGTCGGCTCTTTCTATCTGACTGCTGCTCGTAAATCGATATCGAGCACGATACACATTCAACCGGCAAACTTCTGTCTAGGTTAATTTCATGTATACGCCCTCAGTCAGTAGGTAGACCGAGCCAGGTAATGTTTGCTTTTGTGGCTTCGGTTTCGCTTGAGCTAGCATGATTTTAATACCCCTAGTAGGAAATATTCTACCTTTATTCTTTCTTTACTTTTAACGCATCTCAGGACTTCGTAAGTAAGACCTTATATTGTCTGCATGGTGTTACATGCAGAACGGAATGTGGACGCAAAAGTAGCCCATTATTAGAAAGCATTTTAACAGTATTATCATACTAAAGTCTAGTCTAAGAACACGCTGGAGCACTTCTCACACGACTCAAATTATTTTAATAGCGGAAGTTTAGAACACCCTTAAGCCCCGACACAACACGATTAAAATAGCACCCATACAGATTATGGATCATCAGGATAAAACGAAAAAGTCTTTGCTATCAGAATAATATCAAGCATTTTTACGGAGATGCTGAAATGCTGTGTAGTTCAGCTGTAAATCTGCTTTGCTCAGAAATTTTGTGAACACATACAACGTTAGGAGTTCTGAAGGTGTAACTGCTTGCAGGTTCCCTTCGTCTAACGTCAAGAAGAAGTTCAGCGCGTAGAACGACGCCGCCCGCGCGGGCGCGCACGCCTTCCCCTCACGCGAACAACAGCGAAGTGAGCATCCTGGTGACGGAGGCGTCGCCCGACGCCGTGCCGCCCCCCTCCGCGCCCCCCACTGTCGTCAGGGTCCTCGTGCACAGAGAGAGCGACGAACAGCCCAGCTGATCCACTACGGAGCCCGACGAGGCTCACCCACTTGAAAGTGTTGAATGTGAACTAACTATGGCCAGCGATGCCGAGTGTTAACCAGTCCGCCAACACATCAACAGCGTTCAACGGACGAGTGCTGCCGCTGCCGCTGGATAGCGAGTTTATGTGTTCGTGAACTCTAGACTTAGTGTGCGTGTCAAAACGATCGATTAATTGTGTTCAATCGATGGTCGAATCGATCGTAATTGTGATTTTAAAGTAGCCATGTTGAATAACGAAAGTTAAGACAGTACGAGGTAGATAGACAATATCGATATTAACTATATCACTAACAATAACGTTGTTTCCATTCAGTATTCTTGAGGAGAATTTTAACTAGTTATTTCAATTTATAGCTACCTACTTGATGATAGTTTAAATATTTTAAATTTTCTACGGGTACCTGCTTAATTCGAAAGAAAATTTGGGAAGGGTAATGAATACAATAATTTGTGTCTATTTACCTCGCATAGCAACCTTTATAGACATACCTACGTAATAGAGCAGTAACCTGAGACTTCCAATGAAATACTTTTTTTACAAGATTCGCAATAATAATTAAGCTTCTCTACTAGAATTTAAAACATTGGACACTGCTGTTATTTAATTATTTAAATAATTTTAGCCATGTTTTAGCGTAACGCTTTACTAGAATATAGGCTGGTTTTCAACTTAGATCATGAGATGAACTGTATCTTTCCTGTCTACGCTAGATATAGTTCTATTTAAAATAGTTTTTCATCTGTCTATCGACAAGGTAGTAAAAAGCTAGTAACAGCGCAAACGTTAAGTGCACTTATTTGACTCCCTAAAACTCGATTTTAGGATTTAATATTAAAGTTAGTAAACCAATAGCCGCTAGATTAAACAAAAGCCAAATGAAGTACCTACATCACCTCATGATCTAAGGTTGAATACATTTAAAAATTGTTGATTTTGTAGGTGCGTTATTCAGGAATACATTGTGTATTCTCAGCGAGACGTTTGTACATTTGTTGTTGTAAATAGTTATTTATTTGTAAACGAGAACGACTGATAACGTCCCAACTACGTTGAAAATGAAAATAAACTAATAAACAAAACATTAATAATTATATTGGCAAGATCTTATTAAACATTACACAATTAATAAAAATAGTCTTGTAGAATTTCAAAACAGATAAGTATTTCCATAATAAGTTTTGAAATACATTATAAAAGGCTGTGAGGTTATGATATATGCACAACAGTTTGTTTTAAAGTTTTAACTGATCTTCAGAAATATTGTTTCGCGGTAACTTTTAAAATGTAAAGTACCTCAATATTAGTAGATAATGTTATTTTTCATAGAATAATTTCGCAAAGCTTTAACTAAAATTTAATTTTAATATTATTTACGAGATACCTAATTTTGTCATCAAATTATAATAATTTTGACGTTAGTTACAGAGATAAATATTGTTTGGTTTCCTCAACTAATTTAATTTGACAGCACTAAACATGTTGCCATCCTTTTCTCATAAACTGAAATGAAAAGACAGATATAATATTAGTAGGTACTGACAAATTAGTTTAGTTTGAGAAAATGCAACATAAGAACAGACACCAATATACATGCGTTGCGCAAAATAAACTTATTCGCACAAATCTCAAATAGTATTATTGTAAGGGTAATTTGAAATTTTAGATTTTTAGATATTTGGTAGATATGTACAATGACAATATTTTCCACAGCTGAATAATAATTAATTTGCATAGGCAATTCAGATATAGCTTGAAAAATATGTTTTATTGTAACCCGTCCACATTTATTTGCATTTTTTTACTGCTGTTTCATTTTCATAACGTAATTTGATAGCACTAAAAATGTTGCCGTCCTTTTCACATAAACGGAAACGACAAGGACAACAATAAATTTAACGCTGTCTAATTGGGTTAGATTAGAGAATTGCAACTCTCGGTTTAGACAGTAGCTCTACCATGAGTTTTTACTATACTATATTTACTATACTCGCTAGCGTTTGTAGTTAAAAAAATGTATGAAGATTTGTACAGCGCCTCTAGCGGATAGTTGGGTACTAAAATTCGTCATGGTAGAGGTACAGATATCATTGTCAGAAAAGTAGCGCGCACCAGGTGCTTGTCATTTCAATAATAAAAAAGTAGCTAATAAAAATATGGTTCGTAACTAGTCACAATACTTAATAACTTTAACAGTTTGAGCTTAATTAGTAGTAGTAGTTTAATTAGCTTGCTGTAATAATTCATAATATAAACAAAAGTTTTAAATCTATACTAGAATTACCTTATTGGTAGATATAAAACCCCAACTTTCAATTTAGTAAGGACCAAAATGTCGATTATTTTAAAATTTTATCTCAATTTTCTATTTATCTTGACCAAAACCTTTAGAATTGATTTGTATGTAGTTTTTTGAGACCTGTATCAAATTCCAGTAGTGGTTTAGAATTGAAGATACTTTCTTTACATCACTAAGCTTTATGGCAAAATTTACACCCCTGCTTTTATTTAATCCTTCATTATTCTATTTCACTCTCACATTACCTTTCTAATAAACAGTATCTTAAAGTGGACTATAAATTCTCAAAATAGTTCATTTAAATAATTTAATAATATTTGTAAATAAAAAGAATGCAATAATTTTGACTCTATTTCCAGGTTGTTAGTTACTTTTGATTTGTATGTAATTATAATGTACAATGTACATGTAAAACGGTAGTTAGTGAATTTGCAATATTGAAAGCATGTGGTCGGGTGTGGTTCCAGTTGTAAATTTAAAATTTAATTGTATGATATGTAAATAAACAATTTAAGTGAGTCCTGCGAAATATGATTTTCTTCCGAGGTACAAATATAAATTAACCATGTTGAAAACTATGATTAAATGAAAATTATAGAAAGTATATGCGTTTTTCTAGTAGTTCCTGTAGTTTTTACCTACTATGAAGGGTTATGTGTTTCACAGCTTATGTATGTTGTATGTAGGTATATGTTCATCTGTTCCCTTGTAGCTCATAAGTCATAAACCATTCAACTGATTTTGAAAAATTTGGCGTCAAAAGACGGGTCTAGACAGTCCAGGTGACATAGAAATAAACACACAAATTTGATATCAAATGAAAGAGCTTCAAGTGCAATCTAGATAAGTCTCTGTCTAGGCATTTTATATATTGTCATCTCTATACCTATTTTGAAGGGAGGTTATTAATAAAAGTATTATTTAACTTGCCTTTAAAGCTATATATTACACAAATATTTCAAACCAACTACCTATATTAAATAAAAATCAACAAACTGTACTAACATTTTACTTGGTGGAGACCCTGGTGCGCTTGTTCCAGGAGAAGTTCACTCCGTAGTTCTTAGGTTTGTAGTGTTTCTCGGTTTTCGGCACATCCAAGAACCATGTCCAGCCATTTTTCTCACAGTGCTCTATAGCCTCATCTGGGTTCGAGAATTGGATTTTCATGTTTGAGAGTGGATCTCCAGTTGAAGTCCAGCCCATGAGAGGGTTCTCCCAACGCTGGCGCGTGTCAAACTCCATCTCCCAATGGTGGATGTTGTTGGTGCCACTTTGCATGGCATTCTTGGGAGGCTGGTAGATGCGCACTCTGCGGTTCCTCACATGCTCATATGGCACTCCACTAATGGGGGTCAGGTCAACCTGAAATAATTAGTATTATATTGAAAATAAACAGTTCAATTTTATATACTTACTGATTTTTCTGCTTTCTTGATCTATAAATAAACAACTCAATCTATCAAGGTGTAAATATGTTTTTTCCGGCGTTATTTTTTTAATATGTATTTTACTATGGATAGGCCAACTGAGCTAGGATATTTGAGGTACTACAGTATACCCTTCATCAGAATATGATTGAACAAAACAAGACGCCCTTGATGTCTAAATCATCTAGCTAAGATGCAAAAATCTGTAGTTGAATAAGCATTAAGGGAAATACCTTCGTCGGGACAGTGATGGTAGACTCCAGTGCATTCTTCTGACGGATATCATCTGGTTCAGATATCACGGTCTCATTTTCGATTTTACGTGCTTCCTTGCGGCAGGTGGGGTCTACATTAGATTCAGCAAGCGCAGAAGATGTCGAAAACGCTGGTAGCGATCTGTAAATGAAATTCAAAGGGCTATGCAATACATTGCGATAAAGGACATAGCACAAATTTAAAAAGCCTACCTTGATAACTGGGTCCTGGATAAACCAGCCGCACTTCGAATTACTTGAAACATCGTTCTTTTACGTAACAGTAGAAGAGAAATATACTTTTTGTATTTCCTTCAAATAGGTGCTCCGATCCGACGACGATATTTTTTCGCACTAATTTTGCTTTTTTCTAATTTTCAATTCAACTGTACTGTTAGTGTCAGTCCATCTACGGCATGTCAGTGTCACCTGGTGGAACTTCATGGTCTACGGTCATGATTGATTTGTACATTGAGAGGAAGTGTTTATTTGTAAGTTTTAACACTGCTCTCGTTGAAACTTTAGCTTTGTAGAATTTATCACAGAATACTCGAATTCCTGCTAAAAAAAGCTTTTTATTTTGTGTGTCAATCAACACACAAAATAACTTTAACTTTATATTGTCTGTCAATGTCATGTCTTGTTGGTGTTGTCTGTCAGTGTCTGCCATCACATCAATGCATCAATCAATCAATTCGATTCGATCGCAAATCGTTTCGGGTTTCGGTTTTGCTCTCAAATTACATTATTTTCTGTTTTTTACGGAATTTACTGCTTTTATCAACCTAATAAGAAGAAAACACGTGAATGCTACGATAACTGGGTCCCTTCTAGACCGTATGTTAATTTTCACGCTAGATTTAACGTAAAACATGAAGTGTCCGAGTGTGTCCTTCAAAAGTCTACTTCTTCCAGCTGTTGCTATATAAAGGTATTTTTGTTTGATATCTGTATTTACCGGCTAACTGTTTTTAGAACAATACTCGAACTATTATGTTGCATCATAAAAAAAGACTCCACACACTACTGCTCATAGACCTGTATCTATATATAGATTTAAATACCTACCTAAAGTAGGTACTTTAAAAGTTGTAACATGTTGTGAAACCTGAAGCAATTTAAGGTTGAAACAAAACTGCAACAAGTTGGTCATGAACTATCAATCTCAAGTGTGAAATTATCACAAAAACATTATTTAAAATTTTAAAAAAGTATTTAGCATACTTAAAACTTCTTTATGGTGTTTATTCTACCATTGCATAACTCAAATATTGTTTAAAATAATTTTTGCCCTGCAGTAGGGCTAATTATTGTTATTAAGCCTATTCAGGCTTAAAAAAAATAATTTTTAAAAAATGAAATCCCTTACTAAACAGTAATGTATAGTGACAGTAGTTTCGCTTAATTAATATCTGTTAGTATTCTTAACAATGTAGAAAATAATACAATTGATTAAAAAATTGATTTCAAAAGTTTAAACAATTATTCAAGGCCAGAGAAAATAACTTTACAACAATTCTCACGCGCACCTCAAACTCTCAAAATGTCTCACCATCAGTGTAATACCTGTATCACCTATATATATATATATAATATGGTGTGTTGACCGTGATTATTTTTCAAATATTTTGAATTATTATTATTTTTTTCAGATTGCCACAAAAATCATCATGTCTTGCTGAAGACAAGTTTCGTAGTCCCTCCGGGGGCTACTTTAGAGACAGGGCTACACTGTACCTGTTACTCCACTAATTATTGTGTACATATCGCCATACATAGCATAGATTATTTTATTATGAATTGATGTATTACTTCATTTTATTTGTTGACTTAGAATAGTAACCTGCCATATAGGCAAGAAAAAAACAACTACATCAAAGATTACTCTACAATTTACTAGAAAATCGAAATAAATATATTTCTACTAAGTACTATCAATTTGTCTCATTATCAAAATGAGTAAGAATAAAGTTGAATTAGACTGCACCAGTCGGTGCAAATCCCGAAGTCATGGCCAAGTACTTACAAGTGCTATCACAAAGAGGTCCATCACTGATAAGGATTTGGCTAGCTACATCAAGGGGACCTGTGCTAATTTTAACAAGGCTTTTGATTTTGAGGTAAGTTCATATTTTTCTACTTATCTATCTACTTAACCAAAATAGGATGGATAAAAAAAATCTCTCCTATTGCTGTTATATGTTGCCAACATAAGATAAGTACATAAAAAATAAAATCTCTCCCATTGCTGGACAAAAGTCTCCCCCAAGTACTTCTACTCATTCATGTTCTTTGCCTTCATCCACCAATTATTATCATTACAATAATCTATTTTAATAATTTTTTTTTATTTAACCTATTGTGTCCCACTGCAGGCAAAGGTTTCTCTGTAATTTTAATCATAATAAGTTCAAATCACATTAATTATTGATTCAATGATTCACGACATACTACAATGTACATCAATTAAACGAGATTATTTTTACTACATTACGCAAATCACGACTTGCACTTTGCACAAAGTTCTTTGGCAATATAGTTGTTGTTATATTAAATGTAGGTATTTAGATAAATATTCACAAGTATTCAAGATTACTATACCTATTTCTCTTACTTGACTCAACTGATGCCTATTAAGTGAAGATTTCTTAGACCGCAGCTATGATTTGTATTTTAGACATCTGCTGGCAGATATCTAAAATACCAAAAATTATGTTCCTTTATCTTTATGTTACAACGTTTTGTAAAGCAATGTTCACATTTTTATTTAAGCTCCTTAGGGCTTCTGTGATCGGTGACGTGCCCAAAATATTGCGTCGCGTACCATTCATATTCGCGTGCCATTGGTTCGCCTTCTGTTTTATGCCCTTACAGTATATTTGGGGTATTCCAGGGTCGCACTGCCTTGCACATGGCGGCGTCTCGAGGGAGAACTGAACTGATGAACTGGCTCGTGCGTCATTCCTCAGAAGCCTTCGCAAATGCACGAGACCGCGAGTCTGGGTATACTCCGCTACATAGAAGCATTTTTTACGGACAGGTCAATACGGCTGTTGCTTTGATGAAAATGGGTGAGTTTCATTGTTTTACAGAGTAAATCTAAAGATAAGTTAATCATGTTTTACCAGAGCAACACAATGTAAGCTTTAATGTTATATGGTTTTATGGTGTAAATTGACGACCGATGTGGCGCGGCGGGCGAAGGTCCACCTGCGACGCGGAGGCTGCGGGTTCGATTCCCGCCTGGGATAAATTTTTATTCTTGGTGTTCTGGGTATTTTATATGTACCTATAGTAAAAAATATCTATCTATGTAATGTATTGTATTTAGTATGTCAGTCTTCTAGTACCCATAACACAAGCTCTGCTTAGCTTGGGGCTAGATGATGTTGTGTGGATTGTCCAGCATTATTTATTTATTTATTAAATCAATTTTTGTATAGTATTCAATTCTCATTTCAGGAGTAAAAACGGACATAGTAGACAAAGACGACTATAGAGCACTCGAACACGCTTTATTAGACCGCGCATACATGTCCAAACATGACCCGTTGCAGCCCCGAGACTCGTACGTATGGGGAACTAATTGTAACTACACTCTGGGCACAGGATCTAATCAACCTCGAGCAGTGCCTGAAGCCCTGGCTACGTTTAATAAGGCCTTTACAAACGTAAAGCAGGTGAGACCTTGAACATTGTGTAGTTATTAGTATAAAAAATGTAGGTGTCTGAATGTTTGTATAGCCGACTAATCCGGCTCGAAGGACCAAAATTCTAACACTAACGATCTACGTAAACTATACGTTTTATATACGCGTTTCTTTAATTTGAAATAAAGCCGCCTAGACTAATATACTCTCAATGTGTGGTTAAAGTGAGTTGAGAAAAATCTCATATACCGGCCAATACTGCTTTGACAAAAAAGTTTTAATATGTTGTTGAAAAAGTTTCACATGCCTAAAAAATAACAAACCTTATTTTTATGTCAACCAACTTGACGACAAAAGTCACTAATATAACAACAATTTCTATCAGTATCCAAAACACACAAATTCTTATTTCCGTCGAAATAAATCCAATTTTAAATTGTTCTTCACTAAAATGCATACGGTAGGACTTCCACGGACCTGTCTTGGCTGTACCAATTTTGTTTTCTTCGTATTCGGACTCGTCTGCTCTGCTATTTGTATCTGGTGCGCCTTCAACACAGAATTCTTTAAAGATGTGAATTACACGATTACGAAAAGCTCCTACGTTGCGTCCATAGCCAACTTCATGAACCTCAAGTTTATAGTAACACCAATGACTACGATACTGATACCTATCTCAGTACTGGCTATGTTGACATCCTGTTGTGGACTCCTCGGCGCCGGTTGTAAAGTGAAATGTGCTATAAAATCCTACATATTCCTTGTAACTATAATATCTGGAGTAGCATTCTGGATCTTCTTTATATCCGGCGTTTATAATATCTACACAAACAACCCAAAAACTAAGATATACCTTCAGTCTTCGTTGAAGAATTACTATGGAAAAGAAAACGATTTTTTCACTTTTATTTGGAACTATATAATGATGCACGAACGGTGTTGCGGTGTGATAAGCTATACGGACTTTACTCATTCTAATTGGAGAACAAATAACCTTGACAAACTATACCCCGTTCAATGCTGTGTGCTGGCGAATAAAACTGCACTTCTACCCGTTTCTCCCGAATGCACAATAAGTTTAGACGAAAACATACAATCGTACAAAGATTTCGGTTGTATGCTCGCGCTCAGAGATTCAATAATAAGAAACAAGACATCATTAATCGTTTACATTGTAATGTTGGGCATAATCTACGGAATAATCTTACTTTTCGCGTATTGTATTATCCGGGGGGAGCCATTACTCAGCGCCATGGCGGGTGGCATATCAGAATTCTTGCCAAAAAAACCCCAGCAGAACATAAATCCTGTGGTACCGTCTACAACGTCGCTTGAAAACATGATGTTTCTTGAAGAGCCTCCGAAGAAAGTGGTGAAAGTAGTGTCAGCTGTAAATCCTTTTCAAACATACAAGTATACTCCGAACGCGTATCATCCCAGTCAAGTGTATTCACAGACCATGCCTCATAATCATAGGCATGTTCAAATATGATGGAAAATATAAAAGTGGCATAACCTGTACATAATCGTTTTATTTTAATCAGCATGTAAACAAAACATGTTTGCTTTTTGTTAATAGTTTTTCAGTAGCTTTCATATTTTACACTTTAATTGAAAATTGAATTTAGTTTTGTAGCTGTAAATTAAAACTATGTAAAAAGTCATTGAGCTAGAAACTAAGGGACATAACTACTCTCCCAAAAAAAACTATATTTTCACACTAAGATTGTTAGCAGTAGGTATGTTTGTCGTCCTACGAGTGCATTGCAGACTGACACTCTAATTAACTTATCAATGACCTTAGAACACAAATCCAACCGTTTCATTTCAAAAGCTCTAATACAACATGCATGGTATATTTTGTATCCTAGTATATTCCCACTGCAAAGGATTCCCCCAAACTCTTCCTCTTATTTCTGTCCATAGCAAATAAATTCTGAGTAGTTATCGTTTCTAGGTATCCCTAGGTAAGTTCCACAGTGTCTGGCTGTGTGACAATGGTGATTCCTCCGGCACAGTATGGTGTAGTGGACAGTTAGCCCGCGCGGGAGCACCCCATAGCACGGCGCTCCGCCCCACACCGCTGCGGCTGCCTGAGCCGTGTCTTGGCGTGGCACTTACCCTCAACTCTACTGTCTTACTGCTGGAGAGTGGAATGGTACTATTTCTTCTCATATGACAGACGCGGGTTGTGGATCTTCTCATTTGACAGGTGTAACAGCTCAGTTGATGGTATTAGCTCTGCCTTTCATGCTATGGGGCCGTGGGTATCAGAAAAAACATGAGTAATCGCAAACATTTGTATTATTTTTTGGTGCTATGTAAGTAAAAATGGTATGAAAATCAGTTTCTATAGTTCAAGCTTTGCTTAGTTTAGGGCTATCATGGCGGCAGTGGATTATTTTTAAAAAACTACAGCTGTATTATATTTCAATTTACACTGAATAAAACTAATATTTTAATCTAACAGAAATGTATAATTCTTGATTATTTTACAGGCAATACAATATTCTCTAAACAGCAACGACAACATCAGTCAATCAAGCACAAAAACACCATCATCTATCAAGCTGCCGTCAGTCAAGCCACTGATGAAACTGTCAAACCCTCTGGGCGTCAGGGCGGGAAAGGCTCACGCAGTTATGTGGAACAAAAATGCAGTTTACACTTGGGGCACTAATGTGGGACAGTTGGGACATTCTCAGGAGGATAAGATTGTCAATACACCTAAACGAGTAGGTATTTCTTGGACCTGAACTCCTTCGATCGGGAATGGGCAGAGTTAGCTAGGGATAGAGGGAGGTGGAAAGAGATAGGGAGACCTTTGCCCAGCAGTGGAACAGCGTAGGTTGATAAAAAAAAACAAAATTGGCAAAGCTTTAAGTACTTATATGAATCTTTATACTTAAAAGTAATCTATTTCCCTACTAAAACAAATGCACTAAAATATCAACTTTAATCCCTTGTCATACAATATACATTTCTCTGATTTCAGGTAGCAATATCAATGAATACGAAAGAAGACACGGGAATACAATTAGTAGACGCAGGTGATGCAGCCACCGTTATAACAACTACAAGGGGAGATGTTTATTTACTGCATAAGTATATATGCAAGAAAATCGCTATCAAGTAAGGAATTCAGGAATTAGTAAATTTTTAAAAATTGTATTGTAGAAATATTGTATTGTAAAATGTATTTAGGTAAATTTTTTGCATACTATAATCCCATGTTCTGCTAAATAAATTAAGTACATATTTGATTTGATTTGAAAAATAATTCATGAATAGCTTATTTAATTTGAACATAAATATTTGTTCTGTATATAGGTGTTACTATGTATTCCATGTATGTATGTATTTACAAAAAAAAAATACTATTCTATCAGCAATCTAGTTCCCATAGTACAAGTACAAGCTTTGCTTAGTATGGGACTTGAGTGTGAAATGTCCATGAATATTTATTTTATTATTTTTATTTACAGGCAAATCAATCTACGCCAAGTTTGTGTGGAAGGCAAAGTGAGTGATCAAGGTGCTTACTCCCGAGTTACAGTTTTATTACTCACCAATGTTGGACAACTGCATATTTGGCAGGATACCACTAATCAGCTTACAAGGTATTTAAATATATTTTTTATATATTAGTATACCTACTGGATATGTAAATACTGTTGGGTAAAATAGAAGGAGGTTTTTTGTTTATTCTGTGCGAGTCAGTAAACGTAAAGAAATCCTATTGCTGTTAAAAAATCGGCTGAATTCTAACCAAATATCAGAACAATGTTCTGATAATAAAAAAAGGACGTGTGGCACTCGGGGACTGCTGCGGTAAAGCTATTGCATAGCATTTCTTGCTGGATTACGCATGCGCAGTGTTAGGTTATTTTCGTTCCGTTATTTCGTTACGGAATTTCCGGATTTGGTCTCCACGCTCAAGGCCCGCGTAAGAAGCTATGCAATAGTTTAAAAAAATATGCTTTATTACAAATTCATCAATAATATTCTATGTTTCAGATGCGTATTCGGCCTAGTCCACCAAACCTTAGTAACCCACATAGCACTAACCCACGATGCACTATACCTCACCACTAAACACGGAGAAGCATACATCGGGACCATTTCCCGAAAGGTCACGATTCCGCAGCCGAAGAAAGAGAGGGAAAAGGACGGAAGATCAGCGCTCGTCAAGTTTCTAGACAAGGACGACTGCACTTCGGTCAAGATCGTGAAAATACCGAACGTGCATCGTGCGGTATCTATCGCTGTTGATGGTGAAGGACTGAATTTTTCTGTTTTACAGGTTCGTACAAGAAATACTCATCTCATGTACCGTAATAATAATTTTCAAAAATTGAGGATCTCCTCAATGAGGGTTTTCTATATTTTTTCTGCCACTAGGCGGCGCTACGTAGGCGTCAGGTCCAAACATCTGTCAAATAGCACAGAGTCGTAGATACTGAACTTAAATTATTGAAAAAAATTAAAGGTATGATTTTAAGAATAAATAAACCAAAAAATATATACTTAGAGAATTACAATGAGGGTTTTCTGAAATGATCTCCGTGAGATGGCAGGACTGTAGCGTCAGGTCCAATCTGTCCGGACTTTCAAAACACATACAAAAATTGTAGCGCCGCCTAGTGGCAGAAAAAGTATAGAAAACCCTCATTTGTGAAGTCCTCAGCCGACTGGCACTTGTCCTGTATAATTAGATAGATAGATAACAACTTTATTGTACACACAAATTAGAAAAATACAATGCAGACAAAAAAAAATATACTTACAGAACTGATAAGCAGACAAATGGCGACCTTATCGCTAAAAGCGATCTCTTCCAGACAACCTTTGGATGAAAACGAATTAAAGAATAGAAAGACGGCAGTTTTTTGTTAAATTGGTTGTTAGAACAAAAAAAGGTTAAATTTAATTATAGGTTTAATAATTAGTTTAAGCATTTACAAATAAATCCATTGAGTACTTTTTTTCTGTTTGCAGTCGAAACCTACATGCGGTTTGACAAGTCTACCAGAACTGTCGCCTTCATGCTTCTCGAAGCACATGGAATCTCTGCGAGAAACAGCCGCAGAGGACGATATCTTACATGACGTCATATTTCAGGTTAGCTTTATGGGTTAAATATGTTTATTCTTATAAGAACTTGTAGGAATGGGATATTTACCATGCGCCATGAAGCGTCGAACTCAAACTCACAAATCATGGTAAATATCCCGTTTAAAAAGAAAACTATATTGAAAACCGTGATAGTTTCCAATATTATATCTTTCAAATATTTACTTAGGATGATTTGTTTGATTGGGACTTGTACCATCAGCATTTTTTTTTCGTTCTAGGTTACATATTCTAGAAATGTGATAAAAAATGATGATTATACGCATAGCATTTACTTTTTTTTAAGTTAAGATAAAACTGGATTTCAGATATCTTTCTATACAAACTAATTGCTTCAACACAGCTAGATGAGATAAAGGAAGTAGCAAATTTTTGTTTTAAAAAGTATTTTTGTTCTATTATTGTTTTCGAACATCGTACCTACATAATACGGGGTGATTTATTATAATTTATTTAATTTCCCTTCACAGATCGGTACAAAGCGTTACCCAGCGCATATTTTCATAGTGGCGTCTAGCAG
The DNA here is from genome assembly GCA_932527185.1 of Ecliptopera silaceata. Classification (NCBI taxonomy): domain Eukaryota; kingdom Metazoa; phylum Arthropoda; class Insecta; order Lepidoptera; family Geometridae; genus Ecliptopera; species Ecliptopera silaceata. The sequence continues at coordinate 3,123,687 of OW052209.1, read as the reverse complement.
CGATCATCTCTACAAATTATACCAGGATACCATAACTACGCCGGGACAGAAACCAACCGTCACTCTATCTAACGTACTTCCAGGTACTTATTCATTTTAAAAACTGTAATTAAATTAAACCGGGCAAGTTATCTTGAGAGAATCAATAAAGATCTTATAAAATCAAAATCAATATAAATTTATTTATTTTATTTATTTATTTATTTATTTGAGTCACCAACATTGTATACACCAAGATCAAAAGAAATAAGTTTAGATCAGATTCAAACATGCTAAGTGTTACAATAATTACAGGAGACAGACAACATGCAATTAGGACTAGAGCGAGAACAAAAGAACAAAAGTAACGTTAAAGGATCATATAAAAATCTTTTAAAATCATATAAAAATTTGTTCAGTAAAATCACAAGGATCATTTAGAATCGTCTTATATATAAGGAGATTCTAGGTAACCCTTAAATCAAGTGCGAGTTTAACTCGCGCACGAAGTTCCGTACAAAAATCACGTTTTTGTATAAGAACCCTATTTAATATTCATTTTATTCTGTTTTTTAGTATTAGTTGTTATAGCGGCATTATAAATACATCATCTATGAACATTTTATCTCTAACTATGGTTCTTGAGATAAAGCCTGATGACAGACGGACAGACAGACAGACGGTTATTATTTATTTATTTATTTTAACATACATATTTTTGTTAGTTACCTAGTACCTTTAAGCCTATGTTAGGTTTGTCTATAACTAAATTTAATATAATGTAGTTTGTTTATTACTAAAACTCCGTTGATTAGTTTTAATTTAGGTACTGAACCCTAAAAAAAGTGTTTACAATTTTATTTCAGACGTGTTTGAAAGAATACTGAAATTCATGTATACGGGGAGTTGTGACGTAACGGAACTAGGACCTTGCAGTCTCAAGATAAGGAGGGAAGATATAGTGGGCAAGAAGGACAAGGACGGAGATATTGATGACGAGATTGGTAAGATAATTATATTTTTTACAAAAGTTTGTTAAAATACAAGTACATAATGTGTACTTGGGTACGCTTCCGATTGGTACTGATTTGGATCAGTTGAACTATCTATAGATCGTTTGCAACGGTCTGTAGATAGTTCAACTGTTTCTTATGTATTTTATATGACTATGTACATTTTGTAAATACTGTATAGTCGTAAGTTTGTCAGTACATAATACTAAAAACATATTTACCTCTGAAGTATGATCTACAAACAAATAATCATCAAAATCGCTTCACAATTTGCGAAACATACATTTAAAAAAAAAACCCCTATTTAAAGGTTATCGTGAAGAGATCCCTTTTGACCATAACACGTAGTATATTTGCATACAATAAAGAGTTTAGTTTAAGAGCGTTTGAGGGAGAAGGCTTATACCCAGTAGTGGGCTAGCACGGGCTGCCTATGATGATGATGATGATGATGATGATGATGAAAGAGTTTAGGTATCTATATCTATTATGCTCTAATAACATATTTTACAGAGAACCCAGCAGAAATAACCGCATTCGAAGTATACAACAAAGAAAAGAAAAAGAGTTCTAAGAACAAACGCACAGAAGCACCTCGCCAGAGCCATCTGTACTGCGATCCTGTGAAACTCGTGCAAGCTGCCGCAAAGAGACTGCAAGTCATGGCGTTACATAAACTTTGCGATAAGTTCTTGTAAGTTTTTTGACGTGACAACGTCTTATAATTCGATAGAGCCGGCTGCACGCACGAAAAAACATAACTCATGCGGCGTTACCTCGCTCTGAGGCGTTCCATGTAAGGCTTGAAGTGAAAGCGAGAGCGCGGAACGAGCGACAAGGAAGCACAATCGGCCTTTGCGTTCGTTGTCACGTTCAACTATCGTCAGTAAACCGACTTTACAGACAACCATTTTTTTAAGCTATTGCTAGTCCCTCTCGATGATTTCGAGAGGGACTGGTGGACGAAAGCAGAGAGCAGGGATGAGTGGAAGGATTTGGGGGAGACCTTTGCCCAGCAGTGGGAAGAAGAAGAATAAATGTTTTTTTTATAGGTATTTTTTATGAAATAACTATATTGACAGACTATAATGACAGATATAATTCAATTAAATTTATTCAGAACAATTACAATTCAATTGTGTTTGAAATTAATTACATACAATTATTAAATAAGTAATCTAAAAATAATAATATGTAATACAAAGTTAAGGCACAATAATAAAAATTCTAAATGTCAATATACTTAAAATGGCAATAGTGCTAAGATTCACTTATTATAATTAAAATAATATATGTAATTCTTCATAATTATATGTTTATACTAAAATTTATCACTCATTTCAGTTATAAAGACGGTAAAATATGTCTGAAAGACAGTGCAGACTACAAAAAAACAGCAATTCACTGGAGCAGGGAAACATTTCCCGAACTAGCGGATACAAGCGTGGCCAGTAAAGATGGCGCTTTGATCTCTGCACATAAATGCGTACTCGCCGCTCGACTCGAATACTTCAATGGCATGTTCATGCATTCTTGGACTGAGGTTTGTAACTTTACTAACTTGTTTTGTTGTTTTGACGACCGATGTGGCGCGGTGGAAGATGGTCCGCCTGCGACACGGAAGGTTGCGGGTTTGATTCCCGCCTCGGGATAAATGTTTGTATGTTCTGCAAATATTTATTCCGGGTGTTCTGGGTATTATATATATAATAAAAAATATCTATCTATGTAATGTATTGTATTAAGTATGTCAGTCTTCTAGTACCCATAACACAAGCTCTGCTTAGCTTGGGGCTAGATGATGTTGTGTGGATTGTCCAGCATTATTATTATTTGTTACGTACAAAGAGATAATAGTTGCGGCTACGTTGCAACAATAATAAGGAACGCGATAAAAAACTGTGTAAGTAAATTATATTATGTTGTGCCGATCCTACCAAGTGGGTTAATGGCAGAAAGAAGACTATAAGCTCTGATCTCGAAAGTTTAAAAAAAATACAACATAAAGTCATAGTTAGTAGTATGTTAGTATTAGTTAACCATCACAGAACTAGCTTTACTTAAAAAAAATGTTTTTTTAAGTTAAAGCTTTTTTTTTCCAAAAAAAAGTTAAAGCTTTTTTTTTCCAAAAAAAATAATTTCTTTTTGTTTATTTGATTTAGACATGTATGAGAAAGGCCTCGTCTGATGGACAGACGACATTATTTTATCCGACCTTAAACATTAGAATTTGCTATATAGATAAGAGCAACAAAACAATATAATCAGGATTAGCCAATTTTATCGTAATCACTCTAATAATGCGCTGACTTCAAACAATTTACATTATCGGATTATCATTTATTACTTCATATTATTTAAATATATAAAATTTAAAAAGGTCAAAAAACTAATAGCTCCATAGATAAACAAAGAACTTTACACAGTTGTTGTAATTGCAGAATATCTCAATTTGCATAAATAAACGTATAACAATACCTAGGTATTATTAAATAGTTATCGAAACCATAAAACATAATCTATAATCCACTCGTGCTGTAAATTTTACACAGTAGATAAGTAATTATCGTCTAATATTTTTATTGCAGAGCAAACTACTATCCACTGTGACGCTACCGATAAACTACGGAATTCTGTTACCTGTCATAAATTTCCTGTACACCGACTCATGCCCAGAAATCGAGAATTGCAACGAAAGCATCGATTTCATTTGCAACATGCTCATAGTAGCGGATCAGCTGTTCATATCGAGACTTCGAGAAATGTGCGAGGTATCTCTCTCTAATATGATTACTCTGAAAAATTGTACAGAGCTTTGCCAATTCGCGCACACTTACAACGCCACGCAGCTAAAACAATGCTGCATGGAGTTCATATCCCTAAACCTATCGTCGATACTTGAAAACCGATCGTTGGATCAACTAGAAGAAGTTTTACTAGATGATATAACAAGCTACTACTGCAAATTCAATCCGATAATGGCTTCTAGAGTCATCACTCCCTTTTACAATGCACCAAACGATGAAACCATAGAAGAATTTACTAAAAACTACCCGGTAGATCTAGATATCATTGACGAAGAGTTAAAAAGAGATGAGGTTATAGAACTCAATAAAAAGAAAACTAAGTCTAAGAAGGTTGAGTACACGGAGAGTGAAAAGGCCAGAATGAGGTATGAATCTGTCAGCTCTGTGACGTCACTAGATCTGTCCAACGAAAACGCGGGAGATATAACATTATCGCTGAGCAAACTAAAGGATGAAAAAGAAAAGAATGATAAATCTAAGGAGAAATGGACCGAGGTCCCGTCATCTCAGCAGAAACAGCAAAAAGTGGTGCAAGCGAGATTGAAAGCTATAAGCACAGCTAAGGATATCTTGAACGAAACTCCATTAGAATCTTTCACTAAGCTCACCAAATCTAGTTCCATTACTATACCAGAATCTAATTCAAGCTATGCTTCTCAAGATTCGCCTTTAGCTGACTTAGCAAAGAGTCCAGTTTTCATCAGCCATGTTGGTCCAAAGTTATCTCAAAAGCAACGTAAAAAACTAGCTATGGAAGGTAATGAACAATCTCCTCAAACTGTAAACGACTTCTTTACTAGAATGAGTGTCAGCCCTCCTGAAAAAAAGAATCCTTGGAAAGTGTGCGAGGCACCGATTGCTAGCAGCAGCCCTAGACCTAAACCAGTTCAGTTCAACCAAATACTGACGGATCAGAAGAAGCAAAAGGAAGATTTCTCTAGGATTATGACCAAACCTTTAGCTTTAACGCAGGTAAGACAGACAGGCGATCTTTGAAAATTCAAATACGAGCAGCTTGTTATTTTATTTTATTTTTTTATTTATTGTGTAACAAAATCCACAGCTCTTAGATTAAAAAGAAATAAACTAATTTACAATACAGACAGCCAAAAACGGATTTACATTTTTAGAATTTAACATTATAGGATGAGGTTACTATTTAACATCAGTTGAACCATTCGCTTTTTCCTCTAATTATCATCAAAAATACGGAATTAACTTTAGTATCAATTTCAATTTAAAAAATAATAAAGTCATGCTATCCTGGTCAAACAGTGGGATTCGAACCCGGAAATCGAAAGTCGCTTGGTTTTATTCGACTTTTTGCAAGGTACATTACTTGGATGTTCCTCCAGTACCAGTAAATTTATCTTTTTTAATTTACCCAGCTCTATTTATCTGTAAAACTATAATACATTTAATTTTCTACCCAGACATTTAAAATCCTCTTTTACTTTTTTATGTAAAAGTAGAAATGGATTATAGTTAGAGTCCGACCGAAACTGGTTTTCCGGCCGAAACCGAAACCGAAGTTTCGGCCGTGGCTTCACTTTCGGCCGAAACCGAAACTCACGTGGTCAAGTAAAAAATTCTTTCGGAATTTTGTAATTATAGTAAAATGTAGGCCAATAAAATAGCAACTCTGAGGGACTTTTTTTTTGTTGGGGGACCATACTCCTTTGTATTTTAGGGAATTTTTTACTTGACCACGTGAGTTTCGGTTTCGGCCGAAAGTGAAGCCACGGCCGAAACTTCGATTTCGGTTTCGGCCGGAAAACCAGTTTCGGTCGGACTCTAAATAGTAGTAATCATCATTTAAAAGATTTATGGCATACCTAATTCCTAAGATAAAAGATTAAATTTAATCAATTTTTTTTGTCTAGCACAAACTGGTTTTCACATAATTTAATGCTAATATATACTTTACTTGTAAATGCTTACTTAAATGGTTAATATTGTTTACTTTGTTTTTTTTGTCAATATAAATAAATATTAAAAACCATAATAATTTAACATTATATTTTTGGATAGACAATAGTCATACATTTATTTGCAACTTTAGCAATATGGAACTATTACGGCCGGTTTCTCGAACGATGATCAACGAAAAAATCAAATAATTACTATGTGTCAAACTCGGATCAATTGTGATTTGAGTTTCCAGAAACCGGCTGTTAGACTTATAGATCAAATTGTTTTTTTTAATAGAGGTCTAATTAAACTGAACATAAACAAATTTCAGAAACTTGTTCGCTTCAAATGCCTCTCCGGTTAATATTATTTATATATTAATATAGAATTATATTTTCAGCTGGAGGACAAAGCCATAGAACAGCTAGAGAGATTCTACAACGCACATGACTCCGATGAAGAATACATAACGGTTTCACGCATCGAGCTTCAGGTGTCCTCCCCTCAGTGGGTCCACACCGTCTCTAAATAATATTTACAATTTTATATCTTTATTATAAATATTATATTCATAAGATTGAAATAAACAATGGAGTTAAACTTTCTTTAATATTTTTGTCCCTTATTAGATGATTGTTAATTAATTAGGTTTCACATGAAATATTTAACGATTATTTATTAAAGTAAAAAAATCCTTTATTCAATAAAATCACAAGGATCATTTAGAATCGTTGATTCTATATTTCATAACCCAGTTTTGTTATTGCCAGTATACTCAGATACTACAATAGTACAACTTCTGCATAGTCGAGCAAATACTTTCACATTCAGCTCATAAACCTTACTTTATTGGTTGATCATTATAATGTGTATCTACTAACTATACACTGTTTGTGCGTAAAATCACATGCAGGTATTGCTAAACATTATTCAAATATAAATAGGCTGTTAGGATGGATATTGTAATCACACACAAAGTTTAATTAAATAACAATTTTATTCTATGTACACACTAAAATTAGTTTTCATTATAAACGGGATATTTACCATGATTTGTGAGTTTGATTATTTCCCGATATTTCGGCACAGTTGCATGCGCCATGATCACGGGTCGAACATATGGTAAATATCCCGTTTATAATTAAAACTACGTTCAAAACCATGATAGTTTCAAATATTACACTAAAATTAATTCAACCTGAATCTACTTTCTGGGTGGAAAACTTTTTAACAATTGGTTCATTTGTTTATGTGTCAGTTTCTTCTCCCCGGGGACTAAAATACCCTTTCTGCCTTGCTCTCTTTGGGTTGCCGTTCTCTTAGCATAATCTTTATAGCATCCTTGGAATGCTGATATTTCCTTCAAACACTCTTGCTGATCAAAGTCAGCTTTCTTGAAACATGCAAACATTACGGCCAGCTCTTGCATACAAGCAGAATCGTTGGATTTATCCCCTTTACCAGAAACTGTCTTCTTTAACTCCAGGGGCAGCAACATTTGAAAAGGAACAGGTTCTCTTTGTGGCCTCCTGGCATTCTTGCTATTAGCACCACCAAAAAGAATTGGATGTAATCTCATTGTAGAAAACTAGAGGTAAGAGCCAGAAAGAAAAAAATAACCTCGATCGGCAATCTGCAGTTTTATTTACTTTTTTCTGCTTCATTCATTATTTTGTTTTTTTTTCTTTACACGACGTTAAAAATGTCACACATCAAGTCACTTTTGCTGTCATTTCGAGCGAATTTAGTTTTCCACAATGATTTTGTGTTACTATCAAATTATGTTAAAATAAACAATTTTAATGCTAGCAGCCTACCTACGTAAAATGTATAGAAGCACATGGCGGCAAAAAAATAATAATATTTAGTTAGGCAGATATTCTACTAAAAGTATGTAGTAGTAGGGGAGCCCAAGAGGGGATTTCGGGATTTACTCGAGCGCGGTTGATAAACATACAGGGGGTACCTTGTACCCGGTTAAGTACCTCCACCAAATATGAGCTTCCTATGTATGGCCGCGCGTGAATTATAAAGGATTAGATTTGTAAAAAAAAATTGATCATCTGACATTCTCGAGCGCGTCAGATTAAGTTAGGGTAGGTTAATTACATGCTGAATAGTGTATATTCTACTAATCTGACAATTTGAGAGTGACGAAAAGAAAGGGGAGCGCAGGAAAGTTGTAAAAAAAATCTCGACATTCTCGAGCGTAGCAGATTTTTTTTTATATTGTAGGATACAATTCAAGGATAACGAAAAATATATATTCTGGCGATTTCCGCAAGCCGAAGTAGGAAAAATTCATCGATAAAGACCATAAGACCCTCGCGTTTGAAATGATAGAGTTTTTTTGCGTCACGTTGTCTTGTGATATAAACCCATATATGAGCACTTCATATATGGGTTTTACTATGTAAATATGTATTTACAAAAAAAATGTATATGAGTATTCCATCAGCAATCTAGTTTCCATAGTACAAGCTTTGCTTAGTTTGGGACTAGAGTGTGGTGTGTGAAATGTCCGTGAATAATTTATAAAGAAATCCAAAAAAATATATTTGTTTATGTCAGTTTAGGCGAATCCTTTTAGATAATCGTCAGATTAAGAGACAGCACATTTAGAACGTAAAGATGAACCATATGTATCTCGAGTATGTCAAATCGGCGAATTTTATTTGTACATTATAATAATGGCCGCGAGTTTGCGTCACATCGAAATCGTCAGATTAGTGAACTAGAGCTGTTTTTGGTGCACTTAACACTCCCTTAGAAAATCTGACGAGCTCGATGAAATTTTCGTGTTTTTTTGTAACTTTGCTGCACTCCCCTTTCTTTTCGTCACTCTCAAATTGTCAGATTAGTGGAATATACACTATTTAGCATGTAATTAACTTACCCTACCTTAATCTGACGCGCTCGAGAATGTCCATGCGGCAGTTTTTTTTTACATATTTATAAATCTGTAGCCGCTTCCCCCACCGATGAAAGATATATGTTATATAACATTTTTTTCTTCTTATCATCTAAGCTTTGCAACCCAATAGGTCTCTATGACGCTCGAGTAAATCCACACTTAGCATCGTGGGCTCCCCTACTATAGGGACAGGTAGGTACTTACTTAGATCATAACGGTTCTTTTTAAAACGAGAAAAAACATTGTTATAAACAATGTCCTGATGATGTTAAAGTTTAGTTTAAAAAGTTTATTGAACGATTTATTAAAAGTAAATGTACTTTAATGTTTCTCTTACCAACACAAAACTACAACACAATCTTTAATGTCGCTCTAACCAACTGGAACTCACTGGAGCACTGAACTTGGAGATAGTCGATAACTTTGTATATCTGGGTTCCAATATATCTAACTCAGGCTCCTGTGAACCGGAAATACGTAGGAGGATAGGTATGGCCAAAAATGCAATGAGTCAGCTAGCGGGAATATGGAAGGATAGGAGAATTACCAATAGGACTAAAGTAAGACTCATCCGTGCCTACCCTAGTCTTTTCTATATTCCTGTACGGCGCAGAAACATGGACTCTTAAAGCATGTGATCGCAGACGTGTGGATCTCGAAAAGTTATTAATAACAGGAAAAGTAGATGGCAAGAGACCGCGTGGCCGAAGCCCAACACGTTGGTCCGATCAGATCCGCACCACTCTCGAGGTGAAAGTTCACGAGGCCATACAGGCTGCCGGAAACAGATCGCGATGGCGAAAAATTGTTAAAGATAAAGTGATCCATGGAGGGGGTCACGACCCTCAGCAGTGAGGATTACGACGCAAGGAGGAGGTACTTTAATGTTTATTTAATTATTTATTTATTAATGGTATCCAACGTAAAAAAACACATACAAATACAAAAATACAAACAAAGGATTTAAATCTACTTATAGTGTGTTTAGTCCCTGGTGCTTCTATAATATGCGATTTAATGAAGGAAGGCGCCTGGGTTTATTTTAAATAAAAAAGCCTTTCGTTTTACAATGTAAATGTATTGAATGACAGAAAAAACGTTACAGTCAAAATGGCGGGCAATGATTTGTTCCCAATCCTTTGCTGCATCTTAAGCATAAGGTTAAGGTTAGCATAAGAGGGAACATGCTCCCGGCCTTGAAGTTACTCCATGAAAACTTCAACACGGCATTGGACAGAGTCGGTTGAAACTTCGGCGAATGATTCCCTTCTTGGTGAGAATGTCTGCTACTCTTCCGATGTCGTCGCTGCCGGTGATGATATTCGTGACACGACCAAGCATCCATAGAAGAGGAGAGAGGTTGGCTTCTCTGACCAGCACCATGTCGCCGAGGGCAAGGCTTCCAGTCGAGGCTCGCCATTTCTGTTTTTGCTGCAGAGTAGAAACATACTCGTGTGAAAAACGACTCCAAAAATGCTGCTTTAATTTTTCCACCCGTTGCCATCTTTGAAGGCAACTCATGTTCGTGGTGTCAGCGATCTGCGGGTGCGGAACTGAAGTGAGTAGCCGTCCAATAAGGAAATGAGAAGGTGTTAGGTAGGAAAGATCGGAAGGATCCGTTGATAGCGGGGTAAGTGGTCTAGAATTTAAGACAGCCTCTATTTGTGCCAAACAAGTAGACATTTCCTCGTACGTGAGATGGGTGAGGCCTAGAATACGTCGGAGATGGTGTTTAGTGGACTTAACGCAAGCTTCCCAGAGTCCGCCGAAATTCGGAGCTGACACCGGAATATACTTAAACTCGATACCTTGCTTGGCGATATCAGCAGTGAGGTTGTCCGAAACATCCTTGAGAAAAGAGGATAGAAGGTTACATGCCCCAACGAAGCTCGTTCCATTGTCTGAATGGATGGTTTGAGGCTTTCCGCGACGAGCTATAAACCGGTTAAGTGCAGCGAGATAAGCTTCCTTCGTAAGGTCCGTGACAAGCTCAAGATGCACAGCCTTCACTGCTAGACAGACAAATATACATATATACGACTTAGTCAACGTAGCACCTCTGCCCTTGCGGTTAAGAATCAGCACTGGCCCGCAGTAGTCAACTCCTGTTTTTAAAAATGGATATTCTAGATTAGTTCTGTCGAGAGGCAAGTCCGCCATGATGGGCTGAACTGGCTTGGCTTTAAATCGAGCACAACGTGCACACCTGTGAACAATGACCTTTGTCAAGCTTCTTCCACCCAGAGGCCAGTAGGTATGCCTGATATTAGCTAAGAGCAGTTGTGGACCCGCGTGAAGTAAGATTTTATGATACATTTCAAATAAAATTTTTGTTAAATTATGTTTGCTACATAAAAGGATAGGATGTTTTACGTCGTAGCTATAGTTAGAGTTATTGAGACGCCCCCCAACACGTATGACCTGGTTGCAATCCATGAAGGGCGTCAAAGATATTAGCCTGTTTTTTATGTGCAAGGTTTTGCCTGAATTAATAACTTTATACTCCTCTGGAAACATTTCTTTCTGAGAAATACTTATAATTTTTAGCTTAGACGATTCTAATTCAGAACAAGACAAATGATTCGCACGTATTTTGTTTGGATGCCTGCAATTATTTATAAATCTCTGAACATAGGCAAATACCCTGATAAGTTTTAAGAAATTTGACTTGTTATGTATAAGCTGTAAGATTGGATTATATGCTGGCTCACTGATTGTGTTCGTTAGCAGGCATGTTTCAGGAAGCTCTTTTATAGGTGTGTTTGGGTTTTCAGGAAACTCTGTTTGACTATGCCAAAGAAAATCAGGACCGGACCACCACAAAATAGATGACTTTATGTAGTCAGCCTTCGCCCCTCGAGAGACCAGATCAGCTGGATTATCCTTCGACGGCACGTAGCTCCACGTCTGGCCTGTCGTACTTTCTTGTATTTCGCCGACTCTGTTACGAACAAAGCTATGCAATCGACTCGGGAAGGTCGACAACCATCCAAGAACTATCGTAGAGTCCGACCAAAAGAAGCTGCGATTTACCGAGATAGTTAGTGCTTCTACTACCTTTCCATAAAGTCTTGCGCCCAATAGTGCCCCACATAGCTCCAACCTAGGTATGGTTGTAGGCTTCAACGGAGCCACCTTGTTTTTGGAAGCCAATAGACGAACGCAGACGGTACCATCGGAAGAAACAGTTCTCACATATACGCATGCTCCGTAGGCTTGTTCTGATGCATCTGTGAACGTATGTATTTCTGTTAGGGTTGGGTCAGTGATATGAGAAATCCAACGTGGTATTTTATAAGAATTCAAGCACTGGAGTGACTCTATGCAGTCGAGGAAATCATTTTTGACATTAAGTGGTACCTCATCATCCCAATTACATTGAATGGTCCACAATTTTTGAAATATTATTTTTGCTTCTACTATGCAAGGGCCTACTAAACCTAGCGGATCAAACACTTGACTGATGAGAGATAGAATATTGCGCTTAGTGATTTTAATGTTTATGTCTGATTTGACAGAATAAAATAAATGATCTGACTCTGTTAGCCAAAAGAGACCTAATGTTTTGCTCATAGAATGATCAAGATTGAGCGCTCTTTCGGAATCACCTCGTATTTTAGAGATGGACTCGAGAACATCCTTTGAATTCGATTGCCATTTGCGAAGATTGAACTTAGCAGACTCGAGAGCAGTGATGACTCCCTTACTAGTTTGTATGACATCGTCTACTGATGAACCACTATACAAATAGTCATCACAGTAAAAGTGATGGCGAATAGCATCTTTGACCTTTTTATCTGTAGCCTGATCAGCAAGTGAGATTAAGCACTTAGTTGCCAAATAGCCAGCAGATGCGGTTCCATAGCTAACAGTGTCTAGAGTAAATGTTTTTAGGGGCTCAGACTGATCAAACCTGAATACAATTTGCTGAAGCGGGCGCTGAGAAGGCTCTACTAGTATAGCGCGGTACATTTTCTCTACATCTGCAGTGACGACGTACTTATGCTGCCTGAAACGCAACAATATCGAAAATAAATCATCTTGCACCGTCGGTCCTACCATTTGAATATCGTTCAAAGATTTGCCTGAAGTGCTTTTAGCAGAAGCATCGAAAACCACGCGTAATTTGGTAGTTGCGCTTGATTCCCGGAGAATGCAATGGTGAGGTAAGAAATACTGATGTACGTTTTGCGGTAATTTTTTCTTGTTTTCAGTCATGTGACCAAGTTGGATGTACTCTTTCATGAAGTCATTATATTTATGTTTCAGATTGATGTCGCGTTCGAGTCTGCGCTCCAAAGAAAGAAAACGATACTTTGCCATGGTATGAGAATCGCCGAGAGCCTCAGGTGATTCTTTCAGTGGGATAGTTACCATGAATTGACCATTTTCACAACGTTTCGTCGTTTCTTTAAAGCTACGCTCGCATGCGCGTTCCTCTTGGGACATGCTTTTCTTTGTGGAAACAGAATCAAGTTCCCAAAAGCGAGTTATAAGTGATTCTTCATGTTGAGAGTGAATAAGGTGGCACATGACTGACTGAGATTGGTGATTGGATTGATAAACGCATCCTGATATCAACCATCCCAGCCTTGTTTCATGAAGCTTGGGTAAGTTTTTACCTAAGTCGATATGGTTAGACCCTAAAACATTCCAAAATACGTCAGCCCCTACTAGAATTTGAACGGCTGATGGGATGTTAAAGGACGGATCGGCTAGATGAATACCTGAAGGGATTTGAATATTAGTTGTATTTATGTAAGAGGACGGTAAGGTCTTTGAAATTTCCGGAATTACGAAACAGCTTACGTTCGTCTTAAAGCTGCCAAAACAAGATTCGACTACTAGTTCGCAAGACTCCGTGGATAAGGAACATTGATTATTTATACCTGAGACCGTGGAGCTCGCGGCACGCCTTACCAGGCCTAGTTTATCGCAAAAACTCTGCGTGACGAAGTTGGAGGTGCTGCCGTTGTCGAGCAAAAGCCGCGCCGCGTGAAGAGTGCCTCGCGCGTCTCGCACTCTCACCATTGCTGTGGATAGCAGGACATGGCTTCGATTAGGTATAATATGAGCAGAAGTATTAGTGGAGAACACTACGTTGTTCTCGATAATCGGTGGTGTTGGTTCCACGTGTGTATCTTTGTGTAACAAGGTATTGTGCTTGATGTCGCAATACCTGCAGTGAGAAAGAAAGCAAGCTTCCTCGGAATGACCCGGACGCAAACAGTTTTTACATACGAGGGTTTCATTGACCTTTTTAATGCGGGCATCCAAATCTAAATTCCTAAAAGTGCGGCAAGTGTACATAAGATGTTTCCCTGCACAAACTGGACACGGAGCTCTATTGTATGAATTAGAAGATTTGCTATTATTATCAGATGTTACTAAGAAACTTTTCGAGCTTTGTGTAGGTATCTGCGTTCGGTTATCTATAGTTTCAAGTAAGTCAGCCCTGTTGTTTATAAACTTAAGGAATTGTTCTAGTGAGGGCGAGCTATTACCTATTAAATTATTTCGATGTTCCTCCCACTCGCGCACTGAAATAGAATCCAATTTCTTTGACATAAGAAAAATAATAATCGTATCCCAGTGATCAGTTGGTTCACCGAGCGTAGCTAGTGCTCTTAAGTTTTTATTAATGACATCGACCAAATTGCGCAGTAAGGTGCCCGATTCCTTTGCCATTGTTTCCAAGTCAAACAGAGCTTGCAAATGATTGTGTACAAGAAGCTTCTGGTTATCATATCTCTCAGAAAGAAGCTGCCATGCTATAGAATAATTCTTAGACGTAAGGTCCATATTGTTTACTAATAAGGCTGCGCGACCCTTCAAAGATGCACGGAGATAATAGTATTTTTGTATGTCTGTTATGGTCTTGTTGTTATGAATTAATGAAATATACATATCTCTAAAGCCGAGCCAGTGCTGATAATCGCCATCAAATGCTGGTAGTTCTATTTTTGGCAGCCGGACGAAGTCGCGCTTGGAATCAGTTGAGTTTGAGTTCTCGGAGCTGGTCACCGAGCCGTCTCCACCCTGGGGCGGCGGCAACGCGGGAGCCAGCATGGTTCGTGCGAGGGCCACGGCACCATAGTACTGCGACTCGAACAAATCACGCTCCGCGAGCTGGTCCTCGCCTTCGGAAAGAAGCTCAATCTCGCCCTGTAACGCGTCGTAATCAGTATAAATACCTTCTATTTTACTCAAACGACAATCCAATTCAGACACTTGCAACGCACTTAGAAGGTCACACGATTTTTGTACATTTAGAAAGTTAGTAAACAATGTTAACTTCCCCTTTAAAGAGGCACGCTTCTTGATAAATTCTTTCAATTTAGCATCAGACATATTGCACAGACACTAATAGATATGTGTAATAGACACAGAAATAACCAAATAGTACAAATAAACACGAAATTACCTTGATTAAAACAAAAAATATTAGTGACAACAAATACTGATCATTTGCTTATAGGTTACGCACGGTACATTGCATGAAAGCGACTAATGACCGGGCGAATGAGTTAGCGGTAAAATATAGGGCGTTAGGTAATGTGCAAGCTGTTGCACGGCTGCTGAAAATAATATTATTTAGATAGATTTAGATAGGTATGAATTAGGGTGAATAAACTGTAATACAAATGATCGTGAACTTTTGACGTTCAATGAATTAGCATGTAAGTAGTACGAGTATAAAATGTTTACCTACTTTGCTTGGCACATCCAGAGAGGTATCCTTAGTTCTAAATCAATTTGGAATGGGATTTGGTTTGGGAAATAGGAACGGACTCACTCAATTACGATTGTTTTTTCAATTTTTTCCACGTCGTACAACTTTGATATCTTCCAGTATGTTGAGTAGAAATTTGAAAATGAGTCTTGATTGCTAATGCTTCTTTTTCTTTGGCTTCAAAACTTCTCGAAGGACCAATGTTTAGTCCCTGGTGCTTCTATAATATGCGATTTAATGAAGGAAGGCGCCTGGGTTTATTTTAAATAAAAAAGCCTTTCGTTTTACAATGTAAATGTATTGAATGACAGAAAAAACGTTACAGTCAAAATGGCGGGCAATGATTTGTTCCCAATCCTTTGCTGCATCTTAAGCATAAGGTTAAGGTTAGCATAAGAGGGAACATAGTGTTTCCCCATATAGGACAACACAACATGATTTGATGTTTATTGATGTTGCCTAATTACATTTCGGTACTCAATACATGGAACTCGGTGGACTTATAGGCTAATGTAACATAATAATAATTGCAAGTATTGCAACGCAACTTATTGATCTTAAAAGTATTGGGCACGTCACTGATCACAGAAACTCATATAAGTATAAAAAAATATGATGATGGTAAAATGACGAGCGTTGGCACGTCTATGACCGAATTATACATTGCTTGAGAAATAATAGCTCGTTGTACAAAAGTTCGCCTACTCTTGTCTAAAGCATATCGTAAAGTATGTTGTGCATAAGTGCATACCTTGTTACCTACATATACTACGTATCTTTTTATCAATTTTATGAACAATCACAAAATAAAGATAGATAGATAATAATGGTACCGCAAGGTATAAAAGTTAAATCGAAACCAATGTCAGCATAGTCGTTTTTACGACACGAGCAAAAAAAGATGTAAGTATCTCTACTAAACTTACCTACTTATTATCCTTTTATAATTTATTTTACAATACGATTTTTTCACGCTTTAACAATATTTATTTTTATTTTATGTTTTTAGCCTAGCACCATGAAATACTTCATCGCTATTGCCCTGCTCGCCGCCGTGGCCTCGGCCGGCGTGATCAAGCCCACGCAGCTGGCGGGCGATCTCTCCGAGATCGAACAGATCGTCGCCGCCATCAACAGCCCCAGCACCGACCCCGCCACCGCCGTCGCTCTCGAAGCCATGCTCCTCGACTTCCTAGGCGTCGCACAGCCCGAGCCCGCTATTGTGGATGAGATTTCTGCCATCTCCGTGGGACCCGCCATCGTGGACACTTCTCCAATCTCCGTGGGACCCGCCATCATCGAGGCCTCCCCGATCTCCGTGGGACCTGCAATGATCGACTTCGCCCTCCCCGACGGTGGTGTCGTCACCGCCGATGAGTCCGAACTCGTGGTCCCCGCTCCCGTGGTCGCGCCCACCCCCGTGCAGCCCTCTCCCGTGGTTATCGGAGAGATCCCCAGCGGATCCTCTCCTCTCGTCCAGATCATCGTGAACGTGAACCAGGCTGAGTCCAGCGTGGTCGCCCCCGCCCCCGCGGTCACCCCCGAGGTGGTCGTCGACCAGGTGTACCAGCCCGGCCCCGTCAACGTGGTGGAGAGCGCCGATGTCGAGCTCGTCGCCGTCGCCCCCGTCGTCGTGGAAGAGGTGTACCAGCCCGGCCCCGTCAACGTCGTCGAGAGCGTTGATGTCGAGCTCGTCGCCGTTGCTCCAGTGGTCGTCGAACAGGTCGAAACCGGCCCCGTCAACGTGGTGGAGTCTGCGGATGTGGTGCCCGTGGCGCCCGTCCAGGTGGTCGAGCCCGTCGTCATCCAGCCCATCGCTGTCGGCACCCCCGTGCTCCCCTCCCCCGTCGTCGTGGAGCCCGTTCTCGTCGCCACCCCCATCATCCCTGCTCCAGCTGTCGTCCTTCCTGAAGAGTTGAACTAAGAGCCAATAAACGACTATGACTTTTTGAATACTTATTGAGTTTTACCGTTATATCCACCTATAAGATTTATTTTACATAATACTCACATGCAGTGGCGTAGCTACCAAGGGGCGAGGCGGGGCAGTGCCCCGGGGCCCTCGAGCTCAGGGGGGCCCCCTGAGCTCTATTACTAGAAATCTCGATCGAACTGAACTTTTGGAAAGGAGATAGGGCAATCCTCTACGGAGCGTGGGCCACGACTTAAAAACTCGTCCCTCAAGGTTGCCACATAATACATATTAAAGGGCTTTTACAGGCCTATTTCTTACTATTTTTATAATAAAATCGGTCCCATTGAAATCGAAAAATTTGAAAAATTTCTCGCGTGAAAAATTAAGCGTACTTTATTTGCTTTTCAGACTGTTTGAAAATCCAACCAGTGGGAATCGAGATACTTCCGAATAACTGTATTTCTTTTGTACAATACCACATGCTTTTCAGTAACAACTCACTTTCCACAGGTTGGATTTTCAAACAATCCGAGAAATTAATAAAGCCCGTTTAATGTTAATTATACGCCACACACAACAGTTATCCTTGTGGGCCTTTAGAATTCTAAGTAATATGATGTATTTATTGAAAAACTATTTTTTCGGAATATCTCGATTTACATGGGACGGATTTTTTCCGTAAATATAGTAAAATATTGGCCTGTTAAAAGAGAAGATTTAAGGGTTTATTGTATAAAGGTCGGGCCTACCAACTGACCAAATAACAATTAAATTTACAAATTTTTCCTAGCTTTAGTTTTTGCAATAACTTCGTCGAGTCGTAGTCGAGTTTGGCCCATACCATTTCTTAAATGATCTTTTAGCTGCTGCAGAAGTGACATAGTCCAGTCAAAATAGACATTCCAGTTTGCATTAATTCCCAACCAACAAGCTTTTGTGCAGGCCTTGAATACGTCATTACAAACGATATGCCAAAAATCCCCATCGATCCCGCTTGTGCGTTGTTTTTTATTCGAGATCAAAGGTCATACATTTGCGTTTTTTGCGTATATCTCTGAAATAACGAGAGCTATCGAAAAATGGTTCAGACAAAGCTTGTAGATCGTAAAATTGTCTACAAAAATATAGAAACACTTTTCTTCTCACACACAAAGCATCGCTTTCGAGATATCGTGACTTTAGACCGCAGAAAAATCGTCGAAGATGCTGCGTTTTTTTTTCATTTCAACCGTTTTATTTTCAATAGTTATAATTTTTCAATAGTTATAAAAAATCATAATTAACAAGTTAATTAACTTTTATGAAAATTTACCGCAGGATCTTATAAAGTACATACATCAGCGTGGCTCCACGAAGTTTGAGATTTTTAGCCCAATTATTTATACCTTTAATTCTATTGTTTAAACCAATGGAAATTACGAAACAAATTGTCAGTTAAAAATTGAATAACTTTTTGAAAAATGATGAATAAGCTTTTTTTTCTTCAGGGCTCGGTTCTTTCAAGTGTTAAGAAGATACAAGATTTTTTTCAAATTTTTAAAATCACATTTTATGTAATAAAATATTATTTTTATTGCTGAACTCTCTTTAGCGGCTTGCTGTAACAGCCGCGCGGAGCTCTATTTTCAACGTCTGATTAAAGTTATAAATAATGGAGATAGAGTTCCGAAAGTTAGGACTTTTTTATTGGAAATTTCCTCTTCTTTAACGAGCAAAATTGCTTAAATGTTCATATTTTTCAAGTTATTAACAAAAAATGGTATATCATTTTTTTTTAATCTTATTTTGTTAATAACTATTGCAATTTTTAACCTGCACCAAAATCCTTCAAAAACATTTTTCTATAGGTGATTCCGAATCGAATGAGCCATCGCTCATATTTTTAAGTTTTTGAACTTGTTGACTAGTCTAAATCAGTTTACATAGCAGTGGGGCCCCATTTTTTAATTTGCCCCAGGGCCCTTGGTTACCTAGCTACGCCACTGCTCACATGCACTGCATCTGTAACCTATAATAAAATGTTAACTATAGTTAATAACATTTTATCATACTTACGATAAATTTTAGTCTGTACCTACCTACTTATTTGAATTGAGATTTAAATCAGAGAGTAAGAGAATAAAGTAGGTATGTATACATAAACAAACTACATAAACCTACTTAGCAATGTGTATATGTAGTTACGCGACTCAGCCTAGGAACTGCACGAATAGACGTTAGATAGATAGATTTATTTATTGCATCATGTTGGTTACATACAATTTACAATACAAGATTAGAGCCGAACATAACCCCGCTGGGGCACTACATTATTATTGCCATTAAGTTAGTTTAAATAAATAAGTATTAGATCTAACGAATTAGTCAGGCTTATCTAATAAATACATAATAAAAAACTTTTTGGTTCATAATAACTATGTAAGTATTCTTAACGTGGCAAGACAAACATAAACCAATGAGGGTTTAAATAAAATTATTAAAGATATACTTATTTTACAATTTATTCCATTTATCTAAGGTGGGTGGACCATGGAAGGCCACGCTAACGATTAAACGGTTGTAATTCGTTCATTTACGGGATAAATAAAATAAACTAATCATTAATAAACACTTTGTTTCAGTGTGTATCATATAAATAACTTTTTTTTAATCTAGATGTAATCACTACTTTTTGAACTTAACTTTTATAAAGCTCTTCCTAACGGCCTTGTAAGGGAATAGGGCTCCATGCAAGGCCAATATTATAAATCAGTCGTTTAACTTAAAATTAGAATTGTAATAATAGATTTTACTAAAACCACAGAATAAGCTCTTTCATTTAAATGAAAAATTGTGGCCCTTACATATTATAATCTTCTTTAAAAAAATTCAAAGAACA
This sequence comes from Ecliptopera silaceata, assembly GCA_932527185.1. Classification (NCBI taxonomy): domain Eukaryota; kingdom Metazoa; phylum Arthropoda; class Insecta; order Lepidoptera; family Geometridae; genus Ecliptopera; species Ecliptopera silaceata. The sequence goes on along the minus strand of OW052209.1, from coordinate 3,103,537 downwards.
TTTCTTGAACACCATCAATAACCAAAGATATATTAATGGAAACTATATAAAAATATAGTAATGAGTATTACATCGATAACAAATAAGTTTCCAATGCGTTTTACAAATAAATTATAAATATTTAACCGTCAAATCCTTGATTGGCCTTGTAGGGAACCACCGGCTTTCAAAGGAACACTGCCGTTATTTTAACTACAATCGAAGTAAATTTATTATATTTTTCTTTAATATCATGAAAAATCCTTAAGTAACAATTTACAGTAAAAATAATACGGTAATAATAGTTTATTCACATAAAAACTGACTTCTAGCTGAGCGCGCAAATTACAATTTGAACGTCGCTGACCGAAGTCAACTTAGCGAGGGAAATTACTGACAAACTAGCAACGCGAGCGACTCGCCACCGCGTCTGTGTCCTTGAGTTCGATGGGACTTAATGTGTGTGGAAGGAATTTGTCATCACGTGACTATATATATGACTTTTTTATAGTTGGCCTTCAAAGGAGCATGGCCTTTCATGGTCCACCCACCTTACTAAATCTAATAAAATTGCCTAGCATTGCTTCGGACACTTCAAACATTGTTATGTAATGACATTGAGAATAATTTTATATACATAAGTATATGGCCATCACGTATCTTTGGGCCCACCCGCAGAGAAGATGATAGTTGGAGAGTTCGAAAAAATGCTGTGATCGAAGAGTTAGTAGGCGAACCTAACATCATCGGTGAAACTAAAGCCCATCGACTTCTTTGGTTTGGTCATCTTGAGCGAAAGGGTGAGGTGAGGATCGCAACGTACAGAAAGCGTACCTCGGAATCCCTTTGGGTCCCCGGCCCGTGGGGCGCCCGCGGTACCGCTGGAAGACTGTTGTGGAGGCCAACCTGAGGGAGCTCAAAGCCGCGAACTGGAAGGCGCTTGCGCAGGATAGTAAAGGTTGGCGAATTCTGTTGTCGGAGGCCAAGACACACTTCGGGTCGTTGAGCCAGCGGAGTAAGTAAGTAGGGTATATGGCCAAATTACCTAAAAATATTTTTTCTTATCGTTTTGGAGGAAAATCGTATCCGATGATGATGACTGTGGCACAGCTTTTCTTCTCTTAGAACGAAGATCATCAGTTGAATGCTGGACTGTAGGTTTCTCCCAAAACTCGCCACTGAGCCCGGTCTTTGACACTTCTCATTCGGTGTAACTTGTAAGTCATAAGGTCGCTTACGCTTGCCCGTTTCATGGTCTCCAGTCCAGTGTATCCATTTGCTTCAAATTGTTGGTTTTTCGGCAAACATGGTCGGGTTACTTACACTTCAGCTTGGTAATTCTTTGAGATGTCGAACACATTGTTTTCTTTCAGATAAATTCTTTCCAGCAGTTAGGTACTGATATTGCTATATTCTAGAGATCACTATCTACGTACATATAAGAATAATATTATCACGTTCCTAAGTAATTTTAAAATCCATCTAATATTATGTAGGTTGCACACAAAACTGCACCTAAAGTAATCGCCTCATGGCTAGGTAGGTTTAAAAGTTAGTAATAAAAGATATATAATATTCTTATTTATAAAACGAATTTTATTGTAAGTAGAGGTAGGTACTTCAAGTATGTAAATCACATATTAGAGACAGTAACTACGTACAAACAAATCATAGTCGTTGCCAATTAGTTCAACTGTTCGGGAAGAACCACAACTGGGGCGGGGATGATGGGGGTACCGACGATGACGGGCTCGACGACGACGGGGGAGGGGAGCACGGGGGTGCCGACAGCGATGGGCTGGATGACGACGGGCTCGACCACCTGGACGGGCGCCACGGGCACCACATCCGCAGACTCGACCACGTTGACGGGGCCGGTTTCAACCTGTTCGACGACCACTGGAGCAACGGCGACGAGCTCAGCATCAACGCTCTCGACGACGTTGACGGGGCCGGGCTGGTACACCTCTTCCACGACGACGGGGGCGACGGCGACGAGCTCAACATCGGCGCTCTCAACCACGTTGACGGGGCCGGGCTGGTACACCTGGTCGACGACCACCGCGGGGGCGGGGGCGACCACCTCGGGGGTGACCGCGGGGGCGGGGGCGACCACGCTGGACTCAGCCTGGTTCACGTTCACGATGATCTGGACGAGGGGAGAGGATCCGCTGGGGATCTCTCCGACAACCACGGGAGAGGGCTGCACGGGGGTGGGCGCGACCACGGGAGCGGGGACCACGAGTTCGGACTCATCGGCGGTGACGACACCACCGTCGGGGAGGGCGAAGTCGATCATTGCAGGTCCCATGGAGATCGGGGAGGCCTCGATGATGGCGGGTCCCACGGAGATTGGAGAAGTGTCTACGATGGCGGGTCCCACAGAGATGGGAGAAATCTCATCCACAATAGCGGGCTCGGGCTGTGCGACGCCTAGGTAGTCGAGGAGCATGGCTTCGAGAGCGACGGCGGTGGCGGGGTCGGTGCTGGGGCTGTTGATGGCGGCGACAATCTGTTCGATCTCGGAGAGATCGCCCGCCAGCTGCGTGGGCTTGATCACGCCGGCCGAGGCCACGGCGGCGAGCAGGGCAATAGCGATGAAGTATTTCATGGTGCTTAGGTGCTAGAACAAGAATACAAAATAAGTACAATAAGAATACAATTTAGAATAGTGAGATTTTGGTGTTGATTATAATAAAAGCTAGTAAAAATGTGTGTTAGTCAGGTAAGGTAAGTAGGTACTTACTTTTTTGCTCGTGTCGTACAAGCGACTATGCTAATTTGGTTTCAGTTTTAACTTTTATAGGAAAACACTATCATTTCTAGTGATTGACAATTAGATTAGAATATAGATATAATAGGTTGGTATCAATGTTCTAATCAAATGATAGGTAACTTAGGTAGGTATCGCTAATCCAACTTGCATAGGATTTGATAGATCAACAAAAAAAACTGACTATATTATATTATTATCTAATACTTGCTAGTTTTCCAAAACGACCAAATTGCATCAGGTATCTATGTAGTTAGCAATGTTCCAACTACATAGGTACTAAGCCTGTAGCAACTTTGCACTGCATTGCTCGGAAGCCCCACTACTTGCCCCATGCCGTGAGAGCAAATGTTTGTGTGATGATGAGCACCTATGTCTGTTCAGTGTCTGGGTGTTCATTACATGGAACATACATGAAATACATTGTTTCCATGTGAGTATGTTCCATGTAATGAACAGTTAAGCAAGAAAATATTTCAGATTTCTGTAGAAAAAAATATATAGGTAAGTAAGTAGGTATTATTATTCTATCAGGAATCAAGTTTCTATTTAAACCAAGTTTTGCTTAGTTTGGTGGGACTAGAAAGTGATGTGTGAAATATCCGTGAATATTTTTATTTGTTTTATTAAGTAATTTAAGTAGGTATTAAGATTAACGGCAGCTCCCTACGCATAGATCTGTGTTCCTAGTTCCCATGAGGGTATGAATCTTCATAGGAACAACGGCGGACCCCCCCCTCTGAACTGACCACGACTATGTGACCCCCCACTGGCGCTAAAGCTGGATCGAGAACCGCCTTCCATGGCGCCAAAGTTGGATCCGCCCTTGAACTAGGAACGTAATAATACGTCCATACGTAGTTAGTAAACTACAAACTGGATTTATAAAACAATAGGTAACAATAACAGAAGTTTATTGGACAATAAATTAGCAAGTAAGTAGATAATCCGTAGATAAAAATTACGAATTTCGTTAAGTTCATTATCTGCTATCATCACGCACGGATAATGCGATGGTTATAAAAAATAAAAACATATCTACGTCAAATTTACAAAAAACGTGTAGTGATATACCTACCCTAAGCAATAGGGAAATAAGCTTGTAGATAAAGATAAATAAACACGTGCTGTTTTCTTCTGATATTGATTATCTAGGTCTTAGATAATCCTAGATTCTAGGATAAAGAATAACGGTCTATCATACAAAAAGTTAGTGCAGACTTGAAGTATTGATTACCATACGTAATGATGACATAAAGTCAACGCTAACTTTTTATAAGACAGGGGGTTATTATGTAAATGAAGAAAATGGCATGTGTAAAACTTCTTTGACTTGTCCTAGAGTAGGTCTACAGTCCCAGCCCAGAGTACCTACATTTCTCTTGACCGTTTCGCTCAAATCTTTCATACAAAGATAGAGAAAAGTCGTCGAGAACCATTCATAGAAATGTTTGGAGTTTAATTTATTTACCTAGACACAATTTTACATTAAAACATACAAAAACAAGTGTAAAAAGGCCACCACTCAGCATGAGCTTTGAAAACCGATGGCTTTAATAACGCTGGTTTTCAAGTGGTAATAAATCTTACCCAATGGTTTTGTCCTGATTTACCTATTCTGAAAGCACGTCAGTCATATTATGTTATTACGATCAAAAGATTCTACAAAACAAGCTTTTTAAATTTTATTCGTGAAACTACCGGTCCTCAGACGCCGCTCATCCTCGGCGGCAGCAGGACGCATCACTATATAATGCACTCGTTTTGTATGAGAACCTAGTGCCTAAACAAACCTAACTTACGCTTAAAAGGGGCTAATTATCAAATTCATGTAGGTATGTAAAAAAAACCCCCATGCCTAGTCCTGCCCATTGCCCATGTGATTATTTTTATATTATTTTATGAGATGAGGCACTTGAATTTGCATGCCTAGTCTTCATCTAGTTATAAGCTTGTCATTGTATGGGTTCTATAACAGGCCGCTGCTATGTTGCACAGAGGCCAACTATATAGCTATCGACCTAGACTGACATAAGTATTTGAAATTATAAATTGCAAAAAGATACTTACGTTACGAGGCTACTTACTTTTTTGTTATAATTTGATGACATTCAAGCTTCGCAGTTTCTGCGAAATACTAAATTACTGTCCATAAAAACTATCAGCATTACCTACCTAGGCTATCAAAATAATCTAATACTTTCAGCTTAATCTAATACTTACAACTTTCTGGGTATAAAACACAACAAATAAACGGCCGTTGCATAGTTTGATAAAGCAAAATAACAAGCAGGTATGTGAACCGATTTCTTTGGTAGGAAGCAAAATAATGCAATAATTAGACACATTTTAATGTTATTAAACAACTAAATTGTTTTACAGCAGATATGAAGTTCCTAATTGCCTTTGCTGCCGTTGTCGCCGTGGCCGTCGCTGGTCCAGTCCACCGTGAGCTGGTGCCAGTGGCCCCTGCCGGACCCACTCCCGTGGTCGACGATGCTGGAATACCCATCTCCGTCGTCGGACCCACCGTAGTCGAGAGTCCCATCGCTGTTGGACCCACCATCATTGACTTCACTCCCATCGCCATAGGACCTGCAATTCTCGAGACAAGCCCCATCTCCGTGGGACCCGCCATCGTAGACACTTCTCCCATCTCCGTGGGACCCGCCATCATCGAGGCCTCCCCGATCTCCGTGGGACCTGCAATGATCGACTTCGCCCTCCCCGACGGTGGTGTCGTCACCGCCGATGAGTCCGAACTCGTGGTCCCCGCTCCCGTGGTCGCGCCCACCCCCGTGCAGCCCTCTCCCGTAGTTGTCGGAGAGATCCCCAGCGGATCCTCTCCCCTCGTCCAGATCATCGTGAACGTGAACCAGGCTGAGTCCAGCGTGGTCGCCCCCGCCCCCGCGGTCACCCCCGAGGTGGTCGTCGACCAGGTGTACCAGCCCGGCCCCGTCAACGTGGTGGAGAGCGCCGATGTCGAGCTCGTCGCCGTCGCTCCAGTGGTCGTCGAACAGGTCGAAACCGGCCCCGTCAACGTGGTCGAGTCTGCGGATGTGGTGCCCGTGGCGCCCGTCCAGGTGGTCGAGCCCGTCGTCATCCAGCCCATCGCTGTCGGCACCCCCGTGCTCCCCTCCCCCGTCGTCGTGGAGCCCGTTCTCGTCGCCACTCCCATCATCCCCGCTCCAGCTGTCGTCCTCCCCGACGAGCTGAACTAAAATATAACTTTCTTAGTGCCTAATAACATAACTGAAATGTTGAATTGATCTTCACTGGATCTGCGAAAAAAGTACTTGCAAAGAGTTATTGCTTGCGTAGATTTTATTTTCCTTCGAAAACGTATAGAACGAAAACCTAACGAATTTACCGTTTTGTCAAATAAATAAGACAAAAAAAAATAGTTGTTTTGTATCCCAGCGTATCCAAACTAGCTTAGTATTTTACACGAAAACCAGAGCAAGCTTTAAAAAATTACAGTAGTACGGTACTACTGTAATTTTTGAAAACTTGCTGGTATAGGTACTACTAGTACCTATACCAGAATACCTAGGACCTTTAATTTATTCTACAAGCTAAATAATGTTATCGTCTGGCAGCATCTGAGACGAGGACTTTTATTTATAGTGATGTATTTTATTAGCTACACGTTTAAAATCTTGCTTGTCGCTCATCAGAATGTACAGATACCAAGTTGGTATACCTACCTAAAATATCGATGAGGAATATTATTAGCTGCTAGAGTACTAAGATTAGCGTACGACATAGTATGTAGGTAAATCAAAAACTGAGTATGTTTCATCATCATCGACCTATATCAGTCCACTGCTGGACGTAGGTCTCTCCCAAGACGCGCCACTGAGCCCAGTCTTCCGATACTAACACCCAGTGTTTGCCAGCTACATTCCGCAGATCGTCGCACTATCTCGCTTACATCCCTACAGGAAATGAAATGTTAAGACAAAATTCGGCTAAAGATAACAGTAACAGCAGGAATAGAAAGATCAGATATAAAACGCTTAAATCTTACTAAGATAGAAAGTTCGATAGAATCATTTATTTATTTATTTTCATGCTGATTACAATTATAAATCTTAAATTAAGATTAGACACGAACTTGACCCCTCTGGGGCCAAGGGCGGCCTCCAGCCAGGGAGGGTCACGATCAAGATTTGGCGCCAGGGGGGAGGGGGTGACATAGTCGTGGTCAAGTCAAGAACTTATAACTTAATTTTCATAATGTAATTCCCAAACGTTTGCCATCATACAAAGTTATTAAATACTTAATTACATTAAATCTGTATGGTGACAAAAAATATAAATAAAATAATTAGAGGTCCACCTAAGTCCTGGAACCAGCTCAGGGAGGGTCATGAGCATGACCCCCATGACACCCCCCCACTGGATAAGCCGTTGGCTGAGGCACTACAATATTATTGCCTCTAAGACAACTTTTTGGTACATAACAACGACATACATACCTAATACCTTTCTAATATCTTTCTTTATCTCACTTCGGTTGGCTGGAAGAGATCGCTTTCAGCGATAAGGCCACCCATTGTGTAACCATTATTCATGGTTTTGTTTTGTTATAGTTTAGTTTTATGGTGTACCTACCAATAGTCCTATCTATCTAATACCTACAGTAAAATAATCAATCTTGATAATATCACACAGTAACTTTATATATCTAGCTGTCGTGCTAGTTTGGAGCCTATTCAATTCATTACAAGGGTAAGAAAAGCCTTTATGTTAATGATAAGAGCAGGATTTGAACCCGCAACCTACCTTCCGCGACCATATCGTCTTGTTTGAGGAGTCAGTCGTCGTCACTCGTCACAGTTGTACTTCGTCTTATTAATGTAATGATTTTAAATTTCCTCTGCGAAAAACATAACTGACAATAGGAGACTCATATCGTAGGTCAGACTCTCTCCTTCATCCTTAGTTTTTCGCCGCTACTGAACTAGCAAAGTGCACCATTCCCTAATAGTTTCAATAATCTTCTTTATCTTGATAATAACAAACTATTATCTTCAATTAAAAGAGCATCACATAATCACACACTTCACTCGTTCTTGCTCGGGTAGTATTCAACAGCTCTGAACAACTAGATATTAAGTACATATCGGAGAATAGATAAGTATTATTGAAATAAAAACAGGTCTTAAGTAGGTAAAACGAATTATTAATTTAAAGTTGTGTTTCGTTATAAATAAAATTGAAGTTCGTTCCTTTCACATAAGTTCAGATTTAGTTAAGCTCCTCAGGAAGAATAACAGCGGGGACGGGGATGATGGGGGTGCCGATGATAACGGGCTCAACGACAACAGGGGTTCCGATAATAACGGGCTCCACGGGCACCACATCCACAGACTCGACGACGTTGACGGGGCCGGGTGTTTCAACCTGTTCGACGACCACGGGGGCGACGGCCACGAGCTCGGCATCAACGCTCTCGACGACGTTGACGGGGCCGGGCTGGTACACCTCTTCCACGACGACGGGGGCGACGGCGACGAGCTCGACATCGGCGCTCTCCACCACGTTGACGGGGCCGGGCTGGTACACCTGGTCGACGACCACCTCGGGGGTGACCGCGGGGGCGGGAGCGACCACGCTGGACTCAGCCTGGTTCACGTTCACGATGATCTGGACCAGGGGAGAGGATCCGCTGGGGATCTCTCCGACAACCACGGGAGAGGGCTGCACGGGGGTGGGCGCGACCACGGGAGCGGGGAGCACGAGTTCGGACTCATCGGCGGTGACGACACCACCGTCGGGGAGGGCGAAGTCGATCATTGCAGGTCCCACGGAGATCGGGGAGGCCTCGATGATGGCGGGTCCCACGGAGATGGGAGAAGTGTCTACGATGGCGGGTCCCACGGAGATGGGGCTTGTCTCGATAATTGCAGGTCCTATGGCGATGGGAGTGAAGTCAATGATGGCGGGTCCTACAGAAATGGGACTGGTCTCGACGATAGCGGGTCCGACGGAGATAGGGCTGGTCTCAGCGATGATGGCGGCAAGTTGCTGCTCGAGGAGGACTGCGGTGGCTGGGTCGGTGCTTGGGCTGTTGATAGCGGCGATGATAGCCTCCATATCAGCGACATCGCTGGTGGCCGGCTTTACAGGCACGGCCACTGCGGCGGCGACAATAGCGACGAGAACAATGACGAATTTCATTTTGCACTAAAATTAGGAAAATTTAGAATTAAGTAAAATTAGTTAGAAGTAACAAAATAAAGGTAAAACATGGTTCTCGTTGGACTTACCCGGTAGGATGATCTGTGATAGCTCCTTAAACTAAAGTTGTTCTTTTATACAAGCAAATTCGTATCGATATCAACGATTGGCGAAAATTACTTTATTGGACGAATAAAAAGATATTCGTTTAGAGATTAGGTTTTGCTAAAGCCTGGGTAGCCTGCACCTTAGGCTGAATGCTCAATTGCTCGCTTTTCGAAATAGGTAGATCTACGTATCCTTAATTATTACTTCTTCCCATAAAAATAACTTTTAAATATTATCAATGACCCGTAAAATACCAAAGGCTAACTAAGGTAAACCTATACGAAAAATTAAAATAAAATATTTACAACGGGAAATTCAAAGCCGAACATAATCTTAGAGATAAAAAGAATAACAAAACCCTTTATCTATATTCAGTCATAAACAGAATAATATACAATAGGTAATCGGCTCGGGGCATCAGTGTACGTGCACGGTAGGTAGGTATTCATTTTGCTATTTAAATAAGTATACTATTTTTAACTATGTCTGCTTATTTAGGTATTGTAGTGTGATATTTTTATCTTTAACTTTCCGTGGTTTTAGTCTAAGATCCGGCTGCAGGATTACTGCGCTCATCTGTTTTTTGCTGAAAACCGAATTTTTATGTATATTTATAATTAGGAGAATATATATTTATCAGGTTGCCTAGCAAAATTTGGCCGCCAGTATGTTTAATTAAATTATTTTTAATTATTTTTTTGGAAAAATATCGTTCACTTGTTTTTTAAATCAAATAACGTCTACATCATGGCAATTAATATGAAGAAGGTACTATTTAGATAGAGCACCGGTGAACTAGTGGTAGCAAAGCAAAGCAACCATACTGTCTGATCCGGTCGTGGGTTCAATATCCGCAATATTACGGATCCCTAGAATGTTATGCTTAAGCATGCATATGTAGGTGTTCTTGGTATGTATAATAAATAAATAAATAAATAATGCTGGACAATCCACACAACATCATCTAGCCCCAAGCTAAGCAGAGCTTGTGTTATGGGTGCTAGAAGACTGACATACTTATTACAATACATTACATAGATATATATTTTTTATTACCCAGAACACCCGGAATAAATATTTGCAGATCATACAAACATTTATCCCAAGGCGGGAATCGAACCCGCAACCTCCGCGTCGCAGGCGGACCATCGCCCACCGCGCCACATCGGTCGTCAAACGTATTTTACGTAAAAAATGTATATGAGTATTACATGCTAAACAGTGTCTAAGTTAAATGTCTCATTAAGTCATGATTACTTTAAAATATCTACTTAATAGGGTTTACTAGGTTATCCGTTACGAAACGGAAGCAATTTAGTTTTTAATTTAGATTCGAAAGCTAACGCGCTTCATAAACGTATCATTTTTACTTCTCACAAATTAACTGCATAGTTTTGTCAATGAATTCTAGTAATAAGATTAGTAGATATTCTTTTGAAATGCAAATATGTATTGCCATAATATTTTTCTTCTTATTTAATTTTTGCTTAAATATTTTAGTAAAAAAAATAAGTAAGTACCTACCTATAGTTTAGGTAGGTGGTACAGCAGTATCAGATTTAATGAACCACATTATATAATTAAAATAAACAATATTTTTATATATTATATTTATTTCAAAACTGTATTAAAAACTTGTTCCTGGTATATTTTGTAACTATTTTAAATTAAACTGGATGCATATAAATAAATACAGAGTAATTTGTGACTTGAAAAGAAACCCTTTCACATTTTTTTATAAGTCTTGAAGTTCTAATAATTCAAAAAACTTTCATTTACACAATAAATAAAGTACAGCAAACATTACAACAAGTAAAAATATAACATGTATTGAACTGAATATATGAGAAATTTCCAAGATTGTATGTTTTGTCAATATACCATATGAAATACAGTTTACAGAGTAGATAATGGTACTAAATATTTATATTTGCAATTTAATTACTTCATTTATTTACTAAATATGTACTTAGATGTCTATTTTTAATAAATACATCAATTGTTCATATGCTCATTCTTAATAATACAATTTAGTTTTGAAGATATTGGAATGATATTCGAGAAATTACTGTGAAGATTCTTAATAAATCAATCATAAATTATTAGGTTAGATTAGGTCACATTCAGTTAGCCAATTAGAATGTACTTAGATCTAGTTTATCAGTTATTTACTAAGACAAGATAACAAAAACCAACACAAGGATATTACATCTTTCACCAATTAATATTATATATTATAATAAATAATAACTTAATAAACTCTTAGATGCCATTTGATGCCTGCACCATATAATTAAATATAACATATTTCAAACTACCAGTGTTTTTAGTACATTTCTCTACACATTATAAAATATATCCTTAGCATTAGGAATGGTTATATTAAAAAAACTATAACATTTTGAATTAAACATTATTGTAATGTAATTCAGATAGATACTTATTGAGAGGATATTTAGAGAGTAAATCTCCAACATTACGGTTGTATGTGCGTCTTCTTTGGTCATCAATCTCAATGAGGTAGTACGTTCCGGGGAATAGCACATCTATGGAGCCTGTAGGCATGTATGGGGCAGTGTGGTAGTTCTTAGTTCTAACTTCCATCAACTCTGAGAATTTAGTTGGCTCCACACACTCCCTGTGTTCTAATAAAGATACTGTATCTTGCAGTGAAGTTATCAAGTTCTCTAACTTTGACCCCGCACTCATATCATCACAAATATTTATTGAATACATAGTAGATGCGAGCCCTGAGCCATAGGAGAATAGCCCGATTTTCTTCCCGATGAGTGATTCTGGTTGTTTGCTCGTTAAATATGAAACTAGGCCGCCATACAATGAGGGTGTATACATATTTCCAACATTTCTAGCTACGTTCAGTGAGGGTTCTGTCTTTTCCTTGAACAGCGTCTGGCTGTATGTCATAAATGCTTTTTCCACATCCCTGTCAAAGTATGTGTCTTGTAACTTGTGATTTTTAAATTCTGAAAGTCCGGGGAATTGTTTTTCTCGGTCTTCTTCTGATGCATTAAGAAAGTCATTGAAACAGATTCTAGCTAGAGACTTTTGCACCAGTTTACTGTATGGAGAATGGAACAGCATTCCATCTAAGCTCAGGAGCCCCTTGAAATCTGGGTCAACCTTCCTCATCTTTTTACAGAATAAATTATAACAATTATCTAAAGCACTGAGGTAGCAACGTATAGAGAGTTTACCATCAACAAATGGGAATTCAGAGGCCAAGTCTGGCTTGTAAAAATCATATGCATGAGTCATGTATGAGGCACGAACACCACGGTCAAAAATAAGTGGGGCATCCGGCCCTATCAGCATAGCCACTGCTCCAGCCCCACCGGTGGGCCTCGCAGGTCCTTTCCCATAAACTGCAATGTCTCCAGCCACCACTATCGCCTTCCTTCCATCCCAAGAAGATGACTCCACCCAGTTGATGGCATTGAAAAGAGCTGCTGTACCACCGTAGCAAGCATTTGTAGTGTCAATGCCCTCAATATCTGTGGCACCTTCAGAGGCAAACAAGGTCATGAGAAAAGATTTAACACTTTTACTTTTATCTATGATGGTCTCTGTACCGACCTCCAGACGCCCTATATCATGCAAGCTGAGGTTGTTTCTCTCAATGAGACGGTGCAGAGCAGTCAGGCACAGTGAGTTGATGTCTTCTCTATCAGAACAGAAGCCCATTTTCTTCTGGCCGAGTCCTATCGTGTATTTTCCGGCTGACGCTCCATCGAATTTTTCCAATTCGGTTTGGTCGACGTACTGCGAAGGGAAGTATAGTTCCATAGAGATAATCCCTACGTTTTCTACTCTGCCACCCATTTTTCTCAGAATCACTTTCACGATGCGTGTTGCTGTTAAGTAGGACGTGCAAGCCGGTCGACGAGAGAAGCGCGGACTGAGGTGTCTATTGAGCGCGTCTTGCGTGTTTACTGGTCGACCGACGCTACTCGCGAGCACTACGGATACTGGCCCGACAACTTGATCGTACCTCGTACCATTGACCTACTACCAAACGCAAACCAATAACCAAATCAGCTTTCTTTCAAGCGAAACACGACAGGTAGTCGACGTGGGATTTATTAGTACATCATTTGTTTATTCTGATGATTAGCTTACGTAGGTATTTAGGTTATTTAAAATTGGATTTGATGTTATTCAAGACTCGAATGTACGTATAAAATAACTTTTGAAACTGAAAAAACTACTCGATCAAAGTACAGTTTTGTTATTCTGAGTAGTAATTACACCGGCCGGCTCTGTCACTTAGCGCTCTGAGCTAGCGCAGCTTCTTTTTTCTTGGACCACTTAAACTATACGTATTCACAAAAAAATCCTTTGTATTCTAAGATAATTTATAATAAATAATTACTTCATTTTATAATGATTTGATGATGATGATGACTTTTTATGTTTGACAATAATCTCTGGCACTTTCTATCTGTCAAAAATAAAATCTAATGTCAATTGAGGTCTACTACCGTCTGTTTTAGCGGTGCGGGTAAGTTCTGTAGATCAGAACCAGACACACATGTCATTGTGTTTCTCTCAACGTTATCATGCAGCGGCTGAAAAGGGCTGTTCATTTTAAAACATTAAAAAATACCACTTTTGTAAACATACGAACTTTTATTTATTTAAATAATAACACCTTACAGCATTGATTATATTTTTCAGACTTATCTACTTAGTTTTTATCATAACAGCTAATCCTTAACTGTATTATTGACGATCATTTTTACAATCACATCCTTCTGAGCTGTGCCTGCTTGATTACGGCGCTTAGTCGGTGTGAACTTATAAAACTTTACTCCTGAAAAGACAAACTCAAATCAATAATTGTTTTCGACATTCAAGTAGGTACCTAATTATGTAAATATCTTGCCAATAATTGTTTGAATAAGCTTAGGTATGTCTTACTTCTCCGAACCGAAGCTAAACCAATAGGCATGGGCGTTTTTGGATTTTTTCACAAACCGATACAAAACCGATTTCAGATTTTGAAATCGATTTCAAAAACCGTTTTTAAAAAACGGTTTTTAGTTTTCGGTGCAAAACTAAAATCACGAATGCGTATCAAAACTATAGAAAACTAAAACTTTAGGTAGATTTAAATTTCGTTCGTTTGCAGTTTGAGTTTGGTTTTCGTTTTCGGTGCAAAACTAAAATCACGAATGCGTATCAAAACTATAGAAAACTAAAACTTTAGGTAGATTTAGATTTTGTTCGTTTGCAGTTTGTGTTTGGTTTTCGTTTTCGGTGCAAAACTAAACTTACGTCGGTTCGGTTTGGTTTCGTTCGGATAAGATTGTTTGCAGTTTGCGTTATCATCGTGCGTTTTCTAAAAACGGTTTTCTCATATTGTAATATCGATGCGATACGATTTCTGACTGCAAACGGATTTCAGTTTCGTTTTGATATATCTGTCTCATGCCTATAAACCAACGTTTAACCACAAAAAAACGTAAGTAATGTTAGTACTTACATTACTCAAAATAAGTGCATGCGATTGACATAGCAATCTAGTGTGAGACAGCCTTTTAAAAGTAAAGCCACTTATCCTAAGTATCTAAAATAAATATACCTGTTGGGTTGATTCTAGTTTCAAAGTCACAATTTGACCGCCAAGTCCTTTCTGGTTCTTCTTTGTATAAATCCTGAAATGCATATTAAGTATATAAGTACAATTAGGACGTACCTAGTTAGTAGAACTTTACCTTTCTACGTACGTAAATATCAAAATAATACAGTTTTCTAATAGATCTCGTAACTTTTAATTAGTAGGGGGAGGCTGGGGTAAGATTTAGTGAGTGGCTATTTAAATCTTAATCTTAATCCCCTATAAGGTTGAGAGGGGATCAAGATTTACCTTGTACATTAATAATAAAAAGTAGTTACTAACTGCGTACGTACCTTGGTTTTTTATTAGTTTTGAGAAGGTAACCTATATAAATGTTTATGCCTGTTTCAATATTTGAATAAACTAACCGTCACACTAAAACATTCCTGAGGAAGTTTCATGTCGTAGTAAGTGAAGTTAGCAGCGTAAGGGGCTCCATCCACACGATAGCTCACAAACGCCACAGCGTATGATCCATCAGACAACTCACGGTTCCAGATCTCCAGATTAGACCTCTGCAATTTTTTAATATTATCATCCTTTAGAAGTACGTTCATTGTAGAAATTAAACCTCCGCACTAGTTTCTATAGTTTTAGCACCTAAAAGCTTTTTTTTAGCAATCTCTACTAGGCTACGTCCTTTCATCGTCTTTACTTTTTTAGAACAATATTTGTTGAATGAAAAATTTGTATGATGCTATTGATGATTTTCTTTAGAATCGGTATGATGAAGTTACCTAACTCTAGGTCTAACCATTACGTTACAGCATTTGCAAGATTATTTATAAAATACACATGATATAGTTGAGCTATCTCCAGATCGTTGCGAATGATCTACTGATCTATCTGTTGCGAAACTTGCGACCGATCAGCTGAAGGTGCTGATGTTTTACTTACAGATCCAAAGCCTGCCTTTTTCCAAACTCTAGTCCCTTGCTTGCCCATCTTATCTTGGTTGACAGCTATAATATCCCTGTTGAGTATGATCTCCCTAAACTCTGGTCTGATGGTCATTAGGTCCGTGCTGATGAGGAGAGGGGCCGCCATTACCGCCCAGACTGCCATTTGGACTCGAGCTTGGTCGATCGTCAACCCGAAGTTTCCTATCAAGAGCTGAAATTTTTTTTTTGACAGATGGCGTTACAATTCTTTTGGTACAGGTTTATCTGCAAAAGTGACGTCTGTATATTTTAAGTTAATGAATGTATAAACATATTTTCATAATTTCTATATATAAGCATAATTTCTATAAGCATAATTTCTATATTAGATTAAACGAATAATGTAAAATGTAAATGCTTATCACATTACCATTCTAGTTATTGATCAATAAATTACCGTTCGATTTATAAGTAAAGGGAGTTGAACCTCTCCCTCTAAGATGGAGTTTAAAATAGATATCATTATGGATTCTTTAGATGTCCCAAAATCATCATACATTCATCGTGCATACCATGTGAGGGCAATAATATACTTTGACCTTTCCCTCTTTGAATTGCATTTACAATGTAAGTAACGTGAATAGCTTACGTTGGTGCTGAATTTGAATGTCAATGCTTAGCTGTTTGTGGTTATCTTTAGAAAAAACAGATCAACAACTTTAGCATGCTTCAACCTTATAAAAGAAGTAACAGAATGCATTGACAATAAAAAGCCAGTGGTTGCATTAATGCTAGACCTAAGCAAGGCTTTTGATCTAATTGACCACAAACTACTCCTTGCTAAGTTAGAAAAATACGGTTTAAGAGGTACAGCCCACGATTGGTTGAGCAGTTATTTAAATAATAGAAGCCAATGCACTCAAGTTACAAGATTAACCACAGAAGAAAATAGTAAACTTATATTTAAAAGAAAATTTGAATCAAAATATAGAATTAATAATTGTGGGGTGCCTCAGGGCAGTATATTGGGTCCTTTACTGTTTTTACTTTTTATTAACGACTTGCCTAGTGTGACTCAACACAAATGTTTGTTATTTGCTGATGACACAACTCTAGTATTAAAATGTACTAATCCTGAATCATATGAGTATGAGATAAATAGTGCAATTAATGAAATTGTGACTTGGTTAAACGAAAATAAATTAATGATTAATATAAATAAAACTAAACTCATTCAATTTCGAAATTATAAAATGGATCCCTTGACATTAAATATTAAATATCAATTAAACAAAATAGAAACAGTAGAATCAGCCCTTTCTTTGGGTATTATGATCGATCAACACCTTAGTTGGAAACCGCATATTAGTCTCGTGTGTAGCAAATTAAATCGATTTGTTTATGCGCTAAAGAGGGTCAGAAAAACTGTCTCTCAGAAAGCTTCCTTAGCTGCGTATCATGGTTATGTGTCTTCGGTGTTACTATACGGGTTACCACTATGGGGCAATTCGGTAGATTTAATCAAAGCATTCAAAGTCCAAAAAAAATGTATTCGAGCGGTCTGCGGAGCTTGGTTCTTAGATAGTTGCAAGCCACTGTTTAAAAAAACTAAAGTACTGCCCTTGCCATGCATGTACATTAAGGAAATTTGTGTTTTTGTTAAGCAATATCCTAATTACTTTACTACACATGAAAGAATGCTAACAAGACATACTAGACATAAAAATAGAATTTATTTACCTGAACATCATTCGACATTCTATAGTAAAAACGCTTTTTGTATGGCTGTAAAATTATTTAATAAATTGCCCAATGAATTGAAAGATTTACCACTATCTTTATTTAAACGTAGACTCACTAAGTGGTTGCTGTCAAATTGTTTTTACTCAGTTGATGAATATTTTAATAGGTGACATTTTGTTTATGTAGGTATTTTGTATCAATGAAATTATTATTTAAATTATTGACATTTTGTAATTATATTGACATGTAAAATTTATGATATATTTGCACACCAGGACTGTAACTGGTAAAATGTAACTGACCTTTATTTTTAAGTACATTTAAGACCAATGTTGTTTTACTTACATTTAGCAAATAAACGTTTCTGATTTCTGATTTCTGATAAGTAATTTTAACACATTGTTTAACTAGAATTGGGTTGAACGTGAATACGTGTTACATGTACCTATGTATTAAGCGAAGAACTTTGTTTGCAGCGTCCATTAAATAATTTTGTTACGTTTTATTTCATGTGTTAGCTGCTTTATTATTGGTTATCTGCTACTTAATTGTCTTAAGAAGTGTATTATGATGCACGAATACCTAAATTTGTATTTTACGTACTGCATGTTTTAAATTACGAATATATGTACCTAATAAGTAGCTGAGTAAATAAATATATATGTATGATTCAATGTTATTTTTGAATTTTCATACCATATCTGGATCATTCCAATGTCCAGGGCCAGCGTAGTTGGCAAAGCGCTCTTGGTTGTCACCGAACCACTTCATGACAGAAGTAAGAGAAGCCCAAGAGTCATCGATGTCATCCCAGTTACGCCATAAGTTACAGTGTTCAGCTATTGAAGCGTAGTCAGCCTGTTTCAGATTTCAATTCAGTTTTAAACACGTTTTGATCGTTACCCCTTTAACAGCGGGACCACAAAACAAGATAGCGCACGTTTGTGGAACAATAAAACAATGTACTTACAAACCTTAAAAGCCTTAGAATTTTTAGGAAATGAGGATGTCAAATGTAGATTTGGAAACAACACACATGGGCCATTATTTAGCCAAACTTGACTAATGAACATTGCAATTCACTGATTGCAACGTAGGTAAATAAATGAAAGGGCGGAAGCTAGTTAATTATAAGCATTATTTCTTACATGTATATTTTTAGGTTCTTGATATGCTGGCCAGCTGCAGGAGTACACAATGGGACGTCCAGTTTTGTTCAGCATTCTGCCAAACGCTGGGTACCCTGAAAATCAGACATAGTTAAACTTAAACCACTCTTCCACCACATGAAATAAAGGCTTGGTTTACAGATCGGTACCTTCATCCATGGCACTAGGATCGATGTAGCAGCCATCGAGTTTCAAGTAGTCAATTTCCCACTCCACCATAGTGGCTATATCCTCCTTTTCATTTCCTAAAACACCCGGATACCCAGCACACGTGAAGTTACCATAGTCTTGATACAATCCAAATTTTAATCCTTTGCCGTGTATCTGAAAAATGCCGACAAATCCTATCTGAATTTAGAGTCAGATCTAAACAAAATATTGAATAGACTGAAAAGAAATTTTACCACACTCACTCTTTCATTACTTAAATATGCCATCAGACCGCTTATACATCAACCGAAAGCTGGTGATATTATCAATAGTTTCTAGTGGGTCTTAATTAAAATTAGCACTGAATTTGAGACTCACATAATCAGCGACAGCCTTCATTCCGTTTGGAAACCGACGTCGGTCCGGCACCATGCGTCCGTCAGGGCCGCGTTTCTTCTCCAACCAGCAGTCGTCGATGC
Organism: Ecliptopera silaceata; assembly: GCA_932527185.1. NCBI lineage: Eukaryota > Metazoa > Arthropoda > Insecta > Lepidoptera > Geometridae > Ecliptopera > Ecliptopera silaceata. Next base: position 3,084,431 of record OW052209.1, on the reverse strand, counting down.
CGAGGTATTCGTAGCCAGCGTCGAGGTAGCCTCCACTCACCATCAGATCTGCTGTTCTTTGTACCAGTCGCTCACTGTAAACATGTGCAAAATAAGATAAAAAAAATCCACATCCAATACTTGCTGTCTGCAATGTCTGCGATTACAACTTACCCACCTCCTTCATCCTCTCTTGGCATCACTGAAAACCAGCGCTGGTGTAGAGCCCAATGGTTCTACACCAGCACAAGCAGAGTGGATTTTCAGTAAGTATTTTAGCATTAGGTAATTGTATCTTTTTATATGTTCTAGCATTAAGTAAAGTACTGAAATAAAGTATTCTATTCTATTAAATATACAAAAAGGTTTTAGAATTTGTCTTCAAGAGATATTTAACCTCATTTTTAACTTCTCTAGAGAGTTGTAGTTATACCTTATGCACTCGTCAGGATACTTGTCGCAGTCAGTGATGCATCGAAATCTTTCCCATGTCAGCCAGCCCATAGGAGGAGTCCGTGCTAGACCGTTGTCCAACGCTTTGGCTGACACCACAAGTGCCAGAAGCATTAAGGCCCTCATCTGTAAATTCTTGAATTCTTATACCTAATATATAAAAGATGTTTCTCCAGCAATGGAGGCTTAAATAAATGTTCAATGCGAGTGTGATCTAGTTTCGTGCACGCACGCTGATGCTTATAGATGGTATTAAGATAAGGTATTATTTTGCCACTTAAACAATAGGTACGATAAGTGCTAGTTTAGGAATCCTTTTTTGGAATTCTGTGGCTAAGATATAAGGTTATCCACCTAGATAAGCATCTTAACCACAGAATTCCAAAAAATGGACTCTAACTATCATTTGTACTATTTTCAGGTATCAGATACTCATTTGTCAGGTGGATAGGTACTATCATGTCTGTTGTAAGAAGTTCACAGTTAAGTGAGTGGGTGTACTCCATACATGTTTAAAGTAACCGATCGGTCCTACTACTCTATGGAACTCTAAAAGTATTTAGGTGTTAATATTAATTAAATTAAATGAATACTGTATTGTATATCTAATGTTATGTTTATGTAAATTAGTTAGGTATGTTACAAATGAGTGTGCCTTTTATTTTTAACTTGTTTAACGAATCCATTTTCTGATAATTAGTAAAGGTTTACGATTAAAGCAGGTAGTTCGTTGTAGGCCGGTTAATGATATTTTTGGCGTATTTATTTACTTATTTATTTCTCTTATTTTAGCATTTCATCACCTGAAGTTTATCCTAGGTACTATTGATATAAGTAGGTACGGTAAGATCTCAAAAACTTAACAATTTGTTATCATCAATACATTTGAGGTCAATGACCGAATTATTATGTTAAGTGACCCTGAATTAGACCTCTTGCGATTCGTTCTTTGACGAATTTTGTAGTTGTTTTTACAATTCGTTTTATATTTATGACAAATTATTTTGCCTTTGATACCTATGTATTTATGATACGTATGTATCCACTAATCCCCTTTCTTTATAAAACAAGAAAACTTACTTCCAGTGCTTATTGATTTCCAAATACAAGTAAGAGTTTTTTTTTTTGCTGCGTGAGATTATAAGAAACACTGCACAAGCACACTGTTTGTTTTAAAAGGTCTTTATTAATCATACTTATAATACAATGAATACTTAAATCTAAACACGGTTTAGTAAGTATATCTACTCAATTTACTTAAAATTAACTTTGCAGGCTAAAGCGCCTTTATAAGTTTTTTGATAAAATTAATATTTATGAACAATTAGAAACTTTGTATATCATACATTTTAGTATATACTTATGTAAGTATAGCAAACATGTGAGTGAGGTATATAATATGAACACTTTGAATTAGTGCGCATTTTTATAAGTGTAAACAGAGTTTCAAGCGTTTTTATTTCCTTACACAATTTTACGTAAGTATAAGGCATCCTGTCAATAACACATCCGTACCCGAATAACAATATTTTACACGATACACCTTGAATTATAATAATATAATGCGGAAAGCATACTCGCAACCTACCCGCGGACGGAGACAGTTCAGTGGCAGGGCCAGTGCGCGAGCCGGGCACCACCCGCACGCTGACTACATTCTGACTACTCAACTCAACTCAGCTCGCTTTCGGAATGGCCGGTATAGCCGCGCTTTACCTACATAAATATGTACCTACCTACAATATTTCGCACCAAGTTGAATATCTAGCTATGATAACAAAAACAATAGAATAACTTCATAAAGGGAAGTATCATAAAATATAAGTAGAAAAGTTGTAGTTTGGCGGCATAGGTCACCTACCTGCGCGTTTATGATAGTGCACGGGATTATAATAGGTATTAAGTCTTGTTTTCAAATGATTATGGACAGTAGGTAATAGTAAAATAGCTCATATAACTTTTTTATTGAAAGACTTAACCTGCATTATTGCCGGTAGGATGGTAAATTGTTGCCGGTAGTGCGGTTGATTCGTCATTGTTTTCGTGTAGGACATAGTGATGGGGCAATCGGTATCGATTGTAAGTGTCGATGTATGAAAGATTGTTTGAACGAGTTTTACCTAAGCAAGAAATTAATTTATTTTTATGACAGCTGTTACGAGTTAAATAGAAAGTTTTAGTAAGTTTTATAATAAAATCTTTGACTTTGGGGAAATTGGTGGTATCATGTAGTTTTGACAAATTTGTTCGAAACACAGTGTTATAAGCAATTTTAAATGCCATATTTTGCAAAACTTGTAGTTTACGATAGTTAGTGAAACAGGTGCTGCTCCAAACCGGGGCAGCATACGTCATGCAAGGACGAATAAGGGTGCTGTAAATTGACATTTTTGTTTTTGAACTTAAGTTGCTATGTCTGTTCATGATAGGACTAAGCGCACCAAAGGCTTTTAGAGTTTTAGCACGGGAATAGTCCACATGAGATGTCCAATTAAGTTTCGAATCGACATATACTCCAAGGTATTTCACCGATCGTTTCCAAGGAATATGGTGGTTATTTATCACTAATTTTTTATCAGGAGGTTTGCGTTTACGTGAGAACATTATTGCTTCTGTTTTAGAATCATTCAGTTTAAGCTTCCATTTGTTAAAGTAATCGGCGAGCAGATCAAGAGACAGTTGTAGCCTGCGGATGATTAAATCTTCATCGTTATTAGACGAATACGAAGCTGTGTCATCCGCAAAGCACGCAAGATATGTACGTGGTTGTTTTGGTATATCATTAAGGTATGCTAAGAATAAGAGGGGTCCTAGCACGGACCCTTGAGGCACCCCAGCTGGAATATAATAAATATCAGATGGTGTATTTCCAATAAAAACCCTGAAACTACGATCTGCCAGGTAAGACTGAACAAGTCGTACTAGGCTTACAGGAATTTCATGGACAAGAAGCTTATGAAGAAGCCCTTCGTGCCATACGGTATCGAAGGCCTTTTCTATGTCTAGAAGAAACATTCCAGTAGACATTTTCATGTTTAAATAGTGGGATGCGTGCTCGCTGACGCGGGCAAGCTGCTGTACAGTAGAGTGAGCACGCCGAAAACCGAATTGCTCATTAATAAAGCGACTTTCAAATGAGTTCAACAAGCGATCGTAAATGATACGTTCGAATAATTTACCAAGGGTGGATAACAAACTAATAGGACGATAGTTCACTGCGTATTTATGGTCTTTGCCAGGTTTAGGAAGAGCTATGACTTTTGCCGTTTTCCATAAAGATGGAAAATAACTTAGTTTTAAACAAGAGTTAACAATTTTAGTAAGTAGTATTAAACATTTTTGTGGCATATTCTTTAATAATAGATTGTGGATGTTATCATGACCAGGTGATTTACGAACTTTTAAGGAACGGATATGTTTTCTTATTTCACTGGGTGTGGCCATAGAAGGTGAGTTGACTTCTGAAGAAGAATTCAATCTGTCTATGGAGGAAGTAACAACGGCGTTAATTTCATCGTTAGCCCAGTCTAGCGTTAATTTCATATTTTTAGAAAATGCATTAGCCAGTTCATTGCATTGTTCAGTAGTTGAAGCTGTAAAACAATTTTCTGACTTAAGTAGAGGTGGTAAATTATCTGTATGCTGTTTCAATGACTTAGCGATTTTCCATAGATCTGATGGGTTATTGTTGGCTTGCGATATTTTGTTGTTCCAGACTTTATCATTATGAACTTTGACCGCTGTTTTAATTCTTTTTTGGAGAGTATTGATGTCAGTCCTAATACTTTTTCGCTTATTTATGTCAATTAAATGAAGTTCACGGTAGCGCATAGCATCTTTTTTTTTTATTAAGTTCTTTATAAATTTAGGTAAAGGTTTAAGTCCATGATTTACAACTTTTACTTTGGGTACAGTATTATCTCTAGCTTGTGTAAGGGCATTAGTTAATTGATGGACCTCCTTATCAACCGATTCGGTAGACTCGAACACTTTATTTGTAAGAGAGATGTTATTGTTAAGCTGAGATCTATACAATGGCCAGTTAGCTTCTTTATAGTTAAAAGCATCAATAATGTTACGTTTTATTAATCCATTAAGCTTTAAGAGAACCGGCAAATGGTTTGATGAAAGAGCAGTCATAGTTGCAATACTTTTGATTTCAGAAACATTCTGAGCAACTACCAAGTCTGGTGTCGAAGGCATGTTGTTTACATTATAGTGCACCAAGGTAGGATTTGGTGGGGCGTGAATAACATAGCTGTTTTCTAGCATGTGATTAAATAAGACACTTCCGTGGCGATTTAGCTTGCTGACATTACACCAATACGGGTGCCTTGCATTAAAATCACCGACCAGTAAAACTCGGCGATTGTAGTTAAGCAGCGAGTCTAGATCTCTCTCTAAAAATGTCAAGTTTGGCGATTGATAGACAGAGAAAATAACAACTTTTTGATTAGAAATCTCAAGTTCTATTCCCACGACTTCCATGTGTACCGTTACCGGAGCTTTAACTAAAGAGTGAGGTATGTCGTTTTTAACAAAAATTGCAACTCCTTGACCACGTGAATTCAATTTATCTTGGCGATAGCAGCGGTACCCTGAAAGTACAAGAGACGCCTGTTTACCAAGTCTAGTTTCTGAAATAGCTATCACGTCCGAGGATAATCCATGAATGGCTAGGTCCGCGAGTTCAGTAAGCTTAGTACGTATGCCGTCCGCATTCCAATACAGTAGGAGCAATTCTTTTGTATTAAACATATTGACCAAGATGTGTCATGACAAGGATTACCTTATCCATCATACTTGAACACGATGTGAACTCGTGCTTTATACGCTTGATAATATTAAGTATTTGCAACATCTCGTTGGTAGTCGCGTCAGCTAAAGGCGTAGGCACCTCTTTCAATGTCGCGGCGTAGCTTGAAACCTTTCCCGAAGCATCTACGTTGGGGCGCGATGATGGCAGGCGCCGTTGGGGAGCTGATTGTACTACTTTGGGTTTAGCTAAGTGATCATTGTGCCCTATAGTGGGGATGGCTGCTGTTTTAGGCTGTCTGTTTTGATGAAGTCGTTGGAGATAGCTGATACGGACAGCGCACTGCCTGAAGTTTGCAGGATGGTTTTCGTTACAGTTGCAGCACTGAGCGGGGCTGTTGCGATCTTTCTTAAGGCAATCTTTTGTGGCATGCGATCCAGTGCACTTAACGCAACGCTCAGAGAGGTTACAATTTTTAGAAGCATGCCCAAAGTGTTGGCAGCGGTAACATTGTGTGCCAGAAGCTGTGTTGGGCTTGAACCTTTCTATCTTTATAACGCAATTGCACAGATATTTAGTCTGCTTAAACTTCACAATGTCCGATCCCGCAGGAAGTTGCAGCAATAGTGGTGGACATGACATCTTGTCATCAGGTGCTAAGCTTTTAAGCTTGGTTACTGAGGTGTTCTCGAATCCCATTTTTGTCAACTCGTCCCGTACTAATGGTATAGTGTCAGCAGGAATGCCTCGAACTACAACCTTATATGTTCTTTCTTCTTTGCGGGAAAATGTGTGAAACGGAACATCGTCTACACGCAAGCCATCTGTGACCATGCGGTGACTATCGTTTGAGTAACAGTGGATTGCTACCTTACCTTTGCGGCGGTATTGAAGATGGAAGTTTTTAGTAAACTTTGAAATGAGGCCAGTTATTGTTTGGTGCGACCAATCTTCTTTAACCTCGACAACAATTGGGGGTACGCGGCTTGTCTTTGGACGACGATTCAGTCCAGGGTGGACAGCCTCGCTTTGATCGTAGTCGGAATCACTTGCGAGGTCCTTGAAGCGATTGTCGGTGCTGAAGCTTACTTGGCTGGCAGTGAGTCTGCCCGGATGAGCAGCACGCTTTGGCTTTATCCAGATGTTTTCATCCGCTGGTCTTTTGTTGGATAAACTTTCCGTAGACGACGTCCTCACAAGGTATTTTTCCATCGTAGTGGGTTTATCGATAACTGGGATATCGAGTGAGTCAATCACTAGCTTGAATTTTTTAACCGGTTTACTCGCGATATGCACTAGTGCAATTATTGTGGTGCGTGTTCGCACCGCGCGAACCGAGCGGCGAATGTGACTCTAACTATCATTTGTACTATTTTCAGGTATCAGATACTCATTTGTCAGGTGGATAGGTACTATCATGTCTGTTGTAAGAAGTTCACAGTTAAGTGAGTGGGTGTACTCCATACATGTTTAAAGTAACCGATCGGTCCTACTACTCTATGGAACTCTAAAAGTATTTAGGTGTTAATATTAATTAAATTAAATGAATACTGTATTGTATATCTAATGTTATGTTTATGTAAATTAGTTAGGTATGTTACAAATGAGTGTGCCTTTTATTTTTAACTTGTTTAACGAATCCATTTTCTGATAATTAGTAAAGGTTTACGATTAAAGCAGGTAGTTCGTTGTAGGCCGGTTAATGATATTTTTGGCGTATTTATTTACTTATTTATTTCTCTTATTTTAGCATTTCATCACCTGAAGTTTATCCTAGGTACTATTGATATAAGTAGGTACGGTAAGATCTCAAAAACTTAACAATTTGTTATCATCAATACATTTGAGGTCAATGACCGAATTATTATGTTAAGTGACCCTGAATTAGACCTCTTGCGATTCGTTCTTTGACGAATTTTGTAGTTGTTTTTACAATTCGTTTTATATTTATGACAAATTATTTTGCCTTTGATACCTATGTATTTATGATACGTATGTATCCACTAATCCCCTTTCTTTATAAAACAAGAAAACTTACTTCCAGTGCTTATTGATTTCCAAATACAAGTAAGAGTTTTTTTTTTTGCTGCGTGAGATTATAAGAAACACTGCACAAGCACACTACTCTGTTTACTACCACCTACTGGCCCAAGAACCAGCTATCTCACAGAGTATTTGGATACATTCACATCCCTCCACACACAATCACAAAAGCGGTTTGTTTATTGCGATTATATGACCCGCGGACCCGCGCGCGACGCGCGTCTAACATGGTCACACACTCACACACTGTTATCTTTATTAACAAATATATATTTTTTAATAAAAATGAAGGGTCATTTGTAAGTGTTTTTACAACTTTTTTTGTACGTATTTTATAAATTCGGTAAAAAGTACAAACTTGTAGGTAAAACAAAAACAATTCCAATTATCAATAAATAATTGTAAGTCTGGCGGACTACAACATTCGGTAAATTCCTACCTCAGTAAATAAAAGTTTTGAAGGATTATTTACCTCGGTATATTTTTTTCTCCCATATGTTAACATATTATTAGTAAGTTCTATCAAATAAATCTTTAATAAGTATGATGAAGTTCATGTAAGGAACATTTCTTCAGATTAAAAAAAATGACATTTTTTTATGACCCACAGTGTACTTCGTGATGTACAATGTACACATTAAATCATATAATCAGAATACTCAAAAATACGTTGCAAATGTTGCAATGCCGTTTACAATAAAACATAAGTAGGTACAATAGAATAGAAAATACTTAAGTACCTACTTATCTTCACCAAAATTCAAAATACAAACAGATAAACAAAATATCAGCGCAAAATCACTACCACTACCACTGTTTAGGTGTATACCTAAACTGAATTTGTTTATTTAGTCAAATATCTAGTCAAACAGTTTCGGAATGCGTCTTGAATACAGTTAACATAATATTACTAAAATCCGTTATTCATTAGCATAAGACTAGCGGCTAGAGTTGTCGTCAAGCTGATCAAGTTTAGACGTATACCTACCGTACACTACATAAACTTACCTATCTGACGACCTATTGGCAAAAGCGTGGAACTCTTTTGAGTTGCTTTGCTTTCTTCTCGTGTCATGTCTTTCATCATCATCATCATTAACCTATAGCAGTCCACTGCTGGACGAAGGTCTCTCCCAAGACGCGCCACTGAGCCCGGTCTTGGCTCTTCTTATCCAGTGTTTGCCAGTCATGTCTTTGCACATGCAATAATCTTGCTTGCTATTGAATTTTACAAGGTGTTAAAATAATGTAAGGCGTTGCAGCGCGGAGACGTGTTGGTAATTTGCTCCAAGATATTAGTAGGCATCAAATCAGATATTTCGATACCTACACATGCGTACATACATCTTATGTGTATGTTATGTATGCATGTTTGTATTTATGTATGTATGTAAGGGTGTATGTAAGTATGTATGTAAGTATGAGTGTATTAGGTGTATGTATGTAAGGGTGCGTTTGAGTAGGTAATGTAATTTTAAGTACCCAAACCAAATAATAAGTTGCTGTAATGTAAGTAACAATCATTAACATAACAATGCTGTTATTTTTAACACAGGTACCTACTCTTGAATTATCTACTCAATGACTAAAGTTTAAGTAGGTACTTTCTTACCGTTGTTTGTTGGGATAACAAAATAGTCATAAATACAAAGCAGGTTTGTTTCGCCTAAACTATTGCCTTATTCTGTGGCAGTGGCATTAATATGGGTTTTGTTTTCGTTCCGAAGATAGCAGGTGATCAAAGTTCAAAGACTTTTCTCTACAATAGCGTTGTTTGTTACAGCGGAATGTGGGATAGATCAGATAGAATTGCCCACGCCCACGTAATTATCCAGAGCTACTTACACCTCCACGAAACAATAACGTACCTATGTTGTAAGAGTCTAAGGTCGAAATCAGTTATGCTATTGAGCCAATCATGACGGTATGCAGCTGCTGTTAGATTTTCAGAGACAGATGCATGAATAGCAGGTGGAAGCCATTCGAAGCTGTCTCCTTGTTGACCTCTTGGCCTCAACTTGACTTCTGTAACACTTGACGGTGATGAGATTGTTCATAGTTTTTGGAGTTGGATGACTAATTCATGTCTTTCATGTAAGAAAATTTTATGTTAACGCCATCTATACTTAACTGAATTGAACTATTTCATTTTTACGTTCCGTTCGTTTCAGTAGACATATATGGTTATCAATAAATATTTTTTGGTCAGTAGCGTAAATACCGCAATCTTGAATAAACACGTACCTAACTTAGTGTTCATATTAAATTTAATAAGAATAATATGTAAGTTTCAAAAGAAACCTATTATAATAAGAGATTTGTTATTCCAATTTTTTTGCACATGTCATAACTACGACTGCGTAGAATGGAACGTTATCAAAAAATGTAAACAAAACGGGCTTTCGGCTCATTCTTGACGTTATTTTGATTTGAATTCTAATTTGAGACTGAGGAAAACAAAAGATCTAATCTATGATAGATAGATGTTGGGTTTTTTATTGTAGTTTTAGCTTTTGATTAAAATTATCGTAGTTTTTGGATTAAGACCGATGTGTTTGTGTGATATGTGCAGAACAAAGTGGAATGCAGAAAAAAATTGCGACAGGAAACCGCACAGGAAATGAATGGAAGTTGCGAATTACTTTCGAATACTAAATCATGGGAACCGCTTACAGAGAACTATTCAAATTGTACGATTTGATCCAGAACGGGGACGCAAGGTATTGTACCTCTTTGTTTATTATTTTGAAGTTTCTTTAACTTTTTAACTCTGTAAAAACTTATTCCTGAAAACAATTGAGCTACAAGTTTAGATTTTAGCTAATAAGTACAGTATATACTTACCCACATTTAAAATAACAAAATATCATAAAATTCGTAGCAACTATTTTTACCAAAATAGTTTAAATACTGTTTCTTTGTGTTGCATCAAGGTTGCATCATTGAAAAGGTCCTGGCTCACTTCCCTTATTTTCTTTTTTTCCCAGATTGCATTTTATTATGTAAACTTTTTTCAAACCAGCCAGCAATAAAGTTCGTAGTCTATCCATCCATCTATTTAAAAAAAAAGTTATTGTTTTTTTTTGCATAATTGCCATTTTACAATGCAATGTATAGCTGTGGTACAATAAAAAGAACTTAAAAAGTATTGTGTACTGTATTTTTTTTTTAGGTTTTAAAGTTCTTCAGCCTAGAACTCCCTATCTACTTAGCCTTTTTTTTTTTTTAATTCTTTGTGTTTATTATTTTTATCTATTATGCCAGTAATCAAGCTAAGCATGCTCCATTCAGCTCAAGTTTGAAAAAATAAATCAATTTAAAATAAAATAAAAATATATTTAATCTCCATTTTTACACTAATTTATTTATTCACAAATAAACTTACGACTATTGATATAATTTTACAAAATGTTCATAAGCATTTATAAAATACATAAAAAATAGTTAAACTATCTGCTACGGTTGCAAAGAATCTATAGAAAATCATTTCCAGAATTCTATCTCAGTTACATATTATATTAGGACGCCCTCTGGCGAGATGGAGCGACAATCTACAGAGTGTAGCTGGCAAAAACTGAATGAGAAGAGTCGAAGACTGGACTCAGTGGCGCGTCTTGGGAGAGACCTACGTCCAGCAGTGGACTGATATAGGTTGATGATGATGATATATTTTATAAAGATGTTATATGGGAAAATTATAGTGAATATTAGTATAATATGATAATGACATTCTATGTCTGGATTATTGTAATTTATGTCATAAAATGTGACCCCAGGTGGGTGTAATTTACAACTTGACCACCCGCCTACACCCATTTGTAACCCGTGGTATTGTGGGAGTTTAGATGGCCGGTGTCCTTACTTTCTAAAATCAATGTCTTTAAATTATGATTTTTGTACTATTGATATTAGCTAATGCTATATACAGGATGTATTATTGAGAAGGTGATGGCCAAGTTTAAAACCGAGCGAGAAAGGATCCAAGGTCCCTCCTTAGATTGTTTTTTTATATGGATTTGTGGTTTCGGACTTGGTCATCACCACCCTTCTCAAAATAACACCCTGTATAGCATTGCTTGGCCATTTCCAAATACCAACCTGTATATCTGCTAGAAATAACCATATTTATCTTTTGAAGTACAAAACAAATAGCTATCTTTTCTAATATATTATCTTTTCGATAAAATTATGAAGCTTCTTAGCTTCATAATTTTATCGAAAAGATAATATACATCTGATTGAAGTCGTTTGAAGGGACATAAACATGTAGATAGACTAATTTACAATAAACTTTTCTTAATTGTGTAATAAACAGAAAGCAGCTAATCTAACTTACAGCCACAATTTGAATTTTAAATCAGACTATGATAGCTATTTGTTTTGTACTTCAAAAGATAAATTAAGCAATGCTATTCAGCGCGACAATGCAGCCAGTATCTTGGGTATGCTTCCGATTGGTAGGTACTGATTTGGATCAGTTGAGCTATCTATAGATTGTTTGCAATGGTGTAGATAGCTCAACTGTTTCTTATATATTTTATTTATTTCTATGTACATTTAGTTAATACTGTTATAGTTATAAGCTTGTTTGTGAATACCTATAGTATTACATACCTATATTATTTGATTTACAATTTTTTGAATCATTATTATCTTGGTTATGACGGCACAGGTTCAAATCCCATTCGGCCAAAAACTTTTTGCATCTTTTAATTGTTTTTTTTTCAGGTCTGTAGAGAGCTTTCTTTCTGAAACCCCCACTGACATAAACGCTATTATACCATGCAAGGGTATAGGATTGTTGCATTTAGCAGTAGGCATCGACCCGGAGACAAAGTCCAAAGAATGCACAGAGCTACTCCTGAAACATGGGGCAAATCCCAACTTATGGTAAGACTTATAATTTAGTCTTGTGCAAAATTACGTAATAAGTTACACAATATTTTTAATATTGCAACATATATTCTTCTAGGGTTTTATTATTCAGAATGACCATATTTGTTCATAATGCATAATATAAGTACATATATGTATAACCATTCTAAATGTAAACTAGTTCCCATAATAAAAGCTTTGCTTAGTTGAGGACTACTAGAGTGTGATGTGTAAAATGTCCGTGATTTTTTTCATAATTATAAATTTTGGGAGAGGCCTTTGCCCAGCAGTAGGCTTAGGTTAGGATAAAAAAGGAAAAATTAAGTAGAATAATTTACTCTAAATAGAAAGAATTATCGCACTGTGTGAAATGTCCATGAATATTAATTAATTATTTATTTAGTCTGTTAATTAGCATACCTCGTTAAATGTATGTTACAGAATAAAATAAATCTGTTGTCTTTAAATCTAATCTACTTGAATCTGTCTATGGTTTTGAACGTCCGATTTCGTGTGTAGCCGCTTACTTATTTAATTTATGCCTTTGGTCAATTACGCCTCCGCGCACTCAGCCCACGACAAAACTCATTAAAAGATATTTGATAGTCCGTGATTTTGTTTTGTAGTGAATAAACTAATCATCGATAAGATCAGCTCTACGGTAATAGTATAAATCTATATCTATATATATAAAAATGAAACCCGTTTTCCGTATAGCATGAAAACGGCTTGACCGATTTGGCTGATTTTTTTTGTAGTTTTCTAATACTCTGTACAAGGTTCTTACGGAAAAAAATATTAAGAAAATACCTCAGAAAAAAAAAAGCTAGCACTCCGGGAGTGCCGGCAGAAGTGAAAACTTCAATATTAACGTTGTGTTTTCACTTTTAAGTTTTCACTTCAAAAATATAACCACAGTCGTGATTGTGTCATGTCATTGTGTCACATTCGCGCAAGCGCGAATGTGACACAACGACGAAGACAACGAAGACACACTGACACAGACACATTCGCGCAAGCGCGAATGTGTCTGTGTCATTGTGATTGTGTCATGTCGTTGTGTCACATTCGCGCACGACGAAGCCAACGAAGACACAGACACATTCGCGCAAGCGCGAATGTGTCTGTGTCATTGTGATTGTGTCATGTCGTTGTGTCACATTCGCGCAAGCGCGAATGTGACACAACGACGAAGCCAACGAAGACACAGACACATTCGCGCAAGCGCGAATGTGTCTGTGTCATTGTGATTGTGTCATGTCGTTGTGTCACATTCGCGCAAGCGCGAATGTGACACAACGACGAAGCCAACGAAGACACAGACACATTCGCGCATGCGCGAATGTGTCTGTGTCTTCGTTGGCTTCGTCGTCATCGTCACGTCACGTCATGTCGCCACGTCATCGTCACGTCATGTCGCCACAACACTATTTAATTGTTTGAGTCATACGTCGCGTGACCGCAAGTGTGTTCTTTTGTCGTCTCTTGTTTTACGAGCAATGTATAAAAATTAAATAAGATCTTACGCTTTTTCGACGTCACGTGACCCTGACGCGAGTTTGAAAGTTTTTACCCACCCAGCGCCGCTAAAGAAGTTTTCACTTCAAAAAATTTCTTTATGGCGGTATGAAGTTCGCCGGGACAGCTAGTAATAAATAAATATTCATGGACATTTCACACATCACACTCTAGTCCCAAATTAAGCAAAGCTTGTACTATGGGAACTAGATTGCTGATAGAATACTTATTTACAATTTTTTTTTTGTGTAAATACATACATAGAATACAGTGACACACAAACATTTGCTCTCGGTGGGAATCGAGTGCAAATGTTTGTACGTTTGCCTTCCATGCTGTGGGTCGTGGGTTCGATTCCCACACAGAACATATGTTTGTGTAATGAACAAAAATATTTGTTCAGTGTCTGGGTGCTACTATGTATTCTATCAGCAATCTCCATAGTACAAGCTTTGCTTAGTTTGGGATGTGTGAAATGTCCGTGAATATTTATTTATTTAATTACGATATTCAGCAGCTGGTAAACTCGTCCTTATTACGCAAATTCCGATTCCACACTTTCAAAGCACCTGCCATCTCTGACCTAACCGGCCTCGATCAGCTGCTCTCAGCATTCGCAAACAACAGGTGGCCCTTTGCCTTTTTGCACTGAATAAGTTACTTAGTTAAAATAATATAAATAAATATTTTTAAACATCATACTCTAGTGACTAGAGTGTGGGGTAGGCGAACGCGAACCAATGGCACGCGACAATATTTTCGGCGCGTCGCCCGCCGATCATAAAACATGTGTAAAAATGTGTTAAGTAGGTATTTAATGACGATCGAACGCGTGTTACAAACAATATGATAGTCAAAATTATTTAATGGCACGGCAATGAACCCATTAAACATTTTTTACAAAAAATGGCACATTGATGCATAGGTTCGTCTACCCTACTCTACTCCCAAACTAAGCAAAGCTTGATGGAAACTAGATTGCTGATAGAATACGTATACACTTGAGCTGGGTGGGAGTAAGTACGAATAAATGTGACCATCGTATCGAAACAGTGACGTATTTGGGAGACACTGTGCGTAAAATTCAGGTTTACTGTCGAACGTTTATTAGCGCGCTGTGTGTCTAAAATACGTTACGTTTACGATTGTCACATTTATTCATGCTAAGCCCTCCGACTCCGAGCCTATTTCATTTGCATTTTTGGTTTTCAGTTATCACAAAACTGTTTTGTAGTTTAGTTGGTTTTGTAGTAGACCTGCTCTGAGCCGTTCCCTTTTATCTCTATTAACTTATTAGGCACTTAACTTTTTTTTTTTTTTTTTTTTTTTTTTTGTTGTCGGGGGGAAATCTGCACACAGACACCTTACCGTGCTTTTAGGGAGCGCGGCAAGGTAGTGTGAGGATGACGACCACTGGTCGTCGACTCACTAAAACCACCCCGGTGGCCGGCCTCTCTGCATGTCAAGGAGCTCCGGGTCCTCTATAAGACTTACGCCGGAGCCCCTATCGCAGTTTGCCTGAGCACATCCCGAGAATACCACCCATTGGCACCCTCGTGCTCACGACGACACCTGCCACCAGGTGTCGCCGCCCTCCCGAGATCTGCGTAAAGGTCGACTGAAGCCCTAACTCCAGACGATCGCAGATCCGAAAAGGCTCCTGTTTGGCAGGAGCTACCACTCGCCCCCTCTCGGGGCAGGCGGCGCAGGGCAACTGTAAACAGCGACCCCCCGTCGCCTCCATCCCGGGCGCAACGGTCCAACCGATGCGCCCTGCGGCCTTCCGACAGTATGCGGCGGCAGCCAGGTGATCTCTCATGCCCCTCAAAAACACGATCGATGCACCCAGCCACCAGCATGTCGTCCGAATGGGGAGCTGCGAGGGCAGTGGTATATCCCATATACCACCACCCCATCGCTCCCCCGTGACCCGGAGGCTGCGAAGGCGGCTTTATGCAGTGAGGGCTACACAACGACCGCCCCATCGCCCCCGAGGTTACGCCGCGGGTAATTTTTTAGAGAGGATTTCTTCCTCGCAGCCCGGGCGGCTAAGCCAAGGCCCTCAGTCCCGCATGAGTGAACATGCGGGTTTCCGAGCTCTGGACGTTGGCAAAGGAGTCCCTCTCCAGTGCCTACTCGGTGGCAGTGTGAGTGCACGCCGAGCACGTCCCGTTTCATCCACTGCGCCATCCGCTAATCAGATGGACGCGCGGAGAAACCTCCTCCCCGGCAGGCTATTGGTTGTCCGAGATTAATTTTTGGACTGATGTTCAACGGCTACATCAATCCTAGATCAATCTCGGACGTAACAGGGTACACCGTCTTGTTGAACTGCCTCACCCCCAGGAGCAAAGTCGCCCGAAGGCACTAGAACGCCGAAGCGTCCGCCCGAGTATCCCGCAAGGATCAACAGTTCAACAAGCGCTCGAGAAGGTTGCCTGCCATCGTACCCCTAGGCACTTAACCTTTTCTAACTTGACCTAAGCGGCCCGTATCTCGGTTAAGTTATTACACTTGACCGGATCATATCTAAATGGTTAATTAATTCTATTCTTTTTAGTAATGACGATGGAGTAACCCCAGTCCATATAGCGGCAATATGGGGCCGAGTTGACAACATAAAGTTGCTGCAAGCTTGTGGCGGTGATGTTACACTGTGCGATTTTGACGGTCTATCAGCACGCGACTACGCGACTCGCGAGCAACAATGGGCGATTTGCGACCATCTGGATCATTTGGCCCAGAATGATGATGATGAGGACTGCGCGTATACTTTAGATTTAGGTACGTATTCGATTTATGTTCGTATAATTCAGATTTATGTTCGTATAATTCAGATAAGTTCGTATAATATGTATTTTAAAAATGAGTTATACAATTTTCTAAGCAAACAAGCTTTAGTAATAGATTAAGATAATTTATTTCAATTTACAGTAGCTTTCTGGTACAATGTTATATAAAATAACAATTTATCATTAATTCTTATAAATTATATGTCCTTTTAAATTCCAGATAAAATTCTCGTGACAACCGACGATGTAGTCGCAGAATACGAGTTGATCGAAGACGAAACGAAGACAAACACGACATACAGGAAATCAGAAATCGTCAGAACGTGGTGCGAAAAAAACAGTCTCGTTGTCAACAAACTATACCCGACGATTCTAGCAGAAACATACTTGTTAGATAACGAATCTGAGCCGTGGGACAAGAATTTCACCCTAGATTTGACTGTAGACAGTTTCAAAACTTGCCTGTCGAAAAGAAGCGATGGAATCAGCGGTGTTCAAAGATTAGAGGCTACAAACTGTACCTGTGATTTATCTAAAAGAAAGAGTGTGTATGAAAACTTCTCTTTACCAGGATCGCCTAAGCTTATCACTCATAAAAACTATGGAACAAAATGTAGTGTCCGCAGCAAAACTTTTGACAAAGACGAGAGTTTGTTCTCTAGCGATCGCTCGGAGTTAATAGACGATTTCAATAAGCTTAAGATAAATTATGATAAGGTTAATGGACAATTGAACAATGAGTTCAAGAAAAGGTTGAATGGAGAAGAAGACGAGTTCAGAAATAGGACGAATGAAAGTTTGATTTCCAGCGATCGGTCGTTGGATAAAGCTATGGCTGTTGTACAGAACAGGTAAATTATTTTTTTTAGTAATTTAGAGAATAACAAAAATGCGTTAATTAAAAAGCTTTAAAAATATTGAATAGTGTAATCATATAAAAACTTCTGTGCATCACACTTTAGACTCTAAAGTTTAGAGTGTTGAAGATTAAAAGTAATTAAAAGAATAATAAAAAATATGTAACTAGCTTGTGCTTGTTCGTATTTATCGTTATATTTTGAATAATTCACTTAATTTATTTATAAATTATAGCCTCTATTATTCCGATGTATTAGTTATATCATTAACATACATCCATACAATCTTTCACGTTAGTAGGACGAATAAATAGGATAATAAATTATTATCTTACTAATTCGTCCATTTTAGGATTTCCTACGAGATTATATATGCCTTTGCCGTAGTACAAGCTAGATGACTGATATGCAATTTTTTTAGAACCAACGAATGGCTATCAGACAAGGTAATGAACACCCGCCGTTCTTCAGCCAGCAGTGGCGTCAGTTCCAACTACTCTGGAGGAAGCATCGTCATCGCAAACGTCCACGAAGAGTATAAATATGAAGACAAAGATGAAGAGGTTGTGCTTATTGAGAAGAGATTACTGGTCTCACCTGTTATGTAAGTATAAGTAGACACAGAAACATAGCATATTAATAGATAGACAGATTTTTATTTGCTTAAAATTAACGAATATTCTTAATCCTTAAGGCCGGCGCAGATCAGGATGGCATGCATATTAAAGCATAGCAATTTATGTCGTATTTCTGTAACAGTACGGTTGAATGTCCATTAGTAAAACTTTAAAATCCCTTGCCATGCCGTCCCAGTCTGCGCCGGCCATTACTTATAATTTCTTAGCCCGTATTCTAACTTAAGTAGTGCTGTGTTGGTATTATGTATGCAATAAATAAGCTAATAAACAGCTCCTGAATTCACTAATGTGATAAAACGGGTGACATTCAAAAAACATTGGGTTTAGGTTTAAATACATTCATAGAAAGTTTTGTGATTTGTAATGTAGTTTATTGTAATAAAGTACACTTACAAAACAAAATTACCAACGATTATATAAAAGGAAATAACGGCCAATTTTGAGCCGGAGTCGCGGAGATTTACGTACCGAACAATCACGTTGTTAGAAGTACTAAGTATTTATTTCGTAAGAAAAATTAATAAGTATTTTATCATCTATCTAATTCCCGTAAAGATAAAGTTATGTGATCCATAAATATTTATTTATTTCAGTTTGCCAGTAGACGAAGGCAGTGATGGTGTCCCAGATCAAACAGTTCTGTCCATAGCATCCTCTCTTCCCACATCAGTCAAATACGACGACAACACGCTTCGAGCTGAACTGATCAAGCTCGGCTTCAGTCCCGGCCCCATACAGGATAGCACAAGAACGCTGTACTTGAAGAAACTTCAGGCTTTGAAGAAAGATGCACCGGTTGTCGAGAAACATGAAAAAGGTATGCACTCATTTTAAAATGCATAAAAATGTACGCGTAGTACATATTTTGACAAATAAAATGTAATCTTCGAAAATATTACATATAGATGAACTATTAGTCTAAACATTAGGAAGATAAATTTACTTCTAAAGTATTTATTGAAAGAAAATAAATTAAATCTCAAACTAAAACACGGCTTAAAAGCTATCTTGGCTACACTACTTGGTATCAGCATTCAAACAAAAGAATCATCAAAATCATTTCACCTAGAAAATATGTTATCAGGTTGTATTGTGTTGTGTAAAAAAGCTCTCTAGCTTCTTTTTTTGGAGTTTTTTTTGGCTTCTGTCGTGATTTCCTAGACTAGCCCCCAAAATGCATAATCAATGTTGAGAATACAATACAGAAAACTATTTACTACGACCTATTTATTCTATATCAGAGCTTTGTGCTTATTTTTGACAGTTTATAATAACTGACATTTGTTTATTTCAAACTATTTTAGGTAGTATTTACTAGTTATTTTTAGTATTTAATTCGTAATGGTAGTAAAGCTTTTTAAAATCCCCAGTAAACCTGTCTTACAAGTGTTAGATAGGGGTGAGAAATTATATATGTACATAATTATATTTGCAAGATAAACTTATTTGAGGCCTACTAAAATTAACTAAAAGAGCTATCATAAATTGCTGGTTCGATTCCTGCAACTAAATCGCACTCATTGGTCTTATTCAAATTAAATCAAATATTTCTTTATTCAATAAAATCACAAGGATCATTTAGAATTGTCTTACATACTAGGTGATTCTAGGTGATTCTCCACGCGACCAGAGCCTAGAAGAACGGGCAAGAAACTTACGGCCTGGTTCCTACCGTTTTTTTATATATTCCTTATTGGAGCATCACCTAGAATCACTTAGTACGTAAGACGATTCAAAGTGATCCTTGTGATTTTATTGAATAAATAAATAATTGAGTTTCAAACGAAAGAGCAATAGGCAATCATAATTTGAGTGTTAAATAAGGTTCAACTACTCAGTTCATAACGCAAACACTATATTACGTAGTCTTTTAACATGGGCATCACGGAAGATCAGCGTTGTAGTAGTACATAGGTACTACTACAACACATGCTGAGTGATGGCCTGTTTTGTGGTCACAAACATGTAAATAGTAAGGTTTATTTTTAATTGTGTGAATATGTTTTGATCTCATGTGTGTGACACAAAATAAAGTTTTTCTTTCTTCTTTCTTTCTTTCTTCTTTCTTTCTTTCTTTCTTTCTTCTTTTTTGAGTGGTACTAAAAGGTTTATAATTTTTGACATTTCTTTTACAGCATATAGTCTAGAACTGAAAAAGTCCTTGCGCGCAGATCAATGGATGGATGACTTGACTAACTATATAGAATTAGACAAAAAAGTTCGCTCAAACTTCATTGATCCTAATAAAAAATGGCGGGAGGGGAAATCAAAGACATCTTTCACGTATTTATTACTGGACCCGAGGATAACTGACAATCTACCGGCAAAGCAAGGTGGATTGACCAAGATGGAGTCTTGGGCCATATTTGTTAATTCAATTTTCTACGTCGGTAAAGGTGAGTTTTTCTGTTAAACTTTGGTCACACAATTTTGTTATATAAATATTCACGGAGATTTCACACATCACAGTCCCAAACTAAGCAAATCTTGTACTATGGGAACTAGACTGCTGATAACTTTTTTTGTAAATACATTTGCTCTGGGTGGGAATCGAACCCACGACCAGCATGGAAGGCGCTCTGCCTTATTACTACTTATTCATAAGAAAGACAAAGACAATACTTGTAGAGCTAATGAAGCCTCTTTAATGATCTTTTTCATCACCTTCTTATGGCTTCTGGTGACTGTTTTCCATCACCGTTACCTATTCAATGTCTATATAATAAATAATGCTGGACAATCCACACAACATCATCTAGCCCCAAGCTAAGCAGAGCTTGTGTTATGATTACTAGAAGACTGATATACTTAATACAATACATTACATAGATAGATATTTTTATTATACATATAAAATACCCAGAACACCCGGAATAAATATTTGGAGATCGTACAAACATTTATCCCAAGGCGTGAATCGAACCCGCAACCCCAGCGTCGCAGGCGGACCTTCGCCCGCCGCGCCACATCTGTCGTCAAATCGTCTATTGGTTATAATTTAGTTACTGTTTCAGGCAAGCGATCAAGACCATACGCTCATTTATACCAAGCGTTAACACTATGGAAACGGGGCTTCACAAAATCAAACGACAAGAAAATACAACACATCCTAGATATATGGCAAAGCAAAGTAGGTGTTGTCTGTCTTCATATTTACCAGAATGTTATACCAGCCGAAGCGTATACATACGAAGCGGCCATGATAGATGTTATAGGATTATCGACCTTAAAGAACTTGAAAAGCGGTACATATTACGGTGTAGCTGCTTCTTGGCCGTTGAAGGAGAGACGAATGCTGGGCTTATATTTGTTATATAAAGCTCTGCAGATATTTATTAACGAAGGGGAACGTCAGTTGCGGCCGGATGATATCTAGAACTGAATTTTAAACTTGTATTCTTCGTCTAAAAGTGTCTTTAGTTACTAAAAAAAGTAACAAAGATTTTTATTATATTTCGGACACAGTTTGGTAAAGACTTTAGCAGTTTTATTACGATTTTGTAAGATAAACTACTAAATTAGTTTATCAAAGACACTTGATTTTTGTACAGTCAATGTACTTTAAATTTTGACGTCACTGTACTGCCTATTTGAAAAGTTACCTTTATTTGACTGAAAACTCAACTTTGAGTTAGAAATGACAAAAGGTGTATGTTTGCATAATATTTAGGTGGTTACATTTTAAAAGTATTCACTTTTTAAAATTGTGTTTATACATATAAACACTATCACAACCTAGCATATCAACAAAAAATAATTATTATGTAGAAATACCTAAATATAAAATTAAATTATAAAAATACCCAATAAAGGTATTAAGTTTTATTATCTTGCCAAACTATAACTTTAACGTATTTAGCATTTTTCAGATTTTAAAATCAAATATCATGTTATTGATCTCATCCCTAACTGAAATCTGAAAATTTTACCTAAAACACTTGATTTCATACAGCATGTTTATTTTCTACCAGACTTTATACTTTTTTAAAATCCTGTCAATATTAAAAAAAAATTGGTTGTGAAATTTCGAAATTAATTTCTAAATTATTTGCAATATTTATGCGGTTTTATGTAAAAAAAAGTACTTAAAAACTTTAAAAATTAACCAGATAATAAAACATTTTTTTATTGTCTTCCACTTCCGAAAACCGATGAGTTTTCTAAACCTTGTAATATCTTGTACCAAAGAGTTTTTATACCTGCTAATGGTTTCGAAACCATGGTATCAATTTTGTACCTTTTTACTCGTTTACATCAGTATTGTTTTTCTATTTATTTTAATTTTGTAGGTAATTTAAATTTAGCTTTTTTTTGTAAAATTTTGATTAATTTATAGGCATCGTGTGTACGGTCAATATTATTGTCAATATGTTTTGCATAATCAGAAACCCTTGCCAGAAAGTACCGAATTGTTATTATTAATTACGGAAATGAAATATGTTTATTTGACACTTTATCAGTACAAAAACATGACAAAATTCGAAAAAGTAGTACAGATTTTTAAGCCAAGGATTTGATGTTTTGTGACAACTGAAATCTAATCTACAGATAGATGTAACTATCTTTACTGACAATTTATATTCCATTTTATAAAGTTTTTTATGGCATTTTTGCCTTGAAAATTATGAAACCAACTGTGAGGTTTACATTGACAATATTTACTGTCAATATAATTGATAGTGCAAACGATGCCGGTTACCACGCACTGTATTTAAATGCACGTACAAATCTGTAACTTGATTACCATTATTATAGAAATTAAGGACTAGATGTAGATTTTTTTATTTTATTTTTGTATAAACTAGAACTTATTGTAAACTTTGATGAGTACTGATGTTTTGGGTGATAGCCTATAGATCTATGGCGAACGAAGCAAAGTTACTTATTCCCCCTAATATCGCTCAGCGAATGAAAGTATTATAATAAAGCTCATTAGTTCGCATCACGAAGTATTCAATTAATAGCTTTTTCTAGCAAATCTTTAACATACTTTTCTTAATTCTTTTTTTTTTAATTCTAGTATTAAAGTTCCTACACTTAAAAAAATACAAGATTTTTATATCCTTAAAGTTATTGAGCTAAGCAGAATTCACCCTCAATCTTCCCCTTAACTCGGGATGCGATCAGAAACTAGGGGAAATTCGCGGTTTCGAATCCTGCTCAACCTTTTGGGATAATAAATCTTTAACTAATCTTTGTTCTTTTCTATCTCTTAATACTGTTTCTTTTGTATATTAATCTTTAATACTTCTATAGTTTTGTGATACGAGCTGAGATATGTTAGTTTTAGCTTAGCTTCGTTAGCTGTACAATTCATGATCGAGTGAGAATAGAGAAAAGTGTTTGTAAGAAACTTCGACTAATGTGAGCATTACACTATTCGATTCTCAGAGCACTTATAGATGCACTGTCGTAGCTCTGACTATACGATTGGTAACTCACATAAAGCTCTGGAATTTACATAATGTAATGCAATTTTAATAAATCCTTATATACACAAGTTTTAGGCGTATGTATACACTGTATGTTAATTGATAAGATAAAATAAAACACATTTTTAAGAAATAATCATCTTTATTCCTTTTTTCAACGTCTCGAATTATTTTCTAAGACAAATCAAACTTGGCTTTGTTACATAAAAAAAATACACAAATGCTCAAACTTATTCGTATATTTTAAATACGTACCAAGTCTGCACTGGGTACGTCAAATGAACTAATGCTGGTTTCACTTGGTTTAATTGACATTGATATTTATAGTTTTTGTAGGTTAAAACACTGAATGCTGACACAAAAATGCCCTATATTTTAGGCCAAGCATTACTATTGCAATTTGATAAGACATCAATCGTTACTATAATTTGCTAGATCCGATAATGTATTTGAATGAGGTCCTTAACATATATTTTATTACATTATTATGACCGAAATTCTATAATAGCAGGGTTGGAATCTGACTCAAAAATCCGTATGAAGAATAGAGAATACACTTTCATAAAAAATTACTGTTATACATAGATCAACAGTTTTTTTTTTTAACATTTGGATTATAGTTTAGTTATCTTTTATGTCGTCAAAATGAATTAATTGCAAGATATGCAAGTTATGTCCTAAGTTTATTTGATACTTTGTAAGTAACACAAATTTAAAGACAGTTCCAACTGCCTACAATTATAGATTTTAAATCAAGTCGCATAAAGTTATAATACAAATTTTGCCATAAAAGTTTAAATTTTAATGTTCTACACTCAATACTGCACAGTCAACGTTCAGTGAAACCAGCTTATAAGCGTATATAATCGAATGAAGAGTCAATCGAGATATCAGTCTATGCGTACAACAGAGAAAGTGCCTTTCCACTAATATAAATTGTTTCTAATTAGTAATCAATAAAATTACCTGCTTTATTGCTAATTGTTTACACAATTGGTTCTGTTAAAAGAAGACTTAAGTAAGTAAAGCATGTAGAGGTCGGATCAAGATTAGCGTATTCGTTTGATTTAAAATACTTAGTTACACTTAACGACGTTTTGGAGATACAACTAAACGATATAACAACGTGAAAGAATTATTTTAGACGTGTTTTTTTAATACTATTGATCTATGAATCTTGTGAGGTACATATCATTCATATAAATTGTTGTAAAAGGAAACGTCGAATTGCTTTGATATCTACTATTGCATCGCACTATTGAATCACCTCAAAAATTCGCATAGTGTAACCTAGACTCCAAGCTGAGATACAGAAGACGAAGCTTAGAGTGAACTTACGCTTGCATTTGCTTAAATCGGAACTCTAGTGCTTAGTCCGAGGTTGCATTTTCAAACTCCCTACTCTCGAGACGAGAGTCGTCTCTCGGGTATTTTTGTATGGATATCCGAGAGACGACTCTCGGCTCGAGATTAGGGAGTTTTAAAATGCAACCTCGGACTAAGGACTCACTAAGCACTCTGAGCAAATGCTTAGCTTGCTATTTATTTCACAAACGCAAGCGTGCACACTTAGTTTTGTCTCTGTAGGAGTGAGTACAAATAAATGTGAAATTCGTAAACCGCGTTGTAACGGTAGCACATACAACACACTGCGCGGTGACGCTGCAACGTTCGATAGTCGAGCTAGCGTCAACGCGTAGTGTCATTCGAATACGACACCGTTTCAATAATTTGCGATTGTCACATTTATTTGTGCTAGGAACGTATAAAACGAAACTCACGCTGTCCATACAGTCAATGGAATCACTTGAGTCACGATTGGCGATTTAATATTACATAAAAAGTCTTTGCGCATTAAGCTTTTAAAAGTATGATACTTTAAAATCTGCGACTAAACGCGATAAGATCCTTCCTGAAACATATCACTCATGAACCAAGTTTTACAATTACTTTTACTTTTGTAATCTCAATTTGTAATTCTCACAGAATATCTGTATACACACAATAATTTATTTAGGTAAACATTTGGAGGACAACATAGATAATTCAAATCACTGGTCGACAGTAACACTGAGTACGGGTAACCGAATTTACAGAAAATCAGGAAAAAACAATATTCCATGTTCTGATCAAAAACGGTTCACAGGTACCATGTCTTAGTGTAAAACAAAACATATTTTACAATACTTATATTAATTTCAACATTGAATGACGCTTTCAATTCTCAAACAAACAACACGAATTGAGTTAAAATAAACACTAAAATAATTTTGGCTGTAAAGGACAACCTACACTTATAGGAAATAGGACATTTTAAAATCAACCCGTTGGAAGACTACCCTTAATAAAAATAATAGGCTACATTAGCACACTAATAGGATATTATTAAATGCATACTTGTAAAATGAAACGTTGAAACGATGCAGTCCTTATCTTTATTCTATTGTGCAGTAGAGAAAGTGTAGGAAAGTCTATATTTAAATCACTTGTCAGTATTTGGAGTGGTGTATTCTGTAGCATTCTCTAGAGCGGCATCTCTTAAACAGCTTTGAAAATGTAGCTGTCTTTCAACTCGCTGAAAGAAATAGACCCCGGCGGCGCCGCTCAGAGAGTGCTCTCAGAAGGCACCGACTCGAGCACGACTCACTAGTAGGTATCGATACAGGAAGCCAGACGTTCATACATAACACAGCGGTGCCCACACTCACAACTATGGGATATGCTCTACATTAATTTAATACAATAAAGTCAATCTTCACATTATACCGAGACAAAGTACGATTTGTGCACTCTACGAACCATCTGTATGATCACATCGACGCATTTGAACTTACACTACGTTACATCTAACTATCGATACATTTAAAAAACTAAAACGCTCGCTCGTGGAATGCAGTTATAAATAAATTTTACAGGATTCGAGGACTCCACCGCTCGGATACTTCGATGTTCACATCACTTACACGAAGCTAACGAAACGGGTAATGTACACATACACTAATATTTACAGCTAGTTTGTGCTACTGGGGGGGTAGGCAGGCGCAAGTCCGCGCGCCTAGCAACGTTCACTCGGAGTTCAACACAACACTCGCTACGGGACGAACTATCCGTTCACATCTAACATTCAAAGCGTCACAGACACACGGGGATTTCGCGAGATCACAGTGTTTTGTTTACGGCGGCTACTGAGGCCGCGAGACCTGATCGGGTCAGGTCGGGTCGGGTCAGGTCGGGTGGAACCGGGCGGGTTCGGATGAGTTCACTTGGGCGGCGTGGGGAATGCGTTGACGACGGCCTGCGTGCTGGCGAGCACCGCGGCGGCTGCAACAGACAATCGCCCGTTAGTTAGGGGCGCCGGCGCCGGGGGCCTTACCGCGCCCCTCCGCGTGCTACTGCGGCCCCGGCCCTGCAACCAACCACACACGCTGCTTGCTGAGGCCGTACTAACTCGCCCTACTATACTCTCATTCTAACTATTACTAAATGCCTTCATTTACTCATTTTCAAGATTCATCATTAAATCTGTCCATTGCTAGACGTCTCTCTCCAGACTGGGCGTTATTTCGTGAAGCATTGAGAAAAAGAGGCTTCTATTTATTTATTAACGTAAGTACATAGGTACTTTTAAAATCTTTGTCAGTAATCTTTGTAGTTTTCACTCGTAAGAAATAAATATTTAGGGAAATAAGAAGAAGACTAGTAGTAACCAAAACATACTAACCGGGATAAGGTGGGGGATAGATGGGGTACCCGAGCCCCACGTGCGTGTGGTGGTGCGTGTGCACGTGGCGCTGGGGCGGCGGCGAGCGCGCGCCCTCCTTGTGTCCCCCGCCGGCCTCCGCGCGCGGCGCCGGACCCTTGCCCGATGGGGACTTCGCGTGGTCCTGCAACACATTTACTCACTTGTAGGACTGATAACACTTAGAGTCTCCGCAGACTAGACATCTAGTATGTAAGACGATTCTAAATGATCCTTGTGATTTTATTGAATAAAGAAATATTTGATTTGATTTGACTGCAGACTTTCTGATTAAGAAGCCGACCAAAATATCTGTCGATAAAAAGTCTGCAGTCTGCGGGGGCCCTTAGCGTGGTCTTGGATAAACGAATGTATTCACTTATAAGGACCGGACACTGTGTGTGCGAGTGAGACAGCGTGGAATTGGAAACAAATTAAATTATTCACAAACAAATGAAACAAATAAAAATCGAGTTATAGGATTGAGATGAGACAGGGTGATAGTAGAAACAAATGTATTCAGTTACAGGATTAGAGTGAGACAGCTTGGTATTTGAAACAAAATTGAATCGAATTACAAAATTTAAACTTCACGCGCTCTTGGAAACATCTATGATTGGGTGAGTGGAAAACAAATGACTATCGAGTAACAGGATGATATTAAAAACAAATACATAAGTACATAAATAAATGTTCAGGTTTTGCACTTTTACCAACTGTATAGTTGTTGGAGTATGCACCAACTTGCATATGCTAAGTAGAGGCCATTTGGTAACTCTCCTAATGTTATTTTATGTTTGTTTTTAATGATGTTAGATTTGAAAATAAACGAGTTTTTTTTTTATTCACAAACGTGACATAAAAATAATTACTCCAAGATTTGAGAGGAAATATGTCTAACCTGCAGCTCATGTATCTTATGCGGGTAGTACTGAGCGTGGTGCGGGTGCGCGGGGTGCGCGGGGTGCGCGTGCGCGGGCAGCAGCTCCATCTTGGGGGGCGCCGCCTGCGGCCGGGACAGGTCCTCCGGCGCGTGGTACCGCGGCACGGGCCAGCCCCCGCCGAAGCCCCCCACCAGCATGGGGCTCAGGGGCGCGCGGTACACCCCCTCGAAAGGGAGCGTGCCGTAGTGCGGG
Source organism: Ecliptopera silaceata (assembly GCA_932527185.1). Taxonomy (NCBI): domain Eukaryota; kingdom Metazoa; phylum Arthropoda; class Insecta; order Lepidoptera; family Geometridae; genus Ecliptopera; species Ecliptopera silaceata. Next base: position 3,056,213 of record OW052209.1, on the reverse strand, counting down.
GTCTGCATGTAGGGGGGCAGGTAGTACTGAGACGTGGGAGGGGGCGGTGGGCCTTGGGTTTCCGTGGTAGGTTTCTGGCCTTCCTGTTTTACCTGTAATAAAAGTTATAATACATATTCTTTTATTTTTTACATAGCTATAACCTTTTTTATTGAGTAAGTTATGGGGCATGAGCTCTACTTCTAACAAATAATTGCCTCACAGATCACATCCACTAATGTTTAGTCCCAAAATAAGCCGATTGTACTAAGCAAAATCTAGTGACGTTATGTGAACAGTCTATGAATACAATAATTATATTTGTGAAGGGCTCACCTTAACCTCCTCTTTCGGTTTATCATCTTTCTCCTTGTTGGGTTGTTTGTGCGCAGGCGCGGGACGCGGGGGGGGCGCGCCCGGGCCCAGGGGGGGCTTCAAGTCACCCCCCTCTTTGCGGCGCTGTTCCAAACTCATGTAGTATCTGGAATTGAGATAAGTAGGAGATATCTTAAAATATGTAGCTTATTTAAAAATGTATTTGTTGATATAATTGGTGTATATTAATTTGTTCATATATTACTGAGTTAATGCATTGTTATAGGCAGAAGTAACCGCTTAATGGCAAGAGCGATGAATAGCCCAAATGACCTGATTTCAGTAAACCCATAAGCATTGATCAGGTTAAATGACCCGACAGTATAAACTGGTACCGGTGTATAAACCAGTACTGGTGGTACAAAATTTTACCTCAAAAACTTAATACCAAAACTCAATAAGCACACTGGTGGGCCAAATAAAGGGGGTTAAAATTGGGTACGAATTGTAATTACCTTCTCAGTTCCTCTTCTCTAGTATGAGGCGGTCTCTGGAAGCCATAGGGTCCCATCTGAGCCTTCATCTCGATACTTTCTTTCAGAATCTGATGATTATCGTTCGGTCTTTCTTTGTCAGCTCGTTTACTCTTGTCTAACGGACTTGGGGTAGTTTTCGACCGGTCTTCTTTGGTCTTGTCTTCTAAAGGGGGCCCCCCCGGCCCCGGTTCCACGTTGTATGGAAAATTTGGGACGTAATTGTAGGGGTAGAAGTGTTGGGGTAGAACTTTTGGTGGTTGGTTTTCAGGTTTGCCTTCCTGGAAGAAATAATTGTTGTTTTTTTTAAACGAAATAATGTTTATGAAAATTCCTTGGGAGTCGTTTTTGTCGGAGATTTTTTTCACGCCTCAGTTGTTATTAGCTCTGCCTTTTATGCTGTGGGTTGTGGGTTCGTTCCTTACCAAGAACGATAATAATATATGTGATAGCAAACCTTGATATTTGTACTATACTTTGGTAATTAATTTACAAAAAGATGCATAAGCTTTGCTTAATTGGGGTTAAGACGTTGAGTATTTCCATAAATATTAACTATTTTCGAACTTTGCCCAGCAGTGGAATAATATAGGATAAAAAAAAATGATTAAAACCTCGGGGTACTTACTTTCAAATCAGCCTTAGGATCTCCTTTGGATAGATCCTCCTTGCTTTTATCTGAAGGTGGCGGCGCGGCAGCATGCGTCGGGGGTAAGTAAGGCGGCTGACCGTAGTACTGAAACAAGAACACAAAAACATTGTATTGACTTTAAAAACAAGCGATTTAGGTATGTTCTATAGTCAAAGTCAAAGTCAAAACCGCTTTATTCAGTAAAATCACAAGGATCATTTAGAATCGTCTTACATACTAGGTGATTCTAGGTGCCAGTTCCACGCGACCAGAGCCTAGAAGAATGGGCAAGAAATTTACGGCCTGGTTTCTACCGTTTTTTATATGATGCTTCTTACAAAGAATTATAGGAAAGGAAATTATAGGTCTGCGATCAATCCTCAGACAGAGCAGATGTGCATACTTGGATTCTAAATATGCTCTATGCCCACTGTATAGAGTTCGTTTTACCTGGTGATAGACCGGGAAGGGTCTATGGTCGGCTTCAGGCGGCGCGTCGGGCGTGGCGTCGTCCGATATGTCGGAATATGCCGGAGACCGCACTCCAGGGGTCGGTGACCTCCGCCGCCGCTTGCCCGGTGACTCTTCAGCTGGAGATTCCGTTGACTTCCGTTCTTCTGAGGGCATCAGCGCTGATCTGGGCTTCACCTGAAATTAGTTACGGGTCATGTAGAGATGTTAGTAAATGGGAAGGATAAAGGTAACTTTCTGAGTTGAGGACAATCGTATGTAGAGATCAAATCGTGTTTTAAGGTTTTCGCATTCAAAACTCCCGCTACAATGACCACATACGCTTCACAAGAGTGGTGAATGGCTGCCATGTTTAGTTTTTTAGCAGTCAAAGAATTCCCTAGCTTTACGAATGTACCTAGCTCTTTCTTACCTTAAATTGTTGAGGTATAATCGGGGGCGTCACCGGCCGTTCCGGCACCGGGGCGGGTTCAGGCGTCGGGGCCGGCGTGGGCTCCGGCGTGGGCGCCTCCTCGAACCGCACCGGCACCGGGGACTCCACCGGGGCCACCTTCTCTGGCGACTTCTCCGGGGTCTTCTCCTTAGGCGGCGTGGGGGACTTCACCGGGGTGGGGGACTTGACGGGCGTGGCGGGGGTCGCCGGGGCTGACGACGGCCGCGCCGGCGATGGGGGCTCCGTCGGGACCTCCTCTTGCTCGGAGCTGGAGCCGTCCTTGTCGTCATCCACGTCCGTGCCGTGCGCGTGCGATCTGTGGTACTTCAGTCCGTTCGCGTGCTTGTACTTTTTGGAGCAGTTCGGCTCGGGGCACTCCAGGAGCACCGGGTCCGGAGGGGGAGACGAGGGGGTGGGGGGCGGTCGCTTCGCTTTCGGCGTCGGCGGTCGCTCCTCCGCTTCGCTCGTCCGTTTCCGTTTGGAGTCGGGCCGAGGGGGGGTGAAGGGCGTAGGGGAGGGGAGGGCCCGTCGTCCCTTCGCGCCCCCGTTCCTGAGCTTGCTGTGTACGGAGGATCGGGTTTCCGTGAAGTTTGTCATGTCGTTGGGGGCTGCGGCGCCCCGGCCGCGCTTCGCCCCTCGGCCCTTGGGCGTCCGCGCGTCTAACTCTTCAGTCGGTGAATCGCAAAACCTGGAAGACAAGAACCAGATTAGATGAAAAAATTACCATGTAATATTTTTTAGTCACTAATCCGTTCCAGCTCTCTGGAGATACCTATGTCTAGGAGTTTATTATTCGAGCATAAGTTTAAGCAGATGTCACTTTGTAGTATGCGATACGTTACATAGTAAGTAAAATAACCAATGTTTTAATAGAACTGGTATTATTAGTGTACCTCTGTTATTTTATTGATGCTATAATTACCTATGTGATATTTATTATCTGCCAGACCTTTTTATAGAACTTGATAAACGAGATGATCGAGATGTCAAACTCGTCCAAGGTGTTGATAAATTTTATTCAAAATGGTAATATACAGACAGCTGGTCAATATGTATTACTATTTATTACTTGTTGTAGACTCATAGGTAGTTCTTGTAATGTGTTATTTTTTTTCGAATTCCTCGATTTATAGTGCAAATTTGCTCTCAGACCTATCTAAGAATAACAGCTGTCTTATAAAAGTAGATTATAAATTGTGTCTTCATGATTACTATATAAAATTAATGTAAATTATGACGTTTAATCAAGTATTATTTTTTTATTTTCGTAACTTTAACCAAAAATAATTACCTAAATGGTTTATCAAAGCTGAGCTTTTTTTATTTCTTCTCCACTATAAACCATTATAACTTGGGCCGACAACTTCAAAATCTTACCAGTACCTGCTTAATTTTATAAAGAATGTTTTTTTCTGCCAAACATTTGCATAAATATAATATACCGATATGCCAGAGTCCCCGCAGACTGCAGACTTTTTATCGGCTGATAGTTTAGTCGGCTTCTTAATCAGTATGAAGACTGAATCACTGTGCGCATCACATACTGATTAAGAAGCCGACTAAACTATCGGCCGATAAAAAGTCTGCAGTTTGCGGGGGCCCTTAGTTGTCACAAAGATCGCTTCGCTCGCACTTACCGCGGCGGTGCCCAGTCGTGCCTCGTGCAGTCGAGCAGAGTGCCCACGTAGGTCTTCCCTCTCCACGTCACATTCACCACCAATACACCTGCAACAATACAATAACACCTTCAAATGGCTTCCTTGGCATCGTCAAATAGGATTACAAGACTCGCTTCCCATTTACGACAACTCTTTGACTTCTTCTAAACAATTGTAAGAAGGATCATATAAAACCGCTAGGATCCAGGTCTAGTTTCTTGCCTGTTCTTCTAAACTCTGGTCGCGACAAACTGACGCCTAGAATCATGTATAGGTAAGTTTCAAAGTGATCCCTGTGATATTATTGAATCAATTTTATTGTTTGAGTTTATTAGTAACTATAGGCCTACAAAATGGACTGTGCGTTACCTTTCTAGATTTGGATTTAAATTCATATCAATTTAAACAATTTAATCAATGCGTATTGAAAATAAATAAGAATTTATATTATTTACGGATATTTCACACATCACACTCCTAGTCAAACTAAGCAAAGCTTGTAGGTAGGTACTATAGGAACTAGATTACTGATAGCATTTTTTTGTGTAAATGCATTATTTACATAGAATGCATAGTAACACCCGGACACAGAAAATATATTTATGTTCACTACACAAACATTATCAAACTCTATAGTCACCTCTCCCTAGCCTCAAAGGTTTGCTGGAAGAGAACTCTTCTTAGGGTTAAGCTCGCCTTTGTACATGTCATCTATTTCTGTCTTGTGTATGTCATATTTTGTGTACAATAAAAAATAAAGAAACATTAGCTCTAAGTGGGAATCGAACCCACGGAAGGCAGAGCTGTTACCGACTGTGCTCTGACGCCTGTCAATGGCTCTGCTTCGTGTATTGCATTTGACTTGACTTGGTTTAAATATTGCATTTGCAGCTACACATAAACAATTCGTGTTTCCGATCCAATTTGTCACGGGAGCCCTCATTTGCATGAGGGTAGAATGCAGGCGATGGTTCGCCGAGACGACGCTCGCACGTGACTTAGCTACAAAACTTTACAGCATATTTGGTACACGTTATGCTTATCGCAGAGTATAACCATTGTAAGTCTGCTGAATTTTAAAATACATACGAAACTATTGGATATAAAATCTGTTTTGGCTCGATCACGCTGAATATGCTGGATTTTAAAACATAAAATAAACTAGCAGCCATAATCTTAGGTACGCTTCCGATTGGTACTGATTTGGATCAGTTAAGCTATCTATAGATCGTTTGCAGCGGTCTGTACTGTTTCTCAACTTTCTGTTGGCTCAACTGTTTCTTATGTATTTTATATATTCCTATATACATTTTGTAAATACTGTTATAATCGTATAACAAACTGTACTTGGATATTAGAGATGATATTTGTTTTAGTCTCAACCACGTTAAGCTTGCAGAATTAAAATCAATAGCACGGTATTTCTACGAACATATTTGGAGATGGAATCTGTTTTGGCACGTACTATTTGCACGTCATCTAGCCTACAAGATTGGTAGACCAACGGTCTATCTTATAAAAAGTTAGGGCACACTTGATGTATTGATTAGATTACCATACGTAATGATGACATAAAGTCAACGCTAACTTTTTAAAAGATAGGGGGCAAGTATATAAGAACGCTCGACTCAAAAACTACTAAACCAATTTTCATTTCAACCCCTTTCTTGGCAATTTTTGTTGATAATACCTATTTATTTGCTGCCGTATATAATACGGAACGGAACGCACGGAACTTTTCTTGGTAGGTTTTTGTTAGAATGGGAAGAATTTTTATACGAATCATAATCATATACGAATTATAAACATAATAAAAATTTGGTAAATTAATGGTGAGACTTCTGTGTCAGTCTAGGACTAATAATAATATTACCTACAAGCATCGAAAAATACATAAAACCAAAATACCATTTGGATACATACTAAAATTGGTTATTTTAATTAATTAATTAATGATTCTACTAATAACCTAGAGGCTAAATTATTCATAGTTTTTATAAACATCAAAATTTATTTTTCATATTGAACTTTTTATTTCTGGTTTCGCACAATATCAATTCCTACTATGCTTGCTTTTTTTAGCTACAGCCAAAACAAGTTTTAAAAAAAATATTTACTGTCGCTACAAAAGTACGGTGTCTACCTACTCTATGTACAAATTCAGCTGTACTGTAAAAAAAATATTCCAATAAATATGAAGCTCGGCATATTTATAGAACGAAGTTTTATTTATTAAAAAAAAAGACTCAGCCACGTGATCCGAGACGAGTTAATCTTTTTTTTGTCGTCGTTTTTCGTAAACAGGAGTAACAAATTGGGTTAAAAATGAGGGTTCCGACACAGAACAAATAATAGTAGAAGGTTCAGATAGGACAATCCCTTTTTAATCCGGGTGAGCTTTTGTGTAGATTTATAGAAGGTACGAAGTGGTCTCGTTGAATTCTGTAACTGACATATAACATTTTCGTTTTGTGTTGATGAATAACTGGATTTTAACTAACGTTTGGATTTCAAGTCAAATAGTTTTACATACATTATGCGTTTTACAATGTTAAATAATCATATTTTAATTAGTTATTCATATTGGTGATTATTAAACAATTTACACCTATTAAATCTAGGTGTGACGTTCGTAAAAAATAAATAACCACAGAGCTATTCGCACAGTTATAAAATGTTTCAAAGCCATCGCAAATGCCAGGGAATTATGCAATTTTAATTAAAAATCACATGCTGTTACTAAACAATGTAAATCCAACTAACACAACAGTTACATTAATATAACCTTTTTACGACTACTAAGCTACTCAATTAGCTTCTTCGATCATTCGTATTAAAAAAAAAATGGTAGCACTCCGGGAGTGCCGGCAGAAGTGAAAACTTCAATATTAACGTTGTGTTTTCACTTCAAAAATATAACCACAGTCGTCACTTTTTACCCACCCAGCGCCGCTAAAGAAGTTTTCACTTCAAAAAGTAGTCGCTATGTGTTCAGAAATAATATATATTGCTGATGACGAAGACTGAATGTGCACAAGCGTAAATGCAGAGAAAAGTTCAAATAGTTTGAACATTTTTTTAACTTTCTATTTTTAATTAATATTAGTAGAATAAGCCTTAAATTAATCACAATAATACTTATTACTAGAAATATTACAAGCTTTTAATACTTTTCTAAGTTACATAAACAGGAACTAAACTAAAAAAAGCATAAAAGAAATTGACTATAAAATAACTATCTGTGATAATCAGATTCTCAATTGCTACTATTATTTATTGTTCAAGAGAACAATGGACACATAAAGCATTTCTAGAAGCCATTAGCGTGTGATTGAGTTGGAAACATGATATTATGACAAATGAGGTAAGTTATGCAGAAATATGCCTGATAGACAGTTTTTTAGAAAAATTTATTCAAGATTCAAATGCCTTTAAATCTAATAGAAAAACATGTGGGATACGTTTTATTATGGACGTAAAATAAGACATTTTTGTAACAAACAAATAAGCAAGTACCAGGATGTCAGCACTATCAAGGTGGTGTACGGAAACGCGGGCAGATGGCACCCCACTTCCCTCGCTCGCTCAAAAGGAAATTGCCGGCCGCGGCACTTTTACGTTCCTTTCATTATTTAGGGGTGGAACACCCTTGTAAATTGTTAATACGGACTGCCGGTACAGTACAAATTTTATTTAATACAGATAGACCACTCACAAATCTCACCGCAACACTGAGAGCTATTTTTATTTTCGTGCTAATCAAAATGTAAAAAATACGACAAGCTATAGAATTGAAATGAAAATATCGCCATAAAAATGGTTCTAAGTTCGTTTTATATCTTGAACTAGCATACTGTTTATTTATTTGGTTATCACTTGGCACGCGATAACATGAGCCTAGTACTTTTATTATTTGAACAATAATCGCGTGATAGAATTCACGTAAATTCATTTTAAAACCTGACTGACAACGCTTTAACATAACCATTAATTTTTGAAAGAAAACAATGCGAATTTTACTTATTTTATTACATTCCAGAGAAAAATAAAAACCTACTTTTTATTTTCATAAGAGCATTGAAAGGCTGTTGTATTTTTTTTTTGTACCAGTTTTACAATAAATGCTTCTTTATCTTTATAAAGTGACAAGTATCTCGAATATTCTGTTGGTTGGGAACAAAATATGGAATTTATAAAAACTGCATTATTTAACTTTTCGCAAAACTTGTAACGGAATACTTGAATTTGAGGTTTGTCCTTAATAATGGTTATTTGTGGCCCTTTGTGGGTGATCGTTCGATTTGTCGTGCCAATGATTGGTGTTTATTGGTTTTGTTCGGCGTATCTGCTAATAGGCGGTTTGAAACTTTTTTATATTTTAGATTCAGCTTTTACATTCAAATAAATAACTTTAATTTTGTTCTTCTATTGTTGGACATATTTTTCTTTTTTTGTTTTAGGATTATAAAATCAACACTATATGCACAAATCCACATGGTAATATTACTCATTTCATTTTCATATAGAATATAAAGAACCAACTTGCTTAAAAAAATCAAATAAAATTGTAATACCGTACCGAGGTTACCAAGCAAACATAGAACGTAAGTAGTTCATTTAGGTGCTAATCGCGCCCGGGCGGGTAATCAGCCTCCCATCGGAGGGAGAGGACCCACCACAGCACATTTATTAGTCACTAAAAATACCACTACGAGCCTCTGGAATCCTAGTACTTCAATTGATATTGACTGAGGCCTGTCGAACTGAGGAAAGTCGAGTAGATTAAATAAGATTAAGTAAATTAGACAAAGATTATGGAATTTCGTAGCTTTGCATTTTAGAATTTCTTCGTTATTATTAATTACATAAATAAATGTTGTTTTCCTTCATTATAGAAAGAAAATAATAACAAACCCAACGTATTATCATGCAAATTAATTCCTGTAAATATATATTTGATTAATTTAGCTTATTCAGCGTTTGTGAATCTAGGTAAGTATTTAAATTACAAAATATACACCTACTTGGGAACTTAAAATTAGGCAGTAGGTATCTTCCTATTTGATATTATATTACCATGGACAAATAAGTATCTACTTAAAAAATATTTAAAAGAAGTTACAATGATCAAAAATCTTACTGTGGTAAGTTCGTTTAATACTACAATGTTATCATTCGTTCATATATCGTTCTTTGTAAGTTAAAACAAATCGACGCTACAAAAGTACTAAGAATGAGCGGTAAGGTAATTTTGTGTTATTGAGTAAATCGATTTACTAACAACGTAAAAGCTTGTGAACTGAGCGTGTAGGCGGCTATGGCCATCGCGAGGTCAGTCAAACCGGGCGCTAATCGCTTGTACATATTGTTTTTTTGATTGGAAAATGTTGTGATGACTATTAAATACTAATCAAACTATTTGGTTGACTCAGTGTAGGTATATTTCATTAGGAAAAAAACTTGCGTCAGTCAGTAGGCACTAATTCGATAAATTGGATCACGTTCACGACACGGCTGTTACCCGCCATTTATGGAAGAGATCGTCTCAGATCGATCATTTTTATATTCCCGAGAAAGTATATCTCAAGCGTTCACATTGCAGTTCCGTTTTTTCTACATCGTAGATTTTTCTGTTCGTATTATATTACTAGTTTCTTTAAAAGGCCCTTACAGATTCTTATAGATTTATCTAAATAGGTTACGGCCTTTATGAAAAACCCAACCTCACAGATCTTATGGACTTATCCAAAAAGGTTGCGTCCTTTTTGCAAAACGAATGTAAAAAAATAATCTCGCAGTCGTAAGTCACCCAACACAACAGTGTTTAATTTCCGACATCTCTACGCCATTAGCTGAATATAAATAAGGAAGGGCGAGAATCGCCCCCCCCACTCCCGACTACCAGGGGAGCAGGGCCACGGCGGATAACTTTGGAAAGTGCCAACAGAAGCGGCAGATGGTGATTTATTACATCGTTTTATAATAATTATGAGATAGGGCATTGTGCCGATCTCGTACCAAATATGATATGAATTTGTTATTCTCAGTTATTTTATATTAGTTGAAATAATTAAATTTATGCTTTTGAATATCGTGTTTGGGTTTATCTGAATTGTGTGTAGCAAAGACCTTACAAGGTTGTATAGGTTATTGAATAACAAAATACCTTCGCAATATAAAATCCATCCGGCGGCGGCTGTTTCTGATCATGATTTAATTCAATTTTGCGCTTAATCCTATAAATAAAGTCTGTTAACAGTTATGAAACCATTTATTTTGTAATCGAAATGTTTATTATTCATTATTTATTACATTCAAGGATGTCTTCTTTCATATCCATAATATTCTTAGTGCGGTACTTCCAATTCTATACGGCCGTTAAAATATCAAGCTATAAAAATATACGATAAATTGAACATTGGCAGTAAAGAATTGATTTCGTCGTAAACAAAATGAAATAACCATTTTGGTATTTATTTGCTTTCCCTAACGAGTGGTGTTGCGGGACATTTATTGCCAGGAGAACGTAAAAGGTGTAAAGGTATCGGTTTTGTGGAAGTTATTAAAATATTCAGCGACGGCATCGCCTCATCAGCGCGCGTAATTACGTGGAACCTCATTGACTCCTCTGTTTATGTGTTCCATGAATATTTTAATATTAATCGCAAGTGAGATTGCACGACGTAAATTATAAACTAAGAAATATTGGAATTGTTAACTTGGCCGTGAAATGTAAGCGACGACAAAAAAAGGTTGAAACACTCCATAATCGCTATAAGCGAGCCAGGTGTAATAAATAAATAATTATTATAGCTTCTGTAAAATGGCCGCCCGTCGCGTAATTGTAGGTTTATGACGATTTAATCATTCTAACGAGGGCTGCTATTATTATTAATAGCTTTAGTATTTCTGTTAAGCACACTATTCATTTAAAGATATGGGTACCGTTGTGGTAAAAGGCTATTCAGTGAAAACTCTCGTCTTTAACGAAGTTAATCAAAAATATAGTAGTACAACAGAACAAATAAGATGTCATCTCATGTCAACTCCAACGAAATGATTGTACTTATGACGAATGAAATGAACGAAGTGAAACGAATGTCTCAATCTATTTGAAACTATAGACTGAACTTTATCCTTAAAAAAAACTGTCACTGTCATGTCGTGCTCAGTTTACCAAGTTTCAAATAGTAGTGACATCAGTCGCAAAAGCAGACACAAGTATCAGGCGTGCATAAGCGTGCAGTGATGAGATGGGGCGCTACAGTGCGTGCGCTTAGTAAAAACTCACCACCTTCCGTCTCATGCCACACGATGCCCTCCAGCGTGACCGAGGTACCAGGCTCGCAGGGCCCGAGGCAGTCCGGTTCGGTTATCGTCCCGACGGAAGTGCCGACGCATACTTCTGCCGTTTCCTGCGAATAAAAGAAGTTTATGTTACTAGGAAAACATGACTAGAAGCGGAACTTGTACTAGGACTAGAATATCATGAATAAATAATACTTAATACATGGATATGGATAGTTTAGGTTACTTGCATTCAAAACTTTTTTCAGTGTTGCGAGCAACCTTAATCGGCAGATATTAATAATCACAGTAGGTACTAAGTTAAGTCATACAACACCACTTCCTCGCATTTAAACTTACATAATTCTCACAAGAATTAGAAATGTCAATTCAGAGTTGCTCTAGTTATTCAGTCTAATGACTCCGAAAGCGATAGACGTTCTAGCTCAGATTCCAATATGCCTGGATTACGGAGAAGTGAATGTGCTTGAGCCGCCAATGCTCAGTTTCTGTAGAATAGGCTACAGGGATATTCTGTAGAATAGGCGGTCTTCTTCTTCTTCGTGTCGTTGAATATACCATTTTGTGAAAAATCACCAAGGTTAGACCACCTCTGACCAATAGCTAGCCACCTTGAGCGCGTCAGTCGAGCAATGCATGAGGTCAGAGGTAGTACAGGTGCTCGGGCAAGATGGGCAGTTTAGTAAATGGGACATGGTCTGTTGCGGTTCTCCACATGCGCACTCTGTGTCATCGTCGCCAATAATGCCCCACCTACTTAAATTACACCTACAGCGACCCATCTGAGTTCTCAGTCTGTTGAGGGACTTCCATAATGGCCAAGGTAAGTGATGGCCGGGGGGTAAATTCTCAGCAGGTATTATGAAATCAGGCGGAGGAGCATGCCTTTTCTTCCATAGTTCCACCCGAGCATCACTAGCATCTTTCATAGGGGCTGCTGCCTTTGTTAGCCTAAGAAAACTTTTACGACTTTTAAGCCGTCCTCTGGCTTGAGTTGCCTTGTTAAACAGAGAGTGTCTTGCGTCTGACTGTTGTTTTAATTTTTCGGTAGAGCACGCTACCTCTCTACGCACAGCAGGTGGCGCTATCCCTATTAACGGGTACAACATTTTGAGAGGGGTAGGTTTTAGGCAACCAGAAATAGTCCTGCAGGTCTCATTGAGTGCGACGTCTACTTCTCTTGCATGCGCTGATCGGTGCCAAACTGGGCAAGCGTACTCTCCAGCAGAGAAACAGAGGGATAGACCAGTTGTTCGCAGAACTGGCTGAATAGGCGGTAAGACGAACTCACTATTCCTTTGACAACTTACAGCAACGGCATTCCACGTGAATGTTTAATGAACTTTTATACATACATAGATGCAAATATGTATCCGGCTTAAATGTGGTGATCGAATAGATTAAAATTAAATTTTAATCCATACAGTTCCGGACTAAATCACTGAACACTGATTGGTTATGATATGCAATTTGCATCGCATATCTAATAGCGTATCCGATGTAAATAATAAGCTAAATCAGTATAATGTTTAATTGGATGATGGTAAAATGTTATACGTTCACCAGAGTAGCTTGAAATATGAAAACCATAGTATAGATTTTCTTACGTGTGATAAAAATAACTAACTTGAGCACCATAGACAAAACAAAATTAGGAACGTGGGTGCCGTCAGTCAAACCATGAAAACTATATGGACCATAAAATATTGAGTGATAAAAGCTAGTGTGCTAGTGTTCAGTTCTGAGCGAGTATTTTTGACTAAAACCAATAACTATTACAATATTCTACTGTTTCCGCAACAAATCAAATATTAAGCTTCCGAACCGAGTCGCCGAGTAATTCAAAATGGTTTCACGTGGAAAATATTATTTAATCTGTTTTACGACTTGCTAATTTTGGATTTCGTTTATAAACTCAATATTTTTGTTTGAATAATATATTAAATAAATTAAATATTGACCCAGTTGAATTTGTTTCTGATTTGACATGAACTTTGACTAAATTATGAAGAGACTACTTATACAAAGGATGAAGTAGATTGGTGATATGGTTACATTATAACAACTACTACACTCAACTATTTTTAAACACACACTCAGAATGGAATGATACTTTTGCCGATTGCGGTTCAAAACTACCAGGGTTGCATAAATGCTAAGAGCGTTTACGGCGTAGAACATAATCAAATGAAGCAATCTACATTCAACGCTCGCTCCTAAAAAGGAATGGCGGTATAACGGCATCTCCCTCACGCACGAAGCTAATGGCATCACAAATTGAGAACTAAAGCACTCTAGCTTCGAACCCGAGAGATTGTCGACTTCCAAAACCGTATTATTGGAAAAATAACAAAATTTTATGCGAACCGACAGGTATTCGCACGATAATCTTATCATATTTCTGTATCGATAGGGAGAAAACAATAACAATATTGAATTTACTTTACTGTCTGAAACGGTGGAGTTGTATCGTTGAAACCAAATTTTATTTCATCTTTTTCGAAGTAGTATCGAACACACAAGTAAGTTTCTTAAAAGTGATCACTTCCATGAGATCCGCCAGATGAAGTCATAATAATATGTTTGGATATCCAAGTGCGATAACAGCAAATAATCGATTACAAGCCCACACTGACTATAAATAAAATTAAACGGTTTATTGTTAGTGGAATGACAAATGCGTTATCTTCTGACGCCCACTGTCGCCCGTCATACATTATCAACGGAGACAATCCACAATCCTCGTTTGATTTACTATCACCACAAGCATATTAATGTTTCGACACGCCATATCGCTATTAAAACCTTTATGGGTGGTAGCGAGAACGTTACAAGTCGAGACAGGGGGAGGCAGCGCTCGAAACAGGCAGGGGTCGAAGTTACGAGCCGACTGCCAACAGGAGGGTCGACACGACAGCCAGCTGCAGTTTTATCTCAACAAACGAACCCAACAAAAAATACTATTTAATAACAGCTTGAGGCCGTATCTAAAGCACACTATATAATAACTAACTCCTAAGTGTCTTTGAAACAATAGCGAGTGAATCAATTCCACGACACGAACAAAGCGCCGCCGCAGAGCGGAGGTGTAATGATCTTCACGACTGTTTCGCCTCTGTTAAGACGATGCTCGTCTTTGAAGATCTTCCGCAAGAACTAATTTGCAGTCGTATCGTATCGCGTTCGGCGTAAAGGGGAAACCGACCGACTTGCCTAATGGCTCGAGACATCTCGTTTTGTTTCTGACTCATAATCATAACAACGTCTTTAGGTCGTTTCCTTAAGTTGTTGGAAGTGTTGGGACCATTTCTGTTGAAGTCATAACACTATGCTATGCCATTCTTGCATATTCTTACGTTTTTATAGCGTACTAGTTTGTTTCAAATTATTAAATTATTTCGATAAATGGCATAAAAAATCCAGCTAGCAAAATAACAAGAGAATGATGAAAAATCCAAAAGAAACTTGGTGTAGAATTATTGTTGAGAGATTACTACTTCCAAAAGTGTTGAATTTGGCAACAATGTACCGGATAGCTTCCAATGTGAAACTGTAACCGTATTACAATCCACTAAACCGGAGGGAACATACGTCATTAAAATAATTTAGGGAAACGGCACGTTTTAGTGCTCGCGTTTATGGCAGTGAATGCCCGCGCCGTGCCAGAAGCAATAAATACCGGGGCGGTGCGCCTGCAGCCGGAGGGGAGATGGGGGTTCAAAGAAATGCTACAGGAACAAATCTCTAACAATTTTAAGCCGGTTTATAAAATCTTAACCCGTGCCAGGTCTGAATTTCATTAAGGCTATGTTCAGATTTGCTCTAGGCAACTGAGCTGTGTGATTTTGTGAGATTTCATTGAATTGAATAACAAAAAATATCTTAAAAGCTAGATCTGCTTTTAAGATAAATAGACCTGTCATAAAAGTTTTACAAATGACTAGAATCAAATGTCTAGTAGTCCAAGAGCTAGTGAACCCTGCGAGTAACGGTCTTCCTGTAAGGCTAGAAATTTGTACACTTACGATTTATAGCATGCTAAGAGCACTAGCCATGATCTGGCAGGCTTCAGCCCTGTACTTCATCAGCCACATAGTTTTTTAATTGTAAAATAATTTGAGTTTCAAAACTTGTTTCTGTAAGCTTAAAAATTTAATAGGATGGAGTTTATTTATTGTAAATCTTGAAAAAAAAGTTACAGACGATTACAATCAGCAATAGTATATGCCAGATCAATTAGAAAATGCACAGTTGATGAGGTAAAATAAACTTTATCCTGTATACTTAAAATTTTTATATGTTTTCAAGTAAACGTCTCAGAGTAAATATGTACAATGCCAGACGGTTTTGAACAGCATAAGACCTTGCCAGGCGAGGGGACAGCTGCTAAGGGAGTGCAAATAAGAAATGTTAATGTTTCAATTTTATGAACATATTTATTAGCATACAGTAAATGCAATGTATTTTATTGGGTTTTATGCAATCTACATTATTTTTAACATTCATTTTCTTCAGCATCATCCGAGATTGCACTACTGTTTGCATCATCATCTGATTCTTTAACAATGTTTTCCTCATCTGAAAATAGTGAAAAAATATTTTAATGTACCTACCGTAATAATTTTTAGTATTTTTTGAATAAGGTTGTTAAGAATTAAATATCAAGCTCTATTACATAGGACTGCATATTAAATGTTACGGATAAAATAGTTGTATGTTACCTGAAATGTATTCCTCAGTTTCAGGCGATTGTGCTGTGGCAGTATCAGCAGGTCCTTGTAAAAGTATGTCGTATAGGTATAGAAGATGGAACTTTATTCCTCTCAAACCAATTTAAATCGTAAGAACTATCAATTAAGTTCCAACCGTTATTTTCAGGAATAAGAATGGTTCTTTAAAATTACAATTTCGCCATATATTTGTAGGTAATGTAGGCAGTTCTCAATAATTGTTGATGTAGTTCACGTTGGCAGGGTGGTGAATTCGATGAATCATAGCTTACTACTTTTTCATAAGCACTTTAGGATTATTTGTGTTGTAGATAGATAGATAGAAAACACTTTATTGCACACCACTTAATTTATTTTTGTACGTAGTTGTACGTAGTAAGGAACTTTTCATAACGTGCATTATTTAATTTTGAACATTTCAAACCATACATTTGGAGCTTCGACATGGGAGCCTTCAAAAGAAGGGTATATCTTTATCTCAAAGGCCGGTAGTGCACTGACAACGCCTCTGGTGTTCGCAAGTGTCCATGGGCAGCGGTGACCACTTCTCATCAGGTGGCCCGCAAGCTAGCTTGCCAGATATGTCATAAAAAATAAGTAAAATCACTGAAAACTGAACTAAAACTGAAAGATAGGCATTCACGCAACACCTCTGACTCGCACGCCTTTAGCAGCTGTCCCCTCGCCTGGCAAGGTCTTATGCTGTTCAAAACCGTCTGGCATTGTACATATTTACTCTGAGACGTTTACTTGAAAACATATAAAAATTTTAAGTATACAGGATAAAGTTTATTTTACCTCATCAACTGTGCATTTTCTAATTGATCTGGCATATACTATTGCTGATTGTAATCGTCTGTAACTTTTTTTTCAAGATTTACAATAAATAAACTCCATCCTATTAAATTTTTAAGCTTACAGAAACAAGTTTTGAAACTCAAATTATTTTACAATTAAAAAATTATGTGGCTGATGAAGTACAGGGCTGAAGCCTGCCAGATCATGGCTAGTGCTCTTAGCATGCTATAAATCGTAAGTGTACAAATTTCTAGCCTTACAGGAAGACCGTTACTCGCAGGGTTCACTAGCTCTCCAGCTATAGCCAGATTAAAATAAAACGGTTAGTCAGACAGTTAAATTAATGCTGAAAATCTATTTTGTAAGCATCTGTTTCTGTTGTTGATTGCTGACCCCAAACGGACAATCAAATGGTTTAGACAGGATCATTAAACTGTTCATTTATCTTGAAAGGGGTGATTTAAAAAATGTATTTTCTTCAAAATAAGCCTATAATCCCGGTAGCGACCCCATCATCATTTTGTTTATACACCAACTACGGAGTATTAATTTTGCTATGCGGAATAAGTGGCGACAAAAAGTGTTCGTGCCAGGCTAGCTAATGGCCCAGAACACCATCAGCCCACACTTGCTCTTTATAAATAACCTAGAATATATGCTTTCTATTCTTTATTGTATACAGTTAATTTATGTTTAGATAGAGAGAAAATTCTTTATTGCACTTCAAAGTAATGTACAGGCGAACTTAATGTTAAAATAGCATTATTTACTTTGGGTGTTTGTGTGTTTTGGTTATGTTTTTGTTCACCAATTTGACGGTATTGGTAGGAAATGCAATCAAATTGATTTTGTTTCGGTATTTGGGAATAGATATTAGATTAGTAATGCGTATTAGAGAATACGTTTTGACATTAAAGATCACGCACGACGAATACAAACACACATCATTTGAATGAATGAATGAACGTTTGTGTCAAGGTGAACAGATAATAAATAAATGGTTAATATTATAGAACAGTTTAATTACTCTACAAATAGCTACTCAAACCATACCGAAATGGAGAACAAAATTAGAATTTCCATACCATTTGTCAACTCCATTACGATCGTTTAAACAGAGCTGACATTGATTTATCATTTGCGGTGTATATTGAATTAGAACGTGATTACGGAAGGGGAGCCAGTGATCGGAACCAGTAGGTAGGAGTACGTAGTTAATGTATTCTTGGGTTAATTTGGTTAGCTAACAATTCTGGAGTAACTCCCTTTAGTAACTAGTATTAGTGACTACCTACGGTATTTTCAGTGTAATTAGGTGGGATTGCTGATATGAGTATATTAGATGGAGTTAGCAGATATCACATATGATATTTAAGGGTAATATCAACCTATAGAAATGCATCGAACGAGAGCTTAGGACGTGCCCAGTTAGGAATCGCAGTACGTCCTTCGCTCTGAGACATAAGGTGATTTACACATGTCCCTGGCACCCATACCAAACTGAAACACAGAAATCAGAGTATCCTTGCTTGGTGGCAGAAGCAAGAGTGCTATCATGTTCAAATATCAGTTGTCAACTCATTACTAACTACTTTCTGTATTGCCTATCTATCTTAGTATTGCCTGTATTTATTTGTGACTAAGAATTATAAGAAACACAATAATAAAAATAACAGCCACCATTTCTAGTTCAGTTATAAATTCACTTTGTTTGTGCTCTCAGCCTCACCTCACCGACCGCACTGTGATTGCATTAATTATTGTTTACGCTCTGTTCGTTGCTCCATTGTTAAGTGTCTACTGCCGTTTTACGAGGGAAGGACGTGAAGACAATTTTATAGCTCATTTTATTGTATTCTACAATGCGATTCTTAAGTATCTTCTGTTTAGGCATTTGTTTATTTATAAGGGTACAAACGCAATCTGGATTCACAACAATTTAGGACTTTAGAAGGCTTAGCTAGACTTCCTTGTTATTTTTTTTTATATGGTTTCTACCCGTCAATATGACAGGCAATTCTGCCAGTATTGAAAAATTTATCTGTCAATCGTCGAGTCGGTTTTTACTTTCAGAATAAGTTGTTAGATTTTTTGACGTCATGACCTTATTAATTTATTATTTTCTAATAAGGAAGCTTACTGTTCGTTCGAAACCTTTGAAATGTAGCCTGTATTTTCCCAAATCAGGTGAATATTTTTCGGTTGTGGAAAAGTATTATGTACATGCTCTGCATTATGATAAAGGTAGTTTTCGGATTCCGTATTAGATTACTGATCCCTAAGGCCCCAAAGGCCCCGGCTGACGTAGGGTTAATTACCTAACTTCATACAATTCGATTTGACACAACTGTTTGATAGGGCGGACCCCTTCATCATAGGTTTTTTAATTTAATGTTATTATCCGAAGTTTATGAAGCAGCTAACCCCTTTTTTAAAACATGTCAATTTTATTGTATAAAATGAGCGTTGAAGTTTAGGTAGAGTGAATGAATGAGTTGTTTTGTAACTACACATATCCACAAGAAGACGACAGACACAGAAACAACTTAGTTCAGATGTTTCAATCGTTTATTCAAAAATAGAACAAAATTTCCGAAAATAAATTTCTTATCAACTAAATAGAGTTTTTTAATCGACTACTTATAGCAAATCGTTTTTATACCGAAAATAAGTACCTATCTACTCAAGTATTCATATTGACCGCACATAAATAACCTAGCCATAATGTCTACAAAAAATAAAGAACGAGATTTTTTTTATAAAACCTTTAAATAATTCAGATGCAATCAACGGGTCTATCATCAAAGCAACAAAATAAATTAAATGAGAGAAACCGGTCGCTTATTTTAATGTTTTATTTGATTTTTAAAAATAACATTCAGTGGGTTTAAATGATAGCCATTAAATACGTGTTAAAAAGGAAGTGATGATAAAAAGATGACCATTTTACCGCGAGTTGGCTAAACGTTATATTTATTTATGAGAAATATTTTCAAAGCGATTGGAATAAAAATACAATAAAGACCATTCACGCTCGGTTAATAAACAATTGTAAGTACTTCGAGCGTAATATTGCAAAACGAATAGTACCTACAGATCGAATAAAAACCAATATTTTTTGAACCGATAGCAGATCGAGTATCATCGGGCGATAAAAACCCGTTTTTTATTGCAATAACAACGCCAGCACAGTTTGGAAAGTCAAAAAGATTAATTAAAAATAATACCCTCTTTGTGCCCGGAAAATAAAAGGTAAAACGAAGTTTCAATTACAGGAAGAGATGGGATAAATGTATTTTAATCTCTCTTTTAGTTGTAAAGCTTCGTTAGTCGGTTCGGGAGTCGCTGTGCTAATTAGCAGACGAAAACAATCTTTATCCTTATTTTAATGCTAATTTATACTTGTTTTTCTTTTGGATAACTTACTTGGGGTCTTTGATTTTCCGTGACATTTAAATGCAGCAAAACTTAGAAAAAAGAGAATTTAGTTTATGATTAGCTCGCCGTCAAAGTTATACCTATAAAAAGAACAGCGACCTTTTTTCTTAATTCCAATAAACGGTCGAACTCAGTGAACATTTTCATTACAAAAACCACTTAGAATCCTTCATTTGCGAAAGTCAACATAGGACAAACTCTTTAAACAAAGGACTTTATCACAAAAGAACGGAGTTGAATGAGAACGATTTGCGTAAAAGAATGCAAGTGAAATTCAAAGCAGTCTGTGCATCCGGATATCGGTAGAAGGGGCTGTGGTTCTGACACTAGCTTTTGTTTCAATGTTATTGGATTTCTTTTTAATATTTTAAATTAAATTTACTTACTTCTTTTTTTTGGCTGTCAATACATGACGCTAAGACCATTAGTATTGTTGGTTAAACTCCACCAAAATTAGACGACAATACTCAAAATAACATAGCAAAACAAAAAAATGTTATGTTTATCAAAAAAATTACAGAAATCGGTATAATTCCATAACATCTAGCACAATATGCATGTCTGCATCAGAACTGTCACCAAAAAGTTATTACAAAGCAACTTTTGATCAAGATTATAGTTAACCTGCAAGTTTATATGTTTTATTTCTATATATAGTAGGTATAATAAGTTTGATCAAATATGTGAATAAGGAAATTATTTCATACACACTCCATTATATATTTTAGTACTTACACTATTTTAATAATACAATGTACAGGAAACTGCTAATTACTTTTAACAATACAGTATATATTACAATAATAAGTAGCTACATAACAAAATAAATTATAATATATTATACATAAATAAACTTTAAAATATTTTTATTGCAATAATCGGACCTAGATAAATGCAGAACATTTATCAAACAATTTGATTCAATATTTTGCGTAACCGGTTATAAAATCCAATAAATAAATACCAAGAAATAAAGCAATAAATAAAACGCGAGGTGATTTAGATGGTCGGTTTTAAGGTTAATGTATTGTAATAACCACTAATGGGCGCCTACCTTTACACTATACTTATACTAGAGCAGTTATTTTAATAGCAAACCAATTTGCAAAAGGTAATATAAATCGTAATAATATTAGCTTTTTTAGACTTGTTTTTATTAAACTTTTTATTGATTAAGTATATCAAATTTAATCGATGATTTCATAGTAATCGAATACAGGTAATTATTATTTTTAATCGTTGCTTATAGACCATGTGGTACCATTACGGGGTAATTGTGACAACTGTCATAGCTCAGTTGGTGAGCTCTGCCTTCTATGGGACCCGAGCATAATCGCTAACGTATCGAAACAGTGTCGTATACACTACGCGTTGAAGCCAGTTCGATTGCCGAACATTGCAGTGTCACTGCGCAGTGTATCTTGAATTAAATGTGCAATGCGTCCTGTCTTTATTTCTACTTTTTAGGTATCTGCTAACTTTTTTGCTGATAATTTTAGAACGTGTTATCCACGCTATCTATTGGAGTATCTGTCCTATTTAGAAAAACGTGCATCTCAGAGCACATAAAACGAAATATTCACCCAAAGAGTTTGAACATTACAACATTACTTTGTTATAAGCCATTTAAGCGCAGTCGGTTGCGGGCTGCGGGAGTAATCCGATTTATACCTTATGCCGTATTTCTTATTTACGTCCCCTTTCACACCCACCATAATTCGCTGGAAAAACACGCAAATTCAGTCAAGTGCTTTTATTTTTACACAAACAGCCTTAACAGAAACGTAGGTAGGTACAATACACCACGTGTATTCGTGTATAGTATAAACCTGGTCTTGGCTTCGTTAGTTTTCCAAAAAGTTCCAGTTGTGTATTTTTATGGCATTTTCTACGGTTACGATAAAAATGTCGGTTACCAACGGAAAAAGGAAAAACGTGGGAATTGAAACAAGTTTTGAAAAAGCAGCTTAAATGTTTGTAAAGTTGCGCCCGGCTTTAACCAATTCGGCTCGCAAT
Source organism: Ecliptopera silaceata (assembly GCA_932527185.1). Lineage (NCBI taxonomy): Eukaryota > Metazoa > Arthropoda > Insecta > Lepidoptera > Geometridae > Ecliptopera > Ecliptopera silaceata. The sequence continues at coordinate 3,033,903 of OW052209.1, read as the reverse complement.
GCAGACATATTGCAGAATTCAGAGGGAAACGAGCCCATATCGGTTTTTTGCTTCAACACACTTTTGCTGGCTATTTTAAAGTGGTTATTTATTTTAATTACATGTACTACTATTCTATATAGTTTGGGGCTAGATGATGTTGTGTCGCATTATTGTGTTGTCCGGCATTTTTTATTGTTATATAGTTATGACGAACATTGAATAAACTTTACACGATAATTAAGTAACTTTGTAAAGATATAATTAAGTATTTCAAAGTATAATAATACTTAATACTTCAAATAATAAGTACGAACGAATTCTAAGAAACCTATTGTTTGGTTTTAAATATTTGCTTGTATAAATAAAATATGCTGCGTAGAATTCTAGTTAGTAATAAACAAAAAGTTTGCTAACTTACGAAATAATAACACTATGATAAAATCGTACGAAAATATCATTTTAAATAAATAATAAATACTTCAGAGTCAATTCACACATCACACTCTAGTCACTAACTAAGCAAACCTTGTACTATGGGAACTAGATTGCTGATAGAATACAAATGGATTTTTTTGTAACATTATAGTCATTATAACACCCAGACATAGAACAAATATTTATGTTCATCACACAAACATTTGCTTTGGAAAACCAACCCACGATTCACAACATGGAAGGCAGAGCTACCAACTGAGCTGTGACGCCTGTAGCTCTACCATGAGTTTTTACTATACTATATTTACTATACTCGCTAGCGTCTGTAGTTAAAAAAATGTATGAAGATTTGTACAGCGCCTCTAGCGGATAGTTGGGTACTAAAATTCGTCATACTAATATTTACGTAACTACTGTAGTAAAGTCAGGCGATTTTACTGTGACAACTCATGGTAGAGGTACTGTCCTTTATAAAAATCCTACGAAAATCTCCTTTCACGTTTGACGTCGCACACTTAAATTGGATTTGCTCCCTATAAGTAGTAGGTATCTATCTATGTGTTCGAGCGCGCATTCTGTAGAGTTATTTATTCCCTCCGGAGCACCCTTTATGAGCACAATATCGGCAGTGCCTCGGGCCACGGCTCCATTGTGCCTCCGCCGCAAATAAAACTATCAAATTAAATAACAATACAACAGCTGGCGAATACGTTTCTTACTTGTTATTGTAATATTATTTATCATATTTTAAGATCTAGAGAAGCTTTACGATGCTTTGATAGTCTTTTGAGTCTTTATAAACACCGAATTAATTAGTAGTCTATTTCGAATACTTAATTTATTTATTTATTGAAGCGTTCAACAGCTACAATGTTATAGCTAAATTAACATAATCATTATATTGTTATAATCATTAAGTGTTCTTATATATCTATACTAATATTATAAAGAGGTAAAGTTTGTATGTTTGTATATTTGTTCAATTGTAAGGGGTAATCTCGGGATCTACTGAACCGATTTTAAAAAGTCTTTCACCAATAGAAAGCCACATTATCGCTGAGTGTCATAGGCTATATTATATTTTCTAAAAAAATAGGGATCCTTACTAAAACTTCGATTATGTAACCCAAGGTGTAAAAAAATACCTAAGAAATTCCTTACATCGCGTGCGCTGCGAAAACTATTGATGATAGAATAAAATCATGTATTACAATTTTGTAAAACACATCATCATCCACAAAAAAGTCAGCGACAGCATATGTCTAACTATTACAGATATGTCACTATAAGTGTTTTAATATCGAAAAAATATAATTAAAATGACGCCGCTAGAAAACGTTCTTTTTTTGTGCTTTGGTATTAATCCTTATCTAAATAAATTACTACATAATTAAGATTGTTTCAATACCTTTATATGACTTTTTAAATTATTCAATTTGGACATTCCATTCAAAAGATATCACGAGTTCAGTGTTGTAAGTATTAGAAAAATGTCAAATGCAGGTGCCGGTCACGGGAGTATACATAATGCGGGTTCTATTGTTTAGTTACGTGGATTCAAAAGGAGAGTTACGAGTTTAACAGTATACATATAATTAGTAAAATCTATAGGTACCTACTTATAGAAGTAAAGTTTGTTTATTTGTTAAATTGTAAGGGTACCTAATCTCGAAATCTACTGACCCGATTTTAAAAATTATTTCACTATTAGAAAGCCACATTATTGCTGAGAGTCATAGGCTATGTACAAAACCGAAAAATAAAGGCTTTTACGTGGTAGTCTGTTTTGCAAAGCGAATCGGAGAAAAAACGGTCGAATTTTGCCCAACGAAGTGGGCACGGGTCAGCTAGTATCTTATAATATGTAAGAAAAATCGTATTATAAGTATTCTATCAAAAATCTAGTTCCTTTTGTTTAATTCGGGACTAATGAAGTTGTGTAAATTGTCCATGAATTTACTTAATAAGAGTCAAATTAGATTCTGAATATTTTGAAAGTTTCGTAAGGGCAAAGATTAGATTTAATAGTATCTTATATCTCTATGCATATAGATAGAAGTTACTTCTTTAATCACGAGGGCCATTTGCAGAGATGTAGTTGTAAAAAGGTTTTGCAAAATATGTTATTCCAAAGAGGATAAACAAGATAAAGAACGTTACACAGAAATAATTTAAACAAATAAAGAAACTTACGATTTGCTCGAAGCCGGGGCACGCTTTAAATATTCATGTCGCCACTCTCGCATAAATAATAAATAAACGTCAGTCGGTGTGTTAATGAAACAAGATGCTAAATTGAAATAAATGTATTATAATATTCATAAATAGCGTGTATTATGTTAATTAGCTATTCACATTCAAACTAAAACAATCATTTTGCAAAAGTATGTAAAGAAAATATGACCTCATTTCTCATTTTAAAACGTTGTTGTTCGGAATTTGAATTTGCCGCCATAGCTGCGACAATGAAAACAATGTTGTAAACATGCTGTAATGTGATGTTGTAGTTATTATCTGCGGTTACTGTTTTTTTGACGTCATCTATTTGCGGTTTACGCGGACTAGCCCACATTTGATTACTTGTTTATTAGTAATCAACATTTATCCAACATATTGTAAATCACTCAAGATTAATACATAAGCTAATAAAAAGTTACCTTAAGTATTAATTACGTATTCGACCAGTATATCGAAAACGCCCTGAAAATTTGATTTTGCAAAAACTTTTGATGTCAAAACCGCAAAGCTTTTGTGCTCTGTTATTATTTCAGTTATTTCTAATTAAGTAAAAGCAAGCGAATACAACAATATTGCCTTAATTTTCCTCGTAAAGCTGGAATATTATACAAAATGTTTAATGCTGCTGAAAATTTGCTCTATTTTGCCTACAGTCTCTTGGAAATAAAATTGCTAAAATCATAACCAAGCTTTTTATACGCTAAGAAAGATACCGCGACGAGTACAAAGTTATTTTAAAACATCAAGCACTCTTATCTTACACGAAAACCGATCGAAATTAAATGCTAGTAAATACTTTTTCATGTTTCATACATTAGCCTTATATTAGCTAGTTGGGCATTTAACTTTATTTGGGCAAACAAACAGTACCTCAATACAAGATAATTAAACATTTTTTTGTCCAAAACTACAATAATGCGAGAATGATGAGAATGCGAGAATCACATAAACAACAAAACATTTTAAACCTATTTACGCAACAACACAAAATACGTTACGTATACGTTAACAGAACACAATATTACACTGCTTTAACATCCTAACCGATGAAAATCACATTTTATTTAACAAAAAGGGTTTTTAGAAAACATCGATTGTGAGGGCGGAAGGGTTTTGGGCTGATGTTATTCCGGGTAGGTGGACACGCGTTGAGGTGGACACAACACAATGTAGGTACAGGTACACGTGCAAACAACTACACACCATAGTTTCTACACTATCTACATAATTACAGGCGTTTGGCAGGCGTCACAGCTCAGTTGGTAGTACAGTCAAACCTGGATAAGCGAGAGTTCAAGGGAGCACAATCTCATTCTCGCTTATAGAGGTTTCTCACTAACCCGAGTTTCTCGCTAACGCAGGTACATGGGTAGCGTTCTCTCTTATAGAGGTACGCAGCAATAACAAGTTACAGCAAGTAGGTACGAATGTAGTAAATATGACTTTGATGGAGTATAAGCCAAAGAGCTTCAAATGGTTTTTACACTATTTTTATCTCAGACTTTATAGAGTCTTTTGATTTTATGATTTTATAATAGGTAGATTATGGTAAATTGAACTCATTCTGAATTTCATTTCGCCATTTTTCGGATTCAAACGCATTCACTATTTTAAGTTTATCACGTAATGACAGTACTTTAATTTTCCTCCGCAATTGATGAACGATAAACTGCGTAGGTACCTAAGTCCGACAAACAGGACGGTACACAGGCACACGTGTCCATATGAAAGAATGCGATAAAATAACAATAAAATAACGTTATTTAGTTCCACGAAATAGAATAGGAACAATATTGACGAGAAAACAATACAAAAACAATGGTAGGAAGTTCCACGAAAGTTAAGAATGAGTCATAAAATAGCAGATGTTAAATTTTTAATTTGTTTTGTCATTTGTTCCTCCTAAATAATATATGTGCATAAATAAATAAAGCTCGACTGTCGCTTATAGAGGTATAGATAAGTAGCAGTCTCACTTACGGAGGTCCATGAGGGAAAAACGACTCTCTCTTACACAGGTTTCTGTTTCTCGCTAATAGAGGGTTTGGGAGCTTAAAATGACGGGTCCTGGCTATTACTCTCACTTATAGAGTTTTCTCACTTATCCAGTTCTCACTTACCCAGGTTTGACTGTACATAGCTCTGCTTTCCATGCTATGGGGTCGATTCCCACCCAGAGTAAATGTATGTGTGATGAACATAATTATTTATTGTGTGTCTGGTTGTTTCTATGTAATATTATATACTTACAAAAAAAGAGGTAAGTAAGTATATAAGTATTCTATCAGCAGTCTAGTTTCCATAGTACAAGCTTTGCTTAATTTGGGACTAGTGATCTGTGAAAAGTCCGTCTATATTTATTTATTTATCTTCAAAGGTTTGACAGTTCTAGAACAGAAGTATTTAAGATCCTTTTTTTACTTAGTTATAAATACCTTCCGTGTTTAGTCGTGCGTGCAAGTGCGTGCGATTCTGACGTTTATTATGAAAATGATATACTGTCATTAGGCAACCTACTAAACCCAACTTTATTGATCACGCATGTGTTTGAATACTATATGTATTAGGTTAGTAAGATTAATAAATCTCAGACTTTAATGATTATAATTGACTCTTTGTTATGGATATTGACATTAATTATTATGTACTTATAGAAATAACTAAATAAATTACTTATATATATTTTTTATCTATGCACCAGAGTGGGCCATCTGCTTACTAAGCCACATTCATGTAAAAAAATCTAAAATAGAGCATGTTAGATTTTTGGTTATTTTTTTGTATGCGGATAATATACCTGATCATTTTTTTGTATACTTGATGCTACAATTATATTTCTATAAGTACTTATACGTTTTTGATAAGAGTATATTTTGCCCTATAAAATATGATTTTATATTTAATTCTCATTAAATTATTATTAAATAGAGAATCATGCTCACAACACAGAACATAAGATATTCTTTTGTTTTCAAAAAAGTATGTTATAAAGATGAACAGCGTATTACATGTAGTAGGTAGATTGTGCACAACTGTACCCGGCCCCACTGAATAATGCAAAAGCGAATGCTTTAAAAAGTTAACAAGGTTTCCAGAGCTTTCCTTTGTTCTGCTACTTACTGGGGGAAACAAATTGCTTCCACCAAGTTCAGTGAAAATTTGATTTAGATATTATGTAACCTTTTTAGTGAGCATGTTGGTATGTCATGCGTGGAATTTGGTTGGCAGACTTGAAAAACAAAATGGTGAATTCGATTTGAAATTTTTATTGAAGACGTAATTTGTTAAATTTGTCAATCAATATTTTCGCAAAACGTAATTTGTTCATTTTATATCAATTTTTCTGTGGAATTTGATGAAAATTATTTCGTGAGTAGAGAATTTTTATACGATTCGATACAATAACATTTTTTTTATTTACATATTTATTTTTGTGGTAAAACGGGACTAACTTGAATTTATTTAATAAATTTATGGTTGCAATTAGAGGGAGGCACCCTCAGCGTTGGCGTTGAACTGTCGACTTTATATAACCAAATTATTATAGCCTTTTGTATTGATAATGTAATTAAATACTATTGAAACCTTATTAATAAATGTTAATAACGATCAAATAATGATTTGAATGGTAATAATGATCCATTAATACATAAATTAATATTATATGGCTAAAATATCGTACAGCTGATAAGTCAATTCTGAAAGTTATCCGCTGGTTAGTTCGCAAGCAAATTTGGCATCGCACTCCTTGCGTTAATGCGCTCCTGGTAGTTCAGACTTATTTCTTTCTTGAATATATTATTTATTTGGTTTTAATATTAGCATAATCACTACAGTTTTGTAAAAAAATTAGGTATGTGTTGTGTTGTGTGTCATCATCACATCTTCAGTCATCTTTTTTTTTCTTTTACTTTTTTTTGTTCTTTGGCATGTCTTTTGTCAATACAACATTTCAAAAAGTGCGTAAAAAGCAGCGATTTATTTATCTTACGGGTTCTTTTCCGGAAATATTTCAAAGTTTTCTCGAAAGCCATTATTTACTCACATACGTTTCATCTGTCACTTTATTCCCAGAAATATGGCGAATGGGGCGAGGGAAGTAACATTCGCGTTGATTTTATTATTATCACTTAGCAAACATCGTCGGTTGAATATTATATTAATAACTTCCCCAAAAGCTGTCGCACATCGCATTCAACTCGAAACTTTCCAATTTTCAACTAATCGTCGATTTTAATTTTATAATTAATATAAAGTTGTAAATGACGGGAGTCGTGAAACGTTTACGACATTATAAAATCGTAATGGATTAAGTCGATCGCCGCATTTGGCCTTAACGACCGACCTGGGGCAACTTCCTCAATAAAATTATTGTCTGCCATCGTACCACTGCTCCAGGACAAAATAACTTTATAAAATAATGGATGAGTAGATCACACAATAATTCATCATTTTGTTCGAAATGTTTGATAGGCTGATAGCTACAAATACGAAAACATTTCGGAACTCGCCAAATTGGCATAATACGATCAAAGTAAATAAGGGAGAAGTACGGAAAACAAAGGAAAAGGAATAAAAATATATTATTACGTTGTTCTTTGGATGTAAAAGTTTTTGCTCTTTTTATTACAATTGCCCCGTCGACTTCACAGCCACATTTCTTGTGACTTGAACGTTCAAAAAAGATACATATTTACCGTTAAATGTACAACTTTATATAGCTTTGTGTTTAAGACGAATGATTCAACATATTTTTACATCAAAATGTTAATAAGTATGTTATTATTCTGAACAATATAAGACGGCTAGCGTATATTATGGTAATTCGGTCGGAGTAAACTTATACATAATTTATTTACGTTATTATTATTATTATTGTATTATTAATGTTTGTTCTGTGTCTAGCTAACTATGTATATATGTACCTACCAAATATATTTACATTGAAAATTGATATTTATATATTACATAAAAAACAGATTGCTGATAGAATATAAAATACTTACTTACTTGTTTTTATAAATACTTACTATTTATAAAAATAAGTACTTAAGTATGTATTCTATTCTATCAGCAATCTGTTTGTTTAACATAAATATTCCATTCCGAGCTTAGCAAAAAGTCGTATTAAAGAAAATTTATTAATTATTACAAATAAAACTCGGTCTTGTAATTAAGACTCCATTTTGTGACAGCCTCTTAGAATTCACTCCGCGAACTCGAGCGGGCTCAAAGGCGAAATAATTAAAGCAGAGGGTATAAGAAAATGCCGAGAGGACAGGCTTGGAGCTAGGATTAGTGTACTAGGAATTACACTATATTTTTAATAAAAAATTTACTTACTTACTTAATTTGAAGCTAGTTTACGAGAAACTTTACGATTTTAAATTAAATGAATTATTCAGATGTCACTTATCACGTACTTACTTGATATTGTAATTGATAAATAACCAAAACCAGATAGTAAAACAGTAGTAGTAGTAGTATAGTAGTACAGTAAAACCGATCGGAGAATGTTCACTCATTTTCTACTAAATTTCATGACTCTTATTTCGTACTATCTAGATATATCTAGAAATGTATAGAACTAATTTTTAGCTTATAATGATTTTCAATTTGGAAATAAATTAATAAGTGTGTTGTTTTGTAATCGACATCCTGGATAGGGTCCTGATTACACGCAGATCAAAGATATTTCCCCTCCTGTGAATAATAAAGGAGGGTAGGATTTCGACATTTCACTGTTACAATATACCCATTAGAAAACGTTATTGACGGCTCACCTCAATCCTAATTAATAATTCCATCAAATGGTATGAGAAATATTGTAGAATTGGTTGTCGATAGTCAATTACTTTGTTAAAGCGGCTGAAGTAAGATCCATTCCCAATAACGACTCGTAGTTTGATTAGTAATTGGTATAACCTCCAAAACCTCGTTAGTTATTTAGTAGTAATTCGATATTTATCAGTTCAACGCATCAATGGTAGAAAATGTGATATTTATGGAACTGTATCTATCTTAATAGCATCAAAAGCCATAAACCTAATGCTATATTCGTGACAAGAAAGTCGTAGGTATATTTTACCATAATTGCCTACCACTTATATACTTAATATGCCGTTCTTTAAGGTCACTGAAAACATTTCATGCCAAACATCTCGCTAAATGTCTATGAATAGAAAATGAGAATAAAACAGAAAGTAATGTGACCTTTGCTCTCGTGGCTTCACCTAGCTTACCTCAGATGACACTCGGGAGGCTGTCTGCGAACTGAGACGTAAACTTACCTGAAACGAAAATAAACTACCATAAAAGGTAAATTCATGCTTGGAATATAAACAATTCGGATTTTAATTAAAAATCCAATTACACGAAAATTAAGCTCGGCAATGTAATCTGAACAAATGAAAATGCCATTGATGTTTGCAAAGGCTGTTTATATTTTCAAGTACCTGTATCTATGGTACTTACTTACACGATGATCATAAAATCGTATTACATTCAACCTTAAAGGCTGCTATTTCGGGCTTAAATCTGTAACGAACGAGCTACAGAATTACGAATTCAACAGACGCGCCTCAACTCATAACAAAGTCACTAAACAGTCTTAAATTGTTAAAAATTAACATTCAAATTGGGGGAGTGCTGTTAGTGGAATTAGTGCGAGTTTCACTCATAAATCGTCTAGAGAGGGTGGCGAGTATTCCCGGTTTATTGGCTCCGACGACATTCGCCTGCTAATAAATGAAGCAGAAAACTTCTCCTTGTGTAGTGCGCCTGTTTGTCGAGGGCGGAAGACACCGCGGTGATTCGTCTTACCCGAAATTGCGTCTACATGGAAGGCAGTAGAGCTCAAACTTCGACGGTTACAGTTTTACGAGTCTCTCGCTCCGCTTCCTCGCACACGAGCGAAAGGGACGTAGCTAGCACATTATGGGTTATGAAATGAGCTCCGTTGCCTCATGTTACCCCGGTGGAGAAAATGAAATTATGACCGTAGCGAGCGCAAAGAAAGCGGACATGACATGTCTAATTCCTCTTTGCTGGTTTACGAGTGGACAAGTTTCCAAATAAAACGTGCTAAAGTTTGAAAAGCAACGAACTAACTGCAAGCCAGAGCATATAATTGACTAATGAATAGCGACTCACTATGTTTTTATCTCTCAGCAATAATTAGCATCATTGTGGAAACGTACATAATACTTATTATTATATGACTACTAATACATGTATCTGCTGTATTAATTATTGTCTGCAAACTGTATTCGATTAGTTATACCTACAAACTGTTGTAGGATAATATTCACGGACAGATATTGGGTTCAAACCAATATCAATCAAATACTAATTAAACAAGGTAGGTATTATGGGTATCCTTTGAGGTTAAAACACCTTGGTGAATCTGTGATCCTAGTATTATCCTATTGATTTTAACGTAAGTAACTAAATTTTTCGTCATTCATAGCCCATAGGTAAAAAGTTCACAAAACTTGCTAAGGCTTGTTTTATAATACTTATCTATGTTGATTATTATAATTCATTTATATTAGTCATATCAATAGTTTTAGTTAGATAACGTTATTATAAGTTTTATATTTACATATTTTAATAATAATTTTAGATTGTTTCAATACGACCAAACACTAATAGATACTTACAATAAAATCTCAATTTGAAAATTAATATTAAAGCGTTAAAATAAATGTTATCATTTGAATATTACTATTGGATAAACAGTAAAATATATCACACTAAAAAATTGGCGAGTAATAATATACAATACCTACATTGTTCACCTAAGTTTCAATGAACCGATGATTTTATGATTGTATCTCTATATAGTGGGTTTGAGTGCCGCCCGCGCGAATAACGTCGCCCTTATCAATTACTACGTATTATGTCACGATGTAGGTACATTGGCTTATCAATTTAATTCATCGCTCGCCCGGTGCTTATTTTAAAACAGCGGCTTAGCGGGTGTGACTGAAACGGTATATTTTCAACGTGCGTTGGAAAGGGACGGGTAGTCCAGCGGATCTCAACATGTCGCGTACAGCGGTGTTAAGGTTAATAGCGCTATTTGTACAGAGTGGTGATGTTATCGGCCGGAGGCTGCGAGACCAACATGACCACTATATTGTCTACATACAGATAGTACTTAGCAACTTCAGAAAGTTGAACCATTTTGTTTGTATATATTTTTGTCTAATTGGGTCTCGATTTTAATGCATGCCGTGGCACCCTATAATTGAAGAAACACATAGCTATAAGCCCACTTACTTTAATTTTTAATTCTGATTGTGATTTCTTTGTTGGTTGTCCTAAATAAATAAATAAATAAATAAATACATAAATAAATAAATAAATAAATAAATAAATAAATAAATAAATAAATAAATAAATAAATAAATAAATAAATAAATAAATAAATAAATAAATAAATAAATAAATAAATAAATAAATAAATAAATAAACTAAGCATTTCGCTCGGAATTATCGCCTTTTTAGTTCAGCAGCTTGGGTTATAAAAAAATCGTGGTAAGCTTTATGTGGGTTTATTTATTCGTTAGATTCGATTGTACGCTCCGGGTGATATAATTTACAGGTTATGGGAAGTAACTGATTTGAAAAAATTGGAAATAAACTGTTGTGGTTTTAAATATTGGTTACATAAACCTAAGTATAATGAGTCGGTACATAATGTTACAGCAGTAAGTTTAAATTAAAAAATCATTGTTAATGATAAAATAGATTAGATAGAATACATAATCAATTAAACATATTATTTTGTTAATAATTTTAATATTGTTATTAAAGGTTTAGTAATGATTAAAATTAGTATTTTGTGTAGGTTAGGTTAATCACGATAAACCGAATACATTTAGAAATACAGTACGTAATAATAGTTGAGCTACCTATAGATCGTTTGCAACGGTATGTAGCTTAACTGTTTCTAATGTACTTTATAAATACCTATGTACATTTTGTAAGTACTTAATTAGTATTTTCTGTTGAGAATCTGGCACAGCGAATTAGCATTGCTAATTCAGCGTGGCAATGAGCCTTGGGGACGCTTCCGATTAGTACTGTACTGATTTGTATCAGTTCACCTATCTATAGGTCAACTAGGTAGATTTTTTTTTATTTTTATTTTTTTGATAAATTTAGGTTTTTTCTAGAATATTATTCGTATATTCAATGAAAATATAAGTAGGTACACTTAATTAAAAATAACTGTAGTTAACACTTTTAAAGCGAAAATAATGTTATGATCTTATTGAAATATCATAGAAAATATATATACCTGTAAGTACAAATACATGTTCGAGAATAAGATATCTGTTTGTCACAAAAGCCTACAAAATATCGTAGCTATTACTTAGCACCTCATACGCGATAAGTTTCCCATAAACACGACTATAAAATCATACATTATAAAGAAACATGCCAACGCGGTGTTCACATTGTAGCAAGAAATAAAACAACATTAGCATGCGGTACAAAGATACATAGAATCCAACACAATCCAGGTCATTAATAGTCATTTCTACAACTCAAAACCAAACATAATCAAGAACATTTTCTCACACAAATGACAAAAACTATAAAACGTGTTTGTAATACAAAATGAGATGTGGTTACGCTAAGTACACACAACACAGGTATACGGTAATGACACCACAATTAGGTACCGAGTGTTGCCATCATTGCTCTTGACAAGCCTCAAGCAAAAAACCTCTCATATAAAGCATGATTGACATTTTTGTTGGTTGAAACCTGTTCGGTCGGAGAGCCTCGATTGTATGTACACATACACAATACCCTCATCGTTATTCGCTGAATGGGCAACATCTGGCACGAATCGCGCTTCAATATAATACACTTTAATATCTTTCCTATTTCGTATTCCTCTGCAGAAATCAATCTCCGTTCAAACAAACATGATGTCATGCAAATTAATAATGAGAATCGCGTTCAAATAACGACTGGAACAGATAGACTAATACGGCTGTAACCAGAGCTCCCGAGGGATCTTAGAGGCAGTGTAAGTATCATTAAGCCGTCTGTAATACAAATACCTACACCAACCCAGTATTTGCATGAAAGCGACGGATATTAGCATATGCAAATATCAGATCTTCGTCTTAACGGAAAGTGTTCGAACATTAATCGCCGAATTACAAAACTATAAAATAAACCGTTTACAAACTAGCTATGTCAAGTTTTTCATCATCCGGCTGAACAAAGCAATTAACTGGACCAGCAAAGGCGGACAAAAAGCTTTGAATGGAAAGTTAACAAGGCAAAAACCATAGTCTATTACAGCGTTTAATAAAGCAACAGCATCTGAGATAAAGTTATGTAGAGGCAGGGCCGAATACAAGAGAGGAGCGAACAATAACGACGAAGGTGCGCGGCGCAGCTCATTTCTGTAGCTTCAAACGAAAACAATAAAACAAAGAGAGTGCAAAAACGACGGAGAGCATGCAAGCGGGTTCTCGAAAAATAGCAGCGGATCACACGCGACGCGATCTGCGGCCTTATAGCTACCTACCACACACGCCAGAATAAATAAATACAAGCAACCACGATCTCAGCACTTGTACCGACCTACCCACTACACTTGTGGAGGCATCCGTGCGTGAGCCCGACCGACTCGGCCGCGACGCGTATCTACTTATCGTGTGTAGCTTCGCCATATCCATTACGAGGCGGAAAAAGCAGGCAAACCGATGCGACCGGCGGCGTGTGTAATTGATTAACAGTTTGAAAACCTGTCGACGTTCAGACGGAATGTTCCGCAAGCTGCAGCCCTCGTGTTGAAGGCCCTAAAGTCCTCAGTTTAAAATCTTAATAAACACATGTCATTTCACTTCCAGTAGATAGTAAACGATGCGAAACGAGTTTCAAATTACATCGCTCTCTCGCAACGACTGTTATTTCAATAATGGGCTTTAATAACACGTTCGTTCAATGTTGCTCTTTTTACAATTCAATCGTATCAATTTTGAAGTGAAGTTTAATGCGTTTTATAGCTTCCCTTGGCACGATTTCAATTAAGTGTTTTATCGCCGGACTGAAATGCCACAGCGAACTCGTGTAAATTAGCGCGAATAAATAAGGTTCTATGGGCAGTTAACGTGATGAGAGCCAATAAAACGAACGAATTGTGTGATGTACTAATAAAAATGGCAAAGAAAGGAATAATAAAATTTATAACAATAAAATGGTGTGCGGAGATGTCGCGAAACCGCGTCTGGCTGGCTGCCTCCGTCTCTACGACATCAATAATTCATGCGACATCGCGCCGTTGAGAAAGTGCTCTCTGAACGCCATACTAATTCACCCATTGAATCACTAAAACATTTCTTTGTGTGATTCTCGACTCTCGACATGCGAGCACAAAGGGGCCAGCTATTCGAATTGTTTAGAGTTAAATACGTTGAAAGTATGATACGGTTTAAACATGAAAAAGAACATGAAACTAAAAAGCAACCGCGGTAGCAGCGCAATGAACATTTAATTTTAAGACCAGATTTAGTTCGCGATATTCGAGTTTCAAAGCCAGACTCGAGCGTAGAGCGCAACAACGCAACATTTCTGTTAAAATCTGTTGCATAAGGCTTCGTTCACACGGCATTGTCCTGCACGTTTTTTTGCAGTATACGTCTTAACGTATAAATAGTGACCATACAACGTACATATATCCATTCACACGTCGATTGTACTGCAAAAAAACGTGTACCGCTTATACGTTTAAACGCATACTCAACGGACTTGTCAAGCAAATCGAATGAACTTTGACGTATTCGGTTCGCAGTGGCACATAATATAGCTTTGTCTCGTTCACACGGCACGATGTTCACACGTTTTTTATCGAATAGCAATTTGGTAGGCTTGAATTTTCAGTCGAGTTAATAACTTTTCAAAACTTTCAACAGACATTCGAAAGTAATTAAAAAACTTTTTTTCATCGTTTCTAAGATTTTCGAATAATTTTTCAAATGTGATCGTTCGCACAGATTCTTGATTAATAGGATGTACCCAAAACCTTCTGTTTTGTCGGCGGCGAGACCGTTGGCGCCTACGATACCAATATAAAAGTACAACCACGCGTGGATCCATCAGTGACGTCTACTCGCTGTGACAACTGTGTGAAGACTGCGGCTATTCGTCTTTTACACGAATGATAATTTACCGTGTGAAGACCCGGATGATTGTACGTTAAAAAAACGAATACGAAAAAAACGTGCTGGACAATGCCGTGTGAACGAAGCCTTAGGGTTTACAAAAAAATATCAAGCAATTTTACTGAGCTCGTAAGTCCCCCTTGGGATGCGGAGCAACCCGCCTGGATCAATTTGTGTAATTTAAACTCCAATACCCGGAGAATAGAACCTCGGCAGCTATTCATACTGCGACTGCACAGACCGACGAGCTCCACGCTCATTATCAAAACTGATGCGTTGAGTTAATATTAAATCAACTTGGAAATACTTGGAATTATTTTGCATTATTTAAAACTAAATTAATATGTGTAGGTGATCTTTTCATGGAGATTTAATTAAAATTTTATCTGTTATATATTTGATTATGATCTCAAAGTAGCTTGGCATTATAAAGTTTTAGTGCAACATGAATCGAGCTGTAGAATATATTCTAGTTTGTAAGACAGTAGACAGGAAGTAGTTGCTGCGGTGCTAGCGCTAGGAAATTACAAATCTAAGAGACATTCAATTCAACGAACTAGTCACTAGGTGAATGAAAATATTTAAGCTAGATAGGTACATAAACAGAAGCCGGTGCAATTTCCACCGCTGCATTGTTATCTACACTATGTAAATAGTTTGTGTCAAGACTCTTGAGTCTAGTTCTCGTTCATTAATGATGTGAAAGTTCAAGCTCAATTGGATGAGATATCAGTGATAGCTGCGTGTTGTGCTGTCGATTGCTCGAGGGTGCTCGAGGGAGACGGCGGGTGGGAAGGAGATGTATATATTCCATCGAGTCCCGACTACAAGATGGCAGACGTTTGCGTTGCGGTTGATAGTTTATAGTTATTGCAAGCACGACGTGTCCGGGTTCGCTTTATCACATTGTTAGCGTTGTTATCCGACTCCGAGCGATTAAATGGATCACACTCGAGCCGATGGACAACGGCTGACATAATAGCTCTCCGCTCTTTATTAAAAATACTTCATGCTGATCATACAATTATGTTCTTTAAACAACTCCTTCTGAAAGTAATAAACCGTTAAACCTCATAGCGTTTTAATTAAAATCAACGCGAGCGAGCTCGGTCGAAATTTATTCCCCCATCTCGCAACTTCAAAGGGCGAAGGTGTCGCGCGTGAATATAAATCTTCCGCTGGGATAAAAGTGGGAAAGCCCGGGACGGATCTATATAAATGTTGCAATTCGTGCGAGTTCCCGTGATCGATTGCCCTCACTATCGTCGCACTATTTCAACTACAAGTCGTCTCATTTATTCCTGTCATATTCGAGCCATTTTATTTCGCTCTGGGTGCTCAACGCAGAGATGATGGGTGTGTTTTATAAATATATTAGCGTCGTTATGTTCGGTCATCGCTTGTTTGTTTATTTTCATTGAAAGTTAAATAAAACGCATTGTTAACTGCGAAACGCTCTCCGAGTTTCATGTAATAGTTCTTAGGTGTGAGTTGAGTACCAGGGGAGTATAAAGCCGGGAAGATA
Source organism: Ecliptopera silaceata (assembly GCA_932527185.1). Lineage (NCBI taxonomy): Eukaryota > Metazoa > Arthropoda > Insecta > Lepidoptera > Geometridae > Ecliptopera > Ecliptopera silaceata. Next base: position 3,017,529 of record OW052209.1, on the reverse strand, counting down.
CACGGCGAGGCGTCGAGCCTTCCTCCATAAATCCTACGGAGCAAAGAAAGCGTTAACTCTGATTTACAGACATTTGCGTCGCTCGTGACGGGACTGAGAGTGAACACGAGAGCCTTGAGCGCTGTAATGTTCCCTCACAGTTCTCACGTTATGTTATTAAGGAATATACTGTGAATAGTATTATGATGACATAAAGTATTATCCATTTTTAACCTCGTGGTTACACAGTGACGGTACAGGGCATTTCAAAGAAATGACGGCTGCAAAGCTGATTTAGCGAGAAATTCTCGTCGGGATGTCGGAGATAGCTATCGTGACTGGTCACAAAAGCCCCGAGAATTTCTGTCACACGGACAAAGGCATCGCAAACACGTGGCCGACCCTCGGTGACCGGACAGATATTATTTTCCAGATAAGTGAGATGCTTTAAGATTGTTTTCTTCCTCTTAAAAGTTAAAGACTGAAAAGATCCGAGTTGACATCCACGTAAAATTGCTTTCGAACCGAATTCAATTAAAACTTTATTAATTTAGCGGAGAATCGTCGAAGGAACTTCGATTCAAAGAAACGGTTGCGTTGCCAAAGTTTAGTGAAATTTAAATAATGTTATTCGTGGAGAGATAAAACTGTTCGCGATGAAGAATGACGAGAAAAAACGTGTTGAAGTAATTGCGAGGGGACTTTTGAAGCGTTCAATAACAATATGTTTAGTAGTCGTACAAATATAGAAGGGATAATTACCACTAGCGGGATATTAGTTGAAAGTAGGGCTGTAATTAGAAGCACATTTCCGAGGGCAGACGCTGGGAGGGATGGTCGAAGCGAACCCATTAATAAAACAAAACATTGTGCATTAACTATAAAAGCCTTAAAAGAACTAGTAGGGAACAAACACCTGTCTTTAATTACTTTAATAATAAGAAGAACAACGACAAGTTTAGAATGTAAAAGCACCAACAGTTACATTAAGAGTTGAGTACGTTGAAAACCAACATTATAATAGTTATTCTAGGTAAGGACATTGTAGTTTTACGACTGAGCGGAATGGATCGTAAAACGTTTGGCACTCGAGAACCTCTAATATGATGTGGAGAAGGGCTACTAAAGTTTGATAGTGCCTAGATATCGGTGTCAGGTTTTTGAAAGTACGAAAAATTCATTAAAAACGTGTGCCATATAGTAGATTTGGTACTACATACATGATAGTCTAAGTAGATGATAAGAAATATATTGCAAAAATACATACTTGAAAATCATGAAGTATATGCATAATAGCTTTATGAATGAGAAAAAGCACGCAGTCAACATATATGTACTTACCTATAATCAAATTACAAATAAGAAATTAGATTACATATATTATGTGTATATTATTTTACATACAATAAAAACATACTTAAGTACACCTTTTATTACCCATAAAAACTAACAACTAAATATTACTACTAAGCTGAATTACTTAGTTGATATTTTCGGTAAAATATGTTGTTTACGTGTTTTAAAATAAAGTACCTACATAATATACAGACCGTAGATAGTTATCGCTGCATTTATCTAAATCAACTGCGTCCCCAGAATGCTGTTTTACAACATAGCATGGCAATGATACTTTTAATCCATAAACCTTGCTTATCAACCAATCTCATCGATTAACTTACTGTCATCATCATCAACCTATATCAGTCACAGCTGGACTTAGGTCTCTCCCAAACGCGCCACTGAGCCCGGTCTTCGGCTTTTCTCATGTTGTATTTGCCAGTTACACTCCGCAGATCGTCACTCAATCTCGTCGGAGGGCGTCCTCCACTACGCTTGCCTAAACACGGTCTCCACTCCAGTATCCGTTTGCTCCAACGGTCTAACTTACTGTGGAGACAAATAATGATTTACCGAAAGCTAATAACAATAATCCCACTAATCTTAATATTTATGAACCATCAAGTCCCTGCCATTGGCCAGATTAATATAAAATGAAGTAAAGGACAGGATATTTATGTTCATAGAAACTCAACGAGATTTACGCAGACTCGTATAATTATATGAAATCTTATTTGAATATCTAATACGATGAAGAGATATGAATTGGAGATTATTTATGCTATGGAATTAATGTAATATACATAGATAGATATATATAAAGATAAACTGGGATCGGGTTTTCTTGTATGTAATTTGTTTTGATTTGATATAAATGTTTTTATAAAAAATATTGCTAGTGAAAGTCTGAATTAAGAATAGAAATAAAGTCAAAATTAGTAGATTTGACACTAACTAGATAGTTGCCGAAGTGTCAAGTAGATTTGACAGCTCTATCAACTGGTCATAAGAATGCAAGTACCTACTATCTTTAAAAGAGTATAAAAGAACCTAAAAACTAAATAAACTGGACATCGTCGATTTTAAACATGATAGATACTAGAACCAAGTTTTAGCTAAAACAATGAGAATTTGCAAACAGAAGGTTTGGCATCAAATGTGAAACCAACAAAGAGTTTGCACACTAACCGATATGAACACCAGTACGATATTCTATTAAAAATACCACATTCGATGCAAAACGCTCCAAATATATGCCTTTATTTCAGGTTATTTTTCATACACTATCATCGACACTATTATCTGTTTGCCATTTCTGACAAAGGCCTCCAAGTCTTTACCACTCCGGTCTGTCTCTAATTTTCAGTGTGCTGTTCTTGTCCATTCTGTTCCTGCAAATCTGATATGATACTCTATGTACCTATTGATAAGTTTTAATAAAAGTGTCGTATCGGTAGCAATAAAAGTCATAGCCAGTAAAAGCTTCAATGCGGAATGTAGGTCAACTGCACACATTACTCTTCCGCGTTTATTTACTGCCATTCGTTTCATAAAGTAATTTACAAGTATCAAAAGCGCTATTTTAAACGAAATATTTACGATCTACCAACGCAAAGACTTAATTTTTTAATATGCGAAAATCCTTGGTACTCTGCTACATGTATTTTATCCGATCTGTTGTTTATGTGATGTACCGATGTAGTCTTTATTAAATCCTCTAAGCAAGCACACGTCTTTCATTCTCTATTTATGTTCATCACACAAACATTTATTCTGGGATGAAATCGAACCCACGACACACAGCATGGAAGGCATGGATACTACCAACTGACCTATGACGCCTGTATTATTAAAATATATTATCTGTCTTTTTTTATTAGGCTTATCAAACCTAGTAAAAGTAGACAGATTATCATGTAATTAGCTGCTCCTTTTGTTCCAAGCTAAAATAACTCGATTTTATTGATTTTGATTGAGAATACTCAGGTTTCCTCATTAGTCTATTGTATTTTTTATTTAAGTTATATCACGAAAAGTAAAACCCATATTTTATTTTGCGATAAAACGAACATATCAGTAAAGATTTATTGTATTTATAAAATGATAAGATTATATATATAGCATAAGTTTATAAAACTCTATAGTGAATCACACTAGTGATAGCGACACAACTCAAACATTCCGTAAAATCACAAAGATCATTTAGTTATATACTATGTGACTTTATATTATGTACTTAGTGTAATTTTAGGTGACAGCTCCACGCGACTAATATCATCATCATCAACCTTTACGCGCATTGCTGGACCTTCGATCCCACTGGAAATATGTAAACAATTGGTTTCTATGGCTTGAGCTGATTGTTGGTTTTTATAACCGACTTCCAAATAGGGAGATGTTCTCAATTCCGTTGTATGTTTTTTTATATCCCCACTTTTAGCGTGGTTCATAAATTGACAGAAGAATCTATAATACCTATGCCTCTTCATCAAATTTAATAAAAAATATCCCTCACTTTATATCTATAGGCTATCTAGCTTCACACTCCTGTCGAATCAGTATTTTCAACAATTTTTCAATCAGTTTTCCTTTCCATGGTTACACTGACAAGGTAAGCCATTGTAATTGAGAATAGTATAAAATAAGATCATTAAATACCATCCGATCATTAGTTGAGTAACTATCTCATTATCTCGAGACAATAAAAATTCTGATCGTAAACTCTCGTGGGCGACTGAAAACGTATCAATCACCTTCCAACGTCCATTTCACTGCCAAGAGTTTGAAAACCAAAAAGTTTGGTTACTATTTTTACATTATTAGTGAAACCTTCTTCTTTTTTATGTGGCTTCTGCTCAATACGACAGGCAATTCTGCAAATGTCAAGTAAGTAGGTATTTGAATTTAATTCGCAGTCAAGTCAGTCAATCGTTAAATCGGCTGTCTTTTGTTTTAAAGAGAAAATGGTGGAGAGTTCTCTTCTAAACCTATGGGAAACGAGTTCTATCAAATCACGATATCAATTGTTACACTTTTACAACTTTACACTTTTTCAACGGTTTAAATACATTACACTACGACCTCAAGTATTGTTGGTTAATTTTTTGAAAATTATACATTTTAGTAAAAAAATACAGAATGACTCATTAGTGTTTAGTCTGCTGGTAATTTGGCTGAATTAAATTGAATGAATATTTATTAATTAACCTCAAGAGTCAGGGCACTATAGTTTTCGTTCGTATTTCTTAAGTTTGTTACACTGCTTGTACTTAAAATACATACTGCATTTTAAACAATGAGCCAAATTAGTTCCTTCAAATATAGTAGAACCTCGATATGTTAAAGTCCAAGGGAAACACAAAATATTTTTAGTTATAGAGGTTTTAATTTAAGTTATCAAGGGGGTTTTGGGCTCGGGAAGAGAACACATTATTTTTTGATGTTAGGTTTGAGTTATCGAGGTTTTACTGTATTAACAAATTAAAATGGCAGGGTAAGTTCTTCAAATGCAACCAGTTTTGTTTGAACAAGTTCCACCAAGGTGAAACACTAACCAATTATGTATGTCGAAACGAAAGTCCTATACTAAAAGTTCTATTAAAGTTCTATTCAAGTGATACAAACAAAACGGTCAATCGAATGAGGTCGGACTAGTCAATGTCAACACTCGCACGAGTATATGTCACATTCTTTTTTTTCGTTCACGTCAGAATAGCCGCAATAAATACCGATTTGCTGCACTGCGGTTTATGAATACATCATTCAATGTCACCAACTTGTCGACGACAACGATGCTACAACAAAATACAGTTGTAGCATCGACACGATAAGAAGAAGAAGAACCAACTTCGCAATTATAAAAAACAAACAATAGCCTTGTTTTGCTGCTTCGTAAGAAATTAATTCTGTTTTATCGCTCCTTTCATAATATATTCTGTCTACGCATTAAAGACTTAAATTAGCCTTACATGGATTAGGTTGGGTTCAAAGTCGTGAAAAGTCATTTTAGTGCAAATTACATAGTCTATGTATTACAAAAAATCTGAGTCATTTTAGATGAGCACGATCACGAACATTGGCATATTTTAATAGCTAAAAGAACCGTTACAGAAACAAGAAGAAGTATCAACCTCGATAGCTCAAACTGATGACTGATGACACGCATGGTTGCTCATCAAACAAAGTGGTTTGACTTCACTCGTATTTATGCTAAAACCGTTTCGAAGCGTGTAAATTTACTTTGCGATAACGTTAAGTACACCTCACTTGTATACATAAGCATAAAGTGAAACGGAGAACCGGATGACATTTTAAAAATGTTTTTTTAATCTATGGTCGATCATGATTCTAAATTCAAAAAACTTTTGAGTTCGATATCGACTTTCGACTATGTAGCTTATCTTCGTAGAACATATTTTTCTTTTTGTGTGAAATGTCCGTAAATATTAGCCTATAATTATACTTAGAACATAATATTTATGTATGTATCCCTCTAGGAAGAGGGATACATACATAAATATATGTTGCCTGTAGACCTCTACCGACTGAGCTAAGCCTGTCAAAGGAACGAGAATTGCATTATAAAACGATAAATCACGTGATCCCATACATTTTTTTACTTTTTTTTCTACCTGTCTGTCAACTTCAATAGAGATTATTTTTTTTAAGTTCTGGAGTTTTATTTCGAAGTATTCTGTGACTCATTGCCTGTTGGCTTGCCCTCTTTATGCCTTTCTTATGTTTTGTTACGCGGTTACGCCCGATAAAAAAACATTATTATATTCAGAATACATCAAAAACTTGAGATAATATATATACTTATATAAAACCTTAAAGTACTAGGGTACTAGGATTATTGGAATGTAATGACAACTACAAAGGTAAACTTCGGTATGTGGAAGTAGAGTCGGTATTACTATAAACATTCCTGGCGTGTTTTGGCACATAAGCCATTCGCATGCTCACGGGGGAGGCATTGCGGCAGAATGTGGTCCGAGGTGTCGTTTGTCCCACAATAAAACCAGTCATAATAAACTTCACACTGTCCAGTGTCTTTATTATTGTCCGAGAATCTAACCGCTAGTTGTATTACTTATCCGTCATAGCAAATAAACAACAATAGCCTGTTACGCGTGCAATTAATCACGTACTACAAAACAAATTCAATGAAGATTTTTGATTATCAGATAACAAAAAAGACACTCCATACCCGATTTTTAAAGATTGTCCGTCTCCTTGTTCCGTCTTGGATATGTTAGTGGAAAAATACGTTGATAAAATGTCAAGAGGTAATATTCTAGGTCGCCTTGTAGATGAGACGTCCAAAAGGTAAGTAATTAACTGAATAACTTATTAATAATAGTATTAACTACGAAAGGAAATCTTTTTTTTATCGCTTTCTTTTATTTATTTTCGGCTCTGAGCCTCGAATTCGGTAATTTCTGTTTTGATGAAGTACAATGCAAACAAACATCACCCCTCTCTGCTCTAGCTATTTTACAGAAAACTACCAGGCGGGCATAAAAACCCAGGAGTGCGGTAGTTGAATCGTCATTTGCATCGTGGAATCGCAGGCATAATGCAGAGGCGTTGCTCGAAGCAGAAATAAAGAGAGGACGCTACGCTCGGACAGAATGCGCTGAATAGTTTAGGGTTGTCATAAACAAGATGGAAAAAGTATTATTACTTTAAAAGTATAGCAAGTATAAGCAACGAATATAGTTCAGACATTTTGATTATTATTTAAATAATTTAAATTGGAAGGTGACCCCAGGTATCTGTTATTGACATGACAGGTCGAATAATGAGACACAAACAAAGCGTTTTATTGAATTAACGGTTTTCTGTCAACATGTTGAATGTTATGATTTATATACATAATGTGTTTTTGGCGTTGGCAACCCTAGAGAGTCAATAAAGTGAGCTGCTCTGCGAAAGAGTGGTACCAGAATTTAATGTTTTTAGCAGAATTTACAGCCGAGTGGAACCATTCGTTGCAACTGCACACATCTTTGTTAACTTTATTGAAACAAAATGAGGAATTTCAGGCTTTCCACAACTGCTCTTTGTCCTTTGTGCGGGATGTACGTTTTTAATTTGTTTCTATAGGTTTGTACTGTTTTATTTCAAACTAGCTGACCCGTGCCCACTTCGTTGGGCATAATTGAAGTTTTAGTAAGTATCCCTATTTTTTTTGAAAATATAATATAGCCTATGACACTCAGCAATAATGTGGCTTTCTATTGGTGAAAGAATTTTTAAAATCGGTTCAGAAGATCCCGAGATTACCCCTTACAAATCTTACAATTGAACAAATATACAAACTTTACCTCTTTATAATATTAGTATAGAAGTATAGATTATTTTTAAATTGTCATTTAACAACGCTATCTAGTCCTAAACTAGGAATGCTAATATGTATGGTAACTTTCTTGAGTTTAATATTTTTTTGTAAAGACTGTAAGTCGTAAGTTTGTTTGTGAATAAAGTTATAATTGGATTACTATAAACAATCATGTAACACAATAACTGCTACAGTTATTGCTAGTAAATAATAAAGTTAAAAATAGCCGGCAATTGACCCCTTTAAGCCTCATTACACTTGTTATAAAGTTTCCTCGCTACCTAGCTCGTAATTTCTTTGGCATTGTCGCCTGCAAAGATTTCAACTAGGTACTTAACTTTTTAAGTGTTTTTATTGCTATAAAGCTTTGTATAAAATACAAACTTAAACATTCTACAATCTGCGCATAATATTATATATTTTACATTCTAAAATTAATAGTCTTATTAACACAAAGGTAAGATTTTGATTCGATTTCTGCACTGCACTAGACAACTAGTAATTAAAATTAAAATGTATTAATAGCGTTCAAGCAATAGGACCCCATAATAAAATATGTAGTAATAAACAACGTCAAATCGAGGCGCTCATTCAATAATGATAAACTAGGGGAGATTGAGAATGGCCATCAAGCCATCAACATCACGGTACCAGGGGAGCATCAACGGAAGGCGATCAGTCGGACAGACAGCGGTCGAGCCAATTACGGCGCGTCAACTCTGATTTACAGCATAATGGACGCCTACATTGTTTTATTGTCGGTACTCGAATCGGTACACGAAATTATAATGCAAGAGATCGCTTTATTTATTTGATGGTAACGAGGATGCTCAGCTATGAATCACTTTTGATTGTAACAGAACTTTATCTGAGGTTATCTATCTTTCTTTAGAGCAAGAACAGTTAAAGCAAAGAGATCATATTTAAAATAAGTCTATTTCGTTTCTATTAGACTTCAACTAAACATTCCTGAAATCATTGAGGTTAATGTTATTATTTACTTTATTAAACGTTTTCATTGTTTCAATAGAATTCTAAAATACATGCTAATATTTGATCACAAAATTCTATAAGTATCATTAACCTAGCAGAAAACCACTGCGTAAAACGATCTAGTTAAATGTATATTCTTTATGTCATTTTAAACTTTTAATATTAAATGCATTATGCGTCGACACTTCCGTTAAAATAAGTGTGGGTAATTCGATATTTTTTGTTTTGACACGGACTGGTCGGTTTATTACGCGTTCAAAAATAATATTTTACGATCACAATGAAGCAAGTATCGAGTTAAAAGCAGACATTTAAAATGGAAATATTAAACACAAGGATAATAAAGTAGTTAACTATAAGAATCATTTATAAAGTTAATTACGTTCATCTAGAACCACATGTTGTTCAGAGTAGTAAATGTTTACAACTTAAAATATACGAAACACGCGAAATTCTTATGTATTTATTCAAGAATCGGAATCTTCAGCCCGAAGCAGTACAAAGAATCATATCGATATCATATATATTTTTTTGCTCGTATCTTTCGCACGCGATATGACGTGTGAGTGTGCAGTTGCCGGCATCTCGAGTCGATTATTCACGCGATTTCAATTAAATATCTGCCGTTTAATGATTACCAGATTAAACTGAATAAAAACTATAAAAAGCTATAAACTCCTCGATTAGCTTGCAGGGAACGGAACTACATGCTCGAGTGAAGTGGCACAGGGTTGATTCATATTGTCCGTCGAACAATAACGCTCATTACGAGTCAATTTGTTGATATAACAAGCGCTCGTTCAAGCGTATCTTGTTAAAGTCAATTGATTACAAATCTCTTTGATAAGAAACATACAGCTTCAGAGCCACACATTATCGGCTTTGTGGAGATTGCACGGATTCTAACAGAATCGACGATTCAAAATCCATATTTATTGCCTCGGGCATTTATCAGGGAATCTCGGGCGAATGCCGGCGGTCTGACAACCCTGGTACGCTCTCGGTATTTCCATTAAAGAAGCCGTCTCATTAAAGACGTTCCTTTGCTTCGTTCGGCTCGGCTCGGCTCCCCGGCTCTGGTGGCAATTTACTCTTTACAAAACTTTATTCAGTTGTCTGGCCGCACCTCTGGTTTAAGTATTTTGTGAAGGCCTTTTACAGCACATGCAAAGCTCAAGTAAGATTAGCATTAAGCTTTTAGTTGGTTACAGAAAGTGTGCAGCTATTTATTTGAATGTAAAAGTAATACAAACATTATAAAAACTACAACACTACTAAATTTATTTATAGTATATTCGTAGTTGTGTGTATTAATAAGACTTATGTAGTTTTCTATTTGTTATATTTTATATATCGTAAATATAATGAATTAATAATATCAAAAACTGCAGTAAATCCGTTGGACATACATAATTCCATTTTATGTGTTCGGTAAGGGGTCTTAAATTCACGTAGTTTCTGAATTGTGCATCAAGAAGACCATTTACAAGCAGACGGCTAGACAGATACAAATAAAATGGGTATTCGTCTAAAACCAATAGTATTCGAGCGAGCCATACAAAATAAAGACCGCGCAAGGATTATTCAGCAATGATTCAATGCATTCTGTCGAATCTAGGATAGATTTTGGACACAGTTTTTATTTCACTTTTCGTAACGTTTGGACGATTGCAAGAGGACTTTTTAGGGTTAAGCTCGCCTCTGTACATGTTAGCTAACCCCCTATCTTATAAAAAGTTAGCGTTGACATTATGTCACCCTTACGTATGGTAATCAAGACATCAAGGCTAACTTTTTATAAGATAAACCGTAAGTATTTAAGTTTATTTTGTATTTGTATTTATTTATTGCTTACATGTACATTTTTATTTTAGCTTAGCTCTAGTAATAGCTACAAGTGAGTACATGCTCATGCACCATGCAAGGGCACTGCAATGTATGTTTATTTACTAAAGGTACATTGATTAAATACATGTCAATATAAATAGGGATGTGATATAAATGTCAAAAGTTTTTCTGTATTCGTTTGTGTACAATAAAGAACACGATTGTGGTGTGAAGTGGCTTCATCGGATTTAGTCTGTCACTGAACGCCATGATAAAAATAAAGTTCGGTTTATTTTCACGCTCCAATGAGAGCAATCGACTACGTATACGTAGCCAGCGAGCGAAACGCAACGTATTCAATTCCCAACAAAAAACACTTTACATTGCGCATAACGGAACATGACAGATTTGTCGTTTTGAATATCAACATTTTCAGCTTTTGTTTTATTTGGAAACGAGTTTTTATCACTAACCTTTTAATTTTTCACGGTATGTTCAATACTCAATTTATTTATTGTTCTCATATGTTAAGACTAGGTGTTACAGTCGATATGATATGGTTACAACATATGAACCCTGTTTGAGGGCACTACAATATTACAGGATGGTAGGCAGACCGAGGTTTGTTTATAAAAAAATAATGATTAAATTAGATGTATGTCGTCAAAAATAGAAATTATTATACAGTGGATTTCGGGTATATGTTCACGAAATGCTCTCAAAGTTTTATGCAAATAAAGATTAATTAACTCTATTTGATGTTACTTTACCTTTATGGGCTCACTGCTAAAGTATAACTGAGTGCTTTAATTAAATAATAATATAATTACATCTAGATTGTCCTAATTTGTTACTTTTGCAACCAAATATCAACAGATAATTTAGTTTTTTTGCAATTCAGATCCTAATTCTCTGGTAATAAATAATGTGTGAAAGTTGTGGATTGACGTCACTATGCAAACAACAGCTTTACGGTTTATGCAAATTATTTATCTTTAAGAATTGACAAACTTTAAATGCCATATAAGTTGTAAAACGATTTTGGGTTTAGTTAATCATCCTCATAAAATTATAGATTACAGCTTATACAATGAACGTTATATTTGTGAAATTTATTTTGTATTATGATATTTAGCAAGCAAATAGAAACAAGAATATTGTGTAACAAACAAATGAATATCGTGTAACAAAAATACATAACCAATAACTCAGCACAGCTCAAAAGTAATTCAACGAGTCGTTTGGTATTGTGTTGACACATTGCATATTAGTCCAGTCAAAATAGACTAAAATTATGACTTCAGTTTGCATTAATTCCCAACAAGCTGGATTTTTGTGCAGGCCTTGAATACGTCATTATAAATGATATGTCAAAAGTCCCCATCGATCCCGCTTGTGCGTTGTTTTTTATTCGAGGTCAAAGTTCATAAATTAGCATTTTTTGCTTATATCTCTGAAACAACGAAAGCTATTGAAAAGTGGTTCAGGCAAAGTTTGTACATCGTAAAATTGTCTACAAAAATGCTTCAACACTTTTCTTCTACAAAGCATCGCTTTCGAGATATAGTGACTTTAGACCGCAGGAAAATCGTCGAAGATGCTGCGTTTTTTTCATTTCAGCCATTTTATCTGCTTCATTGCCACAGAACAAACAGTATTTCTTGAAATTTACTGAAAGGGGTGATGGGTTCGATGGGTTAGTCCTCCTCCGAGGTAATGAATCGTCTTTTTGTTTCAAGAAATACTGTTTGTTCTATGGCAATGAAGCAGATAAAACGGCTGAAATGAAAAAAACGCAGCATTTTAGTAGATTTTCCTGCGGTCTAAAGTCACTATATCTCAAAAGCGATGCTTTGTAGAAGAAAAGTGTTGAAGCATTTTTGTAGACAATTTTACGATGTACAAACTTTGTCGGAACTATTTTTCGATAGCTCTCATTTATGACTTTTAAACGCAAATTTATGACTTTAACCTGGGTATTTGCGTTTTTCGCGTATATCTCTGAAACAACGAGAGCTATCGAAAAATGATTTAGGCAAAGTTTGTAGATCGTAAAATTGTCTACAAAAATACTTCAACACTTTTCTTTTACAAAGCATCGCTTTCGAGATATAGTGATTTTAGACGGCAGGAAAATCTACTAAAATGCTGCGTTTTTTTCATTTCAGCCGTTTTATCTGCTTCATTGCCATAGAACGAACAGTATTTCTTGAAACAAAAAGACGATTCATTACCTCGGAGGAGGACTAACCCATCGAACCCATCACCCCTTTCAGTAAATTTCAAGAAATACTGTTTGTTCTGTGGCAATGAAGCAGATAAAATGGCTGAAATGAAAAAAACGCAGCATCTTCGACGATTTTCCTGCGGTCTAAAGTCACTATATCTCGAAAGCGATGCTTTGTAGAAGAAAAGTGTTGAAGCATTTTTGTAGACAATTTTACGATGTACAAACTTTGCCTGAACCACTTTTCAATAGCTTTCGTTGTTTCAGAGATATAAGCAAAAAATGCTAATTTATGAACTTTGACCTCGAATAAAAAACAACGCACAAGCGGGATCGATGGGGACTTTTGACATATCATTTGTAATGACGTATTCAAGGCCTGTACAAAAATCCAGCTTGTTGGGAATTAATGCAAACTGGAATGTCTATTTTGACTGGACTATATTGTCAACAAAATCTATCAAATCTCTTGGCTTTGTTTCAAAGGATTTCTAAAAGAAACTAGTGTTCACGTTCAGCTGTTTTGTTCAAAAACATTTAGCTTCGAAAATAGACGCGCAGTTGCGTGGGAGGCAGCCATGGCCGCACAATATTATGGATGCAAACATTCCAAATTAGTTCTGGATGAATGCTCATGTGCTTGGCTAATTCTATGTTTTTCCCGTGTTTTATAATTAACTAGTAGTAGTAGTACGCCCCGGCTTCGCACGGGTAGCCTATCTATATGAAAAATTAGGTATTTTTATACACCTTGGGTTACATAATTAAAGTTTTAGTAAGGATCCCTATTTTTTTTAATATATAATATAGCCTATGTTCAGCGCAGATAATGTAGCTTCACAACAGTGAAAGAATTTTTGAAATCGGTCCAGTAGTTTCGGAGCCTATTCGATGCAAACAAACAAACAAACAATCAAATCTTTCCTCTTTATAATATTAGTATAGAAGTATAGATATACAATGGTGAATAATAGTAAAAAAGGCGTTTTGTTTACCATATCTTCCATATGGTAAACCAAAAGTTACACAAATGTTTTTACTGAAACCAAAGTATGTATAAATACATCCATTCAAATTAACTTAGGGCTGTCAACGTATTTTCGTTACATGTTTTAAATACAAATGATTAAAATTAGAACAAAATTACCATCTCAAAAGCTTCTCATGAATTATTCATGACCGGCTTTGGCTTCAGATAAAGGTATAATTTTTATTTCGTTTACGCTACGATATGGTTGAGGTAAATATATTTACATATTTAGAAACTAAATAATTATTGATGTGAATCAAAAGCAACTGGTCCAAGAATAAGAGGATGAACAACGTAAGTTTGGTAACCCTAGCTCTAGCTCCGTGTCAACTGATAGTCGGGCTTTGTGGCTTACCGAATGAACGAGCCGAGAATCCGTGCTCAGTAATACTGGGGGAACATGGCACAGCCGAAAGTAGCTGGCACACAGCGCGGCTCACGCACACAGCGCCCGCCGGAGCTGAATCGATACGCGCCCCTCCCCGCGCCGCGCCGGGGGGCGAAGGGATGAATTTAAATTATTCACAGCGGGTAGTACAACTGCGTGCCGTCTTTAACAAACAAATTACGTATGCGCACCTTATAACACGATACACGAACTGTCGGCTTCTGGGCCACCGAGCTTTCAATTATAACTTGGTACGAAAGGATAAACGACGCGGACTGGATTTGTAATTACCTCGCCCGATGCCGCTCGCCGACGCCGGAACTCGCTAATTAGTTCAACCATGTAGCAATTATGAGCACACTGGAATCGCTAACGTACTATTAAAAGCTTTTAACATCGTCAAATGGCATTACAAGGACGTGAGATGAGAGGTGAGACCGAAAGAGTGATAGACAAATTCATTTAGATCGTTATATTAGTTGTACCTAACAGTTGACACATTTACGAAAAAAAATGATTCAAGTGTCACAAGTTAATACGTTTAATGTACATACACTCACGTATGTTATAAAATCTACCACGTTCCTTGGTTAAAACATTTATGCTTCAATTGAAATAACCCTACATGTAGACAGAACAAAGGAACGACAGACATCGATTAAGGAACGAAAAACGCTCACCAACCCAGATCATTTGCCCTAAACGTCGACACAAAGTAAGAAAGTAGGGAGCGTATAAAACGTCAAAAGAGATTGAATATCGATTGTCGAGTCGACCGACAGCAATCTGAGTGGAGTGGAGAGGAGGCCGCCAGCGAAGCGACGGCGAGCGCGGCCACTTCCGACCACCCGCGACAATTTATGTTATTGGCACAGCGCTGGACGCTGCGATACGGGACCCTCACGTGTAATTGTTAGTCGGGGACCGCAGGATATTGGGGAATTAAACGAGAGTGGTGTGGTGATTGATTAACAGGCGATAACGCTTGCGGATATTGCGTTGCGGTATGAAAAATTGGGGGAGAAAGACACGGGTCGCGGCTGAACAAAACGATTAGCAAAACAAACAGTCATCGGAATCCAAAACGAAAGTGAATCGAAAAACTCGTAATCGGCCATCGCAACAAATATAAAACAAAACGAGCGACGTGCATGCATGCGATGCGCGGCACTCGCCCATTTACAGATTAAGCTGAAAGATCAACAAATATATTTTTATCCAGCGCAACAACGCTCTCGTATTTCCGGCGGCAAAAACTCCCAACGACACATGGGCGACGAGAAAAAACCCAAGTTATTATCTTAAGTCGAACCCAACAAAACCCATTAGTAAACAACACAGGCACAAAAGGGGGCAAATAGCAGCTTATAAAAAAATGTAACAAAAAATCGGCTTTTGATCCCTCGACTCCCCTATATTCTGTCTGCGAACGTTTTATTAGTCGACGTACTAGTCCAGCGATTGGTTTTGTGAGTGGATTTTGTTTTTCTAACTCGTTGACTTTATTATTTTCTTAGAGATCTTATATTTTTCGTGTTTTGACTTTGAAAATAGCGCTTAAAGTAAAACTAGCTAAGGTTTTTAAAAAATACTGCTACCTTGAAGCATAAAATGCAATATTGAATGTGCTCGGCATCTGTTGGCTTTCCGAAGTGAACAAAGAGCCGAGCGTGGAGCAGGTATACAGGATTACGTAGCTCGGCGACAGACACCGACTGATCCGTACTCTCGACGCGATAAGCGAGGTGCTCTCTCTCTAACTATTCCCGCACTCAGTGGGGCTATCCAGCAAGGGGAAACTTGCGTGGCCGTATATCCTTTCAGTTGCAGTTCAGTTTTCGATGATTTTACTATAAGTAACTCATCAGTAATCCGTGGCATTTTTGTGGACTGACGTGACTGAGCTGTTAAAAATGACGTCAATGCCGCGGTTTAGGGCGTGGCCTACCTGATTTGAGCATGGCCTACCTGATTTAGATAGATAGATAGATAGATAAATTCTTTATTGTACACAAAGAAAATAACAAATGAAAGACATAACAATAAATTTAATTAAATAAAATTAAATAAATAAAATTTAAGATTTAAGCATGACCATGGATTTGAGCATGGCCTACCTGATTTTTGTTAATTCTATCAAACGGTATGAAAATCTATCATTCAAAATATCAATAAAAGACGAAGAAGAAAACTGAACTGCAATTTGATCAGATAACAGTTCAAAAACATTTCAGTTGTCAGGATACCCCCCCAGACCGTAAACTTAAATGAGTTTATGAAAACTAAAGCTGGGATTTATCGAACAACAACACGACGTGTTATTTGCGCGACAGAAACTAACAATCCAGCTATAATTGACGCTAGTATTACTATAGCGCTGTCAATTGCCCGACAAACATTTAAAGTGGAATATTACATAGGCTTGCGGAACCGTTAAGTTAAATAAGTAACAGTAAACAAACTATTTAAGCGTAGTTGAACTGGTTATAACTTACACAGGAACTATTGCCAGTTTTATGTCGATTAAGGACGTACGGTTTTTTTTTATACAATTTCATTTCGACAGCTAAGCGAACACAAAATGGTCGCGTTACCGAGGATGAGTTGTTTTTTGTCAAGACATACCATTTCTTTAAATGCTTATATATATAATGCTTATTATAATGCTATAAGCCAATAAGCAATTTAAGTTTAAAGGTGAGATAGTTCTAGTTTGAGAAGCCAGATCAGTTTGCAATGAAACCGCTTATCGAAAGTAATTTGTCTAAACATAGTGTTGCCAGCTTTATTGTCCACGACAACGAGGTAACAATCTCCACAATGAAGCCACAGATTAAACAGCAAGTACGTACTGCCGCAGTAATGCGAACCGGAAATAATAATGGCATTCGTTGAGCCGTCTCGCCTCGGGCCTTGCCCTCACATCCTAATTACGCCAATAATAATTACGTAGCAGCTGCTTGCTGGTTCTACCTTGATTAATAACATTATGAACTTATTCAACTTGCTCTAACATTATTATATTATTAGACGTTTACATAACTTGTCTGCTACTGAGCTATTATTTACACCTTCGTTGGTGTTTAACATAGTCTTGTTAATTAAATCTTACTAGACACTATGTTCGGAATCAATTATAATTTATTCAGTTATATGACTTTATTTTTCGTATACTTGTATATTTTGTGGTTTTAAGTGTCGATTTTCGCTAGAACGATAAATCATCTTATAATTGTGTGACTCTTTATGTTGTATTTGGTACTCAAAATCCTCAATGTAATCTTCTAAAAGGATTATATTTTACTACAATGATTGTAGTAAGTATACAATATCGGTTTGATATAAAACTTTAATACCAGGATTGTAGAATAGCGAAGAAGTCAGTCATTCGGAACGAATGCGACCTAAATTCGCGGTTTCAATAAATGAAACTTGATGTAGCATACCATTTATTTTATTCAATGTTTTGCGAAAAGGTATATTTATTAAATATACGAAACATAAACGTTATTCGCAATAAACATAATGTATAACAGAAAAACAAGATCGTGTTGAGTCATGGATCATCTTGTTTTACAAGATCGTAAGAAAATGTCTTGATGAGAGTAACCTATTTGAGAACAGGATTGAGAGTATGGTATGGTTTATGATGTAGCTACTTAGGCAACTATCCAACTTACGGAATTTTGCCATATAAATTATGACTAACAATAATGATAGGTATCTACATCTTGATATTTCATCTCCTTTTAGAGGATTATAAATAAGTAAGTAAGTAATAAATTATGGATATTGCACACAACGATTTGTCCCCAAATAATCAAAGCATACACGAAAGCAGATTACTAATGGAATTATAGTTTAAATACATAAAACGTTCATGTTTGCCATCACACAATTCTTTGTTCTTGGTAAGAATCGAACCAATGACCGCACGGAAGGCAAAGCTAATACCAACCTGTGAAGCCTGTTCAACTGAGATGTAATAACGTTCATTATTAATGGAATCTTTTTAATTATCACAATTCGTTCCACAATCCCATCGCAGCGCGTCCAACCGATTTATATATAACATCAATCAATTACTCTGCATATGGGTTATTAAAAATGTAATTCATGGCGAGACTGACAAGCTGATTCGAATTTCCAGTTTGGCTATAAAGCTTTGTGAGATAAATAATGATACGCCCCAGGCAGATTACACAGGCCTGTATAAATAAAGTTGTTGAGGCGTAATATATCGGGCGGTCGATGATTAAACTTTTTTAAAGTAAAATACGGATATTTTAAACAGTGGAACGTTATGCGGTAGCCATTGCTCGTTACATCACCATAATAAACAAAAGCCAGACACATCGCAATATCAAATAACATCAGAAATGGAAATCCTTTTAATGAAGCGAGTTTATGGGAGTTGAGTCCCGCTACGTTCTTTACGAGAGCAATCCCATAAAATATATCAGTTTGAAGCTGTGGAAATAAACCGCTGCTAAGTGAACATAAATTGTTTTTCTTATTCTCGACACCGGCGGCACTGGGCCGCAAAGTGATTCAAGTGATCCAAGTTATTTACTTAATGTAAGCTGAGCTTACCAGCTGGTTAGCAGTTAGCTTAGTGAGAACACTGATCACGTGATCAACATGTAAATTTATTCAGCGATCGGTATAATCGGCCGGTGAGGTGTATCAACCTCATTCGGAGCGACACATATACTGCTATGCGTAATTTTTGCATAGTAAAAGCTGTTGAATGTAATTTGATCATCACGCTTTGAGCGTTACTTTTATAGCTTTCATTTTGATGTAGGCAACGGTGTCTGACGTTTGCATGTTATTTCGTTTGGCTTTTTGAACGGTGTATGACTGCATGTTATTTTACTCATGTTACTTAATATTTTCTAAGATATCGCATTGTTTATAAAATTAAAAACCTTTTACTATGCAAGGAACGAGATTAAAACACAATGTCATTGAAATAACCCAAACATGAATTATAATTGAGTTGAATGTATTTTTATCTACGAGCGCCATTGACCTCAACTCAAACGTATTATCTTATCCATATCAATACATCTCAAGGCCGAAGAACACTTCTATGATGTGTTATTTAAGTAGCAATATCACTTCATTTTGTAAATTGTCATGTATAGTCATTTCAATAAATGCTGTTATTACACTATGGATATACTTATAGAAGAAGTTTCTGTTCGAGCCGGATAAACTCATGACATCCGTTAAAGCAAGTCTTCATGTTATGATGTCATGAAGTTTATATTAACATCGCCGATTGCTCTTATCACGCGTGTTTCCGATTGTTTCGGAACAGTGTATTTAATTGTCCGGGCTTAGGGCTGTTTGCGAGCTTGATTGAGTGCAAACGGTCGTGGGGTGTAATCCGCGTCTGTCGGCCGCCGCATCGGTTCATTAAATCACCCCAGCGACGGCCGAGCGGCTCACACCCCGCACAATGCCCACTGCACTCCACAAATTAATGCGATTGTGGCCGCACTTTCAAATAAGCCTCGATATTTCCCTCACCATAGGCAATAATTACAAGTCGTTCAATAACCAGCAACAATAAATTGTCTCCAAAATTGGCATCACGATAACACTAATAAATATAATAATAGCACAAACAGACAAGACGTTTTTATTGCGCAAAAAAAATGTATACGAGCTATTTTTAAACTCAAAAGTACTGACAGCTGTGTGCCATATTTTAAAGCAAATGAAATTCTGACATTACCCAGCTTGTATATTTTTGAAGTAGCAATGTTCGTGAAAACAAATATGAATAAATTTAATAAATTTTCTGACATTAATAATTTAAATACAAGAAATAGAAATAAATATTGTCGAGTAAAATCCAACACCACTCTCATGCAAAATAGTATATTTTGCATGGCTCCAAAAATATATAACAAAGTGCCAGAAATCGTAAAGGGGTATGAAATATTGTGCTTTAAAAAGACGCTTAAGGCATTACTTGTAAAGAGATGTTATTACAGTATAACCGAGTTTTTAAATGATGATCTTAAATTAGAATAATTAATTAACTATAAGGAAAAACGACTGCCCACCCTATTGTAAGAATTATTTTAGATAAGTACTGTATTATTTGCATGCCTTTAAAGGTGAGATTGTGCTGGAACATTTTTTACTATTAATTAACACCACTGTAAACCCTCATTCTACCAAATAAATAAATAAAGTAAAGTATAAATCTGTCAGCTCCAAAGTAGAAACAACAGGTTTCACTGGCTTTCCCTAAAACGGAATTCGAGTGTTTCGTTTCGTGTGACAAAGGCAGGCGAGTACAAAACATCACCCGCAGGCGTTCTCGTAATGAGGTTGCGAAGAAATGTACAAAATGTTTATGTGTGCAAACCTGTTACGTACTAAAGTGACACTTTCATATAAATCGGTGGTCGGGTCGAGTGATCAAATACGGAGAGGAATTTGTATAGTTGGCTGCACCTAGCACCTGCGATGCGACGAGCACATCTTTCACAATGCGTAAACGAATGTATGACACGCGTCATTAATCACGCCGACGACGTGACTCGAAGATTGCCAAAGGTTTATGCAAAGTCGACTTATGAACTCATCACGTTCAACCGCATTAAAGGCTAGCCCGCAGATACTAGTTTATCGGCGGCAGATGGTGAGCCGCAATATTTCACAACTTCAAGATTATCCAGCCCTAAATGGACACGTCGAATAGGGGCGTCGTCGTCACCCTCCTGTTATTGTTCGAGAGTACGCACAGATCGCAGCCTCCAAAATTCCTTCCATTAATCACTGTCGAGGGCTCTAAAAATTCTAAAGTGCTTGTGGAATCAATTTAACGTTCGCTCCCTAACTGGAAAAGTTTGAGCGTGATAATTAAAGACGAGATCAATTTCCAAGTCTTGTAAGACAATGTCTTTAGTTTGTGTTGCGCAAGTCTTAGCTTTCTTCGAGACGGTTAAATACACTTGTATGTTTTGCAGTCTACTTATTTGAAATAGAACTTAGAGAATTGCGAGATTTTACGACAAAAATCTGTTTTTACTTTTTATTTTTACATTTTATACATTGTGATTGTATAAAACGGTTAATTACTCAATGAATACAACTTTTCAGCGTGTTGATTAATCGTGGAATGCGGAAATAACTTTATGAGTACAGATAGTTATGTAGTTATGCTATGTAATAATGGATATTCTCTATGGACAAACACTATCTGAACTGATGGAAGGCAATCAGCGCTGATAATGATTTTGCTCGACGTCCATCGTATCGCGCTAGGGTACGTTCACTATAATACGGTAGCATAGGGCTTTTGTAAAGGCCGGGTGTTCAGTATCTGTTGTGTTTTGTATATCAACATCAAACACATTATCCGCACCCGTATCGTATCCCCAAATGCTCAACTGTCACATAATACACTATTATTACGAGCGAGTTTCAAATAAGGGGTGATCCCCTCGTCGATAATTTCTTTTCAATGGTACATTCCGATAATAATGGCTATTTGCATTGACAAACCGAATCGCGTTTATGAAAGTTAAACGATTCAATCTTTGTTCAATTTGCAACGGTTTCACCTTTCTTATCTCTTAGAAACGAAATGTCACGATATGTAAAACTGATGGAAGAACAGGCATGCGGGGCTTACCTTAGGTTCTGTTTTTTGTTTCTTAGCCGGTGGTTGCGACGGATGAGGCTCTTGCCTGGAGTCGTCCGGTTCTGGTTTGGAAGGAGTCGCAAGCGCGGGCGCCGGCGGCGGAGGGGGGGTGGGCACGGGCGCCGCGGGGGGCTGAGGGGGCGCCGCCGGCGGCGGGGGTTTCACGTCCAGCCGCGGCGCCAGCGCTGGCCGGGGCTCGGGCTTGGGGTTCGCGGGGCCTCCGGGGCCAGGGCCCGGTCCCGGTTCAGCGGGACTCGGCGGGAGGGGCTGCGCGGGCGCAGGGGGGCCCGGCGCGTTGGGTGTCGGGGGTACGCGCGCTACGACGCCGTTGACGTCGTGCGGCGGGTGCGGGTGGTGGTGCTTGTCTCGCGCCTTGTCCCGCCGGTGGCCGCCGGAGCCGCGCTTGGCCGCGCCGGGGCCGGCGGCGGGCGCAGGCGCCGCGGGCTGGGCTGCGGCCCCCGCTGGCGCCGGTTTCGGCTCACCGTTCATCTCGTTCGACTTGACGATCTCGTGCTTCGCCTCGGAGCTCTTGGTGCCGGGCT
Organism: Ecliptopera silaceata; assembly: GCA_932527185.1. Classification (NCBI taxonomy): domain Eukaryota; kingdom Metazoa; phylum Arthropoda; class Insecta; order Lepidoptera; family Geometridae; genus Ecliptopera; species Ecliptopera silaceata. The sequence continues at coordinate 2,995,193 of OW052209.1, read as the reverse complement.
TGGTGCGCTTAATTTTCATCTTGAGCGCGGTGCGCTGCGCGTCCGGTTCGGCGCGCGCCGCCATGCCGCCCGCCTCGTCGGTCTTCTCTATGTCGGCATCGAGGTCTATGATGAGGTCGCCGATGCCGATGTCCCACTCGTTGTCATCGTACTCGAAGTTGGCGGGGTGCGCGTGGGGCGCGGGGCGAGCTCCGCCGGCCGGCGCGCCCTCCCTCATTGGCGCCGCCATGCGCGCCGGACCGCTCCGCCCGCCCCCCATACCACCACACGCGCACACACCATTGTAGCCCTGCAACAATTACAACAAACATCTTACGACAACCCTCTACTAGTGCTTCTATTGAAATCTCTGCGTTGCAGTTGATTCTGAACGTTGTGACTTTCTGTATCTTAATTAGCGATTTGATTACATCAGCGAGCCATACAGTGGGCTTAAACCGATTATAATGTTTGTGATAAAGCTAGACGATAATAAACATGAAGCACATTTAGTAGGTCATCTAAAAGACGAATGAACACGAAGTTTATCGGCATTGTAGGACGGAACGATAGATTCAGTTCAGAATGGCTGCCTTAAAGCCACGCTCCATAAAAATTAATACGCTGCTGTAAAAGCCACTTAAATGAACATGTCCATTTAAAATTATTCCTTTATAGAAATTTCATATCGTACGATGTTATAACCGATTCGAAGGGGCTATAATCATAAAATGATCGTAAAACAGTGTAGATAAGCTTGGTTACTCTCGGCGTAACATAAACCTGGCCGGCCTAGCGCTTACTTTGTGCTAACGTTATATTACGACGGTTATAATCGCTTGCTGATAAATAAGATGTGGCCAACCGATAGATATACTTCACAATAGGACTGTCTCTCTACTGTCTTACATAGAACCGTATCGTGCATGAAGTGATTTAACATTACAATCAAAACGTATTTTTGTGTTTTGATAATTTTGGACCAATATCGACCGGCGTTATTATCGGAATGTGTTTTTTATAGACTTTTCTTACAATTGCAACATGTCATTTAGTCATACATTATTTTGCGTTATTATTTCAAAATGTATAAGCTGTATAAAAAGGACAGCATCTCAGCACAAGCTACGAGCTGAACCAATGAAGCATGTCGTCTTGTTTATTTTACAGTTAAGAAATAGGACAAGCGATAGGTTTCGTGCCAACAAGTCATTTAGAACGTTTAAAACTAACCTAACTAAACTACACATAATATCGTATCATGTCATCCTACAGAGGGTAAGCACGAACAAAATGAGACAATCGTAAACGTATCGAAACAGTGATATATTTGAGATACATTGCGCGTCGCCATCAGCTTTACTGTCGAACGTTGCAGCAGTAGCGCGCAGTGTATCTTAAATACGTTAAGTTTACGATTGTCACATTTATTCATGCTCACCCCTCAGATATATTCCAAACATTCACATATTACTTATGTAAATGTTTAGAATATCAAAGATCGTTGTCAGGATTAACAAAGAGATATTTTAATCCCAAGGAATAATAGCAACAAAAGCTTACTTACACGAAAATACATATTGCAACTAAAATCGAAAACATATATTTTGAACTAAAAAGTAAAAACATATAAGCTTGTCAATAATAAAAAAAATTTTTTACATCAAAGTAATTCTATTTCAAAACACGACTGAAACAGACCGAACAAAAGCTCCACTCGCCAAGGAGGAAACATAAAACTTGTATTGACTTCGACCTGAGGGAGCAATTCCAAATATCCAATATCTTGAATAGTCTCGAGCACTCGTAACCGGTGCGTGAAAAAACGGCAAAACAAGGGGGAATTATTATCTGTGGTTTTCGATTCGTGTGGCAAAACTATAATGTATGTATACTAAATACATAGCTATAAGCCCACTTTACTCTAATATTTATTTTTTTATTGTTTTCATTGTTGGTTTCCCTAAATAAATAAATAAATCAGCAATCTAGGTTCCATAGTATAATTTTATTTTATTTTTAAATTTTAGGAAAACTAACAACATGTGATATAAAAAACAAAAATTGCAAGAAGGCTAATTATGTAAATCATCATATTCAATAATATAATTAACTAGCTATTTAATTGACATCTGATCGTTATTTATTATCGACATAAATAATATAACTGAAATTATAACAGCTATATACAGTAGTTAAAGTTAATTAAATCGTAATAAAAAACGAACTTACCGGAAGAAGTTCGTTTTTAAGTTTTTAATACAAAATAAAACGAACTTACCGGAAGTAATAATGCCCCAACTAACGCTGGCGTGGCGTTTCTTACTTATCAAAATTATTCTACCGAGATAAACCTAATTCTGGAAGTACGTTTTATGGCAAATAAACGAATCTTGCATTACGATGAAAAATATATCTAACTTATCTCAGAACGTTAATCCACGAATAATAAGTTTAACCTCAAGAAAGGGAAAGATCTATCTACCCAGCCAATATTACATTTTCTTGCAGAAGCAGGCGTCTTATTTAATTTAGCATATTAAACCGCGATATTTTACTATAATAAAAATTATGTTAATTATTTAATTACTATGTTTAACCGGCTACATAAATTTATATTAAATAGGTACTTATTTACCTAATTGCTAAGGTAATCGTATCTACATAAAAGATTATTTTATGCACAAATAAGTAATTAATTTTAGCATGATAAGGATGAGGTCATGTTTTAATAGTAACTGCTATGTATGTTATGTACTTTGTGTAATTAGTGGTCGTTGATGTCGACTAATAATAATTGTATAATAAGTAGGTATTAACTATACCTACAAACTACCTCAGTAATGGGTTTTTTTATGGCACCGAATCATCGTGTTTCTGAACCTTTTTGGTGCTACTTTATTTGTTTGTTTTTTATTATTTTAGCAACTATTGATGCTGTCTTGAATTTCAAAATATTTTTTGATATAATAAGTTTTGTAATTATATCTACTTAGATGATTTAGTATATTGGTGTAACTGATAAATACTAAAATCATTGGGAAATTATTTTATAATAAGACATACCAACATATAGAGATCGCTCTTAGCGATAAGACCGCCCATTGTACTAAATGTGTTTTATTATTTTATGTGTATCATGTGTTTTTTTGTGTGCACTAAAGAATTTATCTATCTATCATTTCTTTATTTTTTTATTACTTATTCTGTTTCGAAAGCATATGAGAAGTAAATTAATAAAAATGTAAAAAAAATATTTATTTAATAAAATCACCTTATTGTCTTACATACTAGGTGATTCTAGGTGCCAGTTCCACGTGACCAGAGTCGAGTGTTCACGTTTGTTTTGAGTTTAATCTAGTCGTATGGCAGTAGCAAAGAAATAACAATTACGCGTGCTGATTTACCATTACGCGTTTTGAGCCGCTTTTATTCATCTTGTCTTCATTATCACACATAATAAGTATTAACTTATTATAAAATATAATAATACCAGAGATTCCGAAAGAATCCTAATCCGTTTATTCCCATAAAAGCTTGAGCAAAGATAAGCTTTCGACTAAAAATGGGGGACCTTTTTATTTAAGTTTATTTTCTTGGAAACGCTGTCATCTAAACTGTCAGTGAAAAAGACAAATCGGTAAAGATTCCATTACATTCGACCGTATGTTTGTCAATAGAGGCTGATTGGAGCTCGTTGGATCTACGATCCTGGTACCTAGACCAGAAGCTGGCCATAACATTCGTACTTGATTCAGTGATATACCTATAAATAGCCTAACCTAACAAGTGAAACGAAAACCAGATTGAAAAAAGTGCCATTTTTATTTGTTCGCAAATGGAAGTTTATTTGGTTGAATTTAAGACAATTCAGATGTCATTCTATCTTTTTCTTCGTGATGTTAATTGTCAAATATAAGATTTTAATACGCTGAGCACAAGAATTGGACACCAGCATTGGCTATTTAGCAAACTATTCTGAATACTTTTAAAGCTATATCGTTTCGTCAGTCTGTTCTGTATGCGTGATTGTCTAAGTCATAACTCCTATTTTGTTTATAAAATAGATGTGTAAAAACCGCATGTCCAATAAAATACAGCATCAGTCCCCAGCTCCCGCTCTAAATGATTTACCGAGCCGTCGCGCTACTTGGCGCATTGCCCGAGCATCGAACCCGAACCGGGTGCAGTACGGGGAGAAAAATTGCTTGTCGTGCGGAAATATCGCGGCTTTTCGAATGCACTTCAATATTACCGCTTAGTTGAGCTGACTTCGCATCTACGTAAATCGATTTTATATTAGTTAGACAACTCAAAAACATTACCTACATCTACATCCTACATGGTACTTATCTGTTAGATAAGTCTGTCTAATAGACATATTTTTATTTGCAACTATAACACATAAAAATACAGTTTACGCATCACATTAAAATAAATTAATCAAAAGAAGGTAAGTAATACAAATTAATAAACAAATTTATGTAAAATGTGTCACTTATCGTGTAAAGTAGACTACTTACATATTAAGTAGGCAAAAATATAGCACAAATTGATATTCATATAAATAATACCTTTAAGATTTTTTATTTATTTATTTAGTAAATATGAGTTGTCACAGTAAAATCGCCTGACTTTACTACAGCAGTTACGTCAATATTAGTATTACGAATTTTAGTACCCAACTTATCCGCTAGAGACGCTGTACAAATCTTCATACATTTTTTAACTACAGACGCTAGCGAGTATAGTAAATATAGTTTAGTAAAAACTCATGGTAGAGCTACTGAAGTCGTTAATATTACAGTTTTCGTGTTTGACCCGAGCCCGAGTCAACGAGAGAGAGTTTGCACTCGAGTGTACTTAATTATACAGTACTATCTACCCATCATAAATTCGTGTATAATTACGATGTACATCGTAATTTAGCCGCAGAATATTACATCATTAGAACGTGAGATAATCTAAGACTCAATGGAAGTGTCGTGAACCGGTGCCGATGCCGACTATACCAAGGTAATCAAAATGATATATCTATTCTATACCCTACAAATATAATACTTAAGTAAAGTTTGTATGTATAGATGGATGTATGTTAGTTACTCTTCCACGCAAAAACTACTGAAACTTTAACGAAACTTTACCATAATATAGCTTATAAATCAGAATAACATGGGCTTATGTTTCTTAAAAATATTGTGTGAATTGTCCAAAATGTTGATAATAAGAAGTTGTAAACACCAGCTAGTACTAAATATTAAACCTACTTTAAGTAAATGTAAATGCCTATACAATATTTACTGCGTGTATGTATATAATAATAATAATAATTTATTTGGGCACACATAAAATGACAAAAAATATACAGTGATTGCTTAAGATGTTAAATTTAAATGTAGTAAGTATGTTGTATATAAACAAATGAAGCCTCAAATAGTATAATAGGTGTTTATCACGAATAGGATGGTTTAAAGATATGTCTACAAATTGACAGTATAAAGTGCCTTTTAAATTGTCTGAATAGATGACGCGCTTTTGGTGACCTAAAAGTGATTACCTACATATTGTAAAAGGGAAAAAAACAGTTTTGAAATCATTTTCCGTATATCAAATTCTATTCGATAACACTAACGAGTTCGAATGAATTTGTCAATAACAGCTTACTATTGCTACTTTTTTTATCTTTATTATTAAACATATACCTACATATAAACCTACTATTTATGTTTCTATATTAATACAATTTATGCGCCATACATAATATGAATTAACCGAACTTTTTTATTTAAGTACTTATTACTTTATTTTCGTCGTAGGCTCATTATCGCAACTACACGTGTTTTAAAATAAGTTGAAACTTTACTAGTAAACACTTGTTTCAATATCAGTAACTACTTTTAACTAAGACTATTATGGCTTGACTTTTAACAGTCACTGGTCACTCAAAATATGACTCAGCATTTCCGTATTCCTGACAATCCAATCACGCGATTCTCAACTAAACTAAAACCACAGGAACAATGCCCTTTTTAGGGCCATTGTAACCTAATCTATTCCCGAAACTGCGAGAAGTTTGTTACCAAATATCTTTTGTTTTTCCTGTACAAAAACTCCAACATCCGGCGCCGACCGTCAAACGATTTCTCGCACGCACATTTCAACATTTTCAATATACAAAATCATTTTTATACATGAATATAATGTAAGTAATAGTCCTATATTTATTTGTGAATAAATTTAAGTATTTTCTTCAAAAAGATTTTAAAGATGTGACGCTTGAAAAAAGTCTTATGACTGAAGTACGAAAACTACTTCTGTTCCTAAATATTGTTATAATTTTTATTGCTCATTTTATTTTCGTGTTTCTGTTTTGTGTGCTAAGTGGTAAATAAATAAAAGTCTATGTCAATGGTATTAAACTTAAAACATTTTTTGTTTGTTCTTTTATATATTCTTTAGCCAAACTAGAACTCATTTATGTCTAATACCAACTAAACTAACACCAAAAAAATCCACACGTCGCGTAATTTTCTTTTCAATAAGCCGAAGCCCTTTTGTGTCATGCACTACCCTAATAGGGTTTGTCCGACCCTCCCCGACTAAAATAAACAAAGGGATCACGTCCACAAAAACTCAAATTGAGGTTTACTTGCTCAAAGACTGGCTAAATAAACACAACGATATTGAGTTAGCAATTTTGTGTGAAAAATTGAGGAGAGCGGGGTAAATTGGACACTCGCAAGTTTTAATCGATCCCTCAACCGCGAGGAACCAATGGTTTCTATAGCTTATGCTGAGTGGCGGCCTTATTACACTTATTTTTAAATGTTTTATGTGATATATGTATGTAAGTCATGGTGTAAATAAATATTTTTTTTTTCTTTCCTTTGTACTCTGTTTTATAATATGCTATTTAATTTATGTTAATGCAAATCTTTTATTATACCTACCTGAATTAATTCGCTTTTTGACGTCTTAAAATGATTTATAGGAGAATGTAATATTTATCTAGAACATAAAATTAATGAGTTACGCTATCTACTAATCAAAGTTATATGTAGTTATTTATTTATATGGTTTTGGTTATATTTTTGTTACACCTGTAGATGACTTTCTAATTCAGCTTGATGTTTTTAACGATTACAAATATTTAGTTTTTAATTTTTTTAATATACTTATATAGACAGGCGTCCACAGTTCAGTTGGTAGTAGCTCTGCCTTCCATGCTGTGGGTCGGTGGTTGATTCCCACCCAGATCAAATGTTTGTGTGATGAAGATAAATGTTTGTTCTGTGTCTGGGTGGTGTACTATATATTCTATGTCTCTTTCTATCAGCAATTTACATTCCATAGTACAAGATCTGCTCATTTTGGGACTAGAGTGTGATGTGTGAAATGTTCATGAATATTTATTTCATTATTTTTATTAGTTTGGTACAATAGTGTGTAGAGTGTTACTTTATTCATTCATGGTGTTTAATGATATCATTTTCTTTTGAATTAACCGAATGATAATGTAGACTGATAACGGTGATTGAAATTGTGATCTTACCTAAATATCGTGTGATCAGGTGCGTCGGTGATTGTACCAGATACCTAAATCTATTTCTGTACATAATTGAAACGAATCAGTTTTATATTCGTCCAAACGTCTAAGCGCTCGTAAAACACAAAATTTATTCATTCTAAAAACTTTTGTGACGACGTATCTTCAGACAAATTTATAGCAGAAATTATACCATTCACGATAATAACTGTAGTTTTCTTAAAGTAGATATTTTATGGGAAAGTGACTGTTCATCTGGTAATGTTTATTTAACGCCTGAAGGCATTTCATATAATTAAAATGATAAGATATCGAGGTAGGTATAACGTATAAATAAAGCATGCATGACATTACTGGGCAATAAATGATGCTTATACAAACAAGATTATTCAAATGAAAATAACTCATTAATTCAAAACAAACAAGATAATAAAACAACCAACCACTTTTAATTGGCTTATGATGCAAATTTCGACTGAATTAACTAATATAATGTAAATTTATAACGAATTCTTACCGTTCCCAAGATGATCTATTGACGACTCACGATGGCAATCCAAAAATGACACAATCCATTCAACACTTTGTAGCACTGGTTAACACTGACACTATGCTAGACTAGGTACTGGCACGACCTCAATGCACCATCACTAGACACACTGGCATCCCGGTAGCGATCCTTGCACCGAACTGGCTCCACACCTACGGAGAAACAAACGGAATATCAGCATACACTGCACACCAAACATTAATATTGTAGCCACTCGATAGTGTTATGTTGTTATAGCGACTCGGTCATACCGAGTACAAATAACCGCGCGTCGCAATCGCACGCTACTCGAATACTGACTTGGACGGGCGAGCGACCGAGTGCTCAATTCAAATCGTGATGTTCTGTGCGCGGGAATTATCATTTCATGCTTCAATAAGTACACGAGTAAAGTGTAAAACCGCATGCAAATAGCCATTTATACGTATTTGCATTTACTGCCATTAGCTACCTGCTTTATGTAAATAGGTGATATAAGTAAGGTTTTGACACCTAATTTAAAATTTGTCATATTAAGGAATCATTTCATCGGCTGATTTAGATATATTTGAACTAACTATTTTTTAATTCGTTGATAGATATTTTAATGGATTGTAAAATTAATAGAAACCAGTATTTTTTTTCTTAATGGTTAGTTAAAAATTCCAGCTCGTGTCCCTACCGCACACTGAACCCACAACTAAGTTAGAAAGAGAAACACCAGTGTGAGCGAGCAGCGCAATGCAACGTGCTACGAAAGCGGCTGGCAAGGGGAAGGAGGACGAAGCAGGAATATGGCTTCCAAAATATTACAAAAACATTTATGCATGAAGGGATAACAAAATGTTATTGCTGTTATGCCGTTCAGATTGGAGGATATTTTATTTATTTTGCAGTCGAATCGAAATATGATTGATCACCAGCGATCGCAGTTGACATAATGGACAAATTATGGATCGACGTGTAATGAGACCGCGTGCTCGCAGCGCGGTAGGTGTGGCGATAAAACATTTTCTTTCTGTGTGCGTCGTAGAAAACATGTGAGATAATAAAATGTTGAACGTTGGACTCGTAAAGTTTATTTGTGTAATGCATTCTTTAAACAAACGGATAATTACAAAGCGTTTATGGGCCGTTACTGCGGCGCTCGCCAGTCGGGTAGAATAATTTATTGCAATGGATTGCCTCTGAATAATCAGGAATCAGATGGGTTATGTATCGCTCCGCTTTCCAGGAAAGTCGTGGTCATTTACCTGAATATGTATTGCTCAAACAAATTGCGGTAGGTATTTTACCTGCTCCTTAACTAGGTCGGTGCCTTTTTATAAAGTGAACAAATCATTTAAGTTAGTAATAAAAGGTACCCGATATTGTTTGAGACACAAGTATTAAAAAATACTGATTGCTTTAAAAATTACTTAGTTAAACTAAATTGCATATGTTAAACCTATTTTTAATATTCATTAAACAGTTAAACAAGGATACGAAATAATCTGCTTGTCGAACGCTGTCAGCAGCAACAAGGCAAGAAATATCTCCCAATACAATCGATGTAGCGATACGATTCAGATTGTAGGGGTGCAGATATTTCTCATATTCTTTTGTTAGGATCCCTGCGGTTAGCTCTTTGTTGTATGAGTTATACGAGGACTTACTGAATAAGAAAAACCGAAGTATTATTCAGAATTCTCTCTCGCAGCCGGAACACGTCGAGAACGTTAACTACGAAACTTTGCTCTGCTGTCGTGAAATGTGAGAACGGTGGAGAGAACACGTATAAGGAGAATGCAAATAAAAGCTCATCATAAAACTGTAGCGAGTTAGGCTAAGTGGTTTCTTCCTGAAAGTAATGTTCATAATAAAACAAGAAGAAAATATATCGTGAAAACTTAGAATACTCAAACAAACATACCAACATTTGTAGGTACGGTATTTGAGGAAGCTTTTTCCCATGCTTGCTGGCATTTGAATGGTCTAACTGAGCGTGTGTTGACATTGTAATCTTAGCTTAGCCAAGTAATGAAACAGATCCGTAGATATTTGAGAACTTCGTCAGCTGGCTTTCCGAGAATCGACTTTATGCTCACCGGATGAAACCGAACCGTCTCAACCCGAATCGACCACAACGCACACAATGGACCCTAAGCAAAACCGGATATTATAATTGACATGGGATTACTTCTCAAGGATTGTCACATACTTCTAAAACCTGTCTTTGAAAATAAAACTCGATAGCTTCAATCGAAATCCTTCCCCCTGACAGGGTTTACGCAAAACAACTTTACTCGATGTTTTGAATACTTATGCGGTATTGTGTTGCACGATCGGGAAAATTATTACTGTTGCACACGCGGTCGTTGTTTATCAGATCAGCGAGTTAGTTTTCTATTTGTGAAGTTTATTACGGTTCGTCAATGTTTTCAGTGTAACAGAACCGTACCGTTAATCACTAGAGCGACAGGAATTTAACCGATAAACACAACTGCAACACGACACCTATATGGAACTGGATCGATCCACTAAAGTGATTGATTACGTGGCGTCAATCACGTGGTTTAACAACACTGAGTCTGTTCTGGCTCCCCGAGTATTTGTTGCTTTTTCAAAGTTCGATGAACATAAAAGTAAGTTAATAAGTCGTTTAAACTTCATTTAATAAGTTGGGCAAACAGTCGCGCTGCCGCCGCCACACAACCACTTCGATACAATCACAATGACGCCGTTCTTTTAGCTTGAGTAATTTCTTTGTTCTCTGAGCGAGCTTCATTTTAATGGATTCCATTTACATCTAGCTCTGCATTTTGTGGGTTAATTATTTTTTGTGCTATCAACAGAGTAATTTAATGATATTTATAGGTTTGAATATAACATGTGGCCGCGTCGATAGATCGGTATGACGATAAAATACTTTACAAGCAATAATCTCAACATGCGCGCGTGGGATAATCGATTCAACAAACAAAAGCAAAAACGCTGATTAGGATCGTGTTTATGTCTCATTTAATTTATAAGCGATGCTCGTTTTTCCCATTACTCGGCAAAGGTCGGATCGATTCGTTTTAATTTCACAAGAGTCGTTATGCTAGTCATTCATTTGTACAACACTACGCGGAACAAAAAAAAATAAGAGTTTATTTAACGAACTGTAATATGCTGAATTTCTTTTTTCATGTTGTAAAGTAATTTTGAAGCAAGAAATAAAAGGCTTTTTTATTTTTATTTATTTTATAATATGCATGTATGAGAGATGTTCATCTGCTTCGTTGAAGAACAACGACTTTACTTCGAAAATTTTACAGAAGATGTAAACAGTATCTGCTATGACGAAATTTATTTTTTTAACTGATAAACTTTAAAGTTAAATTTTAATTAAACTGTAATTTGTCTAAAAACAAATGACACAAGTAAAATAAAAATGTTACCTAAGAAAATAACAGTTAGTGATGAATTGAAGCGTGTGACGAATTATTAACGCCTCGAACAATTTGGACAATACAGCGAACAGCTTGTGCTACCCTCCGTCGACGCTCCCCACAAAATATTCTTCACTCAACACATTTATTTTCTGCAGAAAGCTTTGTTAAGCTCGCTAGTCGCTACCCTAGATAGGGCTCATAAATATTACGATTCAGTTTAATTTACTTATTCAAGAGATACTTTAAGAAAAGTACACAGCTAAAATATACCACTATAGTTACTACAACTTTAAATAAATACTGCTGTAGTTTTTACATGAATTTGTTTGAAAAAACCAGCGTAGAAATTGTTGAGTATGATAGACGACGTAAAATGTTAATGGGCCGGTTTCCCCTCGCTCTTGTAATGAGTACGTGCAGTTGCATGTTACTGCTCGTTACTTCTGTGTTACTGGGTAAAATATCAATGTTTTCTGCTCAACACATTGGTGAATATTGCCCTCTTCCATTAAAAATATATGACAAGTATATCTTCTACGTTCCTTTTAAGAAAAACATTACGACGGAAGATTTGTAGGTATTTTATTTGCACATTTCTATAATAATCAGTAAATTTCTGTTTTATATGAATCCCAGCTGAATTTAATAATATATTGTGTATGTAAATTATCGACAAGGTTTAATAACATCAATAATTATACATACTTCCCAACAGCAGTAAAATTACCACGTCCTTACTGACCTTTTGTAGAATCTCAAACCGGTATCTTTAAACTTTATGTATGAGTAATCTTCATTAAACTTTATGCCCCAACCCAAAGTTATTATCCATTCAATTCAGAGTCTACAACGTCAAAGTGCCCATAACTCGCTAATAAACTCTTAAACAACGTCCTCATCCACTCAAGTTAACCACTTACCTATTCGATGAAAGAAATCAATTTATATGGTTAATATAAAACGCGGACGTAAAAACTCCGTCGGTATTACGGACAGAGATATCGTAAAACGTATTTACCTATATCTGAATTCTGTATTCATGTTAGATTACAATATTTCCGACGCGGTGCGGCTATATCGTATAAGTCAACTCATAACATCAATGCGGGAGTCTCGATAAAATCCCACACGGTCCCCTTTTCCCCTACTCCCTCGGATATTCGCTTGAAGCCGTTCGCGGTCCTACTCGAACAACTTTTGATCTTTCTTTTGATACTATATAAATATTTTTACTTCTCAAGCGGAGAGAAATACGCAGGTTAGCTGCCTTTATACGCAGCAGAACTGTACTTGTACTGAACTTGAATAATGTAAATTCATCCTAATCTCTATTTATGTGAGTGGGTCTTTATGGCTATAATTTTTACGATGATATACCCAACACATTGGGTCCCTGGCTGGTTTTCATGTCTGAAAGACTTTTATGTTGGCGTGGAAACGCCGGCCGTAGCGGAATAAATTGTTATTTCGTACCAGAAGAGCAGTACAATGGATGCTTTATAGAGAAACTCGAGTCAATATTTGCGCGCAACATGTGACAGCGGGTTATTATATTGGATAACACTTGTTTCTGGCATTTATTGGGAGCAAAACTTATGAAACAAATACGAAGTTTAAAAAACTATTTTACTATTGACACTTAACAAAAAAATTAGAAAACCAAAAATGTTCGGAGCTAAAGATTACAAACCACTTAGATAACATAGAATACGTACTTCACTACCTAACCTACCTATTATTTATCTTTAGAGATAATGGTAGAGCCAGCTCACTCACTTGATATGTAACCTTGTTTCTTTTTCTATTTCAATAAAGATAAGATAATACGTAACATTACAAAGGATAAATCTTATCTGAGATTTTGTTATAATTCAATCCATAAAAGGGATACTAATAGTACCTGGGTACCTACTTAACTTAATTATCTTTCAATATTATCAATACCATTTTAATGATAATGGACATATACCAACATGGACTGTTTGTATGAATGTAGCACAGTATGTGCTATGCATGTGTGCGTATAAATGCTGTGTATAATGTAGTATTTACTATACACCGTACGTTGGAATAACAAGAAGTTTTTACCGACATATTTTAACCGTTTGTTTTACTAACATGCTTCAACTCAACTGGCCAGCTTTCAAAGCGTTGAAAGGACGTCAACCTTGCAACGGCAAGTCATTAGAAAAGGTAAAAGTTGAGTAATTATCGAAGTTGAGGCTCATTGTGAGTCCATCAGCCGTCGGGCGCAATTCCCAGCAGGTTCTATCATTCTATGATAGCACGTTCGGAACCGAACAAAAGCAATTTGTGTCCGCACGGAGTGGCTCGTACGTGCGTAGCTTCGTAGGTGTTTATTAGCGCCCTCTGGTTGTGTTAATATGTACGCGTACTTAGCTACACGCGGTCGAGTCGGCTCGCTCGCCGCTATGCCAGCCTGCCCCGCTCTCCCCTCGCCCAGAGGTCACTCGCTATCATTTCGATCATGAATCCCGAGTTGGTATCCAACACGTGCTTCTGAAGCTGAGATTCCGATTACGGCCCAATTATTTAACGAAAACTTTCCAATCCGTTCGCTTTCAAAGTAGTTTGAGCCAATTAACCCGATTATTCCGTTACACTAAGTATACATCACCCGTGTGAAAATGATCCGAGATAGTCACAAGTAGTATTTGCTTACGTAGTCGGATAGTTGGGGACAAAGTAGCACTGGCGGAAATCCAAAACATCTAATATTCTGATTTAGAATAATAGAACATGAGCCATTTCAAATGTTTCTGTTGGTACTTTTATGTTTTGCGCGGATTCACAAGTTTATTTAGCAAGTGTTTGTAAGTTGTTTGTTTGACAGCGGTACAATGTAATAAATGATGCAGAAGTGAAGCAGATCAAGCAGCAAAAACGTTTCTTGTTGGTGGAAGTGTTTGCAGCGCTGGCATCCATCCAGGAGTTGAATTCTACCGTACAACTACAGCTTGTACGTTGCTATCATGCAACATGCAGACATCACAGCAGCGTTTAGAAACAAATTTACTACCTAAACATACCTTACCTACATAAGTTAGTGAACGTAATAAAGTTTATCAATGAGGTAAACATAAAAAAATATATACTTAGTTAAAAAAACAAGGTTATTTTACAACTACTAGGTAGTTTCTGTAGGTTGTAATTATACATAGAATACAAAATAGCTCGACAGATGAATGTTTCTCATTAATAGTAAATTTACTTATTCAGTCATACGTAGTCGGTACGTACAACTTCTACATAATGTGTTGGTACTTTTTAGTTGAATACTTACTTTAAAAACTTTTTAAAGCGGACATTCGTAACGAGAGTTAAAAATAGAATATTTCAATGAACAACGAAATTCGACGGTTTTGATAAATATGCCTTTCAGCTTTTCCATTATTCGGGGGACATTCGGAGACAAATGCACCGTCGTCGCGTCACGACATTCCCTCATTTAACTGTCCTCGAGTAGGGTTGCCAACTGTCATTGCTACGAGTTCAATTACCCACACATTTTTGTAGATAGTCTGATTTAGAATAGTTTTTTTTATACTTATTGATTTTTAAATCATTAAAAAATATCTTATCTGTAAGTAGATAAATTGTAACGATATCCACATTCAATTTGTATGAAGTAATGAAATTTTAGTTCATTGCCTTATGATTAACATTAAAACTGTCACGATTTCAATGGTCCGGAAAAAAGGTCAACTGTTTCTGCTAAAAAATAAATTCTCACTGTAATAATAATCTTAGTTCTGTTTTATTTATCATTGGCACTTGGCATCATTTACGGTCTATCTTATAAAAAGTTAGCGCTGACTTGATGTATTGATTACCATACGTAATGATGACATAAAGTCAACACTAACTTTTTATAAGATAGGGGGTTGGTATTACTACACGTATGTAAAATATAACAAACTTGACCTAAATAGTTTTAGGTTTTCCAAAAAGACATATACATACCGATTTGTCCGATTTCCCCATCTGTCAACCCTTCGAGAGAACGGTGGTGCGGTCCCCAACCGCGATTTTATACTATAATCGATTTTATTGCTGATCGCTATTAAATTGTTTGTTTGTTTCAGTGTAGATCCATTTCAAATCTCAAAGATTCCAATGGATGATTCGAACTTCACTTCCGGTATGTACGTTTTACTATATAAATAATTTATCGTAAGTTCGTTTGATAACTTACTACTATTCAGATAACTACTCTGTAACTAGTTAATATTGTAAAATGTAGTGTAATGTGATGTATTTTTTTTTTGGTTTTTTAATTCTAGTCAAGGAAATTGGTCATTGTTTTCCGTTTAACCGTTTTAATTTGCAATCAATTTGAGTCGCTAATTCGAAAGGTAAAAGATAACCTCGCAATGAAATTGCCTTCGTGCGAAGCGGAACTGATTCAAACGGACGCCAATCTTCATTAAATTCAATCGGATACTGGAAGAATTTTCTTACAGCTTTGGTAGACTAGACAGCAAAAACTACGTTCTTGAAAGAATGGTCCTTTGAGATTTATTATTTGCAGTATTAGGTAAACATTTATATAAGTAAGTAAGTACATATAATTTTTTTATAATATAAGGAATTATTTATTTCTGTGGCATATACAGTTATGTTTGAACATGTTGATTTCAAAGATAAAGTTTAAAGTTATAGAACAAACTTAATAAATTAATTGTCTAAACCAGAATAAATTGCGCGTGTGCTCAAAATTAAAACTAACAATTAAGGATAAATATGAATATTGCACACAATACATACTTAGTTAGAATAACAAAGATGATACTCTAAACATTATAAAATTAATTTTCATCCCGACGACTGTCAAACTGTCTTCGTTTCACAAGACAAGTACCTACAGAAAATCGAATGCTTTCATACTATCTAACTTTTGCGCTAATGCTCATGAAAACTTAGTTGGTTTAAGTACTAATATTACGAGATAGAATCAGTTCAATACAGTAATCAAAAATAAGATAAGTACATAAGTCAATGATTCGTAAAATTTTATCAATTAGCACAACAAAAGAGGTGCATTGTTCGGCGCGTTCGGTTCTAAAGTACGAAACTCGTTGCGTATGTAATCACGTGTTGGTCTCGGTACCAATTTGCAAACAAGCTATTTAGGGTGCCCGTCAAAAACGATAGAATTAAAATACTATTACGGCGCGGCAATACAAAGTTGATTGAAGAGGGCGACGAGCGAAGAACGCAGGGCTGCCAAAACATTTAAGAAGACTTCCGGTTGAAGTCAAAACAGTGTTTTTTTGTTCTAGTGTAGTTATAGCGAGCATTTGGCTTGATCTTATATTTTTGCAATCATTTAATTTGCATATCAAGCACAATTTAGTAGTTACCGCTACACAGTTCTTGGTACAAAAATTGCGTTTACTTTACGACTGTTATTTCAGATAATAAAGTTGTAGCGGTACAAATAAAGTCGCTTTATTAAAAAAGCGCTGGATGTGGCGCGAAAAGCGTCAAGTTGGTAGCGTTGCCGCGAGTTCGCCGCGCCGCGCGCCTGTAATTTGATTTGGAGAGAGGAGGGAGTGCGGGCGGCGCGGGATCGATATGCGGGAGGAGAGCCCCCTCCTCGTAGCTGAGGGGTGAGGGGAGGGACAACCGGCGTGTTGTTATGGAAACCGTGGCCTGCTGTACCTCCAGATTTTGTCGGTTGTCCCAGTAAATTAAACAAAGGAGATCACTAATATTGTATTTTTTCAAAAGCTTTGGGCATTTTGGCGAAATCCGCTTAAACATTGATTGATTTTATAACTCAGTTTAGCAAGGTTTAAATTTACGTTTTTAATAGAGAAACCTCTTATGTTCTTTGTGAACATGTAATATGTACTTATAAAGTTTTTGGTTATCGGAGTCTGTAAGTTGAATCCAAACAATACTTACTTGTTTTACACAAAACGATTGTTCATTCGAAATAAGATTCATAAAAAGGTAATAATATCAGTGTTATGAGAAATCATAATCAATATACAGCAATCAATTTGCATCATTGCTATCGAGAGCTATACAATCCAGCGCTTAATATAAATTGCCCTACCTAGTAATTAATGCTGACGCTAATGCGCTTGTGGTAATGTTCCGCATATAGTTAATACTGCCAACGCAATTCAATTAGTATAATGACTAATTCAATCGCAGATCTCAACGACTAACGCCAATAGAATTTAATATAAAAAATACAAGGTGCCTTACCATTACCAGGCACAAAAATAAAGCAACAAAGGATATCATGTAAATAGAAGCAGTGTAATTTCCCTCCAACAAAAACAAATGTCACCATAATAATGATGGAACCGTGAACGCGCTCGAGGCTTTCCAAGGCAATTCAATAGGACCATTTAAATTGCCTAGACCATGAGATAAGCAGACATGAAAGGGCAGGCGATGATGCTAATACAGTGCACTTAACCCGGCCGCCGCCGGCACCTTGCGAGCTTATGTCCAGCAAAACTGGTTTCGAAGGCGACCTTCGCGCCGTCTCACTCTTTGCGGTCATGCTCCCCTGGTGGCTCCGATCGCTATGCTCGATTGATTTTATTGTAATATTCATCAGAAATTTATCGATAGCTTCCTACCTGATAGGTTAATCAAATCTAATAAAATATGGTGAAATATTTCTTTTCACAACGAAAATATTTTTTCATAAAATTTCTACTTCAAAAGTAAATCCCATAAATTGCTTATGCAAAAACGAAAATTGACGAATCTAAACGTTATCCAATCCACTTTAAATAAACACAAATTAGATTCATGATAAAGAATTTTGCAAAACCTACAACAAAGAATCCAGAAAAAATATCTTCAAACACTTTTATCTTACGTAAATAATAAATTGCATTACTTGGAACTTTCTTATTTCAGAATAATGTTAATAAAGTTGGAAACAACATAAAACCGGTGTAATATTTGTATTTTTACTGTCTCTCGTTCCGGGCGGACAAATGCTCGACTGTGAGGTATTCTTGGGAACAGAAATAAACTCGCAAGTTTCCTCACATAAAACAAAATTATTGGAAGTGGAGCCGCGTTTAAACGACAATCAATTTGTATTTCCGATAAGCGTCGTTATCGATGTGATCTGTTTGAACTGGACCGAGCCCTTGGCTGGCCTTAGCTTATGTAATGCGCTATAAAGCTTTGAACTCGTTCATGATGATTGTAGAATTCCAATTAAATATTGAATGATACGTTCACGCTTTTGGTAAGAGGTCTTCTTTTATTTTCATTATAACCATTGACAAAATTGAAATTAGCCGTAAGGAATGATGCGTTTCCACTATTAATTTAATGTGCGGCCATTACGCTTCGAACGTGGAAATGGCACGGCAATTCATGGCATGTAATGAAGGAGGCGTCTCTCTTTAAATGGTGGGGTTATTCGTAAATCGCGACAGTATAATCGCGTGAACACTATAATTGGCCTTAATCAAGCGAGATGGCGTGCACGAAGCGAAGTCGGAGCAATGTCGCTTCTATGTTCACCCATTTGCAAACGTAATTGAGGATTATTTTTATCAATTGCTTTAGTGGATTTTTATTATATCAGCGGTTCTCTTATTTCTAGAGGAAGTGACAGCTTATAATGATCACAACGTATTTAGATTTGTACATAACTGCGTTTAGTTATTCCGTTTGCAGGAAAACGTGTCTATTTCAAGTCTCCCATCTCGAAAGCAAGAATGAGAATTGTCTATGATAATGCGAGGTTCCCCGCGAAGCTATGGTAATTGCTCGTTACGTCATACGACGTGGTAATGTCGCCAAGAAATTTCTCTTGGGAAATGGGAAAACAAATGAGAGAGCTGTTATCTACGCATTACCGCGGCAGTGATTTATGAGCCGACTAGCGCAGTCCACACATGAAAAGACGCGGGTTCACGGCTAGTTCTACACCTGACTGAAGTGTTTTGTATCGTGCACGTTATTAATGAAGCCTAACAAATAGTAAATACGAAACCCTTACGCATAGTTTAATCATGCAACCTCCACTTGACATAAAAACCGGGCTTAAGGTGTAATGAAATTCGAAACGGGCTTCGAACTACCATTAGTAAGCGATAAGTAATTTATATTTTGTTCGGGTTTACGGGCTACCTTCTGTTTTATTGCAGGTTGGTCCTTCGAGCCGCATAGTCTTACCACATGCCTGTCTACCGAACCGACACACGAGGTACTTGCACTGTGCTCACGTACCTTACATTATACCGGTTTTACCGAGCGAAAAGACATAACCTGGTTGAGAAACAGACGTGAATTGAGTGTTAAACATGCCAGCTCAGACGTTGCATAAATAGCGCCCATAAACAAGATATGATGGGCTCTCGCGAAATACCTACTAGCTAGCTTGGTATAGCTAATCAACTCAATCAATTCTACTCACGATCCTATCAAGAGTTCTATCATCGAGGCATTTAATATTCATACAATTAGCATTAGCAACAGTAGTAAAACCTTGCACAATAAAATTTCGTCAATAGCACTAGAAATATGGTAGTAACATACGTAGTGTACTTGATAATCAAATATTCAACGGTAAATCTTTGAATGCACTTCTATCTCAAAATAAAATGTTCGTTCAAATACATGGAACCAGCAATTATCAGAGGCTCTCAGATAAAAAGGTTCAACGTTCTGGGAATAAGTATTGTGGTGCAGGTAGAATTATTACACTGGAAAAAATAAAGACACAATAAGTATTGAGTCATTAGAAATTCAACGGAAGTTAAGATAAAATACACTGTAGGGTAAGCCTCTAAAATAATTGACTTTTGACTAAACATCATTGATTAAGGTTAACTGTTGAAAAGGATTAATAAAAGTTATGCCAATGGCAACCATTACGAGCTATTACAAGATTTAATGCTCAACAGTGGTGTGGCTGATTATAATGATCATTATCATCAACGTTAGTGGCTAATGGACGCATAACATAGGAGTTATGGAGCTAAGCATCATAAAACATTTAAAGAATTTAATGATGCTAAGAAAAGGTTTTTACTTCTTATTTTATCTTCAACGAGACTGAAAATTTCCCCTTCGTCCAATAACCGTAAAAATGTTGAGTCTCAATTCGCATTGAATTACCATCCCAGCTGTGAGCTCTGAGACTGCTTTTAATAAGTAATCATCTAATAAAGTTGCTGGCACAGACGTCTCATTGAAAATTTGAAATTAGCCGTGGGCCGTGCCGTGATCAAATGGGCCCATTACATTAGCATAGCGTTTAGTTTGAGAATGTCTTAGCCGTGAGCCGAGCGCCGAGTGTGGCGCACCGCTCGCCGCAGGACATAGCCTACAACAACCAGCTAGGACTGTCACGGATCTAGGTTTATTGTCACAGCATGCACCCATGATTTATATAATGTGTTTTTACTCAATTAAATTCTGATACTACGTTAGTTGATCGTCTGCGCAAGGTAGAATAAGAAACCACGCAAAATTGCACCATTTTTTATGGGAACCTTTTTTTGCGTTTCAGTTCAATGGTTCAGTGGAGAAGTGGTTTCGGTTTGAGAGCGTTCTCAAATATTTCATGATAGGTGTTTTAGACTGATCTGGTTCGAAAGACCAATTATGACAAGTATTATTTAACATTGATTTCAAAAGCAATATTAAACATTTTATTGTACAGTTTGGTATCGAGTCGGCCAGCTGTTCTTTGAACAGACTGTCGTCGGACGGCAAATTGGCTGTGGGCGGCAGCGAGGCACTGTGATCCCGCGACCCCTCCGATAAATATTACATTCGAGCAAGATCGTACTCGCGTTCCTTGAGTTCTTTCACACTTTTTACTGCTACGTCTTCTGCCTTCCACCGACAAAAAACAACATAGTGAACCTCGATGCGTTGAAAAAACACAATCAACACGAACTGAAAAGACTTGAATTTAAATTAAAATTAATCCATCTGGAAAACAGAAGGATATGAAATCCAACAAAAGGAACAAAGAAAGAATTCAAAAGGAATCGGACAGAGCAAAAAGGAAGCGTTCTCGCTCTGACGACGGGTGTTGTGTGCGAGTGCCGAGTACCAGGCGCACATACCGCTGCTGGAGGTTCAATTATACCGCGCTTGATCTAATCAAGTGTGATTTTAATATAGTGCCGCGGCGCAATGCGGGGGCATACAACCAATACATAGTAGAGGACAACGCACTTAATAACGGGTCCTCCAATCATATTGACTGATTATCTGCCGATTATACACCGTCAATATGATTACCGAATCTCCAATAATACCGTTATGAGTACATTGTAAGCCATAATACATTCACAGATCAACTAACAATACCTACCAACGCGAAATAATGCCAATAGCTCGAACGCGACGTCCAAAGATAGAATAATTTACAAACAACTCGTTATAAATCTATCGAAGTATGTTTGAAAACGCTTCAGGCGATCGCGATTCTATTCTAAACATTCGAGCCACAAAGAGTAAAGCAATAAAGCTGGTGTACAATAACCGTCGCCATGAAAGGGAAGGCTCGAGGTTCGTGCACAAAGCGAGTGGTTCGCGGACCGCCCGTCGAGGCTCCCATGGCGCTGCAATCGCCGAAAAAACAAATTGGACTCGAAAAGCGTACTTGAAACACCACTAACGAGCATCCATGTTTTAAACATTAACTCATGGTTTTGAACTACTAACTATTGAATACTCTTTCATGACTCTTTGAAATGGTTGATGTTTTTACGAGTCTATTTTTATTTGTTATCAACACATTCGCTGTTTATCGATCGAACGACGAGATTAACCGCATCCTAATTGGATTTTGTCTGGTACATTTTATCTGTGTTAATTTATACGACATCTGATAGTGGCAAAGTCAAACTGACCGGTTTTATGTAGACTATTACAGCTACCATAACTTTATAAGTTTTGTTTGGAAGTAAATGGTTCGTAAGTATCAAATATTTATTTACTTAAGTAGTGTCTTGTCGGGTTGCTACTGTATTTTTTGTAAATGTGTTTCGTTAATAATATTTTGAACACGTTAAATATACGAGTATATTCCACATCCCAAAATGGATCGTAATCTTCGTAAATTACAGTGGAACTTTCAGAAAGCCGAAGATGCGATGTTTAACGAGCACACAAATATTATTGTCGATGTTTTATGCGAGTGAAATGCCGCTTCATAAAAGGAAATGAGAAAACACTTGTCCGGTTGTCGTGTCAACTGTAACTTCTTAACTACGGGTATCGTACCCGTGTGGGATAAAAACATAAGCTTTGTACATCTGTTTTATACCATCGCGTGGCAATTGTTTGTTTACTTATCATTCGTAAGTGCTATTGAGCAGGAAAGCGTGGTTTAGGGCGCTCGAGGCTCTTCAATTTTCCTTTGTGAAGCGTCGATATTACGTGAAGACTTGCTGAGGCCATAAATAGGATTCTAGCCGCCCCAGGCTCGGTTTAGATCTAAATCCTTCTTGTGTCATGGAGGTGTTTCTTATTCATAAGTGTAAACGACCTGTTATATTCAATTTTATGTCAGTGTTTACTTTGTTCAGTGTTTGTAATGTATGAGATTTGAAGATGAAAGAGCGTTGATGTTATTTAAAAATACTTTTTCATTGATTTTCATACATTCTCTTGCTTTTGAGCAGTACAAAGTTGGTCCTGCATAAACAAAGCTTAGATAACTAAACACAATATTGATCAATGCATTAGATTTACACTCTGCTTCACGAAGTTTTTTTGTCAGACTGATAAACAAATCCGTATTGCTTTTGCCTCAAACGTCACCGACGTAATTAAAGCCAGCGAACATACGCTTGTTCACACAACAGTACAGAAGCTTCAGACTTAGAACAGAATTTAAATGTAAGAGCTGTTCTGTGTAAATGTGTACGTAATTCAGGCGATCGGTGGTCGCCTTATCGGCTTCCTCGGCCGGTCGAATAAGGGCCTGCGCAGACCGGGACGGCGTAAGGGATTTTAATTTTTACTAATGGACATTCAACCGTACTGTTACAGAAATACGACATAAATTGCTATGCTTTAAAATGATGCCGTTGCATTGAACGTGAACGGAACGGCACATTTTAAAGCATAGCAATTTATGTCGTATTTCTGTAACAGTACGGTTGAATGTTTATTAGTAAAAATTAAAATCCCTTGCCATGCCGTCCCGGTCTGCGCAGGCCTTAATAGGACGGCAAACAGCCGAACATCCAGCGCGCCAGTTGTTGACACGGCGCGATTCGACCGCTTTATAAATATTTCGAGCTCGGCGTGTCATTATCCCATTAGGGAAGGGCATTCATTACTGAGAATGTGAAGCTATTAGTTCTTTTGAATGCGACTGCGACGAGTAAGTTTGTTGCGGCATTTAGCACGAGTCGAGACGATAGGCTGCTAGTCTCTACTAACCAACTAAAGTGTTCGTTCTAGATTTTCTATGCTTCTGAAGAGTCGAACCTGTATATGATTCAATTTTACTTAACACACAGAAGCGATAGGTAGATATTATCATATAGCATGCAAAACATCAACTAAAACCAGTCATGTTTTAATACGTTTAGTGTAGGTAGGTACATAGTAATTCAGTATTTGAAACTATCTCGGTTTTGAAGATAGTTTTCATTATAAACGGGATATTCAATAAAAGAGTGCGAAAGAGGGTAGGCCGGTATGTCTGCCAATAACTTTAATATCTACTTGCAAAGACTTCAGTTCGACCTGTGATCATGGCGCATGCAACTGTGCCGAAAATCGGGAAATAATCAAACTCACAAATCATGATGAATATCCCGTTAAAATGAAAACTATAGTAATTCAGAACCCCAGCATGGAGTCCCTACATCCTTAGAGGTCGTTTTGAAAAAATGCTATTGTGAATCTATCCCCTGTGCTCGAGACCATGAAAGTCCCAATTGTCGACTAACGAAGTTATCGAGAATAATCTAATTTTGCAATTATATTACAGCCCTGTCTTCGATCAAACATTACGTAGGTACTTTAGCGTAGGCAGTTAGATATACAAGGTAGGGTCTTTGTCTTCGTGATCGTAAATCATACACTTATGTAGACTACCTTTTAGTTTATTTGCTCGTACACAAAAAATAGGTTGTTTTTGTTGGATAAGATAGATTCGTTTATTGCATCATGTTGGTTACAATTATACTTAGGTCTTAAATAAAGATTAGAGCCAACATTCCCCGCTGGACACTACAATAATACTTACTGCCTTTAAGGCTATTATTAGATAGTTAGATACTTTATTAATATACTACATGTGTTTATTATTGCAGGTAGGTAGGTATAGGTATTTCAATATTGATGTGAAAGTCAGTCATTTGACTCGTATCGTATGAACTGATTCGATTATAAATTAATAGTCAGCTGTCAATCAAACAAGATTTGCATTAGCATGTTGTGTTGTAAATATGTACAATGTGCATTTTATTTATTTATAAAATCTAGGTAGGTCATTAGGCGTCTGCTTATGAGAGAGAAACTTCTAGATACATACGTATATCAATTAAAGGAAAGTACTTATATAAGTACTTATGCAAAGGTACACTTAGGTGCGCTAAGTATGCAGAGGTACACTTAGGTACTCTAAGCATCTAAAGAGATAATTATAATTAGCTTACTTCTGCCACTAAGTAGTGATGCTCGTATTTCTTTGTTCCGGTTTTAAGGGAATGGGTGCCGGTGCATTAGTCTCATCAAACTTACATCTCTGAGTAATGGACGTAGTGTGATACTCTAGGGTACGTCCATGAAGGACGAGCACGGTGGGGCATTGTTATAGGCAGAGGCTACCACTTAACATCAGGTGGGTCATTTGATAGTTCTATCATATACCTACCTACTCGATTACTTAAAAAAACATTTTTTAACTTCTGGCTAAGTAAGGTTTTGTAAACGTTTATTAGGATAAACTACTATTTGAACTTGTAATGATAAAATGATAAGTGATAACATTCCATCGTTAGTAGACCTACTAATTAACTTGTGAATATCAGTTATAAAAATAAACATGCAGTGTCCCTTCTGTAAACATTTCTGTGGTCGGTGTGGGGCAGGCAATGTCCCCCGCACCTCACCGCGGTACCGGCCGCTGAGGGCCGCCGATTCGTTTACATCCAGAGTTCTAATGAATCCACCAAGCAATCTGACATGCCACACCACATCTAACTTACCCTGGCTACAGCATCAGTACACAATCCACAGCTTTGTCTCACAACGATCGATAACCACCGACTCTTACACCGTAAAACCAAAGTAAAATTAATAATCACCATTCATCACACAACACGGTCAACCAGTTTCACAATCTTCGTACACAAACAGTACACTCAACACTGTCATGTCAAATATCCTCGGAAAGCCGTTACAGAATCCATTGGCGTAGTTTTACAGTAAACAAATAGGAATTGGTTTTATTACAATGAACAGTTTTCGTGGAACGAAACGCACGTCAGCGCCGCGTCGAGTCGGCGGACGACCGCGGAACTCCGTCAAAGCGAGGCACGCTACGCTACGTGTCCCCCTGTCCGCGAGGTGTACGAGGAAACGAGATAAAGATAGACGGGGGGAACCGGGTACGAGTGAGAGAGAAAAAGTTTTATGGGGCGGCATAAAAAATGCGAGAAGGGCGCGCACAGAGTAGGTACACTACAGAGTCTACAGAAGAGACGGCTTCAAACCCTCGTGTTATGTGCTCAAACCGCAGCTATCTTCGAGTAATAATTGATCCGCGGGGAGCGGACAGCAGAATAAAAAATGAAGTTTGTAGCAATAACAGAACAGTAGCCCATTCATTGCATTAAATTATCCGACAGTTACAGTAGGAATAAATAGGTTGTGAAGTCGGTTTGATGTTTCTGTTCGCTTCACTGCTGCATGTTTACTGCCTTTTCTGTTTATTGGTACTTTCCGGTACCAGCTGCATAGTTTATTGCTACGCACGTTGATGGATCGCATGCATTAATAGAAACTTGGTATTTTTTATGCAGTTCACCTTATCTAAACACAACTTTTATGAATGCAACTTTTTAGAGCGATCTCCATATATTTAGGTTGTTATACTTCTATTTCCTGTCATTTTTAGTAAGTAATAAATACGTTTGTTTTCAAGGAATAATGCTTATCAGCAACCGAATGTGTATAATGTATTGTTTTAATTCAGTCTTATTTTTTTGTCTTATAATTCTGAACGATTTCCTCCATGGTTTAAAGAAATACGAAGTAAACAGTTATGTTTTATTTTTTATACATCGAGTAAATGACGACTTTTCTACAACTCGTGGTCTCGTACTTGGCCATTATCGCTTTCTCAAAAAAACACCCTGTATACTATATAATATTATGGTTCTACAATGTGCGAATCGCCTTGTACGTGAATTTCTTGTCTACAAATTGATCAAGATTTTAAAAACAAGACATTCGAATTGTAAATCTTCAGCAATAACCTAATTACTCATTATAATACACTAATAATAAAGGATGTGAGTTAAAATACAATATGAAAGTATTTACATTTATTTAATTCTACATAACTTAGGTAAATTAACACCAAAGAAAGTTACACTTTTCACTTTCAATGTAATGCACCTACTTCTAAATAATCAATCACACAAATTATTCACACATTCTTACCATAAATAAATTTAAATCTATTTTTATCAAGTAAGAAAAATATGAAAATTTTGACATACTCAGTTCACATTCTCCTGAAATTATTGTATTTTTGTTGTGTCATTTTCATAAGCTAAGCATTTTTGACAGAAAATATTCCTGTATTCAAAATTAACAAGACAAGCTGTCAAGGTTAAATAAAAAAAATGTTATAACAAAATAGACCACTTCACTCCATCAAGATCTAAAAATTCTGTACGTAGTACTTGATAGAAGGTAACTAATTACTAATAAGCTATTGTAAAACAAATAATCTTACAATTTTCTATCATTATTCTAATGTGGTTTATAAACAGATGATCGTTATTTTAATGATAATGATAAAGTTGGACATAAATCATTTTAAAAAGCATATTTCTGCACAAGATTTTGAAATTTCAAAGTGTGGGAGGATATACTGATTGCTTCACTACACTTGTGTGCGTCCTACAACTTTACTTGAAACATAGACTCACACACTGACAGGTCTAAATAGGACTGAACAAAGAATAATAAAAACAAAGTATTGCATCTGTCATCAATTTTGAGGTGTGTGTGTGACGGCGGTGAAATAGTGTGCATTTTTTAAATGTTTTATATCTACTAAGATTGAATGAATACTACATATTAATGGTTGAGAATCAGAACTTTCCAGATTACCCATTTGAAACTCAGGCATGGATTTTTTGGTACATTTTCATGGTGTAATGTCAAAAATGTAATTTTATAATATAACATTTGGCTAGTGTTATATCTGATACAAATTAAGTTAGAAGATAGTCCCGGCACAGTCAGTAACATAAGTCGATTTAAATTTAGTAGTATTTTTATAATTAAACAATTTCGATATCCAAATTTTGATTATTTTAGGTTTAATTAGGGTTGAAAATCCCAATTTGTATGTTCTTTATGTAGCTGACTGTGCTAGGTAAAAACGAAAGTAATGCATGTGACCATAGATTTACTATCGCGCGGTGTTAGCGCATTTATTTTGAAAAATAATACAACATAAATTGGTACATACTTCTAACACAAATTATATCAAAATCTTACTCTCTTACAAATTATACATTTTCTTATTCTCATTTACTGTCTTGGCTGATACATAAAAACTAATCCAATTTAAATACTTGCCTGAGATATTTAAATTAGTTGATTGACTGAACTAAAAATGATGTTCCAAATTATATAAAAAAATCTTATTATCGCAATCATATGCGAAGAACCACACAGTTACGATCAGCGACAAAAGATGGGAAACTATTAAATATTTTGAAACTAAAGACAATCTGGTACCAGCCTGTTTAATTCAATCACAAGTGTATGTCTGAAAAGAGATATGTAAATAAAAACTAAAACACAATACACCACGACCGCAGTGGAAAATAACTTTCTTTGGGACATACGGCCCTATTGTGCTCGTTATAAGCTAACTTACATACTAAAATTTAAATAGTCATTAATCTGTCATAATAAACTTATAACCTTTTGGTTTTGGAAATAATAATTCAAAGACAAAAACTAGCGATTACATAAATACCTCTTTAGACGCAAGGTCTATTTGTTCATGGTTTGTGAGATTGAAGAAAATATTTGTCTTTGAATAGAATTTAAAAAAAGTTTTCGTTTTAGTCTATTTTATCGTAGAAACTTAGCAGATAGATGCAGATTGTTGACACTGGATTTCAAAGCCGTTCTATGTTCTGAATTACGGTTTTTATAACAGTCAATTAGGTAGTTAGTTCTAATTAAAGAACATTTTTTGTATGTTAACTGGCCCGTTTTGTGTATAAGTGAATATTACTTGCTTCCTTATACAGTAGTCATTCACATTTGAAACACAGTAGCACATACAGACTCACAATTTCCGAAATAGCGCTGCGACATATATTTTCTGCATATACAGCGATGTTTGATTTCTTTCTAAGATGAATTCACGCGGAGCCGAGCGGCAGCTTCGGGTATTTCCGGCCGAGCCGAGCGAATGTCAGAGCGATTCGCGCCTGTGACATCACTGCCACGTTATTTCTCAAATTATTCGTATTAGTATGAATTTTTGACGTGACAACGTCTTATAATTCGATAGAGCCGGCTGCACGCACGAAAAAACATGACTCATGAGGCGTTCTGAGGCGTTCCATGAAGTGCAAGCGAGAGCGCGGATTATTTTGCAGAACCGCTTACAATCCCGTTCGTTGACGTTGTCACGTTCAACTATCGTCAGTGAACCGACTTTACAGACAACCATTTTTTCATATTGGTATGTGGATTTTCACTTGTTGAAGTATTACAAGACTTTTTAATACGAAGGGAACCGTTATTCAGTATGTCTTATGTCTTATAGAGTAATACAGCAGTGGTTTGGAGGTATGGAGATTTATATGCTTTGAAGTATAGGTACTTCTGGGTAGTCGTGTTCCATTTCCTCGCCGTCTGAAGAATGGCCGCTGTTGTAAGCTGGGCGGTCACTCTTCGGCCTCAGTCAGTATCTGTGTCAAAGATTGCAATTGTAAATAACAAGGATCATTTAGAATCGTCTTACATACTAGGTGATTCTAGGTGCCAGTTCCACGCGACCAGAGCCTAGAAGAACGGGCAAGAAACTTACGGCCTGTTTCCTACCGTATAAAAAATATCTATCTATATAATGTATTGTATTAAGTATGTCAGTCTTCTAGTACCCATAACACAAGCTCTGCTTAGCTTGGGGCTAGATGATGTTGTGTGGATTATCCAGCATTTTTTTTTGTAACATTTGCCTTTATAATATTAGTAGGATTACCTTTCACTGTCAGCGTAGGGCGCCCAATGAGTAGGGGCTGTGTCGCTTTCTTCGCTGCGATCTGTGTTATTGCTCGTGCCTGGACATAAACAATAGTTACTAACAATTTGTAAGACTTCAGTTGTAGTTGAAATGTAGTGTTGGAACAGGATGGAAAGGATAACAGAGAGTGTAACGAACGTGGACAGAGAGAGTAACAAACGTGGACAGAGAGAGTAACGAACGTGGACAGAGAGAGTAACGAACGTGGACAGAGAGAGTAACGAACGTGGAAGTGTTGACAAGAGTCGGCGAAGAAAGAGCCCTCATGAAAATGGTTGAGAATAGACAGGGAAAAATGATTGGCCATCTTATACAACACGACAATCTTATCAATAACATCATAGAAGGAAAGGTAGAAGGTAGGAGAGGAAGAGGTAGGCCGAAGATAAACTACATGAGCCAAATAAAGATGAAGGTTGCCCTCGTGTCGTATAAGGAAGTCAAGGCGGCTCTGGAGAGAAATAAATGGCGTGACTTGTTATCATTACACAGACATAAGCGTAACTCTTAAGGTGATACGTCTCGCTCTAGCGAGAAATTCAAATTTTTTAGGGGTTTTTTTTTCATTGCGGCTGAACTGTTATATCTTTTACTAGTATTTTTAAGCTAATTTGCGAACATAAACAATAATTTTCTGTGTAACCCTGTATAAATTTTTGAGATTGGTTCTTTATATTAACTCATTTATTTAACTGTTTTGTACAGTAATTTAATTAAGTAAGTTAATATAAGAACCAATCTCAAACTTAAACTAGTAAAAGATATAACAGTTCAGAAGCAATAAAAAAAAAAAAAAAATGGTTGTCTGTAAAGTCGGTTTACTGACGATAGTTGAACGTGACAACGTCAACGAACGGTATTGTAAGCGGTTCTGCAAAATAAATCGTCGTTCGAAACAATTTAATATTTTATTTTATTTTATTTTATTTTATTTTATTTTACTTTATTTTATTTTATTTATATTTTATCTTATCTTATCTTGGAACGCCTCAGAACGCCGGAACGCTTCATGAGTCATGTTTTTTCGTGCGTGCAGCCGGCTCTATCGAATTATAAGACGTTGTCACGTCAAAAACCCTAAAAAAACATGACTCATGAGGCGTTCTGAGGCGTTCCATGAAGTGACGTTGTCGCGTTCAACTATCGTCAGTAAACCGACTTTACAGACAACCATTTTTCGTGCGTGCAGCCGGCTCTATCGAATTTTAAGACGTTGTCACGTCAAAATGGTTGTCTGTAAAGTCGGTTTACTGACGATAGTTGAACGTGACAACGTCACTTCATGGAACGCCTCAGAACGGCTCATGAGTCATGTTTTTTCGTGCGTGCAGCCGGCTCTATCGAATTATAAGACGTTGTCACGCCAAAAATTTGAATTTCCCGCTAGAGCGAGACATATCACCTTAAATAAGAAGAAGAAATGATTACTAACATCTGTCAATAGGCGTGATGGAGAGATGCGGTCTGTCGTTGATCGGCACGTCGGGCGGCGGGGGCTGCGGCGACGCGGGCGCGGGGGGCGAGGGGCTGTCCAACGAGATCACCCCCCCGCCCGCACTCGGCGAGCGGTACCCACTCGATGTTACCGCTTCTATTGCTGCACAAAAAAATCACCTGTAGCTCTACCATGAGTTATTACTACGCTATATTTACGATACTCGCTAGCGTCTGTTAAAAAATGTATGAAGATTTGTACAGCGCCTGTAGCGGATAGTTGGGTACTAAAATTCGTAATACTAATATTGACGTAACTACTGTAGTAAAAGCAAGCCATTTTACTGTGACAACTCATGGTAGAGGCTCATGTTTGATTGCTTTCAGAAATTGACATACAATAATAACAATCAAAAACAGTATAAAACAAAACATTCGACTACGTAGAGCGTTTGTAGTCTAGATTTTGTCGGTTACTGTATGTTATATGTATGTAAAAATGTGTTGCTGAGCACGTTGTTTAACGAAACTGTACTAGTTACTTAAGCTAAATATTTATATATTTGTTCTGTATGTACAGTCACGAGCATTAATTTGGGACCCTTTTCCATTAAATGTTGTTAGAACATTCATAATGCAATAAGGTCGAAACTTCAGTATGACGTATGACATACGTTAGAATATTAGCACTAAATAACGTCAGTTTGCCACACGATATTCAACCTTAGGTGGGTCCCAAATTAAAACTCGTGACTGTACATATTTACAAAAAAAAAGTATATAAAGTATTCTATCAGCAATCTAGTTCCCATAATACAAGCTTTGTGATGTGTGAATTGTCCGTGAATATTTATTATTTTATTATTATAAATTAAACTTATTAGCCAAACTTACGACTATACAGTATTTACAAAATGTACATTGTCATATAAATACATAAGAAACAGTTGAGCTCATTAGCTTGTATCTGTGCTAGATCGTAATCTTATTTGAAGTACATTTTGTTAAATACGATTAACAATTAAAAAAAAAGTAAATAAAATAAAAAATAAAAAATAAAAATAAAAACAGCTTTATTTCCTAAACCTAACATAAATTTCTAATACATATATTTAAAAAAGTTAAATTTATAGTTTTGGTTGGGCCGCCTTAGCGGTAAAAGCCTCCTCCAAAGTTCTCCATGCGTCTCTGTTCCTTGCCTTTCTTGGCCATATTTTACCAGCTACGTCAGTTATGTCGTCGTTCCACCTTTTGAAAGGCCTTCCTCTTTTCCTTTTCAAGTTTAGGGGAGTCCAGTTGGTTACTATGTAGGGCCACCTATCTGGTTTCAGTCTTTGTATATGACCCGCCCATTTCCATTTTAGTCCCATTATCCGTTTTGCCACGTCTTTTGTTTTAGTTTTATGTCTAATTTCCGTGTTTTTAATTTTGTCTCTGATCCTTATACCTAAAAAACTTCTTTCTATACCTCTTTGACAGATCTTAAGTCTCTCTAACATTCTTTTAGTTATTGGCCAAGTTTGGCAGGCATAGGTTAAGCAGGGTGTTAGGCATATATCCATAGCTTTGCTTTTCAGTTTAGTAGGTAGATTACTCTTGAATATTTCTTTCATGGCCCAGTATTTATTCCATGTTGATTTTATTCTCCTGTTTATTTCTCTTTCGGTGCATGCGTCGAAAGCAATGAGGTGTCCGAGGTAAATATATTCTTCCACATACTCTAGAGCAGTCGATTGTAACATGATTGGTTTTTTGTATTTATTTGTCATCACTTTTGTTTTGTCTCGGTTTAATTCTAGGCCAGCCTTTTTACTTTGTAAATTTAGGGATTCAATCATGTAGTTTAGTTCAGTAGGATTTTCGGAAAGAAGTACAATGTCGTCTGCGAATCTCAAGTGTGTTAAATATGTTCCATTGATTTTGATTCCCATTTTTGACCAGTCTAGTGCTCTAAATATATTTTCTAAAACAGCAATAAAAATACTCGGTGAGAGCGGGTCGCCCTGTTTCACGCCTCTTTCAATGTGGAATGATGGGCCTGCTGTTTCTAGTTTCACCTTTGCAGTGCTTGTTTTGTAGATCTCTCTGATCAAACTTATGTAATCATTGTTTACGCCTTGTCTTTCAAGTGATTGCCAGATAATTGTGTGGGATATCGAATCGAAAGCTTTAGAATAATCAATAAAGCAGATGTATAAGGGTTGGTCATATTCTACACACTTTTCAATGATCTGCTTCAAGGTGTGTATGTGATCAACTGTTGAGTAGTTCTTTCTGAAACCTGCTTGCTCTACCGGTTGGTTTTCTTCAATTGTGTTGGATATTCTCCGGAGTAGCGTTAGTGCGAACACTTTATACAGGCATGACATTAAACTGATAGGTCTATAGTTTGTAATTTGTTTAGGGTCTCCTTTTTTGTAGAGTAATGTAATTTCTGAACCTGTCCACTGTTGAGGTATAATTTTTTCTTTCAGAATTAGGTTAAATAGTTCCGTCAGTGGTTTTGTTAGAGCTTGTTTACCAGCTATTAACATGTCGTTAGTAATTCCGTCAGGTCCGGGGCTCTTTCCCGATTTCAGGTTCTGTAAAGATAATTCTATCTCGCTTTCCATGAATGGTAGGGCTGGGTCCATATTAACTGAGTGATTTTCAAATGATTCTGCGGAGTTGCTGTTGCGGCTGTAGAGCTGGCGGTAAAACTCAGTCGCTATGTGTAGAATATCTTTCCTGTTAGTAACTGTTGTCCCGGAAGAATTGCAGAGGTGCGTCATCAGTTGTTTTGTTGTATCTAATTTTTTGAATGCCTTTTTCACACCTCCCGTTTTTTCCAGGTGTTCGTGTAAGGTTTGCATTCTGTAGTTGTGTAAGTTTTGTTTAGTTTTTTTGTTTATTCTTTTAAATATTCTACTGAGCTTCAGTTTTTCTTTCTTAGTTTTGTTTGATTTGATTCTTAGTTCGTGTCTTTGTCTGTATAGCTCTATTATTTCTTCTGTAATGATAGCCTTAGTGTATTTTATTTTTTTTTTTTTATTTGTGCTTGCTTGTTTTACGCATTTTTTCAGGTCATTTTCAATGTTATCATAAAACATTTGAGTAGTTTTTATTTCTGGATTTTTTGATAATTTTAGTTCATTTTCAAAAATGCTTAAGTCTGTGTTCTTCATGCAGTGTTTACTATAGTTTGCTCTTGATCGCTTTTGAGGCTCTACACTTAAGGTCATTCTTACCATTCTATGGTCGCTGGAGTGTGTAACATGGCTTAATACACAACTTAATACAAACAAAAAAAAAGTAAAAATCCAAAATGTTGACAAAAATACTTACTAGTAGTGGAGTAGTTATCATCACTTTTGATTTCCCTCGGCTCGGGAGGAGTTCCTTTGGGAAGAGGTACTTTCCTCTTGAGCGGTAGTTCATCCTCGGAGTCTGATGTGAGATCCACCATCGCTTCTGCTGCTTTAGGAGTTCTATTTTCACCAACCGCTGCTCGTTTTGCATCGGAACCTTTGTCACCGTCCACTGGTATTACTTCTGTGAACAAATGTTTAAGTAATTTATTTAATATGACATGTTAATAGGCATTCTGATATCGAATATATCTTCTCTCAGATACAATTTATTAATATATTTTATTTTATTGAATAGGACAAAAACAGACATAAAGGGTTTTGAGCAGTGTTCCCATAACTATAACATAACAGCATGCACAGAGAATCAACCAACAATACATCTTTTGTATGCGTTAATAATAAAAGTCGTCACACAATAGGTGCCTGCGGATGGACGACGAAACCGGGGCAGACCTAGGAAACGGCGTGACGACTTGGACACGTTTCACGTAGCCTGGTGGGAGGCGGCGTCTGACCGGGAGTACTGGAAGAGTAGGGTGGAGACTTTTGCCCAGCAGTGGGAAAGTATAGATAGGTGATAATTTTTATAGTAGCAAGTTTGTTTGTATATAAATAAATACTCATTTTAAATTACCTAGATCAGGGATTCCCAAAGTGGTCTATATCGACCCCTTGGGGTCGATATCGGTTTCCTAGGGGTCGACACAAACGAAAACTGATTGTGGGGGGTCGAAGAGGTCTAAAAATCGACCCTATTAAATGAACACAAGTTCTTACTTAAAACTTTAAAGATAGGTAGGTATCTGTATTTGTATCGTTTATGTTGTGTTACGTGTACTAATAATAATTAATGTTTTGTAGGAAATAGCACTGTTGTAGTAATGTAAAGTCTCAAGTTCGTACAAGATGAATACCATTATGAATAGGAGGGTTGATCTTAAAAGTAGGTAATTTGGCCATGGGGGTCTGAGATAACAGTTCATTTTGGAAAAGGGGTCATTTGTCCATAATAGTTTGATTATCCCTGACCTAGATCATCGGAGATGAGTGTGACGGAGGTCTCGGCCTGCGTCTGCTCCTGTTGCGGCACCCGCGGCGCCGGCATGTTGGCGGCCCAGCTACCGTCCTTCAGCAGCTGGATCTCGTTGCATTCCGTCGGAAGCCGCGGAGACGCAAGCACTTCTTGGAAATATCTGTTCAATAATTTATATGCTATATTATATGGAATATCTACATATGTACTTGAAATTGTGTCAGTAGTAAATATCGCGATAGTGGCATGATCTGTATAGCGTACGGTTGTATTTGGTTAGGAGAGGTCAAGCTTTATCTAAAACCGTCCTTGATGGTAATGAAACCTAACTCATGTTGTGATCCGGAAAACAGGCTTTTGAACCGTATAAGTTTAATTTCTGGGTGTTTCTATGTACATATGTATTTAAATGTATATAAGTATTCTATCAGCATTCTAGTTCTCATAATACAAGCTTTGCTTAGTTTAGGACTTGAGTGTGAAATGTCCGTGAATATTTTTATTATTTGAATCTATCCAGTTTAGGCGTTAACTTTGAATTTAATATTGTTGACTTACTGGATCTGCATATTTACTTTTTCCATATCTTAATTTTGTATTTTTGTCTCTTTTACAGTTTTATAATAGTCATAGATAAATAATAACTTACCCGTCCACAACAAGGGTATCGTACGGCGCCGGTCGATCACAAACCGGACATAACCAAGTTGGTTTCCGTTCGTTCATCTGTAGGAACAGAGATGCGTCGAAGCATTGCAAATGCGGACAGGCGGCGGGCCGGCACGGACACGACATGCGCATCTTGCCCAACGGACACATCAGTGAGACACGGAGGGATGTGGTCGCTATCTCACTGTCGTAGTCTTCCGACAGTTTCTCTTTTACTGGAATTGTGATTTGGGGTTAGATATAAATAAATAATAAATAATGCTGGACAATCCACACAATATCATCTAGCCCCAAGCTAAGCAGAGCTTGTGTTATGGGTACTAGAAGACTGACATACTTAATACAATACAATACATGGATAGATATTTTTTTATTATACATATAATACCCAGAACACCCGGAATAAATATTTGCAGAACATACAAACATTTATCCCGAGGCGGGAATCGAACCCACAACCATCCGTGTCGCAGGCGGACCATCGCCCACCGCGCCACATCGGTCGTCATCAGATATTATATCATCAGATATTATAGCAGCCTCCATCATATGCAGCATCCATCTGGGAAAGCACATTTTAAGCCCGGATGAGCTGAGACACCTCAACCCTAAAAAAATACTTCGGTTTTTAACAGCTGCAGGGTTTAGTGGTGAACTATCAACACCCCCACTGGAGTGATTTACATAAAAGTGGCGTTCACAATAGGCCATCAAGGCGGCAGTGATACGAAAAGACGCAAAAAAGAAATAGAGATGTTATAGCTAACAAGTGTAATATAGTTATTTTCTATATTGTTTGTTAAAAGTTAAATGTTTAGGGACAGTATTTAATAGTTATTTTCGATTTTGTTTTTTATCTTTTGCTACTGACATGTTTATGGCTTTCAGACATGAAATAAACGGTTGAGTAAACAAGTATGTACCTAGTACTATTTTTTTATGGTACTTTTTAAACTTCTGCAATAAGTTAAGTGAGTAGAGTCAAAGCTCACTAGGGAAGTTCTTTCACAGCCTAGCAGTGATGCTCGGCAGTTTCAAGTGTATTGATGGTATTGATGCAATGACAAGCATATAAACCATTGTTGACCAGAACTCTACTAAGTCAACATTTTACTCGAGTCACTTTTAATTCCATGAATAATAACTTACTCAGAGATCTAGTGTAATCTGGGTTCTTAGTCCCCTTATTCTTGAGCCGGC
This sequence comes from Ecliptopera silaceata, assembly GCA_932527185.1. Classification (NCBI taxonomy): domain Eukaryota; kingdom Metazoa; phylum Arthropoda; class Insecta; order Lepidoptera; family Geometridae; genus Ecliptopera; species Ecliptopera silaceata. Next base: position 2,957,535 of record OW052209.1, on the reverse strand, counting down.
CAAGTAATTCAGCTGAAGACAGTTTTCTGACCATGAAAACGCCAAGTACATATGCCCTGGTGAAGTCAGCCGCCCAAGTCACGTGGATCTGATTGGCCACTGTCGGTGAGAGCTTCACTAGGGAGGAAATGTTGACCGGCCGAGGTGGCCGCTTTGGTTCTGGTGTTGGCTTATTTGTAGGTATAGGGTTCTGGGGGAGATAGATTAGTAGTAATAAATAAATAAATAATGCTGGACAATCCACACAACATCATCTAGTCCCAAGCTAATCATAGCTTGTGTTAATTCAACCTCACCAAGATCATCATCATCAACCTATAGCAGTCCACTGCTGGACGTAGGTCTCTCCCAAGACGCGCCACTGAGCACGGTCTTTGGCCCTTCTCATCCAGTGTTTGCCAGCTACACTCCGCAGATCGTCGCGCATCACGCCGGAGAGCGTCCTACATTACGCTTGCCTAAACGCTCCACTCCAGTATCCGTTTCATCAAGATCTTTGTATCACAATATACATTGTATTTAGAGATTCTCGGCTTGTAGTATACGGAATTTCTTCAGTTCATAGAATAAAAAGTTTGTTTATATGTACTTCAATTTAAAAATTTGTTTCCTAACTTGTTGCAGGTACACTGAGAACACAATTAAATATAGATTCAGATGAATTTTGATGTATAAAAGCTGCTCTAAGGAATCAGAGAGGCAGAAAGTTTTTAATCTGTATTTCATTTAGGATTTTATTTTAATACTTACTGGTAGTGGACACATTTTGTTGTTTACTTTAACATTAACGCTAGGTGGGAAGTGATCTTCTTGCTCGCATGACGACTCCAGAAGGCAGAACCTGAGCTGAGCCTGTTAACAAATATTATAACTGTTACATCTGATATGGTGTATTGATTCCCGCCTTGGGATAAATGTTTGTACGATCTGCAAATATTTATTCCAGGTGTTCTGGGTATTTTATATGTTTAATAAAAAATATCTATCTATCTATGTAATGTAGTACATAACACAAGCTCTGCTTAGCTTGGGGCTAGATGATGTTGTGTGGATTGTCCAGCATTATTTATTTATATTATTTATTTATTTATTTTTCTATGTAAATATTTAATTGAGGGACAATCAGTTGATTTAATTATATTCTTTAAAAGAGAGATCATACAAGAAAACTGTAGGAATTAGACTGTTTCTTGCTTGTTCTTTTAGACTCTGATTGCAAGGTAGAAATCACCTAGTATAGGATGATGCTAAATGACCCTTGCGATTTTAATGAAATAAATATATGTTATTTTAGCTAGATTAACATATATTATATGCTATTCTTGATAGTATTAATGAAGAAAACTTCTTTATTACTAGTAAAGCCTCTTCACTGTTTCTTCAACTTTGATAGTGATGAACTAACTAGGGTCAACCTAGAATCACACTAGTAAATAAGACGATTTAATAAAAAATCCTTGTGATTTTACTGAATAATGTATGAATGGCTGTAACTCACCTGTACTACATAGTCCAATTTGTTAGTGTTGCCGATAATGTCTTTCCCGCATGCAATTTCAGTGGCCTGCTGTGGCGTCAGATGGAACACATAGGTGCCTTCTTGCATACGACCTTGCTGCATTGGCATCATCGTCGATGGCTTCATCAGTTCCGCCAACACATCGTAGAATGGCAATCTGGAAATAGGACGACTTTAATAGAAAGAAAGAAGTAGGTATGTATACAATGAGCTTATCTACATTTACACTAATATTATAAAGAGAAAAAATTATATTTTGGTGTGTTTCTATTTCTAATGAATAAACTTAAAAACTACTGCGCCGAATTAAACAATTCTTTCACCATTAAAAAGCTACATTCACCCTGAGTTACATAGTCATAATCATTTATTGTTTGTGGAACCAGATCAAAGTACATTTCAGATTATATGAAACTTAAATTAGCGTCACTAGCTTCTGCCATTAGTTATAGGTACATTGGTTATATTTATATCTAGAAAAGATTAAGGTGCCCATGCGATGCTGGGACAGGCCGCTAGTTTGTTATAAAATGTCTTAATTGCAGAGCTTTTACGTCATAGTTACACCGCTGGCAGGTTTATGTTGATCTCCTTGCGCATTCCTCCATGGTCGAAGGTTGTGAATAGATTTTGTTTCCCGACGATGTCACACCAACCACTTTTATCTTTGGCGGCGTTTAAGTCCTCATGTATTTTCATTTTGTACTTATTTTTTAAAAGAAGAAGAGGGAGGCCAAAGAAAAGATGGATGGACTGTGTGAATGATGACATGTGTAAGAAAGGTGTGAGCAATTGAGATGACGTCTGACAGAGGAGAGTGGAAGAAGAAGACGTGTTGTACCGACCCCACATAATGTGACAAGACAATGCTCTTAGCATTAAGTCCTCCTAGCACTAAGCGTTGTGTGAAATTTTAAAATAAATAAATAATAAATGTGGGATAAGGGTAGGAAGATGATGATGTACTTACTTTTTAAACTTGACGTCTGGATGCACGGGGTAGGGCGGCAGAGACGCCGTGGGCGAGGGTGAAGGCATAGGGGCCAGGGTCGCGGAGCCGCCGCCGGCGCCGTAGCCGTGGTACATACTGGTCGCATACATCTGATTCTGTCGCGCCTGCAAGCGTGATTCCGTTCAATTCTACCTTGTAATACACAAACCCATCTAGAACTGCATTTGCAGTGATACCACACACACGTGGCATTTACTGATTCGTAGATAAGAACACGATCCTCGACTTATGAAGTAGACTAGTAATGATGGTAATAAAATTAAAATGCGAAACGCAGTATTAAACCTTAACTTTTATTTAGCAAATTACGAATATTGTAAAAATTGCAAGCGATTGATTTACAACCAAGTGATGGTCAAATCCGGTAAACTACTTTAAAAGCTGTCTAAATCTACCAAATGATATGCACAAATTAATTATCAATAGTACCTAAATACTTACTAAAGAAATTAAAATCGGTAGGCATTTTAAAAAATATGCTTCTAACTACATATATGAGATAGGCATGTTTTGATACAGATGGTATCATACCGAGGGCATGTTTTGCGAGCGCGAGTCCTGCGTGCTGTACCCGGTGACGGCGGGGTGCTGGTACATGCCCGCGTTCCGGGAGCCGGGCAAGGCGGGCGCGAGGGGATCCTTCCCCTGAGACCCGCCCTGCCCGACGTTCCCCGACGACATCGAACCCGGACCATTCCTGACAACCAAAATCACACTTAAAAACCCACATAACACAACCCACGATCCATCAACATTCAAGCCGCGAGTGAACCTACAACATCAACACGTGAACCGACACCAGAAGCGTGATCATGCTTCGTCTCGTACACTTTCAGGGAACAGCATAGCAAAGTCAACATTGAAACCACGGCGTTGGGACATGCTACCCTACCAGCTAGTGGCATACGCGACAGGAGGACACTTGCCTAGAGTTATTAGTGGCCTTTTGTGAGCGGTGGCCGTTCTCTGTGGTTCGGAGCCGACTCCTAAGTTCGGAGGATGTTCCGTTCTCAGCGGGCGCACTGGTAGCCGCACTGCCTACTCTCGCTGAAGAGCGTGTTTTAACCATTGTTGACGTGCGACCGTCTCATGTCAACTGAAATTCAGCAGTCCAAAAATGGACAACTACTGTAAGTGAAGGGTTAACCGTTAAGGTTTTCTGGAAAATTTCTTGGACGACGCGAAAGAAATGGCTCGTTACTCCTTATTTCTCTTACGGCACCGGACAACAACGGAGAAAGGGACTTTAATAGAGGTACATCTGCAATTGAATAATTATCCATTTAGTCGTCAATGGTTAAAACAAGTCTTGCAGCTTTTAAATTTTAATGTCTAGATAAATAAATAATATGTCCATAAACGCAGAAATTGAACTTTTATGTTGGTTTGATGATCCTTTAGGAAATGATTTGTCAAATTATTCCACTGCAGCTGTGAATGGTCTTTGCTATGGAGAGAAAATTTATTAATAGTTTTCATTCTTTATTGATAAACCGAGAAAAATCGCATCACACAAATTGGCAAGAGAAATAAGGGGCAGTCCTGTCGGTGAAATTTTCCAGAAAATTATTTCATAAAACTATATAAAATTAAGGCAAACAGGACATTTTATATACATGAAAAAGAAAAATTCTGTCAAATAGCGATATATCATGGATGTAAGTACCCATAAAAGATCTGCAGAAAAATTTGGGATCAGCTACTGATAGATTAGATGTAGGAATGATAAGCTTACCATGGATCTTAGCTACCTATTAACATGTAATACTTAAAAAATATACTTTTTATTCACTACAGACCAATGAAAAAGTAATTAAACAACATATCAGTGCTATTAGGATAGTAATTATAAACTGGGACATTTTGAGACATCTAGCTCATTTTATATCCTGCGTGGCAATCTGTTTTACAAAAATAATAAAGTGTGGACTGATGACTTCATCTGGTTTATTGTCATGTGGAGAGAGAAGCATCCAGTGACTTGTCTCATTCCTTCTACAAATCTATTTGAAGGTACATATGAAACTTAGTTTTTATAAAAAAAAACTTGTATCTTGTGAAATCATATCAGTACCTGCTATAGTGTGACATCTAATCTAATTCTGATTGGGGGAATAAGATCTGCACAGACGTCCCGCAATGGGGTGTATTGTGCATTGTCCCCCTGCTAACCTCACCCCACCCAGCCCAACTCCTTAAAGTAACGGAGAAGGACTTTGTGTTGGTGGCAGCAGTGTTCTAGCATCCCCAATGGTGTGACATCTTATAATCATTCATATAATGGTGGAAATGAGTTAAGTTACTAGGAGTATCTGTTATAGTCTCAGTCCTTGAAGCAAAGGGGTTGATTTACTTTTCTGAGGTTCGGACGCACTAAACATCCATTTAAGCACCTTACTTTATACTATGGGCTGCTATCCAACCATGTTGCTTTAGATATACAAATTTTATTATGAGGAGGCATCAGGAATTATACTTAAGTATGTACACTTTAAATTAAACATAAAGAAGAATTTACTACTTTTTTTTGAAGTTCAAGTGTGTTCAAGGCTTATATATTTTTGGTGAAATATGCAATAGCCTATGATTATACGTCATATTAGCATATATCCAAATTGATAAGTAGGTATTTAAATACATAGATAGTTATGTGCTTTTTATACTAAAACAAAATAATGCGTAAAAATAATGAACACATGTAATATGATCAGAAGCCATTAAAAATTAGGCACTAGGATTTTTTATGTTAAACATTTTGCTTCGGCCACCACGTTACAACCCTGTGTGTTAGGTCCTTTTAATGTAAACGATATTCATTCAAAAAACCCGGCAAAATCCTACCCCATAATAATTTAATTAGTAGACACGGGTCCATGCTTAGACTCTAGAAGCCAAATCTAGGAAGGAATGAATAACGTTTATTCAAAGTAAAATAATGTTTTCTCAGAAAACGTACACAACATGCAAGCAATATGGTTGTCAAGTGTTGTTAACGAAAAATACTCACCAAGATAACGAGTTACCGTAATCGTAATATCTACTCATATTTATTTTCACACATAAAACTACACTTTTCACGAATTTACAAAATAACACTATTTATTTCATGTCTTGGAACGCCATAGCTTGACGCTTTTCTTGCCATGCCATTCGGCCGCCACATTGACCATAGCCTATAATTTTTTTTTGCTCAATGTGTCAACGCCTTTACAATTTTTTTTGGTTACAAGCATTTTATACAACCACGAAGAAAACCACTCTCGTCAACGGCAAATAAAAAAAATAACAAGAATTTAGAGGCTATTGTTTACATTTTTGAAAATTATTTTAGTTTTCTAAGGCTTCGTCTACATGGTAAAATTGAATCAAAAATAGACAAGGTAGAGACGAAACGTCACCTCCGTTTCCTCTATTTGTAGTGATGGGACAAAGTTTCATTTTGCTCACGATAAGTTGACAAAGATCATTTTTAACGATGGCCATTCACACAAATAAGGGCGTTACAAACGGCATGTGTGACAGATCGATCGTGAATTTATTTGTCGCACACCGTTGAACGATGTGACCATGGAGCACCTACGTACAAGATACACAGCCAGCTAACCAGTGATTTAATTAGTGTAAAACTGAGTAAAAGTAATTTAGTAGTAGTATTAAAACTGAATAATAGTAAGTAATTTGGACCTAAAAAGTAAAAATATGAATTAAACACGTATTTTTTTAAAGAAAATAATAGAACACTAATTTCGGAATATGACTGAAAATTAAATCAAAATTATTAATTAATTATTAGTCATGAAACTGGGAAATGATTTTCGTAAAAAAATATCCTAGAGAATGTGTTGAGAATTCGACAAACAGACTTGCTATGATTAAACTATATCTAATTATAGAAAAAAAATGGTGAAAACTATGTATTTTTATTATATGAAATATCCTAGCTAGCAAGACAGCACGCACAAACAAAGGGCGAAGGCAGGGCGTGTCATATCCGTTTCCTAGCCGATTTTGATGTACCACTGATATTTATCGATATCGATAGTTTCTTTGCTTAGTCAATGAGGTAGGTAAACTCCATGTACAGAAGCGATATTCGCACCCTTAATCCAGTTTAGTGTAATTTTCTAATTTCATCCATCGTTACATTCGTTACTACTACTCATATACATGTAGGTACTAGAGACATTGGAAATGTGCTATTTTTTTTTACTTCACAGGTCATAATAAATTTGTATAGCAGTTCTTGATCTGGCACCTAATATCTAAGACGATTTTAAATGATCCTAGTGACTTTACTGAATAAACTTTTATTGATTTTGATTTTTGAGTGATTAGTAAATAAGTGATTTAAGTATAAAAACTGAATCAGAACAATCAAAGTATGAATTGTGATTATAAAACTTTAATTACAGGTATAGGTGTTTTGTGTGCACCAGTTAGACCATATGGGTGCAGCTTGAACTCCTCGGCTGACCAACCGTGTGCGGTGGACGTCTAGCCTCGCGTGTACCGGACGGGTCGCACCTTCAGGCCGGTCAGTCCACAATCTTTCACCCAGCGCCGCTGCACGAGGCCATATTCTACTGTCTAGTTCCCCCACACTTAAACTCCAAGACCACACAGTAGCTTCGCCACCTTCAACAACTCCTAAATTATGCTTCACCCATGGCCGGTGTTCGTAAACTCTTTGCCAAGAGGTGTATGGAGCACCACCGCTTTCTAAGTACCACTCTCCCATGCCATTATTCAAGTCCCATGAGTCCTCATGCGAAAGAACTGTTCGCAGTCCCGTCACATATTTTTTAGCCCATTCCACGTCTCGCGTTTGCAAACCCAAGCGGTGTACATATGCTTTAAAATCCGTCTTCAAGCGTTCACTCAGGCGAGATGTCCATAATAAAGTAAGATTCGGTAAATTACCACTTGCTGATTCGAGGCTTTGAAGTGCAGACTTTGTGAACTCAATCCAAAGTTCTGTGGGATCGATATGTCTAAATTTATCTACCCAACATCTTTCTGAAATGTCACTGCCACCGATATGAAACAAGTCATCAACTCCAGTTAGCTGAATGATTTCTGAATAGATGCGCTCTAGTATTTCAAATACATGGGGGTTATTGGGATTGAGCTGTCCACAAGGCGGGGTGGAACAATAAGCTGGCCATGGTTCAGAATCGATGCAGTTTATTAGATCACCAATATCCGTCGCCGAGCCCCAATCCCACGCCCGTCCTACGTGCGCTGGAGTATCAACTTCTATTAAAATTCTTATTCCGCGCAATCTTGCTCTGCGTGCCATTGCTCTTACTTGATCAACTGTATACACGTCTCTTTGACTATATGCACCATACTGAGTCATCTGAGGTACGCTGCTCAACTGAAGTGAAAATGCTTGCGAATCACTTACATGCCAGTGAAAGGTATTCAGTTTCGAAGTTGCCATGGCATCAATAGTGCGAAGTAATGCACTGGTGGGAAAGTAGCTGCGTGCCGTATCGATCAATAGTCCTCGATAGTGGAATTTGGGAGCATCCTTGACATTAGCTGCTTGCAGGATCAGTAAAGAAGCTGCATAGCGATCCAGCCATACGAGTTGTGACAGTGTTTCTAATGCATGCCTTGCACCGCAAAATGAACGTGCAGTGATGTTTACCAACAAAGTAAACGCTGTTTTCTGCGTTGGGTGTAGCAGAAATTCATAGCTTTCATCTGTATCCAGTCGCATGCGTGGGTCACCACTCTCGCTTACTACAATGTTAACTAGTACATTGCGCCACTCTTCGAATCCTCGTGAGTTTTTTTCCATTCCTCGAACATCTTGTCGAAACAGCTCAAATGCATCTCTTAAATGTTGTCTCACGATTCTTGTCGGTGCAGCCACAGTTTCCAGTTTAAATAGGTCAGCTCGTACTGGCACTGCTGTAGTAGCCAAACTCACTTGTCCTGTTGGCTGTGGCCAGAGTTGAATTGAAGAGCAAAGCATGTTGCATGTTTCCAATGACTGTAGTTTTCCCGTTGGCGTTGCTTTGTATGGCACACACTTTTCGTTGACACAATCCCAAGTCCACAATGGAAGGTTGTTACTATAAGAAAGAAGATCATTCATAACGTAGCTTTAAGATTGAATGTGTTATGCAAAACAGAAAAAAAAACAGTTTTACAACTGAAACTAAATACATATAATGGAATTTACTATAAGCAATGTGTAAACGACATGACTCGTAGTTCAGATTGGTAAAAAACTTGCTTTTGCTATTTTTTATTTATATTAAGGTAGTAAAATACTTACGAAACCGAGGTTGATAAGCAGTATGGAAAATCAAAACAAATTAGTAGAATTATGATTAGAATATTTATAGGTCGCATCTCCATTAAATCAAGTATTTAACATTATAGCTGCAAGTTTATCAAAATCAAAATGATTTCAATACGTATTGGTAAATAACATAGTAAATTACGGATTGATTTACAAAACATTTCCCTCCTTTTTTTGAGTTAGCATTCATATTGTCAATAAGACAGTTTTTGTATAAAAACTTTTTTCTATGTGTGATAGAATATTCCATGTTCACAGAATAAATAAGTGATCTTCAATGTTTTTGAGGACTACTTAACTTGCCCAAAAGAGTATTACTATGCTCAGTTGGTATGCCTTCCATGCTGTGGGTCGTGAGTTCGATTCCCACCCCAAGCAAATGTTTGGGTGATGAACATAAATATTTGTTCTGTGCCTGGGTGTTATTATGTATTCTATGTTTGTATTTACAAAAAAAGTATTCTATCAGCAATCTTATTCCCGAAGTACAAGCTTTGCTGAGGGGATTAGAGTACCTACTTATGATGTGTCCGTAAATATTTTTTATTTACTAAGATAACATTATGAATTCGGGGATCAGTGAATTGAAGCATGAAAAGATAAACGGTCTATCTTATAAAAAGTTAGCGCAGACATGATGTCTTGATTACCATACGTAATGTCAACGCTTACTTTTTATAAGATAGGGGGAATGAATTTAAATAAAAAATAAAAGAAATATGCAAAAGTATCTTAAGTGTTCAAAACTTTATCATCGAAAATAATCAGTATTATTCGGGGAATACATAGACATGATTCTAACATAAATCAAATACCCACACAAAACTGCACCGAAAACCCAAGATATTATACCAATTATTATAATTATGATGTCTTTTATAATATACACATTATATTTTCCATAAGGGCCGGGATACATCAAACTAATTTCCATCATAGCTGGGAAAACCAGAGCCAGCATTGTTGTGCAGACATTTCCAACGAACGCCACAAACGGACCTTGGAATGGCACCATGTAACACACAGCAACTGAAACCATAAAAGTATTTTGAGTTTACAATCTAGATGAGATTGATTTTAGATGCATTACATTACAATTGAAATACTGTAGAGACAAAAAAAACATAAAATATCATAACATTTTTTTTATCAGAAGCTCTACCATAAGTTTTTACTATACTATATTTACCATACTCGCTAGCGTCTGTAGTTAAAAAAATGTATGAAGATTTGTACAGCGCCTCTAGCGGATAGTTGGGTATTAAAATTTGTAATACTAATATTTACGTAACTATTCTTTAGAAGGTTTTGCTTTCTACGATTTGAATCAATGTTGTAGATTCAAAACATAGTCTATGAAGATGTACCAATAACTGCAAAGTATAGTAAGTAAAAGAGGTAGGTAGCTTGCATGTAAGTAAAAAGAAAGACTAACGGCCGGTTTCTGGAAACCCAAATCACGATTGATCCGAGTTTGACACATAGTAAATATTTGATTTTTTCGTTGATCATCGTTCGAGAAACTGGCCGTTAATATCTACGCAACGTCAACGTCTACGGACGTTGCGTAGATATTGCGAATAGCCTTTCTGGATGTAAGTATTCATTTTAATGAAATGAATCCATTTCATTGAAAAAATCACTAAGCTCGGACATACTTTGTACTTACAAGATAATAGTACAAATAGAGGTCTGGCAATAATCTCAAGAGTCTTTAACATTTGCTCTGAAGGTTCACTATCCAAATCGCGGTTTTTGACAACTTCCAGTATTATTTGAATAACAGGGTAGCATTGGAGGGGATATGCAAACGCTATAGCTATCATGTATAGCCCGATGGAGGCCATGGCTGAACTGAAAGAAGTAAAAAACTAGATACCTACTTATGACATGTTCCATGATATTATTTATCAATGCAGCAAAGAGTTTCTATGGCCACCGGATCCAGAAGGGGGGTCATGGGGGTCATGACCCCGCTCTGAGCTGGTTCCAGGACTTAGGTGTACCACTAATTGAACATAATAATTTTATTTATATATTTTGTCACCATACAGATTTAATGTAACTACATACCTTTAATATTTAGTTAATTTAATATAATAACTTTGTATGATGGCAAACGTTTGGGAATTACATTATCAAAATTAAATTATAAGTTCTTGACTTGACCACGACTATGTGACCCCTCCAGGCGCCAAAGCTTGATCATGACACCCCCCTGGCGCCAAAGCTGGATCCGTCCTTGCTTTTCATGATGTTTGTAAGCTCACGTATTTATGAAAACAAATAAGACTCAACTCATCATCAAACGGCAGTGATCTTAGTACGTTCTCCTCCATTATACCAAAAGACCAATAGCCTAGTACCCCGAAAATAGTGGCGATCAACGTGGGCACCAAAATACCTACTCTGACGACTCCCCACTGTGCTATCATTACCTCTGGTTTTACCAGAGCTTTGTCTAATGACAGGATCTGTAAGCAACAAAAGTATTAACCACCATTTTACTTACGTGAAAGCCTAAGAAGAAAAATACAATGAATAAAATTACTTGTGTGCAGAGCCCGAGAGTCGTCTCTCGGATAGCCATACAAAAATGTATGGACATCCGAGAGACGACTGTCGGCTCGAGAGTAGGGAGTTTTAAAATGCGTCTTCGGACTAAGGGCTCTGCATGTATAATCATTAAACATCTAAAATCACTGGTGGCAAGCACGAATAAAAGTGTCAATTTCTATCGAAGATGTAATGTATTTGAGATAGGTACATTACGAGTCTACATCAGCTTTACTATCATACGTTGAAGCGTTAGCGCGCAGTGTATTTCAAAGAAAATACGCTTACGATGGTCACATGTATTTGTTCTCAGTAGCTCTACCATGAGTTTTTACAATCTATACTCGCTAGCGTCTGTTAAAAAAATGTATGAAGATTTGTACAGCGCCTCTAGCGGATAGTTGGGTACTAAAATTCGTAATACTAATATTTACGTAACTACTGTAGTAAAGTCAGGCGATTTTACTGTGACAACTCATGGTAGAGGTACAGCTCAGCCTGTAATTTACCACTCCCACGGCGCTCAGATTAAAGAGAAAAGTTCCAAAAGCGAAAAGAATAGGCAACGCTTCAGTCGTCGCGCTGATTATTTCACCACCGTGCGGCTCTTTGAAGATATGATAGAATATCAAGATTAGTCCTACCATATTCATCAGATTACCTAAAAAAACAGCCGTATTGAAAAATAAAAACATTTTATTTTATACAGAATAATATGTAGAAAGCCATTTTATAAATAAATAAATATTCTTGTGTATCCACACACCAGAGAGACACTCCAGTCCCAAACTAAGTAAAGCTTGTACTATGGGAACTAGACTGCGGATCGAATATTACTTACCTAATTATATACAATATTACATATATTTTTTTTTCGTAAATAGTAACACCCAGACACAGAACAAATATTTATTTTCATCACACATACATTTGATCTGGGTGGGAATCGAACCCACAACCCACAGCATAGAAGGCAGAGCTACTACCAACTGAGCTGTGACGCCTGTCGGATATGTATGAGTATCCACTGGAACGATCTAATTTATTTAAGTTTTATTTTTGTATTTACTTTGTGTACAATAAAGAATAAAGTAACCTACCCATCATGGCAACGTAGCTGACAATTTTTAGATTTTTCATCGAAAACTCTAAAATCAAGTATGGGATCAGTAGAGACAAGAGTGCCGGTCTAGAGTCTTCCCAATCCATTATCTAAAATAATAATAAAAATTATCTCTTATTTTTTTTAACCTGTACTGTCCCACTGCTGGGCAAAGGTCTCCCCCCTTTTCCTCCATTCTTTTCAATCAGCCGCCGTTTCCCACCAGGCTCCGTCATAAGTATCCAAGTCGTCACGCCAACGTTTTCTTGGTCTGTCTCGGTTTCGTTGTCCATCCGCAGGCACCCATTGTGTGACGACTGTGGGCACTGTGGCCCATCTATCTTCATGCATACGGCTTAGACCAATTTAATTATAAACATCGACTAATCTTCTTCTTCTTATCGTGTCGATGCTACAACTGTAGGTACTTTGTTGTAGCATCGTGTCGGAAAGATTAGCCAGACTAGACACTGCTTTGCCGTGCCTAGCTGTTACCGGTGTGCGCCACGAGGAGGCTCTTTCCATGCACCCGAAATCACATCGACTAATTACCTAAGCACACGAAACGCTTAATATTGATAATTTAATGTAAAATAACATGTTTAAGTAATACTTACGTCTCGCAAACTATCGGAGGTAAAAGTTATAAAAACAGTGCAAATTCCAAGCTGACTTAGTATCATGAAAGTTGCTATTATTGAGCTGAAAAAAGAAAAAATCGCTGTTACAGTACAGCAGTCAGCTTACAAGCTTAGCTAGATAGCATTACGTGAAGTGTACATAAGTTATATTATACTTAGTAAGTAAATAAATAAATATTCATGGCCAATTTACACACCACACTCTAGTCCTAAACTAAGCAAAGCTTGTACTATGGGAACTAGATTGCTGATGTAATACTTTTTTTTGTAAATCTATAGGTACATAAAATACATAGTAACACCTAGACACAACAAATAATTATGCTCATCACACAAACATTTGCTCTGAGTGGGAATCGAACCCACGACCCACAGCATGGAAGGCAGAGCTATTACCAACTGAGCTTTGACGCCTGTCAAAGGTAAACATTGTATTTTTCAGTCTTCTGGTACCTAGGTATAACACAAGCTCTGCTTAGCTTGGGGCTAGATGTTGTGTGGATTGTCCAGCATTATTTATTTATTTTAGTCGTCATACAAGTACGTACGTAGATTAGGCACTTACGGTCCTCGTTTTGCGAAGCACTGAAATATAGGCGGTCCATGTAGTAACGCTATACGAAATCCATATCTATAAGATATGCCCGGAATCCTCAAATGCCGACTTACTTCATTCAGGCATCTTAACTGAAATTATAATAATAAAAATCTAATAAATACTTTATTTATAGGGAAATTAATCTACTTCATTCAGGCATCTTAACTGAAATTAAAATAAGAAAAAAAAATACTTTAACTTTTTTATTAATATAAGGTTTATAAGGTACTTATTTGATGTATGTAGGTACATAATTTATGAAAAGTGACTTTTCTTTATCACCAATAAATATATCGATAGCTTTTTAGAATTCTAAGGACATCACTATGATACAACATTGTTTCGACCTTTCGGGTCATAGGGTCAAGCAAGGTCAATCAAATTAGCGACTGTTTTAGAAAGCTGCTAAAAATATAATAATTCAAGAAATTAGAATCTGATAAACTTGTAAGTAGACGTAAAAAACTAACCAAAATTAAATGAGTGTGAATAACCAGAAGACCCGTGGACAAGGCAAGCAAGGGTCCAAGGATGATACCAGCTTGACTGATCGCGAGAGGAACTCCAAGAACTCCTGCGCCCAGGCCTGTCCTCACGAGATTAAAGTAAGCCATCCATACCCTAGGGGAAAGGGGAACCTCAGGAGTACAAAAACAAATATTGATGAATAAAGTATTTAAAATGTAATTGTACTTGATAGGATTACGCGGTTCACGGTGCGTTCGTGGATCATATTCAACTTCTTGTGAAAGTATAGATGGTAGTCTCGTTGTTCTTATATCAATCATGGATTCCCGCTCGTGAGGGCGAAGAGTGAGCTTGCTAACATTTTCAAAAGCGGCCCTGAAAGTTTCGATTAGATGAGTAGATTTTATTTAAAGTGGAAGTATCTACTTCGATAATAACTTAACGCACATTTTGTATTGCAAATTTCTAAAGATTTGAATTGGGTTTAATGTTTTCAAAATAATTTAAATATTCGCGCCACATTTTTCAAACACCTTACGCGTCATTTTGACATTTCCATAACGACAGAGTCAGCGACGATCACAATGTTCGTTCCTTCTTCATTATTGTTTTTATAATAATTTTTCATTGACAGCTTTCTTGACATGACTGCTGTTTCGTATACCAATTTGCTTATAATGTCTGTGGTTCTAAAATGACAGAATTGCAGAAAGTTGTGAAAAAGGCGGAATTTGGTTTATTTCGATAAATACTTTCATGATTTTCCATAATTTACCATCGCCTGTAGCACTTGAGAATGATGTCTACAACAGAAGGAGAACTAGACATAGAGGTGGCCCTGGAGCGCGAGGAAGGAGAGGTTAGAATGCATTTATTGTCTCTCATTTTTTTCTCCGTTTTACTTTGTGTTTCACCAATCAAATTGATATAAAGTAGTGATTTCAATTAAAACAATGTGTAATTACTCAGCTGTTGTTTAAGAATTCCTGCAATGACCAAGTAAAATAGGTCTAAATCGCCTTGAAAGTGCAATGACGTATATGACGTTCTGTGAATGCTCCTATAGTTTAACTTCATTTCAGTTGGTAGATTCTGACGTGGAAGATGGGACATACATTCCGCTGGCTCGGCCTGAAGCTTTCAACCCCCCTTCATTGGTACACATGCAGATTCAGGATGAGCTTAGCGACGAAGGATCTGCCCAAGAGTCGTCATGTAGTGATTCTGATGAGGAGCTGAGAAGACGCCCTAAACGCGCGAAGGTCAGGCCTCGCCGGCCACAGCAGAGCCAGCCAGACAAGAAGGCCAAATACAATGTGTGGTGCAAAGCCTTGCAGGTAAGCTCTTTGATGATAGGCATTATATTATGGAGGGTCGGTGGTTACTGCATGAGCCAGTAGTGGCGGGCCGGTTAAATTACCCGCCATTGCAGAATAGTGTTGACAACCAATAAGTCGTATATAATGATGAATGAAGAAGCAAAAGACAAACAAGTTGAATTCAAGTTGAATTATCTTACAATGAGTCAGTACAACAATCTATTCATTTAAGCATTCTTGTGGCTCCCTATATCATTGAGTTAACATTCAATTACTTGTTTATTTATCCCCATAGGAACCTTTAAAAACTATTTACTATTATACTATTTTGCACTAAACCTTTGTACATGGTACTAGCGTAAAATGTTTATTAAAACAATCTACTATTTTAATGCTAAGACAGAATTAAAGTCCATGTCCTCTAACTTTTTCTTGGTGATAATTTATGTAAGTAACTGTTAAAAATCTTATTTTCCAGGAGGATCTACTAACAGAAGACATGGTCAGCTGTGATGTGACCAAAAAGAGGAGTTTGGGAGTTGAATCTTATGACTACACAATAAAGTATAGATTAGATGATAATTATTCTAAGAAAGCTTTTATAAACGACAATGAAAGCGATCGGAACTCCAATAAGCGGAGGAATTCTGACAGATCAAATGTTAAGTTAAGGCTCGGAAAGAGAGTGAATAGTCATCAGTTTCCTCAGGAGAAGCAGCAACCTCGGTTCTTGCCAGATTTGCTTGTGGCGTCCACAGATCCTGAAGAGAGTGTAGCTACAGACATAGCTGAGAAACTGAATGAGGAGAAAATGGAATTAATTTGTAAGTATATTATCAGAAGATACTATTTAGGCGACAGATACTTGAGGGCAAGATGGATGCATAGCCAACCATGGTTTGGTAAAACTTAGTTTAAAAAAAAAAATCTTCTAAATATATGGAATTAATCTACTGAAGATGTTGTCTACTGATGGTTTAAGTAAGGCTTTTAATATGTTAAGAGAGATATGATTAAACATTGCAAAGACCTGAGATAAATGGACCAGCATTGAGGAGACTTTTGTTCAACAATGATGCAAAATAAACAGTTTCTCAACATATGACCTAGAATAGAGCTTTATGGCTTGTCCAAAATATGTACACCCAATAAGTCAACTTAATATTTTTTTTTTAAATTGTCAGTGTATTCTTTGTGCCATACTCTGAATGATTAACCAAGTTAATTTCATTTATATTGATTTATTAATGTTTTTTTAAGGATGTTTTTATTCAGATTTTTTTATAACATCTAAAAGTTATAATCTTTATTTACAAACAAACTTACGACTATATAGTATTTACAAAATGTACATAGTCATATAAAATACATAAGAAACAGTTGAACTATCTACAGACCGTTGCAAACGATCTATAGATAGTTCAACTGATCCAAATCAGTACCAATCGGAAGCATACCCAAAAAAATTATTAGTTGAGTAAGATTTACACCTAGATTATATTTAGAGAAATTATAATATAATGTTTATTTTCAGTAAGGATTGTTCAAGTGCTTGGTGCTGATAAGGCTATAGATATTTACAAAGAAACACAAAGGGTAGAGGCGGATGGTGGAATGCTAGTTATGGTAAGAAATTTTTCATTGGTAGGTTACAGAAACAAAATCATGGACAATTCACACATCACACTCTAGTCCCAAACTAAGCATAGCTTGTATTATGTGAACTAGATTGCTGATAGATTATTTATATACATTTTTTTAAATACATACAGAATACATAGTTCACTCAAGACACAAAACAAATAATCTATATTCATCACACAAACAATTGCTCTGGATGAGAATTGAACCTACAACCCACAGCATGGAAGGCAAAGCTGCTACCAACTGAGCTGTCAATATACAGGGTGTTTATTATTTTGTTAAGATAGTTTAACTTTGGTTGCTTAAAAGATATCATTCTAATGACCCTTATCACGGTTTTCCATGTTATTTTGGTAACTCTATGGGCAGCCTACCACAAATTGTGTTACATTTGTTATGATATTTAAGTTGTTTTATTGTGTTATGCAATAAATAGTTATCATTAATCTATCTACCCATAACTTGTTTAACATATCCCAGATATTTAACATATAATCCTTATATTTCACATTTCGTCTATATTTTTCAGAATGGTACGCGCAGACGAACACCGGGCGGTATTTACTTCTTCCTATTAAAACGCGATGATGACGTCTGTCAAGACAAAGTTAATCAAATCATGAATGAGGAACGGAATGAATCTAAGCGGAGAATAAAGAAATCTAAAGCGAAGACTCGTCAGAAAGTTATGGAGCAGCTGAAACAAAGTCTCACAGGTAATATATTAATATAGAGATTTATAGATATAGAATTATAGATACTCCTAGGTAATTCTAATTCTGGTTGAGGGAATGTTGTGATCTGCACAGACGTCCCGCAATGGGCTTTATTGTGCATTGTCCCCCCCGCTAACCCAACTCCTTAAAGTATCAAGGAAGGTTTGGTTTGGTGGCAGCAGTGTTATAGCATCTTCTATAGGTACTCCTAGGTACCTACGATTGTCTTTTAACAGGTTCAGAAATATCGGCTAACATAAATTATCTATGATACTCAGAGGTTATAAAATTCTAACATAAAGTATCTCCAACAGATTCAGAAATATCATCGTTATCCCGAGGCGAGGCAGTGGTCCAATCGGAGCACGGCTCCAACCCGCCGCCGTCGCCGGCGACCGACGCTCGCGACTGCTCGAGCGACACTGACGGCCATGTTGACAATCACACGGACGAGCGCCCCCCCACCCCGCACCCACCGGACCCGCGCGCCTTACAAGAGTACGACGATGGTGACTATCTAGAAGTTATGTGCAACGATGATATGGATCTCTTTTGAAATTTTAATCTGTGGGTATTGAAATTGACTGATCCAAGTGTTCTATGAGTCCCCGCATTTAGTCGGCTTCTTAATCAGTATGATGATGTATGCAGATGCGCTCGTTACAGTCATTCAGTCTTCATACTGATTAAGAAGCAGAACAAACTATCGGCCGATAAAAAGTCTGCAGTCTGCGGGGACTCTAAAAGCTCAGTTTTTGAGGCTTTGTTGGTAGTTCTCTTGGTTGATATCCAAATTGATGTTTTAGGTCCCATAAAACAACCAATTTCAACATTATTTTGGTGTTTTCTATCTAGCACGTTTTCTTAATCAGTGTCGAGTTGATTTTGTGTCCTCTCCTTTTATGAGGCAGTTTGAATGCTGGGCGGTCTAATTTTTCTGTACTAGACTATTAAGTTTGCAATAATATTTATTATGTTTATTCTTATTGATGTAAGACTACATGGTGCGTGTTTTGTTGATTGCAACTTAAAATTTTTTTTTTGTCTCTAGCTGAGATGTAATGTCGGGGATTTTTTTATCTGAAAAATTGTGTGCTATGTTGTCGATTGAATCTGAATTTTGTAACCACCTTATATGCATAAATATTTGATGGACCTATTTTAAGATCAACAATAGCCAATATGTATTTTAATACTTATTGGCTGTTCTGTTTACGTTTACGTAAAAATTGATTTGGCTAACTTTTTCGGAATAATATTTCCGAAGAAGATACAAAAAGAAGAAAAATTGTTATATGATAGTGTACAACATGAATTTCATAGACGCTTTGGCGCTCATTGTACCAAACTAGATGCAGTGCAAATGCTTGAAAATGTTGTATGGATTGTTGTATTCAGTTCCTACGATATCTTAGTAACAATAAAATACATGGAAAAAAGCGGAGTCGGCGGTAACAAAATATTTTTTCATACTGGAATATATAACTGGGGATGATTTAGCATGCTAATTTATGTAGTGTTATGGCCCACTACACCACAAGAAACAAGCAAGCTAACTCGTCTGGCGCAAGTCACAAATAAATGTAACCATCATAAACGTAACGTATTTAAAATACCTTGCGCACTCACGCTGCGACGTTCGACAGTAAATTTGATGTCGACGCGCAATGTATCTCAAATATGTAACTGTTACGATACGTTTTCGATTGTCACATTTATTTGTGCTAACTCCCTTGCATCTAGCATGGTAGAATGCTTGTCATTGATCAAACGGCAGTCTAATAGAGTAATACACCCTGTTGAAGTGGTATCCGTTATTTAGTAACAATGGCAATATCTGTCTTAAAATAATCATGTTCAAATCAAAAGGGTGAGCACGAATAAATGTAACATTCGTACAGTTAACATAACCCAGCTTATTCGATTTACATTGCGCGATGACACAGCATAGTTTGGCTGTCGAGCTGGCGTTTGACATGCAATGTGAATCGAATATGCGTTACCTTTACGATTGTCGCATTAATTCGTGCCCTGAGGACAACGTATATTCGCGCTCGTTGAATGAACCCGGTAGTTGCCGAGCGTTGGATCGTTTTATTACTTTATATGAAATAGCTTATGTTACCATAGCACCACTAGTTAATACATTATGTTTGTACAACCGGGGACGTAGCCTTAAAAACCTGAGTACGAATAAATATGACAATCGCAAACGTATCGCATATTCCATTCACATTGCGTGTCAAACGCCAGCTTCACAGCATTATAGTGACATAACGCGTTGACGCCAGCTGGACTGTTGCAGCGTCACCGCAAAGTGTGTCTTGAATGTGCTAAGGGGGTGTCCATAAATTACGTCAGATGTTAAAGGAGGGGAGGGGGTCGAGTCAAATCTCACCTAATCTTACATTTGGAGAGAGGAAATCTCACGACATCTCACCCGGGGGAGAAGGTGGGACAGAAAATTTAAAAATACACCTCACGTAATTTATGGACGCCCCCTAACGTCACGATTCGTTAACGATTGTTATTATTTATTCGTGCTTACCTATGTAAATAGTAAATACGGAACCAAACTCGATTCGAACTGCCGAGCCGTGGAAATCATGCAGGAATGTCAAAATGTATATTACTTTTCAATGACGTTACTAAAATACTAAATAACTGTAAAGTATTCCTTGGTATGTCATGAGGTACTGTACTAAGTCAAAGTTATTCTGGATAGTAGCTATCGGATTCGAAATCGAGATTGGTATCGAAACCAAAATAGAAGGGAAAACCCTTGCCTGGCCCCAGTAAGTTGATTTTATAATTAATGTTTACTATCAGCGTGGTGTAGTTCTTAGTGTAAATTTAATAAGATGTAAATTAGTGTATAGTTTTCCCACTGGCTAGGATAAGCGTTTGAAAGATATAAGCGATATGCAAGCGAATCTGGACCTAATATGCAAAAAGAGTAGGTATTCATAAAGACATGAAAAATACTTCGTATTTTCATGAAACCTCGTCGCCAATAATAGCTACAAACAAGGCCCATAAGTAGTTCAGCTGAGAGATAAATTTGATAAAAAAACTGTCTCAAAATCATGTCAAAATGAGTCTAGATTCACGGTCATCCAAAACCTTTGTTAACATAGTTGTAATTTGTAATGTTGATTTGATGATACGGCCAGTTTTTACATATGGCTGTGCTTAGTGTTCAGAGGGGCAAGCATGAATAAATGTGACAATTATCGTAACGGTAGCGTATTCGAAATACACTGCGCGGTGACGCAGCTACGATTTGCTGTCGAGCTGACGTCGACGCGCAATGTGAATTGTATGACTTTAAGTTCACGTTATGAAGCTAAAGTCTATTTTTACGTGCGTACCCAAATCCAGGACTTTCCATAAACATGCCTTTGGTGCTTATTGTTCCTGTCATAAATAGTGTTATTAGATTTAAAAATAATCAATTCCAAAATTTAGATGTTCATTTGTATTGTAGATTCAGTAATAAATAAGGGTAGTTTTTAACAAAGCTTTTACGATGTAAAGTGACTTACTCCACTGCCAGTTTATAAAATTCTTAAATTAAGATAATAATTGGATTTTAATCTAGAATTAGAATATAATGATCGGCTTAGGCACTGAAATATACCATCAAGGCTAAGGAAATTTTGATCTAAGAAAAGTGGCATTTACGGAAGCAAACAGTTGGTCTAAAACGAACTATTTTTTGATTACAATTTGATGTGAATTCTAACTATTAAAATTAATTAGGTAAGATAACAATTTTGCTAATTATCCTGTAATTTCTAGCTACTGAGAGTAGGGGCTAGTTTCGCTTAGATCTCAAAATTGGTTATTTAAATAATATAAGAACTAAAGATAACAGATAGGCAGTTAAAATGCAACCCCACTGTAATTAAAGTAACCATCTTATAAAATAACTTATGTATTCATCAGCTTCTTACTACATACATAAATTGATTGTACAAAAGACTAATCATTATTTGTTTGTATTTAAATACAGAATTCTTGAAACTAGCAGTAGCACTTTGCAGTCTAGAATAATGCTTGTATTTTACTACAGAAATAGATTGTAAAGCATATTTTTATTATGCTAGAGTTTGGATTCTAGCTCTTAGTCACTGTACTGACTGGTTTTATCGTTTTTATAATGAAGTGAGTCGGATATGAAATGAAAGATATGTACCTATGTAAATTAGAAATAATTTGTATAATAAAACTTATAAAACACTCTTTTGTTTACTTTTTGTAGAGCCTTAAAAGAGTTAATCAGATAAAGTCCTATTGACTTACCTATTAAATAGCTAGATTTATTTATTCCGTCATGTTAATTTTGAGGTAAGAGTTTGTGCACACACAGATCGTAGAGACGCAATCGCCGAGCGCCACCGATTTTGTATGGAGATCCAAGCAGCGCCTATATATCGGTGAAATACGTCACAAGGCAAATCCTCCTATATGAGTCTATAGTTATAGGCTATCAGTTTCATCATAAATCCTATCTTCAATTAATACTCTCTTATTGATAAGTCTAACCAAAATATGTCTGTCTAACCATGCTTATCAATTAAATTAATAGGGAAACTAAATAAATATACCTATACCCGATAAGATTTTAAAGGGGTATAAAAAATAAAAGGCATTATGTATCCTTAAAAATATATTGAGATCAATTTTCACTTCGCACTAACAAGGAAAGTATATACAAAACTCTATTCTTAACGTCTTCTTTAGACTTATGAGCCATGCTTTGCGCTATAAGACCGAATACGTTTTTCTCTTCCAACATATCCGAGATATTATCTTTTCTCTCCTCCGGCGTTAGTTGTTGTTGTAAAACTTGCAAGATATGTTTATCTTCTTCTCTATTCCATTCTGGTTCTACTGACTCTTCTTTTATCACGTCTTCTTCTAGTGTAATGATAAATGACTGGTTTTCTGTAGGTTTAGGATGATTTTCTTCAATATCCATTGTTAAATCTGGTTCCTGGAAAATTAAACAGACGTCATATTTTTGCATTATTCTAAATTTGTACAGACTTCCGTTGGAGCAAACGGATACTGGAGTGGAGACCGCGTTTAGGCAAGCGTAGTGTAGGACGCCCTCCGGCGAGATGGAGCGACGATCTGCGGAGTGTAGCTGGCAAACACTGGATGAGAGGAGCCGAAGACCGGGCTCAGTGGCGCGTCTTGGGAGAGACCTACGTCCAGCAGTGGACTAATATAGGTCGATGATGATGATGATGACAGACTTCACAGTTCAGGTATTGGCTCTGTTTTTTTCAGGTTGGGGGTTCTGTTTGCACTAAGAACTATTTATATATTTGTTCTTATTTATACAAACATAGATGTTAGTTGTGTCTGAATGTTGTTGTGTTTTAAATATATCAACAAACAAATGTATTTCATTAGCAATCTGGTTCCCATAGTACAATTAAGTAACTAACAAAGAAGTAACTATGAATACTTATAGTAAACTATGTTTATACATAGGTAATGATACATACCACTTTTATAGCAGTGGGCTTCGGTTTTATTGTTGAATCTGGAACCTTTGGTTCAACCAATGGCGTAGTCTTGATGTCCTCATTGGTGCTAACTTCACTCCTGCAATAAACAATAAGTTGAAAACGAACATTGATGACCGACCGGGCGAGGTGTCTCAATATAGAGAGGGATGAATGCTTTCGTTCGCCTATATTTTTCAACAGATTTTAATGAAAATTGGCACACATATTTCTTGATTTATCCATTGGATTAAATAAATAAACCTATTTAAAAACACATGTGTCATTGATAACTGATAAGCCATTTATTCAAAAACAAGACACATTGTTTTTGTTACTTTTCAACTGGTTTATTTGGTTTCTGTGTGCCTTTTGTCATTGGCCATAGGTTTGAGAGAATACCATGCACCAAAAACGAGTGTAAATATTACTATTACATTTCGTTCAACGTGGCTGATAGAGAGTGTGTCATTTCCTTTTATTTTATATTTATGGCGTTCTGGTATTTTATATCTATTTACAAAACTTATTGAGTTAGGGAGAAGATTACATTTTATTTTATTTGCTAATCTATGATAACAGTTTATTTGTGCGTAGTCTTACCCTGAGTCAGTTTCACAATCCATAGAATCTTCCTCAAGGCTAGAATCTTTAGATTCCAACGGTTTAGAACTCTGTGGCTGGCTGATCGTTATTTCTGCTACGGGAGCCGATTCGGAAACTTTATTAGTTTCCGGTGACACTCTGAAATGTTAATTAGTTTAATTAAATTGTAAAGTTATTTCCCTTCCCTACATTTTCTAATTCGTAGTTTCGGACTTGGCCATCACCACCCTTCTCAAAGTCCACCCTGTATAAGTCAAAGTCAAAACTACTTTATTCAGTAAAATCACAAGGATCATTAAGAATCGTCTTACATACTAGGTGACTCTAAGTGCCAGTTCCACGCGACCAGAGCCTAGAAGAATGTATTTTATAAGCAATATAATTCCCATAACCCAAGATTTGGATAGTTTGGGACTACATATAGCATTGTATGATAAGTTTATGAATTTTATCATGAATTACCATCATCATCATCTTCCTACCATCTATGTGAGGTCGGTACAACACGTCTTCTTCCACTCCTCTATCAGCCGTCGTCTCGATACTCACTCCTTTCTTACTCATATCATTCACAGTTTATTATTAAATTATTATTACTTATTTAATTATTAAATTATATTACCTAGCTGCTTTTCTATGCGGAAACAGTGAGAAAGTATACTCGGCTAGAGACTCGTACCCCGTCATAGTTTCAAGTAGATAGCTACATATCTGACACGAACTTGACGTGTTGTCTGAAAACACGTGTTTCAGTTGCGATAGGATTCTGCTGCGAGCTGTCTTATCCTGGACCTGTTTCTATAAAATATAATATATTTTAGTATTTAGCTTAGAATAATAAACTAAAAAAATATTACATTAGTAGGATATTAAGTCGATAGGATATTTTTTGATACAATAAATAAATAATGCTGGACAATCCACACAACATCATTTAGCCCCAAGCTAAGCAGAGCTTGTGTTATGGGTACTAGAAGACTGCATACTTAATACAAGATAAATAAATATTTGCAGATCGTACAAACATTTATCCCAAGGCGGGAATCGAACCCGCGACCTTCCGCGTCGCAGGCGGACCATCGCCCACCGCGCCACATCGGTCGTCAAAGATTAGAAATCCCGTTAAAAATATTAGTTTTATAGATTTAAAGGAACTTTTATACCACACTAGCCGGTACCCGCGACGTTGCGCGGAGTGTCATTTCAATTGTAAAGTTTCTCTAAGTTCATAGTTTTTGCTTAAAAGAGCAACAAAAATACATCCATACTAACTTTCGCGTTTATAATATTAGTAGAATTTAAATACTCACATCAACTTTATCCATGAGCCCCTTCGCACAATTCCGCACAAAATAATCCTTGAATTTATCTATCTTATCAACTTGTTCTATCGTTAGAAACTCCAAAAAATCCAGGTATAAATCAGACATTTCTTGTTGACACGTCTTAAACAGGGAGTTTGCTAGACGTAAGGGATCTCCTGTGTCTGGGTTGAATTTCGTTAGAAGGTTTTTACAACGTACTTTGAGGTATGAAAATCTAGACATTAGGGATCGAGAGACAATCTTCAGCTGAAATGTTGTGACGGACACTGAAATTATAAATAAATAATAATGATTATAATTAATGGATAATTTATATTATAATTATTTATTGTACACTATGTGTGTATCATAAACTAGTAGTACGCCCCGGCTTCGCACGGGTAGCCTATATAAAAAATATCATTATAATATAGCCTATGTTCAGCGCAGATAATGTAGCTTCACAACAGTGATAGAATTTTTGAAATCGGTCCTGTAGTTTCGGAGCCTATTCGATGCAAACAAACAAACAATCAAATCTTTCCTCTTTATAATATTAGTTTAGATAGTAAAAAAAAATGGTAGCACTCCGGGAGTGCCGGCAGAAGTGAAAACTTCAATATTAACGTTGTGTTTTCACTTTTAAGTTTTCACTTCAAAAATATAACCACAGTCGTCATAATGACAATGACAATCACAATGACACAGACACATTCGCGCAAGCGCGAATGTGTTTTCACTTTTAAGTTTTCACTTCAAAAATATAACCACAGTCGTCATAATGACAATGACAATCACAATGACACAGACACATTATGCCCAACGTCATTATGCACAGACGAATGTGTCTGTGTCATTGTGATTGTGTCATGTCATTGTGTAACATTCGCGCAAGCGCGAATGTGACACAACGACGAAGACAACGAAGACACACTGACACAGACACATTCGCGCAAGCGCAAATGTGTCTGTGTCAGTGTGATTGTGTCATGTCGACACAACGACAATGACAATGACAATGACACATTCGCGCAAGCGCGAATGTGTCTGTGTTTTCACTTTTAAGTTTTCACTTCAAAAATATAACCACAGTCGTCATAATGACAATGACAATCACAATGACACAGACACATTCGCGCAAGCGCGAATGTGTCTGTGTCATTGTGATTGTGTCATGTCATTGTGTCACATTCGCGCAAGCGCGAATGTGACACAACGACGAAGACAACGAAGACACACTGACACAGACACATTCGCGCAAGCGCGAATGTGTCTGTGTCAGTGTGATTGTGTCATGTGTCACAACGACAATGACAATGACAATCACAATGACACAGACACATTCGCGCAAGCGCGAATCGCTGGATCATCTGTTGGTGAAAGAGCTTCAAAATTTGTGGATAGCGCATGTGAGACAAGCGAATGGTTGATAGAAGAACAAGGGTCAACCTATCAAGAAACAACTGAAGATCACCAAGAACAATCCAGAATATTTGCTGAGCAAGAAATACTGAATTCAGCCGGTACTCTTTTAACTCTAACGGGAGCAACTTTGTTTGAAACATGTAAAATGTACAATTTCTTAAGAAATTCCATGCTCGTATGTACACAAGAATATGAAACCTTGTTGGAAAAAGTTGATACCCTCCAGACGTCTCCTTCCAACAACGTGACGTCTCCACCTAACAACGTGATCGCTGGATCCTCTGTTGGTGAAAGAGCTTCAAAATTAGTGGATAGTGCATGTGAGATAAACGAATGGTTGATAGAAGAACAAGGGTCAACCTATCAAGAAACAGCTAAAGATCAGCAAGAACAATCTAGAATATTTGCCGAGCAAGAAATACTGCATTCATCCAATACTCTCTTAAAGCGAATGGGGGCAACTTTGTTTAAAACATATGAAATGTACGATTTATTTCAAGATTCCATGCTCGTATGTAAACAAGAATATGAAACCTTGTTAGAAAAAGTTGATACATTCAACTCAATAGAGACCCCTACGTCTTCTTCCAACAGCGTGACGTCCCTACCTAACAACGTGATCGCTGGATCATCTGTTGGTGAAAGAGCTTCAAAATTAGTGTATAGCGCATGCGAGACAAGCGAATGGTTGATAGAAGAACAAGGGTCGCGACCTATCAAGAAACAGCTAAAGATCAGCAAAAACAATCCAGAATATTTGCTGAGCAAGAAATACTGGATTCAGTCGGTACTCTCTTAACTCAAATGGGAGCAACTTTGTTGAAAATATGTGAAATATACAATTTCTTTCGAAATTCCATGCTCGTATGTAAACAAGAATACGAAACGTTGTTAGAAAAAGATCATACATTCAACTCAATAGAGACCCCTACGTCTTCTTCCAACAATGTGACGTCTCCCTCCAACAATGTGACGTCTCCTTACAACAACGTGACGTATCTACCTAACAACGTGACGTCTCTACCTAACAACCGGACGTCTCCACTTAACGACTTGACGTTTCCACCTAACAACGGGACGTCTCCACCTAACGACTTGACGTTTCCACCTAACAACGTGACGTCTCTATCTAACAACGTGACGTCTCCACCTAACATCATGACGTCACAAGTTCTACAAGTGACTCAAGAAAAACCAGCAAGAGATAACGATAAGAACACTGGTGTCGGCGACGCAGTGACACCCATTCGTAAGCAAAAAGGTAAGTTTTCTCTGCCAGCAGAATATGATCCGAATGATACCAAGTGGACTCTAAAGTATCGAGAGAATAAGGCTGGTCTCGTCGAACTAATTCCTCGAACTGGTGTTTACGTTAGCGGGAAAGAGCTCACTCGATGCATACGCCAATCAAACAACTGCAGAACGTTGACGCGATTGCTTTTAACCGAAATCTTCAGTAAGAACGCATTGAGTGTGTGCTCATTGACAGGCGGGAGAGCAAAAGCTTTCAATTCTGTGAACATCGACGTCAGGCCGGGACTAGATGAAGACGCGAGAATGGTCCTGTTAGCATTCGTTGAAGAGCACGGGAAGAAGGAAGGTTGGGTCCCGTTTGACACACCAGCCGTTATGAGCACTATACGGACCAAGATTACTGAGATGAGAGCCAAGCATGGTCAATTTTAAATTGTGAAATTATTATTTGGGATAACTATGCAACAGGCCCCATCGCTAGATGATCATTAGATGTAGTATTTTGTTATCTAAACTATATTATGAAGGAAGATTTGATTGTTTGTTTGTTTGCATCGAATAGGCTCCGAAATCACTGGACCGATTAAAAAAAAATCTTTCACCGTTATGAAGCTACACTCCCTGCTCTAAACATATTATATTTAAAAAAATGGTAGCACTCCGGGAGTGCCGGCAGAAGTGAAAACTTCAATATTAACGTTGTGTTTTCACTTCAAAAATATAACCACAGTCGTCATAATGACAATTGTGATTGTGATTGTGTCATGTCATTGTGTCACATTCGCGCAAGCGCGAATGTGACACAACGACGAAGACAACGAAGACACAGACACATTCGCGCAAGCGCGAATGTGTCTGCGCCACAACACTATTTAATTGTTTGAGTCATACGTCGCGTGACCGCAAGTGTGTTCTTTTGTCGTCTCTTGTTTTACGAGCAATGTATGAAAATTAAATAAGATATACTGAATAAGATATACAGAATACTGAATAAGAGAACACATAATATTATGTACAAAAATATTGTGGAATTTACTGTGTGGACAAGGTCGTACTTTTTTTTATTAACTTTTGGTTATCTTGTTCACATGGATATCGGCTTACTACACTCTAATAATCTACTTCACTCTAGAATATCACTGAGTACATTATATAAGGTAGGATAATGCGGTAGTACATCCCTAGTGGAATTCTTTGACAACTATCTCTTTTTTTTTTTTCCCGAATCGTTTCACAACTGGGCAAAGACCTCTTCCAAACTCTTCCACTTGGAATATATTTTTTTTTCTCTAACCTATCTCGTCCCACTGCTGGGTAAAGGTCTCCCCAAGTCCTTCCACTCATCCCTATTATCCGCTTTTTTCCACCAATTCCCCTCGAAAGTAAATTAAAAAAATAGTTGCCTGTAAAGTCGGTTTACTGACTATAGTTGAACGTGACAACAAACGCAAAGGCCGATTGAGCTTCTTTGTCGCTCGTTCCGCGCTCTCGCTTGCACTTCATGGAACGCCTCAGAGCGAGGTAAAGCCGCATGAGTCATGTTTTTTCGTGCGTGCAGTCGGCTCTATCGAATTATAAGACGTTGTCACGTCAAAAAACTACAAACAGTTTTATAACTACTTACCTAATTCATCTAAAGTCCATTCACCGAATTCTCCCGTCTTATTACTCCTTCCATTCTTTATCTCCTCTAATCTCCTTTCTAGCTCATTATACACAAGTCCAGAATGATTCTTAAAGTTATTCGACAATAATCTTAATTTGTTAGTTATCTTTGGATATTTAACTTCACTACAATAACATTTTCTTTTAATAGCACCTTTTTTAAAGTAATCTGTTATAACAGTTTGTTTTTTTGTCATTTTTCTTAGTAAAATACAGCAACTGCAGTGATTATTGACCGTTTTAATTATATTTGGTGCAGTGGTTTGGATTTTAACTTTACTGAGTTCAGCTGGGGTTGTCACAGTGCCTGTGCTGACAGTAAGCTTAGTTTTGACAGCTAAAACCTCTCTTTCTGTTGTCTTATTAACTGTGCCCGTATTGTCACTACCTATTGTGACTATTTCTAATGGCACTAGGAAAGATCCTTTGCTTGTGGTGACTAGTCTATACATGTTTAGAGGCACTTCTTCTATTGGAGTATTGCTGCTATTGGCTATGTTTTTGGAGTCTTTATCTGTCAATGGATCTTTTGGATTTCGTGTATTCTTTATTTCTTTGGTAAAGTCGTTGGGTAAAGGTACTTTGTCTGTTATTTGTGACGTCAAACTTTCTACTGGAACTCCGGTTGGTATAGCACCGGTCACGTGATGTCGCCGATATAAATAGTCCTAGAACAAAAATATTAGTTATTATAAAATGATTTTTCACATAACGTATTTCTGTGATTGTTAATATGAATTGTATGTATGTATGTATATAAAATATTCTATATGCAATGGAAACTAGTCTAAAAAACAATCTTTGTTTGGACTTAGAGCGCGAAGTGTAAAATGTCAATAAATATGTATATTTATTTATAAATGCTATTGTAGACAAAACTAATCAGAATAATCAATTTAGCTGTAAATTATAATATATTTTATTAACTTTTCATAAGATCTATAATTATAGATCTTATGAAAAGTTAATAAAATATATAATTATATGTACTTACTTTAAACCGCTTGCTAGACTTGGCGAGGTATCGAACCCACAACCGCGGCATTTGATGCTCCGGTTGGTCGAAGAGCGTTAGTTCCGGACCAAACGGTAGAATGCTGTGTTCGACTTTAGGTAGCTCGTTGTTGGAGAAGTAATTCTGTAAATAAAACATGTTTTTTATTTATTTTGACGACCGATGTGGCGCAGCGGGCGAAGGTCCGCCTGCGACGCGGAGGTTGCGGGTTCGATTCCCGCCTTGGGATAAATGTTGGTACGATCTGCAAATATTTATTCCGGGTGTTCTGGGTATTTTATATGTACAATAAAAAATATTTATCTATGTAATGTATTGTATTAAGTATGTCAGTCTTCTACCCATAACACAAGCTCTGCTTAGCTTGGGGCTAGATGATGTTGTGTGGATTGTACAGCATTATATTTATATTTTTTTTTATTTAAATGAGTTTTAAAATCTGTAATTTCGTGCAAAAACGACGAGGTGTAATAAGTTTGACGTCTCTGTCTGTGTCATCGTAGCTCCCGAACGGATGAAGCTATTTTGTTTTTTTTTACACATGCCGTTGGAACACTTTCATGAAAATCACATAACTTTATACAACACTAGCTGACCCGTGCCCACTTCGTTGTGCATAATTCGACCGTTTTTTCTCCGATTCGCTTTGCAAAACGGACTACCACGTAAAAGCCTTTTTATTTTTCAGTTTTGTATATAGCCTATGACACTCAGCAATAATGTGGCTTTCTATTGGTGAAAGAATTTTTAAAGTCGGTTCAGTAGATCCCAAGATTACCCCTTACAATTTAACAAATATACAAACACACAAACTTTACCTCTTTATAATATTAGTATAGATTAATATTGGTATCAAATGAATGCCTTGACTAGTTTAAGATAGATTGTTTCAAGTCTTTAAGTAGTTTCGTTTGGGACTAGAGTGTGATGTGTGAAATGTCCATGAATATTTATTTATATTTTAATATAAATAAATATAATATATAACTTATTCTGATAGAGGAGGGTGGAAGAAGAAGACGTGTTGTACCGACCCCAACATAATGGTAGGAAGATGATAATAAATAAATATAACTTACGTGCATGGAAAGAGCCTCCTCGTGGCGCACACCGGTAACAGCTAGGCACGGTAAAGCAGTGTCTAGTCTGGCTAATCTTTCCAACACGATGCTACAACAAAATGCAGTTGTAGCATCGACACGATAAGAAGAAGACTTACATAAATAGCGTTATGTTTATCAGCAGTACTCCTCATAATGTTTATATGAGCGGCAAGTTGTTTAGGGGTCATCCAAGGGAACATATGTTTGCAAACTAGTTGTAGCGACGAAGCCAGGCCCCAACGTTTTCTGGTGTTCGACACTTTAGGCTTCTTGTAGATGCTTGGATTGTCTTCCATGTATTTGGAGAATTGATCTAGACCGAGGACTATTAGCCTGGAATTAAAGAATATTTATTTACACAAACACAAACAAATACTTATATCGGCCCCACTGAAAAGTCAAAGTCAAAACTACTTTATTCAGTAAAATCACAAGGATCATTTAGAATCGTCTTACATACTAGGTGATTCTAGGTGCCAGTTCCACGCGACCAGAGCCTAGAAGAACGGGCAAGAAATGGACAAGAAAACCAATGGTTCCTATAGGTTATGCTGAGTGGCGACCTTTTTACACTTTTTTTTTAATATTTTATGTCATATATGTATGTAAGTCATGGTGTAAATAAATATTTCTTTCATTCTAAAAAAATAAATCTTTCTTTTTTAATTAGAATGCAACATCTCTTTAAGTAGTCACATATCAATTTAATCAAAATTTCATAAGAAAAATTAAGTGATCATTAATAATGTTTCTTGTATAGATGATTTTTAAATCAAAATTATTTTTATTTTATAATTTGATAATCACTTAACGTGGTATAAGGACAGGGGAATGATGATGATAATGAATTGATACTCACTTATCTTCAGAAGACAGATAAAAGTTTCTTTTGGTAGGGTCTGGTTTGTAAGGTGTGGCTGGCAGAAGGTAAGGGTATAAAAACACTGGACTTCTTGCGACTAGCTCCAAAAACCTTTCGTGAAAATCTCCAACGCACAAGGAATTTTGCGCGTAACGACGGCGGCTACAAAAAAAGAAAAACATTTTAAACATCCAATATTATATTGAATATAGATAACTCAACAGATTCTTGTCAGTTTTAATAACATATATAGATATTTTACATCCTACTTCCTATTATTTATATTATAAATAGTTATAACAATAAATTTAATTACCTTCTCTCAGACTGCTCAGTAATGAAGCTGAAACAAAAAATAAAACAAATAAATATTTAAACACAATCTTCTTATCTTAAACTTAAACTATGCAAAGCTATGTTAGATAATAAAAGTAATATCCAGACCAGACACAGAAAAAACAAAAAACATATCTTGGTAAAACTCATAGTATGAAAGGTAGAGTTAATACCAGCAGAGCTGTGACACCACCCTAAACTAAAATAGCAAATCAAAAAAATCAACTAAAAATATTTAAATGTTTTGTATTATATAGCAACAAAACATCAAAGCCCTTATATACTAAGATCCTCAATCGACTGGGATATTTTAAATAAAAGTTTAGATTGCAACATGATACATTGTTTTATAAATGACGTCATTCTAAATCCAATATGGCGGATTGTCCAAGATGGCGGACTAGTTATTTTTAGGTGCCAAATGATTTGCTGAGAAGAATATAAAAACAATAACTTTACTGTTCTGTAAATCCAATACGACAAATAGATGTTTATTAATTATTATTTTTTCTATTATTTTTTAGATTGTACTTACTTTATCATTTCAGTATTTTCTGGCGTATTTTGTGAAACAGATTTTTCCCAATCGCGAACTATATCCAAAGCTGGTTTGAGGTTGCAAACGTTTACAACTGAGTTTTCGTTTTCTTTTGATAGTTTTTCAAGTGTTTCCTAAAAAATATAGATCATCAGTTTTAAGAAGCGACTTTTTTTAACCTCACATTAATGAAAAAAATCTTAGTGTGTAATCCAAATAAAATAAAAAACTTCTGCTAGTTTTAAAATATTCAGTGTGTTTTAGTAAGAGCGCAAAACGTTTTTTTAATTACGTGACTAGGTTTTTATGTATAAAATACTGCACAACGTGACGTAAAGACTGCGTCACGTAAAATACAGTCTTGTTATCGGTGTGTGCACAACCTTAATTGCTAAAAATACATGTATTTTTACAATTTCATGTGTTCTTACCAGATAGCCTTTGAAAGGAGGTCCTAACTTCCAATGTACAGGGTGTACATAAAGTTGTAGAAAGTTTGATGTAGCGAGTTGAATGTGCATTCTTAATTGTTGTTGTAGAATCAGCGTTTGTTCTTTATTAAACTGTAAATATTGATTAAGTTAACAAAATATAATGGGTGTTACTATGTATTTATTTCGATCTGCCTACCATCCTGTAGTGCCCTCAAACAGGGTTCATATGTTGTTACCAAATCTTATTGTTACAATCCTAGTCTTAACATATGAGAGCAATAAATGAATTAAGTATTTATTATTTACAAAATGTATATAATATAAGTATTCTATTAGCAATCTAGTTCTCATAGTACAAAGTTTGCTAAGTTTGGGACAGTTTGAAATACAGCCTGGTGACAGACGGACAGATAGACAGTCAGACAGACGAAACAGCGGAGCCTCAGGTATAGGGGTCCTATTTTACCCTTTGGGTAAGGAACCCTAAAACGCAATTGAATTTAGAACCGCCTTCTGTAACTGCTTGGCTATACGTGGTATGCTAGTGTCATAAATTTTACAAACTACTAAAATTTCTTCAAACTTATTAAAAATTTAAAGAACTTACAACAGCTTCATTCAGTATCTCCAAGTGCACGGTTTGTGTTTCAGGTTCAATTTTGGCGCGCAATGATGGTGGCACGTTAGAATCCGACCCTGGGGTCGAATCTACATCCTTAATACATATCTGGACACAGGCTGGACGTATCGGAGGTGGCTTGCTAAAAAAAAGTTTACATGATGTAAAATTACCGATTCTATTACTAGCAATAAATATAGCCTATATTACTCAGGGTAAATAAATAAAATAAATAAATAATGCTAGACAATCCACAAAACATCATCTAGCCCCAAGCTAAGCAGAGCTTGTTTTATGGGTACTAGAAGACTGACATACTTAATACAATAAGGCGGTAATCGAACCCGCAACCTCCGCATCGCAGGCGGACCTTCGCCCGCCGCGCTACATCGGTCGTCAGAGTGAATGGAGCTTTCTGATGGTGAAAGAATTTTTGAAATTGGCGCTGTAGTTTTTGAGCTTATTCTTCACAAACACATCAACATATTTTTTCTTTATAATATTAGTGAAGTGATGATGTAGATATGCCCTAACAGATTTGTATGGACTTGCCTTATGTGGTTCATCTCTTTCCCCACAGCATTCTCTCTCGCTCGCACACTAGACCGCGTGTTCATCGGCTCTACTCTCTCACACGGCACGTGATTCGCTCTCGGTATATCTGTCTCGCTCTTTCCTGGGGAAAACTTGACTGCGTTTCCCTTTTCGAATGTCAATCGCTGTGAGGGTTTGAGTGTGTTTTCTTCGTCTGATAACGGCTCTGTTTTACCTTCCCAGCGCGGTGGCTAAAATAAATTATATCAATCAAGTAATAATATTTTATTTAAATTTTAGTATGTCTGGAAGAGATCGCTTATAGCAATAAGACCGCCCATGTACCTTACTCTAAATTGTTATTTACTGTCTGTATTTTCTTTAATTAATTTGG
Source organism: Ecliptopera silaceata (assembly GCA_932527185.1). Lineage (NCBI taxonomy): Eukaryota > Metazoa > Arthropoda > Insecta > Lepidoptera > Geometridae > Ecliptopera > Ecliptopera silaceata. The sequence continues at coordinate 2,922,036 of OW052209.1, read as the reverse complement.
TGTACAGTTATTCTAATGTTTTCTGTAAAATATGATCCTTATCAGTAACAGAATTCATTATTTCTATAATACTGTCTAACATTTTGTTTTAATTCGGGTGGATTTTCTCAACTAAAATATTTATGAAAAAACGAAGTATACATTTTTTTTATAAATCAAGTTCATGGTTCCTTTTGACATTTCTCTAACTCTCGTGGTTTCGGACCCTTACTTAATAACCCTTTCAAGATTTTTTTTTTATCAACCTATTCTTTCCCACAGCTGGGCAAAGGTCTCCCCCCTACTCATCCAGTACTTCCGATCAGCCGCCGCCTCCCACCAGGCTACGTGAAACTTTCAAGAAATTAATTAAAAAAATATACCTGATTAGTATCAGTAAGAACGGAGTTGGGAAAAGCGTCCAAAGTTAAATATTCATCGGTGGTCGGCATCACATCAAATAACCCGGTCATAAGGTCGTTCAGCTCCTTTTTAGATATCTTGATAAGACTGCTTCCAAGGACATCTTCTTCATCATCCACTGGAAATAGAAAATGTAGCAAATTTAGTAAATAAACCTACATTGCAGTGCCCTAGGGTGCATGTACTCACTTATAGCTACTACTAGACCTAAGCTAAAATAAAAATGTACATGTAAGCAATAAATAAATACAAATATGAACTAAATTGATGATTGAACAACTAACTAGTAGACTAACTTGATACATAAATATTAATGGACATTTCATACATCATGCTCTAGTCCCAAACTAGCAGTTTTTACTATGAGAAAAAGATTGTTAATGAAATAGATTTTTAGGCATTTTTTACCTACATTTAAACCTAAATTTTCATTATTCTTATCATCAGTTTTATTTATAAGCCATTTATTAAGTTTTATATACATGCTAGTTTTTGCCTGAGCTGCGTTTTTACTCTATCTACTTTTTCACTTCTTACTTTTTTTAGTAATAGTACCCACCCAAATAAGGTGCAAAAGGTAGAGGAATATCATCACTTAATTTTGTAGTTTTTTTTTCAGTTAATAATAGTATCAGTCATGATCATTTCAAATAAGATCACTTACAAGTTTCAGCATCAGCCGCGGCATTATATTCGGGATCGGTTTCATCATCATCATCATGAGTAGGCGCGGGATCCAAGCAATCACTTAGGAACTGACTCCATATATCATCGACCGGCGGTTGTAACTCGTCGGGCGGTATAAACGAACTCTCGATATGTTCTATGGTGGTGGTTGAAAGGCTTAGCTTAGATCGGGTGCGTTCGGCTATTGTCGGCTCTTCTTCGTCTATTATTAACTTGCGACGGGTTGTAGAGACTTCCTTGATTGAAAAATATATGAAAATGAGGTGAATATCAGAATATGACGTCACAACTCAGTTGGTAGCTCTGACTAGCTATTGCTAATATTGCTATATGACATTGGCAAAGGAAGTTAGCCCCTAATTAAATAAGAATTAAATTGAATTCGAACAAACAATGACTGTCTGGCCAATAAAAAAAAGAAAATAGAATTCTATCAGCACTCTAGTTCCCGTAGCGTTGCTTATCTCTCGTATATATGGTTGAAAATGTGTGTTGATTTAAGAGTACATTGAATGAAAAAAAGACGTGTGGCACTCGGGGATTGCCGCGGTAAAGCTATTGCATAGTATTTTTTGCTGGATTACGCATGCGCAGTGTTAGGTTATTTTCGTTAGGTTTTTTAATTACGGTATTTCTGGATTCGGTCTCCACGCGCAAGGCATGCGATAGAAGCTATCTTTTATTCTCCAAAAAAAATGTGAATGTTTGTTTCTAATCATTTATGTCATGTCATTGACAATACAATGATCTTACCTGGGGAACTTTAAAAGGTCCATCTTTAAGCACCTTAGGGCTAGGGGTGCAAAGACTGGATGGCGTGGCGGGGGTGCGGGGTTGCGAGTCCAAATCACTGCACGAGTGATCATGATCATCATCGTCATCACTCTGAAATACATTAATCACAATAAATAAAGAGAAATACATACTTTTTGTATGGGATCTGATTTAATTACAAATACCTAAACATTGAATTAAATACAATTCGAAATGATAGTTTTATGAGCGGGCCATGGGGGTCAAATGGTAGGTACTAACCTCCAATACTATATCGGGTCACGTGACCCCCTGCCCCCAAAAACGTATACGTCATATTAAAAAATAATTAAATTTACAGAATAAAAAACGATTTATGAAATAAAAATGTCCAGGCAGATTGCAAGAAATAAAGGAGTTTTAAAAAAAATATTGAATTTTTTTGCCACTGAGGCTGCAACTGCACCTGGTTTAAGCAAAGTGCATGTAGTTAGTTGAAGTACTCACCGGTACATCATCATTTGTCGGCTGATACTCATCATCATCCTCATCATCCGGCAACTCCTGCGCGATGAGAGCCTTCACCTCCGGCCGCGTCTTCACGGGGATGTGGTTGATGGGAGTCAGCTCTAGGTTCTGAAGGTTCCATGCTGCGATGCGTGGAGATGCCTTCTTTAATTCTCTGCAAGTTTATTGTATGAGTTTGTGGATTGTATGTTATTGTTGTCCAACAAATCTGCAACCTGCTAAGTTCAAATTATCCAAAGTTACGTAAAAAGTTTAACATTAAATATTCAGTTTACACTAAATAAATATAATTTAATATGTCTCATTTTATTCACAAACAAACTTACGACTATTTACAAAATGTACATAGATATCTTTAGATAGTTCAACTGATCCAATTCAGTAGATAAATTAATTAATAGAGTAAAAGCTTCATTTGGTTTACTCTACAAATTTATGTAGAGTAAACCAGATAAAACTGAATATTGTATTTTTTTGTTCGTTGTTGTTTCATCTGCGATCAGCCTGCAGATTCATAGGGATCTTATGATATTAGTTCTAAGTATAGTGCGGGGCTGTATAACTAAATCATATTGGTGCTAGTGAGTGTAGCACCAATATGATTTAGTTTATTCACTGGGCTCTAATATATTTCGACACTTTAATAATACTGAAAAAAAAACAATATGAATCAATATTGGGCCATAAACAGCAACTTGACTCACTTTGCTTTCGCCCTTGTCAGCTTTGGCTGTACATTTTTGTCTTCCGAACCTGAATCCCCTTCTTCTTCTTCTTGTAATTGAACAAGAGCCAGGACATGATCATTGGTTACTACTTTCTGGAAATGAAGGAAAGATCCCATAAAAAAGTCCATCCATTTGATAGTGATACAGACCTCTAGTCTATACTAATATTATAAAGAGGTTAAGTTTGTATATTTGTTCAATTGTAAGGGGTAATCTCGGGATCTACTGAACCGATTTTAAAAATTCTTTCACCAATAGAAAGCCACATTATTGCTGAGTGTCATAGGCTATATTATATTTAAAAAAAAAATAGGGATCCTTACTAAAACTTCAATTATGCCTAACAAAGTGGGCACCGGTCAGCTAGTACATAATAAAATGTGTTTGTGCAATAAAGAATAATATTATTAATGAACCTTTAGTATTTTCCTAACACTGTTGTCGTCGAGGTTATTTTTAAGTGCAGAAGCTTGTAAATTTCTCTCAGTCTCTAAGGTGTTCGCTGGCAGAATAATTCCCTCCTCACTGCTACCACTACTCGAACAACTGAAAAATAAATGTATTTAAAGCTAGTTTTCAAAGCACTGCTTGCATAGCTGTTTTTAAAAATAATTCATGCACAATACCTATTTATATTAACAAGTTGGTTACAAAAGGTCTTGTATTATGATCCAATCATGATCCCGCCAGGGCTTATTATAGTAAATAAGAATGAGATTATATCTAAATATAATTTACTCACTACTGTAGATAATAGAAAAGACAATTCAAACTTTTCATTAAAACTAGCTGACCCGGTGAACTCTGTTCTGCTTTTAAGGTACTAAATAAGCAGTTCTTGAGTTATAAATAGTTTAACTAACATGACTTTCTTTTATAAAAATATAATATAGCCTATGTTCAACACAGATAATGTAGCTTCACAACAGTGAAAGAATTTTTGAAATCGATCTAGTAGTTTTGGAGCCTATTCGATGCAAACAAACAAACAATCAAATCTTTACAACTCTTTATAGTATTAGATTAGATAATATAAAAGAAGAGGTAATGTAAACATCTGTCATCTTAAAGCTGTGTAGTTTTGTAACTTGGTGTATAGGATAATAGAATGCAAGGTTAGCCATCTTACCGTTTACGCTTCCTACTACGGTTTTTCGGTATATTTTTCAAAGTGGAGTCTTCAGAAACCGAACTTATAGGTCCAGCAACCGTAGATTTTACACTAATTTCTTTATTATCCATTTTAGCTCATTATAAGCGGGAAAATACAAACGAATATTTCATTGTTTATTTAGCTTGTTCATGCCTGCTAGAGGTCAATGAAAGCTAAAGTAGTATTGTGGTTTCTTGATACACGGTATACCACCAGTGGCACTCCGGAAAACACTATTATAGAACAGCAATCAGGAATAATCTGCCCAAGTTCAAGTTAGGTCTGCTGCGCGCTTGTTTTACGTAGGTTGTCTTTTTGAGCCACAAGTTAAAAGTTTATTATGTATGACAAGGTTTATTTCTCTCTAGCAGAGTATGATAATCCACTTTTATGGAGGTAAACTAGGTAAAGTTATTTATAACACTACGAACAGTACGGGCACGGCACATTTTCAAAACAAGCAGATGCACAGACTAGTAAGATTAAGATTAATATGCAGATGGAATGGAACAGATGATGAATGAAATATAATATGAACGAGGAGAGAAACAGAATGAATGATATTGTTCGTAAAATTTTGAGTAGTGTTGCCATAAATCTGAAACTTAATTAAATAAATTAAATATTATTTATTTCAACAAAATTACTTCAAATATTGTGATGAATGTGTTGTTTATTTATTAATACTTCTGCTTAAATGTAAAAACTCAAAGATTGTGAATTTATCGATTTATCGTGCCCTACATATCATAAATATTTTATTGGAGTCCTTGTATGTATAAGCAATAAAATATTTTAAGTACTGCTACACTACTGACGCAAAGGTTGAACATAAATAAATAATATTTCATGTTGGATAAACTTATGTATTTTTAAATATACATTACTGAACATCTCTATCTCTGTAGACACCTACCATACAGACATTATTTTGTATTTTGAAATGATACTGTTCAGTACTGTATACTATAAGTACTAAATGGTTACTTTTTAAACTAAAAGGTTTTTAAACTATTTGCTGTCAACTTTAAAAAATGTGACATTTTAAATGGCACAATAACGTCAATGCTTGTCTACTAAACACTAAAATATAATTGAATAGAATTAAAAGAAAATGGGTAAACATTTTGGAGAATTAGCATTTATTCGTGGTATAGTTTACTACAAAATATCACCTCATGAGCAAAAACCATTCGCTGGAGCTATAACCTATGGAATTCCTAATTTTATTACACGAGCATCACCCAACTGGATGTACTGGCTACCACCATTTCTTCTTGGATATTTAACATATAAATGTGTTGAAGACGCTCACTACCAGTCAACAAGAAAAAACCCTAGAGATTTTTTGGATGAAGTCCCACCTGAAGAATGAAGCTTGATTTTCCTTTTTCTTATTCAAATTGTTTTGGAAGGTTCTTACTAAATTACATAACATTTATGCATTAATTATTATTTATTCATTTTAATACTTACTACCTACTCGTAAGTAACTAAAAAAGGTTTCAAAAACCCTCCACTTAAAATTAACTATCACTTAGTGCATTTCTATTGCTTTATCATGAAACTCTGCTAGTAGTTGTTTCATATCTTCAAATCCTGAAATATCTTGCGCCTGCTGTAAACTAAGCCACTTTAAATCTTGATGCTCACGTGAAAGTATAACTTCTTGTTCTGGGTTCTTTAGTTTCGCTAGCCAATACACCACAGTTTTTGGTTTACCTTTTACTGTATAGTTTAGGGTTTTATTAATGTCTTTGTAAATCTGTAAGTTACATAAAAAATCATTTTAAATAAGTACTTACAAAAATATTACTACAAATACATATTATTATGTAAAATGGTTTTCAATACCTCCATATCATTCTCTGCTAAGCCAGCCTCTTCTTTGGTTTCTCTCAATGCAGTCACCCAATCAGTTTCACCAGGATCAACGTGACCTGAATTTTTGTATTAGAAAATAATATTTAATGCTAGGTTTCATATTTCATATTTTATTAAACCAATTTCTTTGTCGCCTATACCTATTGCTATTGTTTGTACCTTTAGGGGGAGTCCAATGATGTTCACCGTACGATGTCTGTAACATAAGATACTGTACAACTTGATTAATATTTCGGTATATTACTAAACCTGCTGCTCGCGTAGGTGCCATTGTTTGATTTTAAACCCCAAGTTTGGATCCACTGCCCTTAAAACTTTCTTTATTTTAACGTAATTGAGTTAACCAAAACACAACAACAACCTACTACATACTGTACGTACTTAGTTAGACATTGACATACTCACAGACCAAAGACCAACAGAACAGGATGACATATGTACTAAAAAATATAGTAGAATCTACGCGCACTCTTTGAAGTTAGCATCAAGCCAAGTCGTCAGGCATTTTAGAATGAAGAACTCATTCGATATTTGTATTCTGTGCTATATTTTCAACTGTCGGTCGGTGTTGATTTGTTGTTGACAAAGTCAAACAAATTTTTCAAATTGCAACGGCATTTAACAGTTTTTACCTTCAAGACAAGAAACGCTGGAAATTGTTCGTTTTGCCTTATAACTTCTGTAAAATTGATAAAATCGTGTGAAATTTATAAATGGACTGAAATCTAGCCTAAACATGCTGGAACGCTGGAAACGAATACTTACAAATTGGGTTAGTAAACTTGATTAACTAAGTATTTATTTATGTTTTGTTATACGGATGATAATAAAATAACGATGCAATACAAAATGTAATCAAATACATACCTCCCTTTAGCAAGATTTATCAACGTGTGCTTTTTATTTTATTTAAAATGTGTTCTTTCAGTCCATTGTGTGATCCAAACATACATTCAGTCTTCCAACCGCCTTTATTATTTAATATTATTTCAGAACAACTGTTACTTCGTTGAACATATTAAAGATGAACAGAAAATAACTACAGAGTCTCTCATTAATTTTATATCTCACTTGAGACAAAACTACAACTTGGATGAGTCAAAATCCTCATTACTAGAAGCTCACACAATCAGGGAATTTATTCTTGAAAAATATCCAGAATTTAAGTTTGAAAATGGAACAGCAGAACCGAAAACAGATGATGAGATTTACATGGTGGCATCTTTGTTGCTATTCTTTGTGTGTGTGAATTCTAAAGATGTGGATATAAAGAATGCTATGTGCAGTAAGTTGTGTTCTGAAGACCAAAAAACTATACTGAAGTTCAGTAGAAGTCTTCTAGAATGTTCTGCAATAACATACAGAGCTGTGCAAGCAGCTATCACAGGTTTGTTGCAATTATTATTATTATTTGGGTATTCATAAACATCTGCTTAGTGGCAGCTGCACTAACATATGGCTGGTAGGGGTGGTTTTGCTGTTGTGTTTACACATTCTAATTTGACCTTAGTGCCAAATTCAAATTTAAAATTGAAAGATTGTTATACTCAAAAATGGACTGGGTCTGTTTAAATAAGATTGGTAAGTTTAGAAAGTTATTGTTTTTAATAAGTGCTTTTTTCAAGTACCTCATAATAGGTAATTATGTAATACATATGCCAATTAAGAATTAATAAAAATATTAATTATGACTCATATATTTTCTAATACAACTATACTAGAATATCTTTATGCAGCTTACATAATCAGGTTAAAAATAAATTATATTATAAAAAAAATATCATAACTAAGCCAATTTTTTTTTATGTCAAATTAATATTTCTTTCTTGCTTTCTTTTATTAAGTTATTGAATTTTTTGGATTAGTTTTTAATTAAGCATTTATTTATTGTTGTGAATAACCAAGATAAAATATTTCAGAGGCCTGTGGCCAAGACATAGCCGCTATGGAAGTGGGCAGAGCCATCGTGGCTGAGACTCCGCCGGCCCTCAGATCCTTGCACAGTGAGGTGCGCCGACTGCAAGCTGCCCTCGACGCGGAGAGGTTTGACCGTAACTATCTACAAGAGGAACTAGGACGTACTAATGCTAGAGTGGATAAACTTTGTAAGTACACATTTTAGTTATTATTTTAAACAAAGTTTACATGTAATTGTTGAGAAATATTGTAGGTATAAAGAAATAATAAATAAATATTTTTACACTACAAACTACAAGCTAAGTTCGGTGCTAGATGCACCTAACTTAGTAAAGCTGATATTATGAGAAAAATTTTAGAAGAAAAAAAAATCAAACAAAAATGAACTAACACCCACACACATAGAATAAATTTTTGTTCTTGGTTTAGATAGAACCTACCACAACATAGTTATCAACTGAGCTGTAACTGGCCACAAATACAGTAAAAACACATTTGGTTAAGTACCTTAAAAATTCAAACTGTTACAGTAAAAGAAAAAGAAAAAAGCAAGCTAGACATAGTCAACCTCAAGGCTAAAATATCCCTTTATTGTGGAGAAGAGTCTGGGACCAAAGGGACAGAAGACATCAGCCAGCCAGTGAAACTGACGAGACAATTGCATGAGCTTGAAGAAAAACTGGTTGCAACTCAGGAGCAGTTGGATGAGGTTGTGTATCAGAGAGATACATACAAAGCTAAGGTAAGATATCTAATTACTGCTATTTTCGATCGATAAAGGTTAAATAGAGGTTTGCGTCACTGCCATATAAATAATAAATAATGCTGGACAATCTACACAACCTCATCTAGCCCCAAGCTTAGCAGAGCTTGTGTTATGGGTACTAGAAGACTGACATACATAATACAATAAATACATTACATAGATAGATATTTTTATTATACATATAAAATAGCCACAACACCCAGAATAAACATTTGCATATCGTACAAACATTTATCCCAAGGCGGGAATCGAACCCACTACCTCCGCGTCGCAGGCGGACCTTCGCCCGCCGCGCCACATCCGTCGTCAATAGTTATTGTTATAGTTTATTAAGTATGTCTTCTAGTACCTATAACACAAGCTCTGCTTAGCTTGGGGCTAGATGATGTTGTATGGATTGTCTAACAAATTATTTAATAAGGTACACAATAAATACCTGTGTATATCCTTAGAATAAGTTGCGATCATGAAAGAATAGATTCACCTATAGATTACTATTAGTCTAAGATCCGACTGCAGGATTACTGCGCTCATCTGTTTTTTGCTGAAAACCGATTTTTTATGTATATTTATAATTAGGAGAATATTTATTTATCAGGTTGCCTAGCAAAATTTGGCCGCCAGTATGTTTAATTAAATTATTTTTAATTATTTTTTTGGTAAAATATCGTTCACTTGTTTTTTAAATCAAATAACGTCTACATCATGGCAATTAATATGAAGATTCAAAAAAATCAGCAACCCTTATTTGCGGGTAGATTTTATTAAGCAAACAAATTTGATAAAAAATAGAAAAAAATTAGATTTAATTTGATATACAATTAATAAATAAACGTTATGCACGTATAAATATATCGAAATCATACAGTTTACTGCTGGCTGCGAAGAGGTACGGCCAAGTGCGCAACGGCAACCGTGATTTTTTTGAATCTTCATATAAATTGCCATTACGTAGACGTTATTTTATTTAAAAAACAAGTGAACGATATTTTTTCTCAAAAAACAATTAAAAATAATTTAATTAATACACATACTGGCGGCCAAATTTTGCTAGGCAACCTGATAAATATATATTCTCCTAATAATAAATATACATAAAAAATCGGTTTTCAGCAAAAAACAGATGAGCGCAGTAATCCTGCAGCCGGATCTCGTACTATATGAATAAATTCTTGTAAGCCTGTTTTTAATCTATTTCTCATTCAACAGATAGACGAACTAAAGCTCGAGCGCGACAAATGGCTCACACTCCATCAAGAGGAAACAAGCAGAGCTTCTCAACTCTCCGAAGAGTTGGAGACAGAACGGCGTCAGAACCTCACCCTGCAAGAGTTATTGACTGAGCTCCGACAACATAACAAACGGAATGGACTCGACAGCTCATTGGAGTGTGATGATCCTGATGCCAGTATTCAGTCAATGCCACATAATTCTTGTAAGTATCTTATGTATTTTTATATGATACTTGATTATGCCCGCGACTTCGTCGTATTATGATACTAGATTATGCCCGCGACTTCGTCGTATTATCGTTATATTTTGAATATCTTTGAAATTCTAACCTATTCCCCTATCTTATAAAAAGTTAGCGATGACATTAAGTCACCATTACATATGCTAAGACATCAAGTCTGTGCTAACTTTTAATAAGACTGTTAGTATTACTCTGATGTATATACTACAGTATTAGAAAATTTCATCAGTATCTTTATTAAAAAGACTTCTCTTGATTTAAAAGCTTTAACGAGGGTCACACACACGTAAAAAGGGAAGCAATTGTTGGCAAACAAATCCTTTATGCAAAAATTACCATAAAGATTAAGATTATTGATTCACAATAAATATCGATAATTACATGAGGATCAAAAGAATACCGGTCTATCTTATAAAAAGTTAGCGCAGACTTGAAGTACCGATTACCATACGTAATGATGACTTAAAGTCAACGCTAACTTTTTATAAGATAGGGGGTGTGACTGTATTTAGTTGTTAGTCATAGTTGGGGAAACATAGGTACTCAAACTAGGTCAAAAAACCTATAAAAATAACAGAGGAACTTGCATCACACAGGTGCATCTGGCGATAAAAATACTGATTAATATCGATGTCCATAAATTAACCATTAAATTAAATAATTAATTAAATATAATAAAAAAAAATGTTTTTAGCTGTATGTAACGAAGTTTGCGCCAACGTTGTCGAAGTCCAACTCGGAGAGGAGAGAGCTAAGATTGTTGTTCTCAAACAGCAAGTGCAGTCATTGCAGGTAATTTAGTCATTTAGCAGGTAGTTAGATAATGTTAATTGTAGTAAATAATGTAAATAACGAATTATGTATGTATAATGTAAACCTTTTATTCTAACTTTCTGGTTCTATATCTGACAGTTATTGTAGTAAAATGAAGAATAATGATAAAATACTAACGAACATAAGCCCTAAAAGCTTGTTATATTACTTCCTTTACGTTACATTTGTATGACAAGTTTAATTTGACTCCGCTTACATCCGTAGGATCAAATAAATGAGCTGAATAAAAAAGCCGAAGCGGAAAAACTTTCTCTAAAAGATATCATCGCAGAACGCGACCACAACATATTCAACCTAAAACATCGCATCAATGAAGAAATAGAAGACAAAATCAATCTAAAATCATACTGCGATGATGAAATCACAAAACTTAACAATCAAATCAATGAATTAGAACTAACATTGAAGGACAACAATGATCATTCTAGAGCAGTCATTGAAAAGAAATTGCAAGAAATACAAACTCTCCAAGAAGAGAAGCTATCTCTGATCCAAAGCTTAAACAACAAAACGACAAAGCTTGAAAAAGAAATAAGTAATTTAAAAGCAGAAATAGATGCAGAAAAACAATCTAAATCTAACATGAAAGATAGCTACGAAAATCACGTAATGAAACTCAATGAGAAAGTATTGAAAAGAAATAATGAACTTGTGGAATTTCAAAATAACATTTGTGAAAAAAGTGAAATGATAGAGTCTCTTCAACATCAGCTAAAGAAAGAGAAAGAGGCGGCTATTGCACTGGGAGATTACTGCAACAGTCTAAATAAACAGAAGTTTTCTATCGAAAGTGAATTAAAACAACAAATGCAATTAATAAATGACCTGCAAAGTAACCTACAATCTCGTATCACGACTATTGAAGATTTAAACATTGAAATTTCTAATCTAAAAACATCTATATCTGATTTAAATACAAACTGCAAAGATCTAGAAGCTGCTAGAGACACATTAATAACTGAACTTAAGGAACGCGATTGTAAAATCGAGGAAACACTAAAAGATATTGAAAGTATCAAAGAAGAGTATTGCAAGGAGAAAGAAAAATTAATCCTTGATTTAGACGAAAGAAACGAGACAGTTAATTCCTTACAAATTCAACTTAAAGATGAAATTGACTTTAAAATTGAATTGCAATCGGAATTGTTGCAGTTAAATAATCTCAAAACAACACTGACTGAAAAACTTGAAAAGCTTGAGACAGAACTATCAACGTTAAAATCAGAAGTAGAAAATAATGAGAAAACTATTGATGGAATGGAATTATACATTCAGGAAATGAAGAAAAGTAATGAACTTGCCAATGAGAAGGTACAAAGTATGTCAGAGGATATTACGGCTAAAGACAATAATATCCAATCATTGAATAATCAAGTTGAAGTTCTCAAACAGACCTTACAAGAAGAAGAAAAGAAAACATATGATCTTCTTTCTAAGTTAGAGCCGCTACATGAACAAGTGAAATCATTATGCAATGACAATGCACAACTAGAAGAGGACATGTCAGCTAAATGTCAAGAAATATCAGATTTAAAACGTCATGCAGATGAATTGTCTCAACAACTTGAAGATAAAGAAGCAAGTAAGTAAACATTTACATTATTAGATTAGTTTATCGCTAATGTAATAATATTGAATCTATTTTAATAACATGATAAAATATTATTGATGTATGAAAGATAATCATAATTATTTTCAGTGTTGCAAGCAATTGAACATAAATTCATAGAAGAATGTAAAAAATATGACCAATTTGAGTTTAAAACAGCAGCTGAAATAGCAAAAGTTACAAATAAAATGAATGAAACTAATAATATTGCCAGTCAATGTGCGGACGTATTGACTAAAGTAATTACTGAAAAAGACGTACAAAACAATATACTACTTACAGAAGTAGAAAGTTTGAAAGAAGAGTTGATGAAAGCTCAAAAAGAAATTGAAGCATTTGTAGATAAATTAGCGCAAGAAGTCGCTTACAGAACTAGCTTGGAAGACCAATATCAAATCCAATGTAGTAAGTTTGAAAGTCTAACCACACAATATAACAGTGAAATTGAATCCAGAAATGTAGACATCGCTCAATTCAAAACAGAAATACAAACGCTCTTGAAAACTATTGAAGATAAATCTGAAGGTAGTAATAACAATACAAGCCTATTTTCTTAATTAAATTAATAATAAAACTGTTAATAAACTTTATTATATTATATTGCAGATATCAAAAAGTTACAAGAAGAAATAAGACGTGAAGCGGAAGTCAAAAGTGAGTTGGCTTATCAAATGAAAACTGAAATAAAGAAATTACAAAACAAAGTTGTGGAATGGGAAGCAGTCAATGAAGAAATCGAACAAGAATTAACAAAAGAAATTGACGCTAACAAACTCGTTGTAGAAGCTTTGACGAAAGAGAATGAACAGTTGCATTATACGATTGAAGAAGATAATAGTAATCATGAAGTTATGTTAAAAGAAAAAGATATCGTCATTGATAAGCTAGAGCAAACTATTAAAATTAATGCAGTTCAATTGAATAACTTAGAAAAGACGTGGGAGGAATATAAAGATCAAACAACAACATCGATGAAATTAAAGGACGAAGAAATTATTGCGTTGAAAAGTGAAATATTACATGCCAACAATAATCATAAACAATTGATCAAAGACAAAAACAAGTTTATTGATAAACTAGAGCAAACAGCTAAAGAAGAAGCTACCAAATTTAAAAATTTGCATGATTATAGTGAAGACCTGATACGGTCTTGGGAAGACTATAAAACTAAAATGGCAGACTCATTAAAAAAAAAAGATAATGAAATTATCACATTAAAAAATAACATTTTGTCTTTGGAGCAGCACATTTTAAAGTTAGAACAATGCAATAATGAATTGTGCGAACAAATCTTTAAATCCAAAGAAAGTATGAGCAATTTTGCAAATCTTTTATCTGCGATCGAAATTGAAAAAGAACAAGTTCTGGAGGAGAATAAAGCTTTACACAGTGTAAAAGAACAACTAACTGCTGAAATAGCAGAGCTGTCACAAAAAAATACTTTAGTAAAGTGTGCCATAAAGACAATTGAAGACGAAAATAATGCATTATTATCAGAAAAAATAAAAATCAAAGAACATTTGCTCAAAGAATCAGAAACCGTCAGTTCTCTGATGCAGCATAAAAAGTGTCTCACACAGCAACTGGCAGAAGAAAGAAATTTGAGGGAAATTATCGAGATAGAGAGGAGTAATTTGATTGAAGATAAAGAGGAACTTCAAGACAAACTAGAAAGAGAAGCAAACGCAAAATCGGAGTTACACCAGGAACTACAAACGCTTACACAACGAATTGAAACGCTTAAACTAAACATTGAAGAAAGGTTTTCAGATATCAGTAATCTAGAAGAAGAGAATAAAACTATTAATGCAGAATTAAATCAAGCTAAAACCAATAACCGTTATCTGAAGAATGAAAACCAAGTGTTAATCTCAGAAAGTGATGCTATGAATCAACGATTGGATGCAATTAATACAGAGCTTAATACACTCCTTGGTACAAAAGACATTTTAATTACGGAGAAAGAATCTCTTGCGAATTCTATAGATATTCAAACTAACAAAGTCGATATGCTTGAAGTTGAAAATTCTGACTTGAAATCGCTGGTTCGTGCTCTACACTCAGAAAAAAGTAATCTTGAAGACATTTGTGAAAATATGAAAGAAGAATTACGGAAAAAAGAAATTCAATATGAGGATGTTTTAATTAAATTAAAGGAAAAAGAAACTCTATATGAAGATGTTTTAATTAAATTAAAGGAAAAAGAAACTGTATATGAAGATGTTTTAATTAAATTAAAAGAAAAAGAAAAGGCACTCGACATTTTACAGCAATCGGCTGAAGAAAGAGTTCAAAATCTCATTCATAAAGCTGAGGTTGCACATGAAAATTCAAAGATTCTGCTTACTGAAAACAATGATATATTTAAGCAAGAAACTGACAAACTTTGGAATGCAAATGACACACTAAATACCTTATTGGATAAAGAAAAATCAGCTCGTTATGAAGTTGAAAAGGAAAAAAATAATCTAGACAAGAAATTAAATGATTTACAAGCACAGTATGAAGAGTTAAAAAATAGTTTGACTGAAACTATCAATATTAAATCCAATCAACTCACAGATAAAGAAAAAACACTGATTAGTCTCGAAAAAGAACTATTATCACTAAATGAAAACTCGAAAATATTGACTGAAAATTCTGACAAATATAAACAAGAAGTGGACAGACTTTTGAGTGTAAATGATACACTTAAAATATCCTTAGATATTGAAAAGTCAGCACATGATGAAGTTGAGACCGAGAAAAATAACCTTAAAAAGACATTAAGCGATTTGCAAGCACAGTTTGAGGAATCTAAAAATAATTCAACTGAAACCATTAAGAAATTGCAAGATACGTGCAACGAGAAATCTGAACAGCTAGCAAACAAAGAAAAAACACTCATAAGTCTCGAAAAAGAGTTCATACTGCTAACCGAAAAGCATGAAAGTAAGTAGTTTTTTTTTATATTTGACAAAAATATTTTACCTCCTTAAAATAACTACCTAACATCGTTTATATTTCAGGCATGAACTATAGAAACGTTTTATTATCTGATCATATTATAGCTGGTCTCAATAGACTGACAGCTAAAATTAAAACCGAAAACTATACCAATGAAACGTTGCAAAAAGTTAAAGCTGAAGGAGATTACGAAGACATGAATCTCGCTGATAAATGTCTTAGCATTATGTACATTGCAGAGTCGTTAATTTCAGAAATTGATAACTTAAAGAATGTAGAAAAAGCCCTGGAAAATGAGAGTTCAGCTTTAGCTGAGATGCAAAAGTCTATGGATGTCAAAGACAAAGAAATATTTGAATTGAAAACTGAAGTCAACAGGATACAACAAATTTTAAACGAAAATAAATATGGTAAGTCGTAACCTCAATTGAACACTTACGGCCGGTTTCTGGAAACCCAAATCACGATTGATCCGAGTTTGACACATAGTAATTATTTGATTTTTCGTTGATCATCGTTTGAGAATCCGGCCGTTATTAATTAAACTTCTACAATTATTACTTAGACTAATTATAAAGAGCGTGATTTATATCATGTCGTTCGTTCTAATTACATTAATAATATCCACGTTTCTACATTTTTAGAGGTATCAAAACAAACAGAAAAATATAGCACTTCAATGAACTCAAAAATAAAAGACATACAAACACTACAAGCTGAGAATCAGACTCTTCATAATGATCTTAACGATGTCAAAGTCCAACTGGAGATCAAAGTGCACTCTCTCAAAGAGAAACTCGTTGACAACGAAAACTTGACAGATAAGTTGAAGAAGACTTACGAAGTCCAAATAGATAATTTGAATATGATGATTACAAAACTTACCAATTATTTAAAAGATAAAACTCAGGAGTTGGAAGCACTTAGAAAAGACAAGGAACAACTGACTGAAACTATTGAAGAACATCAAAAAGGTAAGATTGACAAAGTTAAAGAAGTATAGGCGGCCAAGAAATTGGTTTACCACTCTAGGCTGAATATCATTTGCACGTACAAAACATTAAGGACTATTTTCACTTGACAGATTAATAACTGCTACGTCAGAATCTGTCAATCTTGTAATCCTTAGCGAATAATTATGTTACTGGGAGATGTCATCAAAAATGGTAAACCAATTTCTTGGTCGCCTATACAAAGGGAAGTTGAGTAATGAAAATTCTTGTAACACATAACTAATATATTTTCAGCCATCAAGTTATTAGAAGACGAAGTGAAAACAGAAAAACAAAACATTGATAGAGTTATCACGGACTTCGACGCAGAACGTCAGGTGCTTAAAAATATGGTAACAGTCACTGAATCCGTGATGGAAGATCAAAAAACTAGTCTCAATAAAGTTATTTCCGAACATCTAAAAGCTAAAGAGACTTTACAAGATCAGGTCAATGAACTCAATAAAACGGTCAAAGATACGGAAAAGAAACATCTTACAATTGAAATAGCGTATGATTCAGTACTGTCTTTACTCAGACGAGAAAGGATCGAAAAAGATCTTGTTGAAAAAGAATCTGAGATTCTTAGAGAGTTCTTAGATGATGTTGTTAGTGACTTGAATAAAGAGAGAATTTCTAAAGTATCAATGATAGCTTACTTGGAAACAAGTAACAAGGATTTGGTGGAAGACTTAGACAAATGTAAAAATGGTAAGTTCCGCCTGAAAATTATAGACTTTAGATATAATATTCACAAATAAGTTTTTAATTTTTTTGTATTCTTTCGTAGATTTAGAAGTTCTTCAAAAAAGTAACGATGAAATTAAAATTGAGAAAGATTTGCTTCAAAATGAAATCAAAATTAAAACAGAAGAGTTCGAAGTAGCGAAAAAATTATTGGAAACTGAAATAAAAACTAAAACAGAGGAAGACAAAGTTGTTCAAGATTTACTCGAAAAAGAATTAATAACTAAGAAAAGAGAGTTTGAAGAATTGAAAAATTCTCTTGAAAATGAAATTAAATGTAAAACAGAGGAGTTATCCAAAGTAGTTCTTGAAAAATCCGAAGCAAAGAAGGCATTTGAAACACAAATAACTAAACTAACAGAAACACAAACAGCCATCAATGAACGACTTAATAATATAAACATTCTGGTTTTGGAAAAGGAAAAATTAGATCTGGAAAAGGCGGAAATGGTGTCTAAATTACAAGCATTAGAAGCAAACCTTGGTTCTAACGAACTAAAACATATTGCAGAGATAAACACACTAAGGAACGATAATCATGAACTTGTTAAAAATGCAGAAGAAAACAAAACAGGTATGTTTATTAAGTTTATTTACATTAAATTCACATACGACAAATACAAATACAAAATGTTTATTTCATTAACTTAATCTACTTTTTACATATATTTGGTGTTTGAGATACCCTTTTAAGTAAGTGTATACCATTTCCGTAACAAAGTTTCGTTGATTAAGTTAAATTAGGTACTAAGTTATTAAGATAAATCTACATTATGTTAGTTAGGTACGAAATAGTTTTATATTGAGTTTTAAGATCAATGTCCTGCGGTAATCAATTAAATGAATAATACGAACTTACATAAGTGAATTTTACTAATCCTACGTATTGTTTCAGTGATAACAAACTTAGAGCAACTAATAAAACACGAATTAGAACAAAATAGTAAGCTTCGCGAAGACAATGAAGATGAAAGAGTATCTCTAGTTAACAAATGCTCCACACTTCAAGATTACCAAGAAAAAGCCGAAAAAGTATTAGAAGAACGCCAAAAAGAAATAAACTCACTGCAAAAGGAAGTAGACGCATTGCACGCTAAGGTCGAGATTTGCGTGCAAGATTCTAAAGCAAAAGATGGATTAATATCCAAAATGAGTAAAGAAAAAGATGCAATAATAAGCACTATAAGCAAGGAGCTTGTAGAAGAGAAAGTTACAAGAGAGAAATGTGAGAAAGAGTTAGAAAATCAAAAGGTTGTAATGAATGAACTGAAGAATAACTTGGAGGTTAGAGCTTTGAAGAAAGAAAATGAACAACTTATCAGAGCGATTGGACAGCAAGAGACTTGTAAGTTCTGTTTTAATTCTGTGATGCTGTATCATGCTATGTCGCTTGATACTGGCCTTTTGTTTGATGTTGTTATGTAGGAAGTCATATAATATTAACAGTATAAGTAGAATATTACAGAGAAACCTTTCTTTGTAATATTAAAGACTAGCGGCCCGACCCGGCTTCGCACGGGTGGATCCCTAATCTTCAAGCAATAAATAAAGCCTATGATATAGCTTTCCCACGAATAAACAATATAAGATTCTGATTACTTCCCCCATCTATTACTCTTCTAATTTCGAGAAGAATTGTAGAAAATGGAACTGGAACTGGTTGAACAGTTTACCCTCCTTTATCTTCAAATATTGCTCACGGAGGAAGTTCTGTTGATTTTACTCTAGGTGAATGTAGGTTCCTAATAGTGTATTAATTTTTGAAATCGGCGCAGTAATTTTCTTTACAAACATACACACATACAAAAATATAAATCTTTCCTTTTTATAAAATTAGTGTAGGTTTATTACAGTTTTAAGAATTATTATAATAGGAGCTTAAAAACTTCGGTTTATCAGAGGCTAACTTATAAGATTAAGTAGTAAGCTCAATCGCGTTACGTAAACGTAATGTATTCGAATCATACTGCGCGTCGACGCTTACTTGATTGCAACGTTGCAGTGTCATCGCACAGTTTATATCGAAAACAGTATTCGACCCCTCAGTATATATAGTAGAGCACTTATTGGATTAAATATAACGTAAATATAAGGATTAAATATATAGTGGAAGGTAGTACTTTTCAGTTATTATATGCCTAACTATTAATACTGTCTTTTATTTTCTAGACTAATACATTTTTTACCTTTTATGAAAAGTCAAAATCTCTAGTTATTTTTACCAATAGTAATTAGTTGAATTTAAGTAAATATAACAACTTGTCCTAAGACAGCTGTTAGAATTGTAAATAATTCATAAACGACCAGTAAAATACTACATGATGCATAAAAAACGTTAACCACACACCTGTTCTTTTATAAGGTTACAGTTCAGTTGCTCTGTTGCACCTGTTTCAAATTAACCTTCCCTACAGTTGTATAATGGCTTTATCAGGTTTTCTTATAACACAATTACGACAAAATAGCGCTTCTACTTTGTTACTTTATATGGATTGTATATACAAAAAGTTTAAACCATAAATATTTTATGCATTATACACAGATTATAGTGATTTACTTATACATTTTAATCGTATTCATTGTAGTGTCCCTTAGGGTTCGATCTTGTGTCCTGTATTATTCAAGCTTTATAAAAATGCTATCTTTACAGTTGCAGCGCTGTGCCAAGAGAAGGCGGCAGGTGAGAAGTTTCACCAGGAGCATCGTGAAATCCATCAGGTAGATAACACATCCTCAGATAACACACAATCATCCATGGAGAGCCTAAAAACAATCACTGACTTAGAGAAAATAATAAATGACAAAAGCCGTACGATAACTACATTGCAGCACGACGTCACCTACCTACAATCTTTAATGGCCGAGTCGGAAACCAAACTTCTAGACGTGAAGCAGGAGTTAGATGTTAGCGAAGAAAACTGCCAGCAACTATCGAGTCAACTGAAGAAAATTGTCTTTCAGAAAAACGAAGAAATAGCGGAACTGAAGAAACAAATAAGCAAAATGAGTGTAACAGAAAATAGAGCCACGCAAATAATCAAAGTTTCCTCCAAATACCAGGCTATAATCTTACGACGGATAGCTGAAATCAAATCTAACACTATCTTAAAGGAACTTACCAACTTTGGGAATACTAACAACTGTGATAACGATCTAAGGCGTGGCTTGACCGCGGGAACGGTGACCATGGAAGATTTAGAAAACTTCCTAGAAACAACAGATAGGCATCTAAAACGGTGTGCAGAAAAACAAATAACGTTACAAAAAGAAAGAGACAGACTGACAGAGGTGAACCGAATACACGAGTCGGAAATACTAAATCTGAAAAAGTTTTTGACTGAGCTTTCTGTGAGCTTCCAAACTTTTACATCGGTAAAAGACATGTACGCGCAAAAGCTTAGTCGAGTGATATCGGTACAGAGGACCGTAAGGCGCGAAATTTTGAACCTAGACAGTCGTATCACAGACTCTACTATGTGCAAGCTAGAAAGGGGTTACGCAGCTGTTATGCAAGACCTGTCCGAATGCGCTATGAATCTTGAAAGATGGGTCGAAAGATGTATCAGTAGAACGGTATCAGTAGAAAAGATAAAGCAAGCTTTCACTAGCGATAGCGAGCGAACAAGCCTTGCAACTCCCAGTTTCCAAAACACAGGGCTCGAAATCCAGTTGGAGGAGTTAGACAAATCATTCCAGAAGCTTCTAGAAGAGATAGCTCGTGCTTTGAAAGGTGACGGGGCGAAGGAAACTCAAGCGACGACCGTCATGGAAGTCAGAGCCGAGTACGAAGACAAACTCAATCGAATGAAGTCGAAAATGGTCAGTATTTTACCCCTACTGTTAATCATATTACTATACCAAGTATTGTGGTGGTTTTTCCTTCAAACAGAACATTGATTCTTGTTCAATATTTATTTATGTTATTTCGACTTGTAAAGTCAATTATTTATACAATCAAATAAAATGTTATAATGAATGCTTTTGTTTTATTTATTAGTTTTCAGTTTTGCTTAGTTTTTTCTGTAGTGCTTTTTTGGTGCAGAGAACAGGTAATTTGTTTTGTTTTTATGCACGGGCATGAATGATGCATGCTTTTTGCATATTCCAGGGATACAGACGATCAATTTGCATGATTCGCTTGTAAACTTTCTGTAAACTAAGATAAATAATAAATGTCTAATTTATTTTCACAGAAAGAACTATTCAACGAACAAATGGCGGTGTTCAAGGAGAAACAAAAAGAAGAAATGTCTCTCCTCGAGAGAGAATTGCAGAAAACAAGAGAGAGAATGGAAGAGTCGAAGTTAGAATACGAAAAGTACATTCGACAGTTGACAAAGGAGCTGTGGAGTGTTGGAGAGAAGTATCTCGTTAAGAATGACGAAGCGGAGTGGCTAAGAAAGAAGCAGAGGTCCGGATCACTGATGTCATTGCAACATGTGCATTCTGTAAGTAAATTCTAATTCTGTTATGTTTGCCAGCTACACTGTGTTGTATGTTTTTTTTTTATGTTAAATTTATTTTCTGTATTATACAGTCTGGTTTGATTCAACAACAAGAGTTACCTTCCCGTCCGTCCGATGCATCATCATTACGTTCCTTGCCAGTTACAAACAATCCAAATAAACGTGGTAAGTTAAAATAACGTTCTTTAGATAGAGGGCACGAATAAATGTGACAATTGTACCGTGATGTTCTCACATCAGACGAAATTTAAGATAAACATCATCTAGCCCCAAGCTAAGCAGATGTTATGGGTACTAGAAGACTGGCCATACTTTATACAATACATTACACAAATAGATCTTTTTTATTATACATATAAAATACCCAGAACACCCGGAATAAATATTTGCAGATCGTACAAACATTTATCTCAAGGCGGACCTTCGCCCGCCGCGCCACATCGGTCGTCAAAAGAATAAAATTAAAATAGCCTTAAATATTTATTTTTTAATTTCGCATTGAAAACGGCTCTTATAGATGTATATTGTGTACTTGTTATTCCAGAAGGTCGTCAAATGCACATGTCTGATGAAGAAGGGGAAGTGTTTGACAACCGTTGGCTTAAGGAGCTGTCTGCAACCCCTCGCCGTGAAGCGCCGCCCGGACAGCGGCTCTCGGAGCTTAAGTGGAGGAACTCTCTGTGCCCGCCGCACCTGAAGAGCTCCTACCCGGCAGAAACGCAGTTCGCGCCAGTATTAGATGAAGAGGACCTCAAGGTAATATTTTTTTTTTATATAAAAAAAAAGGTAATATTTGAAACGAAATCATTTTGAGGAAGCGTTGGTGCGGCCACCTGGATTCCTTCGACCGGGAAAGGGCAGAGTTAGCTAGGGATAGAGAGAGGCGGAAAGAGAGGGACCTTTGCCCAGCAAAGGGACAGCGTAGGTTGATTAAAAAAATAATAATAATTCACATTAAATGAAATAATAGTACTTAAATAGTTTTCTTTACAAATTTTTTTTTGCTTTTTAAAAGTACATTAATAGATAATAAGATACTAGATGATACTATGATGATACTAGATAATAAGTACATAAGGCTTGACCGCAATCTCATCTGATATATAAAGGGATATTTATCATCACTTTAAAGCATCAGTATATAAGAAGCCAAAAAATATCCCAATTTTAACAGGCGTCACAGCACAGGTGATCAGTAAATCTAATATTTAACTAATATAATGTATGTATATATTTATATTATTTACCTCCCTAGTCGTGGGTTCGATGATATATAAAGGGATATTTATCATCACTTTAAAGCATCAGTATATAAGAAGCCAAAAAATATCCCAATTTTAACAGGCGTCACAGCACAGGTGATCAGTAAATCTAATATTTAACTAATATAATGTATGTATATATTTATATTATTTACCTCCCTAGTCGTGGGTTCGATCCCCACACATGTTTCTGTGACAGATGCTGATGCTTGTATTTACAATACAAAATGTTTTTCTTAAGTACTTAACTATCAGTGATTATTTCCACCGTGCGCCTTGCGTTAACCGTTTCCAAATCTCATCAAAATCAGATAGTAGATACTTAATTACTTTTTACTTTGAAAAAATAAACAGATGAATCGAATTCGTGAAATTGAATTTTTATCTTTGAATGATTTGTTTATGTTTACTTTTTTCTCCTAGGCCGGAGCAGGTCCAGCCAAACCGCAGCGCAAAGAAGTCGGCATCACAGCTTACAAGAAACCTGGCCCGCCCACGCCCAGCAAAGCAGCTGGCAGACTATCAGCTACGGTAAGAAGAATCATTGCATCTAATATTGACAGGCGTCTCAGCTCAATTGGTAGTAGCTCTGCCTTCCATGCTGTGGGTCGTGGGTTTTATTCCCACCCAGATAAAATATTTGTGTTATGAACATTAATATTTGTCATGTGTCTGGGTGTTACTAGTAAGACGATTCTAAATGATCATTGTGATTTTATTGAATAAAGAAATATTTGACTTTGACTATGTATGTATACAAAAAAAAGTATATAAGTATTATATCAGCAGTCTAGTTCCCTAAGTACAAGCTTTGCTCAGTATGAGACTGGATTGTGATGTTTGAAATGTCCGTGAATATTTATTTATTTAATGTATTGTTCTCAGGGCTCTGAGCTACGCGAGTCACAGCGCGTAGAGACGGAGCCGCACACGCATGCGGATCGCAAAACAAGCACGCCGGCGCGCATTCGAAACTTCCTACGATTCTCCAAAACCGAAACTAATGAAGTAAGTTTTATTTGCATAATTGTTAGAGTAAGTGCGCATCAAGATTACGGGATCACCTTTCAGATATCAATTTGATTACCATGAAAACGAAATAGTGAAAATTTATAGCACGCAAAGTAGTAACCTCTTGAAATCTTAGAATCTGGCATAAAAAGATTGAACTAGGTCACTGCCGGATTAAGCACGTAGCAAGAGTAGCAAATGCTACGGGCCCCGCGCGAAAGGGGGCCCCGCATATTTAAACCCACTATGGTAACCTATAGATGTACCTCTTTATACTTAAACCCATAGCAAGGGATCTTTGAAAGAATTTGCCCGCGCTTTCTTAATCCAGCACTGAACTAGATGCAACATATGGAAAGACAATTTTTATTTATAAATACCAGTTTATAGTTTACTAAAGTTATTTTTGTATCTTTTCAGGGAACACCACGGACTAGAAGATTGAGCAATATATTCAGAAAGAACCGATAATTACTTTGACATTCGTTTTTACTAAATTGTTGTGTTGTATTTGTAATTAATAAATGCACTATTTATTATATTTACATGTTTTATTTAATTTTTAATCCAACATCGATTTTGTCTTATAACTCTGAAACTACTAAGTCTAGAAGTCTGAATTTTTTGGTACCTTGGGCACCAAATATGAATGAAATCAAGAGCTACAAATAAATGTTGTTCAATCAGCCGTTTCGCGTATCCAGATATGTATG
Organism: Ecliptopera silaceata; assembly: GCA_932527185.1. Taxonomy (NCBI): domain Eukaryota; kingdom Metazoa; phylum Arthropoda; class Insecta; order Lepidoptera; family Geometridae; genus Ecliptopera; species Ecliptopera silaceata. Next base: position 2,897,164 of record OW052209.1, on the reverse strand, counting down.
CTGAGGAACCATGTGCCTGACTTATACAGTCTTAAGCTATAGAGCAGGGGTCACCAATTAGTTTCGCTCGGGGTCCGTTTTAAGAAATAAAATGACCTCCGCGGTCCGCACATTATATAAAAAAAAATATATTGAACAAAGTTAAGTATTATTATTTACATATCAATGAGAAAAGTGTCATTTTTTATTGTTGATATCTGTTTGATGTTTAGAGTGGAATTGGTGCAAATTATTGACATTACTTCGCCCGGATTTTTTCGAATTAACGTCAACAAAAATACTGCGTGGGATATATTTTTCGGTCCGCATACAATGGGTCGGCGGTTCGCATGCGGACCGCGGTCCGCCATTTGGTGACCCCTGCTATATAGCTTTGGTGTTTTTTGATACCTAAATGATCTAGATTTTCAGTTTGCACATATTCTGCACTAAATACTGCACGTGTTTGCTGGGGACATGCACATCAACCAGTCTGCAAATCTAACGAAACTAGAAATATTTACGAAATGAAAATACTCAAATAGTTATTATTACTTTATTTCGTAGAATTACACCACAAAAATCACTATAGCACCAAACATTACATACAAAATGTACAAAATTGTGCATGTCATGATCACATTACTAATATTCATTAAATAACTTTCTACATTGATACAGAAAAAATGAATAATATAAAAATGTATGTCAGGATGTCTTGGTAAGTAAATAAGTAGTAATTAGATCTTAGTATTTGACAAATAGGAGTAGCATTCATTAAATCAAATAAATTTCTACATTGATACAGAAAAATGAATAATATAAAAATGTATGTCAGGATGTCTTGGTAAGTAAATACGTAGTAATTAGGTCTTAGTATTTGACAAATAGGAACAGTTCAGTACCCCAAGTGCGAGTTTGTGCACACACGGATCGCAGAGACGTGATCGCCAAGTGCCACCGTTTTTGTATGGACATCCAAACAGCGCCCCTAGCAGATTTCTTAAGAAGCTTGGATTTCCATACAAAATTGGTGGCTTGCGATACGAAGGCGATACGTTCGTATGCATGTGCAAAACTCGCACTAGGCCCTCTGTTCACTGCATAGTTTCAGAAATCGTCGCACTATCCAATTTTCTGAGCGTCAGGTGAAATATGCTTAATGTGTTGAGTAAAACTGCACTATATCGGAACAATACCATGTTCCGATATAGTGCAAAAAGAGTGTATGGTCTTTACTATGGTAGTTCATTGAGATTTGTTATTTAATTCAGTGCTTAGAAAATTGGACAGTGTAATGCTTACGTTATTTTTAATGATAGTATATATTGCAAAGTTTGTGTGTTCAATATTTGTAATACATTTTGTGTTGTTTGTATTTGTGCAAATGGTACAATATAAATAAATGTAGCATGTCTCAGCACATGTGACTGCGCGTAACAATATACTCAAACCTATTTAACTAATATCTACATTAGAAAATCTAAAAAACTTAGCTAAAAAATAAATAATCTCATTCGTATGTCAACACTGTTATGTGCTATTATTGCGTCTGTATTTACAAAAATATAAACTACGCATAGAGTTAAGTACCTATATTTAAAATGATATAAAAATAAAACTTCTAAACAAACAAAACAAATGTGATGTTTTAAATAAATAATGTAAGCTTTTGTGACTTTCAAAAAATAGGTAAGTATATGCGAGTAGGTATCCGATACATTAATCTAAATTAATTAGGTAGGTACCTAAGTATTTTAATAATTGCACTCAACATAACTATGTATTTCTTAATAATAAATTAGTATAGTAGGTATGTAACAATTTTATACAAGATTGAGACTCATTTGTGCTACTACATACTAACTATCCATTTATACCTAACTAAGTAGCAAAAGTACAAATATCAACTCTTGAATAAGGAGCCTCACACCGGTGGCTTGTAGGACACAAACAAAACAATACCAGCCACTTTACATCTGTTCATGTTGAAATCATACGGCAATGTCGAGGTACATATCTAGTTAAACATCGACCTTTCTATAGTATGTAATTTTTAAGACTATCTATCGGCTAGCTTGCTATGTTGGCAAGCTCTGTACAAATAACTAACTAGGCTTAAAACTAATCAATAGATGTACGTACGACTTTCGTACAATAGGTACTAGGTACTTTATCTGACGCATAAAAGTTTTTTTATGGGCATAACGGTCTTCGGCATTAGGTGTCGCGTCTATATGGCTCGTACGTTCAGCCTCTAGTCTCCAACTGTGGGATGTTCTCAACATCTGAGAAGTGCACGGTCAGCAATCGGCACTCGAAAAGCAAGCGGATCCGTCTCGGGATTCAAAGCGGCTAGAGGCAAGCGTGCGGATTGTGCGAGCACCACTGCGGCCACAAGGGCGCCGCTCTTACTCCTTTGCCGAGCAGTCTCGAGCGCTGCGTGTCCAGTCTCAGGTACACGTCGGCCGCCGCGCCTTCCGCTCGGTCCGACCAGAGCCGTTCCGCTAAAGCGGCGGTTCTCGGCCACATGCGAGCGTCTAGGCCCCCGGGTCCGAGCTGCTCGCTCCACTGGCACGCGGCGCCGCCGTCCACCCGCCACGGCAGCGGCGGCGGCGCCCCCACGTTCACCATCCCCGAGTCCCCCCCGCCCACGCCGGGCCCGCCGCCGTTCAGCACGCCCGGCATCTCCTCGATCCACGGCCGGTGCTCGTACACCTGCTGCCACGAGCGGTACGGGCCGCAGTGCCCGTCCGAGCTGTCCCGCCACGAGCCGAACCCGCAGTCGAGGTACCACGCGTCCACGTGCGAGATTATCGACCGGAACCCGGCGTCGAGGACGGCGCGGGACTCGGGCCATCTCGACGACCCCCATATTTGAACTCCGATGCGCTTCGAGTCCAGCTTTTCGAGGTACGGAGTCCTCGTCAGCCTCGACGACCACAGCAGAGTGAGTTCCGGCGCCTTGCCGCCGTTGGCGCGCTCCAGAGCCCGCAACGCGCGTCGCGTGAACTCCAGCCAGAGATCCATCGGGTCCGTATCGTTAAAATGCTGCGACCAGCATCGTTCCGAGACTTCGTCCCCTCCGAGATGGAACAGGTCGTCGACCCCGGTCAGTTGAATGATCTCGGCGTAAACTTTCTCGAGGATCGTGTAGACGTGCGGGTTTCGAGGGTTGAGCTGCCCGCAGGGTGGTTCGCCGCACCAGGCGCTCCACGGTTCGGCTTCGACGCAGTACGCCAGGTTGCCCAGCCCGGCGGCCGGGCCCCAGCTCCACGCGCGGCCCACGTGCGCGGGGGCGTCCACTTCTAACAGGACTCGGATGCCTCGTAATCTGGCACGCTTGACGACCGCCCGGACATCATCCGGAGAGTACACGGCGCCGGGTCCGTACGCCCCGTGTTGCGCCAGCTGCGGCGCACTCGCCAGCTTCAACGGAAAGGATTGCGAATCGCTCACGTGCCAGTGGAAGGTGTTCAGTTTACACGCGCCCATGGCGTCTATCGTCCGCAAGATGTCACCGATCGAAAAGAAGTTTCTGGACGTATCCAACAGAAGTCCTCGGAACGGAAACTTGGGTGCATCGGTCACCGTCGCCGCTTCGAGTATGAGCAACGAGCCCGCGTACGGATCCAGCCAGATGATCTGTGACAGAGTTTCGAACGCATGCCGTGCGCCGCAGAACGAGTGAGCCGATATATCGACGACGAGTCCCGTTCCGGCCGGCTTTAAATAAAACTTGTAGCTTTCGTCGGTGTCGAGGCGCATTCTCGAATCGCCAGATCCGTTGACGGCGACGCGGATGGTGACAGCTCTCGGTGCTCCCAGATCTGCGTGACGTGACTCCACACTACGCTCTAACACGTTAAATTCCTCCATCATAAGAGCGAACGCTTCTGTTAGATGCTCGGTCACATCTCTCGACGTGGTTGCTATTACTTGTAGTCTGAATAAGTCGGTTTTGACTGGAACGGCTGCAGTCGCCAGGCTTACAGGTCCAGTCGGTTGCGGCCACAGCTGTGTGGATGCGCAGAGCATGTTGCATGTGGGCAGGGACTGCAGGACTGATGTCTCCGTTGCCGGTAACCGCTCGCATCTGTCGTTTCGGCAAACCCACGACCATTGCGGCTCGATACCCCTGGAATAAGAAATACTCATACAATACTTAAACAATTTGGGGGAGTGAAAACAGGGATTCAATTATTGATTACATTCAAATTGAAAAAGAATTCTTCTTTTAATTGATAGCTTCGAGTAGCTGTGAGAGATTCTTGAGTAATGCTGACAATTCGTTTGACACATCAGATATTGATGAGAGAAACATAACGAAAGAATTATGGATATGGATACTGGACTTTACTTTAAAAAGACTGTACTTACGAGTACATGCTATGCATAGGCTTTCGTTCCCCCCCATCGCTCTGCTGTCGCCAGTACAGAAGCGCGGCGGCAGTGCAGGCGGCGGCGGCGAGAAGCACCAGCGCACGCCGCATCCGCCCTACGCGGGAGAACGGTACGGAAGCGCTGCGCGATATCGCTTCGCCCCACGTCTTCATCTTGGATCACCGGCTGCACATCTGAAAAGAACATTCGAGATTAATTCTAGAAATAGGAAAAGTAAGACTATTGGTCAGTATTCAGATTTTGATTATAGCATTATAATTGTGTTTGAATACGGCACTAATAAACGGCCGTCTCGACAAAAGCTATTAGTTTAAAGCTATTAGCTTGCTATTAGTGAGGACCTGTAAATGGCTCGCATGTAACCTTAAACTGTTGTTAAATAAGTTATTATAAGCTGATGGTCTTCCTCAAATAAATAAATAAATAAATAAAAGGGATCTAAGAATCTTCTTACGGAAATCAGTTTACTTCTCTACACAATATTTGGCACCATGTTTTCATAAGATTCGGTAGGTACGACACTACGATAAAAGCAAACTCCTAGTAAATAAGAATTTAAAAATTTTATTCAACAATATCTTCACGAAATCCTGCCAGACACGTTGCATTAAAACCGGATCGATGCAAGCTACAAATTAGTACCGTTAGGGGCCTAACCTACATAAAATCAGGTTCTAATATCTGCATTTACTTATATTTATTGTGACCAAAATAAACGGACAGCACTATTATGTCAAGGCCAATATAGATGCGTGGCTGATAGTCCAACACAAGCGATAAAAATAGTAACGATGGACGCATGTTTCGTCCGAAATTTAATTGGGCTAGTCGCCATTCAATGGCATATTTCATCATCATCATCATCATGTCAGCCACTGCTGAGTATAGGCCTCCTTTTTATTAAGCCATTCTTTTCGGTCCCTTGCGACTCTTATCCACTGATTCCCGGTTTGCTCCATGATGTTTTTGGACCATCGGGCTGGTGGTCTGCCCCTTGGTCTACGAGCATCCCTTTTATAAACTTAGTAGTTGAAAATACCTTCAATATTTGAGCACGTTATTGCATTACGTTATTATTATGTACAATGATCTTATGTACGTAGTCTTTATTCGACTGTTTTCGTTTATCACGAACTCGTTTCGGCGTAACGACATCATTGAGCTCTATCTGCTTGCTTTTTCACACATTTCGACACTTTTTAAGTAATCTTGGAATACGTATGTCCTAATCATTTTCGTATTATGAACATCGAATGGTGTCTTTACCTTATTGTACTGCGATATCTGTGATTTTTACTTTATAGTTCCTTTGCAAAATCATTTGAGGTTATGTTTATTTTGTAGATAACTGAAATCTATCTATTGCTAAAACGTTCTAAGTGAGGACTTACCCCAAAGACGATAATATCAATAAAAGTTTCGGTCATAATCAATGATCTTCGTAAATACTGATATATCAATAGTCATAACACACCCTTTTTACAGAACTTCAGGAACATAACACGTATTCTAAACACACTTTAGAATCTCCAAATCCATTTTCCGTGTTTCTGTCTTACCCAAAACATTAAGAAAAGTAAAGTCCTACATCGGTGTTCGTTTTAGTAGATTCTCGGCTCGGCGAGGTGTCTATTTCCAAAGTGAGTGAGTTAAAAGACGTCCCGGACGCTCGAGCTTTTAGGTCACTTCGCTCGGTATAGGATGGTTTCGTAAAAGGAAATCCAAAGATGTACTACCGCGCTATAAGAAGACTTGGAACTGCATGATGAAATTCAAATGATAGGACATTTAGCATGATCGTTCTATGGATATGTAAGAGCAGAGCCTCCATTTTATATTCATATATTTATTCTTTCATTATATCGATACACTATATCTCTCATTTTGCATATTACATGTCGTAATGCAGCTGTAAGTCCTGATTGCACAAAAAAATTGTGCAATAAAAATAATAAAAAACACTTTTCACGGCAACGGTACCGCTCTACAATGGTCTTCATAATACATACATGAATAGTTCCACGATCTACGATGTATAAAATATTTACAAGCGTCAAGTGTTTCAATTTCATGTGTATTGAAGGATGTCAAAACATCCACCTGCCCTTGTCCGGACCAATACATATCGGACAGAATATTTTGGAGAGTTTAAATTAGTTTTGGGTAAGTTGACCTGGATCGAAAAACGAAATATTTTGTTCGTATTTTACCTATACACCTATGGATATGTTCCCTGGGGTCTGAAAGGGCTGGACATTACAAAATACGTAACTAGGTCAAGTGGGATTATATAAAACGTTTGAATACTTACTTATATATTTTTTTCATACTTATAGTATTCCATTTTTTTAATTCTTTTTTAATAAGGGCGATAGGTGTCGGTGTTTATAAAGTTTTCAGTTACAACTTTCATAATAAGTAAACCATTTTCCGAACGTGTTAATGTTTATCTTGATTCTTATAAGATCCAGGATAAAAAGTAGTACAAGCTATGCGTAGTTTAACCCGCTATCTTATAAAAAGTTAGCGTTGACTTTATGTCATCATTACGTATGGTAATCAATACATCAAGTTTGCGCTAACTTTTTATAAGATAGACCGTAGGACTAGTGATGTGTGATTTTTCATTGAATATTGATTTATTCATATCCTGGTATTGATCAATGTACAAACATATGTCCATAGTACAATGAAATACTTAGTTAGTGTTTAACTTGTAGGTAAGTAGGTATTAGCGTGAATTACAATTGATTTAGCTCAGAATTAACGTGACAAGATCTCCATACATTGAAATTCATGTTTATGCATTCTAATGTTTGTATAATGTGTTCAAAAAGGAGGTACGAAGCGTATCACATTATAATCGAGCTTGTATGTGCTGTGAAATAACTAGGTACTAAATCTCTTGTATATAACAAGTTATTATATAACAAGTTGTTATATATAGTTATTTCACATATAGATAAAATTCGAAAGTTCTTTGTGATTGTTGTAACAAAAGTTTCCGCTGCAACAAATAAATAGATTATTACTTTCAGCATAGAATATCCTGATTTTTGTTAAATTAAATAATTTAACAAAAATAATGTAAATGCATTTACGGTATTAACACTTCGGTGTATTTTATTTTTGTAATCTCAGCATTGCTCATTTAGAACTGAAATAGAAGATAGGTTTTACTAATATGAATATTGTGGATTTCAAAAGCATTAAATAAGCGTATATAATTCTTCAGCGTGCTAAAACATTAGAGTAATTGGCTCCTTAAGAAGCCATAGTTCACAAAGTGACTATTACGTAAAAAAATTGGCGAAGCCCGGTTTATTTGGCGCCAATACACTTTTGATAGAGTTTATTATTCATTAGTTAACGTTTGACATGGAATAATAACCAATTAAGTAACAGTCTTATTTAAATGTTAATATCACAATTTATTTGTTTGTGACACAAAATAAAGTTTTTCTATTCTTACAATATCCAAGTTTACGTACAGATTCTGTATAAAAAGATAACATTTTATATTTTAGCAAACATCAAAATGTCTTTTCAATAACTCAACCGGTATTTTACCTTGCACATTGCTATTGAAAGCACGAATATTCTACGATATTGGAATATTTGAAATAAAATATTACATTCATGGCTCACTGGACAAAATATGGACCATTCAGCGTGACAGTAGGTTTCATTACATTTAGATATGCCATGTCCTGTTTATTTTCAACTACATAGCTAAAAGTATTTCAACCAGAATGCATGAATAAATGTGAGAATCATGTAGAAGTATCACATCGTATTCGATTTACATTGCGTGTCAAACTCCAGCTTGACAGAAGAACGAAGCTGCGTCATCGGGTAATGTGAATCGAATACGCTGCGTTCGTCTTCTGTTTTTTCGGGATGAAAAGCAGGATTCTTCTTAAAAGGACAATCATGATGGTCGAGATTCTTATTATCTCGGGTGCTTTTTTGCGAGTGTTTGTGGTGGGTTTCTGGATTACCGTGTTATTTAGTAGCATCGTGAGTATACTCGGTCAGGGTAGTGTTTTGTTGATGCCACTGATGGCCAAGGTTCGGACGATTCAAGGACATTTTATCAAGTATACATTCACAATTATGCTAGTAGTATAGAAAAACGAACGGGACAGAAACTGCTAAGTATACATTTCGACTCCTTGCGGATATAAGTATTTCGAAAAGAGGATACTTTCAACATTTGCAATTTGCTTTAAGTGGTATGAACCTACGAAGTTGCATATTTGATAACTTGCATACTAACTGGGCCCGTCTGGCAAATCTGCCAGCTCAGGTGTACTGTAACCGATGGATATTAAACTCTATAACAGTCCAATATGGCATAGTTTCCCTTATGAAGTGCTTTATACACGTGGTTTTGCCGCTAATTAGATTCTATGTAACGTGAAGTTATTATAATGTGGAGGTTGGTGCATGACGGATTCGGCGAACATTTTGTATTCCTCAGGGTATCTAGCTATTGTTTGAGGACTAAACTTCATTACTTTGACTAGAGTGTGATATGATGTGTGAGCATGATATTATAAGCATAATTTTATATTCCTTTGTCAGTTTTCCATTTTATCAGCGTTAAAATACTAGATAGGGTAAACAGTACAGTGATTGGCACTCTAAGATGACCTTCAACATTTAGGTAGTAAATTCTTTGTTATAATAATATTTTTATGTGTCAAATATATATCAGATAACAGGTATACCTATAAGCATAGATAATAAATCTACAAATCGGTTCTTTAAAAAAAATTGCTTTATTGCTTATTAAGTAACATAAAACTTAGTGTTATTGCACAATCATTGGCACTGAAGTATAATTAATGGCACAGTGAATTTGGTATAACGATTGGCAGTTAGCGATAATAAAATAGTATAACGATTCTTGAAGTTATAAATAAATAAATAATGCTGGACATTCCACACAACATCATCTAGCCCCAAGCTAAGCAGAGCTTGTGTTATGGGTACTAGAAGACTGACATACTTAATTCAAAACATTACATAGATAGATATTTTTTATTATACATATAATAACCCAGAACACCCGGAATAAATATTTGCAGAACATACAAACATTTATCCCAAGGTGGGAATCGAACCCGCAACCTTCCGCGTCGCAGGCGGACCATCGCCCACCGCGCCACATCGGTCGTCAGTTGAGGACATATCGTGTGAGCTTCTCGTCTTTTATTGGGTATGGCATCTTAAAGCCGGGCACCTACCTGAAAAAGATGCAGAGGAAGAGGAGGAAGCCTTAGCGTAATACTTACTGTTCTTCAGGGTATATTCATTGGCACACAAAAAATGTATAATGATTGGCAGTGCCAAGAATTCTAATATAAGCAAAAACAGCCTTATTTAGCAACCGAATACGGTTTATATTGATGGAAATGTAATTTAAGTATGAAATTTAACACATGCCACCAGAAAATTAAATGTACAATCATTGGCATCCACGCCAATCACTGTACCACTATACAAGAAAAAATACAGTGATTGGCACAAAAGAAATTACCGGTACGCTTATTTTTCAACTCTGAAAACGATAAAAATAGCAACATATACACTAATTTAACATAATCAAATATAAATTGGTGTAGAAACTTACCCAAAAATCAACTTTTCACGTGCACTTCTATCCTCCAGTACTAAACTTTTTGATAAAAAAACAACACGATCGCGACGACTTGATTTCCATCTAAACTATTCTAAACTCACAAACTGGTGTGAAAGAAAGTTGGCTAACAACAGTTTTGCCTCTTAGAGATTATTAAATATTCTACCAAATAAAGTATTGCAACAGTAAATAAACAGGATGTCTCTCTTATTATCTGAATTTTTAAATCAGAGTGCCAATCACTGGGGGGGTGCCAACAATAGTATGGTTTACCCTATTTTTGGCTCAAGTTTCATGCTAAAAGTTTTGCCTTATAAGGAAACGAAGTAATAGGTTGTAAAAGTTTAAAATCCATGAATATGTTACTTTTCAGTGTCGTATAATAGAATCTTGAGGGTCGCTGAGTTACCAGGAGCGCATAAAGAATGCACAGGTCGGGAACTTCGCGTGCCTTCATACGAGACGCTGCCGGCGATGGTACTTATATTATAAACTTATATTATAAAAGGTTCACGTACATATATTGTAATACAAAAAAGTTTTTAAGTTTTTTTAATTTACCACGCTCATTACATTGAATTGAATGTATCGCAAGAAAAAAAAAATTTTAACATCATCTTTGTGATCCTAGATTCGAAGAACAGTACTTAAGTATGTTGTTATTAAATATAGTGCACTAAATTTAGGTCAGAAAAATCTAGGTAAGTGTGGTTCTCGTCATAAAATGCCGTGATAAAATAACCAGATGTCCATAGGTCTCGGAAAACCCAGGTATAATTTTGATAAAAGCTTTTCTCAAGAATGCATAGTACCAGGGCAACATAAACTACAAAGAGTTTTTATTAGTTTCTAGGTGACGTGTGGCGACTGCAAAACCTCCCTAGGGAACTGACACCTGTCTCCAACACGATACATCATCAATTCATGAGGAGAGCTCTCATTATACAAGTTTTAATTCATATTTGAAAGCATTGTTTTAGTTTTGTCTGTATTTGGAATTGCATTTGAAATGTGAAGTTCATTGATCCCACTTTGCTAATTGTCAAAAATATAATAGCAAAACGAAGCTGCATCTAGTTTTGATATAAAAATATTACAGAAGAATCACGAATTAGTACATCTGTATTTAGCAGCAATTGCCGTTTGCAGCAATGACAGTTGAAACAAAGTAGTAATAATTCGTGATTCTTATGAACTTGATGGGTCGACACCCAAACTTTATTTGCAAAGTACCTACGAGTAAGATTCTAAATGATCTTGTGATTTACTGAATAAATTTTAATTGATTTTTAGCCATTAGCATATTATTATTCACTTTACTCATAATAAAAGACTCGCTGCTACTTTGAAATGTATAAGGTATCTATAAAGGGAATAAGTGTGATTATACGTTTCTATAATTACTACACGATCGATGGTTAGTTCTACGTGGCCCAATCACTCAATCCGATACAAATTTTCCATAAAACTATTGAATATCGCATCGTTATTTACTGGCGTCACATCACCTATTGATCACCTAGTATAGTATGTAAGACGATTATAAATGATCCTTGTGATTTTATTGAATAAAGCTTTATTCACAAACAAACTTACGACTATACAGTATTTACAAAATGTACATTGTCATATAAAATACATAAGAAACAGTTGAGCTATCTACAGACCGTTGCAAACGATCTATAATAATTGAATAAAGTAATTTTGACTTTGACTTAAAGATTAATACATACATATCCACGGACAATCACACATCACACTCTAGTCCCAAAGTATGCAAAGCTTGTACTGTGGGAACTAGATTGCTGATAGAATACTTATATAAGTGGGTACTTTTTTTGTAAATACATAGAATACATAGTAACACCCAGACACAGAATAAATATTTATGTTCATCACTCAAACATTTTGCTCTGGGTGGGAATCGCACCCACGACCCACAGCATGGAAGGCAGAGCTACTACCAACTGAGCTGTGACGCCTGTCAAAAATATTATCATTTCTTTATGTGAATGATAATGTTTACTGTACCTATAAGCGAAGCCGTTCAATTTAAGCATAATTTGTAACTTTTTATAACTTTATTAGACGCGAGGTGCAAAATCTAGCGGGTGCATGAATTATTAACGTAAATAACGTGAAAGTTACGTTTTCACATTTTCAATAGTGGCGTGACATGTCATCGCCCTGTGTCGTTCACCTTGTAGTCCAGTCAAAATAGACTAAAATTATGACTTCAGTTTGCATTAATTCCCAACAAGCTGGATTTTTGTGCAGGCCTTGAATACGTCATTATAAATGATATGTCAAAAGTCCCCATCGATCCCGCTTGTGCGTTGTTTTTTATTCGAGGTCAAAGGTCATAAATTTGCGTTTTTTGCATATATCTCTGAAAATACGAGAGCTATCGAAAAATGGTTCAGGCAAAGTTTGTACATCGTAAAATTGTCTACAAAAATACCTAAACACTTTTCTTCTACAAAGCATCGCTTTTGAGATATAGTGACTTTAGACCGCAGGAAAATCGTCGAAGATGCTGCTTTTTTTTCATTTCAACCGTTTTATCTGCTTTATTGCCACAGAATAAACAGTATTTTTTTAAATTTACTGAACGGGGTGATGGGTTCGATGGGTTAGTCCTCCTCCGAGGTAATGAATCGTCTTTTTGTCTCAAGAAATACTGTTTGTTCTATGGCAATGAAGCAGCTAAAACGGCTGAAATGAAAAAAACGCAACATTTTAGTAGATTTTTCTGCGGTTTTAAGTCACTATATCTCAAAAGCGATGTTTTGTAGAAGAAAGGTGTTGAGATATTTTTGTACACAATTTTACGATCTACAAACTTTGTCGGAATAATTTTTCGATAGCTCTCGTTTATGACTTTTAAAACGCAAATTTATGACTTTAACCTGGGTATTTGCGTTTTTCGCGTATATCTCTGAAACAACGAGAGCTATCGAAAAATGGTTCCGACAAAGTTTGTAGATCGTAAAATTGTCTACAAAAATATCTCAACACTTTTCTTCTACAAAGCATCGCTTTTGAGATAAAGTGATTTTAAACCGCAGGAAAATCTACTAAAATTCTGCGTTTTTTTCATTTCAGCCGTTTTATCTCCTTCATTGCCATAGAACGAACAGTATTTCTTGAAACAAAAAGATGATTCATTACCTCGGAGGAGGACTAACCCATCGAACCCATCACCCCTTTCAGTAAATTTCAAGAAATACTGTTTGTTCTGTGGCAATGAAGCAGATAAAACGGCTGAAATGAAAAAAACGCAGCATCTTCGACGATTTTCCTGCGGTCTAAAGTCACTATATCTCAAAAGCGATGCTTTGTAGAAGAAAAGTGTTGAGGTATTTTTGTAGACAATTTTACGATGTACAAACTTTGCCTGAACCATTTTTCGATAGCTCTCGTTGTTTCAGAGATATACGCAAAAAACGCAAATTTATGACTTTTAACCTGGAATAAAAAACAACGCACAAGCGGGATCGATGGGGACTTTTGACATATTATTTGTAATGACGTATTCAAGGCCTGTACAAAAATCCAGCTTGTTGGGAATTAATGCAAGCTGGAATGTCTATTTTGACTGGACTATTGGTACAGTCACGCGAATAATGCCTTGATCACACATACCGAGTAAACCGGCGAGACAGTGTCGTATTTGAGATACACTGCGCGTCGACATCAGTTTTACTGTTGAACGTTGCAGCGTTAGCGCGCAGTGTAACTTAAATACGTCACTGTCTCGCTGGTTTACTCGGTACGTGTGATCAAGGCTTAAGTAGCATTATAACACTCTTGTTGAAAAAAAAATATTGTAGCACATTTTATTCTATTCTATTCTAGCTGCCGTAACGTTTATTGCGTACGTAGAAGAAATATCGGGATATTAGTAACTAGCTGACCCGTGCCCACTTCCTTGGGCATAATTCGACCGTTTTTAGTCCTATTTACATATATATAAAACGGACTACCACGTTAAAGCCTTCGGTTTATTTATAGCCTATGACACTCAGCAATAACGTGGCTTTTTATTGGTGAATAGAAGAATTTTTAAAATCGGTTCAGTAGATTCCGAGGTTACCCCTTACAATTTAACAAATATACAAACACACAAACTTTACTTCTTTATAATATTGATGATGATAAGGTAACACTCGAGTGATTCAGCGAGTCCTCAGAAGTCTCAATCACAAAACATGTGACAATCGTAATCGTATCTAAACGGTAGTGTATTCGAATCGCACTGCGCGTCAACGTCAGTTGCGGCGTCAACGCGCAATGTACCTCGGATACGCTACCGTTACGTTGCGTCTGCGATTGTCACATTTATTCCAAGCACGAACTGGCTCCGTTAACGAATTGATCTCGAAGAAAAAACATACGAACTTTACGCACACAAACCTTTTTTGGGAAAACTACATGATTTTTTTGGCACCAAATAAAATACATCCACCAAATTCTAAGTTCTTACTTCAAAGTATATAGGTATTCTATACACATAGTACATAGTACAACTAGTAGTTCGCATAGTACTTTGTTTAGTTTGGGAATAGTGCGAGATGTGTGAAAAGTTACAGTTGACGAATGATAAGAGTGAGTCGAAGAATATAATGCGTTCTTATTTTTTTATATACATTTTAAAAAAACAGAGAATAGAGACGAGTGGAAGGACTTTGCCCAGCAGTGGGACGAGATAGGTTAGATAAAAAAAAACTTTATTATATAACGCAGTTTCTCTACTACTTTGTTATTCTATATCCATGTGATAAAGTTATCTAAATCATTGTAAGCGTTCCCACTGCAGATCTTTCATTATGTTGTCGTTGGGGTCCGGAGATTTATGTAGTCACATCAAATCCGTCCTTTGTCCGTATAAAACATTTTGTAGCGTTTGCCGGAAAGGACACGTTTGACAGATAGACATAGTTTGATAGTTTGAGGTTTATACCAAACAATAGACAGTTTTGATTCGTCTTTTATCGTGAAGAGCAGAAAAATGGGTTAGTTTCATAATCCCCATTGAACAATCCCCATCATGGGGATTATGGTACTTTGAGTCTCGTTCAATGGGGATTATGAAACTAACCCAGAAAAATACTGAAAGCTCTACGAAAATTACTCTTTCGCGCTAATAATGGATAAATAAATAAATAATGCTAGACAATTCACACAACATCATCTAGCCCCAAACAAGAGTTTGTGTTATGGGTACTAGAGACTGACATACTTAATACAATACAGTACATAGATAGGTATTTTTTATTACACATATAAAATACCCAGAACAGACAATAAATTGACAACAATATTAGTATGTACTTACATATTTAGTTGATAAGCGTTTTGCCGTGCCTCTGTCTACCCCGTAGGACACGGATTGTATTTACCAGCGCCCACGCATCGATCCTATTTTCCTACTAGATACGTGTAGATGTAAACGCTGTTCGTATGTATGAATGTTTGTTACTCTTTTACGCAAAAACAGCATACAAAAACTTTAATGAATCTTTACAAAAATATACTATAACATCAGAAAAACACAAGCTATAATGTATAAGATATAAATAATATTATTTAAGTAATTATATTTATTTTGATATATATTTTAATATATATTTTGATATAAAACAAACGGGTAATAGATACAAATATATCATGCAAATCTTTGGGAAAGAAGCTATTCGATGTGCTAATCCAGCGCAGACGAAGTCGCGGGAACCAGCTAGTACAAATAAAATATAGTAATGTACGTGTATAGCACGGTATGTATAGCCGACGTTCATACGGCATCCATTTGAGTAGTACGCGGTCTCACATTTCAATTAAGATAGGCGGCAGCTGATTGCTTCCAGTTGATCATGTTACAAAAATAAATAGATATGCAGTGTTTTAATATGATTTTATGTATTTATCTCTACTACTATTTCGTTTGTATACCATATTATTGAAAGAAAGAAAATACATTTATTTGCGACTTAAAAGGGACAAAAACATAAGATATACTTACACAAAGTTATACATAGACAATATTTATTTATTTAAAGGAAAACCAACAGCACAAATAATAAAGAATGAGACAGAACAAAATAGAAAACATAAGGCCAATAAAAGGTTTTCACGAGTAGAATATAAACAAACAAAATATATATACTTAGACAATCAAAAAAATATGTACTTATATAGATATAATTAAAAAAACAGAAATATGTATTTCATGTACATTTACCATATACTAAATAAAATAAAATATGTTTTTATTTTCTCACACAAAGTAACAGTATCTTAAACACAACAGTACAAGTTAAGTTACAACTAACTTTGTGAGAGACTGGTGCCTGAAGTAGATTCGAATGACTCTGTATTACAGGTCACCAGGCGCCACTCTGTACCTACTAAAATTTCAACATTGCATTACACTATGTATAACTTCAAAGCTAGTCTAAACTTGCAGTCGCTTAACTAGGCCACCATTCTTACACCCTTACCTGTAACGTAAGGAAAGAGTTTTCCGCGTGTACAATGTAATTTCTCGTAGAAAAGGCGAGAAACTGTTTTATGTTATGTACTGTGTACAGTTCACACATCAAGTGTACAAATAGTGAGCGGTTTCAGCGAATTATTCGGTCATCAGGCGAGACCAAAGCAAGATGTCATCAACGGTTCTACAACATATCTTTGTAAACGTGTTTTAAAAATGAAAATCCAGTTTATCATCCATATAAATATCATGATGTTAATGTAAAATAATAAGCAAAGATACTTTAAACGAGATATTAAACGAAAATATGGTCCAAAGTCCACGAACACGTGTATATAAAGATACTATTAATAATAAAAGTATTTCCAGAAAAATATGTATCATACATAAAGTCCATAATCACTTAGGTACTAAAACACATGGTGTGAGGAACAAAAATAACTATTAAAATTAAGTAACAAAACCATAATCTCCATGGACGATTGAACTGAGTTACGGCAGGGTATTGATTCAACACAAAAATTTTAACTTATTTCAATACTTTGACATTCAAACTGAGATTTAATTCACGTGGGATCTGCGATCTGCGAACTCGGGAGATCAGTACCTCTACCATGAGATGTCACAGTAAAATCGCCTGACTTTACTACAGTAGTTACGTAAATATTAGTATGACAAATTTTAGTACCCAACTATCCGCTAGAGGCGCTGTACAAAGCTTCATACATTTTTTTAACTACAGACGCTAGCGAGTATAGTAAATATAGTATAGTAAAAACTCATGGTAGAGCTACCGCAAAGTTACAACCGCAAGTGATTACAATGACACAAACATACATGACATTACAAAGTCCATGACATTTGAAAATGTCACGCGTCAGTGGTTCTATCCACATTATCGGCGAACCTTAAAATTAAATGGTAAATGTCAGCGATTTTTCGGCAGTTCATTAAAACTGAGATGACAAGGTATGTTTTCGTGTGGCAAAGCGTGCTACAAAGTTTGACGTACCTCGTATTCGTCGCGGCGTGATGGGACGAGCTCGGCCGTAGACTGAGTACACCAATAGCGACGTAGAGTTGGCGCGAGTTAGCCGTTCTACGCCGGAAAGAGGTATAGTGAGACAATCGATGAAAAATAAACTCTCAAATAATTACAGCTTTTGAACTACCGAATCAACTACGCCGTTGATTGATTTTTCAAGTCTACTTTAGTTTGCTGGCAATTTGATCGGTAGCGGTTGACAGATAACTTTATCAGTAGGTAATTGACTTTCCGCAGACTAATTGAGCAGACCTTTCTGAAGTTCATTTTGACCTTTTAATCCGCTAATATGCATAAGCAGATTTACATACTCAAGTCCTCACAAATTAAGTTATGTTGTAAATGCCAGCCGGATGGTTTTCCACGTGTTTGTCACATAGTCACATCACCTTTCAGTAGGGCGGGCGAAGCGCTCATTCCGACGTCGGTTCTCGTGCAGGGCGGATGATTGCCCGCCCCACGGTCGAAGTTACACGCGACGCGGGAATTTTAGCAACTTTTACGATAAAATTCGCAATTCATTTATAAATTTCGCGAAGTATTTACGATATAATTAATTCGTTTGGATGATTTGCAACAGAGTAATTTTGTGGATTGGTGATAAAAAACAGATGTAAGTAGATAAATTTAAAGTGAATGTAAATATGGTGAGTAATTATGCTAATTTGTTTTCTTGTTTAAAATTTTGGTTTACTTATAGGTTATTAATTTATAAAACAAAATTAATTGTCTAAAAATACCGAGGAATAAATAAATTCAACTTACTAATTCAAGATTTTTTATACTGATTTTAACGCAATATTAAATGTAAAGGTCAAATAAAAAAAAGGAGCTTTGCCCAGCAGTGGGACGAGATAGGTTAGCAAAAAAAAATTCAAAGAAACTTTCCTGGTCAACAATGTTTTAAATCATTCAGTAGAATCTTTTTTCTTGAAATTCCTTTCAATTTAAAATCCAGTGCAACTCAGAATGCAAAAATCCACCTTTTTTTAATACAGTTCATTTCAATGACTAATTCTGGAATTAGGGTCAGTTCCGACACCACATTAATTATTCTTAAGCTACGACTAACGTCTGTCAAGGGTACCGCTCCGCTAAGAGAGTCTCTTCGGTATAAATCAAATTATTTTATTTATTATTAGGTAGACTAGATATTTTTAGCTATATGTATATGCATAACACAAGCTCTGCTTAGCTTGGGACTAGATGATGTTGTGTGGATTGTCCAGCATTATTTATTTATTTTAATTATCTTTAAAATGCGCATGATTAGGAATAACTCAAAAACAGTGTCAGTAAAAGTAATGATCAACCTAAACTTAAACTCTTCTTCTTTTTTTATGTGGATTAAGGCTCATCAATACGACAGGCAATTCTGCCAATGCCAAGTGTTTGAAAATAATTCTCAGTCAATTCAGTCAATCATCAAGTCGGCTGTCTTTTGTTTTAAAGAAAAAAAAATGCAGAAAATGTTCAAAACCGATCTGCATCAAATCCCGATTTCTATTTCTTAAAAATATCAATTTGGGTGCCTTCAAGAAGAGAGTGAATATATAGGTTCTAACTAGGCAAACGCGCTACACCGTAGTCCGCATCATTTAACATCAGGTGTGATTGCGGTCAAGCGTTTGCCTATAATATAAAAAAAAAATCCAAACCAATTTTCCCGTCAGTTAATATGAATAAAATAATACCTGTAAAACAAAAAGCTGAACGATAAATTGTCTATCATTAATAATGAGCGCTCTGTGCTACGTCAAACGGCCTGAGGATAATAGTAAATTCTGAAGACGGCAGACGGCTGAATAAATGATGAAGTGACTAAACTTGTACAAAAATAACTGGTTCTTTAATGGTAGTGGTCACGCGACGTAAGGAAATCTAGTTACTTTTATCTAGTTACTTCAATATAAGTACTTACTAGCTGATGCCGGCGACTTTGTCTTATTCTCGTTATATTTTGGATAATTCTCACAATATCTTTATACATTAAATGAGTAATTCTGATGTATAAACTATATTATTGTAAAGTTTCATTAAAATCAATGGATTCTAAAGTTATATGTATATTTAGTTATATGTATGATACATAATGTATCATACATATAACTTGTTATGCTAACTGTCCATTGTAACATTAATTTGATTTAATTCAATTACAATAATACCTTTTTTGTTTTAGGAATTTTGGATATTTAGGAAAAAGATAGAAACTATTTACAAAGTGAATACAAATAAATATCTACCTAACTAATCTTATTTTTATCGTTCTTCTAAAAATCATGACTGACATACATTATACAATACATTACATAGATACTTAGATATTTTTTATTATACATATCGAATACCTAGAATACTCGGAATAAATATTTGCAGATCGTATAAACATTTACCCTAAGACGGGAATCGAACCCGCAACCTCCGCGTCGTGGCGGACACTCACCCGCCGCGCCATATCAAATAAGTCAATGATCCGATTTTGTCTAATAAATACTTATGAAAGTAACTCTGATACTAACTTTAGTGAGTTAGAATCATGATTTCAATTGATTTAAAGAGATTGTCCCTCTGTACCTACTAAAAAACCCTACGAGAAGCCAATAGATAGAATCTTGCACGCGGCTATCAGATGAAAGGGCGTTTAATCTGTATCTCCTTGGGATTAAAATACTGGTAGAATGCAAAGCCGTTTGAAACTTCGGAATTTGTTGGAATCCCTTTAATTGAAGTTATTGTTTTCCAGAACGCGTAACAATTTCCAGTTGGGGAGCCTTATCAGTACAATCACGCACCATTCGACATTGAAATACGATCGGGGAAATGCTTTTAGATATATTTAATTAAATTCACGAAGTGGAAAGAGAAATAAAGTAAAGAAAATAATTTCTTACCTAATAGTCTAACCCCCTATCTTATAAAAAGTTGGCGCAGACTTGAAGTATTGATTACCATACGTAATGATGACATAAAGTCAACGCTAACTTTTTATAAGATAGGGGGTAAGATACTTCTTTTCATCCAATAACCAGCCCGGTGAAGGTCGTTCTATGGTGGGATCTTATACTTAAATTATTGAAAGATTTGATATCACCGATGTTGCTTACGATAATGCTGGTTATACGGAGTGAACTTGAAGTATTCTTGACTCGCTAAAATTTATTTTACTTATTTATTTATGAATTATTATTATACTTTGGATTAGTTTTACTTTTACAATGATATATCCTAAATATTAAATATTTAACTGTTGTTTCAGATGCACGCCCTAAATTCAAAAGTGACATAACCGCGAGACATAACCGCACTGGCCGAAAAAGTAGTGTTGTCAGAAAAAAATAATTCTAATTCAAAAAGTTTTGATAAAGGAAAGCGGACGTGGCTTGACTGCACTGGATGACGTTACAAAGTGTAAAAAAATATTGCAATCGCGAAAAGATGAATTAATGGCAGTTCTTTACCGTACTAATTAAAGATACTGCTTTTTAAATTGATGCATTAACACAGTAAAAAAAAGAAATTGTTTGAAAAGAGATTACGCGCGTTTAGTGGAAGTCCTGGCCGGTGCGTTCAAAAAAAGTTTGTGTTTATAGTTTTTGAAAAAGGAACGCGAGTGTTTTAAAGACTGGTAGTCCTGGCCGGTGCGTTCAGATAAAAAAAAGTTTGTGTTCATAGTTTTCGAACGAACGCGAGTGTTTTAAAGTCAGTCGCGCAGAAGGCGCGGCACGAGGCGGTGTGGCTCGCTGTCTGCTGGCGGTGGGTCTGGCCAGCGGCGCGGGCGCTCAGCGCAGCCCGCTTAGCTGGGCCATGGGCTCCTCGCAGCGCCTGGCGGCCGTCGCAGCGGTCTCACACGCGAAGCACTATTACAACAACACGCAGCCGACCTCAACGCAGAATGACACCAATCCCTACAGTATCAACATTTTCTTCGTGAGGTAGGTACTTCCGAAAGCTTCACGGCATTTTAGTACCCAATTATTATACACCAAAGAGGATGTGAATGTGGTGCTGTAGAGCTGGCAATACACCTATCAAGACTAATCTGATATATAACTATAGCACCGACACAATAAGAAGAAAAAGTACTCAATTCGGCAATTCCATATTATTTATGTTTATTATTGTATTTTAACGTACTACAGTTGTTAGTACCAGGTATAGGTATAGGACCTCTTAGGTATAATCTTTATAACCTGATTTCTACCAGACGTTCGGCTGCCCGTGTTTCAACAGAACCATTTATATTTTTCGCACTTCGAAAGGAATATTTAGCTAAAAGCTACCATGCTTCACGGTTTTCAATCAGGAATAACGGTATTGAACACTTTAAAAACAGTAAAACACGGTCCATTGGTACCTTGCTGGATAAAAGGATTGGGTTTTGAAGTTTTTTAATTCAGCACGCATAGCACAGTCGTTTGTCATTTTTGTACGCTTTTAGGGTTCCGCTGGTCTTTTTAGAACTGAAAATCGAAATGACTCGCGAGTTTTCTTTGTGTTTTGATGATAATTTGATAATTTTTGTTTGTCATGGTCACCACAAACTTTGTCAAAGCCCTAAATTGCAAAGTTTATTACATTAATTAAATAGTGAACACTATATAAAAAAAATCATAATTTTTACTAGCTAATGCCGCGACTTCGTCTATTTATCGTTATATTTTGTATAATTCACACAATAAATTTCCTAATGCCTATGTGTTATTCTTATATATAAAGTACCTACATTAGATTGTAAAGTTTTATTAAAATCCATTCAGTGGTTTTTGCGTGAATAAGTAATATACATCCACATCCACACAGCCAAAGTTTTGCGTTCATAATATTAGTAGGACTTAGTAATTTCAAAACCTTGAAAAATAAGTAATGCATAAAAGTAACGCTGTTCTCTCAGAATACAACTTTCAAAGTACCCTCACATTATATCAGTAGCAGAAACTTTAATAGTACATAAATAGTTAAATTGAGACTGTAAAATAACGAGATGGACTCAGTTTAAACTCGCCGAAGCCGCTCGTAACTATTATATGGTGATGACGTGATGTATTGCCGACACATGACCAATTTAACGGCATATTCCTGTCAATATGCCATCGAGAGCTCGCTGGAATATGACGTATCGGAAGTTATACTGCCATATGACGTATTGAAAGTTATACTGCCATGCATATGTACATCAATATTGAAGGATTCATGTCAATATTATATCGAAAGCTTTATAACGTATCGAATTTGAACTTATAACTGGTACGCAGACTGAAGCGAAGACTGATTGGCTTGACAGTTATTAAGAAGGTTTAAGAAAAATCTTGTAGATATTTTAATATAAAAGTTTAGATTGCTTATTATTATTAATCAGATCAAAATGGATGAACCGATTTGATTGAATTTTGGTACATATCTTATGTATAATAAAAACATTAAATAAAATAACTAAATGGAAAAGACTGTAAGATTATAAAAAACAGTCTAGATTGGCATCTAAGATTTTTTTATAATCTTACAATCGTTTCTCTTTATTTATTTTATTTAATGTGTATACCATATGGTCTATGTCATATGTCTATGGCTAGAAGCTTATTTCGGACACTAGATGGCGTTACATGACAAGTCTTGCAATGTACCATACAGTATAAAATACACTATTCTAGATTCTACTTCAAGTAAAAAGAAATTCAAGTCGATTTTTTTTGTTGAAAAATCCTCAAATTGTTGTATATCTTCTGGATTTATGAAAGAGGATTATGTGAAGGGCAAGTGGGGATTTCAGAATTTAAATAATGTTAGATAGCAGGTGCACCCGCGACCTTTACCTAATTATATTCTCGACTTGGAAACTTTGGGTATTTAGAGAATTAGGTGCCGTGATTAAATATGTACTATAAGTATACTTTGTATTTTGACACCCTGTATACTATCCAAGGCCTTTTCAGTACGGTATAGTTTATTGAAACGTTGTGATAAACTGCTAAAAACAACTGAATGTTGACGAAAACAAAAAGAGGTTGTGTTGTTTTCAAGAGGTTTGATAAATATGCCTTTGAAGACTTGTGTGCTACGACACGCTACGAACTATCTAGAACCTGCGAGCTTTTATTGCTACGAGGGCTACTGCTACGCAAGTGCTACGTGCTACGAAGTAGTATTACTTAAGACGGACTACTTACCCTCAAATGACACACTTTGTAACTTTTCCTCCATGAAGTCACAGAAGTCACAGACTAAAATCACTTAGTTCTTTTTTCTTCGTGAATACAAACTTAAATGCAAAAAGTTCAAAAAATTCGTTAATAGTCTCAATGTCTTTATTTAGCCAGAAACACTATAGAAAGTAATTTTCTCAAACCTTTAACCTAAATCTCAAAGAAAAATATTTAAATTCAAAATTAATTTATCAAATAGTCATTCTTCATAAGTATAACGAGATATCCATGACTACAGTACTTTATAAAGCTAAAACACTTAACCTACTTTTATCCCAAGATTATACGTAAAACTATAAATCCTAATATAGCAACACATCTCATAAGTTATGATATTCATGACATAACTTCCGGCACCGGGTAAGTGTCAGTGTCTGCCAACAGCGGGTGTCAAAATTACAACTGTCAAAAGTTACTGCGACTGTTACGTACGGATTAGTGCACTGGAATATTCAACCTGCTCGAGTGTTGCCAGCTAGTTTCCAAAATTTAATATAGTTTTATATATTAATAATAAGAACAGTGGTTGCAAAAACTATATAGGTTGGTGCTTTGAGAAGGGCGATGAGAGGCGAGTTCAAAGAGATCGAAAAAAAAAGACGTGTGGCACTCGGGGACTGCCGCGGTAAAGCTATTGCATAGCAATTTTTGCTGGATTACGCATGCGCAGTGTTAGGCTATTTTCGTTCGGTATTTTCGTTACGGAATTTTTGGATTCGGTTTCCACGCTCCAGGCCCGCGATAGAAGATATAGCTTTAAAACAATAAATTACATACAAATACATTTTTATTACTAGATAGTTATACAAATTGTCGATGTAATATTTATGTTTTACTCAAACAATTTGTATTAGGTACTAAAAAATATAAAGTCTTGTTTTTAATATAGCCAAATTTTCACAATAAAACTATAGACTTGCTTGAGTTTCTCTTTCACAAACGAAATACGTAACACGTTCCAATTCCAATCCAAGTGCATTCACTTGTCACATACTCGGACGTAATCGGGAATTCTTTTTTTGCAAATTTTACATACTCTTCGGACGCATAGAGAGATGGTGACATGACACTCAGAGCCCTAAGTCTGAGTTTTACTCGAACGAATCTAAATCGCAATTTCTGTTGACGATATTTCGAGGCCCCAAACGATATTCCGTCCAAAATTCTTAAGATTTCGTACAACATTTGCGTTTTAGATTTTTAGAATCAATTCAAGTTTTTAGTTAGTTTTTAATCAAATAAAAAGAAAAGTAAAACTCGGTTTGTAAGCTCAGTTCTCGTCGACTCGAATATTTCATTTAGCTCAGTCACTAGCGTATCAGTTTTTGAGAAAACTCAGGCAACTGCATTCCCTACGGCGGCGGTTGACGCTAATTCGACACCCGTTCTGGATTTGTGGGGCATTCGGGTAGGATTACATTAGCGAGTAACTTAATTATATTTCAAATTCCATTCGATCTACGAGTGATGAAACTGATGACTGGTGGACTGTTATTGAGATCAGTTAGTTGTCAGACTTGTCAGTATTTGATCGTTTCATAATCGCTTTAAAATGTATACAATATAATGTATATAATAAAATATAATATAAATATAATAAATAATGTAAATATAATATAATGTATATTCAAAATGTATATAATATAGATATTATATAAAAGAAAGTCGTGTTAGTTACACTATTTATAACACAAGAATGGCTGTACCGATATGGCTGAAAATTGGTAGGTAGCTTAGAGCCAGGAGACAGACATAGGACATAGGATATGTAAGTGTGTATGTATGTATGTATTTACTAATAAAAAAACTTAATAAATTCAAATATATGATTATTTATTGCCTAAGGCGGAACAGAGTTCGCCGGGTCAGCTAGTAGGTTATGAAACGGTTTATAACAATAATCTTTTTTTTAAACTTGTTTACGTGGTCCGGTAAAGTTTTTAAGAGTAGGTACATAATACTTAATGATGAAATATTATATTTTATTTCTGTATTTTCTCGTTTTTACAACCAATCTTAAAAGAAATTCTGGAAAAGCAAAAATAAAAATAACTGCATCTGCAGACCACAATGTTATAGAAAAATGCAATCTAAAACAATCAAGTGGAAATATTCCTAAACGGTTTGCAGCTCAAGCAAAACAGCATCTTCAGTACGAACTATTTTCGGAAAACCGAGCGAAGCGAATCGAGTTGTACTAGTTCGGACTATCAAAGGACTAAGTAAGAGTGCCCGAGATTTTCCTCTTTCAACAGAATAAATGCAAAAGCACAAGATGTGCGAGCCAGATAAAAAAACAACTAAAGTACTGAATTGTGGCAATTCTAACCCAATTTTTGTTACTTGTTTATAATAAACACTATTTTGATTCATTTTTTTATTTTAAGTGCTTTTAATTACCCTTTAACATATCAAACTAATAAACGAATAACGAATTGCACCAACTACAATCCACTGCGTAAAGGCTACATAATAAAGTTTCAAATATTAATAGTGCAGAAACTTGACCTGCCAGCTAAATATACCAAGCTGTTCTTGGTATATTTAGCTGACATAGTCATAGCTGTCATAGTCTTTGACTTGATGGGATTCCATTTTTTTTATACTTACATTATAAGCAAAAGCATAACCGTAAAGTGCAGCAAAGGTATGAAAGAAAACGTATTCGGACCTAATGTCCCGTCTCCCGACTGCAAGATAAGCTTCTCGCATCAGCTACTGGACTAAATGAACGGGAAATTAGATGCTATCTACTTGGAAGTTGAGTCGGAAATATATTGTAGTCTTCTTCTGTCGTGTCGATGCTACAACTGTATTTTGTTGTAGCACCCACCGTGTTGGAAAGATTAGCCAGACTAGATACTGCTTTGCCGTGCCTAGCAGTTACCGGTGTGCGAGGTGCCACGAGGAGGCTAATATATTGTAGTGGGATGAGATGATAAATACTTATAGTCAGTAGTGTGGAAGAACTCGTCCAGAGAGTACCATTATACAAATAATGGTACTTAAAGGCGTCCAGCAGCGAGATGAGCTGACGATATGGCTGGCGTGGCGGGTCGCACATGGAGACTAGTACAACACCGTGGAGAGTGGCACATGAAAAGGGAGGCCTATGCCCAGCAGTGGGCGAAATCTGCGGATGATGATGAAAGGCGTTAAAGCTCAGTTGGTAGTAACTCTACCTTCTATGCTGTGGGTCGTTTGGTTTTATGCCCACCGAAAGCAAATATTTGTGTGATGAATAAATATGTTACCACAAAACTTGAGATTAAATATTAGCCTAGTTCCTGACGAAGGTAGAACTTATAAAAGCAAATATATTATAATCGTTTAATTTATGACTCCTTTTCTAGATTACTGTTATTTAGGAGTGTTTCCACAAGTGAGTTACACACACCTGTTCTCACATCATTAGTTACAACACTGAATAATTTATACTTAGTTCTTATGCTCCGTAATATAATTTCACACCTATATAAATTAGTAAAATTAATCGTATTGTTTGTTTATGAAAAAATATTTTGAAACAATGGTTTTACCGTGATGTAATAGTTTTATATTGTTTTTAGTTTATTTTCAAATCAAATGGGTCCTTCGATCTCCGCAAGCAACAATTTTTAACATTTTAAAAACAAAATAAAACCAAAACCGTAAAGAAATAAAATTCAAATCGAAATTGTATTTCGATATTTTAGAAATATGCTCGAACTAAGAATCTGTCGCAGTCTCCATCATCATCATCAACCTATATCAGTCCACTGCTGGACGTAGGTCTCTCCAAAGACGCGCCACTGAGCCTGGTCTTTGGCTCTTCTCATCCAGTGTTTGCCAGCACGCATTTCGCCCTCTGGCGAGATGCGTCTCATCTGTCCCATATTTCCATTACAAAATTAAATAATACCTATAAATAAATTAATAATCCTTCTTTTGCTCCGCGTAGTTGGGTAAATCATCTATAATTTAGATGTTTCGTCGAAGCGGTTTTGACAGTACCTAAACTAAATTCTTCATGCCAACCATTTGCTGTCTAGCTTTTCAAAATAAAGACAGATACTCCAGCTGGTTTGAATTATTGAGCAAACTGCGCTCGCTTAGAAGACCGCGCCCGTGAATTCGTCAGTATACTTATTGCCTTTTCTTTAACAAGGTTAGGGCTAAATGTGTTAATTGTTTATTACTTAGCGAATAGATTAGCAGAAGAATGCATCTTTCTTCTCATGATAGGTTTCCAAGAAACTGAATACAAAATGTAAAGATAATATGACGACCGATGTGGCGCGGTGGGCGATGGTCCGCCTGCGACGCGGAAGGTTGCGGGTTCGATTCCCGCCTCGGGATAAATATTTGTATGTTCTGCAAATATTTATTCCGGGTGTTCTGGGTATTATATGTATAATAAAAAATATCTATCTATGTATTATATTGTATTAAGTATGTCAGTCTTCTAGTACCCATAACACAAGCTCTGCTTAGCTTGGGGCTAGATGATGTTGTGTGGATTGTCCAGCATTATTTATTTATTTTAATACAATCAAGATAACATAATACCTATAGCATACCTTCTAAACCACATAAGTACAAAAATTTGTCAAATCAAGTGAGATTTCTCGATTATTTTAATAGACAAAGGCTAACGGCCGGTTTCTGTAAGCCCAAATCAAGATTGATCCGAGTTTGACACATAGTAATTACATATTTGATTTTTTCGTTGATCATCGTTCGAGAAACCGACCGTAAATGATTTAAAACTTTTTGCTATACATCGCCGCATACACGACAATAGAGAAATCTTTTACCTTACATTAACAGTAGTGTATATAGACACTAGCCTAGCATACAGGACTTACATATGTAAGGGTAATGTGTGTATGTATCAGTGAATTATTGAACTACTGATACCCTGTGCACTTAAGCAGTAAATTTTTCATTCCACTCGGTGCCTTAACGAAGAATCTTAAAAACCAAGCACTTTGCAGAAGTCCACTGTTGTCATGCATTATAGTAAGTATACGATTTATTAATTTTGAATACATTTTGTACAATACCTGATCATACCAGTAGTTGATCAATTACAAAATATCCATCCACAATTGTAATGAAAATGTACAAACTTTATCTAAAACCGTTAAAACCCATTTCATTCATTTTGTTGTTCGAGGAAATTGAAAACACTAACAAAAAGTTTAATTTAAATGTTCGATTGCTTTGTAAGTTTTAATACTGTGATTGGACAAAAGTGGTTTTGGATTTCTATTTAAAAAAAATAACTATTTATTGATGTAAAAAAATTATAAACACGAAAGGGTACATTTTCAGAGAAATTATCACGTAAAGTTTCGTTCAAAAAAGTTTTTTTTTTAATTTCGAAAAGTTGAATGTCAACATAATAACTTATGCCTCTACTTACTTAAATAAGTTGAAGAAAAAAAAAACATTTATAGCCTGATACAGAGTGCCATGAACAATAAATGCGCTTTATAATAATTATGCAAAATAGATGAACCAGTGATGTTAAAATAGTTTTAAATCGGTGGAAATCACAGAGTCCGGATTCTATCATCCCGATTTCTTAATTACAGCGCTAAGCTGCGCTCATCAGATATTAATTAGCGAACTGTAAATGAAAAAGTGGATTTACTAAGTTTATGGTTATATAGCGTTGTAATAATATCTTTCTAACCTAACTTTTTTGACTAAGACTAACGGTCGGTTTCTGGAACGTTGATCAACCAAAAAATCAAATTAGAATGTGTCAAAATTCGGATCAACCGTGATTTGGGTTGCCTAAACGCTTGTCATCTGCGAAATATTTAACAACAGAGCCCTTAGTCCGAGCTTGTATTTTAAAACTCCCTACTCTCGAGCCGAGAGTCGTCTCTCGGATCTCTCTCTCTACTTCTTACAAAAATCCATCCGACATCCGAGAGACGACTCTCGGCTCGAGAGTAGGGAGTTTTAAAATGCAGGCTCGGACTAAGCCCTCAGATCAGATGACAAGCGTTTGAGCAACCCAAATCACGATTAATCCGAGTTTTGACACATTGTAACTTGAGTTTTTGGTTGATCAACGTTTCAGAAACTGGTCGTAAGACTTTTCTGTATGTTAGTGTACCATAAAGTTATTTAATTAGAATAATATTACATCAGTATTGCTTTTGGGGATATTTCCGATTTGTACTTTAAACTATTTAAGTACATTAGTTTGATTAAAGAAACCACACAAACCGTACGTGTTTTTTTTATTAAACTCTTTACTAATGGATACTCCGATCACTAATAGATAAAAATATTAACAATTTATCATGATGTACCTGTTGTTTTGTAAATATTTTAACAAAAAATGGATTGTAATTACTTACTTGATATTTTTATCAGATCAACTGTCCATTTTTTGTTATCGTTATTAATAACGACCACTATAAAGAATTAAAGAATTTTATTGATATTTTCTTTAGAAACTTAATAGTATCGATTTTCAAGGACAAAGTAACTTTTAAAGCTTTTTCTTTAGTATTGTATAAGTTTCAAGTGAATAAATAAATAATGCTGGACAATCCACACAACGTCATCTAGCCCCAATATATAAAGCAAAGCTTGTGTTATGGGTACTATAAGATAACTAATACAATAACATTATTTTTTATTATACCTACATATAAAATATCCAGAACACCCGGAATAAATATTTGCAGATCATACAAACATTTATCCCAAGGCGGGAATCGAACCCGCAACCTTCTGCTGCGCAGTCGGACCATCGCCCACCGCGTCACATCGGTCGTCTATGCCGTGGATATTTATTAACGAAATCCTAATAGTATTTTTGTTTCCAAGTGCGACACTACGCGGAGTGCTTATCAGCAGTCTAGTTCCCATAGTACAAGCTTTGCTTAATTTGGGACTAGAATGTGATGTGTGTGAAGTCCAAGAATATTTATTTATTACATGTATTTTTGTTTCCCAGTGCGACACTATGCGGAGTGCTGGTAGCAGTTTGTGCGGCTTGTTGGCGCCGCTCGCCTCGCGTCGACAAACCAGAGGACGCGCAGTGCAGTGGTGTTTACACCGTGAGCGCTGACTGCAGACTGAGTCAGGTTAGTCAGCGCAAAACAACAACGCCGGGCCTTAGTATGGATTCATTCATTTTCAGCCTGTGGTGTCCCACTGCAGGGCAAAGGCCTCCCTTCCTTTTCTCCAGTTCTCTCTGTCCTGGGCTATTGTGGACCAATCTTTTAAATGGGCATCGAGTTCGTCCCTCCATCTGCGCCGTGGTCTACCGCGAGGTCGTTTCCCATTATACAAGATATTTTGTTAAAATAAGTTCAATTAAATTTTATTGATAAACAATTAAATAATCGTATTGGAAATAATTAACTAAAGTCTAACACAAGAAAAATAAGTGTCTTAGAAGAGGCACTTTCACACTTTGAAACCGTTTGAGGGTGTTGAAACCCTGAGTAACGAGAAGTTGAGAGGGTTGGAAACCGCTTGGTTTCAGAGAAATTTGATATTTATCTCCTTGAGGTTTTAGTTTCAGTCTTTTTATTTTTTATCCTTTTCAATATGAAGTATCTTTCCTCCTCCATAGTCGGTCCCTCACTGATGAAGATCATGACTTCTATCCAACGTCTTGTGACATCGGCTCTCCATACGGAACGGTCTGAAGCGTGATGAAGCGCTAAAAGAGCTAGAAGTATCTTTAAGAAGCGTTTTATACAACTACTATACATGACGTGTTATATGTACAATACGTCTTGTATAGTAGTATATATATAGTCTCTACCTCACTTATTGCGGTATAAATAGAATTTGGACGCTGCAGTGTGGTCTTGAGGCTGTGGTCACTTCAAGTCGTCTCCAACGGACACAGGCTAGCACTTTGCATTATTCGGTCTAGTGCTATTATTGTCTGTATTATTCTAGGTTCAGTATCTATTTCATTCTTCAGTTTATACTAACAGAGAGTATGTTTTGTTTGTGAAAAGGGTTGAGCGTTTGCATAGCCGATATAGACACGATACTGACTAATAAATTGAATAAATATATCGGTGCTGAGGCTTATCGCGCGTTGCGAAAGGGGACGGAAAAAATTAAGACCAAAAGTTGTAACGACACTTTTTGCTATAGCTGTAAGCCGTGCTGCGTGCACGTGTTTCTCTGTCTGTTTCGTTCCATTAGTGCTAGGAGGACTTAACGCTAAGAGCATTGTCTACCAGTCTGTTTTCTGCTCCGTATTTACTTTTTTTATTTAACCTTTTATGTCCCACTTTTCCAAAATAGCTATATGTCATTATTTTAAGAAATTTTATCACAATCAGATAAACCTTATGGACCGCTATCAAAACCACTTTATGTTATTGAATACAAAAAAAATTGGGATTGATTTTATCGAACTTAAAGCCTATGTTTATTAAATAACTAACCTTCATATTATCCAATAACCCTGCTTCTTCGCGTAGTCGGATAAACATCATCATCATCAACCTATATCAGACCACTGGTGGACGTAGGTCTCTCCCAAGAGACTTCTCATCCAGTTTTTGCCAGCTAGACTCCGCAGATCGTCGCTCCATCTCGCCAAAGTGCGTCCTACACTATTACGCTTGCTTAAACGCCGTCTCCACTCCAGTATCCGTAAAAAATCGTGGGTAAACATAGTTCAAATGAATATGTGCCATAGTAACAAGATACACGGTTCATTATAAAGTGATTCAGCAGAGATCCATTGATAGCACTGTTTTAATTAAAACGGGCTCTGGCATAAATTGGGTGTAAGTACGTAAGTCTGACGCAGACCCGAATCCAGGTTATAACCGTCCACGTTGCACTATTTTGGTGTTTGTTCAATATACAGCGCCTTCGAGAGATTCTCCCACCCCTTATATTAACCGTGATTGGAAAATTACGTTCATCCCGTTATAAATGATTTAGTTACTATTAATCAAACAATACTTTCAATCAAATGTTAAAAAAAAAACTTAATCTAGCTATTATAAAGCTTTATATTATTATTAAATGAGACCGAGTTGTTTTGATTGAAATCGTGACAAATAAATATGCTAACAATAAATAATAATACAAAAAGTAGTCGTGCATATTTTCCTACTACATATAAAGTAAAGACATATTTCTATCTATACTATTGAATAAAGACAGAAATTATCTATATGAGTTTCATAGTTTGATATACAAAGCTATATAGTTTATGTATAAGTATACATAAAGCTATAGCAGGGGTGGCCAACAGGTCCATCGCGACTGTTAGTCCAGTCGATCGAGGCAAGGCAATAATGTAAATAAATATGTACTGCTGCACGCGTCATAATTTGTATTGATCCTCTATTCTACGCAATATACGGCCGGTTTCTCGAACGATGATCAGCGAAAAAATCAAATAGTAATTATTTATGTGTCAAACTCTGATCAATCGTGATTTGGGTTTCCAGAAACCGGCCGTAAGTCTTTTGTTTTCGGCTTGCGATGACCAATAAGAGTACTATATGATTTTCCACTGAACTATGCTGTTTCATTTAAGATTTCAATAAGTATGTAATTGGTAGATCGCACAGGGTTTCGTTAGTAAACCGGAGATCTTGGGTCTAATCAAGTTGGCCACCCCTGCTTTATAGCAATATGTAGTTCGCTCACATCTCAGAGTACACAAAGCGGTTCTTTACACATGAATGGTCCTCACTTATGCAGGTATGCACATTGACTTGTCAGTATGCATTGATGCCCTGATCTCGCATACATACCCCGCATTCGATTGTATATTGATTTTAGTACCAATCTCGCCTCGCCTTGAATACAGACGGATTGGAATTGCCCTTAGATAAACTATGATATTGCAACTATCGTAAAGTTACCTTGTATAGTCAAAATAGTTAAAATAGTGAAAATTATGTGTTTAATGTCGAAAAAACTTAAGTAAACAAATCTTGTTCTAGTCCCAAAACTAAGAAAAGCTTATGCTATGGAAACTAGATCACTGTTTTTTTGTACATACATCCATAAAACACTTGTTCGCCAATTAAAGACTTATTTGAGATTGTTCACAGAATATCGATGAGTCGATGAGTTACTATAGAAACTGAACGTGATTTAAAACTTGGCAGGTTTTGAAAGTCTAGGATACTCCGGAAGAACAGAAAAAAATAATAAAAATCACAGAATAGATTCAATAGGTACGCAGGCAACGTATATAACAATTCTACAATAAAACTATCATGAAACTTTTTTTTTAGTCTATTAGATGCAAACGCTTGACGGCAATCTTTTAAATGATGATGTAACGCGTTCGCCTAGATAGAACCAATTCACTCTCCTCTTGACAATGTCCAAATTATAGATATGTAAACTAGCGCCTTGTTTAACTGCTAGGGTAAATATTCAGCCTTCAGACTAACTTCCGCGTCAACCTTGATGCCCAGAATAGACGTGGAGGTAGCGAGCATACTTCGAACTAGGTTGAATTGTATTTTGGGACACTTCGATATATTCTAAGCTCTATATTGCCTGAGAGACTGAATGTCTGCAATGTCAATTTTTTTAAGAAATTGCCTGACGAATTTAAGAATATGCCATTGATTGTTTTTAAATGGAAATTGAAGAAATGGCTCTTAGAAAAATGCTATTACGACATCAAAGAATATTTAGGTGACAAATTGTAACTAATTTTGAGTGTACCTGACATATATTTTATTATTTATTTTTTTCTAATTGACATGTTTATTCTTTTTTTCTTAATATGATTTTTTTTAATTGTTTAATAATTAATTAATGACATGAGTTTATATAACATTTTGCACGCCTTGACGATGCAGAATGAGATCGTAATTTATAAACAAGAACTTTTATACTTACATTTTAATGCAAATAAATGATTATGATTATGAATGTGCCTTTTATAACATTACTTGCATTGGGCGCTATTTCTGACAACTTAAACTATTAGTAAGTGGTTTATTAAATAACTTTTAAAATCATTGTTTTTTACGCTATTTTAGATCGTCTACTTTCCTGATGTAACATTCTTGAACAAAGGTGGGTGTAGAAATGTGACGCACGTAAATGTACAGTAACTTTAGCACATTCAAACCACACTGCGCGGTGACGTAGGTAGGTAAGTTCGTCAGTCGAGCTAGCGTCATCGCATAGTGTCACCCGTCACTGGAATGTGCCAAAGTTTCAATACGTTTACATTGTCACATTTATTCGTCCTCAGCGGGCTTAATGTGATACGAAATAAACAGTCTGAATTTGATTTTTTCTTTGAATTTTCTAACTGATTTGTAACTTCAAACAAACTACGGTTATTTCATTTAAATAGTTCTTAAACTCTCGGTTTAAAAGATTATTTTTTTATTTTGAGTATATAAGTGTTGGATTGACTTAACAAACTTCTAAGCCATCGAACATACGAAACAATAAATAAATAGTCACGAGATACTTAGTCCCAAAATAAGCAATGCGAATATTGATTGAACTATAACCTCACTTTAACACCTCAGCTAATTCTAATAAAGTAAAAGCAACCTTGGCCTATTCCGCTATAAAGCAGCGCCTGCCATCGTTATAGTAATGCGTTTACCTTCGCTTCCGTGCCGAGATTGTTCCGGAACTTGCGGCGTCGCAGCGCCAACCGCAAGTCAAATCGGCAACAAATATACAGGGTTTATAGTCTGTGACAGCGATGCCCAAACCTGGATACAGGCGGGTATATAGTCTGTGACAGCGATGCTCAAACACATGCCTAGTTGGTAGCTCTAATGATGACATTTGTATATTTTACTGTCAATATCAAATAGAGAGATAAATCAGAATTTAGAGTGTACGTGTACGCGCTTATCGACTACTAGTAGATAGTACGCCCCGGCTTCGCACGGGTAGCCTATATAAAAAATATCATTATAATATAGCCTATGTTCAGCGCAGATAATATAGCTTCACAACAGTGAAAGAATTTTTGAAATCGGTCCAGTAGTTTCGGAGCCTATTCGATGCAAACAAACAATCAAATCTTTCCTCTTTATAATATTAGTTTAGACTAAACGCCGATACGTTTAACTATGGGTACCAGGTAGAAAGTAACGCAAAACTGAAGGTCTTACTGCAGTCTGGAAATTTACGTAAATACTAGCTTAATGCAGTCTTATCGTCAGTACGTATTCCTAAATGTGATAATCTAGAAGGCAGAGCTAATGCTGAGCTGTGATGTGACGTCTAACACAATCGTAAACAAATCCGTAGCGTATCCGAAACATACTACGCGATGACGTCACCGCGTAGTGTTTCGGATACGCTACCTAGATAGATAGATAGTGTGTTTGGTAGTCGAGCTGGCGATATCGCACGTGTAAATTGAAAACGAGTAATATAAAATATATCGTTTCACCAATTAAGATATTATAGTGGGTGCATGGAAAGAGCCTCCTCGTGGCGCACACCGGTAACAGCTAGGCACGGTAAAGCAGTGTCTAGTCTGGCTAATCTTTCCAACACGATGCCACAACAAAATACAGTTTTAGCATCGACACGATAAGAAGAAGCAGAAGTGTGATACGACCAGGAAGAAGACCAATCAAGACATAACTTTAAACCGACGAAATAATTTTATTTTTATTAGTTAGTAATACCAAGTTTTATCTTTATTTTTTTTTAATTACTACTACTTTTATATACTTACTTAAGTAA
Source organism: Ecliptopera silaceata (assembly GCA_932527185.1). Classification (NCBI taxonomy): domain Eukaryota; kingdom Metazoa; phylum Arthropoda; class Insecta; order Lepidoptera; family Geometridae; genus Ecliptopera; species Ecliptopera silaceata. The sequence goes on along the minus strand of OW052209.1, from coordinate 2,860,700 downwards.
GTACTTATTATTTTTATCTGATAATCTACAACCAGACTGTACGTAGACACAGGGTCAACGAACTCCTTTTATATCGTAAACAACTGATTCGTAAACTAACAAGATTTGCTATCAAACTGTTTTTTTACAAGATAGTGAATTTATTTTATTTCTGTAAACAGTAAATTAATAAATTGATAAAGGCTGTCATAATACCATAATTCATGTTCATGGAACTGAGACAATTTTGTTAATAAATACGTAATAAATAAAGAGAAATCAGTAATTTTTTTTTTCCGGACAGCTGACGCCAATCTTATTTGCTTTGAACCTTATACCTAAACAATATTAAGTTAATTAAACAAAATTTAGCTAGAGGTTTCATTCATCATTCAAAATTTCATTGCATTCATTGTGTGTGATACAGATAGCATTCTGTTCGATAATGATCATTCAGTGCTTCAAACAAACGTTCAAAAAGAGGAAGATTATTCGAAACTCGATCGAGCAGACTGAATTTCCGTCGAAGCCACATTTCCGCCACTTCGTTTTCCATCAGTCATATTTATTTTGCTTATTTGCTTCGACGCAATAAAATAGCCTCATTTTTGAAATTACAAATTCTTAACATTTATTGCAACAATCACAACTCGATTGTTCTAAATTTGAATCATTCAAATGTTTCGTGTTCCTATATTCAAATGACAGTCCTTCAATGACTTTGAAGGACTGTCATTTGAATATTCAAAATTAGAACGCTTCGTTTATATTAAAACACAAGATTTTTTTTCTGGCTTCTGTGCAGATGAAGTTTTTTTTTATTAAATTTTGTGTCAAATTCGTAATTTTAAAAAAGAGGTTGCATATTACATTGCGCACTGTTCGGTGATAGACCAGTAATTAGATTTTGGTAGTACACGAGTATATATGGCTGGTCGGCTAAATTTAGAGAAATGAGTTCGTGACTGAATTATAGTGATGTATTAGCGCGTAATGAGTGGATTGTGGTTTGTAGATAGTAATTTGAGCTACGTTTGTTTGTGAAAATGGATTGTATTGGGAAAGTTAGGACTTTGAAAGTTACACAATTGATCTGGTAATCAATTGTGTAACTTTCTCGATCAAACTTTATAGGGACTTTGTTGGTTAACAAAATCTTAGCAGATTATATTTTCGATTTTATTATTTAGAAAACTTGGTTTAACTTGTCTAGATCAAAGCTTACATGAGAACAAGATTGTTGATAGTGTGGGTCGTGGGTCGCATGCTGTTGGTCGGGTTCGATTCCCACCCAGTGCAAATCTATCATCAATCTGGTTCCCATAGTACGAGCTCTGCTTAGTTTGGGACTAGAGTGTGATGTGTGAATTGTCCGTGAATATTTATTATTTATATTTATTGTCAAAAATATAACGATAGCAAGACGCCATCTAATTTTAAAATATTCTGGATAAGAATCTTTGGCACAATTTTGACGCCATAAGCTGTTTTCATAATTTTATATAAACAACCGCGTAATTCTGTGAAGAATAAACTAGTTACCTAAACCGGTTAGTGATTAAGAACGGTTAATGGTCGCATTAACCAGTGTGGTAAGTGCCCAACGAAGGTACAATTAAACTTTAATCATTTTCAGTTCACGACCGTTTTTACGATGTTTTTCATGTTGATAACACATTTACACAATTGAAAGAATCGTGTAAGAAAAATTAAAACTGTTTTTTTCTACTACTCTATACTATAGAATACTTGTCAAAACTAAATTAGCTTTACGATACTGAGGGGTCGTGGGTTCGATACCCAACACGAGTTACGAGTGTTACTATGCTTTTTGTATTATGTTCTAATTTGGCTAGATTGCGTTATCTATAAATATTGATGTTTTTATTAGCTTGTAAAAAGAAATTAGAAAAAAAAATCTAAGTATACATTTTGTTAATTATTTTCTAGGTCATTCTAATATTTGAAACTAAAACGGTTTTGAACCTAGTTTTCTTTGTAAACGGAATATAATCAAACTCACAAATCATGGTATAAATCCCCTTTATAAAGAAATCTAGGTGATATTAAGTACCAGTGTTTAGCGACTTGGCTCTGACGTCAGAGACCTACCTTTGTTAGCAAAGATCGCATCAAGATCGTAAGATCGCAAGATCGCAAGATCGCAACACAGATAACTAATCGTATCCGCCCGTATTACAGCTAATGCGATTTTTATCAGCGGCTCTGATATGATCCAGCCCTCAGGGATGAGAATATTACCGCTAAAACCTCACGTTCTTGAAAACCAACCACTGTTATATGACGACCATTTTAAGTGTAATGTGCAGATTCTACAAATAATCTGGTCGCGTCCAACTGGCACATAGAATCACCTATATTAGACGCATGTAAAAGGTCTTTTTGATTTTACTGAATAAAGTTTAATTTTTATCTGTAAAGAGCTTCAAACAGATTTATTTGTTTATCATAACTTTAAAGATTTATTATTAACCCAAAAAAAACACAAAAATTTACACGATCTTAATAATAACAATCTTAGTAATAGTTACAAAAATAATAAACTTAATAACTAAAACAAATTACAAATAATTTAAGTAATAGGTTGATGTAACGGCAGTAATAATACGGTCGCCGTTTTGTTGAGAAATAGAATCTTTATCGCTAACATGGGAAATCAGCCGGCAACGTTTTCATATGAAATCATAACGCGGGCATTGTTTTATTTACCAAAAGATGGTACGTTTGTAGGGTTATAATATCTGTAACAAACAGGTATACTTAGAAGGGTAATTCTCTTAATAAGATCTAAACATAATATGTAAACAGTTCAAATACAAGGCTTTTGGCAAATTCTCTCAATATACCTACCTAAACTAGCTGACCCGTGCCCACTTCGTTGGGCATACATAATTCGACCGTTTTTTCTCCGATTCACTTTGCAAACGGACTACTACGTAAAAGCCTTTTTATTTTTCGGTTTTTTTATATAGCCTATGACACTTAATAATGTGGCTTTCTATTGGTGAAAGAATTTTTAAAATCGGTTCAGTAGATCCAGAGATTACCCCTTACAATTGAACAAATATACAAACTTTACCTCTTTTATTAGTGAAGTATCATGACACAAATGTCATGATATTTTGTAATTAATATAAAAATAAGTAAGAAATATTTTCAGTGTGAAAATATTTTTTTATAATACATGAATGAAAGAAAGAATGAAAGTACTGCTGTATAAAGTACTTTAAGATAACATTTTAATTGGCAATAAACGTATTAAAGAAAATATAAAGGTACGGATATTATTATACGAAAATAAATAAATCGGATTGTTTAATGTTTTCGGATACATTACACAGAAACTTAATAACAATTACTTGATTACAACAATCCCAAAACTAAATGGGTCGAGCAGGATTAGAACCCGCAGCCTTGGTGCAGAAAGCACCCTCGACTATCTAAGCAACGTCAGAAAAACTTCGATGAAGAATTTGTTATTTATTCCATTACCGAAAACAAAACACAAGATAAATAGTCAATTTCAGTCATTTTGTTGTCAGTAAATTATGCTAATAGATGCTCTCCTATTTAAATGTCCTATTAACTAAGAAATTTTGTTCATTTAGCGACCAGCATTTACACTATTTTCATGAAACATTGTGACCGCATTACGCGATATTGATACGCAAATCCAGAAATTCCGTAACAAAATAACCTAACACTGCGCATGCGTAATCCAGCAAAAAATGCTATGCAATAGCTTTACCACTCTTTACGGTTGGATGCTGCTACTATGATTATCCTCATTATTACTTTCCTCCATTTACATGCAGCATCCAACAGTAAAGAGTGGAAGGAGGGAGGGGAGGCATTTGCCCTGCAGTGGGACAGTCATGGCTGATTATTAATACATAAATTAATAATAGCTTTACCGCGGCCACAGAACAAAAAATACAGTAATACAGTATACTGTATTTTTTGTTCTGTGACCGCGGCAGTCCCCGAGTGCCACACGTCTTTTTTTTTGAAGGGACTAAATGGTCAGTCGTGGTCGCGATGATTTCTACTGGTCGCGCTGAAAGTTGGTCGCTAATGGAAAGGACTTAGAAACGTTTGCTGCATACTTATGTAGCTTGAATATTCAGTGCACGAGTAAATAACAAGATAGTTTGTCTTATTTTTCGGTTATTGGTTTCTAGACTTAACTTAGCTCCGAAGAGTGTCAGCTTTTTAGAAAAACTAATACTAAATATTGGATATTATCAGGTTCATTTATTGTAATTTCAATATATTTAAAGAAATTTATTAGATTATAGAGGGAACACAAAGATTTTTATAACAATATACATTTTTATCTTCAAGTAAATAATGGTTTAGTACTGATTTGGATCAGTTGAACTATCTATAGATCGTTTGCAACGGTCTGTAGATAGCTCAACTGTTTCTTATATATTTTATATGACAATGATGTTGCTGCAACTTTCAGCAGTCAGGCTGGCGTTTACTACGCGCAATGTGGATCTTATACATACGCCTATTTGATACGTTTACAAATATTTATTGAATTATTTTAAATGCGTAAGTGCCTTTATTTTCAAGATTGGTACAGGTAGCATCTGTACACGTAAAAAAATACATGTACTTATATAAAAAAAATATGTAATCATTTATATGTAAACTAAACTACATTTTGTCTTGTTTATGCCTTGGTTATTGTATGAAATGACGTTTTTCTTTGACCGGCTTAATTAGCAAGTCAGTAGCCTAGATATTGAAAGTTCTAACTTGCATCTTAGACATAAACCTCAGTTGAAGTTCAAGTCGCAAAGTTCACTAAGCTGTAATCCTTCTAATCTACGACAGTCAGCTACTTTACAACTAGGATCTTGGTTAGCTGTTTACAAATCAGCTACACTTACGACCGGTTTCTGGAAACCCAAATCACGATTGATCCGAGTTTGACACATAGTAATTATTTGATTTTTTCGTTGATCATTGTTCGAGAAACCGGCCGTTAGTATATCTATTTCTGTATTATTTTCAATCCTGTTTTATAGAATTTTTATGTTTAATAGAAAAATGGTTTAATAGATATCTATCTAGTTGGTATTTGGTTATTGAAATTGAAACTTCCCGAGAGTTTCAATTTCAAATCCACTCACATTTTTTGGATTTCCTCTTCTAACATCTATTTTACCATTATGTTCTTGTTTTGACTTACGAAGCTAGAAAATGTAAAATCGATGCTGAGCCAGTAATTCAATTTAGTGCGCTGCAGACGGATTTATCTCGTAAAAACAAAGTGAAAATGTCTAACATTTTGCGACTACCCTCACATAAGGAAATTAGTGTTGAACCTTATTTTCTTATGTACTTTATGTATACCTATGTACATTTTTAAATACTGTAATAGTCGTAAGTTTGTGAATAAAGCTTTGACGTTGATTTAAATAGCTAACTGCGAATCTGAGAATGAAATTTAAATTCAATTTATGTATTAACTTTAAAAAAAAATCTTCTCTTTGTTACGTATTATAAACAACGATATCTCACGCATTTAACTTTATCAAATTACAAAATAATAAAAAAAAACAATTACTTAAGTTTATATATTAAGTACAATTTTTGATAAGAATTTCACAGAAATTATGAGGTCAAAGGGGTCTTAAAGAGTGCGATTACATAACAATGGTGTTCATTCTTTCCTATCGCGATGTAAAAGTACAGTTAGCGTCAGGTCGGAGGAGTCTCGACTAGTGCGATTACAGTGGTGTTGTTTTTAGTCATGTAAATGTACAGTCCGCGTCAGAAATCATTAAATAATTATGAGCAATCAGATCAGAGGTCCGTGGCAGCAACGGAGCGGTCCCACGAGTATAAAGATCCGGGTTTAACGGGATCCGATCGAATAAAACTCACATTTACGATAATTGGTTTTGGGTCAGGCGGGTCTACATGCGCCTTGCTTACTTACAAGCCCTTATCGTGATACGCATTTAAAAATAAATAAGTGAATACCTTTACCTGTGTAAACCGGACTTTACAACACTTCTACACACGCTAGAGAAATTTGAAAACATGGTTTTCTTTATAAACGGGATATTTACCATGATTTGTGAGTTTGATTAATTTCCGATATTTTGGCACAGCATGCGCCATGATCACGGGTCGAACTGAAGTTTCCCGTTTATAAAGAAAGCTATGTTCAAAACCGTGATAGTTTCAAATGCTATACATGTTTTCAGTATTAGATACGTTTTCTTTCGGTTTTCAAAATGTCCGAGATATTCACATCCCCTATCTTATAAAAAGTTAAGATTTTATGTCATCATTACGTATGGTAAACAAGACATCAAATCTGCGCTAACTTTTTATAAGATAGACCGACAAAGTTTAACAAATTTAGTTTTTTTTCATCAATTACTAGACGTTTGTATAAATCTGTAATTTAAAAACCAGTTCACCACGTTCTAAGAAGGAAACGCAACGTGGACGAACAAAATCTTTTCACGTGATTTTAATTTAAAATAATTCGTCATAAGATATACTAGTAAGGTTTTGACTAAGATTGATTCGACTTACTGGTTTACTTATGCGGTTCACTTGCTGAAGCAATCGACTGCATAGCAGTAATTGGAACCTCGGCCTAGCTCTCGACCTCGCATTGTTTTGAGGAACTGAATACCTGCCCTTAACACGATTATCGGAAGTCTATCAAAGTCAAAGTTTGACTTTGACTTTGATAGACTTCCAATAATCGTCAAAGTCAAGTCAAAGCCAAAAATTACTTTATTCAGTAAAATCACAAGGATCATTTAGAATCGTCTTACATACTTGGTGATTCTAGGTGCCAGTTCCACGCGACCAGAGCCTAGATCGAACTAATAGGTCTAAAACGTCTGAGATAATAGTAACTTGAATAGAGAATTATGCTAAATCTATACCTATTATTTATTTTAATTATCTAGCGGCCCGTCCAGGCTTCGCATGGGATATTTTCCCGCTTTTCTGTTAAATTTTTTCCAGAATTTTCTTTTCTATAAACCTCACGGAGCCCGAGACCTTTCCAACGAATACAAAACCGTGGAAATCGGTTCGTGCGTTCTGGAGTTATATCGTCAGGAAGGAAAACCCGACTTATTTTTATATAGTAGATTATTCATGAACATTTGACACATCACACTCTGGTCCCAAACTAGGCCAAGCTTGTACTATGGGAACTAGATTGCTTATAGAATACTCATATAGTTTATTTTTAAAAACATATGTACATAGAATACTCAGTAACACCCTGACATTATGGAACAACGTCTAACTTCATATAAGGCCCCTTTTTAAAAGCAAATAACATTAAAGGTACATAAACAACGTAGCGGGGCCTACGGTCTACGAAACAGGTTCTATATGAAATTGTGAAAATACACTCAGTACAAAATACTTTATTATGATTATAATTATCTACTTATAGATCGTTTGCTACGGTCTGCACAGCTCAACTATTTATCTCATCATCATCAACCTATATCAGTCACTGCTGGACGTAGGTCTCTCCCAAGACGCACCACTGAGCCCGGTCTTCGGCTCTTCTCATCCAGTATTTGCCAGCTACACTCCGCAGATCGTCGCTCCATCTCGCCGGAGGGCGTTTAACTACATATTTCATAAATGTATATTATGCATTTTGCAAATACTGTAATAGTCTATTTTTTTGTGAATAAAGGTCTGTACCCATTACACCGTATCATACCATGACCGTGCTATGAACGTGTCAGGACCGGCAAAATATTCTCATCGAGAAACGCGACGTTGTTGGTTGGTGACGGAACGGTCTAGTGAGCATAGTCCCATACTTTTCAGTACAAAGAATATTTTTTTGCCTGACACGTTCATAGCACGGTCATGGTATGATACGTTGTAATGGGTACAGACCTTAAATGATACTTTTTCTTAGAATTAAAATAACAATTATTAACTACTAAAAGACGATGAATTCTATCGTCATACAAGTATAGGTAGTTAGTTTATCAAGCTACATGTTGTACAACAGTAATAAATCGTCTTGATAAGAAAAACCTATGCATGGTAGTAAAATTAGTTGTTTTAGACTGTAGCTCTACCATGAGTTTTTACTATACTTACTGTATTTACTATACTCGCTAGCGTCTGTAGTTAAAAAAATGTATGAAGATTTGTACAGTGCCTCTAGCGGATAGTTGGGTACTAAAATTCCTAATACTAATATTGACGTAACTACTGTAGTAAAGTCAGGCGGTTTTACTGTGACAACTCATGGTAGAGGTACCTGATTGCGGATTATTTGAAAGTATTGATTTAATTAAATTTTTCTACTCGAAAAACTCGTTACAACAATTCGCGGATTATTTTTAGAATCTAAAGATAAATTTATTTCAACAATATACAGTTGATTTCTGGTACAATGTAATATACAATAACAATTTTCATTCATGCTTATAATTTTATAGTAATATAATTTGTTATGATTACTTATATTAATATATTTATATGGTACTAAATTAAGGTTTGGAAACTAAATTTTAACACGAATTCTTTAAAAAATAATAATGAGTGATATGAGCGAGATCCTAAACCATTAGTATTTGTTCGTTTTTAATAAAAGTTCAAGTTTTGCATATTTATTTCGTAAATACTATATTAAAAGTAAGTTTTTTAACAAAAAACCTCTATGATAAGACCTTTTATTTGTATACTAGCTGATGCTTGCGGCTTCGTCTTAGTATCGCTATATTATGGATGATTCACACAATATCGTGTCGTGTATAACCTATATTATTGTATAGTTTCATTAAAATCCATTCAGTAGTTGCGTGAAAGAGCAAACAACAACCCAACACATCCATACAAACTTCCTTTATAATATTAAATCAAAAATTATTTGATCATTAAATCAAAAGGATAATTTAGAATCGTCTTATATACTAGCCTTATAAAAAGTTAGTGTTGACTTTATGTTATCATTACGTGTGGTAATCAATACTTCAAGTCTGCGCGAACTTTTTATAAGATAGACCGTAGGTGATTCTAGGTGCCAGTTTCACGCGACCAGAGCCTAGAAGAACTGGCAAGAAACTTATTTTATACTAATTAAGTAGAACAGTTTAACGTTGAGCTAAAACTACGATGGAATAATCCCATAGGTGGATTATACAGTTTATAATGACAATTTAATTGTCTATTTCAAATGCGAACCACATTTGCGTCACAAACAGTGCTCAAACAGTTTAGTCCGACCGCAAAGTTGACCGATCCAATCCACAAAGTTAGGTGATTTTTCATTCGTGCTTATAGACACTGCCGATACGACACTTTCCCGATATCGGTAGGTTATATACAATTTTCATTCATGCTTATAATTTTATAGTAATATAATTTGTTATGATTACTTATATTAATATATTTATATGGTACTAAATTAAGGTTTGGAAACTAAATTTTAACACGAATTCTTTAAAAAATAATAATGAGTGATATGAGCGAGATCCTAAACCATTAGTATTTGTTCGTTTTTAATAAAAGTTCAAGTTTTGCATATTTATTTCGTAAATACTATATTAAAAGTAAGTTTTTTAACAAAAAACCTCTATGATAAGACCTTTTATTTGTATACTAGCTGATGCTTGCGGCTTCGTCTTAGTATCGCTATATTATGGATGATTCACACAATATCGTGTCGTGTATAACCTATATTATTGTATAGTTTCATTAAAATCCATTCAGTAGTTGCGTGAAAGAGCAAACAACAACCCAACACATCCATACAAACTTCCTTTATAATATTAAATCAAAAATTATTTGATCATTAAATCAAAAGGATAATTTAGAATCGTCTTATATACTAGCCTTATAAAAAGTTAGTGTTGACTTTATGTTATCATTACGTGTGGTAATCAATACTTCAAGTCTGCGCGAACTTTTTATAAGATAGACCGTAGGTGATTCTAGGTGCCAGTTTCACGCGACCAGAGCCTAGAAGAACTGGCAAGAAACTTATTTTATACTAATTAAGTAGAACAGTTTAACGTTGAGCTAAAACTACGATGGAATAATCCCATAGGTGGATTATACAGTTTATAATGACAATTTAATTGTCTATTTCAAATGCGAACCACATTTGCGTCACAAACAGTGCTCAAACAGTTTAGTCCGACCGCAAAGTTGACCGATCCAATCCACAAAGTTAGGTGATTTTTCATTCGTGCTTATAGACACTGCCGATACGACACTTTCCCGATATCGGTAGGTTATGTAAATAAATCTATATTTATAAAAATGAAACCCGTTTTCCGTTGTCACGACATATCATGAAAACGGCTTGACCGAGTACAAGGATCTCAAGGAAAAAATATTAAGAAAATCTATAAGAAAAAAAAAATCTCTCTAAGGCGGTACGAAGTTCGCCGGAACAGCTAGTAAATAATAAATATTCACGGACAATTCACACATCACACTCTAGTCCCAAACTAAGCAAAGCATGTACTATGGGAACTAGACTGCTGATAGAATACTTATATACAATTTTTTTTTGTAAATACATACATAGATACATCACACAAACATATTCTCTCTAGGTGGGAATCGAACCCACGACCCGCATGGAAGGCAGAGCTAGGGGAAGGTGGGGTAAGACGGGGACCTTAAGGTAATTCATCAATAAAACCTCTATTTTTAATTGCACAAATCAGGAAAATGTATTACGTAAATAATCAGTCTTTCTTTTTTGTAACCATAATCAGTCAAAACAAAAATATAAAAGTCTTCTCATAGAAATATCAACTTAAAAAAAAATTGAAAATAAACCGTCTTGCCCCACCTCTAGGGCAAGACAGGGTACCCCCTAGGGTAAGATGGGGTATGACATATTTAATCTTCTTTATCTTCACAAACAGGGCAAATATGGACGGCTTCATCGTCGTTATCTTCCACTCCTGCACAGCCACAATGCGCCCACTTACTGCAAATCTGGCATGTAATCCAACCTTCAATAGACTCTGAATATAGGCCGTGACAGTACAGGCATTCTGTAGTATCTTCATCATCTGATATCTGAGGTTCTTCGTCAGCTTTCTTGGTTCTATTATTTGGTTTTTTCAATTTCTTTTTGTTTGGCTTTATTGTTTTATCTTTCTTTTAACTCGGCTTTATAAGGTGAAGCAGTGAAGGTGAAACAGTACCCTATCTTGCCCTCAAGTAGGTACCCCATCTTTCCCAAAGTAGTCTCGCAAGATGCGTAAAATATTTTGGGGTTATAAAAACAACAAAGCCGTAACGATTTTATGAGTTTAGAGTAGTATAATAAGCAACTATCGATAAAAAAATATAATACACATCTTGTGTACCATACATTATGAACAGTCACGCACTTAGTAAACATCAAAAATTAGATAAAACCACTCAAAATAAATAAAAATTCTTACGAAATTATATCGTGCACACTATCGACCAAACTGTTTGTGATACTAAAAACTTTTGCTAAATGCCGTTAGATGGCATTATAACAAATTTTCTGGCGACATTCTATCATCTATTTTTGTATGGTCCCCATCTTACCTCGCTGCCCCGTCATACCCCACCTTCCCCTACTACCAACTGAGCTGTGACGCCTGTCTTCCACAATCCATCCGTACAAACTTTCGCGTTTATAATATTAGTCGGATAGGATTCATAGATGTCGTGTCAGTATCGGTCAGTGTGAAAAATCCAACTGATATCGCAAATAATTTAGTTTGGCTCCAAATTGATATCGACATGCGTCATCCATTTTGGGGTTATTTCGAGAGCCCAATTAGAGATGGCTATTTTAGTACTGAGTGAGACTGAGCACTTTTTAATTTTAAAACTTTTTATATTATAGTCCAATTTCACTGTATTATTATTCCGATAATGTAACACTGTGATATGAATTGTCAAGAAATTGCCATATGTTTTTTACTCACCATTGTTTTATTGTTTCATTCATAATCAACATCAAATAATTTTGAGCATCTGAAATAAAAAGACAAAAACATTAGTTATTTTTATTTGACAGTAATTTTAGAAAAAAAAACTTGTACCTTGCTAGAGTCTGATGTAATGTACTACCTAAAAATATAAACTACTTGGAAGTTACTTCAGAAAATTATGACTATTTTATTTTATTTCTGGCTATGTACTGACGGAGATACGAATTTAATATTATTTTAGTTATTTTAAGTAGGTAAGGTATGTTGTTGCGCCTCAGTTGGCTATCCCTAGTTGTTTTAGGACACAGACGGTAATGAATATTTTTATAATGAAATTACAAAAGCATGGCATTATAATTATAATTTTAATGAGAATTGTAACATCTCTCGAATCAATCAGTCAGACATACATTTTTAATTGTTTGGGGATTACCGGCGCAATTTAATGAAGAGTGAAATTTTAATGAACACCTTATGTAACTACTGGGTTTTACATACTTAAAAGTATATTGTTTTAAGCATCTTTAAATTCGTTTTTTTTTAATTTAATATATTGAATGTAATGATTCTTCATTTCAAAATTAATGATACGACCGTATTTTTTTTGTTTAATTAATTTAATAATTTCGAGAGAATCTGGTGGACGAAGGCCGAGAACAGGGACGAGTGGAAGGATTTGGGGGGAGACCTTTGCCCAGCAGTGGGACGATATAGGTTTGGAAAAAAAATGGTTTCTCATTATTAAATCGTAAAATTTCCAATACATATGCGTAAGAATAAATAAAACATGTTTATTTACAGGTCCAGATGGAGCCTCCAGGCCCCCCGCCCGCCTACGAGACCGTTGTAGAAGGATGTTCAGAACATAAAGATTGCACGCTGCAGGTAAGAACATTCAAAGTCAAAGTCAAAGTCACAATTACTTTATTCAGTAAAATCACAAGGATCATTTAGAATCGTCTTACATACTAGCGGTCTATCTTATAAAAAGTTACCGCAGAATTAAAGACTTGCTAAAGGCTCGGTGATATTTTTGTCGTCTTATAAACGAACAATAAGCCAAACGTATCCTTTTAGTGTATCATAAAATTAAAGTGCTCAGAACCCTCCTTTAGCAGATATTTAAAAATGGCCGTCATGTCAAAATAAATTCAATAATTTATTTTGCTTCTTTCTAAGCAATTGAGACATTAGATGGTACAAAAAGTATATAGCGAAGGAGTAAAAAACAATGCTGACCGATAAAAAGGACAGACATGCTGAAATGAGATAAATTTTTTTGTTGTTTGTTGATTTCTTGTTAAATAAATTCTTCAAAAAGAATAATCAAATATCTGGTAAAATAGGTGCGCTCGGACCTAGAAAGAGACTAGTGTAGAGCCGACCACCAAAACATCATGTGCTAACAGTAATTAAATCCTGAGGCAAGTACATTATGTTGGTTGGTAATGTCATTTTCATTTGTCTCTTGAAGTAGCTGCCTAGTCTACCTACAGATGTAAATGTTTACTCACCTTCTTACTTATGTGTCAGGTTTACGGAGATACAACTGCATCAGCACAGAGATGATCATCTGATCACCTGATCAACGGGGATATAATATGATATACTACCTAATAAAGACTTGACCTGATACCATTATGGAAACCTTCTGATTATTTCCTACATAAGCATAATCTATTTACTTATATCTCTACAACACTAGTTTTTTTCATCACTATCGTCATCCACCACACCATCGGGGAACACTGCTTCCACCAATCCAAAGTCCTTCTCCGCTACTTTAAGGAGTTGGGCTGGCTGGGGTGAGGTTAGCACGGGGACAATGCACAATACACCCCATTGCGGGATGTCAGTGCAGATCTTATTCCCCCATTTAGAATTAGAACACTAGTCTTGATGCTTATAATAAGCTTATGATAAACATTTTGGTTTACTTTATGCCAATTAATAATTAGAATCTGACCATGATTATTCATGATATTCCAGGTAGGTACATACACACAATAAATATGAAGATAGGATTAAATAAAAGTCATCTAGAAATATAACACATGTATAATCAGTTGAACGTGGATCTCATTGTTTAGAAATCAATAATGAATCTTCTTTTATTATTATTTTTCAAACTGAAAACAATAGGTGATGATAACTCTTCTTTTCAACTGAGAACCCATACAGTCTATTTTAATTTTCAGCTCTCCTTGTTCTTAGTTCTTACTTATTGCTATCTGGAAAGAAAATGGTACGGGTCAAAAATTATAAAAATTAATAATAGGTAAGAATATATCGGGGAGAGAGAGCAAAGATTTTACAAACAATTTAGGCATATAGTCCGGGGTAGATAGCTTGAAAAATGACAAAAAGATAAAGAAATTAATAGCAGGATGAAACCCATTAGAAAAGGAAGAGAATATTATAAAAACATAAGGAAAAATAATTTACGGGCGATCTGAGTTCGGGAAAGGGATGGGGGTGAGCTTTTAAGGGTAAAAAACGGTTTTTCTCGATTTCTGGCAAAACTAAAAGTCCTATGGAAAAAAGTCAAATGGCAAAGTTGTAGGTAATTAAAAGATCTAAAACTTTTGCATACACACTTTTTTCACATAACCTCAAGATGTATGTGAAAAATTCAAAAAACCAAGTTTTTGGTTTTTTATTAATATCTTTTACAAACAATTATATTTTTTCACTAAATTTGGTGAAAACTTACTTCTTTATGTTCCAAATACGCTGTAATTTATTCGATTAGAAATATATATTTTTTTCACCTTATTTTGATAAAATATCGAAAAAATATCCTTATTTTCAATCGAAAATTCATCCGTCAAAATATCAGCTTTCTTCAAAAAATTGATATGTTTTCTGTTCGTTGAAATATCTTCTTTTCGATAGTGAAAAAAAATATATATGTTACCATAGAAAATCTTCTCAGAAAATGCAAAAAAAAAAGTTAGTGAAAAAAAAAATTGTGGGATAAAACCCATTAGAAAAGGAAGAGAATATTATAAAAATATAAGGGAAAATAATTTACGGGCGATCTGAGTTCAGGAAGGGGGTGGGGGTGGGCTTTTAAGGGTAAAAAACGCTTTTTCTCGATTTCCGGCAAAACTAAAAGTCCTATGAAAAAAAGTCAAATAGCAAAATTGTAGGTAATTAAAAGATCTAAACCTTTTGTATGCACACTTTTTTCACATAACCTCAAAATTGATGTGAAAAATTCAAAAAACCAAGTTTTGGGATTTTTTCAAGAAATTTGGTGAATACTTACCTCTTTACGTCCCAAATACGCTGTAGTATATTTGATTAGTTACATTTTTATTTATATAAAATCAGATTTTTAAAAGATATTAATAAAAAATCAAAAACTTGGTTTTTTGAATTTTTCACATACGTCTTGAGGTTATGTGAAAAAAGTGTGCATATAAAAGGTTTAGATCTTTTAATTACCTACAATTTTGCCATTTCACTTTTTTCCATAGGACTTTTAGTTTTGCCGGAAATCGAGAAAAAACGTTTTTTACCCTTAAAAGACCACCCCCACCCCCTTCCTGAACTCAGATCGCCCGTAAATTATTTTTCCTTATATTTTTATAATATTCTCTTCCTTTTCTAATGGGTTTTATCCCACAATTTTTTTTTTCACTAACTTTTTTTTTTGCATTTTCTGAGAAGATTTTCTATGGTAACATATATATTTTTTTTCACTATCAAAAAGAAGATATTTCAACGAACAGAAAACATATCAATTTTTTGAAGAAAGCTGATATTTTGACGGATGAATTTTCGATTGAAAATAAGGATATTTTTTCGATATTTTATCAAAATAAGGTGAAAAAAATATATATTTCTAATCGAATAAATTACAGCGTATTTGGAACATAAAGAAGTAAGTTTTCACCAAATTTAGTGAAAAAATATAATTGTTTGTAAAAGATATTAATAAAAAACCAAAAACTTGGTTTTTTGAATTTTTCACATACATCTTGAGGTTATGTGAAAAAAGTGTGTATGCAAAAGTTTTAGATCTTTTAATTACCTACAACTTTGCCATTTGACTTTTTTCCATAGGACTTTTAGTTTTGCCGGAAATCGAGAAAAAGCGTTTTTTACCCTTAAAAGCCCACCCCCACCCCCTTCCCGAACTCAGATCGCCCGTAAATTATTTTTCCTTATGTTTTTATAATATTCTCTACCTTTTCTAATGGGTTTCATCCTGCTATTAATTTCTTTGTTTTTAAAACCTATCGAGCCTGGTCTAATATGCTTCTGTATAAACATACATCTATGACAAACGTCATAGCTTTTTTGGTTCAAATTTGGGGATAAAACTTCGAGGTTGTTGGTATAGGTAAGTTCAAGAGTCTGGGCAAATACAACAATTTTGTGTTTTGTGCGAAGCATTGACATGCTTTGTTTCATATTATCTTCCGCATGCTTGGTTTTCCGCCAGAATATATACCTATGACTAGCCCTAAAAACCATACATACAACACTGCAGTTACATTTTCAGGTTCCGTAAAAAGAAAAGGGTTTTTGTGTGTGTTTGTACTGAAATAGCAGCTAGTCGCATTTTTACAACCAATATGAAACAGCAGAAAACAAAATTCTATACTTGATTTTATGTATTTGCAAGATTTCTGTAAAATAAAACGAAATAAATTCTTTTGTTTACCTTTTCTAATGTCAAAAGCATGCCAATTGTGCCAAAGCCAATTTATGTTTCTGTCAAAAATGATGGATAAAACTAAAACCGATGCATTCCGAAAGAAAATAAAATTAATTGTTGCCATTATTTGGATGAAAACTGAATCAAGCACATAATTGCGAGACCTTAGTTATTGCACTGTTAAAATTCGATTATAAGACATCCTTCCTAACGTGTTATTAAAGAACACGCTTTACTGCTAAAGTTCGCTATTGTTAAACAACACTTACAATCTGATTTAGGCTATTTTTATAAGATAGACCGTAGGTGATTCTAGGTGCCAGTTCCAGACGCGCGACCAGAGCCTAGAAGAACGGGCAAGAAACTTACGGCCTGGTTCCTACCGTTTTTTTATATGATCCTTCTTACAAAGAATTACAATTAAACTAAATTAAGTACTGAAGTTTCATTCCTCATCATTATCTCAACCCTGTCTCTTATTTCACTGTATCATCATTCCCCTGCCCGCATGCCACGTTAAGTGGGATCGGCACAACATGTTCGACAACATGATTATTTCACCAATTTTTTTTTTAATTATGAACAGTTTTGATGAATATTTGGTCTGAAAAGTACTTTTTGAATATAATAAAAGTTTTGTGTAGTAAAAAAAAGTATCGATTGATGTCTGTTTGGTTAATTGTGTGAATATAATGATTTTATAAATCTTTACTTTTGAATTACGGTTAACTTACATGGTAGAATAGTATTTTCCGTTGCCTTTATAAACACTATTTCCTGTTTTCAATGTATTTATCATGAATACGTACTATCAGGTACATAATAACGGGTTTAGTTCCATGTCCACCGACCGCGTGCTACTGATAATATCAAAGTACACGCGAATACCGTTTCAACTTTTGTTGCTTTGTTTTCAAAGCTATTATATTTTCCATACTTTTCAATAAAAAGTTTACACGAATTTGGAATGAATTTAAATAAATATGGCGGGTGATAGGAAGTAGGAAAAGTAAGGAGATCTTTGACGGGCAGTGTGGGCCCAAAAGCCCATTTATGCTAGCAGAATCAGTTTATTTATGATCTAGAATCTATGGTAAAAAAACATTTTAATAATTCTAACCTTTTAAACTCTTTTCAGGAAGTGGTAACAGAGCCCTGTCAGCGATGTCACGCCTTGCCTTACGACGAGCTGCCGACTTACGAGGCAGCTGTCATGTTGAAGGACACCAAGTTATAGACTATTGGAATTTTTGACATCGGCAGAAATGCCTGTCATATAAAAAGAAGAACTTTTTGGGTGAATAGAATACCGCTACTGGCAACACTTAGGCGAACGAAGCTAGCAGCGGAGGAAGACCTTTTGCTATTTATACAGATAATCATGTTGTAGGACACCAAGGAAGACCTTCTGCTATTTATACAGATAATCATGTTGAAGGACACCAAGTAGACATTTTGGAACATTTTAAGTGAATGGAATACTGCTAACTGGCAGCACAGTAAGGCGAGCGAAGCTAGCATCCGGGGAAGACCCTTTGCTATTTATAGATCAGTCACCAACCTCATTAGCAGCTGTCATGTTGACGGACACTAAAGAGTGCGAAGCGAGTGGGGATTTTCCTTTAAAATTTAAAGGAAAATCCCCACTCGCCATTTAAAGTCTATTTAAAGTTTAAATAGACCAACCATCATCATTGACCATTTGCATTTACAAGAAGAATATAATACTGGCACTGGCGCAGCTGGCCCTCGTGGTTTAGAAGACCTATGCAGTTGCAGTTTTTGGTCATCTTTTCAAATTAAATCCAATCATTTTTATTGTTCGTTAATCCAGGTATACAAAAGTGATGATTAGTAGGTGATATTCTGATTCTCCTAGATCCTGCTTTCTTCTTCTTATCGTGTCGATGCTACAACCTTACTTTGTTGTAGCATCGTGTTGGAAAGATTAGCCAGACTAGACACTGCTTTACTGTGCCTAGCTGTTACCGGTGTGCGCCACGAGGAGGCTCTTTCCATGCACCCTGCTTGCGAGTATACAAGTGAAAGAACAAAGTGAAATCACTTTAAATAGTAAGTTTTAGTTTCTTTACAACACTGGTATCAATACTTGATTATACAGTTTATATAATAAGAACTTTTAAAACACCCCGCAGCAATATTATAAAGATAAATATCTTGTACTTTTAGATAAATTTAGTCATAGACTAATATTTTATTTAGTATCACAAGATTTTTTAGTCTGTCGGATGTCACCAGGTTATTTTTACCTTTGAATATACTTATAGATAGTTTTAGCGTATTTAATATTACATTTCGAACTTTGACAATTGACGTGATCTAGCACTTACAAAGCTTTATAAAAATGTATATTTTGACGTAAATGCAAAACATTTTTTAAGTTAGCAAAGCTGCCGTGAAGTAATCAAGTTACCTTTTAAGACACAAAGAGGCTCGCTGAATCACTGTCGACGCTTTGAGAGGCGCTGAAAGAACTCAGTTCAGTAGCCCTGTGGAGCTTTCCTTTTACTTAGTAGTGGGTTCTGCCGAGGGCGACTAGCGACTTTATTTTTTGTGCAATATTTTATGCTTCTAACAATCTAGTCCTAAAATATCAGAAGTTATCACTTTATTTATTTATGAATAAGTACATGTAAGTAATAAATACACAAAATTAATATTTAATTGTAAGTTCTTGGTGGGGATCAAACCCACGACCTACATTATACAGGCAGAAGTTATAGCTAACCAATCTCAATTAAAAACAGACTAAATATTTGTCTTGTTCGTAACTTGTTTTTTAATACAGTTGCTCAAAAAGTGGCATATTGCAGGGACGTTTAGCGTTCGGGAAGTGGGCTATTACGCACTAGTGCTTTTTTTTTACCATTACCGCACTAGTGCTTTTTCTTTAACAACTGTCAAAATAATGTCTATTAAAAAGAAAAACCAACCATGAAGTTTTTACTAAAAAAAAATCAAAGAAGTTTTTATGATTCATGCAAATACGTATATTTCTAAAAAGAAGCTACTAATTTGTTACAATATCAGATTTAATGATTTGATTGAATGAGTTAGATTGGGTTTCATTTGATTTCATCTCATTAAATTTCATTTTCGATTTCATATCAATAAAAAAAATCTACTGAAGACTTGGCTGTATGGGCATAGTTACCTTTGCCTACCAGAATGAATGAAAAAAAAAATCTCTTCTTATATTCTACGGCCATCTCCAAGATGGCGGGAAGACGTTGTAAATAAAATAATAATAAAGAAAATAAACTAATTTAAGAGAAAAACATTTACGTAATAGGCGGTATGGTTTTAAAACTTTAGCCTGCTCCGAAGAGCAAATAAAAAAAAAAAAATCTACGGTTGGCGCCATTTTGTAGAAATTTGCGAGTTTAGTTGTTTTTATTATTATTTTATAAAATTACTTAATTTTTTCGCAACTGTATTAAAAATAGTCGTTCAGTACACGTTCGGAACCGTCATTGCAACTTGTTCCGACTGTCAACACTCGCCTTCGGCTGCGCCTCGGCTCGTGCAGACATTTGTCGGAACTCGTTGTAATGACAGCCTTTCCGAACTAGTAATGAAATATACTATTACACTTTTGACTAAAGGAGCTTAATACAACACTCCCTTTTGTCGATTTCCCACTGTTCCCTTATCGTGCTATATTTGAAGTCTCTCATAGATATTTCAACACTGGATTATTATAGTACTTGTTTGAAATACTAGTGTCCGCACCGCTCCTAAATTCGTTTTCCCGCTGTCAGACTGACAGGTCCTGTCGTCCCAGACAGGGCTATTCATCACAACTGTCAGATTGGGTGGGTGAGTGAGGAAATTGCCAGTGCACTGGCAATCCGTGATCCTAGCAGTCACGTGACTTGCTTGTCCTAACGAGCTTAGCTGTTTAGATCGACGATACTGTCACCGAACAATATAAAAGAATACAGTTTATACCCCTATCTTAAAAAGTTAGCGTCGAATTTAAGTCGTCATTTCGTATGGTAATCAATATTTCAAGTCTGCGCTAACTTTTTATAAGATAGACCGAAAAAATACAGTTACTTAAAAAAAATGTTTGGATTTTTAGTTGTAGTTAAATAGATAGCTACCTACTGTCACCGAACTATAAAAAAAACAGTTTGTTTGAATAGCGTTCAGTTTTTTTTAAATTTTGTTTTGGTTGTCAGTTGTAGTTAGATACCTACTGTCATCGATCTATACAAAAAAAGAAACTGTTCGAAATTGGAATATCGTAACTTATTTTTGATTATGTGTTTTTTTTTAGTTTAGTGGAATTTAAGTTTAGTGAAATAAATGTTTTATTAGATGTAAGTATAAAAAAATGTTAGAAAATAAAAACACCAATTAGATAGGATAGGACGCAAATGTGGTAGTAGCACTTAATATAGGTAGATAAATGACGGTTTGGGTATTTTCAAAACTACTCTTAATTTGACAGCTTGGTTGGTCAACATGTCAAAATCAGTTCAAATGTTGCCAAGCCTTGGACAAATAAATCAAAATCATGGGGATTATGACACTCAAAGTACCATAATCCCTATGATGGGGATCGTTCAATGGGGATTATGAAACTAACCTGGACAAATGAGAGTAGTTAAGAGTACCTATGTATAAAAAAAGACGTGTGGCACTCTGGGACTGCCGCGGTAAAGCTATTGCATAGATTTTTTTTGCTGGATTGCGCATGCGCAGTGTTAGGTTATTTCGTTACGGAATTTCTGGATTCGGTCTCCACGCAAGGCCCGCGATAGAAGCTATGCAATAGCTTAAAATGTATGTTACATGTATTCTACTAAATATCTTTACATTATGAGCGAAATGTTCAGAAATGGTCTTATGAATAGAATAAGATATCACATTAGATGATAAATTGTAATAAGCTTGATATATTAATAGAATATCGACGAATATTTTTAATGCAGTTTTTACTACTAGAGTTTTTGTTATCAAATACACTATCATCACGAATACGCTTATATTTCGTTAAATAGTTTTTTTTTTATAATTTTACTATTTAATAATAATAATAATATGTAACGATGTATTTAAAATATCGACAGCGCAGGAACTTTCTAGTCAATTCTTAGTGCGGATTTTAATAATATTTAAATAATTATATTTTATTAACTACTTTTTCTTTATCATTTTAATAATTTGTAATGTACCTAGTTTAAACATTAAACATACAGTGCAGAATTCTAGTCAATTTTTTAGGCAAGTGCGGGTCCTAATCCTATTTAAATATTAATTTCTAATTACTTTTAAAACACAAACGCTTAATTTATTGTGTATCGACAATATCGATAATGTATTGCAATGAGTGAATTATACAAATAAATAAAAAATACATTGTTTTATTTAAAAAAAAATCTAATTTGTAAAAATCGTAGGTATGAAGAAGTAAGTAGAAAAAATTCAATTTATACACTTTTCAAGTTAAGTCCTTAAGGTACCTCTCGCTCTAGCTAGCGGGAAATTCAATTCAATTTTTTTGGGGGTTTTCTTTTTTATTGCGGTTGAAACTGTTAAAATATCTTTTACTAGTGTAAGCTATTTTGCAATAAACTAGTATAAAAGACTGATTACAGAATCATTCTTTTTAATTTAATTTTGAAAGGATGAATTCATTTCGGGAATGTCATGTGACGAAAGGTATGAATGTGGATGGATATAGAGGAAGAGGTAGGCCTAAGAAAAGATGGATGGATTGTGTGAAAAATGATATGGATGTGAAAGGAGTGAATACTGAGATGACGGATGATAGAGGAGAATGGAAGAAACGAACATGTTGTGCCGACCCCACCTAGTGGGATAAGGGCAGGAAGAAGAAGAATTCATTTCGGGGTATGCTATGCAGCTAGTTTTTTTTTTCTATATTCGCACATCTAGGCTACAGCACAGTACATAAACCACAGTAAAGAAACTAGCAACGTTTCATTTACTAATGCGTTGGTATTGAGGTCATCTGTGGGTAAGTGCGGTTAGTAGTTGTACAACTGTTCAAACTGAAACGTGTTTTCGAAAAGAAGAAAGTCATAGGCATATACATATAATAGATATAAGAAAAAATTAAAATATCGTTGTCTCTCAAAACCTAATGTACCTACTTTTTTTACGTGATCCGTTTCGATTATTCTTGTTTTATTTGATAGCTTTACGGCCGGCTTCTCGAACGATGATCAACGAAAAAAATCAAATAATTACTGTGTGTCAAACTCGGATCAATCGTGATTATTAATCGTGATTTCTATTATTTATTTCATCTCTTTTATTTATGAAAAATTTACTTGTCGCATACAAAAACTACTGGCAGGGCAAGTACATAGTAAGTCAGGCATTTGCTCTGAACTTTTTATCTTTCTATTTGTATGTCAAGAACGTGCGAAGATCGGAGATGCTCTGTATGCTCCATGTGCTCCACATTGTCTGCGATCTGGTGCTTCAGTCGAGGGCCTCGAGAGGATCGTCTCCAATGGAGGGTCGGGTATCAAAGGTCGGTTACATTGCACCGTGACCTTAAACTATAAGTACTAATAAAGTTTATTTTTAAGTTAAATCGTTATTAAATTTAAGATGACTATGCCGGACTTGCCCATATTGACCTTATAAACTTTTTAATACTTTTATCACCATTATAGGTAGTTTGATGGCTTTTATCTTTTGTGGTGTATTGATTATAAACAGATAAAAGAAGCTCATTTATATAGCCAGCAGTATTATTAATTATTTTTTTCTGCATTGTATTTTACTAATTTGTATGTACAATAAAGTTTTTATCTATCTATCTATTATTATCTATCTAATCTTAATATTATAAAGAGGAAATATTTGATTGTTTGTTTGTTTGCATCGAATAGGCTCCGAAACCTCTGGACCGATTTAAAAAAATATTTCACCGTTGTGAAGCTACACTATCTGCGATGAACATGGGCTTTATTATATTTTCAAAAAAAATAGGGATCCTTACTAAAACTTCAATTATAAAGAAGTCGAAGACTACTACTACTACTAGTGTGTTATATAATCGTCACCATGGGGGGCTAAGGATGGAATTTGTTTTTGTACTACAATAGCATTTTGTTCAAATTTGTGGTTATGAATGAAAGTGTTTTCAGACATTTTAAAGTAGGTATGTGTATGTGAAATAGTTTTTTATCAATTCCTTTGTTAATCTTATCTTTATAGCGATAAACTCGTATTATCCGTTGCTATAAATAAACCTTGATCATAGAAAATGTAAACGACGGCGCTCTTTAAAAAGAAAATTAAAGTAAATGCATTTTGCTAAACAGTTTAATTTTTTAATCTTGTTTTATTCAAAGTTGTGACTAAACGGGTAAGTAGCTTTATTGCATTTTCTTGTACGTAGTTATATTAACTTTAAAAAGTGTATTCACACTTTAAAAGGTGAAATGTCGTTCTACCGGTTGTCTTACACATTATCTTCCGCTTTTCGTTATTTCAGAAACCTTAAATGACAGCTTTTGTCAGTGTGTCTATGTAATGTATAGATTGCCTTTTGTTTTCTGAACTGCTTATTTTTAGGAGGTACATACATAGTTTTTATTTTAATACAATATGGGTGTGTATGTACTACACTTTGTACTTCAAGTATATTTTATAACTTTTATCGAAACGTTCTAATCCACTTCACAGCTTTATTAGCTCGCTGACCTTAATTTCCTCAACTCATAATCTAAAGTACAACTTCGCTTTTAATTACAAGGTTTAAATTAATCACTGGAGGTTAATTACATTACCTGTCAGCTGCCGGTGCAAATCCAGATAAAAATCTCAAAGTCCCACCATAGACTTATGTTGAAAACTATGTGAAATTGCTTGGTGTTTATAAAATTAATAAAAAAACATAATAAATAAATAAATAATGCTGGACATCCACACAACATCATCTAGCCCCAAGCTAAGCAGAGCTTGTGTTTTCGGTACTAGAAGACTGACATACTTAATACAATACATAACATGGATAGATATTTTTTATTATACATATAAAACACACAGAACACCCGGAATAAATATTTGCAGATCGTACAAACATTTATCCCAAGGCGGGAATCGAACCCGCAACCTTCCGCGTCGCAGGTGGATCATCGTCCACCGCGCCACATCGGACGTTAAATTGCTATTAACTACTGTGAATATGAGTTTAAAGTCATTTAATTAAGTCAAAACTCGTTTTAATTTCATTCAAACACCCTGTATATTCCGCGCAGCCCGAGTGCACTTACAAGGTGCTCCAAGGAATGAAGAAGGATACTTTAAAAAATCTTTAAAGGATGAGAATTTAGCAAAATGTTGTACCTTTTCTGAATTAAAGCGACAAATAGACCTTTTTTTTTTAAATAGCAACGCAATGTATCTTTATTCACAAACAAACTTACGACTATACAGTATTTACAAAATGTACATTGGCATATAAAATACATAAGAAACAGTTGAGCTATCTACAGACCGTTGGAAACGATCTATAGATAGTTCAACTGATCCAAATCAGTGCCAATCGGAAGCGTAATTAATTGCAATGCAATTATATTGTTACAGTGAACACGACACGATGGAAAGACTGACGGAGTCTCCAGATTAGTCATTTCAAGTCTGCATGTCATAACCTACTGTTGCATTAAATTGATGACGGACTTTCTCATTAAAAACAAAAGGACTTTTTTCACCAAAATCTCATACTAGACTCATAAAAAATCATCAGGTCATCGGAGCACGTAAATCATAAAAATAAAAAGCAGGATACTCTAATAAAAAGTATTGAAAAAACTGCATGACTTCGACGATCTAAGTAACTTGAATATGTTTTGGTAATCTAATAGGTATTCTATCGAATAAAACAACCCATTACTCATCAGGTAAGTGCCTCCATTTGCATGTAAGTAATAAAATAGTTGAATATATCGCCATTGGCGATATATGGATGGGCACGCACCCGGGTATTTACCCAGTGCTGGGTATATACCCATTTATGCACCCGGAATATACCCGTATGCACCCATTTGCTGGGTGCATTCAATTTCGAATTTCAAGAAAAAAAAAATTAAAAACAAAGTATGCAAATCTGTTTTAACTAACATTTCCTACGAAAAGTGCCTTATAACATTTTTTTATTAAACGTATATTTTCAAAGTTATTACAGATTTTGTATTTTTTTAGTATGGAAATCAATGTTTAAGTAGCTTTGTATTCAAATATTGATCTTTTTATGACTGGTAAAATAGTTTTTCTTTATATGATACTTTGAATCATTTATATTTAAGGAGAATTGTTATCGACCAAGCATCAAAAGTGTCAGAAATAGTAGTTCGCAATACTTAAATCAGATTTGAGGATCTTGAAAGCAATTTGAAGTTTGGAACGAGCTGGACGTAGGTTTATTTTAAGACACAGACGCGTAAATTTGCAAGTTGAAGTGAATTTGAAACAAAACAGCTATGAGCCTCTTGGTCTTCTGTTTCTAATCTTATCTCTCAAAGAAATGCCCAACAAAGTGCGCTGAGCAACTTTCAGCTTGTAAACAAACCCTTCTGCCAGATTTCACGTTTCAGTAGGATTCCTACCTAATATAACCTATGTTACTGAAACGTGAATTCAAGATTTTTTTTATTAAATTATAGAATAAACAGATTCAAAGTGGTATTCTATGTCCTATAACGATATACTGTCGCATTTTTATATGTATATACAAATAAAACAAGTAATTGCCAACATATTTTTTTATTTATCAACGTCAGCACAGGTTTTACGTAAATCACTCTGAATAATCAACATTTTCATAATAAAAATATAATCAATCAACATTAACAAGATTAGGATTTTACAAATTATCTAAATAAGGACATATTTTTAACTTCTGGTTAACTTCAATCATCTGAATCAGAACTAACAGCATCTTCATCGATATTAGTAACATCAAAGAACTCAAATTCTACTTGATATGGATCTGGAGATGACTCATTTTCATCATTTGACATCTCCACGTCTAAAGGAGAAGTTACCAGAGATTCTTCATCGTCTTCAGCGATTGGAGTTTTATTTGTTTTATTGCGTAAGTTCTAATTATAAGAAATGTCAGCACAAGTTTTACGTAAATCACTCTGAATAATCAACATTTTAATAGTTAAAATATAATCAATCAACATTAACAAGATAAGGATTTAAAAATTACCTAATTAAGGACAAATTTGTAACTTCTGGTAAACTTCAATCATCGGAATCAGAACTAACAGCATCTTCATCGATATTTGTAACATCAAAGAACTCAAATTCTACTTGATATGGATCTGGAGACGACTCATTTTCATCATTTGACATCAGCTGACAGGAGCTTTGAGCACAAGTTTTACGTAAATCACTCTGAATAATCAACATTTTATAGTAAAAATATAATCAATCAACATTAACAAGATAAGGATTTAAAAATTACCTAATTAAGGACAAATTTGTAACTTCTGGTTAACTTCAATCATCGGAATCAGAACTAACAGCATCTTCATCGATATTTGTAACATCAAAGAACTCAAATTCTACTTGATATGGATCTGGAGACGACTCATTTTCATCATTTGACATCAGCTGACAGGAGCTTTGAGCACAAGTTTTACGTAAATCACTCTGAATAATCAACATTTTAATAGTAAAAATATAATCAATCAACATTAACAAGATAAGGATTTAAAAATTACCTAATTAAGGACAAATTTGTAACTTCTGGTTAACTTCAATCATCGGAATCAGAACTAACAGCATCTTCATCGATATTTGTAACATCAAAGAACTCAAATTCTACTTGATATGGATCTGGAGACGACTCATTTTCATCATTTGACATCTCCACGTCTAAAGGAGAAGTTACCGGAGATCCTTCATCGTCTTCAGCGATCGGAGTATTATTTGTTTTATTGCGTAAGTTCCAATTATAAGAAATGTAGGTAATTTTGGCAGCCCTTGAGGCTGTTAATCGATTTCTACTTTTATTATGTATTCGCCCCTGGACGCTAAATGAGCGCTCTACGGCAGCTGACGTACACGGGGCTGTCAAAATTCTTAACGCGACTTTACTTAGTAAAGAAGTACCGCAAAGTCCTTTCCACCAAATTACTGGACTTATTGAGTTTACATCACTCCATACAAATTTTTTTCCCCACAGTGTGCCGTCTTTAGCTCTGTAATTTGCAAGGTTCTCAATAACTTGGATATCCAGGTGGTTCGCGACCGTGGTTATATATTCCATAGCTACAACTGTGTCCTCTTCATCCATTTCAGCTCCCTGCGTAGCCGGATCCAACATGTATGCTGCCAGATGTATGGGTTTTATACACATTGACATCCTGCGAAACGTTGCTCCCAAAATTTCATTTTTGTTTGCTTCATTTAGCATAGAAACATCAAGCAGTGCAAATTCCAGCTGAGATCTCATGTTTCGTAGAGTCAAAAATACGGTATGCATATTAAAGTTGTTCGATTCAAGTTTGAATATGACATCTGTAATTGGTTTCAAAATACAGATGGTCTGTCTAGTTTTGATCCAAAATTGTTCATCTAGCAAAAGTTGTTTTACGCTTATTGGCAAAACAGAAGCGTTTTCGTGAACTGCAAGCGTTTGTAACGCAATTTTGGAATTCTCTATGCTTTGTAAACTGATGCAGTGTGAGCCCCAGCGCGTTTTGCATGTCAACTTTAAAGTTTCACCAACTTGTTTTTCCTTCACTAACTTTGCTAGAAGCGCTGATAGAATTTGACTCTTTTTTATAGACTTTATGCAATGTGTTGCAAGATCGATGGTAGAATTCATTATATCTGGTTTGAGCACGTCTTGGCACAGTAAATTCAAAGTGTGAGCAACACAATTTAAGTAGGTAACGTGTGGTTGCTGGGTTTGAACAAGCCGGAACGCTTTTTGAATGTTTTTTGCATTGTCACCGACCAAGACCAAAAACTTCCTTTCGCCGTATTCTGCCATGACTTTAAGTATTTCTTGGGATATGTATTCCCCAGAGTGGCGATTCTCAGCAGTGTCTAAACTTTTCACGAAAACTGGTTCTGGTTTTGAAATGATAAAGTTTATGATCCCCTCGTTGCGAATGTCGCTCCAGCCGTCGCATTGTAAATGTAAATAATGTTGCAATTTGAGTTCTTCAGTCGTTTCTTTGCACATATCACCATAAATCTTATCCAAGTGAGTCGTGGATATTGTTTTTCGGGAAGGTAATGTGTAATAAGGGTTAAGTAATCCAAAAAAGTCAGCCCATAATGGATGTTCGACCATTGCTAGTGGTGATCCAGTGACAAATATTGCTTTTGCCAAACTCATATCTAAGCTTTGTTTTTTTTCAGGACACAACATTTCATCAGTATTTGACTGTGAGGTCGATGTTGTTGCACGTAAAGTGTTTGAAGCACTCGATGTATTAGGTGAAATATTTTCATCTTGCATTTCCTGGAACCTCTCACTGGTTAAGATTGATTGAGTTATTTCAGCTTTGTATCTTTCAGGACATTTAAAACAGTGTTTCAAATGCCGTTCCGCCTTATTAACATTAGCTTTCTGATATTTCTTGTCGCAGTAAATACACATGGCGGTTTTGTCTTCGGAAATCCTAAAGTGTTTCCAAATAACTTCTTTCTTTGGTTTTCCCATTATTACTCAATCCTGGAATAGGAAACACATATTTTAAAATTAGTGTACTTCTTTACTAAGCTGCCTTTATTGAAGATATTTTATTGCAATTTATTTTGAAACACTGCCTAAGTGCGAATCAGGACCAGCGCACTTCTGTACATCATCATCATCAACCTATGCCAGTCCACTGCTGGACGTAGGTCACTCCCAAGACGCGCCACTGAGCCCGGTCTTCGGCTCTTCTCATCCAGTGTTTGCCAGCTACATTACGCCGATCGTCGCTCCATCTCGCCGAAGGGCGTCCTACACTACGCTTGCCTAAACGCGGTTTCCACTCCAGTATCCGTTTGCACCAACGGTTGTCGGTTTAGCGGCAAACATGGCCGGCCCACTGCCACTTCAGCTTGCTAATTCTTTGAGCTATGTCGAACACTTTGGTTTTCTGACGAATAACTGAGATGTAAGGGAACCTTCTGTACATACTGTACCAAAAAAACACGTTTTGTATGTAATCTTCCTTAGATATTATTTTTAAGCTATTGCATAGCTTCTACCGCGGGCCTTGAGCGTGGAAACCGAATCCAGAAATTCCGTAAAAAAACCGTATGAAAAATAAACCTAACACTCCGACGCAAAACTGCTCGCGTATTCTTAACTATTTTTTGTGATTCGGTAAATGCAGTAGGTCTACCATGAGTTTTAACTATACTATATTTACTACACTCGCCAGCGTCTGTAGTTAAAAAAATGTATGAAGATTTGTACAGCGCCTCTAGCGGATAGTTGGGTACTAAAATTCGTCATACTAATATTGACGTAACTACTGTAGTAAAGTCAGGCGATTTTACTGTGACATCTCATGGTAGAGGTACTGATAGATCATAGTTACTACTAGACGCAAGTCGCCTTGCGTACTATTTCCTATTCTGTGTAAATTAGTTACTTTCTGCAGAATAGGTGCTAGTTTGTATTGAACGCAAAAGAAAAGATAAGTTATTATTAAAACAAATTATATCAAATCAAAGTAGGTACTTACCATAATCAGAAGAGAATAGTAGATTTTGGTTGTGATCTACTAATACTAAAAAAGCTTCTTTATAAGAGTAGAGTCCAAATATATCACTTTAGAAATTAAGAAAAAAGCAAGAGCACTTTTACTGTCCTCTTAAAGCGGCCACACACAATACACTGGCAGTTACACTCAGTCAAACAATCAACAATGGGTTAGAGCGGTGGGGATGTATGTTTCTGATCCTTTCTACTCGGGCAGGTAGCAGTTTGCATGTACCGGAGCAACTGGCATACATACAATTTACGGTGATGTTAGGATGCAAACGACAGCCTATTATGAATCTGGAATTGAGTCAAATATTTATACGAACACAATCAATTTATTTGTCAATGAATCTATCTATCTATCCCTGCACTGCGAGGTGCGGTGCGTAGCGAGGCGCGGGGATCACCGAGCGCCATTTGCTTGGGAGCGTTGCTCTTTTTTTTCTTAAAAAAATTACTCGAGTTCTAATATGAATTGAGCTTCGGGAGCTCTACTTTAGCATTCAAAATGGCTTATATTTTTGATTAAGAAAATAAAAAAGCGATGTTTGATAATCGGGGCACATTGTGCGAGTTAGACAAACTCCTAAACAACTTAAAGAGGCATTCCGGCAACATTGATTGGCTGTGTGTGGGGTTGTTATCACATTAAATAACACGATGCTACAACAAAGTACAGTTGTAGCATCGACACGATAAGAAGAAGATCACATTAAATAAAACGAAACTCAGGATTAATGATCGTATTCCATCAATGGATGCTCAGTCGTTAACAATTATCCTCAAACTTAAAAGAATCGAAGTGTAATTTAAAGATAAATTATTTTAAAAGTCATAAAAAGTTCAATATTTGAATACAAAACTACTTAAACCTTGATTTCCATACTAAAAAAATACAAAATCTGTAATAACTTTGAAAATATACGTTTAATAAAAAAATGTTATAAGGCACTTTTCGTAGGAAATGTTAGTTAAAACAGATTTGCATACTTTGTTTTTAACTTTTTTTTTTCTTGAAATTCGAAATTGAATGCACCCACCCAAATGGGTGCATACGGGTATATACCCGCTATGTACCCAACTACCCAGGTATATACCCAAATGGGTAGATTGGGTATATACTCGCCGCCCATCTATAATCGCCAATATACGAAGTAACAGCGATCTGTACCCCAAGTACGAGTTTGTGCACACACGGATCGCAGAGACTCAGTACCCCAAGTACTAGTTTGTGCACACACGGATCGTAGAGATGCAATCGCCGAGCGCCACCGATTTTGTATGGAGATCCAAGCTTCTCAAGAAATCTGCTAGGGGCGCTGCTTGGATCTCCATACAAAATCGGTGGCGGCCGGCGATTGCGTCTCTACGATCCGTGTGTGCACAAACTAGTACTTGGGGTACTGAGGGCTGAGCACGAATGTGACGCACGTAAACATATCGTAACGTTCGGCGGTCGAGCTAGCGTCAACGCGTAGTGTCACTCAAATATGACACTGTGAAGATACGCTTGCGATTGTTACATGTATTCGTACTAGGGTGGATATCACTTATTTAAAAATACTTAAATAAAAAAAATGCTGGACAATCCTATTATTTATTATATTTATTATCCTACGCCTCGTGTACACGGTACAACAAAACCAAGACCAGTAATTTTATATCAATTAAGTTGGTTTTTGACGAAAATAATGCATAAAAGAATAGCTGCTTTGACCCTCCTATTGTGTACGTCAACAATGACAGCTTGATAAATTGCGAAAAAAATTAACGACAACCCAATATTCACCAACACAGTAAATCAACCGTTCAACCGCTTTAAATGGTTTAAATTATAGGTTATTTACGGCTAGA
Organism: Ecliptopera silaceata; assembly: GCA_932527185.1. NCBI lineage: Eukaryota > Metazoa > Arthropoda > Insecta > Lepidoptera > Geometridae > Ecliptopera > Ecliptopera silaceata. Next base: position 2,828,479 of record OW052209.1, on the reverse strand, counting down.
CTTATTGAATTATGCTTTTATGTACTGCTGATCAGTATGTCAATGATTCTATGTCAAGTCGCGACAAAATAGATATCTTAAGAACGCACTTATCTAGTACAGACCAAATATTTTATGATAACACACGTATGTTTTGGTTAAGTCAGACAAGATAATTTCATACGGATGCTATGCCATCTTTTACCTTTACAAGATTAACTAAAAGTCGCATCCTAAACTCAAAACCATGGAATAAATATTGACACGGTGAATGAAGCCTCTCATTGTTATAACAAAAATGTGTTGGTTACACCGGTCTTCACAATTTTAATGACACTTTTTGCGGCCAATTTTTCCCGCCGTTCTGAGTAAATCCATTGTGAGTTTTGCAAAGGTTGAAAGTTACATAAACAGCGTTGTTTTGTTGAATAACTTGAAGTTACCGCGTCTTTGCTTAAGGAAGTTAACAGCGTAGTTCGTCAGGAATTTAGCAGGGTTCGTTTGTAAAATGTTTTAGTAGGAAAACAGAGGCGTAAAAAAAAGTATGAACCATTTCAAAATGCACGCGCGTTCGATACGTCAACGCAGCAGTTGGCCGACACATCCAGCTATCCTGTAAGTCGGAGACTAAAAAACCGATGACAAAAACCTTTTTTATTATTAAACCTTTTTTATATATTTATATGTGTTGTATCTGTATACCATTTTCGCATGGTGTAACCGCGGTGTAGGCGCGTCATTTTATTTCTAGCATGGTTTTTCTGATATGATATTGAGAGTTAAATATTCCTTCTTTAAACGTGAGTTGTGAGTGTGGCAGTGAGGATTATCATGAAAATAAATTACCAATCTCTTGTAATCGTTAATAATTAATATAACAAAAACAAATATGAAAAAAAAAGACAGAGTAGTAGGTTTTACAACATTAACCTGACCATTAGGAAAAAAAACTATTGCCTGTCAAACAAATTGACAATTATCTGACATGACTCGAAGCGAAACATCGTTTGGATGACCAATTTAGAGACAATCGGGTTGGTCGTTGTTTACAGGTATTTTCGACTCAATTTTCGGTTGTTCTGTGCATCGGTATAGAAAATTGGCAATACCTGGCGAACAGGCCAGTCTGCGACGGACTTGACCACAGTTTAATAAAACGATAGCGCAGGACAACTTATGCTAATTTTGTTTTGTTTGACAGATGAGCAACAGTAGAGTAAAAATATCCCACTTTCGGATTCTGTAATATGTATTGAAATAAAGGATCATTTATTAGGTGATTTTAAGTGCCAGTTCCGTGCGATCAGAGCCCAGAAGAAAGATCAAGAACGAATGCCTGAAAAAATGATCTGAGAGACGAAAAAACATGGATTTTACTATTTCTATATTTATAAGCGCATTGCCAAATAAATAATAATTAATAAACATATAATTGAATTAAATAATAAGCTTTCTGGGTTTAATAATCTATAGATCGATTAATATTACGTTATCTATTCATTATCGACAGGACACAATACGTATAAATTATGTGAAGATTAATTGATTATGAATTTATCATTTAATTTATTATCATCATTTAACATCAGATGTGATTGCGGCCAAGCGTTTGCCTATAATGCATAAAAAAATAATAATAATAATTTGCAAATACTTATATCTAGGTACCTACGTAAACCAAACTTATCAATTCATTCACTCCGAGGGATTATTTGAACATTTGGTTTTCATTGGTATACCAGAGAATAAGTATGTATTTTTAAACTTCAAAGCCAATGCAACTTCTTGAGTCAAGAAGTTGGAGAGAAAATGACGTCAATAATCTTGACATTGACATAAGCTCATATTGGTGATAATTTGACATATTCTAAGGACGTATCTTTCTGGTTTTTGTATGAACTGTGGCATGCCCTGAAATGCTCTCATGCAGTAGAGTAGGTAGGCTGTACCTATTGTAGTTGGGCCATCGTTAGTGAAACGGAGATCCGATGGATTGACAGAACTTAAAAATCCGATTTCATTTAGTTTTTTCAAGCACACTGGTCCCTCGAATAAAATATAACTGGCTTTATTTATATTTTATTCAGATTTGTTCATTTTGGATATTTTTTTCAATTTCCTTCACAATATCGTGTAGGATAAAATAAAATATTTATTTAAGTATTGCATTCTTTAATTTATATTTGTGAAGCAGAAAATACATAACTTATGTGAATGTGTACTTACATAAGTTTTTGTAATTATTTAATTTATCTACCTACTTACCTTTTTATGTTTTATATGTTAATGTACCTTGTAATTGTACTGTAATTTTATGTCTTTCATACTATGTTTAAATGTGTTGTATTTTCGTTGTGTGTCAAATAAATCTCTCTCTCACTAATTACTCAAGCAACGCTTATTATCATACGAAAACCGCCATATTTATTTGCAAATATCTACTTCGTAAATACTTACTTATTTATTTACCCGGTACATGTGATATTGCTCATTTCCTCGTCAACTTCCGGTTCAGGAAATAGGTTCTAAGTAATAAGTCAAATGTGGAACGTTCTCTCATTGGTATTTAATTTAGAACGAAGGTATTTAATTACGGTTAATTCTGTATCAGAATATAATATCTATGATTCATACACATGTTTCGTAAAGTTAATTTTGGAAGAATAAATTTATAAATAAAGTTATTCCATTTAAAGTAATTTGAGTCTCATATACTTACCAACCTCTTTACAGAGCTAAATAAAAATTCTAACTAGTCTTAGCCTGACATAACCTTTAAATGTATTTTTATTAATTAATTATGAACACATACGGTCTATCTTATAAAAAGTTAGCGCAGACTTGAAGAACTAATTACCATACGTAATGATGACTTAAAGTCAACGCTAACTTTTCATAAGATAGGGGGTTAGTGTACAAAGATTTTGTTGACTACCTTCATCTACTAAGTATCTATTATTTAATGTAATTTATGTGAGAAAATACCATGGTTGAGAACAGCTCAGAACCGTGCGGAATGGAGGCCTATACCCAGCAGTGGGTCCCAGTCAAGTCAGACTGTGGATGATGATGATGATGTGAGAAAATAAAGCTTGGTCATTAAAATCTTGATGAAAAATCCTGGTGAATTTATTTTCACAAAAAAATGTTATCGAGTTTAGATTTTCGAATAAATGGGGGATGAGCAGTAGTACCACTAGGCATTCATCGCCGCCTCTTCAGCCCATTGGAGAACCAACCGGCTGGACCTGAAGGGCCATCGTCGGGCTTCGAGAACATCAAAACCAGCACATTTCCAATTGTATTCATTTTATTCAATGGTTGAAAAGAATACGTTGTTTTAGCGAATTTTACCTCAAAAATCTTTGTTGCGTTATTTACCTGAGATAGCCAAATATTATGGGCATAATATTTTATTGTTTGGGATAATATTATTGAATTGATCCTGAATTCTACAAGTTTCCTTTTTGTTATTTGTAAAAGGCAAGTCATTGGTTTGCACATAGCTTTTTGAGACACTCTAAAAGTGTTCAAACTATTCGAAAATTTTGAGTAAAATGTTTCTGAATTCTTTATTTTAACCATACATTTCATCATACTTTTAATTTTAAGTTTGTTAAGTGTTAGCAAAAGTGAAATACGTTTAGTTATGAAGTTTGGGGCCGTGACAAACTGCCGTCTCTAAAGATCCATATCGTCTCAGGCGGTAGTTAGTTTCTTCCCAATTCCTCTACATCATGTAATTTCCGTGCAATGAAGTCTTGCGAGTTTGTAAACAGGAAATGGGGTCGTGTCACGGCCGATGGTGCAGATAGCTGGATGGCTAATTAGCCATTAAAAGTTAAAGCCCGTTAGAAACAGCGACGCATCGGTGATGGAGTCAGGAGGGTAGTTTGATGCTAAATATGCACTTCGCCACAGAGTCTAACTAAGTGAACGGAACTCGCAAGAAGTTCGTATGGTTAAACTCACATAAAACGATTCCTGAATTTTTACTTGCAAACTGCAGAAGTCTAATGATATGAGATTGTTTATTCTTTAGTGGAGGTTAGTGTCTAGCCAAATGTGAACTAGCTCTAAGTGTTTTGATAAAATAAATAAATATTTTTTATTAACTGATTAGGTAGTTATGTTGTGACTTTCGTATTTTATAGTATAGTGAGACAAGCGAGCTGCGAAATAAAAAGAACTAGCCTTATTTGATAGCTGTTTAGCGTAATGTTGTCGCTTTAAAAACAATAAAATGTATGTATTTATACTTTTTATTTATTTATCCATCGCAGTTGTTTCAGATTTGTTACTACTATAGCGTTTGTCACATTGTATTTCTAATTGTTTGAAAGTATTCGCTCTGTTTACCGCGATGATCACCGACTTCTGAGGTAGGCTGCTCAAATTGTTTGGATTTACCGTTGCCTAGATAATTGTGAACATTTACTTGCAAATGTGTCGAAGTGCAGTGTTTTATCAAGTTTTTAAAATGAAATTGTTTAACAAACGAATTAAACAAAAAAACTAGAGCGAATGAATGAACGAGAGCATTGTGATGCAGGTGCATAGAGGCTGACTTGATGATTGATTTGACTAACTTGATTGGAAACTTACTAGAAAAAGAACTGCTAAATTTGCAATATAGTCTGTCGTATAGACTTCAGACAGACCAATTATAAAACAAGTATTAATGTAAGAGATGCTGGGAAGAAGCAAAAGAAAGAGAGAAATGGAGGAATTTGAAGGAAACCATTCCCAGTGGGACGAAATAGGTTAAAAAAAAACAAAGGAATAATTTATTCAGTAAGTACGTCTTTGTTTTATTTTGGGCTTGTTTCGTAGCCGACATATGATAACCAATATATATATATAGATAATAGATATATATGATAACCATTTCGGTACAGTTGTTGATAATATTCAGATAAGTACCTATTTATATATTTTTATGACATTTGAAGCTCATATACGTTTTATTAGTGGTCGAAAACCACCGGATATTACGACCGCCAATAAAACCAGGCCAATAATCGCTCATACCGAAAATATGTGACAAAATAGCACCATAAAGAATATATTGCTATGTTTGTTAACATATATGTTTAATATCCTTAGAACTTTCGAAGAGATTATTTTAAACAGTAAAAGTTTTTTATAGCAACATTCGATCATTTTTATAGTAGGTATTACTAGTAGGTATTATTAGTTCGCAACGCTATAATAGATTAAAACAAAAAGTAATCACATATGTATATAAAATATTGCATAAATATCTAATCATAGAATCAATATTTTGATTTCATGATACACATCAATATAGATAACATTAAAAGAGAATGTGTCTATGGTAGTGTACTAGTCGTAAATAATTATCTGTGTAAGTAAGTATGTATTTTAATTTATATCTACAAATTGCAGTACGAACCAGTCAGTGTAATAGGGCATTATATCTAGATTTCTAGAGCTGTTTAATGAGCTTAAATAAAGACTTAGTAGGATGTGTTTCTTCAGGACATGGCGGCCAGCTGCAGTAAATCTCACTTTGTTTTGATTTTACGTAAATCCGGGCAGAAAATGCAGACTGATTGCTGGTAAAAGTAGTTTTACTTCTTTTTCGTGCAGGCTAAAAGGAGGATTCAATCTAGGATTCTATAACCTCATTTAAAAAATACATTGAAACTTTTTACGATTTTATGCGCTACAAACCTTCTTGGTCTCAAAATGTTACGATTTTTTTTTATATTAGTTGCCAGTAATTGTAAAATTGTTCTACAAAACGTAAATCGAGTTTGTTTGTGGTTTGTTCAAGTTTTCTTGTTTACAAAGCAGTTGATGACCTCTCGATTTATTCATAGATTTCTTTTGGTTTTATTCAGAACGCCAGGAAAGTAATCCTTTCGTGCAACGAGGTCAAGTATTTGAATAATCAGAGCTAAGTGGACGCGTTCATAAGCGAAACAGGTCAAAGGAATATTTGAATATTGGATGTGGGTTTAAATAAAGTAAAGATGGTCTTGCTAATGACTCCAATGACTGTAGCTTTTGAAGAAAACTGAAATCTCATTCATTATCATCATCAACTTATATCAGTCCACTGCTGGACGTAGGTCTCTCCCAAGACGCGCCACTGAGCCCGGTCTTCTGCTCTTCACATGTTGTGTTGCGCTACTATTCCGAATAACGTCGCTCCATCTCGCCGGTGGACGTCCTACACTGCACAATGCCTAAACGCGGTCTCCACTTCAGTATCCGTTTGCTCCAACGGTTCATTATTAATAATACATATCATAACTTAAATAAGAGCTATTTTAGAGCGATAACAAAAAAAGCTTTTATTTATTTATTTATTTATTTAGAACAAATGCATACAAAACTTACAGCCTAAACCAAAACGTTTTCTATGCTAAATCAATAACTTATAATAAATATATCTACTTACTTAAAAAACATATACATATATTAACAAATCGTCGTGTATTGGTGTGAAAAATGTCAACATTGGGTACCTGAGTAAGCAATGCGTTAAGTAGTGTGAGTGCGTGCTGGGTCGGCGCAAACCGCGCGGTGTCGGTGCGGGGGGTGGGCGGCGCGAACAGGCGCCGCGCGCGCGCCGCGCGCACGTACCGGTCAGGAACGTACAGAGTACATTGCGACAGAGCAGGGGAGTTATCTATTTTATCCCGTAGGAGTAGAAAGTAATGCGTCATAAGAGCACATTTTCTTCTGAGTTCCAGTGTGTTCATACCCACCATGCCAGCGATAAACAGAGACGGATACAGATAAGGATAATATCCAAACAATTTTTTATACAAATACCTACCAAATTTTTTTTGAACTTTTTCTAACATTAGATTATATTTATATTCGTGTGGGTCCCACACTAAAGAATTGTATTCTAATTTTGAGCGAACAAAAGCATAATACAGTACGATAATAGCGTCTTTCCCATTAAACCGTGCTGTTTGTCTCATAACAAATCCAAGGGACTTGTATGCTCGGCTACATGCATCTGCGATATGAGCGTTGAACGTTAGTTCACTATCGAGAGTTAGACCTAAGTCTCTTATTTGAGTGACGCGCTCCAGCGGGACGCCGGCTATGCTGTAGGCGTGCGCTTGGGGCGCGTGACGGCGTGTGAATGACATAGTTCTACACTTTGAAGCATTGAACTGTAAGTAATTACTTTCGCTCCACGCTACGACACTGTCAATATCCCGCTGGAGCGCCTCACAGTCAGCCAGGCTCTCTATTCCCAAGAACAGTTTCAGATCGTCAGCAAACATCAGACATTCGGCCGTCCTAACAGCATTCGGGAGATCGTTTATCATAATCAAAAATTGAGTTGGACCAAGCGTACTGCCTTGGCTCACTCCAGATAATGTTAAATACGGTTCTGATTGAAAGCCTAAAAATTGGACATACTGAATTCGATTAAAGAAATAATTAGCGAAAAATTTTAAAAGAATAGGAGAAAAGCCTATGGCCGAAATTTTTTTTAATAGGACATCATTATGAACACGATCAAATGCTTTTTGAAAATCAAAATAGGCCACATCTACCTGCCCGCATTTGTCCATCTCTGACGTAGTGTAATCTACAAAGTTTATAAGGTTAGTCACTGTAGACCTACCTGCCATGAAACCGTGCTGATTTACACTAAGTTGAGGACGGATCTGCCTAGTGATGTGTCTATTCAAAATAGACTCGAAAACTTTCCCGAAAGCTGACAGGACGGCTATAGGCCTGTAATTTTCAATTTTTGATCTGAGTCCACCCTTGGGAATAGGTGTCACTCTAGATATTTTCCAAGCAGCCGGATAAGTGGCTGTTTTTAAAGCCAAATTAAAAATGTACTGTAATGGTTCCTTAAATGCATAAATAAAAACAGTCTTTAACAATGTACGGAGGAATCAGATCTGGTCCAGTAGAGGAATGAGCCTTCAAGCGTTTCACAGAGGTAAGAATGTCACGTGTGCTAATATAATCTAGTGAAATGTACGACGAGCAGAATTGACTAGATGAAGCCTGTTCCGCAGCGTCAGCACAAAGCATAGGCTCATCGGTGAGAAACACAGAATTAAAATATTTTGCAAAGGCGTTTACCGCATCTGTTCCCGTCACGAGTTTCCCATCATACTCAAACTCGTCACATGATTGTCTGGTTGCCTGCTGTTCCTTTACAAAATTCCAGAAACTTTTTGGATCTTTCTTTATGTTATTCTCTGTGCGACGGATGTAGTCGTTATATGTCACATCTATGAGTTTTTTCGAATTATACCTATAAAATCTAAACATTTCGCGGTTGAAATCACTACCGTTTTCTTTAAACTTTTTTAAATGAAAATATTTATTTTTTAAACAATTTATAATTTCAGACGTAAACCAAATAGGGTATCGAAATTGCTGATTTGGGCAGATCTTTTTTTTATACGGAACGTGATCATTTATACAGCTACTTAATTTATCGTAGAATAAATCTACAGCACCATCGACCTCACTACAACATACTACTTCATCCCAATTTATACTTAAAATAGACGCATATAAAGAATTAAAGTCAGCCTTACGGAAATTCCACTGTTTACCGCCGTCAGCTGGGCAGGGCGCGGGCGGCGGCGCGGGCGCGGCTGGTGGCCGAGGCCGCGGTATCTTAAGGCCCACACGAAGCGCGGGGTGATACCCATCCTCCTTCACCACGGGGTCCACATCACCGCACACACTCACACACCCGTCACAAAGGTTACTCAGCACCAGATCCAGCATATTACCGTGTTTATTTTTGACACCACTACACTGTTCTAGTTTACAGTAAGTTAACAGATAGTTAAAATGAAAATTCACATTTTGACTCGTGTAACTATTTAGGTTAAAATCACCTACAATAAGAATGTCTAGCTTAGGATATTTTGTTACTAGATTTTCTAACACAACAAATGTATCGAGGTACTTATCATCATTTGCACCCGAAGGTATATACACAACACAACACAAAACTTTCCTATATCTCAACGTAACTATAGCCATAACAATTTCAATGTTCTCAGAATATCCATCGATATCAGATATTTGCTGAACTTTGTACTGGTCACGGATGGCCAGCAACACACCTCCCCATCCAGCGTCATTAGGGCGGTCCTGGCGCAGCACAGTGTACCCTGGGGGAATTACTTCACCGTCACTGAGACTGCTTACCAAAAACGTTTCAGTAAATGCGAACATATCAAATAGTTCCTTCAATATTCCTTTTTTGCATTCATCTAATTTAGAGCGTAGGCCTCGCACATTTTGGTACAAGAGAGAGAAAGACTTGTATTTAGACACTTTAGTCGGTTTGTTGTGGCGGCTTGCGAAACCCACTTTTTGCATGTTTAATAAGTCTAGAATCAAATTCTCATGCATATCACTTTAGCTGGAACATTTATAGCTAGGTTTACATTGCAGCAATTCGAAACCGCAACACGAAAAACCTATTAAAAGTTAAATTAGATTGTTAAAATCTAAACGGGGTGGCACTTTTCGTGTGAGAATATAAAGTAGAATGAGAGTTATTGGTCAACAAGGCGGTAAAAAGGCGTTTTTTTAATACACTTTAATTAAGGTATTTTAAGTAGGTAGTTTATTATGTATGACAATAACATATTTTTACTAGTAAGTACTTTTTTAATCAAAGTAAAAAAAACAAACAAACAATAAATATGTATTTTATTAGGCGTTGTTTAATTACTTATCGAAGTCGATTAGCTACCTAATTCGTTTGTAATCGATGCGATAATGTCGGCGACATGATTCATTACATTAATAATAAATCAATCATATCAATTCGCCCTATTTAATATCTGTAGGTCAATGGATCTACTATTATATTATTCTAGGTATGTAGTTACAGCAAGGTTAAGTTATTTTTACTTTTTACAATATATTTTTTTTCTACATTATAAGTATATTTAAATCTTAAAGACGATATTTAAATCTTAAATTTGAGGAAGGACTTTGAGTCGCTTAGCGACTATGTCAGCTCTGTTAGGTTTTTTCTTCATATAAACATAAATTAAAGAGTAAAGTGTGCTTAGGGCAACCCTTTACGACATTTTCACAGATCATATAAAACTAATATTAATTTTATCTGTGCAAATATTGTCAAGGATTCCTTGATGGTCTAGCGCGCCATCTAGTAGCTTCTGTCAGAAGTTCGTTGGTAGTCGAGCTTTCAGAACGAGCTTCTGTCACGAAAGCTATTTCATTTTTAAAATTACTGAGCTATCTGTTGTAGTTCAAAGCCACAAGATGGCGCTGAAAGACGTCATCAGATGTTAAAATAACACGATTCGTAAAGAATTAGGTAGTACCACATTTTTTTCATGTAGCTATGATATGAAATATTATACATGTATGTGATAAAAAACATCAGTATCATGCTCACTACAAATAAAACACAAACAAACATTGGTAATGACATAATGACTAACATTTTGATGATTATTAGTTATGTAAGTAATGTTTATTACCAATGCATCGTACCAAGCAGTTCCAGTGATACTAAGGTAAAAACTGTTAATTTTATGAAGGTTACCGCACGAAACTACACGCAGGCCAGCATCAGACATTTTATGCAGACAATAATCTTAGTACAACATAATGGTAAAAAAGCAGAAATATCATTTATTTATTTTATTTATTTACAAACAATTAGAACGGTTTGCAAAACCGTTACATTAAACTTACACTAATTATTTAAATTTCAAGTTACAAGTCAATTAAATACAAAAATAAACATAGTAACAAATTTACAATAAAAGTCAAATGAAATAGCAAAAAAAAAACAAAAATAATCATTTTTCATTTATAAAGATATTGTGAAAATAATCCAATATAACGCTCGTTACTGATAATTTCCTGTTGCCACGCGCTGGGCATCGCGTCTCGTATGACCTCATTGCTACTGCATTGATAAAGTTACTCAATAGGTTTCAACTCTTCAGTGATTTCACTGTGTTTACATTTGGGTATATTTTGTTTGATATATTGTTTGGATACTGATAAAAAGCTGTGTTAATTTTGATTGAGTTCTAAACCCGAATCCTATGATAATACAGTAGAACCTCGTTAAGTCCAAGGGAAACACAAAACGCTTTAATTTATAGAGGTTTTAAGTTATCAAGGGTAGAGGTTTTGGGCTCCGATGGGAAGGGAACACATTATTTTGGTTTTTAAGTTACCGAGGTTTGTGTTATCGAGGTTCTACTGTATTACAAATGAAAGTGGACGGATGGATGTATGTTTGTTACTTTTTAGCGTAAAAACTACTGAATGGATTTTAGTGAAACTTTACAATATTATTTATTTAGTGTAGCTTATACATAAAAATAACAAATAGGCTATGATTAATACAGATAGGTACTGTGTGAATTGATTAAATTGTAATGATAGCAAGACGAAGTAGCGGGTACCAGGTATTTAGGTATGTAGCTATATTATTGTAGAGTTTGTTTAAAATTCTAGTAAAGAAATATCACGTTTCAAAGTGATTCTTGTGATTTTATTGAATAAATTAGATTGAAGTTTGAAGTTCATTATTTATATATATTAACAAACACTGAAAAATTGATTGCGATTAATTTTCCTTACTTAGGAACTGAATAAACGTTTGTATGTCCTCATTACGGTTAAAACAATGAAGATTATGTGTTTACGTACCTATTGTACGAGGTTTTGTACAACTGCTTATTAACAATAACAAGAACGACAATCGTTATTGTATTTTTTGTGTTGTCATTGATGTAGTAAACGAATATACTGACAATGGGACTTTTTAGGTCAATTTTAATTTACGTGTAGTCTCGCGGTCATAAAAAGTTAGCGCTTATTTGAAGTACCTACTGATTACCATACGTAATGATGACTTCAAGTCAACGCTAAGGTTTTACGTTTAAAGGCCGGTTTCTCGAACGATGATCAACGAGAAAATCAAATAATTACTTACTATGTGTCAAACCGACCGTTAATTTTTCAAGTGGGCCCTAATTTGTTTTGAGTAGTTTACATGTCATAGTAGAATCATGTGTGGCCGAACAGGACATTATATGCGATGTTGACTCTTGATGTTGTAACTTTGAATTACCTACATATTGTTGGCACCAAGCCGAAATAGTGTGGTGATGGATAAATTTAGTTCCTTGTCAACATACCTCGCTGGAGATAGCATGCATCTTACCTATGTATCATCAAAGAAATGCTCTGTGCGGATTTACTTTATACAGAATGGTGTAACTGGTTCTAATGCAATTGAGATTGTATAGGTATTGAAATTAATACACACAGAAAAAACTTTGAATGGGCGGTCTTATTGCTAAGAGCAATCTCTTCCAGACTACGGTAACTTCTGGTTAAGGTAACATCATGTATCCATCCATTACATTATAATATCATCCACATTAACATATATCTACTCCATGGAAGTTCGTAGAAGTAACCTGAGAATTTGAACTCAAGTGCTGAGCAAAATAAATATTAAGTACCTAACCCATAACAAAGATATATTATATACAAAAACAAATACCAAAGAACTCAGCATTATAAACCCAACATTTATTGCTAGCCTGTAACTTTATCCTATTTGTTTCCTGTTGAGTTTATAAAATAATAAGTTATAATATTTGTGCTTATGAATTCATACAAATGAGAATAATTGATATATATTTATTAATAATTAGTTATTTATTAAAAATCTTAATTTTTGAAGTTTAATTTTTCAATTTTCAGTTTGAATTCAAGATACACAAACATCTTAACATTTTTAACGGACTTAGGTTTAACAACATTTATTCTCATAAAATCAAAGGTATGATGAGATTAAGCTTCAACTTTTAACAAACTTTAAAAATAAAAGCTTGACTGTATATTTTTCTGAGCTGTGACACCTGTCAAAAGATCAATATTATGTATGTATGTTTAGCAGGAAGGGTGCAGTATGTACTAAGCATATCTTTTAAAACCATAGATACTTTGACATCCTGTGTTTGGCATAGACTAGAATAACTTTATAGATAAATATTGACCTATTTGACGACCGATGTGGCTCGGTAGGCCTGGGGCTTTTTATTATTCAATTTTATATTTTAAAAAGAATTCCATTAAAATTGCAGTTTTTCAGTAATATTCTTTTAATAAAAATACCATGGTTTTTTCGATTTTAGCCTGTAATGTCAGACAGTTAATGAATTTTGTTCGTACTGATTATAAATAGATTAGATATAGATTAAACCATTTTGCAGTGCGGCGGCTGTTTACAATTTTATACCTAGTAGGTATTCTTTAACTCTTTTTAACTTTTTTAGACATGACAAGATAATGACAATGTAATTACAATTTTAGTCTTTATTAAGAATGCAGAGATATTCTGAGCTATGAAATATACATTCAAAATTTAAGTTTAATCATAGTTATATAGTATATGTGTTATGTCTTGCGATTGTTTGGTAACATAACCAAGCAGGTCATGCTCAAAAAGTTTTTTTTCTGGTCTTGTTTGGACAAGGATAAGGACAGGAAAGGACTGGAAGTCTGTAAAAAGAAATATTTATTTTTATGACCTAAATATGAATATAAAAAATGCTATTTAGTTAAAACTCACCATAGGATTGCAGCTAACATTTGCACAACTGAGAGGTTGATGCTACACTTTGAACATCCACAATTCGCTAACAAGAGTCCAGCTTCTCTAATTCTCTTCCTAGACGATTTTAGTTATTGAGCAAAACAATGTTGACAAATAAATCACAATTGAAGTGAGCAGTCGGTGCTCGCAACGCAGTCTTCTTGGTACCGTTATCTTTTTGTGCAAGCATTAACTAGTTATGATTCTTAGAAAAACAAAAGAAACAGCTAAAATAAAATCAAAACAAAGTTCAGCGAGTCCTGATTTGACACTTGACAGATGATAATAGTTATCCCGTTTCTAGTACATCCTTTTTGGGTTTGCGTTGGTGAAAGTTGAGAAATTAGGTAAGTAATAAAAACGCACCAAACTTTTTTACACCACGGCACTGATAAAAAAATAATAAATTTTATAGAAAAACAAGACTTGCACACGTTTTTATGTGACCGAACATGCGCAAGTTGCGCGACACAAACGCGCCAAGCGATGACATCAACTGGGAAAAAAACTAAAAAATCTGACAGGCAGGAATTAGCCATAGACTATATTTATGATTTGACACTTCCTAATGTCAATATTCAGAATAATGCTACACGCCTAGAAATTATTAAATTCAGGTTAATTTTTAAATAGTTAATCCATTATTCGTTTAAATGTGTAAGTATATTACTAAAGTACCTATTAAATTTCAATAAAAAACGTAACAATGGATAGGATACAAGCTTTATATTTCACTAAAATTTATTTTTAATCCATTTTAACATTCATCGGTTTCACTTTGAGTTTTTTGGCGAGAGCAGCACTTGACTCTACCTGCTGTTTCACGTAAGAAACGGTACCTTTCTTGTCCGTCTCTGCTGCAAACTTCTTTTCCTTGTCTCCCGGCGCCATTACCGGTAGTTTTGGATCCGTCTGATGAGAACACAGATTAATTCTAGGTTGGTGTGATTTATTTATCAAAACTAAAGAATACCTGAACATAGAAAGAAACTAGGTAAGTACCTAAGTTCTTCCATTAAAGTACATTGGGCGTAGTCCTACCTAGTGTAAGAATAAAAAAATACTCACGGGCGTCAACTTCCTCCAAGTTTTAATACAGTCGAGCAGCCGATCACCGAAACCAGGCGCAAAGTGACTTGGGTCCACTGCTACGAAGCACTGCCCCAGATTAGGTGGTCCACCAGACCCACCGTGAGACCAGGGCCGTACTTTGTGACCATAGTTCGCTCCTGAATTAAAAACCAGAAACTCAGTAGGTAAATAAGAGGATATCCATCAAATCAATAAGATAAAGATGTATGCACCTACCTGATGATATTCCGCTGAAGAGTTCGACTACGGCTGCTAAGCCAAAGCCTTTGTAGCCAGAGTTTTTCTCACCGCCTCCCAGTGGCATCAAGCAGCTTGTTTTGAAAGCCTGAAACAGAAAATAAGCTTTACCCAAGATAGACTAAGACGCGAACAGGGAAGCATATTATTAGGGACCCATCTAGAGCAGAATGTGAAAGAATAAGGTGGTAAAATGACGGCAAATTCTGCGACAGACGCCTTTGTTAAATTTTGCTTGGTTAGAAACACTATGAGCAATAGGATAAGTCTTTGCCCTGTAAAAATTGCACCGTTTCGCGTACGGCTAGTATACTACGTATACTTTTGGCACACGCTATAACCGGTTAGCTGGCGCCAACAGCTCCATTGTTCGTCGCATCTATAATCGAGACTGAAGTGTTTACCAGTTCAGCATCAAGGGTCTCTTTGCCATCAGGACCTTGCGCCCACCCAGGAGGCAATGGCTCTCCTTTCCGACGTTGCATTTCTATCTAAAATACATTTTCAAAATTAACTGATATATCAGGAAAATAACATTAGATTACGCGATTAACTTTTTTTTTTTTTTTTTTCTCTAACCTATCTCGTCCCACTGCTGGGCAAAGGTCTCCCCCAAGTCCTTCCACTCGTCCTTATTCTCCGCTTTTTTCCACCAATTCCCCTCGAAAGCGTCTAGGTCGACCCGCCATCGTCTCCTTGGTCGGCCTCGACGCCTTCGTCCGTCTTCAGGCATCCATGGTGTAACGGCTTTAGCCCATTTTCGGGAGTCCATGCGGCAAACATGGCCTGCCCAATCCCACTTAAGTTTTGCGGTTTTGTTACCTACATCTATAATGCCGGTGAGTGAACGCAGCATAGTGTTTCTCACTCGGTCGATGCGCTTAAAACCAAGGATGCTGCGTTCCATTGCCCTTTGGCAAATCTTGAGCCTGGACTTCTGTGATTCAGTCAGAGACCATGTCTGCGCACCGTAGGTTAGGACGGGCAGGATGCACATGTCGATGAGTTGGCGTTTGAGTGTAAGTGGAAGGTCGCCTTTCATATATTCTTTCATGGACCAGTAGCTCTTCCAGGCGTTCTCGATGCGTCGATCGATCTCCTTATCCTGCCTGTTTTCGAAGCTCGCTAACTGGCCCAAGTAGATGTACTCATCAACATAATTCATCTCTTGCCCGTCTACCTCGACCCTACGTCTCGTGCTGTTAGTCATAAGTTTTAATTGCAAAACCTTCATATAGGTCTTAAATTGGTTCAATGTTTATATCTCCGACACCGAGCGGGACTAGTTAATGCCCATACCTACCCATTAATTGGCTACGTACCTATACCTATTAGTTAAATTCTTGTATTTTTAAGGTCTATTTTCTGTAAGCTTTGTGTTGTGTGTTTACCAAATAAATTATTAGATATCGTATCTCTAAGAACGGAAGCAGTAAAAATGAAGCAATTAAATAATTCACTACCTACTAAGCTTGGATGGTTGGGCAGGAATACCTTTCCAACAGCTACAGCAGTGGTGGCCATGTCCAGATAGAACATCTCTCCTCCAGAAGCTGGAGCCACCACTGCTAAAGGATTTGTGCCGAGGGCTGACTGGAAAGAAGCATCCTGTTATTCCTTTTCCTTACAATATTTTGCTGGACTTTTATCTTCTACGACGCATCACAAATATTGTAGCCTTTGTAACTGAAGTATGGATCATTGTTAACCCTAAGGGCAGACTGCAGACTGATCTGCGGGGCAAACTGCAGTCTTTTTATCGGCCGATAGTTTGGTCGACTTCTTAATCATTATAAAGATGTATGCAGATGCGCACATTACAGTGATTCAGTCTTCATACTGATTAAGAAGCCGAACAAACTATCGGCCGATAAAAAGTCTGCAGTCTGCGAGGACTCTAACACTTAAGAATCTGGTTAAGAAAGTAACAGGTAGCATGATAAAGAAAATCAATTCGTCATGTCAATTCTATCAACGAAAACCTATTAGGTAGGTAGCTAACTTTTCACCAACATACAAATATCACGATACTATGGAGAGTTATCAGGGGATTCAGAAAGTGGCATTAGTGTACCTTTTTACTTCTAGTCGGCGCCATGAGCGGTGATGTGTTTGTGAACGCCATACCAATAAATCCAATATCCGCTGCTTTCTTTCCCCACCATCCAGCCATCCCGTAGTGGTTAGCCCCTGAGGTAGAGCATTTATAATCATGTAAATTACAGGTGCTTTGTAGACAAAGAACCTGAGGAGATAGGTGTAGTTCCCTTCTAAAAGGGAAGATCTCCAACTTCGTTTGCGCGATCTAGGATTTGTTTCTGCCATCTGTTGGTCTGTTGCGTAGACTTCGATGTAGTTCATCATGTAGCGAGATAGATGGCGCTACGAACCTAGGAGCCTTGTGGTCTAATGGTTTTAAATAACTCTAAGAATTAGGTACAGCATTCAATACCTACACAACTGTAATTCGTGATGCGTATGCTTCTAAAAAAAATGAAAAGTGCTGCTTGAGTAGGTAATAGGTAAACCTACCATCAAGTTTGAAAGCACTAATATACATGCATAAGTTTAGGAAGAAGCATGGAAAGAGCCTCCTCGTGGCGCACCCCGGAAACAGCTAGACACGGTAACGAAGTGTCTAGGCTGGCCAATCCTTATAACACGATGAATAAACCACAAAATGAATTATTTTTCACAGAATGGTTTTCTCAACGACTCGAAGAAGAAGAACAAGAAGTTTAGGAAACAAACCCTTGACTGAAACCCATCCAACGCCAGTTTTCTTCGCTTTTCCGATAGCAACATCCATGGAGAAATGTGAGGAAGTGGCTCCTAGCACGCTCATAGCATCCACCAGTGCTGTGGCAGGACCCTCTTTTATAATTTTGCATTTTTCATTTGGTTTGCATGCCCCCGTTATGATGTCATTTACGTACATTTCTGAAAGTCAATAATGTTCATATAGTATATCTATCTAATTGAATCAACTTGTCTCTGGCCACTTTGTATGTACGCTCCCCTCACTAAATTCACCACAAAATTTGACATCTTTTACATCTTTTTGCTACGAGTAGCTGGCATAAAATGATAATGAAAATAATAAAGGTAGGTACATTAATCAAATAATAGGTATTAAGGAATTTATTCACAAACAAACTTACGACTATACAGTATTTACAAAATGTACATTGTCATATAAAATACATAAGAAACAGTTGAGCTATCTACAGACCGTTGCAAACGATCTATAGATAGTTCAACTGATCCAAATAATTATAGAGTTCCTAAAATGCATGCCATAGGTATTCCTAGGTAGGTACCTACTTCAAGGTGATGATACCTAAACCTACAAACGGTTACAGATTGCGTCTTCGCGTCTTTCTGGGCTACAAGACTTCAAGCGTAAAGTAGATAACATACCAAGTCGATTGAGTCCATGACTAGGATGGCCCATCCTATCAGCTTGGACCAGCAGTTCTGCCTGTTGGCCGGCCGGTCCATCGCCAGCTCCCGCTGCCTTCAGGCAATCCTTCATGAACCGCATGGCTTCCTTCGTTACTACTTTACCCATTGTGTATGTTGCGCTGGAAATGTGAAGAGCAAATCAACCTAAAAATTGTACTATGTGCGGTTGACGAGATATATTGCCTGTACCTAGTCTTGTTGCTGTAGTCTTCCTAAACAGGACATTTTAAACGCTACAGTATCATCCTATCCAAATTTTAATTCAACACATTTGACTCTTATTGTATGTATGTACCTATGTTTATTTTTGTATTTAATTGACTTGCAACTTGAAATTTAAATAATTAGTGTAATTGGTTTTGCAAACCGTTCTAATTGTTTGTTTGTAATAAATAAATAAATAAAGCTGGACAATCCACTCAACATTTTCTAGCCCCAAGCTAAGCAGAGCTTGTGTTATGGGTAGGTACTAAAAGACTGATATAGGTACTCAATACAATATATTACATAGATAGATATTTCTTATTATACATATCGAACACCCAGAGCACCCGAAATAAATATTTGCAGATCGTACTAACATTTATCCTAAGGCGGCAATCGAATCCTCAACCTCCACGTCGCAGACGGACCTTCGCCCGCCGCGCCATATCGGTCGTCTACTAGATTATGAGATGAAATACCAGAGCACTCGTAAAAGTCATCAGCAGCAAAGCCAGGGTTTAAAAGCATCTCTCATAGGGCCATCTAAGTCTACCATGACTATCATAATATGTAGAAGGGGTAAAAAACTTACCGATAAAATTCTAAAGCATTTTGGAAAAATCTGCTGAAGTTTTTGTTATTATAAGCTATTTGTCGATTTACTTGACCTATAATCTTCTTTTAAAATCTTTCTTGTGGTTCTCAGAGCAGATAAACGTATAAAAACCCGGTACGTTTCAAAATTGTATGTTGTTTTGTAATAGCAGTCAGAAATGTCACTCAATGACACTTGTTAATCTTCTAGAGTTAAAAAGAGTATTAATTTAAAGAAGATTAAGGTAAAATAAGAATAATTGTATCTTTTTATATGTTCTAGCATTAAGTACTGAAATAAAGTATTCTATTCTATTCTAATTTCTAATGCAGTAAATATCGTCTAGAAAAACTTAGCATTGATTTCTTTTTATGCTTAGTAATGTCGGGTAATTAAATACTTAAACTAAGATATAAATGAAACAATATTCAAAGCTCAAAGTTTATCACAGCCAAAATACACTTTTTCTCACAACTCGCTTTCACAAAAATACGAAATAATTAGGTATATTCACTTTACTTCTTTTTTTCAAATATGGCAACATTTATAGACGTTTTTTTATTAATTTTCAGAGCAGTCAATTTAGTACAGTTTACTAAACGACCTAGCATGATACTGTGCTTAATATCTTAGGTCGTACAAGTTCATACATGGCTAAGCTAATATAACTTAGGTACATCCTGGATTTAACCAATCAGGGACTGTAGAAAACACGATCATTTTTCATACAGGCCCCTGATTGGCTGATGCATATAAGTTATACTAGCTTAGCCATATGTGACAAACAACTAAAAGAATCGAGATCTTGACTTTGATTGTGATAAATTGTAACGAAAACAGTTCGTCTAAGCAGCAGCTAAGGTTCACCAACGTACGTATTTTAGGTCGTATATTGCGTTAAGCGTGTAGCCAAACATGTTCAACATTCAAACGTTAGTGAGCCGAAGATTATGACAAAACCGCTGCTGTCACACGAAGGGACAAAATATGAGCGGTTAGCCCGTTTACAAAGATATGCATTTGTACACGCTACGTACATGTTACGTTGGTGAACCTTAGCTGCTGCTAAGACGAATTGTTTACGTTACAATTTTACACAATCGGTGCCCTGGTCTCCTGTCTAGGTACTTATATACATGACTATGACTATGATTATTGACTAGTTTCACTCTCCAGTTCCACGTCCATCGGCTTCACATTGAGTCTCTTGGCGAGTGCTGCACTGGACTCGATCTGCTGTTTCACATAAGAAACAGATCCTCGTTCATCCGTTGCTTTTGCTGCTGCTTTCTCTTTGTCTCCTGGCGCTAGCACTGGCAGCTTGGGATCCGTCTGAAAGATTAATTGTTTTGTTCATAGTTGAACAAACAACTGTTTATAAATGCTGCTAATAGAAAATTTAACTTCAAGCACTGTGACGGGCGTCACAGCTCAGCTAGTAGTAGTTCTACGGTATGTCGTGGGTTCGATTCCCACCCAGAGCAAATGTTTGAGTGATGAACATAAATATTTGTTCTGTCTCTGGGTGTTTCTATGTATTCTATGTATGTATTTACAAAAAAATATATATAAGTATTCTCTTAGTAATCTGGCTCCCATAGCTCTGCTTAGTTTGCGACTAGAGTGTGATGTGTGAAATGTCCGTGTCCGTGAACTGCGCAAAAGTCTACTTAGTAAAATCTTGGTCTATAGTCACCGGTTCTAACTGTCTCCAATGTTGTATGCTCTCAGCCAGTCTGTCTCCGAACCCTGGCGCAAAGCATTCAGGGTCTACCGCCACAAAGCACTGCCCCAGATTCGCCGGACCGCCTGACCCACTGTGAGACCAGGAACGGACGTGGTGCCCGTAGTTTGCTCCTGTAAATAGGTACCACACAAAGGAAGAACTTGATTAGTAAGAACTTGATTTTAAATACTATAGAAACTAAGTCTAATCAACCTGATCGAAGATATCGCTGTGGCCCTTCATGTATTTTATAACCTACTAAGCTGACCCGTGCTCATTTTGTTGGGCATAATTCGACCGTTTTTTCTCCGATTCACTTTGCAAAACGGACTACCACATAACCTTACTAGCCGAGCCTTATGATTTTCATCGGTTTTTTATATAACCTATGACACTCAGCAATAATGTGGCTTTCTATTGGTGAAAGAATTTTTAAAATCGGTTCAGTAGATCCCGAGATTACCCCTTACAATTTAACAAACACACAAACTTTACTTCTTTATAATATTATATTAGTATAGATGAAGATTTAAATGACCTTGGACATGTATGAGTCTCATTATAAAACTTCCATTGTTCTGCTATAACAACAAAATTTATATTCTGGTGCGGTGCTGTAGAAATAATAATGTTTTGCCCACCTGATGAAATACCGCAAAACAGTTCGACCATAGCGGCTAGCCCGAAACCTTTGTATCCTGAGTTCTTCTCGCCTCCTCCCAAAGGCATCAAGCAACTTGTGTTAAAAGCCTGCAAAATAAAACTAATTATGTACTGTAATTTAAATAGACTAGTTATTTAAGTGTACTTGGAGTTTTGACATAAGCAGAAAAAAATCGGAAATACCTACCCTTAATGAATTATTCAAATAATGCATAAATTCGATTAGATTAGCTCAATTAGGAAAAATGCAGAGTATCCATTAGTTCAAGCAAACAAGCAAAGACAATTGTACCAGCTCAGCATCAGTGGTCTCCTTGCCGTCTGGACCTTGCGCCCATCCGTTGGGCAGAGCCTCTCCCTTTCTTCGCTGCATTTCTATCTACAGAAGTAAAGCGGACAGTTAGTAGAGTTTTCAATCAAAGAATATTCACTAGCTAGTCCTCCAACTAAGCGACGATCTGCGGAGTGTAACTGGCTAAAACTGGAGAGCAGAAGACCGGATTCAGTGTCGCGTCTTGGGAGCGACATACGTCTAGCAGAGGACTGATATAGGTTGATGATGATGATGATGAGTTTTCCACTAATAACAACAAAAATTGACAGCCACCTCAAAAGACAAAGGAAACGGGGATCATCATTTGTCTAAATATTTCATTTGTCGTATAAAAAATGAGAAAAAAATAACGTAGTACCTTTCCAACTGCAACAGCTGTTGTTGCCATGTCCAAGTAGAAGGTTTCACCGTTGGACGCTGGAGCGACTACTGACAGAGGATTTGTACCGAGAGCAGACTGAAAAATAGTGAAATTTTAGGATTTATTCCAAAATTTATTTATGTAACCTACCTTAGATCACGTATTTAGTAGAACTCTGGGCACCTTCAAAGGTTAAGTTATCCGCAAATAAGAGATTGTGGTTATTTTACAATTAAATTCTTTACTGCCTAGAAATAAAACTATATAAATTATTAAGTCCTTTATTTGTATAGTTTTATTTCTTCTAAAGTATTTTAGAGAAAATAGTAGTGGTAAGGATATGGGTACCTGTTTACTTCTCGTAGGAGCCATCAATGGTGATGTGTTGGTGAATGCCATACCAATCAGGCCTTTTTCTGCTGCTTTGTTTGCCCACCATCCAGCCATGCCGTTGTGATTTGACCCTGAAAATGCAAGCTATTCTAGTAAATGTAGAGTCCTTTCCGTAGAAACCTCTACCTTTTTAGGATGTACATTTTTGAAGAACTGAACGTGATTTAAAACTTGGCAGATTTTGAGCTAGCCCTCCGGCGGGATGAAGCGACGATCTGCGGAGTTTAGCTGCCAAAAAACTGGATGAGAAGAGTCGAAGACCGGGCTCAGTAGCGCGTCGGGGAGAGACCTACGTCCAGCAGTGGACTGATACATGTTGATGATGATGATGAGGTTTTAAGGATACGGCCTCTGATGCTTTATTGAAAGCATACGCACCTCTGACAGTCACCCATCCGACTCCAGTCTCTCTAGCCTTCTTCATAGCGATGTCCATAGCAAAAGTACTTGCAGTGGCTCCAAGGACGTTGTTGGCATCCACCAAAGCAGTTGATAGATTCTCCTTCACCACTTCAGGCTCGTTGTTCGGCATGCATGAGCCTGCTTGTATATCGTTTATGTACATCTCTGAAATGGAAAAAATGATTTCTTATTCACAGAGAAGGAGAAGTCATCGGTAAGACAAGGGAATATCTGGACTGGATTGAACTAGGTATTTGAACTAAGCATGCTTTTCGTCGCAGATTCCTAAAACCTTGATTCGAGTTCATTCATCATCTAGGTTAATAGCCTGTATAATGCTACCTATATAAATTATCTTTCTCCAAAGAATGGTAATCTATGGCAGATACGGCACTGCAAAGAAGGTAAGATTAACATTTTTAAAGGTACACGATACGGGGGAGACCTTTGCCCTGCATCATCCAAGTAGAAAACAGTAAACAGTATAATGAGGACATTTACCTACTTATCTGTTCTATGACTGTACCTAACCTCGATTAGCCCTATTTTATAGCAGTATAACCTTAAGAAAGCAGTAAACGATGTTCAGGGTCTATTCTATGATGATAGCTTGAACCTATTGTTATAAATGCCTCAATTTTTTTGATGATATAAAAATGCTAGACTATCAATCTTAATAAAGTTTCCTCGAAATACCCTTATTTATACGACACTAGGCTGAAGGGCTTTATGGTGGTCGGTGATCAGAAGGGTCAAAAGAGGTACAATGTGATGTTTATCTATAGAGTATGAGTAGATAAGGGATACACGTGAGTATTAAGACACCCTTAGATCGTATTAAAGATCTGAAGGTCTATGGTAATTGGTCATATTGGTCGTCAAACATTTAACACTCTTAAAGCTGGTTTGATCTTCAGCTTAAGTAATCCCGTTATGACGATATTCTCTCCAACTTTCCGTAAAATGTCAACTTAACTGACCCTTTGAAGTAGAGTCTTTGAAGAGAGAGTCAGAGAAATTAAAGAAGAGTCTTTGAAGAGAGAGTCAGAGAAATTAATGTCAGTGGCGGATTTACCAATAGGCTAAGTAGGCTGGAGCCTAGGGCGGCAGATTTAGAGGGGCGGCAAATTTAGCCCAATTTTTTTTTATCTTACAGAAGAAAAAAAATATAATTATATGTAAGTATACACATTACGTCCGTAATCTGTATATAAAAGATTACTAAACGCCCTGTAAAATATAGGTACTTATGCGATCATGAATTTTAAAAATATTCCAATAGCGTGTCAATCTTAATTTCAATTTAAAAGTAACTTTTACCCTAATTATAAAAATTATATTTAACGTGTACTATGTTTCAACATTTAAATACATATTTATTTTGTACTTGGTACGTATGTATTTGCGTAGTAGTTTTTGGGTTGAGGCGCGGGAAGAGAACGAATGACTTGACCGTTCGAAGAGTGTCTGGGCGCGAACGCGTCCGCTCCGCATCGCGAGAACCGATGTAGGCGGCGAGAGAGATGGATATAGAGCGGAGCGGCAAACAAAAACAAACGAAAAGTCACTTCGGTAATTAGTCCGGTCAATTTATACAATTGAAATAAAGAAAATTCCGACAGAGCCAAATCTTCGTAGAGACCTTAGGTTTACCACAAGGAATAAAGTGTCAAAAGTCTTTATCAGTCCCATGTGAGCTTAGGGACTTATTCGGGTAGGCCTTCAAATAGTTGAAAATTTTTTGTGCGCATGCTCCAACTTCCGCCATGTTTTTCGGGCACATTTAAAAATGTATGAGAAATGCACGTTTTTTGAAGAAAATAGTAATAAAACCAGTAATAATAAATATAATTTTACAATCAGTTCAATTCAAATTATTGTGCATACATAATAAAATTATATTACAAGTATTTTAATTAAAATATATAATGTTATCTTTAAGGAAAGGTAAAAAAACGTTGTTGTTATGGAGTATGCCGCAGTGATACGCGTAGTAAATCCTTTCAGGAGAATTTATATTACATATTTTATTGACGACCGATGTGGCGCGGCGGGCGAAGGTCCGCCTACGACGCGGAGGTTGCGGGTTTGATTCCCGCCTTGGGATAAATGTTTGTACGATCTGCAAATATTTATTCCAGGTGTTCTGGGTATTTTATATGTATAATAATAATATCTATCTATGTATTGTATTCTATTAAGTATGTCAGTCTTCTAGTACCCATTACACAAGCTGTGCTTATCTTGGGGCTAGATGATGTTGTGTGGATTGTCCAGCATTATATTTATTCATTTGTAATATAATTTATTGACGACCGATGTGGCGCGGTGGGCGATGGGCCACCTGCGACGCGGAATGTTGCGGGTTCGATTCCCGCCTTGGGATAAATGTTTGTATGTTCTGCAAATATTTATTCCGGGTGTTCTGGGTATTATAATTATGTATAATAAAAAAATATCTACCTTTTTAATTTGTATTGTATTAAGTATGTCAGTCTTCTAGTACCCATAACACAAGGTCCGCTTAGCTTGGGGCTAGATGATGTTGTGTGGATTGTCCAGCATTATTTATTTATTATTTTCATTTCTTATATATATTTATATTAAGATATTTATTATTCTTTTGTATTTACTTTTACTCATTATTATTTAATTATTATTATCCTAATCTCTCAACTAGTTCGGCTTTATTTCCTCCTTGAGGACGACCATGGTATTTTAACCATCATTGTAAATGAACACAGTTGTGGGCTTCTACGGTCGGATGCACTAACGAAGCTCCGTCAATTAATTTTTCATTTAATTGCACTATTAAAGGTGATAATGTTTGTTGCCCAGCCATTTCTATAAAAAGTGCCCGAAACTTTCATATTACCGCGTTTTTAACATGGCGGACGCGCATGCGCTGAGCATACTGTGGACAAGTCTATTCGGGGCCCAACGTCAAAATTTTAGGTTTTTTGGATTTTTCTCGAAAACGGTAAGTTTTGATTGATTGATTTTGATAATGATTTTTTAGACAATTATTTTCTTAGAGAAAAAATCATTGGGACCATATTTATAGAGAATTTTAACTACGGTTTACGGTAAGTTTTATCGAAAAAGTACCTTAGAGCAAAGTTGTAGATCTTAAAATTCTCTATAAAAATGGTCCGAATGATTTTTTTTACCGTTAACTTACCGTTTTCGAGAAAAATCCAAAAAACCTAAAATTTTGACGTTGGGCCCCGAATAAGTCCCTAAGCTCACATGGGACTGATAAAGACTTTTGACACTTTATTCCTTGTGGTAAACCTAAGGTCTCTACGAAGATTTGGCTCTGTCGGAATTTTTTTTATTTGATTACTATTTTTATGTCTAAATTAACCGGACTATAACTGCAATTTCTAATAAGTACGTTTAATATTCGTTTTTCGAGGGCGGATTTTTCTGGTTGTGTGCTATATTTTTTATATTGTTTAGTGGATTATATGAATAATTTCATAACATCGCATCCCTGGTGCATACATACAATACATATCTACTTATAGGTAAGTAATTGTAATGTTTTACAATAAATCATGCGTAACGAATCAGTAAGTAATTCAACTTGATGCTGTTTCGGAAGGTTAGCGTAGAAATTCAATTTTTTTGTTTTATTATACCTTAGGATAATAACGCCTAGAATGATAGTGTCAAACAAAGTTCAGCGAAAAAGTGTCACCATTAACCGGATTTTTAACATGTTATTTAATATAAATTTTTCGTATTGCTTTTAAACTGTAAGTGCAATAAAAAATATTTAACAAAAACAACGTTTACCGACTATTTGTGTAAGCTGTGTTCATATAGTGGAGGTATTTTCAAGGCATGCCTTTCCCCACCTTATGATTAGTACATGCTGCTGTTTTTAAGTCAACAGTATACTCGTCACTACATAGTGGGTTGCAAAAATAATCTAGTAACTGACAGAACTATCACCTAGTTCACAATCATACCAATAACGGGAAAAAGGCAATGTAATAAGGACGATAGAACACAAATCATAAAGTTGCAATTTCAGAATAAATGTAATTAAAATGATTGTTTTCTAAACTAACGTATTGAATTTCAAAGGTTGATAGGGGCGGCAAAAATTAAATAGCCTACTAGCGGCAAATTTGTAAATCCGCCACTGATTAATGTAGAGTCTTTGAAGAGAGAGTCAGAGAAATTAAAGTAGAGTCTTTGAAAAGAGAGTCAGAGAAATTAAAGAAGAGTCTTTGAAGAGAGAGTCAGAGAAATTAAAGAAGAGTCTTTGAAGAGAGAGTCAGAGAAATTAATGTAGAATCTTTGAAGAGAGAGTCAGAGAAATTAAAGTAGAGTCTTTGAAAAGAGAGTCAGAGAAATTAAAGAAGAGTCTTTGAAGAGAGAGTCAGAGAAATTAAAGTAGAGTCTTTGAAAAGAGAGTCAGAGAAATTAAAGAAGAGTCTTTGAAGAGAGAGTCAGAGAAATTAAAGTAGAGTCTTTGAAAAGAGAGTCAGAGAAATTAAAGAAGAGTCTTTGAAGAGAGAGTCAGAGAAATTAAAGTAGAGTCTTTGAAAAGAGAGTCAGAGAAATTAAAGAAGAGTCTTTGAAGAGAGAGTCAGAGAAATTAAAGAAGAGTCTTTGAAGAGAGAGTCAGAGAAATTAATGTAGAATCTTTGAAGAGAGAGTCAGAGAAATTAAAGTAGAGTCTTTGAAAAGAGAGTCAGAGAAATTAAAGAAGAGTCTTTGAAGAGAGAGTCAGAGAAATTAAAGTAGAGTCTTTGAAAAGAGAGTCAGAGAAATTAAAGAAGAGTCTTTGAAGAGAGAGTCAGAGAAATTAAAGAAGAGTCTTTGAAGAGAGAGTCAGAGAAATTAAAGAAGAGTCTTTGAAGAGAGATTCAGAAGAGGGTCAGAGATGAGCAAAGTAGGGACTGTGCTCTGCTGAAGAGACTCCTTCTTACCAAGTCTGTTCAATCCATGGCTGGGGTGTCCCATTCTGTCTGCCTGCACCAGTAGCTCAGCCTGCAATTCAGCCGCCCTTGTAGCAGCCCCCACAGCTTTGAGGCAGTCTGCCATGAACCTGTATACTTCTGTTGTTGCCACTTTGCCCATTTTTATAGTTTTCCTGAAATTATATGAGTATGTACGTATGTTTATCGCTATAAATGTAGGTACCAAATTAGTTTCATTTTTACCTTCCCGAAGACTTTGCCGATTTGTTGCCAATTTATAATTTATAGGAAAAAAAATAATTTTTGGCTTCAAATAATTAGATTATTTTTACATGTTCTTCGTTGTGTTTTTGTGTGTATTATTTAATTGGGGAATTTAAGATTTGTATCCTCATTATAAATTAAAATACGTACGTGCCCCAAAGTTAGGACTTTTTCACAATCTTGTTGATGGGTGTCTATGTGGTTTTCTATTTTGTGGATCGATGTAAAGTTTTGTCACACTGTCCAATTATAAAAAACCCTACATTTATTAATTATTTACTTAAACAGGTTTTAGATTGAGGTTAATGACGTATCATTGTTCAAAAAACTATTTAAATTATCGAGTACTCACTCGCGGCCAAGTTAGCCCAACAATAATTTAGGTAAACTACACATAGACTAGGAAATATTAATTATATAATATATTTTTCTGTTACCAAATCCTTCAAATTTGTTTGTTCAATGATGCGGTAAATATGCTTATATGTAACCAATAATAATATTTCCTACAGTACAATTTATTTTTAGCTTTTTATAAATATGACCTGTGTTGAACTCAATTTAGTAATCCACAGCATGAATAATTGACTAAAACAATGAATTTATCATTAGAGGCGAAATATTTTGCGTCAAAGAGATTAGTGATTATTTTAGCTATAAATAGCTCTACGGAAATGTGACTTTACATTTAATATTCACTGGCAAACCACACATCACAAATAATACAAATATTTATGTTCATCACACAATCATTTGCTCTGGGGTGGGAATCGAACCCGCGACCCACAGCACGGAAGACAGAGCTATTAGGTACCAACTGAGCTGTGATGTCTGTCTTTTTTATTCGATAAATTTTGCACGAGACGATATTATTATGGCATCATTAGCAAACATGTGGATGACCTTGTCGTATTCAAGAATATCCAGTCTAAACAAAATGATCAATTAGGAACTTCATAATACCCACACGCAATCTAACAAACATACTGGCAGACAAGAAAAAAAACAAAACTTACCAACAAAAGAGGTTTGAAACCACTCCAACCTTAATAAAAGATGCGACCTTTTTTGTGTGCGACTTTTTTTGTAAATACGTACACGTGTGGTCCCTTCGACTCTTGCGGGCTGACTGGTGTTTATTTACGTGCCCCTCCCTACGATTCTATCAATTTTGTATGCTTGTTCATGCAGACGTGCAGATAGTAATGTTTGCAATGATAGTAAGGTAGAGAATAGTGTTGTAGGGTCGGTCAGTGACCGATAATCCAATGCATAAAAACATTAAAGATATGTATATGTTTATAAGCTTAGAATGGTGATTGGATTGACTATGGTTTTCTTAGGAGAAGAGTTAATTGAAGCTAATGAATAGATTATGATTTTAAAAAAAACTTGCATCTCTACTCTTTTTTTATGCTCGCGCCTGAATTTTTAATAGTTTAAACAAAACTCTCAGAAAATCATAGTCAATCAACACAATGTGTAAATACTAATCTTCACATTGTGCTGTGTATAATAGGGCCATGTAGCGTACATGGCCTAATTATACGCGTACCTCAATGAGGCCTAGTAATGTAGGCCACGTTGTTCAAACTTGATTGGTATATCCATTGATTTTCAACGACTTCTCGCCACAATATCATTAGTGATTTTAATTTTAACAACTTTTTTACCTTAACACCCATTTTGCTAGCATATTTCTTTAAAGTAAACCATGCTTGATGATCTAATCAATGATTTTTTTAGACGTTGAAAAAATCAAAAGGACGCTTTTGAAAGAAGTTTTAAAAATTCAATAATTTGCGATTTTTCTATCGAGAAAATGATTATTTCTTGTTACTGGTTTAGGATAGACTTTGGGACAGTAATACATATTTTTTATGTACCTATCTACTTTGTGGTTAAGAAAAATCTATAGGAACCCCTCTCTCTCCCTATATCCCCTCTTAACCTAGTTAAACTTACAAAGAGAGTGCGGAATCGTATTAGCCTCCACTCAACGCCTCCCTGCACTCAGCCTCTATCTACTTAACCTAACAAATCCTTTACTCTTTATAACTCTTATCCACGTAACTCTTTCAGAAAAAAAAAACCGTTTAAAAAACATAGCAACTGTCAAAAATGTATTCTTGATTTAGATTTTGCTTTAAAATTGATGAGGAAAAGACTGATTTTAGTAGATTTTCATTTAAAAAAAGTCAATTTAACGTTATTTCATTAAATAAGTTTAGATGGCATTTGAAATGAAACTTTTTACTAAGTACGTATTTTCCTAATTACAATTTAAGAAATTGCGATAAATTGAGAGCGTTACTAAGTCAATGTTACATTAATATAATTAATTAACTAATTAATTAAAGGAAAGTACATAGTATAATGGTTTAAGTATCTAAGTACGTAATTTGGTTAATTTAAATGCTTCATAAACCGGTTTTGTCTATTTTTCCAAGTGTACACTTGCTTGTGATTCTGACGCTAACTCGTCCCAAGCTAACTCGGCCCACGGCCAAGTTAGTGAGACGAGTTGGGACTTTGCAAGTATTGTTTTAAAAAATTAACAAACATTTTTAGCATTAAGAATTTATATGAAAGAAGGAAAATGTATGGAAGTTATTCAATTGGACGCAAAAAGACAAAATAAAATATTTTACGAGCCACTAGGTGTTTTATCTGCAGGACTATCTCAAAGAATGTGTATAAAAATAACAGTTTATTTTGAAATTAAAACAATTCACAAAAAAAAATTGTAACAACAATAATATTCACAGTAGTTAAATAAACTGTGTCGCGACTATTAACGCCCTCCTCCGGGTTTAATATATTTGTATATTTTGTTATAGCTTTCCCTATCCAAGTATGAAGTAAAAACGGGGGGCAATCAATATGGTAAACAAGAGCTGTCAGTTGCTCATTGCAAAATGTTTACAAACCTACTAAAAGAGATGGGTATCGGCCGCACAGTGTGGTAAATTATTTGAAGCTATTGCTTCGTGCATCATGACTATGGGCCGAAAGTAATGACTGTCGCACTCGTCCCACGTGGTCCGAATAAGTTTGGGACGCACTCGTCCCAAACTTATTCGGACCACGAGCGACGCATTCACGTTTGCGGTTATCATTATCAATGTGCGGTATCAATGTTAATTTGCATAACTATTGTACAACTTATGATAATGTGTCAGTATAGTTTCAGCACATTCGCGGTTCGGTCAAAAATTTTATTAAAAAAAACCGGTAATTTTAATTGTTTTGTGATTGTGAGTGACATATTTCGGTGAGTACCTACCAAACTATTACTTTTTATATTTATTTTTGTATATAATATAGTTATTAAGATCATTATTATTATTTGGATCAGTTGAACTATCTATAGATCGTTTGCAACGGTCTGTAGATAGCTCAACTGTTTCTTATATATTTTATATGACAATGTACATTTTGTAAATACTGTATAGTCGTAAGTTTGTTTGTGAATAAAGTTACTGTAGTATATTTTTGACCATCGTTATTAAGATATCTATTTTTGATGTTGACTGTACTGTGTTTGAAAGGAAGAAATGTATAAGAAAATTGACATGTAGGAACTAGAACCTATGCAGTGCTTGGTTTCAAGCGGTCTTTGATATACGATCTATGAATAACTGGTATATACAGGATGTTCAAAAAACTGAACACTTTCTTTTTATTTGAGTTTGTGATTTTATGCAGTTTTTTATCTTTTATCTACCTTTATTTCTAGCTATGTGGGCTCAGTAAAAATCTTGCTCATTCATTCTACTCAATATGTATAAAATAATGTAAATATAATTAAAAAAAAAAACATTTATCGTGTTTAGAAGTTTAGTTTTTTTTTTGTAAAACATACATGTTGTTAATCTTCAAAGGAAGTATTTAGTCAACAAAAATAAGTTTTGTTTTGAAAAGAGGTCACAGTGCTACTTATATTGGTTTAAGAGAATGTAAATGCTGTAAATAAGATAAATTTAACGTAAATAAGCGATAACAATACAAGTCTAGATAATGGATACAATATTTTTAAATGATAATATGATAAACATATTTATTATGAAGATTTTATCTTTATAGGTGTGATGTAACTATGCAGTGCGATCATGGTTTTGTCATTGTGTCGACGGACATAATTTGACATAACTTTCCGAAAGAAAATACGATCGCAGGAAAGAACTAAAGAATCGTTTCTGTAGGCTAATTGCTTGTTTCGGAAGACAAAAAAAAAATGAAAAAAAAATCTGATAGTTTTTTTGTTTGTAAACAACATATTTACTTTCCCCTATTGCTTAGGTGAAGGAGACGTTATTTAAAAAAAAAATTAGCCACCGAAAAAACTGAAAATCAAAAAATAATATCATCTAAGTAGTAATTTTGACTCAATGCTCTATAAACAAAGCGATCACATCTTTACACCATACTGTATAACAATCAAATTTCTATATATTTATAACTGACGATACAACGAGCTCATTTCCTCCATCAGTGTCAACCATGCCAGAAGTCAGGGTCGAGGAAGTGCGTCGGTTCGTCGAGGACTGTCTGATGGCGGTCGGGGCTCCGCTGGACGCGGCGAAGGCCCAGGCCGCTTTGCTACTGCATGCTGATACTGTGGGGCATTTTAGTCACGGCATTAATCGACTTGGTAAGTATTTAACTATGTATGTATTCTATGAATATATTTACAAAAAAAAATTAAACTAAGTATTCTATCAGCAATCTAGTTCCCATAGTATAAGCTTTGCTTAGTTTGGGACTAGACTGTGATGTATGAAATCTCCTTGAATATTTATTTATTTATTTTATAGGAAAGTTTATAGCTTACTTCTTTCTTTCTTCTTCTTGTTTCTTTAATATTACAGTTTACATGGCTACTGTGAATGAGTCATGAACTGGTTTGGTGTTATTTGACTCTACATTTTATTAGCTATATAATTACGAAGTTTCTACGTATACCTCTTGGTTTAAATTGTTAGTTCATAATATGACAAAAATTGTACTGAAAATTATTCTTGTACAATCACTTTAGATTTAAAAGTCATTATTTGAAAAGGAAATTTGAAGTTTTTTATTTCTTTTAGAGTTCTACATAAACGACATTATATCCGGATTCGCCAACGTTCAGGCCAAGCCGACGATTCTGAAGGAATCCGCTGCAACCGCGTTAGTCGATGGATGTGACACTCTCGGCGCCACTGCAGGACATTTCTGCATCGACCTCGCCGTGAAGAAAGCAAGAGCTGCTGGCGTGGCTTTGGTCACTGCTAACAGTAAGAATATTTTGCTGACGACCGATGTGGCGCGGCGGACGAAGGTCCGCTTGCGACGCGGAAGGTTGCGGGTTCGATTCCCGCCTTGGGATAAATTATGATCTGCAAATATTTATGCCGGGTGTATTGTATATATATACTTAATAAAAAATATCTATCTATATAATGATATTGTATTAAGTATGTCAGTCTTCTAGTACCCATAATACAAGCTCTGCTTAGCTTGGGACTAGATGACTTTGTTTGGATTGTCCAGCATTATTTATTTATTTTATGAAGGGGGGAAGAAAGTTGAGCAAAATCTCATGACATAGATAGGATTTTATTAGCATAAAAGTAACACACAAAGTACACTTACAAACAAATGTAACAATGACAAAAAAACGAGACACGGGTAATGAGAAAGAAAAAAGAATAATATTATGTAGTTTATACAGGGTGTAACAAATGAGGTGGACCAAAAGCAAAAGGGCGATAGGGGAGCTCAATGGCTATCCATATAACCCCCATGTATGTTCAGCGATATTCAGTCGTTCAAAAGTTATTCCCACTTTTATGTTTTTTTTTTCCATTAACATATTTAAGGTTAGATTTCTCAAGTATACCCAAACTATCAAAACTAAAACCGTAATTTTTTTACACCTTGTAGCTTAATAGTAGACCTTTCGTACTGCAATACCAGTTTGAGTTGTTATTTGATTGATTTCCAAATAAAAAATAATCTTTGCAGAAAAATCCAAAACCTGAATTCCCGCGAAAAACTTTAGGAGCAATTTAAAAAAAAAACTTGCTGAATATTTTTTTCCACAACCTATCTTAAAAACTTCCTCCATCTAAGGAGAAGTTACCCTGAAAATTTCATAAGGCTAGTACGAAAGCATCATGTTGAAATGTGAACTCAAGTGTTGTAAAAGTGCTGAAATCGACGGTTCAATCGACCAACACGATGGTCCGGGCAAGGCTCAGATTGTATGCCACCTCTTCTAATCAATTGCTCTTGGTATATTCTAGCAGCCTCTCGAACGTTTTCTTGAGCTACAACATAATAATAATACATTTCTGCATATCTACGAGGAGAATATGGCATGATACACTAATCGCAAAGTTTGTAACCTCGAGGTCGGGTTATAGTTTTTAAATCTTTATTACGGAGTCAGGTTGTGAAAAGTGCGGCCACTAAGGAGTCTGAAATTGAATTAATTTACTTTAACGAAAATTGCGCGTTTACGGACTGTACAAATTTTGCGATAAGTGTATCATGCCATATTCTCCTCGTAGATATGTAGAAATGTATTATTGTCATGTTGTAGCTCAAGAAAACGTTCGAGAGGCTGCTAGAATATACCAAAAGCAATTCATTAGAAGGGGTGGCATACAATCAGAGCCTTGCCCGGACCATCGTGTTGGTCGATTGAACCGTCGATTTCAGCACTTTTACAACACTTGAGTTCACATTTCAACATGATGCTTTCGTACTAGCCTTATGAAATTTTCAGGGTAACTTCTCCTTAGATGGAGGAAGTTTTTAAGATAGGTTGTGGAAAAAAATATTCAGCAAGTTTTTTTTTTAAATTGCTCCTAAAGTTTTTCGCGGAAGTTCAGGTTTCGGATTTTTCTGCAAAGATTGTTTTTTATTTGGAAATCAATCAAATAACAACTCAAACTGGTATTGCAGTACGAAAGGTCTACTATTAAGCTACAAGGTGTAAAAAAATTACGGTTGTAGTTTTGATAGTTTGGGTATACTTGGGAAATCTAACCTAAAATATGTTAATGGGAAAAAAAAACATAAAAGTGGGAATAACTTTTGAACGACTGAATATCGCTGAACATACATAGGGGTTATATGGATAGCCGTTGAGCTCCCCTATCGCCCTTTTGCTTTTGGTCCACCTCATTTGTTACACCCTGTATAGCCATACTTACTCAAAAAGATGAATAAAATAAAATTGCAACCTAGCAGGGAACAATGTTATTTAGGACTCTGAGCATACGTGGACACTGTGCAACAATGATATTCTGTCAGAACCTATAATAGAGGTTACAACACGGAGAATTCTAAGTTAATGAAGTACCTACATACACAGTTAACTGATATTTCTAAAAGAAGAGAGATTCTCAGAGATTTAGGTAGAAGTTACTACCTAACATCAAGTGAGACGGTCTGTTTCCTAATTAAGTTAAGTTAATAAAAAAACTGTTATGATAGTATTCAATCACAGTTATTAAAAACTTTGGTAATTTAATAAGCTATTGATATTTATTACAGACTGCCACCATTTTGGCATGGCTGGATACTGGGCGATCCAAGCAGAGAAAGAAGGTTTTATTGGAATGGCGTTCACCAACACTTCACCTATCATGGTGCCTACCAGAGCGAAATACGTAAGATAAAACCCTATAAAGTATTGACTTAAAGAGGTTTTAATACAACCCTTTTTGTCAGCGCTCCACGAACAGCAATAAAAAAAAATTTAATAACCATAAAACTCGTATAAAGAGAGTATTTGTTACTGGCAATGTCAACAGTTTTTCTTTTAATTTATAACCCAACCAGCGCACAAGATGTGCGAGCCAAGAAAAAAAACATAGCCATCGGGCATCTGTCATCCGTTTGCCGTTATTTGAAATTCGAAGGAGGTTGTTTTTCCAATCATCATCATCATCATCTTCCTACCCTTTTCCCACATTATGTGGGGTCGGTACAACACGTCTTCTTCTTCCACTCTCCTCTATCAGACGTCATCTCAATGCTCACACCTTACACATGTCATCATTCACACAGTCCATCCATCTTTTCTTTGGCCTCCCTCTACTTCTACATCCATCCACATTCATATCTAACACTCTTCTTGTTATATGGATGTTTTTTTGGTTGTTTTTCCGATATCATTAAAAAAAAGAGTTATTGTAAATACCTAAGTAAATAGAAAAGAGTTCGGAATAAGAACTTAAATACTTTTTTGACTCTTCCAGGCTGCATTGGGAACAAACCCCATTGCATTGGCGGCACCCGCGAGCAATGGCGACTCTATTGTGGTAGATTTGGCTACCACTTCCGTTGCTATGGGAAAGGTAACTTGATTTTATTTATATTTTACCGGTTTCAAAATAAGTATTATATTTTGCTAACGTGAACTAAACTTATAATTTGTTTTTTTTTACAGATTGAGGTGCAAATTCACAAAGATGAGCCCCTACCTGAAGGTTGGGCAATGGATAGTGATGGACAAGTCACCACCGATCCCAAAAAGGTAAGCAAGCTTAAATGTAGGCAAATAAATAAACTAAACACTGCTCCTAAGAAATGTGATGAGCGCCTAGCAGTTAATTCACCGACTTACAAAATAATTGCTATTACAAAAACTAATAGGCGTTTTACGGTAGTCAAGCCCCTTACCAAACTTAGTTTAAACTTCTTGGTTCTTTGACAGTGTGTCGATTTTTTTTTCTGGCTCGCATATCTTGTGCATTTGCCATTTAGTGTGTAGATATGAAAGGTCACTTTACTTAACCTAGCTTAACCTACTTAGTTCTTCGACAGTTTTTAGATAAGAAAGAAGGTTCTAACAAAAAAGTGATGACAAATACTCAAGATGTGAAGTCAGAAAAATAGGAAGGTTCATAAATAATGTTTATTCCCAGGCTTTCGAAGCAGGCCGTCTTTTGCCGCTAGGTGGCGCTGAGAAGACTAGCGGGTACAAAGGGTATGCCCTCAGTGCTATGGTCGAAGTTCTTTGCAGTGGACTGTCAGGTAAGAATTTACAACAACTAAATCCAAAACTGGTTCCACAAAGTCCGAGGATAAAATTAAGGTTTAGAGGAACGAACCCACGACCCACAGGAGAGAAGGCAGAGTCACCATCTAAGCTGTGACGCCTGTCTATTTTATTCGACATTAAAATCATCATCATCCACAGCCTAACTTGACCCACTAGGCCTCTCTCTACTTTTTCCATTCCATGGTTCTGAGCCGCTTTCATTCATCTACGGCTCACAGATTTTTTTTTACAAGTTATAGGCAAGCGTTTGACCGCGATCTCACCTGATGTTAAGTGATTAATCTGGAAGAGATCGCTTATGGTGATAAGACCGCAAATTGTCTACCACGATTTCGTTCTTTTCCTTGTTCAATTTGTAATTTTAAATTAAGTGGTGTGCAATAAAGTGTTTTCTATAAATCTTTAAGGTTCCAAAATGACGCATCAAATCCGAGGTTGGGAGCTGGTTTCCGAGGGGGGTGCTCCGAACTTGGGCCAATGTTTCATAGTCATAGACCCCTCGCACTTCGCGCCGGGCTTCGCTGAGAGGATTGCTGACTGTCTACAGCATTGGAGGAATATGGAGCCGGTGAGAATTTATTTCTCTACATATTTTACTGTATTACACTAAACAATTGAGAAACTAAAGAAAAGAGTAGGTCAAAATCTGTAGACACAGAGATTCTTCGCTACAACCTCACAATTTACTTCATTACGGGTAGAATATTAATATGAATTAGTATAATATTAGTATTGCCGTTTTGACAGAAAAACAGCTAATTTTGAAGGTTTTTGAGACAAATTTCTTCAAAACTTAAGACATGCCTTCGGGCAGATTGATTTGATTAGATTGACTAGGTTTTTTAAAAGTGTATTGCATCATTAAGATACTTGCCATACCTAAAAAAATAAAAATAAATGAACTAGGATTTACAGAAAAGGTGTTATTTTAAATCACAACTGGTTTCTAACATTTGCACCCGAAAAAAGGCGGGAAACTGCGAACAGGGAGGCCGCGTTTTTTTCCCACCAATTTTTAAAATTTAAATTTTATAAGAAATAGTGATCAGTAGAGTTAGATTTTAGTATTTATTTCATTATTAATTGTATTAAAAGTAGTTTAGTGTATATATAAAGTATCTGGTAAGTTTTTATTGATATATTTGATGGAGGAGCCGCCTGACCCCGGCGGGGGTACAGTCCCGCCGGTTGGTTGTTATGTCACACTTTCAAATAGTTTCGAAAAATTAGTATCAAATGAATCTGAAATTGATACAGATACTTCTGTGGGAAAGAAACGCAAACGCACTCGCTTGCACAAATTGTGCAAACATTGTAACAAGAGGAAGCGACATGGTTCAAATGAATCAAAAGGATGTTCCTGTGAGAATTCCTCCTTAGTTTCTGATAAAACCGACGAAAATATGCCTATGCTACCGCCTTATGCGGAGCCGCTAATTACTGACGTTCCTATTTCTGATCCCAATTCAAGTTCCATACCCAAAACTCAGTCACCAAATTCCTCTCCACCGACACAACCACCACAACCACCAGTTACAAGAACTCATTATGAGTCAATTGATAATGCTCCCTACATAGTTCATATCCAACGTATAACAGAATCCCCCAACGATGGTTCGACTCTTCATCCCATAATCTTTGGTAAATTTTTGAAACGCAATGCTATTTACAATATTATTAATGGTAGTGTAAAGAGAATAGGCAGAAATAGAGTTTCCATGGCATTTAATAATCATGTTGACGCTAATGCGTTCCTTACCCATGATAGCCTCAGTAGTAACAACTTGAAAGCATTTATACCAACCTACAATGTTTCACGAATGGGCGTAATCCGTGGAGTACCCACAGACCTCTCTCCAGAGGAGATGATGGAGTGTTCTGCGGTGCCTAATGGTTGCGGAAAAATTTTAAGAGTAAGGCGTATGAACTTCAAAGAAATCGTTAATGGAGCTCCAGTATGGAAACCAACTCAGACAGTGGTTGTAACATTTGATGGTCAGGTATTACCTGATCGTATTTATATGTGTTATACAGCTCTAACTGTGCAATTATATACGTACCCGACCGTCCAATGTTACAACTGCTGTCGTTTTGGCCATACAAAGCTTCAGTGTAGGTCTAAGCCTCGCTGCTTTAAGTGCGGTAGAGAACATTCAGGTGATTCATGTGATATTGATGAGGAGTGTGTTTCTTGCTGTTCATGCGGAGGAATTCACTTTGCTACCAGTAAATCATGTCCGGAATATACAAGGCAACAAAAGATTAAATTTTCAATGTCAGAAAAGTGTATTTCCTATGCAGAAGCTTCCAGATTACATCCTTCTCTGTCTCGATCTTATGCTGAAATGTTAGCCACTCCCAAGGATCAAAGCACACCATCTGCCAATTCTCATAAATTTAACCAGCCCTCCGGCCCTTCAAATTACAATTCTCATAAAATCAACCACCCCTCCACTTCTTCATCTTACAAAAAATCTGTCTTTTTAAAACCACGTTCTACACCCACTTTAACCAAAGGCTATGATCAAAAAGCTCATAACAATATAATAAGTAGGCCATCCTCAACCTCATCTAATGGTTGCGCTCTTACAGAGGGCCAATCTAAAGATAGGCAACTTAATGTATCTGATGTAATTGCTCTTTTAAATTTTTTAATACAGTCTAATACCGTAGAACCGTCCAACGCAGCCAAAATTACTGACATCATTAGCATATTACACTCGCAACCACAATGGATCACACCAGATCCGCAGTTCAATGGAACTGCAGGAGCGTAGTCTCCAAAAAATGTGAAATTATCTATTTAATTAATGTATACAACCCTTTTATAATCGCCATCACAGAATCCTGGCTTAAACCAGGTTCTGTGTTCAAATTGAGTGGTTTCTCCTGCCTTAGGGACGATAGACCTGATGGGTATGGAGGAGCCGTTCTTCTTGTAAATAATTCTTTTTCTTTTTCTAATTTATCTCTTCCTCCCCATGACAGTAATAATTTTTCAGCTGTTGCATGCATTATTAACAATGTATGTTTTGTTTCAATATATATACCTCATCCATCCTCTCAAATTAACGCAGAAATAGATAATCTTTTAACTAACATTCCTAAACCATGTGTGATCATGGGAGACTTTAATGCCCACCATAGGGCATGGGGTAGCTCTTTGTCCAATATTCATGGTAGAGATTTATTGGAAATAATAGATAAACAAAATCTTTGCATTCTTAATGATGGATCTCAAACTCGCCGAACAAAACCAACTGAAAATAATAGTGCAGTAGACTTAACCATAGTATCACCTAGTTTAGCTTCTTCAGTTATGTGGCAAACACAGCCCTCTACACATGGCAGTGATCATTTTCCTATTGTAATAAAATTCACTCAGTTTAAAATAGATAAATTACCTAAACTTCCTCCTAGAATGAGGCATAAAATCATTAATGAGAAATGGAGTGATTATAAATGTCATGTTGAAAATAATGT
This sequence comes from Ecliptopera silaceata, assembly GCA_932527185.1. Lineage (NCBI taxonomy): Eukaryota > Metazoa > Arthropoda > Insecta > Lepidoptera > Geometridae > Ecliptopera > Ecliptopera silaceata. Next base: position 2,787,638 of record OW052209.1, on the reverse strand, counting down.
AACTTCACTACCCCATATTTCTCAAAATATTTGTTTTTGTGCAGACAATTTTATAAAAGTTCTGAAAGATGCTGCTGATTTAACATTCCCTTTAAAAAATTGCGCTTCTGATAAATTATCTTCCCCACCATGGTGGGATATGGAATGTAGTGAAGCTGTCACTCAGAGAAAGCAGGCTGAGTTGATTTATAATTCTGATATGTCTGAGACCAATTTCAATAATCTAATGGATATAATGACAAAAACAAAAAAACTATTGAAGGAAAAGAAACTCCAAGGTTGGAGAAGTTTTTGCTCAACCATATCCCCAAACACAAAACCTTCAGAAGTCTGGAGGAATATTAGACGATATAGAACAGGAGTCAGTGCAACTACTTTTACAACTATGGCACCTACTCTCTGTGATAGTTTCTTAGATCGGTTAGCTCCGCCAACAGTTCCACATAAGGAACTGTTTACACCCTTTCACTTTGTTCTTCCTACTTGCCCCTATGGCCTTGACGCTCCTTTCTCTATAGATGAGCTGAAAGGTGTGTTATCAGACGTTCATGATACAGCCCCAGGTAAAGATGGTATTCCATACTCATTTTATTCACATCTTGGTGATACCGCTATGCAATATTTACTAGATCTTATCAATGCTGTCATGTTGACAGGTCTCATTCCCCCAACATGGAAAACACAAATAGTGTTACCATTTATAAAACCCTCCAAGGATCCTTCTGATTCAACTTCATATCGACCTATTGCGTTATCTCCAGTTATAATAAAAATTGCCGAACATTTGGTTAAAAATAGAATAGAATGGTTTATTGAAAATCATAACATCTTACCCACCAGTCAATATGGATTTAGAAAAGGCAGAAGTTCGATGGATAGCTTGAGTGTATTTACAACGGATATTCGCATAGCCTTTTCACAAAATGAGTCTGTTGTGGCGTCATTCTTAGATATTAAATCAGCCTATGATAATGTCCTTATTGAATTATTAATTAAAAAACTGCACTCTCTAGGTGTTCCACATATTTTGTCTAATTTTATTCTGAATATGTTAGCTGGTAGAAAAATTATCTTGAATAACTCTGATCTTTCAAGAGTGGCATGGAAGGGATTACCGCAAGGTTCTGTTCTAAGCCCTCTTCTCTATAACATTTACACTTATGATCTAGAAACGTCTGTAAATGATATGGTTAATATATTACAATATGCTGATGATTTGTTACTATATTCTTCTAACGTTAATATTGATATGGCAGCTTACAATATTACTAGTGCTCTTAAGTTTTTAAAGTTATGGTTGGATAAACATGGGTTAGAACTGTCTCCTTCTAAAAGCATTGTTGTTCCTTTTACACGTAAAATTAATATATCTCCTATAACCATTAAATATGATGGCATATCCATCCCTATAAAAAGTCACGCAAAATTTTTAGGTGTCATATTAGATTCAAAACTTAATGGAGGTCCACACTGTGAATATATCGTAGAAAAATGTGAAAAACACCTTAACCTTCTGAGGTGTTTAACAGGTGTTTGGTGGGGTGCACACCCCTTCTCTCTTAAATTAGTTTACAATGCACTAATCAGAAGTACCTTAGACTATGGCACTTTCTTATTAGAGCCTGGTGGAGTTCAATTCTTCAAAAAGTTGGATTCTATACAGGCTCGTGCTATGCGTATAGTCATGGGAGCTATGAGGTCTAGCCCAATTAACGCACTACAGGTAGAATGTGTAGAACCACCCTTACAGCTCAGACGTAAATATCTGTGTAGTCGATTTTTCTTTCGTACATTGCAACTTCAGAACCACCCGCTTCATTCTAAAATTCTACATCTTTCGGAACTTGTAGTTTCATCTTCCTATTGGAGTCATAAATCATCCCCTCTTTTTATTACCAGTTTACGTAAATATCAAACATTGTCAGCGCAAACACATAATTCTATTGTTTTACCTATTTTTCAATGTAACTATAAAGCTCTAGTAGTATCTTTGGATACATTTTATAATCTAAATATTGACCGCAACAATGCTAATGATTATTTTAAAGCAGCTGTTGATGAAAGATGGCCACATTGGCATCAGATATTTACTGATGCCTCTAAACATTTACAGACAGGCCATGTTGGTGTGGGTGTTTTTCACAAACAATTTAACATTGTACAAAAGGTTAAATTACCTCCAGAGGCTTCTGTTTTTACAGGCGAGTGTTTTGGAATAGTCAAAGCGCTAGAATACGTTTTATTAATGAAACTTAAAAAATCTGTTATTTTTAGTGACTCGTTGAGTTCGATACAAACGCTTGCAAAGTACCCTTTCCGTTCTAAAAATATGTACCCGTTAGTTATGGAAGCTAGGTCTATGGTTTTTCAATGCAAATCCCTCGGACTAATAGTTAATTTTGCGTGGATACCCAGTCACTGTGGTATTTTGGGTAACATCCGAGCAGACAAATTGGCAAATGAGGCCGTAGAATGTGGAGACCTTTTTCCTTACAAAAACTTTGTTCATGATCTGATTGCGCTTCCGAAATCACATCTCAAGGAGTCTTGGGGTGAAGATTGGAACCATTCTGGAAAAGCAAAACACTATAGATTAATACAACCTGCTATACCAATAAAACCTTGGTTTTTTAAATTAAAACTCGGTAAACGAGCTACAACAGTTTTAATTAGAATGCGCTTGGGGCACTTATGCACTCCAGCTCACTTAGCTCGTATAAAAATTGTTTCAAGTCCATCTTGTGCCTGTGGAGATGAATTTGGTGACATTAATCATATATTTTTTGCCTGCCCTCAGCACGACCACAGAAAACTTTTTGAAGATTTGATTGCCTACCGTATTCCTCTTCCTACAAGCATCACTGCCCTTCTTTCTTCCCTTGATCCTTGTATATATCATAGTTTGGCATCCTTCATTTATGAGAATGATATTAAAATTTAAGTTTGTACATATATCCTTATTCCTGTATATATTTATAACTTTATTCCTAATCCTACTGATCCTCGTTTTAGATTCCTCGTATTAGATACCGCGTAATTCATTAAAATTATATGTTTCCCTAATTTTTTATAAAAAAAAAAAAAAATGTAAAAAAAAAATTATACTTGAAAATGGCAAATGCACAAAAAGTGCGAGCCACAAAAAAAAAAAAAAAAAAAAAAAAAAAAAAAAAAAAAAAAAAAAAAAAAAAAAACATTTGCACCCAGCATTTGCACCAACGATGCAGTAAAACAAGTCTTTCAAGTCCAAGCAAGCTCGTTAGTATACTTATACGTCGTTCAAGGGTTCAAGAACTTCGCAATGCAAACCTCTTTTGAAAGAACGAGCTTCGTTCTTTTCGCTTTTTTAATGTCCAGCCTCTTTAGTTCAAGCGTCAACCTCTATCTTTAAACCTGTTTGGTGCATTTCATTCCACTTCAAAAAAGGAGGCTCTATTCGACTCTATTTTGTTTTGTATTCTTTTTTATTTGAAAGTTGGTACTTTTCGTATTGTTGCATTTAAATTACTATGATTTAGGTTACTATTTTATTATTAGTTGATAACGACTGAACTGGTTTTTTTTTAATGATTTCGCATATGTCTAGGCTAGAGGTTGGTTCTGGAATTTGAATTAAAGCTTAAAACCTGTAGATATAATCCTAAATATGGTATACTTTCTTTGAACTTGCTCATATACAAGCAATCTAGTGTCAAGTCCCTACTTTCTCAAACTCTGTACTTTAAGTAGGAAACCTGTTGCTATGTAAGTAGAATAAGTAGCAAAATGTTTTAACTCAAAAATTGTCGTTTAAAGTAACCCAACTTTCTAGCTAGCTATTTTTATATGGGCTAGTTTATTTAAGACCGGTTTACTAATATATTCAAATTAAAAAAATCTAAAAATCTAGTCTTTTAGACCGACATTTTTATATTTCGGTATCGGCTATTGTCAAATTTAAATATGTACTTTTAAATCACAGTAAAGGTACAGTCACTAAGTTAACTTTTAAAAACAATTATTATAAATTCGTAATTTAAAAATTGTGTTGAAATAAACCTGTTATTATTTTGAACTGTAATAAATCATTTTTGTTACGAAAATACCTAATTACCGAAACTTGAAGTTATTGAAAACATTGAGAAGGTCACAAAAACAATGATAGGTACTTAGTTTAAAAACAGCACTGGTTGGTATATAATTTTGCTTATATTTTAAAAACTGCCAACAATATAATTATAACATTATTCGTACAAGGACATCGCAGGTTTTAATCTTTTGGACGAGAGCTGTTTTTTTCTGGAAGTTTTTTTCCGACCGAGATTCACATCAATTCTGCACTATTTTTAGCTACATTACTTACAAACAGGTTTTGTTTGTTTTACACCGACGACCCGACAGCTGTACGATATTTTAACGAGACACGGCTAAAATAGATGTTCGCTTCGTCGTCGTCTCTCGTTCTTTGTGTGCACTTCGGTATGTGCTCAATGAGGTATAGGCAGTTGGTTACCATACCATAACTACCATTGCCTCTTGGTTTTGATTTTAGGCAGCCAGAAAGTGCCGCGTGTTTTGTACAAAAATGCAATACGACACCTAGCATTAAGTGTCGTATAGTCATCACTAAGATGTATTAAAAATGTCGCTATCGTATAGATGTCGTGTCGGACAGTGTATATTAGGTACTCCTGGTGCATCAGAACCGTAGGTGTGCATTAACTTGTTTATTATAGTCATTATATTTACATACCTAGATTCGTTAATTGATTTATAAATTTAGCGGGAGGAAAAAATCGTTCATTTAAAAATGCTGGTGATCTTCTCTTATCCTGTTTAGATTTTGACTGTTATTAATAGATTTAAATGACAGAAATAAATATTTATTAATAATTTGATTTCAAATTACACGTAACAAAATATATTTTAATGATTAATGCTTTTGAAGTTCAATATCACCATTTTAAATAAATAAATTATGTGCTATGTAATTGTACTATTATTTTGCATAAATATTGCGTAAACCGGTTTAAATTGGCACTTATTACCAAATATTATATAAGCTAAAACAAATTGATAAAAAAAAAAAATGGTAGCACTCCGGGAGTGCCGGCAGAAGTGAAAACTTCAATATTAACGTTGTGTTTTCACTTTTAAGTTTTCACTTCAAAAATATAACCACAGTCGTGATTGTGTCATGTCATTGTGTCACATTCGCGCAAGCGCGAATGTGACACAACGACGAAGACAACGAAGACACACTGACACAGGCACATTCGCGCAAGCGCGAATGTGTCTGTGTCTTCGTTGGCTTCGTCGTCATCGTCACGTCACGTCATGTCGCCACGTCATCGTCACGTCATGTCGCCACGTCATCGTCACGTCATGTCGCCACATTAATTGTTTACACACACAGACACATTCGCGCAAGCGCGAATGTGTCTGTGTCTTCGTTGGCTTCGTCGTCATCGTCACGTCACGTCATGTCGCCACGTCATCGTCACGTCATGTCGCCACAACACTATTTAATTGTTTGAGTCATACGTCGCGTGACCGCAAGTGTGTTCTTTTGTCGTCTCTTGTTTTACGAGCAATGTATAAAAATTAAATAAGATCTTACGCTTTTTCGACGTCACGTGACCCTGACGCGAGTTTGAAAGTTTTTACCCACCCAGCGCCGCTAAAGAAGTTTTCACTTCAAAAAGGTAGCACTCCGGGAGTGCCGGCAGAAGTGAAAACTTCAATATTAACGTTGTGTTTAATTATAAGTATAAAAGTACTATCATTTATGAGGTAGAATACAATGTTTATGTTTTTATTTTTTATTATTTTTCGCCCTGTGCCGCCTAAACAGAGCAGCACACTCAGGCACGGTAGAAAGAGTGGGAGATACTAGTTCCTCTCCCTTCCCCTCGATCTTACGCTTTTTCGATCAACGTCACGTGACCCTGACGCGAGTTTGAAAGTTTTTACCCACCCAGCGCCGCTAAAGAAGTTTTCACTTCAAAAATATTTTAAAATATTAAACACTGAATAAGTCAATTTTGTACAAAATTAGGAATCATACGGCTTATGCGGAGTGGTTGTTCTGTTACGCATATTTTTAGTGTTTTTTGTAATATAGGAATGTGTTTTTCATCAATTTCTATAAATCTTAGTTATTTATTATTTATTTATGTATTTAAAGTATGTAAAATAAATAATTTGATGAAATCCAGGTGGACCCATCGTTACCAGTTCTGGCGCCAGGTGACAAAGAACGTGCCAATCAGCAGAAGACACTAGAACGAGGCACCATCGTCTACTCACAGGGACAAATAGAAAGCAGTAACACTATGGCTAAACGGATTGGGGCTAAGCCTATACAAACAGAATAAAAAAAAACACACAACAAAAGTTATAGTTAGATACTTACCTGTCAAAATGACAATAATCAGAAAAGAGGTCCTTCTGCGATGTACCTACTCTATTTAACGAAAGAAAGAAAGAAAGAAAAATCATTAATTGCCTAAATATAAACTAATGGTAGGTTCTTATACAATAGAGTATTATATAACTAAGTACATTTAAAATATACATAATATATAAGGACGTGCGATGGGTATTTTCTTTGTCCAATTCCTAACCATAGTATACTGAGGCAATGGTATGCTCAGCACAAATGTTACACAGAAGGTGTCTGTCCAACGCTGATTTTCAGCATATCCCTGAATTGAACGAGTAGGTACCTATAAATTCAATTTTTTATGAATTTTGACTTTGAAATTTGTAATAGTGAAGTATTCTACAATTGCAGCCCTTTCATTTGATACCCATATTACGGAAATTGCGAAAAAAATATCTGCCGAAAAATAAAGCGTATATTTTGCGGCGGGCGGGGCGGCCATCTTAGATTTGAAATTTATTGTCGTTTGCGTCGGGGGTTAAAAATGGAACAAAACTCGATTCCAAATACGCATTTCAATTCAAATAAAAATAGGTACTAAATCTGTAACTAAATTTAGTAAATATAGTAAGTAAGTGGTTGTTTTCGTTGAAAACATGATTTAATTATCTTGGTATCACAAAACTTTATATACATATATAAACTATTTTGTTTTAAGAAACATAAAACTGTTATAGTTCCAATCTACTGCTTTTTCACAAAAAAATGTGTAAAGAAATATGTAAAGTTTTATATTTAAACCTGAGATAATAGCAATATACTAATAAACTACATACGTACGTATTTAACACAAAAAATATTGAAGTTCAGATGAACGAGGGTTACCAAAAAAAGGCTTAATTAATAAGTTCTTAGAAAATATACTTATATAATATATTTGTGAGTTAAGTGTTAATAACTGTACCTACCTACATATTATTGGAACCTTTACTTACTTATTTTAATAAAATGATAAATTAGAATTAATTAAGTACCTACCTATAGATGATAATGGAAATGTAATGATATCTATACATCCACAGGTATTTAAGCTAAGGTTAGGAAAATAAATGTAAGTAATATAACATTATTATAATATAACAAGTCTATTATACAATCTTAAATAAATATTTGCTTTAAAATAATAATTGTCATTTGTTTTACAAAAAGTACCTACTCTATCAAACGTGGTTTTTATACTTACAAAAAATCATCTAAGTATTTTAATATAATTAATTATCAATTTCTGTAAATATAAAATAGATATAAGTATCTACTTAAATAAATAATTTTTTTAGAGTTTGTTTTCTAATAAATGATCCGTTTTGAAGGTCAAAAGCAATTTTGGCCATTCGCGAAACTGAGACGCATCGCTCGCTCTGTCAAATTATATAAATATGTGTATAAAAATAGTATTTACGATCAATTTTACATAAATAAATATTGAAAGAAAATTAAGTTCCTCTCGCTCTAGCGGGAAATTCAATTTTTTTTGGCTTTTCTTTTTTATTGCGGCTGAACATATCTTTTACTAGTTTAAGCTGTTTTGCGAACATAAACAATAATTTTCTGTGTAACCCTGTATACATTTTTGATATTGGTTCTTTATATTTGCTGTAAAGGTGCAGAAACTGTACAAAACAGTTTCTGTGCAGTTTCTGCACGAGAAGTATCACCTTAATTGTAAATCTTCATTTATTTGTGGTTTTAAATACTCGCACACGCCATGTTTTGACAGGTACCTGCTAATCAGCTGTCATGTCATGTCACAAAGGAAAGTTCTTACAAAGAAACAATGGCATATCCTTTTTATTTAGCACATAACTGTATTTTAAGAACCCTGCTGGTCTAGTGGTAGTTACCTTTACGATTTTAAGGTCGCGGGTTCAAATACCTATTCGAAAAAAACAATTAAAAAAATAATTAATAATTAAAAATAATTGGTTCTCGTCAGTAGGTACCTAGGTAGGTACCTACTGACGAGAACCAATTATTTTTATTTGGAAAATTTATATGAGCTTTCAAACAGTGAAAGACAACCCGTGGTTAAATCAGATCCGCACATCTTTACATATGGTAATCAGAACTTCAAGTCTGCGCTAACTTTTTATACGATAGACCGTACCCCTCTAAAAAGTTAGCGTTGACTTTAGGTCATCTTTATGTATGGTAATCAGTACTTCAAGTCTGCGCTAACTTTTTATAAGATACCGTATAGATTTATATAAAAACTAATAGCCTGTGGACGCCAGACCTTCGTTATTTTATAAAGGCTAAAAGTTTGTCAACTACTATCAACGTTATTTCTAAAACCTTTGGAGAATGTCCTACTCAGGATCTAGGTAAGTTTACTGTTAGGCAGCTTGACCCAGACCTAGATCAGTACACCTACATACTAAAAGTGGTTATCCACCTAAAAGTAGAGCAACTTAAGATAAAACTTGTCCTAAGACCCGTACCTCAATCATGAGTCGTCACAGTAAAATCGCCTGACTTTACTACAGTAGTTACGTCAATATTAGTATCACGAATTTTAGTACCCAACTATCCGCTAGAGGCGCTGTACAAATCTTCATACATTTTTTTAACTACAGACGCTAGCAAGTATAGTAAATATAGTATAGTAAAAACTCATGGTACAGCTACCGAGCACGATTAAATGTGACAATCGTAAACGTTACGTATTTAACCCGGCGTGAGTGAAGTTGGGTACGTCATACCCGAAAAGCTTCTAAACGCAAATATTTTAATGTTAGATACTGTTGCCATGCAAGTCCTGTCGTTTTATTAGCTGGAGGTAAAGGTGCAAGGGGTAAGGTAAATTATAATGTATCTCAAGTATAAATGCTAATTACACAATCATAGTATCAAAAATTAAACATTAAAATTTTGGGTATAACGTACCCACCTCATGGCTGGTGTAACAATTTCTCACCTCATTCACGCCGGGTTAAGATACACTGCGCGCTAACGCTTCAACGTTCGGTAGTAAAGTAACGTTGTTGTAGATGCTTTGATGCTTTAAGAACTTAGTAATAAGGATAGAATAAAAAAGATTTTATTTTATGATTTTCGATTTTTGGGCGGGCAATTTTTTGTTATAAAGTTTCATATAAATTAGCGTATGCTACTTATTATGATAATACTTTTATAATAAACCCTCCTTTTGTAAAGTTCAATGTATTATGTCCCTTTTATCTTCGTTTTAGTCATTTTACGGTTCATTTGTTGACGATTGGGAAAACGTACCTACCTAATTACTGTTTTTTTTCACTGTAGGTATAAATTTGTCAGTAAAAATAAATTATGCTGGACAATCCACACAACATCATCTAGCCCCAAGCTAAGCAGAGCTTGTGTTATGAGTACTAGAAGACTGACATACAATACAATACATTGCATAGATTTTTTTATTATGCATATAAAATAAATAACACCCGGAATAAATATTTGCAGATCGTACAAACATTTATCCCAAGATGGGAATCGAACTCGCAACCTGCGCGTCGCCGGCGGACCTTCGCCCGCCACGCCCTACCAAGATTAGATTTCTAAAGAAGCTATGTATTGTATGTAAGTACTTATGTATTTACAAAAGGTATTGTGGCGGCTAGCGAAGTAGGTGAAGACGCGATCGCTTTGCCGCGCGTCTTCAGTCGCGTCTCCCCGCTCACCCGGAACATGCATTGTATCTGAGCGCAAAATAAATCACGTTTTATAATTAAATAAAGTTTTATAATTTTTTCTAACTAAATACTACTAGAACATTGGTGACCCCGACGTGACGTTGCCGCGCGTCTTCAGTCGCGTCTCCCCGCTCACCCGGAACATGCATTGTATCTGAGCGCAAAATAAATCACGTTTTATAATTAAATAAAGTTTTATAATTTTTTCTAACTAAATACTACTAGAACATTGGTGACCCCGACGTGACGTTGCCGCGCGTCTTCAGTCGCGTCTCCCCGCTCACCCGGAACATGCATTGTATCTGAGCGCAAAATAAATCACGTTTTATAATTAAATAAAGTTTTATAATTTTTTCTAACTAAATACTACTAGAACATTGGTGACCCCGACGTGACGTTGCCGCGCGTCTTCAGTCGCGTCTCCCCGCTCACCCGGAACATGCATTGTATCTGAGCGCAAAATAAATCACGTTTTATAATTAAATAAAGTTTTATAATTTCTTCTAACTAAATACTACTAGAACAGTATCTTCGTGTGAAGACACTTCACTCTAGTCTTCAAGAGATCTAGATTGTGGTGGTTGAAAAAGAATCGTGTAATTGAAAAAAAATGTTTAAAATTTTATGCAAATATCTTAATCCTAAATCAATAAAATAGACCACACACTCCAACATATTGCCTACTTTAATTTTATTTGCATGGAATTTCCATAATTTTAAATCAAGATTTATAGTTTTTTGTAGGTACTCTATGCGGTTTATAGTTCAAGATAGGTAGATAATTCATATAAAAGCTAGGTAATAACTTCACGGATAATGAACCAATTTAATATCAAAAAAGGATTTAATTTATCTACTTACCGAAACTCAAATGTCGTTGACCTTGATAATTACTTATGTAAATAACACGATGCAAGTGTATAAAATTAATAAAAAGCTGAGAAATAAACCTTTTCTTTCGGTGTTAAAAAAAAACTAACACATAAAGAAAAATTCATTAGAAAATCTAGTAAGTATTGTTTTCATTATAAACGGGATATTTACCATGATTTGTGAGTGATTATTCCCCGATATTTCGGCACAGTTGCATGCGCCATGAACACGGGTCGAACGAACTATGAAGAAAACTATGTCCAAAACCGTGATAGTTTCAAATATTATATAGCATTGTTCAGTTATGTATTTTTTTGGACTTACGATCAAGTAGGTAGTAATACTAGCCATCAAAGTAAAAAAACAAAAGAGCCATCATTTCATAACTTAATACAGCAATACTTTATTAAGTTACCCACGCTTGTCAGTTGCATATTCGTCGTTGACAATCATTAATTGATACAGTATGTTGTGTAAACAAAAAATGTGCACGGAGCACAATTAAATCGTTCCATTAAAAATAACACTGTTATTGATATCAAAAAGTCAGCTTTATTATTTTTTTTATTTTATTATTATAACGAGTTTAAAACAATAAACTCGACAATGTTTCATAATAAATACTGTTATTGATATCAAAAAGTCAGCTTTATTATTTTTTTTATTTTATTATTATAACGAGTTTAAAACAATAAACTCGACAATTATTGAATGCTATAAATAAACTAACAAAACCCGAACCATCTAACTAATTTAACATAATAAGTTGCTTCCTGTTCTAGTGACGTTTTGGTCATGTTTTTCAACTCCTGCTTTGACAATAATTGTGTAATGACGTAGGTATATCTATTATTATTCCTCTCAAAACCTGCCAGGCTTTAAATCACGTTCAATTTCAAAAGTAACTCATCAGTACCTCTACCATGAGTTGTCACAGTAAAATCGCCTGACTCTACTACAGTAGTTACGTCAATATTAGTATTACGAATTTTAGTACCCAACTATCCGCTAGAGGCGCTGTACGAATCTTCATACATTTTAACTACAGACGCTAGCGAGTATAGTATATATAGTATAGTAAAAACTCATGGTAGAGCTACAGTATTCAGTGGAATTTATTGTGTACTAATATTATTATTATTGTGACGTTATTATTGATAGAAAACCTAAACTATTAAGTATTTACACAAATTAAGTACTTACTATACATTATTTCTTCAAGAACTGCATGAGTTATACTCGTACAAGTAATCTATAATCTATCAGCAATCTAGTTCACATACTTACAGCTTTATTGAGTTCGGAGCAAAAATGCGATGTAATGTCCATGATTTTATTATATTTTGTTCCACTAAGATTTAAATGTACAATTATATGTACACTTGCAAAATATTAAACAATTTCTTTCCTATATAATTTCTACATATCACTAACTTATTTATCTATTTAGTTTAACATACATATATTTGATTAATTAGTGCCTTAAAGCCTATGTTAAGTTTGTCTAGGCACTAGGTTCTCATACAAAAAAAATATCTATATATCAGATCAAAATAATAATAATGAATAATGTAGGAAAGAAAAAGAAAAGGAAAAGAAAAAAAGAGAAGGAAAAGCTTAGCAAGTACCTTGACTTGGGTTAGTCTCATAATCCCCATTGAACAATCCCCATCATGGGGATTGTGAGACTTTGAGTCTCATAATCCCCATGATTTTGAAATATTAAAATTTGAGGCCCATTTACACCGTAATAGCAAAGTAAATCTTCATATCATTAGAAGCCTTAATACCTATTACTTATTCCTTTCAAAATCTCATATTCTCATATACTAAAGGCGTGTAGAATAAAAAATAAATAAAATATCTAAAAATTATTGAATGTGCAATTTCGAAAAGGGCACAAGTCGGATATTTTGTCAAATACGTTTTTTCATGTCATTGCGTTCTAAATACTTGTATGCATCTATTAAGTTCGTAAAAGGCATATCTTCTATATTCGTTCTAAGTTAGATGTTATGGCGCGTACAGAAATAATTTCGAAAAGGGCACATCTCACAGAGATGTGACCTTTTCGAATTTATTGCTTAGACATAAGACCGTTAAGCGCCCCTTATGACTCTGTCTCTTTTGACAGAACTATTATACATAGCTGTGGGTCTATGAATTCTGTATTCATAGCATGAAAACTGGCAAAGGAATTATTCTTATCATGAAGGACAAGCATTGAGAGGCCCCATAAGTTTGTCATCCCAATCAATCTTGATTTTTTTGGGATTTTTAATGGCATTATCTGTAAAGAAATGTGATGATCCATCTATATTTTTCAGTACGCGGTCACTCTTTTAATGACTGTGACAGAATATTTTCAGTCGTGAAACGGAAAATCAGACGCGAAAATCGTGTATTCACGCATCAACAATATCTTATAAAACAATCCAGCAACACCGAAAAATTTAACGTTGTAGAAGTAAATACAGAAGATATAAACCTTATCAGTAAGAAGTTATGGAAAAGATGTGCCTTAAAATCAAAAAGTAAATAGCCAAAAAATAAAACAATAGTCAGAGACTTTTATCAAAACTATATCTTTTGTTTCAGTATTATATTTACTAAAATAAAAGTTTCGCCAAATGTATGTGGTTTTTTCTTCAAATTATGAGTACTCAACGTGGTCAATTTCGAAAAAGGCACATCTCATAGATTTATAATATCGAAATAAACATATTTAATAACGTTAAAATCTAAATATTTCTGTAACTTTCAAGAGTTAATATGCCCCAAAATGTAACTCAAAAATATTTTTGCTAAATGTTTTACTTAATTAGAAAATAATCAGTTTTTTTTATTTCCTGGAAAGTTGCCGCTTTCGAAATTGCACATTCAATTAGTCTTTATACCATCACGACGGCTTTGTACTTAACAAAATAAATGTTAATAATATAAAAAAAAATGATACACGGCACTATATTTTTTGAAGTGTTTTAATTAAAATAATAAGAAGTAATCGTTATTTATTAAGGATTTTCAATTAATTTATCAAGTTATAGCAACTCACCTGTATTGTCACAGAACCAGTACATTTGAGTTATTTTCTGCTTGAACACTCCCATAAAACTGCACCACTTTTATACTTCATTTTATCGAAAACCTTCCTTCAAAAGTAATGTTGCACTTAGTTTCTTAATAAATTCAAATCTACTATCATCAGAACTTCCGGCCATCGCCGCCAATTAATTTTTTATTCTACACGCCTTTAGTATATGAGAATATGAGATTTTGAAAGGAATAAGTAATGGGTATTAAGGCCTCTAATGATGTGAAGATTTACTTAGCTATCGGTGTAAATGGGCCTCAATGGGGATTGTGAGACTTTGAGTCTCATAATCCCCATGATTCTGATGATTTCAAAATCATGGGGATTATGAGACTCAAAGTCTCACAATCCCCATGATGGGGATTGTTCAATGGGGATTATGAGACTAACCCCTTGACTTGGCCTTCGAGGTGACCGCCATGTGGGATGTTGACTCTACGATCATTGTTCCGATAGTCGTTTCGGTGAACGGTCTGATAGCGAAGAGCCTCGACCAACATCTAAAGAGGCTCTCGCTAGAAGGTTGGCTCAAGGGGCAGATGCAGAAGGCAGTGATCCTCGATACGGCACGCATTGTCCGGAGGTTCCTCAATCTGTAGCCCTAACCACCGGTAGCTTGGGCCTTGCCCCGCTGCCGGCGGCAACCTAGTTTTAAGTTTTTTATAATATATGTATTTTTATAATGTATAAGTATTGTAAAAAACTTTTTTCTAAGGTTTTAAATGAATAATCTTATTTATGAAAGGGCAACTTATCTGTTGTAGTCCTTATGAGCGGCAGCTTTTAGCTGATCAATTTTCTGAAAAAAAAATGTTGACATGACATCTATAATTTAAAACAGAAAAACTTTCTCAAACAAAGGATTCGAAATGCCAAAGAAGACAGGAAAAAAGGTAAAAGTATTTTACAGAACAGTAAATGTTAAGGCCATGTATCTATATATAATATAGGGTAGATAGATACTGCTCACGTTTGCCTTGATGGCCAACTAGACTTACTAGATTCCTTGCAATTTAACGCACTCAACGTTGGCATAGATCAAAGAGTCTTATTAACACAGAGATGAGACAGACTTTTTCTTTAGTAAGTGTCAAATAAAACGAATTTCAAAGTTGTTAAATGTGTGCCCAAAAAGAGACTTAACTAAGAAAGAGATCTTTCTGAGCAAACTCTAGGCACATTTTGATAACAAATATATCGCACCTTTAGAATTATAGAGACCTAATTCAAAATTTTACTAAATTGAGTTAGGGTCATAAAGTGACTTAAAAAACCATCCACCATCGAGTGTTCAATCGAACAGAGACTTTTTTAGTATAGAAAAGGACAACATCATAATTCAGCCTATCACGTTCTTTCCTTTTCTTGCACTCTGTTTAGTCAGAGAAAGACACTATCAGTAAAGTGCCGCCCGTGTGCTAAAAAAGTTGCTGCGTGTTTGGTAATTGATAGACCTAAAACTTATGAAGTCGTTATAGGACTGATCCAAAGGTATGTTAAATGTAATATGTTTAATACAATACAGACACTTTAAGTGTTTAGGTCTATTCAAAATTGAAATGTTTCCTCACAGGTTTGACTTATTTGTTATTAAGTCTCTATTTGACTGAACGTATTGAAAACAATAAGACATAATCATCATTAAGTCATTCTCGAAATAAAAGTAATGTTTAATGAACAGGTTCACTTATAATTGTGTCCCTATTTTAACAATTATGGTTAAGTTCGTTCCGACTATTTTAGAAATGGGTCTGTTTAGTAATGAAATGTGCTATATATTTTTATTACATTAGTTATTTGTGTTCGTGCATTGTTTTAAACAATTAATATTATTACGGTTCCGCTATTGATTTTTATTATAATTTCAGATACTTAATAAGTACCTACCTACTTAACATTACTCTCATCTCAAAATTAAGGTGTGCTACAACCAAACCAAAAAATGAAGAGAAGAGCAGACCATATTTTGGAACAACTAGATTTACTTAATCATAAAGAGGTTACTTTGGTGTTATTTATTAAAGCAAATAATGTTATTTTTAATCATTTGAACTTAAACTCACAGCTTAATTTCAGGAGAATCAAAACAATAGTGCTCGCACGGAACCAATAAGTAAAAACAAAAAAATGATCGTGATTTCCCGGTAGGTAGGTAGTTCTACACTAATTTATTATTAGGTATATATTGAATTGTAGACTATTCTGATGTTAATGTTTTAAATAATGTCCTATCCTACTAATGTATGATTTTTGTTACTCTGTCAAGCTGAAACGGCTGAACGGATTTGGCTGAAACTTAGAATATACATAGTTTATGACTTTTAATAATACCTATAAGTACTACTTTTTATCCATGTGCCGCGTGGGCAAACCCGCAGGAATTAGCTAATTTATATATAATTGCTTTTAGAATGAAACCGATAAAGAAAACATACTTTCAAGCCTGTTGATGGGCTTGAAAGTATGTATGTTTTCTTTATCGGTTTCTAGTAGTTTCTAGGTAGCTAGTCGTACAGGTAGTCCATCAATAATAGAAAACACTCCTGACAGATCCATCCCATATGATACGAGCACGATTCCTCTGTATAGTCAAATCACAAAAGAGGTAAGTTTACAGCAATTACGTAAATGCCTAATGGTAAAATATTAAATATAAACTCTTATTTTTAGGCACAAACTCTCAATGAAAAACCAAAAGATAATGAAGAAATAGAAAAAAGAAAGAGTGTTCTACCGCCAGATCGTCTTGGCTGGTTGTAAAGGGTGCTAGACGACGATGAATGGCTGGAGAGTGATAATCGACGGCGATTAAGAGAAGACTGAGATCTAATAAGTAGGGTCAGAGTCGCTCAAATCCACATCACTCTCATTAGAATTGATAGGGGTATTGATGGTATTTTTTTCCTACTTTAAATCATTTCTAATAAATCATCTTTAATAAATAATATTATTATTTATTAAATCTGTCCGCGACTTGATTCCTTAACTTGGATGTTGAAGCTTCATCTACGGTCGCTTTTGTTTTGGTATCAGAGATATTTTCGGTATGATCGTCAGAAGTACTGCTCGAGCTGGAAGATGAGGATGAACTATCCGAAGAAGACGATGAACTACTCGACGAATCATGAATGCTTTGACACTTTTGTTTGACGATCGATAATGCTAACAATTCTGTTCCGGAAACTCAAGGAAAACACACATGTTTTTCTTTTTACGATAAGAAACAAACGTATGAAAATGATGACTGCAGAAGAAATAACGACGATCAAAGCATTAACCAAAAGACCGGACTAAGTGAAAATAATGGGTGCATGGAAAGAGCCTCCTCGTGGCGCACACCGGTAACAGCTAGGCACGGTAAAGCAGTGTCTAGTCTGGCTAATCTTTCCAACACGATGCTACAACAAAATACAGTTGTAGCATCGACACGATAAGAAGAGTGAAAATAAGAAAAAAAGACTTATTACGCAGACTTTTTTAACAATATACTGTGATTGGTATGTGTTAAGTTAAGGTTTGAAACCTGTTGATTACGTTATTAAGAGTTTATAGAAGTGCATAGTATTTTTTTCTAAAAATATTGTTTTTTTTTTTAAGATAAAGTTGATTTTTGTTCAGTATTATTGATATAGTTATTACGAGTACCTACCTACTTAGCTTATTAGATACATAAATGTACATCTTCTAATATTAAGATGTCTAGTTATAGTACACTACTACCTAGTTGTAAATTGTATAAATGCCAGTGTTTTTAATTTTCTACCAACTTATAATATTATTCCAACATTATTTTTGTGCCTTCTTAAAGCCTTTTGGAGCTTACACCTTCCTGTGCAATTGATTATTTAATAGTTCTATTGTTCAATTAAAAGTATTTTGACAATATACTATATATTTTATTTTATGTCATACTGAAAAGTTTGAGATTTCATCAATGTGTACAACGTGTATTTAATAAATTTACTCTAGTAGGGCCCTATATCGGAATAGTTCAACAAATTAAAATAAATATTCAGAAATACATTGACCTAAATATAAAAAAGTCTTTTTAAAAAATACGATTTCAGTTTAATACAGACTCAAAATGATACCTATTTAAAAAATAAAAAAAATAAAATAGAAGTAATGATCCCATTTCATTTTTATTGTTTTTAATTAGTAGACAATAAACCTGCAAATGATATTAGATCAAAATAGGAGACCTTATAACTACATTTTTACAGATTTATTGCCTTTTCATACAAAACTAGCAGGAATTCAAACTTTATTCAACGTTTCCCAAAAAATACGTTTTTTGCGATAAGTCACTATAATTCTAAAGGTGCGATATCTACTTTATATTTGTTATCAAAAAGCTAAATATGACATTTGTCAAGCCTTTAGCCTTATCAGAATGATTCAATATATCGATCGACGAACTTCACGTATTTTTTTGTAGTTTGAATAACTTTTTTATTCGTTTTATATCATTTTACATATAACATCAATATACCTTGAGTATGTTTCCATTAACATACTAATATACAATAAGTAAAACGCAAATATGCAGGTCTCGACAGGGCATACATATTTGCTCCTCTTGGGGTCGAGACTCTAGGTCCGTGGGGTACCGAGGCCCACCGCGTTTTCAAAATTATTTCTGGGCGTCTAGTCGAAGCGAAGCGTGACCCGAGGGCTGGTGAGTATCTGGCCCAGCGTATCAGCATTGCTATTCAGCGCGGCAATGCAGCCAGTGTCTTGGGTACGCTTCCGATTGGTACTGATTTGGATCAGTTGAACTATCTATAGATCGTTTGCAACGGTCTGTAGATAGCTCAACTGTTTCTTATGTATTTCATATGACAATGTACATTTTGTAAATATGTACTGTATAGTCGTAAGTTTGTTTGTGTACAATAAGTTAATAATATAATGGTAGGTGGAAAAAAGTAAATGGTTTATCTGTACCTACTCCATATTCTTTGGATTCATGCTGGTAGTTCGCATATTGAATACCAATTAAATGCATACTGCACTTGCCATGAACAGTTATGAGCACGTAACTAGATACGAGATGCTCATCTGCATACAAAGTGCAACATACTCTAAGCATGAAAGAGGGAGTATTTTAACGTATATTTACGTCTACGTATATATTTTCACATTTTTATGATATTTACATACGGCCTGAAATTTAAATTTACAGTGGCCTGTCCCGATTTCAGACGGGTATACGAATTTACGTTACAATTTAGCGCGATCGGGGCACAGGACCCTAAAATGTGCAAAAAGTTTGCACTACTTTCAAACAGTTAACTACTTATTGTCTTGTATGTCAGTCTTCTAGTAGAAGACTATGTTTAAGTATAAGTTATAAGTTTATGTATAAGCTATGGGCCATAACACAAGCTTTGCTTAGCTTGGGGCTAGATGATGTTGTGTGGATTGTCCTGCATTATTTATTTATTTAATTAAAATAATTCTTATTCAGCCAATTATTATGCTACACGTTGTTTAACAATAATAACATTGTTACATTAATTAGCATTTAACATTTTATAATAAGTTTTTTTTAATAGGTCAGGTCATTGAATATGCAATCGGCATATCAAATAGTTCGGTATAATAACCGGTATGTTTTATGTATTGTTATAAAAATATCCATGAAGTGTTCGTGTCTAACCAATAATAAAAAATACATTGTATTTAGAACGAGATTAAAATATACTGGTTGGCTCATAGACAAACTTTAAAAGAAATATTTTTGAAAATAATTCGAAAATAAAATGTTCAAATCTGTTGCTTCTTTTTGTGTATAAAATGATTAATCGACGACCGATGTGGCGCGGCGGACGAAGGTCCGCCTGCGACGCGGAGGTTGCGGGTTCGATTCCCGCCTTGGGATAAATGTTTGTTCGATCTGCAAATATTTATTCCGGATGTTCTAGTACCCATCCCATAACACATCGTCTGCTTAGCTTGGAGGTAGATGATGTTGTGTGGATTGTCCAGCATTATTATTTATTAATTAATTTAACTACATTGTGTGTCCAACCAAATGCACTGTACTGTTGCAAATGTTGCCAGTGTAATAGTGTTGCAAGGTGCGCTCGCGCAGAACCGGGACGAGGAGAAAGGGTCCTGGTGGTGCCAACTGATCGTGCCAACTGATCGCACCTACTTTCTCCGAAAAAGGTAAAAGTACCGGTTCCATGGCAATACTTACCTTGTAGGGAACTGAGTAAGTTTGTTTTCAAAATTAGCAAGTGTATGTTAAAAATAATATGAAACAAGGAATGAAAAAAATTGGCCTACCTACCATAAGCATACCTACTATGCTTATGGGTTCTATGTATATATATTTCTATTTCTATGTACTATTTATATTTCTATATATATTTATTCTATGTAAGTATATATTTACAAAACAAATAAATAAAAATAAATAATGCTGGACAAACCACACAACATCATCTAGCCCCAAGCTAAGCAGAGCTTGTGTTATGGGTACTAGAAGACTGACATACATATAAATGTATATAACTTCTTCTTTTCGTGTCGATGCTACAACTGTGTTATTTATGTTTACATAAATATTTGGCCAACTCTACAGCACGACCTGTGGCTGCATTTAAGTATTCTCTCGTGCAGGTATATAGCTATTCTATCAGCAGTCTAGTTTCCATCAAGCTTTGCTTAGTTTGAGACTAGAGTGTGATGTGAAATGTCCGTGAATATTTATTTATTTAAGTATCTATTTATCTGTATCCAGTCGTGATCTTCCGTGAAATGATAGTAGGAGCTGAAGGAATTTCCAAGAGTGTAATAACTCAAGTACTATAAACACTATGAAAAGATTGCATAGAAACGGGAAGTCAACTCTATCATTATTTAGTATACCTACCTCAAGAATACTTATTATGTCACACAGACAAGATCAAGGTTGAACAAGGTATACCTACTGATGATGTGATGACGTCAGAGAGACATTTGATGTATGAGAAACGGATCGAATTGATTTAGAAAATAGTATAAAATGTTGTTTAAATTTTATTTATTTTGTTCTTATGTTTTATTTATAAACGATTGAACCATTATTGTGAGTTTGATTATTTCCCGATATGTCGCAATTCGGTAAATAATATACCTACCGTTTATAAAGAAAGCTATGTTCAAAATTGGGACAGTTTCAAATATTATATAGTTTCTTGTCTAGCGATAGCTGTGTGAATAGTTCGTTTGGTCTGATATCAGGAAACCCTCAGGTGTCAGGCTAAATGGCCCGATATTAGACGGTTATGTATCGAAACATGATCCCGGAAAAGGCTACGAACACAATTCAATATTATAGATTATTTCAATTTTATTAATCAAGTAACACTATTTTACACAAATTACATGAATTAATGCTTCTAAATCTTATTTTTTAATAAAATAGTCAAAGACATTATAGTAGATATAATATTAAATTAAAAATTACAAAAAAAAGTTCATGACATAACAGATAGGTACAGGTGACAGATAAAAAAAAGGTTAAGTATTCATTTTTTGAGCCTTTTTGCTATAAATGCTGTTTTGAATTTCTCGTACGAGTATCAAGAAATTATAAATATGCGAATAATACTTATTAGAATATTAAGATGTCAAATAAAAGTTGTCTTTGAATTTGCATTTGGCATTCATTGAAATCGGCAGAAGCCAAAAATGTCGCCAGACTGTCGCCTGGTATAACGGTGTTGCTCTATATAACATAGATAAAATGATTTTAGAGTAGTTGCTATATAGTTTTTACTTTTAACATTTTGATTTCGTTATTAAAAAGAAACCTTTTTTTTTAAATTTCTTTGTTTCAAAAAAAAGATTTCTTTGGCTGGTTTCGTTTTCTTTGTTTTTTTGAAAAGGACAGTGTTAGCCAAGTCCAAAACCTTAAGGGTTACAAAAAAAAGCGTAAGGAGAGTCGTACCCTCGTTTAATAAAAAATCTATAAATGCATACCTACTTTTTGTTTGAATAAATCGGCTGCAAAGGTTTATTAATAAAACCAATGGGTTCTGCTGATAACGATTCATCATCATCATCATCATCGGCAGCCCGTACTAGCCCACTGCTGGGTATAACGATTAAACTTTGCAAAGATTTATCATTACGTTAAACTACGAAAAAAATTGCATTTTTTTACAAATTCCTTTACTTTTGTCCCATTTTACAAATATGATTAGTCTGTACACAGTTTTCGCTCGCATATTTTATTAAATCACTAACCGGGAAACCACAAATCGTTGATTTCTCCCACAGCTTTGAGATTAAACTTAGTTATATAACTTCTGTAACTAAAGATTACGTCATCGTGACCGCGTGACCGGAAAAGAGCAGATTCCAACAATAAATTGGCGCAGCTTTCGACACAACAGCGTAAAGCTTCCGAAGTCTGGGTAAATACGAATAAATGTCTGATGTATAATCGTAAACGTATCGTAACGTAAACGTATCGTACCGTAACGTAAACGTAACGTTCGGCAGCCAAGCTACGTCAACGCGTAGTGCTTACGCGTTGTGTTTCACGCAAAAACTACTGAACGGTTTTTAATGAAATTTTACAATAATGTAGTTTATACATCAGAATAACACATATACTATAATTTATAATAATATTGTGAGAATTGTGTAAAATATGAAGATTATAAGGCGAAGCTCAGGTCATAAAATACGAATCTGGACAATATCGCGTGCGTCACAAGTATAGAATAATTTATTAATCGAACTTAATTAATAGAATTTAAAATTTAATTGATAAAAGTACGTATTCATATATAGAGTGGTTTCTTAAATATGTAATTTAGCAGCTGATAACCGGCTAATAAGTGTTAAATTAAATCAGTAATCTACTAACTGATGCCTACGACTTCGTCTTATTATCGTTTTATTTTAAAATTTGCACAATATTTGTATAAATTATACTTTGTGTTAATCTGATGTATATGCTTTATTGTTGTTGAGTTTTATTAAAAATTACAATCAGTATCTAATATAATTATAATTACTAGTTGTAATAATATTAGTAGTTATAATAAAATTAACTTTATTTAAATAATAAAGATCGAATTAAATGACCATGACCATACATATTATGCATAAAATCAGCAATCTAGTTTCCATAGTACAAGTTTTGCTTAGTTTGGGACTAGATCGTGATGATATGTCAATGAATATTTATTTATTTATAAACGAATTTTAATGATTGACGTATGCGACTATAAAAATAGCTGAATACGTGTAGATATGTGTTTTTTTTAAGTTTGTAAATCGACTTATTTTAAAGTACGTAGATACGTATAAACAGATAAAAAAACCTGTGAACTTAAAAAATAAAGATATGAAAGCTCCTAGGTACATACCTAGGACCTAGAACCTACATAGGTTAGGTTAGGTTAATTCACTGTTAGTTCCCCGGAAGGTACAGAGAACCTACAACACAAGGCTTTGGCTTAGTGTAGGTTCTGTTATATTATTAGTATTCTTTTTCAGGATTATTTTTGTTATCTATTTGTTAGTGTTACTGTTTGTTTATACCTCTACAGTATGTGTCAAATAGCTCATAAATATTTTGGCTCAGACTGCCAGTTTTTGAGTAAATAAATGAATTGATTTGAATATTATGATAGTAACACAATAAGTTTAATAATGATTTTGATTTTTTTAGGAACTATGTATAAAGACTCCTAGATCAAAAATGTCGGTACTTACATAATTATTGTTAGGTTATGCTCTAGTTAGATTTTCTGTGTCAATTTTCAACACTACTTGCCACCATCTTCAGTTTCTTTGACAAAGTAGACGTCATAAGGCACAAGCATTTGCAAATTAAAGAAAACTACTTTTACTGATTACGCAACTGCTTAGAGCGGCGCAAGCGCAGGACCGGAACCGATTTCTTTTGACCGGTTACGACGATAAGTGGCATGTCTTTATAGTTTTATCAAACTCATTCAATTTCATTCCTAAATAAATAAAAATAAATAAATAAATAATGCTGGACAATCCACACAACATCATCTAGCCCCAAGCTAAGCAGAGCTTGTGTTATGGGTACTAGAGACTGACATACTTAATACAATACATGACATAGATAGATATTTTTTATTATAAGTACATATAAAATACCCAGAACACCCGGATTAAATATTTGCAGATCGTACAAACATTTATCCCAAGGCGGGAATCGAACCCGCAACCTCCGCGTCGCAGGCGGACCTTCGCCCGCCAAGCCACATCGCATCGGTCGTCAAATGCATGATAATAAACTATTCCTCTGAATTTCATGTATCATAAAAACCAACTGATGTCAATTTTTTGAGGTTATATTATCGACGGCCGGTGCTTAACCTTTTGACAGCTGTCATATCTTACCATTTAGCCTCCTGTGTCGGGTCATCTGCATCTCTACTTTGCTCTACATCTTGGTAGAGATGAGGGTAAGAGTCGAACTTGCGTTCTTTTCTCTAGCTTCCACTTTGGAGAGCACTGTCTCCGCGTCACGGGATATGGGTATGATTGGCAGTTGAGCCTGTCAGTGGCGTTGTTTGGGCCTCTGTGGAAAAAACGGACTACTAACTGACGTTAGTAGTCCGTTTTTTAGCCTCCTGAACGATCACATCAATGAGTGACATTTTATACAACGCCATAACATACATATGAACCAAGACAAAATATAACCATTTAGTCAACACTAAAATGTGGGTCGAAAATCTTCATTGGTTTTTATACAACTTTTTTTAGCAGCCGATAAAATCAGCTTACTGAAGCCTGGGGCCGATTATATTTAGGCTTGCTTAAATAAATCAAATAACAATAGGACCGTAAGTCGGTACCGTAGTAAGATAAAAAAATACAATTGTCAATTATTTTTAAGCACGACATGACATGCGTTATTTTACTGTATATATGCGCAATGACAGATTATGTAGATTGTAGCAAAAAAATAATTCTTGTAACTCTAGATCCTGGTGCGTGCACGTCAGTAATCCTCTATTGTTGTTAAAAATTACTCTCGTTTTTTATTTATTTTAATTAGAAAAAGACATACCTACTGAGCTAGAAGAACGAGTTTTGCTTTCAAACGCAAATTGAGAAAAACTATATTTTAAGGCACATTTCTACTCTAAATTTCGTTTTGCTCTGTGTTTTCATAATCATAATCATAAATTCTTTATTTGCATCAATGTGGTACATTTTAAATCTTAAGCTAGAGTAGGTAAGTGGCACACATTTTCCATAGCTGGGATGCAAACGTCTTGAATTGAAAACTTATTAATTATGTACAATGTCACTTACATAATTTAAAAATGTTTATTAATTAAATTTATTTATAATGCCAGCCGAGAAGTGGGCAAACATCGTCACCCCATGGGTGCCGGAGGTCGGAAGGCGACGGCGAGGTTGGCCGAAGAGGCGTTGGAAGGATGATCTGGACGCCCAGGAGAGGGATTGGTGGAGTATTGCCAAAGACCGGGATAAATGGAAGGCTTTGGGGGAGACCTTTGCCCAGCTGTGGGACAGTAGGTATAGGTTAAAAAAAATAAAAAAAAATAATTTAATTAATTATCTAAATTAATGCTTTTCTTCACTGACAGGCGTCTCGCTGTACATTTAGTACTCTTTCATGCTGTCAAAGATAAAAAATGACGGTTAGTTATCTAATATTCATTAGCATTAAGTGGATGCTTGTGTGATCGCCGATTAACTAATCTTCCTTACAGGAAAATTGTAATCATTATAGGTAATTTTAATAAGAAAATTATACGATAAATTGCACATAAGAATAAAGTTGTTTTAATAATAGTTATAAAGTTATATTTTCTGTACGCATTTTTAACTTAATTTTCTTTGACATTTCCTCATGAAATTATTAGTTTAAGTATAATAAAGGATTCTGCGTATTTTTCGAGGAACTTTTAAGGAAAAACTTTACAAAGTAGGTTCTATAAATAATTATTAGCTCGAATTCTTTTATACGTCATCTTATTGACTTTTAGTGATTTTAGTTAGGTAGGTAGGTAATATTGTAAAATTTTTGTTGCTTTTATAACATATTAAAGATTTAGATGCTAAAAACATCGTAATACGGCACATAATACTATAGCAACTAAACTAAGATATAAAAGTTCGAAAAGAATCTCATAAAATAAAATATTTTGCAAAATTGATGCTAAACTAGTCTACACTACTTAGACTTGTTCAACTTTCGACTATTATTTATTTATGATCTCAATAAAAAAATTTACATATGTCAATATGGCGCCAAAATGAAAAAAATACCTACTCTTAATAAATGAAGACAGTTGGTCGTTGCAGCCATTTTATTTTAAAAAAATATTTGAACAAATAGAGACAAATTCTACTTAAAATAAGAGAATTTAATGCTTGAAAAAAATAGATAGATAGAAAACACCACTTCATTTAAAACTACAAATTTAACAAAGAGAAGAACAAAAGAATTTACAATGGGCGGTCTTATCACTTTAAGCTTTATAATAAAGGTATCTAAGTACTTTTTGACATAATTTTATGATTAAGATCTTGTACACAAAAAACTCCGGCGAGATGGAGCGACGATCTGAGGAGTGTAGCTGGCAAACACTGGATGAGAAGAGCCGAAGACCGGGCTCAGTGGCGCGTCTTGGGAGAGACCTACGTCCAGCAGTGGACTGATATAGGTTGATGATGATGATGACACAAAAAACTTGTACTGCATTTCTTGTTAGCATTTTAATTTAAAAGACGTGATGAGATAATAAAACATGACATTAGTATTTTCAAGGGAAAAAGTATTTTTTGTGCGAAGCAGTTTAAGTTTTTACTGTATTAATTAATTATGTACCTACGTGCGCGTGGTGAAAATTATCTCGAAATAAGTTCATTTTAGCAATAAAATGTCATATTATCACTATTTTTATAGATTACTATTTCATCCTGAAAAATTTATGGAGACATAAAATTTGTTTAATTTCTAACTAAAAACTTTATTCACAAACAAACTGCGTCTATCTACGGCATAAAATACATACTTACCTAAACAACTTTCTAAGTAAACAAAGTATTTTTTTCTAGTTTAGCTATCTCGATCCGTTGCAAATGATCTACAGATAGCTCAACTGATCCAACTCAGTATCGATTGTAAGCTTAATTTGAAGGCTGCATTGCAATAAAGAATCATTAACCACAACATAGGTATTCAAATTTACCTTTTATACCATGGATACTCGAAGTAAAGGATAAAAAAAAACGCGATGACGTCATCACGTATTCTCCACTAAGAATGCATCTGCACATGTTGATATGCACGTAATCAATAAAAAATAGTAGTTTATCTTGTTTTATTAAATTCTTCTATATTCCATATTAAGCCAAGATTTTCCTCATGTAATCGACAAAGCGTGGTTTGATCCTTTATTATTTAAAATTTCTCAGAATTTTTTATACACCTTGTACCAAAGTTACTGAAAGAATTCTGGCTATGCACAGTTTTTCACACAAACAGAAATCTGTGAAGAAAGGTTTATTATAGTTATGATAGTGCTAATTTATTACTAAAGCCAAATAAAATATGAAGTTCAACAAAATTGAATAAAATAAAATAAATAGACAAAGTACCTGATTGCTAAACACAACAAAATACCGCTAAATCTAGCGTTTTAGCATTCGTTGTAAATCTAACATGCACTATTGAATCAAAGAACATACAAGCACCCTCCTAAAGTCCTTGAACCGAACCTGTATTTTCCAGGACATCAATAGCAGAAGGCTGACCACGAATATATGTGATAATAACAAACGTAAGGTATTTGAGATACACTACGCGCTAACACCGCAACGTTCGACAGTAAAGCTGATGTCGACGCGCAGTGTATCTCAAATACGTCACTGTTTCGATACGTTTACGATTGTCACATTTATTCGTGCTCCCCAGCAAAGAAAGCTTGGTCAACAAAACCAGCCTCTCGCGCGCAAACTGAATACCGCAGCCGTACGAATCGGACGCGCATGCGCCGCGACGCGAAACCGCGCTAAAATACAATAAAACTCGACAAAAAACCATCGCAAAAACCTTACAATACCAACACGTCTAACAATCATTTAATTTACAAAAAATACAGCAAAAAAATTATAATTCGCGATACAACGCGCAAATATTATGACAATTAAATAGTGACGTTTGAAACGTCAAAATGCGCGTAGTGATTTGTTTGTCTGTGTTTTTGTGCACGGTGTTGTGCCAACAAGCGAACGATATGGCAGCGATGCCGAAATACGATGAAAGATATGATTATTTGGATGTTGACGCTATTTTTAATAATAAAAGACTAATAAGGAACTATGTGGATTGTCTGATTAACTCCAACCGGTGCACACCTGAAGGAAAAGCATTGAAGAGTAAGTTAATTAAAGTATTTTTTTTTACTAAAACTCAACCAGGTTTTTTCAATAGTGTTTCTTGAGATTAAGCGCGTTCATGTCTTGCAGAGTAGGTAGAACATGTCTTAAATAGACTAATTCTGTAAAGTAAGGCAATATTAAGACAGAAGTAAACACTTAACATCAGGTAGGCCACCTGGTTTTACAATCACTTCGTAGTAAAATATCGTAGTAATAGACTGTATCGGTGTTGCAAAACGAAGGACCAGCAAAATACTAGACCGATTCACAATTCTAATTAATTATCATCATCATCAACCTATATCAATCCACAGCTGGACGTAGGTCTCTCCCAAGACGCGCCACTGTGCCCGGTCTCATAATTAGTTTTAATTTATTAAAATAATCGACATAGTAATAGACATATTTGCAAAGTTTTATTTAACAGATATTAAACAACTGTCAAAATGCTAAAATGTATATAAACAATAGTATAAATAAAACAGGTGTGTAGGTATGTATATAATTGATCATTTGACCTCAGATTCATTATAAATTTTTGCACTTTTTATGAACTTACGTATTAAACAAACTACCTACAGTAATTGAGAAATCTTTTAGATTAGTTAACTTGATATCACTAATTTGTTTTTAAATATAATAAAAATAACTACAATATGTTAAAACAAGTTTTTTGCAATAATTTGCTAAATATGTTTAAAAAACTTTGTGACGTAAGATTTATAAAAATTCTAATTAATCGAAGTAGGAAGTAGTTCGAACTATTATTGTGCATGAGATATTATAATATACTAGCTGTCCCGGCAAACTTCGTACCGCCTTAGAGAGATTTTTTTTTCTGAGAGATTTTCTTAATATTTTTTTCCGTAAGAACCTTGTTCAGAGTATTCTAATACTATAATATCCCGTGTTGTGGCTAGATTGTAATTATATTTGGGGTACGTATTATGGATTGATAATCAAGCAAAAAAGCCTGAATGAGCATTTATTTCTTCTGAATCATTTTCGTATAAGTAACTAGGATATTTAGAACTATTTAGTCCCCGTCTTGGGGTAGGCACCATAACTATTTCAGAGCTTTGCTTAGTTTGGGACAAGAGTGTGCTGTGTAAATTGTCCGTGAATATTTTTAATTATTTAAATATAACCACTTAATACAACGCTTGGAAACCTAAACCCATATTTTTATTAAGCTAGCAAAATCCAGTTACCAAATGAAAGTAGATAAATAAATTCAGTCTGTTTGTTTGAGGTCATCTTTTGACCTTACGTTTAAATACCGACGATAATTTGATGATCGACATTGAAACAATTTTGGATTAAAACTTAAGTAATGCTTAAAATGCATATGTGATCTCATAAAACCGATAGAAACAAAGGGAAAGGAAAAATAATAAATAAATAATGCTGGACAATCCACACAACATCATCTAGCCCCAAGCTAAGCAGAGCTTGTGTTATGGGTTTTGGTGGGGCATTATCTAAAGACGACTGTATTTTATGTATTCCAAATATGTATGTAATAGAGTGAGATATTATCGAAAAGTATTTTTGATTATAGCTATAAATTAAACAAAATAATTTGCTTCTGCAATAAATCAATTAAGCATGAAACTAAGAATTATTAGTATTTTTTTGCACGACTGCTACCTGTTTTGCGGATTATATAGTCTAGTCAATTAATCTAAACAGCATTTCCATTTCAAATCTCTTCAGAAAAAATCTAATCTTTGTGTAAAAAAACCTAATATTATAAATGCGAAAGTTTGTATGCATGGATGTATGTTGTTTGTTACTCTTTAAAGCAAAAACTATTACATGGATTTTAATAAAACTTTCAATAATACCTATAGCTTATATAAGTATCAGAATAACACGTAGGTTATAATTGTACCTAAATATATTTTGTGAACTGTTCTAAATATAACGATTTTAAGAGATATTTTTGTTTTGCAGCATATTTGCAAAAAAATCAATTATTATGAAATTTAATCTTTGATCATTTTAATAGCTATTACGAACTATTTATCGAACCGGCTACAGCATGTCATTGTCATAACTATACTTAGAGCATACAATATTATTATTGAAAGATATTAAAGTTTAATGGCATTAAACTTAAACCCAGTATATTTGCATAAACCATATTTAACTAATTTATTTATTTATGTAGATATAAATCAGTGTTGAATCAAAAATACGTCATGTACAAAAAGGTAAAAATAAGTGTGACGTGTAAAATACACAGACACACACACATTTAATAAATAATAAATAAATAATGCTGGACAATCCACACAACATCATCTAGCCCCAAGTTAGGAAAACTTGTGTTATGGGTACCTACTAGATTGTTGATAGAATAATATTTTTATTATTTTTTTGTAAATAAATGCATAGAATACATAGTAACACACAGAACAAATATTTATGTTCATCACACGAACATTTGCTCTGGGTGAGAAAAAACCCCACGACCCACAGCATGGAAGGCAGAGCTACTACCAACTGAGCTGTGACGCCTGTCATTATGGATTCAATTTTAATTTCACATTTTATTACGACACGGATTAAAGGTTAAAATTAGGAGGAAATTACAAAGATTGGTAACAGCTAGTTAATTGTCAAAAATTAATTAATAAAAAGGATTTACAATAATATGATTTATTATTCTAATGTCAATGCATTCATAAATCAATTTCGAAACGAATATTTTTTTAACAGTTTTCAAGAAATAGCAAATGGCACTCTAATTAAAATTTGCACATAAAAAAATATAGCTATGTTAATGGGTTTTCATAATATTCTTCCACTTGCTTTTTTGCAAGATATTATCCTTGTAGTCTGATTATTATTGTAGAGTTTGATTGACCGAGCGAGCGGAGCGAGTTCAGCGTCTTAAATAAATACGAACTTTATTAAGAAAACCTGTTTAAAAATTCAATTTTTCTTAAAGGGCTACATAGTCACTGAGTTTCAATATAAATAATCTTTTTGGTTATCTTAAAAACTGTGCAACCTGACCGCTTACTTTTGAAGTTATTACTTACTTTTGAAGCCAAATTTGTAGCATATCAGTAAACTTAAAGGTACTATCTGTCACTCTAATAATTCCTTCGCAGTCTAGATCAGCTGTAGGTACAAGTGAACAAGCTCTAACAAACATAACCGTTTTACTTAAAGTACCCTTGCTCGCTTTGCTCGCTCGATCAAATATACCCGTAACATAGATTATTTAAATACAATTTTAACGAGGTTATTATAATTATAATATTACCTGAGTAGGTCATCAAGCGATTTATAGTTTCAAGTTTTAATAATGTAAACCATTAATTAATTTATAATACTTTTTGAATAATTATGTTAATAATTTTAGCGACACGTGGCGTGCGAATTTATAAATACTTACCTCGGTACCTGTTTTTTTTATCACAGTTAATATTGAAATTTGTTTGATAATAACTTGATTAGTTACTATTTATAATAACTTTTAAAATGTTTGTGTGATGAACATACATATTTGTTCTGTGTCTGGGTGTTTCTATGTATTCTATGTATGTACAAAAAAAAAGAAATATGTATTCTATCAGCAATCTAGTTCCCTTATTACAAACTTTACTTAGTTTGGGACTGGAGTATGATATATGTGAAATGTCCATGAATTTTTTTATTTTTTTTGAAATACATAGACAATACATAGTTACATCCAATTGCCATGGGAATGTGTAAAAACATAATGTATGATATTTTACGTAAAATATATTTGTGTAAGCGTAAACCTTAGGTAAAACAATTTGATACCATCTTCATTATAAAAACAATATGTTTGTTCACTAATTAAAGTTCTGAAACAATAAAACTAACTAATTAAGTAGGTAGTTTATTTTTAGGATTGGCATCTTCAAATTAAAGTGTCTTGTAATTAATTTAGTAGCAAGATTACTGGTTAGATAAATAGCAATAACTGCTAAAATAACACATATTTTTCGAACAAAAAACTATAAATCTTCCTTTAACTTTTGGATAGTGCGGATACGTCATAATGATTTATTTTGTGCAATAAATGTCGAAAACTAGCAAAGATATTTTATACCTACTATCGATTGCCACTAGGAAAATGAACCTACTTTTGATATGTATGCTAAGACAAAAGTTTGAGCACTTTTTTAAGATATTTATTGACTGCTTGATCATTAAAAACATTGCAATAAATAACACATAACGTCTGGGAGAGACGATGGAAGGTGGACAAAGGCGATTACAGAATAGTTGCCAAGGGATCACGTAGAGCAAGAGGCAGACCACCAGCCCGATGGTCCTAAGATATTATGGAGCGAGCCGGGAATCAGTGGATGAGAGTCGCAAGGGACCGAAAAGAATGACATAATAAAGAGGAGGACCTATACTCAGTGGGTGCCAACGGGCTGATGAACTGGGAGAGAGTTGGGAGTGAGGAAAGAGCACTAATAAATGTCAATGACAATCGTAAACGTATCGAAATTTCAATGCATTCGAGTGACTCTACGCGTTGACGCTAGCTTGACTGCCTTTGCAGCGTCACCGTGCAGTGTACCTTGAAAGTGCTAACGTTACGATACGTTTACGATCGTGGTATTTATTCAGGCTATACCTAAAAAGTTTGAGTTCTAATTCAATACAAAATGTTATTGATGAGCAATGTAGTACTGATGTTACTATTATAGGTATTTAGGTAGGTATGGAGTTAAAAAAATATTCTTAGCACGTACCAAATACTAAATCGAGATCTCGTTGTTAAAAATACATTAAAAACACCATAACAAAAAATAAATTGGTAATATGTATTCTCGAAATCTTACATAATTGCGTGACAAAAATAATTAAATATCTACTATTTTATATCTACTAAATGTTTCGCAGGTAATAGCGTAAGTTGGTCTGAACCGCTACTAATCGAATTATTCACGTACACACGAGAGCATGTAAATAATCTACGTAAACCTAACGTAGTCAAGTCACACTGTGCGTCAACGCCGACTCTACAGCCGAATGTTGCAGATCACATTTTTTTTTATTTGCTTTTTGCGGCTTTTATATCACTGTGGCCTTGATGGCCTACTGTGATCGCCACTTATATGTAAATCACCCCAGTTCATAGTTCACCACTAAACCCTGCAGTTGTTAAAAATGGTTGTCTGTAAAGTCGGTTTAAATACTGACGATAGTTGAACGTGACAACGTCACTTCATGGAACGCCTCAGAACGTCTCAGAACGCCTCAGAACGCCTCATGAGTCATGTTTTTTCGTGCGTGCAGCCGGCTCTATCGAATTATAAGACGTTGTCACGTCAAAACCAAAGGATTTTCTTAGGGGTGAGGCGTCTCAGCTCATCCGGGCTTACATAGTGTAAGTATACGTTGATTGTTCTCATATTAAAATGTATTAGTAATTGCTTCCTTGGGCCTGGATTACGAACAAAAACGTAACGTATTTGAAATACGTCACCGTTTTGATACGTTCACGATTGTCACATTTAATTGTGGCCGAGTTTCAGTTAATTTCATGCTACAACCTACTTTTCATACAATCAACTAGAATTTTTGCTACTCAAAGTGAATAGTCTATTATTAACATTTTGGCACACTCATATACAAGCCATCAAAATGGCGCCGTTATTCTGTAACTGATTTAGATAATTTTGACATTGACACTTCAATGTAGTAAGTTCTGCATTCAAGTGTCAAAATTCCATGACATGGCCGTGACTCAATGGAGCGTATCGCACTGTTTACATATTCTTTCACTTATCGGCACGCGGTCCGTTGTGTGACACAGATTCTGAGTACAAGTACAAACATTCAGGGGGGGTAAGCACGAATATCACAATAGAAAACGTATCGTAACGGTAGCGTAAACGAAATACACTGCGCGGTCACCATGCAATGTTTGGAGGCTCGAGCTATCGTTGACGTGCAATGTAGGTACCTACTTCAAACACACTATTTTTTCGTTTTTTATATTTGCACTTCACACAATAGTACGCTGATCTACATAAGCTACATTAAAGTTGCTTAGAAGGAATGAATCCTGTATACCATTAAATAATATTGCATTAAAGAGCGGACCAATTTAGTTCAACATTTCAATTTGAATAATAAAAACTGTTTATGCCATAGCATCTACAAATCGCAGACTTCGAAACACATCAAATTTTGTCGCTGACTGTACCATTTTTAAGGTCGATATTACACATTCGCGTCACGAATATCTAGATCAGTATCTAATCAATCCGTTCCTAGTATCCATGACGCATCGTTATACAGTAAAATAAAAACAGTAAACAAATGGTGGTAGCCTTTTCAGGATTTTTATTTTGACTACTTATTTACTTTTCTTTATAGAAATGAATGAAATGAAATATTTATTTTGCCAGAAACTTGAAACATTGCTTAATCTAAAAAGTAAATATTTAATTTCAATTAGATGCTTGTTTCAGGCGCAAAAATAAAAAAGTAACTTGCTTTATTTTAAGCGTCAGAATCGCTACGTCAATCGTATCGATAATCGTATCGTAATCTATAAGGAGGCTGCCACGCGGTAAATTGATGGATAGGATAGCTCATAAGTCGCGTCACATTTAATAATAACCACTAATTATACATAAACTTGGCAAAAAATATATCGCTAATAGATATCACGCTAATAAATTACATACAACTCTATAAACCTATAATACAACTATGACGGAAGTAGACACTTAACTGAGCATAATATCTGCTATAGGCGCATAGAATAAATAATAGTTCTAGCTATAGTCTAGCTCAGGGGTCACCAAATGGCGGAACGCAGTCCGCATGCGGACCGCCGACCCATTGTATGCGGACCAAAAAAATACATATATCCCACGCAGTATTTTTGTTGACGTTAATTCGAAAATTTCCGGGCGAAGTAACGAGTAGGTAATGTCAATAGTTTGCACCACTTCCACTCCAAACTTCAGACAGATAAATCAACAATAAAAAATGACTCTTATCTCATTGATATGTACCTAAATAATAATACCTTTATAATTTCCGAAATTACCTTTGTTAATTTTCTTCCTAAACCGTCAAGCGAAGTGATTTAGACCATTTTTTTAACAAATCAAAAATCCATTTTGTTCTTACTAAAATGATCAAAAGAATGACATGAATAAAGTAATATTTACCTTCATTTTCTTGGTCACACTAGTAGGAAGGAGAGAAATATACGTAGGTACACTCATTATCTAATGTGTGTGTTGTAAAGCTGCAAATAAATGTCTGTCTAACGGCCGGTTTCTGGAAACCCAAATCACGATTGATCCGAGTTTGACACATACTTAGTAATTATTTGTTTTTTTCGTTGATCATCGTTCGAGAAACCGGCCGTATGTCTAAGTGTCGATGATCATTTCGTCATGTTCAAATATCTACATGCATAATATCTTCCATGTGTCATTATCTGACGTGAATGTCATGAATCTTATACATTCAAGTCATCTGTCATCATCCATGCCGCATGGTATTCCAATGTCATCGTAGCATACTTGCGCTGGAATTCATTTAGAGTCGCCTAGGGCATGGTTTATGCATTATACTGTACCATCAATTGTTCTAAAGCTATTGCATAGCTTCTATCGCGGGCCTTGAGCGTGGAGACAGAATCCAGAAATTCCGTAACGAAATAACCGAACGAAAATAACCTAACACTGCGAATCCGTAATCCAGCAAAAAATGCTATGTAATAGCTTTACCGCGGCAGTCGCCGAGTGCCACACGTCTTTTTTTAATACATTAGTTTGACTTTATACAATTTAATAATGAATAGAAATGTTCAGAAGTAAATATATTAGAGACACAACAAAACTCAATGTTGCACCATATAGAGTAATCTAGGTCTAGGATTCTTCACAGACCAAAATATCACATGAGCATGACTCATTAGACGTGGGTATGATTGCTACTTTTGTATAATTATCACTGCTATTTCATCTGCGATAATTCACAGGTAATGATTTTCGTTTTGATGACTTAGCGAGATATTCAATTGTTTTTTCTGTAGTTTTTAGCTGAGTTTTTGAATGACAGTAGCATCTAGCTGATCAATACCTAAATCATATGATTTGTTCTAGTAGTAGGTCATAAAAAAATGTTATTGGAAATATCCATGATATCTTAAAAGGAGTCTATAATAAAAATCCATTCGGTATGACCTTAACACATAAGTTTCTGCATAAAATGCATATAACGATATCTTTAATATGCATTTAGGAACCTCTATTTATGTAAATGTTCCGATGAAGGGGCTGGAGTTGTTAGCCTTAGCATGGGAACTGGATAAACTAGTATACAGCTTTAGGATCAGAGGGTAATTCTCTAAAACAACTAAGTAGTCCTTCTTGGGTTTTTTTACGTATCGTCTTCTTCTTCATTTATTGCTGGCTTTTCAGTGGTTGGCGTTACAACTATCTGAAGTCTAGTAAGTCTTTAAAATCTAGTATTTCTAAAGTCGAACTGTCATTTAATGAAATCAAAACTTGAATGTCAAGAATCCTAAAAAAAACAATAAGAGTAAGTATAAGAAAGAAAGAAAAAAACACAAATCACAACAAAAATATCGTATATATTTTTGCAAAACTTTATATAGAGAAATACCACCATGACTGCTATTTCGTTCATTGAACTTTAGATCACGTTTCCACTTCAATAGTTTTTAGGCATGCATAAGCGTATCCACCTATTAAAAATACAAGTGTGAATATAAAATATAATGAGCAAATTATGTCAAGAATCTATCTATTCCGTTACATGAAGTGGATAAGTATTTAAACTCGTTCATCTAAAAATACCTATACTCTATCAGGGGTCACCAAATGGCGGACCGCGGTCCGCATGCGGACCGCCGACCCATTGTATGCGGACCAAAAAATATATCATTTGTATTTTTGTTGCCGTTAATTCGAAAATTTCCGGGCGAAGTAACGAGTAATGTCAATAGCTTGCACCAATTCCTCTCCAAACTTCAGACAGATAAATCAACAATAAAAATGACACTTTTCTCATTGATGTGTAAATAATAAAACCTTTGTACCTAATTTCCGTAATTACCTATGTTCAATAGTTTTTTTTTCATGAAATGTGCGGAACGCGGTGGTCATTCCATTTCTTAAAATGGAACCCTAGCGAAATTAATTGGTGACCCCTGCTCTATAGTGTCTGCTAGTGTTGATTGCTTTACTGATAGAATAATAAATAGGTACTTACCTAACCCATTCAATTTTTTTACCTCGCGCCAGTCCAGTCGATCCACTACCTTAATAAAGTGATTAAAAAAATGGCTTGATACATCGTGCGCGTGCTTTACGATTAAAAACCATCTAAACTGACACTAGTCATTACAGATTGTATAAACTTGTATAGAAACGAAATGTTCCTTTTTCAAAATTGTTTAAAAGTGGCGCGTCAACTTTGACAATTGTGTGAGAGCCAGAAAAAAAAACCTCAGACAATAGCGTATTTTTGACGTGACAACGTCTTATAATTCGATAGAGCCGGCTGCACGCACGAAAAAACATGACTCATGCGGCGTTACCTCGCTCTGAGGCGTTCCATGAAGTGCAAGCGAGAGCGCGGAACGAGCGACAAAGAAGCACAATCGGCCTTTGCGTTCGTTGTCACGTTCAACTATCGTCAGTAAACCGACTTTACAGACAACCATTTTTTTTCAGTAAGTAAATAAATCTCTGTCTTTGTAGTAGTGTTTCTTAGAAAATAAATATAGTAAAAGAAGCAAACCTTTTCCGGGCGCAATTGTATTAATTATGCACACAGCAATTCATAGTGGTCAGCCATAGTATCCATAGATAAGTATCGCAGCTGTAGTGCAATGATTCAACCATGACACACGCCATGATGTAAACTAATGTTTTTTTAATCGATTTGCATTGCATATAAGTAGATGTAAATACAGTTCATCTTAGAATGTAGAAAGTTTTTTTTTTTTAATATTACTTCTTTGATGATTGACAATCGATTTAAGATCGAATCGGCTAACGATCATCAATGTTATATTTAACTGGTAAATAAAATTTATACATAAGTAAATGGATATACAATTACATTATTCAATGTGTTATGACAATTTAATTAAATTGAACACCTGCTGTATTTTATAATCAGTGTTAGTTAGTCAGTATACATAAAATATTCATAAAAAAATGTATTATTTGTAAACGTAAACAGTGTATGAGTTAGATCGAGCGATTCAAAGTGTTGAGTAGACCAAATAAATCTGCGTTGTACCTACATACCATACCTACGAGATGTTTGTTAGGACGACGGTGATAGTCAAGTCCGAAACCACGAGAATTAGAGAAAAGTCGTATAAAGAAAAAAAATCATCTGCATATTTAGTATTTTTTAATCTTTTACCGAAATCGGAAATCTTTAATTATTTTTATAATTATGTAATGGCAGGTATTATCTAATATGGTGTGGTTTGCCTTAAAATAGATTACATTCGAACAATATTCTGTCATGTGGTTGGATGCTGCGGTTAGTTAGACAGCTCTAGGCTAAGGCAGTCACTTGTTTATTATAGTAGGGGAGCCCACGATGCTAAGTGTGGATTTACTCGAGCGTCATAGAGACCTATTGGGTTGCAAAGCTTAGATGATAAGTAGAAAAAAATGTTATATAACATATATCTTTCATCGGTGGGGGAAGCGGCTATAGATTTATAAATATGTTATATAAAACTGCTGCATGGACATTCTCGAGCGCGTCAGATTAAGATACTGTAGGTTAATTACATGCTAAATAGTGTATATTCCACTAATCTGACAATTTGAGAGTGACGAAAAGAAAGGGGAGCGCAGCAAAGTTACAAAAAAACACAAAAATTTCATCGAGCTCGTCAGATTTTCTAAGGGAGTGTTAAGTGCACCAAAAACAGCTCTAGTTCACTAATCTGACGATTTCCATGTGACGCAAACTCGCGGTCATTATTATAATGTACAAATAAAATTCGCCGATTTGACATACTCGAGATACATATGGTTCATCTTTACGTTCTAAATGTGCTGTCTCTTAATCTGACGATTATCTAGAAGGATTCGCCTAATCTGACAAAAACAAATTTTTGTTTTTAGATTTATTTATAAATTATTCACGGACCTTTCACACATCACACTCTAGTCCCAAACTAAGCAAAGCTTTCACTATGGAAACTAGATTGCTGATAGAATACTTATATACATTTTTTTTGTAAATACATATTTACATAGTAAAACCCATATATGAAGTGCTCATAAATGGGTTTATATCACAAGACAACGTGACGCAAAAAAACTCTATCATTTCAAACGCGAGGGTCTTATGGTCTTTATCGATGAATTTTTCTTACTTCGGCTTGCGGAAATCGCCAGAATATTTATTTTTCGTTATTCTTGAATTGTATCCTACAATATAAAAAAAAAGTTAGCTACGCTCGAGAATGTCGAGATTTTTTTTACAACTTTCCTGCGCTCCCCTTTCTTTTCGTCACTTTCAAATTGTCAGAATAGTGGAATATACACGATTCAGCATGTAATTAACCTACCCTAACTTAATCTGACGCGCTCGAGAATGTCAGATGATCAATTTTTTTTTACAAATCTGATCCTTTATAATTCACGCGCGGCCATACATAGGAAGCTCATATTTGGTGGAGGTACTTAACCGGGTACAAGGTACCCCCTGTATGTTTATCTACCGCGCTCGAGTAAATCCCGAAATCCCCTCTTGGGCTCCCCTACTATTACGTAAAGACTTCAAATCTGAATAAAGTCTTAAATAAATAAATATTCTTGGACATTTCACACATCACACTAAGCAAAGCTTGTACCATGGGAGCTTGAACTGCTGATAGAATACTTATTTATGTACATTTTTTGTAAATACATACATAGAATACATAGTTATACCCAGACACAGAACAAATACGAACATTTGCTCTGAGTGGGAATCGAACCCACGACCCAATTGGCAACATAAACCATTAAATTTCTTCAATGGCGACCTATTCTTCAAAGGACCCAAATATAACCTTAAATCTGCGATAAATAGAGTCTTTAATTGAACATCACAATATTTTACAACTCGTTCTCAGTCTGCCTACAGACAATAATGTATGCGATCTTCTCACAACTACTATAGACAATGATTTCCTTGAATGACGATGTTTTTACGACGTTAAATATTGTAATTTATTATCATTTGTAGATTTTGTTTATGTAAATTGTAGTATGGAATTAGGACTTACGCTTTTAACAAACTTATAACTAAATCAAATATTGTATTCTTAACCTGCGACTTACGCTTACAATAATATTGTATTCTTTGTAAATGGGATTTTTACCATGATTCGTGAGTTTGATTATTTCCCGATATTTGGGCACAGTTGCATGCGCCATGATCACGGTTACCGTGATCATACTGATACAGCATGCAAAGTTGAAAACCGTGATAGTTTTAAATTTAATAATTAAGTACTTACCTACATATTTATTAATTACAAAGAAAATATGTCAGTTGTGATTTTTTCTTTGATATTATAAGTATTTTTTTCATATAATACGTAAGATATCGTTATTAATTCAAAAATTAAACGAATTTAAAAATTCATAAATCAAATCGTATAATATGCTAATTTATAATTATGTTTATAGTTTATTTACAAACAATAAGTATGGGTAGGGTCATGGAAAAATACCATTGAATATTAAGTATTAGATAATAAAAAGTATTTTTGATTAGTTTGTATAATATCTTTAATGTTTTTAACATCGATAGCGTATACCGCTGGTTTTTTTTTGTATAAATGTACTAAACGGAGTCATGGGCCACGTTTTTTTTTTAAATTTTTCGTTATTTCTGCTTTATGCTGTAGAAGACTAGTATCTGGGACATTATTGTCTATATTGACATAGATGGAGTAGTTTTGCCCAGCACCAATACCATCCTCTCAACCTAGTCAGCCTATCCACAGGTAAGACAAGTAGGTCTACCATGAGTTTTTACTATACTATATTTACTATACTCGCTAGCGTCTGTAGTTAAAAAAATGTATGAAGATTTGTACAGCGCCTCTAGCGGATAGTTGGGTACTAAAATTCTTCACACTAATATTGACGTAACTACTGTAGTAAAGTCAGGCGATTTTACTGTGACAGCTCATGGTAGATACACTGGTCAAAGCCTAGAGCTGACAAAGTCGTTGGTTTTCACGGTGTTTTTCTCCACCGTTTTTTGCTACTGTTTTTATAATAGGATAAAATCTGCTCTACATTGTACTTTTATCACGTATTCTGGGTTTTACGCATCAAAACAACTTAATAAGAAATAAGAGATTTTGTGTCAAGATAAGGAATGAAAAACATCTGCAAACATAATAAAAATGTTTGAGGTAGGTAGTGTTTATTTTTAGCTCCTAAAGGTGCTGGTTTAAGAGGTCCGTGTCCAGTTATTGTGCTCCTTTCGAAGGATTGTAAACTTCACTTAAAGGAATAAGAAAACATCGAAATGTTCTTTTCGAACTTAACAAAAATCCCTTATACCTACCTCAAGAATACCCAGCCGATACCTATAAATAAATAATTCTGGACAATCCACACAACATCATCTAGCCCCAAGCCAAGCAGAGCTTGTGATAAGGGTACTAGAAGACTGACATACTTAATACAATACATACATGGATAGATATTTTCCTATGTCAAGAGACTTTGTGGTATTTTCTTTGAATGCATCTGAGGGTAATTTTGTAATTTAAATAAATAATAATAAATAATCACATCAATCTAGTTCCCATAGTACAAGCTTTGCTTAGTTTGGGACTAGAGTTTGATGTGTGAATTATTTAATTTATTATTTATTTTAGATGAATACCATGAGCCAATTCTTTTGTTTATAAAAGAATATGTATGTCACACGTGTACAGAATAATCCACGGACGTCATAACGAGATTATTTGTATTCAGTGAGCTTACAAACATTATGAAGAGCCACGCGACTTCCTTGTTCCTTGATCAAAGAACTATTTTACCTACCCATAGAAAATGAACTGAGCAATACAAAAACCTCTCAAAATAGACCGCTATCTAGATAGAGACAGACAACGCGATTCTGCGGCCAATACCTGTCTCTTTTCTGTAGGTTTGCAATAATTATCTAAAAAGAGACTACTGGCCGCACATTGCCTTGTCTCTCTCATGCTGTACCGTATATAGGTAGTTAGAGGGAATGCTCAGTCCATTATCTATGTGTAAGATTTTAATAATATAATGTAATTTAGTCAATCGTCGCTATCATGGCTGACATTGTGGGCAAAACCAATTTCGACAAATTAGGATATCACTTTACAAACTTTCATTCAAATGCTACGACCTCAAGAGTTGAAAATTAAAGTTAAAAATTATAAAAGAAACAATTTACCTACTTTAGTACTTAAGTAAAATAAAAAAAAGCTTAAAGAGAATTGAAATCATTCCATTACTTATTCTCATAAAAAATGACAATCTGTGATTGGTTGTTAGGTACTTTTTGTAAAAGAGTTGGCAAGAAAACCAGCGAAGTAGGTAAATAAAAGAAGTTGAAAATATGCACTTCAGCAAATGTAAATGTTGGTGATTGTAAAAACTGCAAGGATTTTTCAAGGTTCTCGTTAATACAGGTTCAAATACTCAAGCTTTTAGTTATAAAGATAATTATAGATGCAAATGTACCTAATGCATATTTAGATATGCATTCTTGTTTTGTTAAATCAGTCACCGTCAAAAACATTAGTAAATTAAATACTTATGAAATACGGTAGACGTCTGCAAATGCAGCTTAAATTCGCGAATGTACTGTAAAATAATATCTAATGTATTACTTTTAATTTTTTTTTAGCAAAATATGGATATATTTTATTTACGGTCGTCTTATAACTGAGTTGGATTTATAGGCATTTCTTTTATTCTACGGTTTGCCAAAATTAAAAACTAA
This sequence comes from Ecliptopera silaceata, assembly GCA_932527185.1. Taxonomy (NCBI): domain Eukaryota; kingdom Metazoa; phylum Arthropoda; class Insecta; order Lepidoptera; family Geometridae; genus Ecliptopera; species Ecliptopera silaceata. The sequence continues at coordinate 2,744,149 of OW052209.1, read as the reverse complement.
TTCTAAATCTATTATGACATTATACGGTTTTTCCAGAATTTGGTGCACAAAGTACTTAATAGGTTTCTCGAAAAATGTCCATAAAATTTAGTGATTAGGTATTTTTTCTATCGAGAATGATTACTAAATATTACTTGGAATTATGGCTATCAGTTTTTACAATATAAAACTGTTAATAAAATACATATGTATTATAACAGTTAAATTATCTGTAGACAGCAGCAAACGATCGCTCAATTGATGCCAAACCAGTATCTACCTTTCGGTAGCGTTTTTAACACACTCGCTGCATTGCCGCGCTGAATGGCAACGCTGATGAGGGCATCAAACGTGTAAATATCTGGTCCAGCGGGACCAGATATACCAGTACTCCAAGTACGTTTGTGCACACACAGATCGTAGAGACGCAATCGCCTAGTGCCACCGATTTTGTATGGAGATCTAAGCAGCGCCTCTAGCAGATTTCTTGCGAGATGCTTGAATTTCCATACAAAATCGGAGGCGCTCGGCGATCACGTCTCTACGTCCGTGTGTGCACAAACTCGTACTTGGGGTACAGTTCTCGGATCGCGCGTTGCAATCACCACACTAAAACATTTTTGAATACTCTGTGAGCCTCGGTACCCCTTGGACCTAGAGTATCGACTAGTCTAGATCAGCCAAACCAGAGCAAACTTACCGTGTTGACTAATCTAACTTATTTGTTCCAGGGTTACTCCCAGAAGCTCTAAGAACAAAGTGCGTCCGCTGCACAGAGAGACAGAAACGAACAGCTGTGAAGATCATCAGCCGGCTGAAGTACGAGTTCCCGGAAGAATGGGCGAAGCTTGAAGCGCGCTGGGATCCAACCGGAGACTTCACTAGATACTTCGAGGAATTCCTGGCTAAGGAGCATTTTAATACCATACCTGGATCAGGTGAGACAAAAACAAAAGAAATCAAAATATTTGGATATTTTTAAGAGAAGAGTGAATAGGTGTCATCTAGGCAAGTGTGCTACATCGTACACCGCATCGTCACTTAACATCAGGTGCGATCGAGGTCAAACGCTAGCTTATAACTTGTAAAAAAAATAATATATTATTTGACACCAAAGTAAGTAGGTATACATCTTAACTACTTAGACTACTACAATTAAGGTATCCTACCTCGATACAAGTTAGGGAAGGATCATAGGCAAAAAATTTAGTACTAGCTGTTTATAATCTAAGTGGTCAAAACTAGCTCTAAACTAGGCAAAAACCAGTGACCTATCTCTCATTTTTGGGCTAGTTTAGGGCCAGTTCGTTGTGAATTATTGCAGACTCAAGTTATAAGTAGGTAAAGGAAGATTTTAGTCTGGCAACTTCGAAATTCCAAAGAATAGTTTTCTTCATAGTACTAGATGATTCTAGGTGTCTGTTTCTTGTGTCTAGAGCCTAGAAAAATGGATAAAAAAAACTTTATGTGAATACACTGATTGAATAATTAGCTAACTGTATGAATAATTGTGTGAATAATTGATTAGAAGATGGTTTTGAGTCAATCAATGTTTCAAGATCAAGTTCACAAAAAGTGTGTCAATGACAGTCAATGCCAACAGTCGCTCCAAAACAAGAGAATAAAGTATTATGTATTTATAGACGGGTTTTCTTAATCGGGTTATTTTAAAATCAACCTTTACTACTGCGCATTTATGTTTGTGGAAACAACCGCTTTTTTCTAGCGTTGCAATTTTATGCATATGGCATATAGAAAATTTTATTATTGATTTACAACTAGGGTATATCTATTGCGCATTTCAAAGAGGAAGTATGACTTTTGGTTTATAAAGTACTTAAATGAAGTTGATACAGTTACTTTATTCACAAACTACAGTTACAGTATTTATAGAATATACGTAGATATTATATAAAATACATAAACAGTTGAGCTATCTACAGACCGCAAACGATCTATAGATAACTAATCCAAATAAGTACCAATCGGAAGCGTACTCAAGATACTGGTTGCATATATAAAGTAAATAATGAAACAAATAAATAAAACCTGTTTTAAGTTCGTGGCGCTTTCGTAAATACACTTACAGATATTTTCTTGAACGGATGCATTATTAATTTCATCTAAAACCACAGGTGCAGTAATTCCACTCTCAGTGGCACAACCCCAGCCTCCAAGACCTGCACCAGTTCCAAGACCTGTGGCGGTTCCAAGACCTGTGCCAGTTCCAGAACCAGAACCAGCGATGACCAACGCGCCAACGCAACCCCCAGTGATTCCAGTGATGTCTACTCCCCCCAGACCTGTCATTTTAAACAGGTAACTTTTATCTTAGGCCGCATCATCATTTAACATCAGATGGGATTACGAGTGTTTGAGTATAATGCATGAAAGCATTAAAAAAAATCTTGTAGGTAGGTACTTAACTGAAGAATCATTTAGGTACACAGTTACACATCAATTAACAAAATTACGACTATAATATTACTTATTTTTCTTGTAATAACTTGACAGCGCGATATAAAATAAATATTTTTCTCGACAGTTTTCATAAACACGAATTTGGGAAGGCTCCACTCTCCATCTAATAAACTACTAAAAACTCATTTTGAACGAAACGAACTAAACACATCGATTTTGCCAAGCTTGCTGAATATATTTTAATATTTTTTCTACAATAAAAATGTCTACTTGCAACAGTAGCTTTGCTTTGCGTATAACCTATACAGATTAGACTTTTCCCCGTAATTTTCACGCAGTTTTTTTTTATTGGTGCATGTAATTGCAGATGTCCTAACTGATCCTAAGTATCTTGTCCAAATAATCAAAGAAAAACTATTCATTCATGGTACATAGCTCCTAAAAAGTGGATATATTGTTGATACTGATACGTATAAATAATAAATATTGCATATAATATATATAGATATATCTATATATGCAATATCTATATCTGTCGCCACAGATCAATTCGCATTGATCGGCCTGTGACCTAATGACGAATTTCATCAGCTCATGCAAGACTTGTGGGAATAATACCATTCTAATGCAATTCAGTTAATAAGCATTGTTTGAGTAAACTTACCTACCTACTATTAGTCATGTTTGTCACAACCTATCAATGATAATGTTTAGAATGTAATATGTAGTAATTTCACAGGACGTTTATTTCTCTAAATACTTTAGCGACGTAAGTTTTTGTATGTATTCTCTTTATAGAATGTACATTGTTGTATCAATTAGTAAGTTTTCCCAGGCTAACTACCAACATACTTGGTATTGCTAATTGAAATTCTCGTTATGTGATTAGGATTCTAATTTGACATAATTTGAAGTACTTAGCTGAAACTTCCTTCTTCACCTTTATAAAACAAAGCTACTTATATTTTTTTTATCAAATAGCTGTACCTACTGTTAGTGATATAGCCGGAAGAAGTATACTTACACTTTATTTTTATTGCAACGAAGTTCCTTATCGCGCGTTGCGAAAGGGGGCTAGACGGAAAAAATTAAGACAAAAAGTTGTAACGTGTCACGTGTCTTTACCACTTTTGGTCTTAATTTTTCTGCTATAGTTGTAATGTAAGTCGTACGGTATGCGCGTGTTTCTCTTTCTGTTTCCCGCTCCCTCTCTCTCTCTTTCTCTCGTAGAAAGCAAGCCAAGAATTTCGTTCCATCCGAGTGTCCACTGACACCTCTCAAGTTTTTTATTATTAGAGGCGATTTACATAAACATGTAAAGCTGTAGTTACACTGTGCGGTAAGTATATACTCTTCACCCTTCTATCTTATCTTAATCTTATCTTATCTTTCAGCTGGTCGTGTTTGAGTGCCAATGCTCAGTTTGATTATGTACCTATAACTGTGTAAATCGGTTCATAACATGATTTAACTTAAACTTGAAGAAGAATTGTAGGTCAAATAAGCCGTTACAGGTAAATTATCTATGAAAAAAAAAACTCACTACATTTTTTGTATTAGTTTTTAATGAATAATTATGACGTTAATTCGTTTATTTTTAAATGCCGTTAATACTTATGGTATAAAAACTAAGTAAGTAGTCTTCGCACAAAAAAATATGGCCTCGATTTAACACATATTTTTAAATAGAAATGATATGAAATGATATTTATTGTTCGTAGAATAGAAACTAGGTAAATACATTGGTCTTAATTTTGACATAAGTATCTAATACCTAAAACAATACTGGTGACTGTTGACTGTGTAACGAAGAATCAGAAAGGAATCTCATGATCAAATCACAATCTGAGATCAAAATATATTTATTTATACACTCAAAAAACTGATTTATCTTTTTGCATTGCGACATTTGCTACTAAGTAAATCACTAGTTCCTGTATCAGACTATTGAACACCACCATTCGGGATTATATAAGTACTTATATCTAACTCATTTCTGTTTGGTCCCATTACATCTATACTTACTTTTATTTTTCATCTCTACACAACCATCCTGATTCTGGGCAAAACCGATCTGAGAATGAACAAACCAAATAAGGGCTTTTTTACAATTAAATGCAAAAAAATATATATGTTTTATACTTTAAATAATTTTGTTGTGTTTATATATTCTTCTATTACATAGCTGTTATAAAACAAAATTTGTAGCCTACGGCTATAGCTACAAATAACAGACAATCAAAACAATCAATAAACCTAACTGCCAATAAAAATCCATTACAATAAGTAGCTCTGCAATCATAACCAGTTTAGGAAACCGTGTTTTGACAAAGCAACACTTATTGTAGCACGCAAAGATGTTATAACATTACCACAAATAGCTGCTTATATATTAACTGATATTACACAGATTTGTATATTTAATACATCCGAAACGAACAAACCGTTGGCCTAACATTGTATATTATATATTGTATATTATTGTATATATAGAATTGTATATTATTCAATTTTGCATGCCTTATATAAGGTAGAATTATATTGGGACTATTAGATATGTATCTTTTGCCACCTATGTAGGTACACATTTAATTCCTGCAAATAAAATAACTTTGACTTTGAATAACCTAATATTATAACATCTTAATCGATCTACACAGTTATACAATAAATCAATTATTTTTCTTGTATAGAGCAGAGATTTGTTTGTAACGATTTAACTCAAAAACAATTCGACCGCTTTTTTTGGGACATTCAACGAAATAAATACTTATTTGTCTACTTGAGGCGTGGGAATGGTGGGTTTTATCATAGGTTTTTATGCACATATTTTTTTTTTTTGTTTTTTTTTTTTTTTTTCGTTAAAAAATAATCTTTATTTACAAACAAACTTACGACTATACAGTATTTACAAAATGTACATAGTCATATAAAATACATAAGAAACAGTTGAACTATCTACAGACCGTTGCAAACGATCTATAGCACATATATTATTTTTGTACATATTTAAATAACTTTATCAAGTAAAATAATTGAACGCAAAGTACCTACCATACGCTGTCGTGCAGAAACTTCCAACGCGTACGAAGTCGCATGTTATTTACTAGTTTATACAATAATTATGTTTATTGTATTATTAATAAGGCAACAGTTCATATCGGAAGCGCAAGTCGGTAGGAAGTCGAACACAAGGAAGGAAGGACATCCATCAAGGACTATTTTAGTTTATTTGTCAGGATTAGTAAATATAGTTAAGTACTTATGAACATTTATTTCTACTTAGGTATAACTAGACTACTTTAATATATTTTTTTGTAAATAAAAACACCCAGACGCTAAACAAACACCAAAGTTCTCATCACACATTTTTTTTATGTGTACCTATCGATGCATTTCCCGCCAAAGTGTAACCTTCTTCTTGATTTTCAAATTAGTTCTACATAGTCTATGGTATAACAGCTGATGCCCATACAAACTTTGTAAGAAAAAAACGAAAATTCGCTGTTAACAAATCATTCTCCATACAAAATCGTGTCACTATTTGAGAATCAAAAATGGAACTCGGATTACTAGATCAACAATCTATTTTATTATGTTTATATTGAAGTAAGTAGGAAGGAAGCGTAACTAGTCTAGACCAAACGAGAATAGTTTTTATAGTAGGAAAGAAACTGAAAATATCTCAAAACTGACGGAACATATTCCAAAATAGACTGCTACCCAAGGTTATAGGTATATAATTCAATGCATAGGTAGTTAGTTTTTTGCTGAAGTTAAAACAATAAAAAGTAACTGTGGGTAAAGTCGCATTTTTTATATGCTTTATCGTTTGTGGAGTCATCGCACTTTTAAGACTATTTTTGTAACGCAGACGTCGAAGTGACTTCGTGACGTGACGATCACGTGTTATCTACTACACTGGCTTATTACTGGCATACACATCACTATTGCAAACGATCTAAAGATAACTCAACCGATGCAAATCACTTTATAATTTAATACTTGTCATTCCAGGTTCGGTGGTGACGGTGAGCTGATGATGGGCAGTCCTTCATCAGCAGTGGGCACGACGAGGCCGACAGTGGCTCCTATTGGGGTTTCCACCATGCAGCCGACCATGCGACCAGCCATGCAGCCCAGGTATGTTTAATATTCATATACCGACGACCGATGTGGCGCGGCGGGCGAATGTCCGCCTGCGACGCGGAGGTTGCGGGTTCGATTCCCGCCTTGGGGTAAATGTTTGCATGATCTGCAAATATTTATTCCGGGTGGTCTGGATATTTTATATGTAAGTACTTATAATAAAAAATATCTATCTATGTAATGTATTGTATTAAGTATGTCAGTCTTCTAGTACCCCTACCACAAGCTCTGCTTGGGCTAGATGAAGTTGTGTGGATTGTCCAGCATTATTTATATTTATTTATATTATTTATTTGTAACCTTACGAAGATCACAATACTTTTTAGAAATCAGAGGCCCGAGCACGAGAATTATCTAAATCGGACTACCTACTCTGTAAAAAGTTATGCATAATGAATGTACCATAAAAAAATACGTGTTGACTTGAGAACCTCCCATTTTTTCGTCGGTTAATAAGATAATAAAAGTTTTTTGTGATCAAAATATGTACTATGATCTGCAAGCTTGGAGCAGGACGTAAGTATTTTGTATTTTCCCCCAAATTTCCCAAAAGTAATAGGTATGTTAGTAAAAATACAACTACGTCAAATAAATAATAACGTGAAATACCAGAATAAACTTTAACTATAAACTTCTAGCGTCTTTTTAATTTATGATGTTGATCGCTTGACGAATTGATTCGTTTAGAAAAATGATCGCGTCATTATTATCTATTTAATATGTTTTTTTTTACAAAATATATTGTCGAACTAACCAACAACGGTTGTAGTTCTCAAATGTAAGCTTAAGTTTATTATTATTTATTTAATATTGCTATTCAGCGCGGCAATGCAGCAATCTTGGATACGCTTGCGATTGGTATTGATTTGGATCAGTTGAGCTATCTATAGATCGTTTACAACGGTCTGTAGATAGCTCAACTGTTTCTTATATATTTTATATATTCCAATGTACATTTTGCAAATACTGTAATTATATATAAATTTTAATTATAAAAGTTAATTAACTAATAAACTGTCACTCCGTTTCACGCAAAGAGTGGAAGGGAAGGGAGGCTTTTACCCTGTAGTGGGTATAATGACTGAAAAAATTATAATAATAAATACGCTTCGGAGTACAGTGTACCTTACAGTGCAATAAGTAAAGAAAATTATTATTTTAAACACGCAAAACAGGGGAGCAACGGCTACGAAACGCGTTGAAATCTTTTATACGTAAAATAAATTTCTATTTTAAACAACATGGTACATCTTTTTATCTGAAATTAATTAATTCATATCCCTTACCTTTTTACAGTTAAGTAGTCAATAGTTTGTAGAACTGGAAAATTTTTACATATACTTACTTACATTTATGTAAAAGAAAATTACAAATTTTAATGGAATGTTTTTTTAGATAACTACACGTTTTGTTACATTTATAGGTAAAAGATTATTAAAAAAATGATTAACGAAAAGCAGAGCTTTTTAAGAGAGGTTTTATTTATCATATTATATTAAATGTCATTACTCATTACAGTACTTAGAAGTACCGTTTGTATTTCGAGAGTTTGAATCCTAATTATCCCTAACTAGATAAAATCTAATAACTGTTTTTGAAACTGGTCTCATGCTAAGTTCAAAAAAAAGTCTAGCAATTACTTTTAAAAAACTGTCGTTAAACATTACCTACATACATAAAATTTTACGGTTATTTCATAAATACTTTTACGGTTATTTTTTTAAGTCTCCCACGTCCTTATTAATCCCGTTATCTGCTCGAAGCCGTTCCAGTTTCATATAAAATATGACTCTTGGCAATTTTGGCTTCAAAACAAAGGTGACAAAAATGTTAAAAATGAAATATATACTTATTCAAGTTTTTTCAATGTCCATGGGCGGTGACCACTTTCCATCAAGTGGCATGCTTTTTTGCCGATTATGGCATAAAAAAAATCGTTTCCTATGGACATGAAATATTTGTCGATTCTTCACCATCAACCTATCATCAGTCCACTGTTGGACCTAGTACTCCCAAAACGCACTTCTGAGCCCGGTCGACCATTCAGTTTGAAACAATACCTGAAAAATCTTCTATATATGGATATGTCGGTGATTAAAAAAAATAAAGCTTTTGTAATACCTAATTCCTGTGTCTGGGTGTACTATTGTATGTATGTAGGTATTTACAAAAAAATGTACCTATATATGTATTCTAGAGATTCTAGTAGACTAGAGCGTGATGTGTGCATAGTCCATGAATATTTATTTGTCTTTTTCCAGACCAACTCCAATAACATGGGCACCCAGTACAATGTCGACTCGGTTTCCCCTACGGCCGACTACCACGGAACTACCACCACCGTACTCCACAGCCATCACTCTCATCGACCAGATCGGATACAAAATCATCAGGACCACAGAACTAGTGACGGATCTGCTAAGGAACACCGTGAGAGCAGTTGTTGGTTGATCTTCGGTCAGACTTCCTTCGAAAACTAGTCTCTTGAGAAAACTCCTTGGTCGTTTTCAAACTAGGCTCTTTAGAACTTTTTGGTCGTTTTCACCTGACAGATAATGCAACATCCAATACATCAGCCAATCAGAGACTTTGATAAATGATCGTGATCGTCTCTGATTGGTTGAATCTTAGGTTGTAAATTGTCTCTGTCAGGTGAGTGAATACCTTAGAAGTAGACAAAATATTGAGATTCTTAACTTTAAAAAACAGATCACTCATTTCAAGCATATTTTTTTTTTTTTTCAGTAAATATTTGTCAAAAAACTATGCTCGATCCACATTTTAGTACATAGTAGTAGGTATATTAAGTATTTATAATTAGTATTCTTTGCTCAATTTTTTCATTGTGAGATGAACTCATGTAGGGATTTATTTTTGTATACATACTTACCTTATATAAAATTGACATTGAATTAGAACTGAATAATCAAAATTGCTTTTGCACTTCGGTAGAAAGCTAAATCTACACGTAGTGTTGCTCACCATACGCAATAACTTATAATAAAAAACTGCATTTTTTGCTGGATAAAGCATGCGCAGTGTTAGGTTATTTTCGTTACGGAATTTATGGATTCGGTCTCCACGCTCAAGGCCCGCGATAGAAGCAATAGCTTAAAAATAATAAAGTTACAAGGAGGTTACCTACAAAAATCTAGTCACATTGGCATCGTTGCATAAATTACCTACTAGGAACTTGTTTGCTTGTATGTTAGGTAGGTACCTCTTTTTGGATTAGGTATCTATCCTTACCTTCTATCTACATACCTACTTCATCTTATTATGTAGTATTGACGACCGATGTGGCGCGGTCGGCGAAGGTCCGCCTGCGACACGGAAGGTTGCCGGTTCAATTCCCGCCTTGGGATAAATGTGTTCTGGGTATTTTATAATTATGTATAATAAAAAATATCTATCTACTAATGTGTAGGTATTGTATTAAATATGTCGGTCTTCTAGTACCCATAACACAAGCTCTGCTTAGCTTGGAGCTGGATGATGTTGTGTGGATTGTCCAGCATTATTTATTTATTTATTTATCTTATTATTTTGTATATACTATATCACGAGCCCCTTATCAAATTATCACAGCAATGCTGAGTGTTATTCAATAGAAAATTGACCGAGTTATTGCGTATGTTGATAGAAACCTATATTTTATTTCAGAACTTGGTTTTTACCCTTTTCTTTAAACTGAGATTATATTTTGATATAAGTAACCTGTCTATATTTTAGAAGTAGGTATCTTAATGTATCACAAAAATGTAATTTGTATGATAATACAAAAAAACAAATCATCTCATATGCTAAGTGTTAATTTATTATTCTAAAAACATTTATTTCAATGAATAGAAATAAAATAGCTAATGTACTCGATATAATACATAACTCAAAAGACGAGCAAGAATATAATATTGCTGAAAAAGTTATATCGACTTCTTTCTATCTACAATTTAAATGCATGAAAAATCATAGGTAAAATAAATGCGTAAGTAATAAATAGGGTAAGTTTAAAAGTATGCAATAAGTTATAGAAATAAACAATTATATTATTTGTACTGAGTTTGTATTTTTTTCATACTTTAGTAGAGATTAGGTAGAGAATATAAGATATACTTAGTAGAGAAATAAGAAGAGATGAAGTAGAGATTTAGTAGAGAATAAGATTTATTATTGTATAGGTACTTTCGTTCACAGTACCAAATCTACATTCATTTATGTATTAATTATTAATTAAGTACTCTTTAAAATGGTCGTCGTAAGTTAAACCGATTTTTCCTTATAATTTTGAGCACGCTGAGCAAATGCAGGGAATTTCAGTAAGTAACTTAACAGGAAATATTAAGAAAACCACAAAAAATATTATAGAGTCGAGTCACGCAAGTATAGAGGTAATTCACCATTATAACTATGGAAATTTCGAAGTGTGTGACGCACTTTTGACTTTTGTGGATTACACACAAACAAGTATTAGTCTAAGAGCCGACCTCAGCCAGACCTTCGTTATTTTAGTAAGGCTGAAAGTTTCCCTGTGTGAGCCTCCAACACAGGTAAGAACGACCCCTGACAACCGAAACTCGATAGTCAGGGGTCGTTCTTACCTGTGTTGGAGGCTCACACAGAGAAACTTTCAGCCTTACTAAAATAACGAAGGTCTGGCTGAGGGTGGCTCTCCCTCTATACAGTAAAATATTCAATTTTGTTCCTAGGTCTAGCTAGATGCAGGCCCCTGGTAGGATGCTAACATGTAGGTAGCATAGCCTCCATTTCAGTCATCATCTTTTGCAAGTGCCAAGTTTTGACTTAAAAGCAGTAAAAAAAGTTCCAGTTATATTATAAAACATACAAAATCTACTTTTAACCATCAAGTACTAAACTGAGAAAGTGAGCAACAGGTTATTTTGTCATAGTAGACATAGACAAGTCGTCATAGTAATTTGAATCTTGTTTAATTACTATTGTATTTTTAGCTATATAATATATATCAATATAAATTATTCTGTGGTTTCTCACATAATAGAAAATGGTCATGAACATGATAATGACAGATAAGCAAGGGGTCACTAAATTACATCACCCACCTCATTCAGATAAAAATACAGATAATTGCTTCACAACATTTAATTTGATAAAGTTCAATACAAATATCACATCTAGGGGATTATATGTTGCACCATTACTTTTACATACAGACAACATTAACATCACAATACATAAATATGAGATTTTGATCCCTTATAGTCTTTAATAACAAAAAATAAAGCTCATTTGCGGTAAGTTGCACAACTTGGAGCAAAATATCAACATATTATACAACTTAAATAAAAATATTCTTACAACTATTGGCAAGTTATTCAACAATCAATTCGGAAACATTGTCTTTGGTGACAAGTGCTACCAAGCTGCCGCTAGCCGGCCTGTCTATGCCCTTGATCCACTTGTCAAACAGTTGAGCCACGAAGGTCAGTGGGGTCCATGAACTGAAGTCTGCTTTCGGCATCCATTTACGGTTCATTTCAGTGTCCAATGTTACAGGCATTATGGCAACAGCTAGAGCATTTTCAGGGAGTCCGGAATCCTTAACACCGAGAGATTTTGTTAGATGGTGGACAGCACCCTTAGCCATGCCATAGCCAATCATGCCGGGTGTTCCTTCGAGGGCAGCTTTAGCTCCAGTCAGGGCGAGGAGACCGCCAGGAGCGAGGTACTTGGCAGCGACGGTAGCGGCGATAGTGGAGCTCCATACGGATTGGCGCCACATTAGATCCGCCTGCTTGCTCAAGTCCTTGCTCGCGTTACCACCGGCCCAGCCGCCGGCGACACAGATCACTGCATTCACTTTCTCACCTTGTAGCGCCGACGCGAGCTCCTTCACGACGAATTCCTCTTGTTGAACCCACGAAGCGTCTTTGGGAACGGTGATGTTGAAGTCAGCGCTCTCGTTGGCATTCAGGTCTATGTTGGCGACCCACCAGTTTGCGGATTTAAAGTGGTTGACGCAAGCCGCGCCGAGTGCGCCCCGTCCTCCGTAAACTACGATCCTACCGCTGGCCATTATTACGTGTTGCGCTGGTCACCGTTAACCGCTAACTGACTGACAGAATTGATCGCTCGCACGCAGCCGCGTGGAATCAAAACTGGAAATTCGAATGTCCAATGCTATCAACGCAAAGCGCCTGCGGTAACCTCGTCCGACTCTCCGACTTTTAATCGCGTCGCGTGCAGTGCAGTCACCTATGAAATATAGTCTTTGACCGAAGAATTATATTGTTATCAGCTTTGTACATGAATCTAGCAAATATTTTGAGATCACGGGCAAATGTTTGTTCATTACCCACGAACTTTTCTTTCAAAACAAAAAACATCAAATGCCAAGGTTATTGACACTTTCATGTCTGTCACTGTTGTCAATTCGTTTTGACGTTTCTGTTTTATTCTTCATCAAGGTTATCAAGGCAACATGAAGCAAGCGGAAACGGAAACCTTATATTTTTTAGAAACTGGTAATTTCAAAAATGAATGCCATAGTATTTTGCTCCAAATTGTACAGTACATAGAATATTACACCGACAGATGTAACTTTTGACAAACGCAACGCATGACTTATTTATTTTGTAGTTTAGTTTGTTTGTGGAAATAAAAAAACATCCATAAGGTGTATGAGCCACTAATTCTGTGTGAACATACTTATTATGTAGGTTACACACAAAAATAGATATATTTATTTAAATAAGTATATAGCTGAGTATATGTTTAAAATACTAGTAAGAACTTAGTAAGTACTTACCTACATTAGTAAGTAACATGAAAGAAAGAAAAATCATTCATTGCATTTTATATAGGTAAACTTAAATGTACCATTAACAAACAATATGTAACAATGCCTTACCTAGATACTTTCATTACTTTTACACAGGTAGTACCTACCTAATTACCTAAATATGATAATTACAAGTTATCATAATATAGCTTAAATTAATTATGACAGTGAGAAATTTTTAAAACTAAATGAGTGCGTACCAATATAAACCGTGTACCTAGGTAGGTACTTATCACTACCTACAAAAATAAAATAAAAAAATATACCAAACTTACATATTCTAGTAGGTACTACCTACCTCAAGATCTAACTAGATAAGTTTTCTGTCCAACTCAATAGAATAAAATATGCTGATAAGAATATTTACAGCTATGCTTATAACTTTAAATATTAAACTAACGTTATTTAGTATTTCTGCTTTACGTTGGTGATGCACGTGATTGATGTTGAATGTGCAGCTGAGAACCACAGCGACCAAGGCTGAGATTACCTAGATAAAACAAAAAAAAACAAACTAAAACATAAAATAAACAAAATGAATAATAATAAAATAACCTCCTCAAATGTGCAAGATGTGCGAAAAATTAACATAATATAAAGAATTTAAAAATATCAAATAATCAAAAGGCAAATTATGTGACCTTTTAGATCAGGGATTCCCAAAGTGGTCGATATTGACCCCTTGGGGTCGATATTGGTTTCCTAGGGGTCGATATAAACGAAAGCTGATTGTGGGGGTCGAGGAGGTCTTAAAATCGACCCCTATTAAATCAACCAGTTCTTCAAGTCAGAATGAAAAATAACACACTATGACCATTAATAAGGGGGTTGATCTTAAAAGTAGGTTATTTGGCCATGGGGGTCTGAGGTAAGATTTCATTTTGGAAAAGGGGTCACTTGTCCAAAATAGTTTGGGGATCCCTGTTTTAGATAGTGTATCAGGGAGCTTAGTCCGAGTGTGCATTTTAGAACTCCCTACTCTCGAGCCGACAGTCGTCTCTCGGATGTCCATACATTTTTGTATGGCTATCCGAGAGACGACTGTCGGCTCGAGAGTAGGGAGTTCTAAAATGCAAGATCGGACTAAGGGCTCTGGGCGTAACCTATGTATTATGAATGTTTATCATTATTCATTTTAAAAAGAAAATGTATATAAGAAAATATTTTCTATGCCAATGTTCCCATAGTACCTAGTACAAGCTTTGTTGGGGAATGAATTGGCGTTGTGAATTTTTTTACGAATTTTTGCGTTATGTAATGCTTCGGCTACATTAGCGGGCGAATATTCGTATCGTGTTGGCGCGACAAAAACATCGTGTTCGGGTATAGGCGATCTTATTGTCTAAATAAAGCGTTAACACGAATATTCACCGTAGCCCGCTAATGTGGCCCCAGCATTATGGAATGATAAATTATAACCAAGTGCTAATGTATATATATGAATAAATAAACTAAATGTCTCGAAAGTTGGCCGCAGTGCAGATATTTCGAAATTCAAATTGCTTAGTTATGAGCAATGCTATGATCTCTACACTCAATCTTTCTATGAATGGTCTTTATCATAAAAAAGTATTTACTTAATAAAAATGATGTTATATTTAAAAAATTATAAACTAAACTGTGTACCTACCTCAACCTATCTACAAAATTATGTGATAGTGCGTTGTGGTGTGGCACTTAGTTTGTTTTATTCTAGAGTAATTTCATGAGTACATTATACAAATTCGAGGTGTTATTCCCCAGATAGTCTTGCACAGAGAGCGCGGGGTCTAGACCAAATGTCATCTTGATGACATCACAGAACACAACTCCGGTCATCATGGCTACCGATGTGTGGTAGAGCCAGTCGGCAATCTTCTTATGCCTCTGTTTTCCTTCACCACCACCGTTCAAAAATGATATGATTAGAGCCAAAACGCCCGCGCTCGTCTGCAAAAAAATGTTTTGTATTTCTAATCATGGCTATACAAGAGTGAAAATTGTATCGTCTTCATTCGTTCCCAGTCTGCCAGTGCCGTTTTCTACTTATATTTTTCTACCTATGTTTTTGTACTTGTCTTACGTTGCTGGAGTATCATTTGATTTCCTCAAATATTCGTTATTAATATAATTCAGTCTCTCTAAAACTAGGGGATTGTTTGAATACTCTATGCCAAAAGCAGAATTGACGATGTTGATGACAGATATGACGAAGATAAATATAACAATGACGTCATTGAGGATGAGAGCTGAAGGCTGATCCTCGTGGTCGTTCAGATCCAGTCCACCGATCACCACGAATAGCAATCCGACTAGGAGCTAAAACAAAATTAAATTTCAATAGTCGCAGTTTTCTAGGTTACCAAACCTACCTCCTATAATATACAATGTATGTATGTATAATAATATATACATATTATGTATTCAATGCAGGAAAAACTTGAGAGGTGTCAAGGCCCAAGGGACACCCGGATGGAGCGAAGTTTCTTTCGATTAATAAGTGCTAATAATTATTATGTACAAAAAACCTGTATACAACCAACAAAAATAATTGTTGCGACACCACACGGTTCAATGCGAAACTGGCTTGCTTTCTATGAGACAGAGACAGAGAAACACGCGCACGGCTTACAATTACAACTATAGCAAAAAGTGTCGTTACAATTTTTGGGTCTTAATTTTTTCTGTCCCCCTTTCGCAACGTGCGATAAAGAACTTCGTTCCAATAAGTTTACGGTTAAATTATTCAATCTCCATATATCTAGCCAATGAAGAATCAAAAGCGGAAACTAAAACATTGATGACGGTGACGACGAACGCTGATGCTGTCGTGGCGTAGTTGATGTTCAAAGCAGATGTTCTGTGCCGAGGGTCGTGGAACCGGCAGTCGCGGAGCAGGTTCAGGGAAAGAAGCACCAAACCCATCGCCACCTAGATACCATCATCACAAATCTTACCCTTTACTAAAGTGAGGCGGTTCTGGTAGGCATTTACGGATATCGTAGCGAATCACTCTTGAACAGAGGGCTTAGTTTAGTCCGAGGTTGCATTTTAAAACTCCCTACTCTCGAGCCGACAGTCTTCTCTCGGATGTCCTTATAAGTATTTTTGTATGGATATCCGAGAGACGACTCTCGGCTCGAAAGTAAGGAGTTTTAAAATGCAACCTCGGACTAAGCCCTCTTATCGTACTCGCACTAGTGAAAGTCCTTGCTCATGCAGCATCGATGTTTACAATGAATACAAGAGTATACACTTATCTAGGTATCTGTTTGTCAAGTGTGTGTGTGCTAACCATAATAGTGGTTACCATTAATAAGCTAGCAACTACGACCGGTTTCTGAAACGTTGATCTATCTTATCTGCGAAATATTTAACAACATCAGATGACAAGCGTTTGAGCAACCCAAATCACGATTTATCCGAATTTTGACACATTGTAATTAGATTTTTTGGTTGATCAACGTTTCAGAAACCGGCCGTAAATATCGGGTAAATTTACGTCTAATTAGCCCGTACATTGGCATCAAATCAACAACGGGTTCGAGGTCTAATAGACACTAATTTCGTCTATTTTCATGTGTTACTTGGTAAAAAAGTTAACATTTAATAGCCCGATGACAGATGTAGAAATCACACGCTATTTTAAACTTTACTGGGTAATTTTGTATTGATCCACTATAAAACGAGTAGATAACTCGCCTCAAAAGCTCGACAGTAAAAATGTTAACTGTAATATTGTGATCATTCAGTTGGCGGGTTGTGAAAGAGATCTGAGGGCCTAACCCGTACAAATTTTAGATACATAGCACGTCAACACCAGATTTACTATCGAACGTTGCAGCGTTAGCGCGCAGTGTATCTTAAATATTTTACATTTACGATTGTCTCATTTATTCGTGATAAGCAGCTATCTGTTGGATTTATACGAACGTCTGCAACGTTCACCTAGCAAATGAAGTTGTTAAAACTAACCATCTTCACCTACATGACTATGGATAATTCAGTATAGTAGTTAAAACTAAGAGCGTTTTCACATTGTCCGATCCGATATCGGTGTCGGACGCCGATCCGATATCGGGGTAAGTAAAATGTATGAAATATGCACCTCCGATATCCGATATCGGGCCGGACAATATGAAAGACAGGTACATATTTCATACATTTTACTTACCCCGATATCGGATCGGCGTCCGACACCGATATCGGGTCGGATAATGTGAAAACGCTCTAAGTGTCCTCACCTGCAAGACAATGGAAATAGAAATAAGCACGACCAATAGCGTGTAGAACTCGTGCTTGGGACCAACTTGCAGCACATACTTCAGCTGGGACGCGTTGGAAGTCAGCAAGGCAATGTCCAGCATACCCTGTGCAACTGTCTTCTTTGTCGCATAGCGGTTCGCATCTAAGCCTTTGATCTGCAAAGGAATAAGCTAATAATGAAACATACATAATGTATAACATTTATTCACAAACAAACTTACGACTAATACATTATTTACAATTAAAAAATGTACATTGTCATATAAAATACATAAGAAACAGTTGAGCTGAACTATCTATAGATCGTTTGCAACGGTCTGTAGATACCGTTGCAAACGATCTATAGATAGTTCAACTGATCCAAATCAGTACCAATCGGAAGCACACCCAAGAGACTGGCTGCATTGCCGCGCTGAATAGCAATGCTGATACGCTGGGCCAGATACTCACCAGCCCTCGGGTACACACATACATACTTAAATCATTGCATAATGACAACCGATGTGGCGCGGTGGGCGATGCCGATGGTCCGCCTGCGACGCGGAAGGTTGCGGGTTCGTTTCCCGCCTTGGGATAAATGTTTGTACGATCTGCAAATATTTATTCCGGGTGTTCTGGGTATTTTATATGTAAGTATAATGAAAATATCTATGTAAGTAATGTATTGTATTAAGTATGTCAGTTTTCTAGTACCCATAACGCAAGCTCTGCTTAGCTTGGGGCTAGATTGTCCAGCATTATTTATTTATTTATTTTATTTATATACTTTGATACCTACACAGCCTAACTAAGCCTAAAAATAAATTAGATACATCAATCCAACAAAATTAACAATGATTTTAATTGCCTCTTTGTGCTTGACCTACATGGTAATTATTTTTTTTACTAATTCAATGTAAAGATTAACGATAGCCTTCCTATATGCGGGTTTATTTGAGTTAAAGTGAGTTTCTCAATCAATTGAATATAAAGCAAGTTGCAATAATTACGCAGACAAGAGCGTAGTACTTTTAAGAAGAAGAAGAAAGTACCTACAAGAGGTAGTTTCGCAACGAAACAGCAGGCGCAAACATAACACTTAAAAAAACAAAGATTATAGAAGATAGATATTTAAATTGATCACATATCTTAATTTAAAACCTATAACTGAAACCAACATGACGCAATAAATGAATCTATCTTTCTATTTAGCAACGTATACTTAGACAACTAAGCTGTGACTGTGACAGGCGTCACAGCTCAGTTGGTAGTAGCTCTGCCTTTCATGCTTTGGGTCGTGGACTCGTGGGTTCGATTCAGAGCAACTGTTTGTGTGACGAACATAAATATTCGTTCTGTGTCTGGTATGGGTGTTACTTGTATTTTATGTGTGTATGTATTTACAAAAAAAGTGTATTTGGGGAACTCCCATATTACAAGCTGTACCTACTTAGTTTGGGACGTGTGAAATGTTCATGAATATTTATTATGTCTATACGCTTTTATTGTTATTTACTAACAGGTAGTAAGCAAGCAAAAATAGTAAGTTAACTAAATGTTTTAGTTATATTTACAACATCACAAACGATATCAGTCGGAGCTTCGTTTTTGGAGATATCGTCAGCACTGTCAATCGGATCAGTCTTGTCACTGTCACTGTCATGATTTCCTTTAGATTCTTCAACCATCTTCACAAACTGACATAACGCGTATCGATCTATTTTGATGTGCTTGTGTACACGTTAGGATGAGAACTGATGGCTTCAATCTGAAGCCAGGATGCACTTCCTCTTCGCAAGGTTGATGAGAGGCATTGTGCTCGTTAGCTAAGGTTTCACTCAACTCATTAATGTTAGTAGGTTTTGTAAAGAATGTACCTACCTACCTACCTAACTTAGGTACCTATCTATAAACAGACAACTAATAAATAATAATAATAAAATAAAATAAACTGTAATAAATTGTACACCAATGAAAGAAACAAACAATAGAAACACGATTAAAAACAAGAGGTACCTACAATGGGCGGTCTTATCTAAGCGATTCTTCCAGACAACCAATCCTAATAAGTAGGTACTCTAATTGGTATAAAAAATATATACTTATGTATGTCCATATGGATTTTATTCCACTTTCAAATATTGACAAACAATAAACCTAGTTGAAAACTGATCAGTTGAACTACTTATCTATGGTTCGTTTGCAACGGTCTGTAGATAGCTCAACTGTTTCTTATGTATTTTATATGCTTAA
This sequence comes from Ecliptopera silaceata, assembly GCA_932527185.1. Taxonomy (NCBI): domain Eukaryota; kingdom Metazoa; phylum Arthropoda; class Insecta; order Lepidoptera; family Geometridae; genus Ecliptopera; species Ecliptopera silaceata. The sequence goes on along the minus strand of OW052209.1, from coordinate 2,724,306 downwards.
ACATATAGAATACATATGTACATTTTGTAAATACTGTAATAGTCGTAAGTTTTTTTGTGAATAAATAAACCTAGTTTGAATTCGTTATTAAAAGTGGCAACTAAGTATTTGTACCATAATTAAGAAGCCTAAATAAGCATTATCAAATATAACATTGTTTTTCACCAAATCTCCAGCGGAAGTTACCTCATTTCCTTTTCTTTTTATGAGGCCGGAACTAAAGTGCTGTATCCTATTCTCCGGTTGTTGATTTTAACATGCCTTTAAGTATGAGTAACTCATTGATAATTACGATAAATTAATGAAAAGATCAACTTATGATCATAAGTTGGCGCGGCGGGCGAGGGTCCGCCTGCGACGCAGAGGTTGCGATGGGTTCGATTCCCGCCTCGGGATAAATGTTTGTACGACTGCAAATATTTATTCCGGGTGTTCTGGGTATTTTATATGTACTAAGTAAGTATAATAAAAAAATATACAATACATTATACATATAGATATAAATGTATTGTACACAAGCTCTGCTTAGCTTAGGGCTAGTGATGTTGTGTGGATTGTCCAGCGTTATTTATGGAGGTTTGTTTTGATTTGAGTTTAAAATTTGTCTGACAAAATGAAAAATCTACCTAACATACCCCATTTCGCATTCCTGTAGGTAATATAGCAGCCATCGCGTTAGTTCTCAGCTGCACATTTATTCAACACTTCATTTAAAATTCAGATTTTTCTTGAATTTTTAGGAGCCATCATGACTTTTTTGTAGTCGTGGGAAATTTAAAACAATGGAGTGCTAGATTAGGCAACAACTTGGACACTGTAGCAGTGTGCGGCACGAGAATGTGACTGAGTCAATCGATGTGATGGATAAAATCGATGGTTACTTAGACAACCGTGGTGAATACACAAGTTCATTGATATGTATGTACCTACATTATTTTTAGATAGATATCTACTTATAAAATATTTTTTTTCAAAATCTTCCTATTATTTTTTCCACTTCAACGTACCATGCAAATCAAGTGTCTATTGTAATGACATGAAGAAGATAGGTACCATAACATACCATAGGATGGGTGACCGTTTCGTACATAAATAACCAATAGACCATCATTCATAAATTGAGTCCATTGTATCAAATTATCATAGTCCTTGGGAACCTATCTATCCTACCTGTCCGAGAGCTTCAGTCTGGCACTAACAGCGACAACTAAAAACTACATGTGAAGAATTAAAAATAAAACAAAATTATTTAATTGACAAAATAAAAACTTTAATTCGTGTAAAGGCTCCAGTACACAATGGCGTATGCTGGGCCACGCTTTGCAATGCACCACTGTAGGCCACGATCACTTGGTGTTCACACAATGGCGCATGTCTCATTGCTGCCTGGCAATCCACTTGCGACGGACGTAGAAGAAATGTCTCTTTTTTTTTAAATAGGTATTTTCAGGGAGTCTACTATACGATTATATGCATCATTCATCTAAAAACATCGTACCTAAAATACTACAATTATTATAAATCAATAAACTTGAAAGTTGTAGGTGACAAACTAAACAATGGCCCATTGTGTGAACACCACAGGCCACGCTACGCCACGATTCCTTTGAAGTGTGCCCGAAAAACCGACAACTTTCCGATTGCGCGCCACGGTTGGCAATTGCCCGCCATCATACGCCATTGCCCCGTGTACACAATGGCGATGGCCTGTCGTGGGCCAGCATGGGCCATTGTGTACTGGGGACTTTACAAAATAAAAACTATAATATATTTGGTAGAATGAATCGACGTCATTAGCCTTTTCGCTTGTTGCCTTGCTTTGATTGTGTCAATCAAACAAAACAAAATTGCTTCGAACGAAATCTATCCCTCAGCAAATTATGTTTTCTTTTCTTTTATTTATTTTTGACTGCTAATTGAAGAAAATAATGTTAGTTTACTGTATTTTAAAACCGTGTTTCCTTTGTTTTTGTTTAAATAATTAGTATGTTTTTTTTAGACAGCTGAACAATCGTTGTGAATTTGTGAGTGAAGTCGTGTGTTGTGTATTGCGCTTTCGTTGAGACAGAAACGAAGAGAAGAGATCAGATCTTCCTGATGCTGCCTTCTATGCCGATTCTGTTTTCGAGGGATAGTCAGGATGTTTTTGGAAATAGAATAGAGCCAAGCACAAGTTTTTTAAGTCAAAATTCTGCCCCCAATCCTGTCATCAACCCTGAGGTGAGTCAGAAAAGATGCATTATTTCAAACACAATTTATTTTAATTGTAGTTATCAAAACAAAGAAGTTATTAATGAAATATATTCTTAAAAACCAGGGCTTGAAGTATTTTATCATTTTCCCGGGTTTATGTTAAAGTATCGTGCTTATTTTAAATATTATTTTTGAACTACGTAATTACTCAGTCGCCATTTTTATTGTTACGACGATGCTGTTGAATTAGATACTGTTTACTTGACCTACATCTAAATCCTGTTGCAGCCACCTCCAGCCGAACCTCAGGAGGCTCCCAAAATACAAAAGGAGGTAAAGACAAAGAGTGAGCCAGAGAAAAAAAAGAAAAATGATCCGCCTATTGATGACAATGCTTTAGAAAATGGTGAGTGTTCAACAAGCTAGGTAATTTATCTGCTTTTTTAAATTAACTTTAAATAAGATTTTACTAAATTTGCATTTATTGTCATATCCCTAGTGCATTCAGAGAGCTGTGGCCTTGTTAATTATTTTGAAGGCTGCAGAATTCTTCATAAACATGCATCTATTTTTGAATACATATTTGCATAATCTTCAACTAGTATTTTTAACAGGTGACTTCTAAGTTCTAAGTTGAACAATAGGAGACTATTTAAATTATTAACAGAAAACAAATTATAATGTAATTATACTTGTAATGTGCATATTACTTATTATAAATTAGTCATAGACAATACAAATAGTCTAGATTGTGTAAGGAGTCCTTTCACTTTTAGTTAAAACTATTATAATATAAATGTGAAAGTTGAAATGTTTGAATAAATGATTCTCAAATCATGTAGCAAACTGATTGGGATGAAACTTGTAATATACATAGTTCATAGCCTGAAACACATACTTATCTTTACTTAATTATATATTCATGGACATTTCACACATCACACTCTAGTCCCAAACTAAGCAAAGCTTGTACTATGGAAACTGGATTGCTGATACAATACTTATATTCTTTTTTTTTGTAAATACATACAAATAGTAACACCCAGGCATAGTACAAATATTTATGTTCTACACACAAACATTTGCTCTGGGTGAGAATCTAACCCATGAGTCCCATGACCCACAGCATAGTCAAACTGCTGACAGTGCTTGTAATTTGTTATTAACTAGGTACTTCTTTCAAAATACCTACACAATCTTTTTTTTTGTACAACTGCTCTTTTAATATGATTTTTTGTTATATAAAGTAAATCCGTTATTGGATGTAAGGCTCACCATAAATGTGTTATTCTAGCTACATACTAAGATCTGTGAATTTTGTGAAACAAATAAATAAATAAAATAAATAGAAGGCAGAGCTACTACCAACTGAGCTGTGACGCCTATCAATCACCAATTAATTAACATAAACTTGAGATGCACCAGAAATGATGTGTTCAACTTAAAAATTCATGAATGATCATACAGTAGAACCTGGATAAGTTGTCCAAGGGAAACACAAAATATTTAAAGTTATAGAGGTTTTAATTTATCAAGGGTAGAGGTTTTGGGCTCTGATGGGAAGTGAACACATTATTTTTTGATGTTTTATAGAGGTTTTTAAGTTACCAAGGTTTGAGTTATCGAGGTTCTACCTACTGTATATAAATGCTTGTATAATCTTTTATCTATAAAAACAAGATAGTGCAGGTCAATGTTGTCAGTAAAATAAGGACACTGAAGAAAGCCTTGAAACAATATTAATTAATTCATTTAAAAGTTACATTTTTAAAAATGAATGTCTTTTGATTTTTGTTTAATTGATGTGAAGTTTTATTATTATATTAAAAAATAATTTACTTAATCATGGGTGTGGTGTAAGATCTAAATAAAAGACTCGATATATATATACTGAATCTGATAAGATATCAAATGTTCAAGCTAATTTAATAATTAATTTGTTTTTGAGTTATTGACAACTGGTTGCAGGGAATATTGATTTGATTATTTTTATTTAAATCTATCTACAATATTATTATTCGTTCCCATACTACAAGCTTTGCTTAGTTTGGGACTAGAGTGTGATGAGTGAAAGATCCGTGAATATTTATTTATTTAAAAAATTTGACATTGACTATTATCAGCTATTGTTTGTAAAACATAATATATTTGATCTACTATTCTACAGCAATAAAAGTATTATTGAGTATTAAGATGATTCTATCAAATTGATTATAAACTAGATATCTGCTAAATATCTAGAAAACTATATTAACACTATACTATAATAAACTATACTAACATTGAATTTATTTTGTTCCAGCATTAGTGAAGTCCTACTATGCAAGAGTACAACAGAGGTTTTCCTCACAACCGTCGGTGCCTACTAACAAGTTCATGCAGTTCCAAACATTACTAAGGGAATTCAATCCCACCAAAGAGTCTCCTGTAGATTTGTTCAAAAAGGTTGAGAACCTCTTTGGTCCGGAACATAAAGATATGGTCGAAGACTTTTTGCTGTTTCTGAAGCCGGGACAGGCAGTTCAGGTGGGCCGGTTCATGGATCGATTTACATTGGTTCGAATGACTGCCTTCCTTGATTTATTGCATGTAAGTATTATTGTTTATGCTTAGAATACATTTTTGTTTGCAATATGTTGTTATAGTTTTAGCTCGAACTTGTAGTGTATGTATATACATGCATGATATATACGCTACACAAGCTTTTGTCCTAGTGCGGGGAACAGAGCCACTAAACAATACCACCTGCTATATATTTAAGTATTTGTACTATAGTATACCTATATACACTTTGTACCAGCCAAATATTTAAGTACCTACTTAAATAATTTTACATATATTTTTTTTAGTTTTAATAATTAAGTATTTGTTTTGTTACGTGAGTATTTAGCGCAGGAACAAATAAAAAAAATATTGCAATCTGTGCCATGGTTTTACTGCACTATGTTGCATGGATTTGATTCATTTTTTTTTTTTTTTTTTATTTAATAAGTATTTGTTTGGGCTTGAGAAAAAATATTTTTTTGCTGAAAATACTTATGCAGCTATTGAATGTTTAGTCAGCAACTGCTTAGGAATGCATTTAATGCAACTTAAAAATTCATAGATTTTTTACTCAAAAATTTTCTTTGAAAATCAAGGCACCAGTCTTTCAGGTCTTTTGTGTTTTTTTTTTTTTCAATTTTTATTAGTGAGAGATGTTCAAAAAACTTGTTTATTACAGAAAACATTTGCCCGCAAGCCCACAGTACTTCGTAAAGTGATTCGCGCGCTCACCGCGGGTCTCGACACCGGTAACAGTGCTCAGGCGCGGTCGATGGTGTTACCACACTTTAGAGCACATCCCAGGCTTGTTCAGATGTTACGCTCACTGTTCCCAGACGAAAGACCTGAAGAAAGGTATGTTTCTATGTCTAGAGATCTTTTATACGAGTTTAAGTTGATACCTCTCGCTCTAGCGGGAAATTCAAATTTTGTAAGGTTTTTTTTTATTGCGGCTGAACTGTTATATATATCTTTTACTAGTTTAAGCTATTTTGCGAACATAAACAATTATTTTCTGTGTAACCCTGTATCAATTTTTAAGATTGGTACTTTATATTAACTTACTTAATTAATTAACTGTACAAAACAGTTAAATAATACGTCGCTTTCGTACCATTATTATATTATTTTCGACGAAAGAGGTGGCGCGGTGGGCGAAGGTCCGCCTGCGAGGCGGAGGTTTCGGGTTCGATTCCCGCCTTGGGATAAATGTTTGTGCGATCTGCAAATATTTATCCCGGATGTTCTGGGTACTTTATATGTATAATAAAACATATCTATGTATGTTATGTATTTTAAGTACAGTCTTCTAGTACTCATAACACAAGCACTGCTTAGCTTGGGGCTAGATGATGTGTGGATTGTCCAGCATTATTTATTTAACAAACAAGAGTATCAACTTCTATGTTTTCTAATTTTGTATATCACCACAGTGCATATGAAACCGGCATGGATATATTAAACGAGAGTTTCTTGACGGGTGATCGCGGCTGCGACGTGTGGGAGTTTGCTGATGATGACAGCACTACGAAGAGAAAACTAACAGCCAATGAAAGTCTTGATACTTTGGTAAGTGTGACATTTATTTATTTATTTCAGTTTCTTACTGCACTTACAGTGTTAAACCAACGCGTGCAGTAATTAAAAGTGCAGCCATTTAAAGTAGTAAAAAACACTTACAATTCCTAGCTAAAATACATTACACATAATCTTAAAAATAATTTAAATTTTGACATTATTGTGTACTTTGATATAAATTTATTTTTTTGTGTTTTATGTTCACTGTTGTTTAATATTTACACAGCGTTACTAGACTAAAACTAAGCATAACTTACAAGTTAAGCATACATGCTTAGATTGTTTTCTAGCAAGATACATTATAAGTTCTTATTTTGTAAGTAACATTGACTGCATAGCAACCCATACATAGACCATCATCATTATTCACACAAAAGTGTTTATTCCTAACGTTAATAAGAAGCGAAATTCAAAGTCAAAGTCAATTTCTTAATTCAATAAAATCACGCGGATCATTTAGAATCGTCTTACATACTAGGTGATTCTAGGCGCCAGTTTCACGCGACCAGAGCCTAGAAGAACGGGCAACTTATTAAACAGGTCCATCTTTTGTTCCAGTATCTGAACGGACGCGTGTTTCTCCAACATGGTCGCTTGCTCCGCTCGGCGCGAGTCACGTTCCCCTACTCGAAAGAACCTTACCGGGATCACGTCCGTCGTCTCGCTCCCTCGCATTGCCATCTCTCTCCCCCCGACTCCGACGACGAAACACACAAGAAAACCACAAAACCACAGAAAAGACCGAGAAAACCAAGATCACCCACGAAAAAGGACGTCAACGATAACACTAGAAAAGATAAAGATACCACAATGAGCCCGAAAACTAAAAAACCTCAAAAGCCTAAAAATGTGAAAAAAGAACCCGAACCGGTACAAAAGAAAGAGAAGAAAGACACGAAGAACAATAAAAAGGACGCAGAAACGCAAGCAATCAAAAAAGATCAATTAGAACCACCTAAAGTCAAACAACCGAAGATAGCACCCATTCAAAACGCAAAAGCGAAAGAACCGATTGAAACTCAACCAAAACTAAAAATAGCTAACATAGAGGCTACAGTCAGTGTGAAAACAAAACCCATTGAGAAAGTCAACAGCTGGACACGAGACGAAGACAAGACGATGCTTCAAGTGCTGAAAGGGGAAGCAGGATCAGAAAAGGTATTTGGAAGAATAAGAGAGTTACTCCCTCATCGGTCAGAGACAGAAATTAAAGATAGATTTTGTCACGTTATGACGCTGCTACAACAAATGGCGGTAGGTGAAGTTACCTAGAGTATCCGTATTAAATTTAAATAGAAAAATAAAATAAAATATTTTAAAGTATGTTTTTTAAAGATTTGTTTTATTGTGTACATTTTTATCATGAAAATAATAGCAATGTTGTACATTAAAATAACAAAAGATGAATTATTTAGGTTTATTTTAGTATATTAGAACTGCAGTGATTAATGTATTAAGCAATAAGTTTTCATATACAGTTTCAGAACAAAGGTTTTATCTTAATAATGTTTGTATAGATAATTGTTGTCAATCAACTTGTTACTGTCAGCCGAGTTGTCAGATGAGGGCGCAAAGTGTCACAATTTGTAAATATTTATTTTCATAAATTATTATTGTTATAAAAATATCCAACGAAAATGTTCAAACTGAGCGATAACTATTACCTTCGAAAATGTTTTATGGAAAGAGAACAGGTTCCGACTCAGAGCGTGATGATAAACAAGATGTCTCCACCTCTCGCAGCTGTTTACTTCAAGTCTATGACTCCCAAACTGAAGGTGTTGGCGGGACTGGAACCGCCCATGAAGGGCGGCGGCAGCGACTGGTACCAACCGCCCAAAGACATACTCGAAGGCAGAGCGGTCATGAAACCAGTTAAGAATGAATACCTCAAAAAACTAAGCTACGAAGGCATCGGATTCTTTGGAGAAAAATTCGTTGCCGACCATCACAAGCAAATGGAAGAAGAGAAGAGAAAGGTCCTTCTAGAGAGTGATTTAGACTGGAAGAGAACTATCGAAGTCAACTGCCGCCAGCAGTGGGAAGATTCCTCGAAAGAAGCGGCCAAACGTAACACGGAAACTATCCAAAGCGCCTTCAGAGAATTCACAACCTTATACACTACTTCGATCACCAAAATAGAAAAATTACTCTTTGATGCCGCTGTCCAGGAAATAAAAACTATGAGAGAAGAGGCTTTCGATAAAATGAACAAACATTACGCAACTCTGATGAAACAGCAAGCTACAATGCTGTACGACAGATATACAGAGAAACTGATGAAGGAGAAAGCAAGATTGAAAGCCGATTTCATATTTAAAGTAGAAGAATCTCGCACCGGCATGAGTAATCGGATCCATGACATAAATATTGAGAAGCATATCGTTGTTGAAAAACTAAGGCAGCTGTTAGAAAGTATGAACCTGGCTTGCCAAGTTTACGTCGCACTCAAAGAACGAGAGGAATGTACAAAAGAAATTGAACTTTCTCAGCATGAACACAAAAAGAAAGTAAAAACTCTCAAGGAACAGATAGCTTTGAAAGACTTTGAGATAAGAATTGAGCAGGAGAAAGAGAGAAAACGGCAGGAGTTCATTCGGATATGGCAGAAGAAAATATGCCAAGTCGTCAAGAAGTTTCAACTATTTGTATCATTCTGCCTGAACACGCTTCCCGAGCACGCGGACTTTTTCATTGATATGGAAAAACTAATGTTACTGCAGTTGAATGACGCTATAGAGAACCCAAGCGCTGAAAGCATTTTCGTAGTCGAGGAAGACAAATTTCAAACCCCAGTTCCTAAACCGCATCCGTTTTATCTTTTCTGCGACAAAGGATATAAACCAGAGATCGATCAGAGTCTTTGTCCAAAACATTGCACGTCCAGTGCGTCCCAACTACCCGTGATTGTCGTAAACAAGCGATGCATTTATGCAGCTTGCGATAACTTCGAAAAGTTTACAGATAAAGTGACGCAGTTTATACACGGGCGACGCGGCGACGATGCTGACTTCGTGGACAGACGCGATTACCAATACGATATTCCCGTCAAAATAACCTCTTCCCAGGAACTGCTCGAACTGAAGTTGGAGAGTTCGTTACTACAAGTTTTGCAAAAAGAACTGCCCAACGTTAAACAGGTGCCCATCGAATGCTGCCTGTGTAAGATACCGCACTGCTTCTGCAGCCCACTGCACGCTTCAAAAATGACTTTGAATATACCGAGAGAAACGACGAGGGAGCCATCCCTGAAATCGATTTGTTCCGGAAATAAAATAGAAACTCGCAGCATGGAGTTGGAACACGAGAGGGAACCGAAATGGGAAAGTTACATGAATTACGTCGTGTCCAAAAAGTGTAAATGCTCTAAAACAGCGAAAAAGCATCTCGAAGAGCATTTGCCGCCGTACATGAGAAGCATGTCTATATTCGAATCTCCTGATATTCCGAACTACGAGATGTGCGATTTAGGAACTTTGAAAAAGCTGGTGAAAAAAGCTCAAGGGAAACGACCACCCACCCCGCCGCCCGCTAAAACTCCCTCAAAGACTCGCGAAGTCGGTACTCAGTACTCTGATCAAGAGTTTGACTTCTTGTGCAATTGTTTTTCAGATGATCAAGTTGAAAAGCTTTTTAGAGAGTTGATGGGAGGTTCTAAAACTCTGAAAGGAGCAAATGATCACTTTAAAATAGTTGGTGACGATGTGTCTCCATCGTACCTCAGCATGGGTACCAGTTCCTTTGCCACAGAACGCGCGTATTCCCTACGGAACCTGTTGGATAGTTCTCCTGAATTAGAAGAATTATTTAAGAAAAAAGATTGCAAATTTGAACGCAACGATAAAAACGATTGAATGATAAGATAAATCTTTGTAATAGTTATTGCTTAGTTATCCTAAGATGTATGTATATGTATACCGACTGTTGTTATACTTACTAAATAAAAATATATATTCCAGATAAAGTGTATTTTTTTATTCAATCGGCCAACTTGGTCACATTTTTGTTAGAGTCTGTCAAGCGAAAGATGGCCCTGATAAATCGCGGCAAATTCAAAAACTATTAGTATGGCAATAGTATATCATCTACTTATTCATAATCATCATCAAAAATTATGTAAGTATATTTATTTAGAATAATATCAAAGTATCAAATTATGTAATTCCAAGTTATCCTATTATTTAATGTATTGCCATACTAATAGTTTTTGAATTTGCCGCGATTTATCAGGGCCATCTTTCGCTTGACAGACTCTAGTTACAAGTCAGTTAGAATTCTAATGTAGAATGTACTTTTTAATCGAAAGGTCGTAAAACGTGACAAAATCATTTGAACTACAAATCTCAACTATTTAATTTATGAAATAGATTCCTGGAACAGGCTTTGATAATTTTAGGACGACTTTCACCTTTTGACAGAACTTGCCTACATTTTTGAGTGCTCGTACATAACGTAGCGTTTAAATAAATACCAGGAACATAGATTTGCAACGACGGATTTACTCGAAAAAGAGAATTGAAGCAGCGGTTACGTTTGCACCATTGAGTTGCCCATTAATGATAAAAACGCAACGGACTATTAACATTCGCACCAACATTTGACATAGATACAACTAACTAACCATAGAGTAACTTATATATGTATATGGAGATAACGAACCTTGCTTTCCTCGCCGTAGATAAACTCAGTAACAAAAATTGAAAGATACTAATGTATGCGTACAAGACCGCGCGCTTCAGCATACACATCTGATTACGCAAAACGTAACCGCAGCTGCTGAAGACCTATGTGCCTGGCTAACAGTCTAGGCCTATAAATCGGTGATTTTTGGTACCTACATTTTAATCGAGATTGCACCTATACCTAAATGACTGCATACTCAAAAATCAATAATCTTTAATACGCTTGCTGGGGTCATGCACATTCCTAACTTATTTTTTCTTATTGAATCCTAAATTATTTCTTAATTAGATAAATAAAATAAACTATTACTCGGGTTTGCAGGATGTATAAATAAAAACACTTGGTTTGGCCTATAAAAATCTTTTATTATTAAAACACTGTAATATTGTGTAAAGTGGGCAGTAACGCGGCGGGCTGCGCACAACTGATACAAATAGGTACAAGATCTAACAAACACCAAAGCGGACACATTCAACACAAACAAAATGAGAACAGAACAGAATGATCGAATTAAATACATTTACATAACAGGATAGATATTGAATTTTATGAGACCACGACGCGCAGTTTGACTCGCGCGCCGCTATTTTATATTTAAGATACTAGATTGCGACGCTGTAATAATATACGTCCCTATTCCGAAACCTTCGCTCGTGTACCTAAATCTTATTTAATAATGTCAGTCCTAGAACTGAAGACGCGTCGCGGCCGCCCGGCGCTGCCGCCGCTACGAGCACTTCCGAAACTAACTGGAAGGCTGCGCTTCGACAATAGCTGTGTAAATGCGTACTTAACTAGTACCAAAATTAACGCCCCGACTTTTTGATCCGTATCTGTGGATAGGCTAAGATCATGCGTATAGTTTGTCTTTGAAAAAGGTACAACCCCGAGATAACATAAGACGATCGTGAACAATAAACTAGCCTAGAAACGCTTAGATAAACAGTGCTCAACACAACACTAGTAAGTTCTAAAACCGAAGACTCATCAGTACACATTAATCTTACGCAATATCGCTGTCCCTAAAACGTTTAGCTCGTGTCAAAATTCCTAGCACAAAAACATTTATCAAAATAAAGATTGGAATTATAAACATAGTTTGGTTAGCTATCCACAGATCGGGTGTTAGGGTGTAGGATGGTGCGTTGCGCGGGCGGTTAGCGGAGAGCGTGCGACTCAGCCTAGCTGTAGAGGTCATCGTCCCCGCCTTCCTCTTGGAACGTGGGCTGGTCGCCGCCCGACGTGCCGGTGCCGCCCGCAGAACCGGCGTTTGTTGGGAACCTGCAAATTATTTTCATGCTTAGTGTAAAAACTTAGTCTATTACACAGTTTCAGTCACTTCTTATAAATGATCACGACGTCGGCGATGTCACACCGCAACTCTACCTTTAAGTCCTATTATCATGTTTAAAATGCTTCTGAATTTTATGAGTATGGTAACCAGTGACAACAGTGCACATAGAGCGTTATCAATGTTGCTAAGAAATACAAAATTATATGAATATAAAATATATAAAACCAAGTTTCCTAGATATTCCATACTAATAAAAGCAGTAGATTTGCATGCCGAAGATTGGTGCGTAGTTTTTTTCTCCCAAAGTGTTGATATATGTGATATACTTATACATACCATGATATACATGCACTATATGTGTGGTCATCATCATCATCATCAACTTATATCAGTCCACTGCTGGACGTAGGTCTCTCCCAAGACGCGCCACTGAGCCCGGTTTTCGGCTCTTCTCATGTTGTGTTTGCCAGCTACACTCCGTAATCCGTCGCTTCATCTCGCCAGAGGGCGTCCTACACTACGCTTGCCTAAACGCGGTCTCCACTCCAGTATCCGTTTGCTCCAACAATTGTCGGTTCTTCGGATAACATGGCCAGCCCATTGCCACTTCAGCTTGCTAATCCTTTGAGCTATGTCGAACACCATAGTTTTCTGACGAATAACATCATTCCGGATTCGATCTCATAAGGAAATTCCGAGCATAGCTCTCTCATGAGCATGTGTAGTATGACGTGTGTATTACCTGAAGTTGGTTCCGAAGCCGCGGCTCTGCTGCAGCGTCTGCGCGAACATCTCGTACTTGCGGATGTCGTTGTCGGAGACGGAGCGGCGCGCGAACTTCATCGCCTCCTCGAAGTGCGCGCGACTGATCTCCGGCACCGGATCCTCTTCATCCATCTGCAAATTGTTTTCTCTTTAGTAACTATTCAAAACATATGTTTTTCATGATCCTGTCCATACTAGGTTGTCTGGTAGAGATCGCTGTTTAGCGATAAGGCCGCCCACTGTATGTCATACTCTAGTTTTAGTCAGCATTAATATTTCAATAACAAACCAGCCCATTCTGCTGCATAGCTGATTAAAAAAAACTGATTGCAGAATATAATTATAGTATTAACAGAAAAATTAGGGAAATAAGACGGCTGTGTCTGAACATCTAATGTGAAATGACAACCTATCTGCTGTTTATCTGATTAAATCTAACAAATAAAATACACAAATGTTGATTTGTTTCGCGTGAAAAGAGTGGCGTTTGAGGAAGGAGGCTTATACCCAGCAGTGGACTATTAAAGGCTGCTCAGTGCTCATGATGATATTTAATGTATTTTTTACTAGAAACCTAACTTTTGATGAATTTTGTTTTTTTGCGAAATAGGAACAAAGGACTCTAGAGCATAGCAAAACATACAAAGGGTTCTAGATGCTTCATTGGTATAAACGTAGTGAAACATAAAACAGGCCTCTCGATGAAATTTCATTAGAATGAACAAGACGATAGAGGTAGTCAGCACTCACGTCCATAACAGCGGCCGCCGCGGGTTGCTGCGCCTGCCTGGCGCGCTCGCGTCCGATCTCCGCCTCGATGGCTTGCCGGATGGCCAGTTTGCACGCGCGCTGGCAAATCTCTGTCAAGTCAGCACCACTGAAGCCTTGCGTCACCTGGAAGGATGTTACATATACGTTAGGGTTTTCAATGGGCAAATTTGTTTACTTATGTGAGTGGGAACAGCGTACGAATATAATATGCGTGTTCAGTCAAAATATTACAAATAATAATGCTGCATCATCTAGCTCCAAGCTAAGCAGAGCTTGTGTTATGGGTGCTAGAAGACTGACATACTTAATATATTACATTGATAGATATTTTTTATTATACACATATAAAATACCCGGAACACCCGCAATAAATATTTACAGATCGTGCAAACATTTATCCCATATTATATACATTTATCGAACTCGCAACCTTTCGCGTCGCAGGCGGACCTTCGCCCGCCGCGCCACATCGGTCGTCATAGAAACCAACTAACAGTTTTTGACGTGACAACGTCTTATAATTCGATAGAGCCGGCTGCACGCACGAAAAAACATGACTCATGAGGCGTTCTGGGGCGTTCCATGAAGTGACGTTGTCACGTTCAACTATCGTCAGTAAAACCGACTTTACAGACAACCATTTTTTTTATAGCAATCTAAATGTACCTTGGCTATATAAGACAGATCGACGTCCTTAGCGATGGGTGACTTGCGCAGGTTGGCGCGAAGGATGGCCTCGCGCGACTTCTCGTCCGGCAACGGAATGTAGATGAGCTGGTCCAAACGACCGGGACGCAGGATCGCCGGGTCGATGATGTCCGGACGATTTGTAGCACCTGAACATGTTAGGGAATGTTAGTAACTATAACGTGAACAAAATAAACCTATTTTATTTAGCATCAGTTACAGAATTTGACAGTTTTTCATTCATAATTTTTTGCTGAAACATGAGTCTTATAAATGCAATTACTTGTTAGCACTACATTTCAAGTATATAAAACATTTAATTCCAATATAATGAACTTTTTTAATATAAAATCATGATTTATTGCTTGTATATTTTCTTGACTGTTTATCGATATTATTATTATTGGATATATTATATCAGTGGGATGATTCAGGCTAGGGGTAAAAATGGGTAGTTAAACATAAACACCGAACCAACCTATAAAATTATCTATACTAATGGTATATAAGTCCAAGTGTACTAACCGATGATGAAGACGTTCTTCTTGGCGCCCATGCCGTCCATCTCTGTGAGGATCTGGTTGATGACGCGATCTGCGGCGCCGCCCGCGTCCGACACGGAGCCCCCGCGGGACTTCGCGATCGAGTCCAGCTCGTCGAAGAACAGCACGCACGGGGATGCGGACCGGGCCTGGTAACAACATTCATGTATATAATATTTGAAACTATCATGGTTTTAAACATAGTTTTCATTATAAAACTGCGCCGAAATATCGGGAAATAATCAAACTCACAAATCATGGTAAATATCCCGTTTATAATGAAAACAACATTCAAGTATTCATAAATGTACTATGGAAACTGGATTGATGATGGGATATATATTTTTTTGTAAATACACACAAAAAAAGCATCAAGATGGATAGACTAAGTGAAAGATGCTTTGAGTAAGAAAGGAGTGAGCACCGAGACAACGGCTACAGGGGACAAGAAGAAAAAACTCCTCGCATAGCGTGTGGGAAAGGGTAAGAAGGTGATAATTTTGAACCCACGACCCACTGCATGGAAGACACGAGCTACTACTGAGTAGCTGTCTTCCTTGTTTTTCTGCTCTTGTTGTTTGCGAAAATGATTTATAGATTTTTGAGCGTTATTTATGGATTTCACTACAAGTTTAAATGTTTGTGAGATCTGCTGTTCTCACAGAACCATTAGTGTTTAGTTAACAAGTTTACCTTATCGAAGATATCGCGGACGTTAGCCTCTGATTCTCCGAACCACATGGTGAGCAGTTCCGGACCTTTCACCGAGATGAAGTTGGCCTGGCACTCGTTGGCGATGGCCTTGGCTAAGAGCGTCTTACCTGGAATTATATACGCTTAAGCATTAGTTTATATCACAGAACGAACTTCAAACTTCAATTGCATTTATTCAATAAAATCACAAGGATCATTTAGAATCGTCTTACATACTAGGTGATTCTAAGTGCCAGTTCCACGCGACCAGAGCCTAGAAGAACGGGCAAGAAACTTACGGCTTGGTTCCTATCGTTTTTTATATAATCCTTCTAACAAAGAATTACATTAAAGGCTGGGTCATACTGGATGCGTATGCGTAGACGTGCGCGTCGTTACGCAAGCAGTGCGTCCTGTTTAATAAATAAATAAATACATTTCCATACATTACAACTCAGTGGTACGTGCGCGTCTACGCTTACGTCTACGCATCCGCTCTGACCCAGCCTATAAATAATTCAAAGAATGAAAGCTTGCTACGTACCGCATCCAGGTGGTCCATAGAACAGTACTCCGCGAGAGGGCTGCATGCCGAACTTGAGGAACTTGTCGGGGTGCTCCACCGGGTACTGCACCAGCTCCTGCAGCTCGCGCTTCACGCTCTGCAGGCCTCCGATGTCGCCCCACGACACGTTGGGGACTTCCACAACGGTCTCGCGGAGCGCCGACGGAGAAGACTTTGTCATCGCGTACTACGAATAAAGTTCATATGTTAAAGTTGCGTTTTATTTTTTATTTTGACAGGCGTCACAGCTCAGTTGGTAGTAGCTCTGCTCTGCCTTCCATGTGGGTCGAGGGTTCAAAAAAATCGTATATAAGTATTGTATTAACAATCTAGTTCCCATAGTACAAGTGTAGCGCCATCTATATCGCTACATGATAAACTACATCGTAGTCTACGCAACAGACCAATAGATGGCAGAATGAAATCCTAGATCGCGCAAACGAAGTTATCACGGAGTTTGAACATAAGTAATAAAACCGATTACTATCCATCAGTCCTTGGACCCCGAGCCAAAGGTCGCTCGGCGTGGAAGATATTCCCTTGTCGTAGGAGATACCACTCCTATATCCTCATAAGCTTAAGTTTAGTTTGGGAATAGTGTGATGAGTGAAATATCTGTAAATATTAAATTATTTAATGTGTAACTTACTCTGAAGTTGTCCATGGACACGGCGAGCGAGTTGAGGACCTCCGCGTCGATCTGATCGTCCTCGAGGTCGATGAGGTCCATCTTCTCTCGGATCTGTTGCAGCGCGGCCTCCGAGCACAGCGACGCGAGGTCCGCGCCCACGTGGCCGTGAGACTCCGCCGCTATCTACAAACACAGGTTTATTTTACTAGGGTTTTTCTATTTACAAACACACAGGTTTATATTACTAAAGTTATTGTGGAGAACCAGGCTGTAAGACATTAATCACGTGAGACATTATCGTGAGATTTTGCACAACCCTTTTTCTATTTAACGTAATATTTCTAAAAATGCATTTTTTTGGAAATACAATAAGTGTGTATTGTATACCTATGTACAGTTTGTAAATACTTTAATAGCCGTAAGTTTGTTTGTAATTAAATGTTGTGTATCAGTGCTTGACCAAAGACAAGATTAGAATATTTTTCTTCTAAAAAAAAATGATCTGACCCCCTATTTAAAAGTTACGTAGTAATTGTATTTAGTATTTTACTTTTTGTTAAAAATTGTATTACATTTTTGTAAAAATGTATTAGCTATATGAATAATACCTGTTCCAAATCCACGTCATCGCCCAGCTTCATGTTCTTAGTGTGTATACGTAGTATCTCCAGGCGGCCGGTCGCGTCGGGAATGCCGATATCGATCTCGCGGTCGAACCGCCCGAACCGACGCAGCGCCGCGTCGATCGAGTTCGGACGGTTGGTCGCAGCCATTACAATCACGTGCGACGATTTCTTCATACCTGGAAGAGTTTTTCAGTGTTGATATTTGTTTTTGTAAAGATCCTACTTTAAAACAAACATATCCATCTAACTTACAAGCTTTCGCGTTTGTAATATTAGTAGAAAGTAGTAATTAAACTATATAATTATATTATAAACAGCTCAATTAACAATAAACTAAAGATTTATACAGCGTGTAACAATAAGTCCCTATAAACCCGAAAGGGGGGTATAGTATACGTCATTACGAACAACATTTGTTCTACGACTTTTCATTTTTTTGAATTTTTCATTCATGAAATCCATTTTTTACTTTTGTCCAACACGTCACTTGACAAAACATTTCGACAACCCTATTTACAGCTGTTTTGATAACGTTTTAGTGTGAACTCTAGATAAAGTAGGTAACAGAACGGACACTAGTTAGTAAAGTGTTATGTAACTTCTGGCCTTTTAAAAGCCTATTTATACCTACTTTGGTATTGATCCAGGTACCTAGACGTAAGTTAACATATTTTCCTGACTGAAATCCCTAGGCACGATAGACGTCTTTTCAGAACTCTTGGTTAGCTAGTAGGTAGGAAGTAGCCTACCTAACTCAATTTTGCTTTCTCAATTTTGTACTTACCTACTCGAGCACTAAAGGTACGGTCGTAACCCAGTTTCAATGTTATTTTTCAAATAAAAAATCAAACGTTGTGTCTACTCTGTTAACTAATCTTTGTTTATCATAAGGTCAACGTATCGACCATTTTGCCGGATCTAAATAGGAATGGATGTGGCATTTCAATATGTCATCCATCATCATAATTTCGATATTAATGTTTTATTATTAGGTAAATAAGTAACTGAGTAGGTATGTACTACCTATTCCTTCGGATAATCATCATCATCATTACGATTTTAATTTTATTATTTTTCTTAATGTTTTTCTTAATGATTATTGATTTCTTGTTAAGTACATAGGTTTTTGTTCAATAGCCAAACTCGTAAAGTATGAACGAAAACGACTTGACGATACATACTAAAATGCCACATCCAGTTCGTTTTATTTCGTTAAATTGTGTATGTGTGAGTGAGTGCGACGCGCCGACGCGGCCGCGCGGAGATCGCAAACGCGCGACACACAGGGCTGCCACACTTATAATAATATTTTAATAATTTTTGTATTGAATTTTCAAATAGGAAGTTTTGAACCTTTAACCTCACCAATGTATTCATATACTCGGTGTGAATACACCCCTTTCGGATGTATAATGGTATTATGTTACACGGTGTATAAGAATAATAAGAAGTATATATGAGTTTGTAAGTTAGATGGATGTATGTTTGTATTCAAGTCAAAGACAAAATTACTTTATTCAGTAAAATCACAAGGATCGTTTAGAATCGTCTTACATACTAGGTGATTCTAGGTGCCAGTTCCACGCGATCAGAGCCTAGAATAACGGGCAAGAAACTTATTTTATTAACTAATTCTAAATTCTAATAACATAATATGACAGTAGAAGCGTGACAATAGATGTGAGTAGTACATACCGTCCATAAGAGTAAGCAGTTGAGAAACAATCCTCCTCTCGACCTCTCCGTGAGTTTTCTCCCGTTTGGGTGCGATGGCGTCCAGTTCATCAATGAAGATGATAGCAGGCGAGTTCTTGTCAGCTTCCTCGAAGGCTTTGCGCAGGTTCGATTCCGACTCGCCGGCCAACTTCGACATGATCTCGGGACCGTTTATCAAGAAGAAGAAGGCACCTGTGGATTAATACAATAAATAAATAAATATTCATGGACATATATTAGACGACCGATGTGGCGCGGTGGGTGATGGTCCGCCTGCGACGCGGAAGGTTGCGGGTTCGATTCCCGCCTTGAGATAAATGTTTGTATGTTCTGCAAATATTTTTTCCGGGTGTTCTGGGTATTATATGTATAATAAAAAAATATCTATCTATGTAATGTATTGTATTAAGTATGTCAGTCTTCTAGTACCCATAACAGAAGCTCTGCTTAGCTTGGGGCTAGATGATGTTGTGTGGATTGTCCAGCATTATTTATTTATTTATATCACACACTATTGGTGCCAAACTATGGAAAGCTTGTACTATGGGAACTAGATTGCAGCATACTTATTTAATTATTTTGTTTAAATACACAGATCAAATATTTATGTTCATCACACAAACATTTGCTCCGGGTGGGAATCGAACTCACGACCCACAGCATTTTTTTTTTGACAGACTTTACACCTTGCACGGTTATATACCTAGCTAGTTTTTCTATAGCGTAGTTTTTTATCGACAGACGTCACATCTCGGTTTAACAGCGGTAAAACTAATGACCCTTAGCATAATAAAACCTAGAAGCATGAATCATTTACATAAAAGTTATAAAAGCAATGTTATCAATAATTGCCAAACGCAATAAATGAAGTAAAATATAATCAATCGTGTATTTGTGTGACGTGTCCATTATTGGTTCGTCAGCTCTACAGCTTTGTAAACCTGCGAGAAAACATTGCAAGATAATATTCACAGCTAAGTTACACCACATTATAAAAGCAATGAGTCATCATGACCAGTAAAAATTAATCAAAATGCCATGACACACACCCTCGAAGTTTATTCCTGAAAGTTCGAAAACTCTATAGGTTAGTTAACAAGATGAGGAATGTCTGCATGACTGTAATAATATAAATATATTAGATATAACCTAGGACATACAGATACCAAATTAGGTACCTAGGGAAAATAGTTGTATAATCTTATATTTTGTCTCCCTTGTGGCATCCAGTTTTTTTTTCTCAAATATAATTATCGTCATATTTTATTTTATTAAACATTGCATACCTACTAAAAAACAATCGGCAGCAGTTTTTCCAGAAACCGATTACTCTTTCCATAAGTTTTAGATCTCAGACCCCCACAAGACTAGAGTTTTAGACCAACATAGTCACTACCATAATATCACATCACCGAATTCTGCTAATATGATAAATAACGTAATAATAGTTTTCTTTATAAACGAGATATTCACCATGATTTGTGAGTTGCACCATACTATATATTCTTTATAATATCAACAATGTTCAAAACTGTGATAGTTTCAAATATTATAATAACGTAATAATGTTCTAAAAACTCACCGGTTTCATTAGCAACAGCGCGTGCGATCAAAGTCTTGCCAGTACCAGGCGGTCCGTACATGAGTATACCGCGCGGCGGCTTCACGCCGATCGCTTTGAACAGAGAGGGGTGTCGCAGCGGCAGTTCAACCATCTCCTTGATCTGCGCGAGTTGCTTGCGACAACCGCCGATATCGTCGTAGCCGACGGCGTTCAGAGCTTCTTCTTCCTCCTGTTGGAAATTGCAAAAGCTTTATGTATTCCGTTTTTGACGTGACAACGTCTTATAATTCGATAGAGCCGGCTGCACGCACGCAAAAACATGACTCATGTGGCGTTACCTTGCTCTGATGCGTTCCATGAAGTGCAAGCGAGAGCGCGGAACGAGCGACAAAGAAGCACAATCGGCCTTTGCGTTCGTTGTCACGTTCAACTATCGTCAGTAAACAGGCTTTACAGACAACCATTTTTTTTCTCCAGCGAGTGTACCACCATTCTGGTTTAGTTTTATTATGCGTTAGGGATTTTTTATTTGTATATAAGTATGGATTTTTAAGGCCCGTTGTGGCAAAGTTTGAAACCACAAGAACTAATTCTTGTGGTAATAACCTTTTACTAATAAAAAGTTGTGAAAAAAGATTTTTCTAGATTTACAAGAAAATCCTGTGAGTTACTAACTGGCTTGCATTGAAACATTACTGAACTTAAATTACAATATAGGAACTTCAGCATGTCATTTATTTAGAATCCTATTTACAAGATTGTTCAAATAAAAAGATTATAAAAACAAGGCCACAAGTTTCTTGCTCATTTTCCTTTAGTCGCAAAGATATTCTAGATAATATCTATGTGCAATCAAGTGAGTCCATGATTATTATTGAATTTGCAATATTGCATCATTTTAGCTTTTGCTGATAATTTAAGAGTAAAAAAAGTTATTAAAATAACATGATTTTTAACATACCTCACGCTTGATAGGATCTCCTTCACAGTGTATAACAGTGTCAGGCGCCACTATACAATATGGCGATGGGTCTGTCTCCACCACCTTGAACTCGACCGCCCGCATGCCTCCTCGCACCATGAAGGTGTCATCCCGATGGATAGGCCTGTACGCTTCCATGAAGTACGGCTTTAGGTATACTTCAAACAAGTTTCTAGGAAAGAAATAGAAATATTTTATTTTGCATCACAATAACAATGAATTATAACTTAATAAAAGTAAAGTAAGCTATGTATTAGGATTTTTGTTTCTATTTCAATCTAAAATGTATGTAGAACCATTACCTCAAAAAAACATAGATATGTAAAAATTAAGGCCTATAATACTTGCAAAGTTTAAAAAAATATAATATTATAGGTACTGTTCTTCTCATTGTCAATGACAAGTTATTCATGGTATTCTAAAGGTCGCGTCGCGTTGTTATTTTTAAAACATGAATAAAATTCATTTTAAAACATTTATTTTTTTAATAAGATTAAATTTTTAACAAAACTTCATTATTGAACATGCTAATAATTTTATCATCACACAAAAACAATAAAAAATTGTAAACTATGATTTTACAACAAAAAATTGTCTCCACGCCAGCTTGAAAATAGACTCCACGCCAGCACTAACTGAGGAGTGACCTTTTTTTGGTCATCAACATATTACATGACAATATAAAATATATTTATCTTAATCTGTGTTCAGTTAATTAGCTATAATCAGATTGTATCTTAATTTATTTAATTAACTTATACAAAAAAAGAAAAGACGTGTGGCACTCGAGGACTGCCGCGGTAAAGCTATTGCAATGCATTTTTTGCTGGATTACGCATGCGCAGTGTTAGGTTATTTTCGTTACGGAATTTCTAGATTCGGTCTCCACGCTCAAGGCGATAGAAGCTTAAAAAAAGAAAACTCACCCAGTCAAACCCTCAACGGAGTCATCAATAGGCAGAATGTGGACTCTCTTTCCATACTTGACCGACGGGCATGGGGCGATAGACACAATATCGGAGAGTCGAACACGGAGGTTGTTTCTAACTACTCTGTTCATACGGATCTTCTCGTCGGGGCAGTTGTCATCGGAGAGCACGATGCAGACTGTCTCCTTACGTCTCTTGCCTTTCAACAGCACGGTGTCACCACGGAATAGTTGTAGCTGCTCCATTTTAGCCTGTGTATTGATTTAATAGTCGTTAGATGTTTTTATGATAGAAGGTTCATACAAAACAGTATCCCCCCATCTTATAAAAAGTTAGCGTTGACTTTATGTCATCATTACGTATGGTAATCAATACTTCAAGTCTGCGCTAACTTTTTATAAGATAGACCGTATATATATAGTAGGTAGGTAGAATAGTAGGTATCTTGATCTATATAGGCGCTGGTTGAGAGGCAATGGCACTTAGAATGTAGTGTGAAACATAGTAATAAGATTCTATATGATTAGTAGTTTACATTTAAAAATTATAACAACTAACAAACTAATTCCAAGTACTTGAAATAAGGTGTTATTATAATTATGACAAAGTTGATTATGAAAGCTAAGTTCATGTTTTATTCCAATTTCTTTAATCTATATCAACAGTTGAAAGTATGGTGACAACATGTACATAGGCATATAAAATAGATAAGAAACAGTTGAGCTATCTATAAACCATTGCAAATAATCTATAGATAGTTGAACTGATCCAAATTAGTACAACATTGTGTTTTATGTATAGCTGATAGCTGCATTATTGGATGCTACCATCTATTGTGTCAAACATGTCTGTGAAGAGAAATTGGTCTAATTCTAGTCTATTCTTTCTTGATGTTCATCTATAACTATCTATACTAATATTATAAAGAAGTAAAGTTTGCGTGTTTGTTAAATTGTAAGGGGTAATCTCTGGATCTACTGATCCGATTTTAAAAATTCCTCCACCAATAGAAAGCCACATTATTGCTGAGTGTCATAAGTTATATAAAAAACCGAAAAATAAAAAGGCTTTTATGTGGTAGTCCGTTTTGCAAAGTGAAAAAACGGTCGAATTATGCCCAACAAAGTGGGCACGGGTCAGCTAGTGTAGGTATATTGTTAGTAACAAAAGAGGTTTAAGACATAAATGTTCAACCCACAAAATATAATTGGGGAATTCCCCGGTTTGAATTTAGTTTTGTTGTCTATGGCTAGTGATTTTCAAAACAATGATTAAGGAATATAGTGTCTGGTATACTTTATATTTATAATCATATTATTTAGAAGCTAGAGTATAAAACAATTTTATAGGTTAGAATGATACTGCAGAATTGATATTTTTTAGACAATTTGTTGGTAGAAATCATACATTGTCTTCTTCATATTTATGAGAACAATAGACTCCATTATGGTATAATTTGTAACTATTTCCTATGACTAAATGTTTCTGCAGTAGATAGCTAGTACCATAGATATACAGCAAAGGGCATTATTTTGCATACAAATGCTATTTGCCTAGCTCTTCACATTTTACAATGGAAAAGTTTATAATGATTTTTGAACATAAAAAAATGTTGTTGTGAAGCTTATGTGTCTAAAATGAGCATCAATCATCAAAGTAATTTGATTATCAGTGGCTTGGCTTCACTAACACCAACGTAATTTGATGGCTGTTAGATGAAGATGGTGAAGACAAAGGATAACTGACCTGTGATAGCGAGACGACCGAGTTGTCATCGCTGACGGCTTCTTCGACGATGAGACGGTTCGGTCTGTCTTTACGGCGGAGGATCGCGGTCGATAAATCATCAGGACTGTGAAAGAACAACACACACCCATGACATGCCCGTAATTACCCATCGTAATCCACCTAGAATCACCATAGTCTTTCAGTTTAGTGGTCATTTTGTTCTATAGATATGAGAAAATTCAGTTCTGTAGCTTGGTTTGGATATTCTGACATGATGACAAGCCAAATTCGAGCAACCCTACAATGAAAATGCCGATTTTACTCCAATTTTAGAGTGAAATACAGTAATCTAGTTTGATATCTCTTAAATGCATTCTTACCTTTTATTATCTGCCATTTCTATCAAAAATTTGTACAGTAATTTTCAGAAAAAACTATTTTTTACTAAAATGCCGAACGGACAATCACTTCACTTCGGCCCGTGCGTGACGTTGCCGTATTTCATTTGTTCTAGTTTGACGGCAGCGATGTTGCCAACTGACTTGCTTTAATGCCCGCCACAGACTATTTCGTGTTTATGTTGGATTGTCTATAGGTCCAAAACAAAGCAATTTTTCGGAAGTTACCGATTTCCTGCAGTCCTTAGATGCATTATTTATTTATTGCATTTATTTTATGGGTCGTAGCCGTAGCGTATCCTATAGTAATAGTTCGACAATCATGTTTATCGTCATCTTATGCATAGCAGTGTACAGCACACAAAGTGCCATCTAGGGTATCTAAAGCAAAATGTTCCATTTCGATAGTTTTACGCTTTTCCAGTAGATGGCTATAGTAGTACTTACTAGACAAGTAAAACTACAATAGGAAAGTTTCAATATTTGGTTGAAGCTGCCTGCATAGAGCTCGTATGCAGTCATTCCTGGCGCTGGCTCAACCACACAGCATAGCGGAGCTGAAAATTATGTTCACTCGTTCTATCTTCAAAACAAACCGCGAGCAATAGTTTCATTCAACTTTCATCAGGGTTCAGTAAAAGTTAAAAATAAACGAACACCTTGTACTAGTCAGTTTGTCTGTCTGTTTATACCTGTTCATGATTAGCTGACTGTACCTTTGTAACACAAGACATTTAATTGAAATAACGTTACGTTTTGTTTCATGTTTCATTTATATTGTCATTAGATTATGTCTACCTACTTAAATTTTATTTACATGATTATACTCAAATTGGGCATTTTTAAATTTATTTCCCAAAAGCTTCTGATTTTGCAAGCTCATTCTCGTTATTGCGCCCAAAATTACACTGTTTATTAGTTTGTGTGTTTCTTGTTGTATTGATGTCTTGTCGCCAATCCCATAGTATCTTAAAGCAAATAAATAATTGCTGAACTCCAAGTTATCATCTTCTGTAAAAGCGGCATTCATTGCATTTAGAAATTCAGTTCTGAATATTAATTTTTGAGCCAACTCCCTGCGATGCTTGATAATCCTTTCCTTTATTTCCATCGAAAATCTTTTGGATAGTTTTAATAAATATTTTGATAGCTTTTGAGTGTAATTGGAATTAATTTTATTCAGCTCTGCACTCAATGTTTGACAATATCCTGATAATTTCAATTCGGGAAAGAAAGGACCAGTTAATAAAACGAAGGCATTTCTTAGAAATCTTTCGAATATTCCCTCATTATTTCTCATGCCTCCTGCAATAACTTCGTAGTAAGTTTTTACTATCTTTTCTGTGTCTTCATAGCTACTCGACGAATTAATTTGTAAAAAACAGTTAACAAATAATAAATGCTTTATAAAAGTATACATTGTATTATGTAGATCGGTATTTAAGTAAAGTGTAATATAAACAATGAATTCTTAAAATATATACAATTCCTATATCTAGGTGTAGTTATACTAGAGTGAGTTAATTTAACGGTAGATGCTCGAAGTAATACTAGTTTTAATTTTTAATTAAATCTTAGGTTTGTGGTACACAACTACCTACATGATAATAATAATAAACAATCCACACATCATCTAGCCCCAAGCTAAGCAGAGCTTGTGTTAAGGGTACTAGAAGACTGACATATTTAATAAGTACAATTCATTACATAATAATGTATTTGCCGGATCACATGCAATAGAAGGAAATATTTATAGTATTTTACATAATATTAATCTTCACATGTAGGTAACCATGCCTCGTGAACCTCAAGCTTAAAATGTTATATACATAAAGCTTGTTAAGGGAATATATTATGGTTTTGCTATCGTATTAATTTATTTCCAATTAATCATAGTTTATTTTATTTTTTGTTTATTTTATCATACTTTTTTATTAAGTCCCAGCATTAGGTGTTTGATACGAAATTGTGTTTCGGAATTCCGTTTAAAGAAAATAAAATCACAAGTAGTCTCATATACAAAAATTACTTATAAATGGACTAAAACTTCAATAGGCCCACTTGTTAGACATATTAACATATTTCGAGGTTACCTATGTATCAAATTCTTTTTTAAGCTCAACTATGGCTTTTTTCATTTTTTTTGCTAGATCTCTTTGATCTCTTGTACTTAGTTTTGTGATCGCATTTAATATAACATCGTTTAGAAGTTTACGTGTTTCATCATTAATGAATAACTTATCTTCGTTACCGTAGTCTTTCAAATCGTACACATAATCATTGAATAGCAGATTCTCTTTCAATGTGAATACTTCGTTCATAGCTTCTAGAAACTCAGTTGAGAATTTCAAAGATTTGTTCAACGCCTGGCGATACTGTATCATCATATCTTTAATTTCTTCCCGATACATCCTCGACATGTATCTAAAATGCTTTGCTAACTGCTTTGTATGCTTATATTCCATCTTGTCTAGTTCTCTACTCACTACTCTACAATACCTGATTAGTTTTCTTTCAGGGAAACTTGTTGATAACATATCTAGGACGTTTCTTAGGAATCTAACGAATATGCCCTCACTTCTAAGGCCTCCATGTTGATCAGAAAACTGGGTTAGCACATGTGCTGCTGTGTTACTATCGTGGTTCAATTTGACTAAACCTTGTACGCTGATACAGTAACTCACTCGAAGAAAACATAACGAGAATAAATACGTTAGATATCTAGACATACTGTAGTAAACAACTAGTAGATAACTGTAACATAAATCAAATGTTTACATAATCCTTATCACAGAGTTAATTTTACGGTTGCTGACCAAGCCAATCCTAATCTGAAATTGAATTTAGGATTGGGATATTTCGTCCTGATACTCTATTACAGCTAATTTGAATTTTAGATCTATATCGTCTCTTATACTATCTTTTTGTTTACTCAATCTGTAAAAAACTAGTTGTTGAAATATTTCGCGTGTTTTTTGACCTACATGTGAGGTCTCACCTTGCCCGTATTGCCGGAGAACGTAAATGTAGTCATCCATTTCATTGTCATCCCAAATTTTGTAAATAGGGTTGGCAGCGAAAAAGAAATCGTTTAGTACAGGATTGCCTTCACTTATGATTTTCAGGAATGTAATTACTTTCACTTTCAGTTTTGTACCGTTCAAATCTGACAGTTTCTTTAGCTTGTCACAAAATCTGTTGAGTGTCTTCTTCATTATGTACCCGAATCCCAGTCCTCTAAGACTTTTGCTTAGGACGTTAAAATATTGGCTAACTCTGTACGGCGTGAATTTAGTCAGTAAAGAGTTACAGATATTTACGATAAAATCATAGAGTGGGCCTCTTGGGATGACAATTGGTCTCATTGTGGTGATTTTTGCTGAGGTTTGGGTGGTTCTGGTTGTAGTTTCTTCTGAAGATGGGCAACCACTTGACTCGTCTTCGGAAAAGTATTCTGGACCACATCTTTTTGCCGCTTTTGCTTTTGTTGTTTCTTCTAGATATTGCTCGTAGCTTTCGATATCAGCGTGTGTTTTATTCAACATAATGAAGTATAAAATGTAGATGGATATTACTTTCATTTTATTTCTTGTTATACTTTCAATATGTAAGTTATTTATTGAATTACTAGATAAAGTGTACTTCGACGCCGGTTTTTTCAGTCTGATTTTTGTTTCCAAACAATGTTCTCAATTGTTTCATAATCTGTAATTAAACAAAAATACTTAAGTACTTTAACCTTTAAGTAGGTACTAATCAAATGAAAAAGTCATATCATCTTTTTTTTATGTAAATAAATCATACGACCCGTGTAAAGAGAAGTAGCTACCGTAGTCTACACCAGAGATCGAAACATCAACTTTTTGGTTATATTTAGTTATATAAAATACTTTTTAAAAACTTACTTGCCATACTATGATAGCGACCAATGCGGCTAGCAGTATATCGCTAGTTGCAATGAACACACAACTGAACAACATTGCATCAAACGTCGAAAGATTCCATTCCTCTCCCCACCTTTTGAAACATAAAATTAAATTTATAACCAATGGGCGTGTACGATAAATATAGATAAAATCGATTTCAAAATGAAGTGTTAAATAACAACATTTAATTTTACAATCGACATAAAAACAATGGAAAAATTTAAAGAGTACAATTTCGGCACGGAACCCTTTAATGAGTGAGTTGTCTCGAACTTCATCGGTCTAGTTTGTACAAAACTTTTTTCATTCATTCAATTTATTTATGGTAAGTAATTTCAAAAGTAAATTTCACACCAAGTATTTAATTTCATGTATTTAATAAATAAGCATTATTATATTAAAATTGATGTAGGTAGTATGGGTTTTATTCTGTCACGCAAAGGTATGGAGCTAAATTATACAGTAGGTATGTCTGTGTCAAAATTAATTCGCACAATGTCTTTATTTATAAATTAAAGCTTGTGTTATTCTGATGTTTAAACAACATTTTTGTAAAGTATAGTTCAAATCCATCAAGTGATTTTTACGTGATGTAGTTAACCATCCATACAAACTAGTAGGATGTTATGGCGCGTAATCCGAAATTTAATTCAAAATTTGCGTTGGTGAAAAATATTATATGAATCGGCTACGGGTTCAGTTACATGCAGATTTATTAAAAAAAACTTATTACCAAGTCATAGTCATGCATGACGGCGTGGCGTCATCATCATACAGCAAGGCGCTGGTGGTGCCCGCGTCTCTCTGCGTCACTTCCACGTCCAAGAGTCGTTCCACTATGGTTCGCTCGCTGGCAACCCAGTTTAGACCATCTAAAGCCTGTTACAAACAAACAGAGGGCTTAGTCCGAGCTTGCATTTTAAAACTCCCTACTCTCGAGCCGGCAGTCGTCTCTCGGATGTCCTTATATTTTTGTATGGATATCCGAGAGACGACTCTCGGCTCGAGAGTAGGGAATTTAAATTCTACAGAATTCAAATTAAAAAATAACATTACCGATATTTCTTAAACGTTATTGTGTTTAAAACAGTACCTATTGTTTGTATTTAAGTAGGTAAGTACAAACATAAAAATAAAAATTATAAAGAGTTAGTGAGTAAATAGACTAGAATTTATAAAGAATTCAAAAGCTCCTTTAGAGGGTTCAGGTGCGCTAGGTGAATGCATGTAAAAGCTTTTGTTTATGTAATTCAGTATTAAAACCCACATAAACCTAAAACAATGGTTTATACTTTTGAAATCTGTTTAGTTGTTTCTCTACACAGTCGCCTTATAACTACAAAAACACTTATAACGTACCCTTTCGAAGAACGCAGCCAGGAAACGCGATAGCAAAGCCTGTCTCGACTCGGGCTCTCCCAAAATACCTGTTTTAGAAGCACTGAATAATTAATAAGTAATGGTACTATCCTTTATTTTGGGTTACCTTAGCGATTAAAAGACAAAAAATCATATAATATTAGGAAAACAACACTGCCGTGCTAAGGATAAGAGCGCCAAGTGCATGTGTGCTAGTTTGGAGAAAATTGCACCTAAAGTTTTCAATTTGTTTTTGTTGTTTAAATCTACAAATTTCACTTTTTGATAATTCTGATACATTTGTGTTATAGAGAAAATGATGTAGTTTTTAAAGGCTGGATAAGAATACACCTACAACAACGATTACTTCAAAAAAATAACAAAAAACATGTTATGCTGAGGAAGCTTACGGTTATTTATAAACAAATATTTGCAATAAGCGTTGTAAGCAACACACATAGAGCGCTAATGCTATGGAATTCATTTTATGGCGCTTTTGCTAAAAAGAAAAAAATTCGAAAATATTGTTATTTTGAGCATAACCGCGCTAACCACGTCACCTACGACGGTTATAAGAAGGAATTCATATATAAATACATTTTTACCTCAAACTACTTACGGCGCTTGTTGCATGTTAGTGAAGGAGTCATTCGAAGAAAATCTTAATATATTATGAGCCTTTATTAACTTTATTATCATTTATTCCATCAGGGTTTGTTAGAATAGCGAAAATAAGTTAAACAAAATATAGTTCAGTCTAAAATGTTTTTTTGGAATTCAAAATTACCTAAAATCTAATTACTATCAATGTAACAGTTACGTTATTCAATAATAGAAAATCACAGTCAATAGTTTTCGCTCTTCGAGATCACTTTGTTTAGTTATTACAGTAACTTATACTAATCACATGTTAAAATATTAATTAAACCTATTAACTAGCATTTTTCATTGCACATGCAGTATAATTATTTTTATTTATTCTAAGATCGTCTTTATACTTAAAAATGTTTCAGATCGATGTCTTGTACTTTGGAAAACTAAACTTTACTACGTACTTTGGAGGACATTTAAACACATAAAAAATCAAACAAACACCTTCTAAAACAAGTAAAGACTACCTACTTTAACAATAAAAACGAAACCTTAAAAAATCGGAACATCTAAAAACACAACTCGGAAATTTACTTTTATAGGTATTAGTTTTCTTCCAACAAGTTTTCAGCAGAATATGCGGTGGGCAAATTCATCCAAAAAGCTTTCCTATTTTCGGGCATCAGAGGAACCAGCTTTTCAATAATAGCCGATTTTCTTTCCTGGGTTATCCCTCTAGGAAATTGTTTGCGCTGCATAGGAGGAAATTTATTCAGTTTAGAAATTTTTATCTGTAGAAAATCCAATGGTTCTGGTTTGAATTCCTCACTGTGACGAAATTTATATTTTAATTTGTAAAGGCCCCGCTCAACCCTCACAGCCATTATATCACATAAATAAACTCGAGGTTCATTTTTGCGTAGCTTGTGCTGCGAGGACATGTCTTCGTAAGAGACGAAATCTGCTATTTCCATCACCTTTACAATGTTTTTACTTTTGTTGCTCTTCTGGACCGAGTCCACAAAATCGTTAAAATCGTACACTTTTCCTTTTCTTTGCAAAGATAGTTCCACCTGGTGGTGGAAACTATCTGCTGACATAAAGGTATGCCCTGGTTCAAAGAATTTGAGCGTTATGCTCTCAGCTGCAATATCTCCACTGTTAATAACATCGACCATTCGTCGTTACTGCATTTATGGTTAGCACTCTATGGGCTATATTTTAGGAAGTTTAGAGCATAACCGTTACATGAGCGCTTACAACTGTAATTCTAAGGATAATAAAAAAAATACAGTACTTACTGCGCTTATCTAAATTGAAAATAGCCTTTGGAGCCTTTATATTGAAAAACTGTCAAAGTAAAACTTATAGATCTCGATACGGCGGTTCCGAATATGATAGTAACTTAATATTGAAAAAAATGTTGCTTACGGCGGTTATCTTTAGCACGGCAGAACAGTTCAAGCGTGAAACCGGATGTTCTATATATTTTAGCTAAGTTGGTACCTTGGTGACTTTGTTTTAAAATTATGGAACAGTTGATTAATTTCGCGCGCATGTTTTGGTTTGCACAAAAAAGTTGTTCATATTGTCTTTATTAGTTTCAAATAGACGCTAGTCTATCTGAAACTAATTTGTCCTAAGTATAATATGTTGCTGAAATAATTATTTCAAAGCTTTCTGCAGGTCCTCGGTACAGTGCTAAAGTAAAAAGTTTGTCTATTGACCCACATACCGGACGCAGGTGTTGCCAGCTGGTGGTACACCGTTCTGGAACATAACAATGGTGATATATAAGCTGTGGTGCAACTTAGTTTCATTAACTTTGCAACCGCGTTGTTTTGCTGACCTGTATGTAGGATATATTGTATTGTAACCTATAAAAACAGTATTTTGTGTCTTTGCGATTTTTTTTTAAATCTTTCAACACGGATATTATTTCTATTTAGGTCTAGATTCTAGAAAAATAAATACCGTAATTGAGGAACGCACGCTACTCGGCAAATAGCCAACGGCCCCGCTATAGATCGTACTTCTTTGCAATCATCATTTCTGTTAGAAAAAAAAAACAAATTATGTTCTGTAGGAACGTAACTACTTAATTAGTACAAACAAAATGTAAATGAATATATTAGAAATTAAGTAAGTATAAAATGTATGTCACTGCTGCGAAATGCTAATATGTATATGTATCTACCTAATACGCTTACAGGTAGCGTAACTAAGTATTTTTTATTTAGGGTTTCAAGCATACCTTCCATGCACATAATGAGCGTAAAATTCCTCCTGGAACACCATCAGAGATACTCCAACACCAGCGCAAATGTTTGGGAGAGAAGTAACGTGGGAATATAAGAATCTCTCCTTCAGCCAACTGGTCGTCAGTACCAGGGTGTAGGAACACCACCATGCTATGGATAAGACCGCCCATTTGTAGCCGTCGTTTTGGGGGATGAGTGATTTCGATGAGGATACAATCTAAAGAGACATAAAGAAAAAATTTAGGTAGAGCGATTATACTTAGAATCACACATATTTTTTTATTATACATATAAAATACTCAGAATACCCGGAATAAATATTTGCAGATCGTACAAACATTTATCCCAAGGCGGGAATCGAACCCGCAACCTTCCGCGTCGCAGGCGGACCTTCTCCCGCCGCGCCACATCGGTCGTCAGACCTCTAGAATCAAGAGATGTTTAGACTTACATGCGCA
Organism: Ecliptopera silaceata; assembly: GCA_932527185.1. Taxonomy (NCBI): domain Eukaryota; kingdom Metazoa; phylum Arthropoda; class Insecta; order Lepidoptera; family Geometridae; genus Ecliptopera; species Ecliptopera silaceata. The sequence goes on along the minus strand of OW052209.1, from coordinate 2,690,822 downwards.
CTAAGTAGTGCTATAGTAATGGTGAAGCCTGGCGAAGCTCTTCGAGGAGTCTGCATTAAACTCCATTCTCTAGCTAATATCGTCGTCTTCCAGCTTTTATTTTCCACATGTTCTGCAAATAAAATATTAATAAATATATTTTCACGGACATTTCACACATCGCGATCTAGTTCTAAACTAAGCAAAGCTTGAACTATTGGAACTATAATAGATTGCTGATAGAACATTTTTTCCAACATTATTTTTTTCTTTTTTTACAAGTTATAGGCAAGCGTTTGACCGCTATCTCACCTGATGTTAAGTGACGATGCGGTCTACGATGTAGCACACTTGCCTAGAAGATTTCACTCGTCTCTTAAAAATATGCAAAGCTTGTATTATGAATAGATTGCTAAACTAAACTAAAGACAGAAAAAGAAAAAAGGGTCAAACGCTTGCCTATAACTTGTAAAAAAAAAAAGTTTTTGGAAATTTAAATACTTAATATCTACAAGCTACTGGATATAATTTCAAAACCGTGACTTTCTGACCTTTGAAATAAGCAACAACTGTCATAGAAACAGTATCAATCCTTGATTATATTTACACAGAAGCATCAAAATATTTACTCAAACTTTCTTAAGTAATTTACATTTAAATAAATCGACAAATTCGTCAGGCCCTAAGGCTTATTCAACTTAGATAAATAAGGGTCTCGGCTAAGGAATAAGTAATTATAGGCTGCCTTTGGTCCCTAAGGCTATACGAGCCTAGTAAGTATTTTATTGAATACTAGTAGTACTAGTATTAGGCTTAAGTGTATTAAGTGTATTAACTGTATTAGGCTTCGCACGGGTAGCCTATATAAAAAATATCATTGTAATATAGCTTAGCCTATAATGTAGCTTCACAACAGTGAAATAATTTTTGAAATCGGTCCAGTAGTTTCGGAGCCTATTCGATGCAAACAAACAAACAATCAAATGTTTCCTCTGTATAATACATATTAGTTTAGAAAAAGCTCGATTTGGAATGCTTAGGATTTGTCTTAGTGAGAGCGCACACCAACAACAAAATGACTTTCAATTCACGTGACTGGACGTTTGACTTATTTTTAACGTATTGAAAACGAAAAATATGATTATTTCTGCAAAACGTCCGACTAAAAAATACATTCAAACGAAAAACCTAACTGGAACATTTGTAGGGTAGGAATCGAACCCACGACCCACAGGAAGGCAGAGGTATTACCAACTGAGCTGTCACGTCACGCCTGTCACAATCAGTCAAAAAAGTGTGACGTCAAATAAACTGACTTGCACTCTTGTCGTCGGTGTACGCAGACCCTTAGGTATAGTCCACACTTAAGTAATACGTACCTTTTACTGGAGGGTTATAGACAGACCAGTCCAAAAAGAATATGTCACATGTGCACTGTCTCCAATTAATCCAAGCTATTTTTATTGCCTGTGAACAGAAATGTTCAATAAACAAGAAAATCGACTTAAACATCGATAAATAATACTAAATTCGCATTATTAAGGATAATTCTTAAAATCAGATCGTAATGTTATTTAAGTTGTAAATAATAAATTTTAATCAAACATCATAAAGCAAATAAAAAAAAATCAAAATCGGTTCACTTCGGCTTGAGTTTTCCTTTTCTGAAGTCAATTAAGCAGCATACCTACTAATTCTCAAACGATTTTGTGCCTTATCTATTTGAAAATAAGTTATTTAAGTACGCACCTTTAATCCGAGAGCTGAGCAGATAAAAGCCTTGATCATCCGTTCCTCAGCATGAGATAGAGGCAGCGTCATGCCAAGAGTACCTGCCTCGGCGGCCAATGCGTGTAGGGTTGAGAATAGTGCTGCCTACAGCCATACAAACATTATTTGATAGACGTCACAGCTCAGTTGGTAGTAGCTCTGCCTTCCATGCTGAGGGCCGTGGGTTTGATTCGCACCCAGAGCAGATGTTTGTGTGATGAACATTAATATTTGTTCTGTGTTTGGGTGTTACTGTGTATTCTATGTATGTATTTACCAAAAAAATATTCTATCAGCTATTTATTTATAGGCAACGCCAACAGCACACACAGTAAAAAAATATAATAACCACTTACAGTCTAACTTATACTATAAAATGTGTGCCAATTACAGGCGCACAACATTCATAATAAAAAACACACGGACAGCAGAAAATAAAAGTACAAGAAGCTATCTTCTAGTTCCCATAGTATAATTTTTGCTTAGTTTGGGACTAGAATATGATGTGTGGAATGTCCGTGAATATTTATTATTATAATACCTACCTACATTGTATCGTTCGAGAAAGTCACAATAGACCGATCGCTCGAGCTCTCCAGCTTTTTAAGACTCTTTTAGGTAAGTATATTCAAGGAAAAAAACGGTGCTAAGATGCTTTTGAATAACAAATATCTTGATTAATACATTTAAACCACTATCCCACACTATGTGGAGCACAATATACCTACGTCTGATTCCATTCTTCTCTTTCAGCCATTTATAGACTTACAAAGTACAGAGTGTCAGCAATAGAACCGGCTAGGAGCGGCAGTACCGAGATATATAGGCCTCCTCTGCGAATAACTCCGCGCCATTGTGCTAAAGCAAACAATGTTAGGAAGGCTCCTAGCGCTCCGCCCCATATCTGCCAAATTATAAGACAATACTGATTGTGAAAGAAAAACTAAAATTAATTAGTGCTTAAGTAATTCTCCATATTCCCTAAAAATTTAAATCAATTATTATTCAGAGGTTCTATACCACACATATTTTATTTAGACAAAAAACTATGCCTTACCTTTCTAGTATTAAGTTCTTTCTAGTACCCAGAGCAAGCGATAAGATTTCTTCTCACTTTGAATAATATTAAGACCTTATGTCCCACAATATCCCACAATGTCTGAAAGCGAAAGTTTTCAACCAGTGTGTCCTACCTGTTATGACCTATGCTGCTGAAACGTGGACGCTGACAGTGGGGCTGGTCCACACGCTGAAAGTCGCTCAGCGCGCTATGGAGAGAGCTATGCTCGGAATTTCCTTGAGAGATCGAATCCGGAATGATGTTATTCGTCAGAAAACTAAGGTGTTCGACATAGCTCAAAGGATTAGCAAACTGAAGTGGCAGTGGGCCGGCCATGTTTGCCGAAGAACCGACAACCGTTGGAGCAAACGGATACTGGAGTGGAGACCGCGTTTAGGCAAGCGTAGTGTAGGACGCCCTCCGGCGAGATGGAGCGACGATCTACGGAGTGTAGCTGGCAAAAACTGGATGAGAAGAGCCGAAGACCGGGCTCAGTGGCGCGTCTTGGGAGAGACCTACGTCCAGCAGTGGACTGATATAGGTTGATGATGATGATGATGATGAAGACCTTATGCCAATTTTATTCGAAATTCAAACTGAAACGGGCACCACCGTCCGCCATTTTGAAAACTGATCCAAGAACGATCAGTTTCAAAATGGCGGATGGAATCGACTCTAACCTCAAGTCCTCGTATTACTCCAGCATTGGGCATATCGTGTTCTACTACCAGGCTTGTGGTGACAGTATCCTCATAATTCTTGTTGGCGTATTGGGCCTCAATGGTGGTCGTTATACGTAGCGATCCATTCACATGCTTCACTCTTTCAAGTCTGTGGAATACATAATTTGGAAATAAGAAGAAGTTTGATAAAGAAGAGTTACGTCTACTTTTAAAACTGAATCACTGAACCAATTTGTATGGAGACAAAATTTACGCTTTAGTTTTAGAGGCTATTTCAATTTGGTTGAGACAATATAGACTAAAAAAAAATTCTTAAAATATTTAATAGGTGTATTTATTTAAAAACAAATAAGTAATCAAATGTATAGGAATCAGCCATCTAGTTGCTTAGTTTGGGACTAAAAAGCAGTATTAAAAAAACTAACGAAAATGTGCTTAGACGGACCTTGATTTAAAAATATTGTTCACTTTGTCCCATTCTTTATTCTAAGTACCTTTTAATGTTATTTGATGTGATTTATATCCATTATAAACCGTTTTTCTAAATAACTTTTAGTCTGAAGTGACACCACTTTATGTGCGATACAAGATGAGGCATTACATTAGCTTATTCAAATCTTGGTAAAAAAAAACAAAAAAACATGTGCGAGCTAGATAAAAAACAAAAGAAGGTAATACATAAAACTGTAAAAAAATAAAACAACGGCTTTCCATCTATAATAATAAATATCGATCCTTAAAATTCCTCATAAAACATTGAAACAATATTAATATTTCATCATAAACTTGGGGAATGTAATAAAGCTTCAGTATACATATTTAATAAATATTAACTTGTGTTATTACGGCTTACGAAATAATTTATTATCGTTTTTATCAATATAACAAGACTTTTACACTAGCGGTAGATGATTTTTGGCGCAGCAAGGTCTCAAAATCCTTTGATGGATTTTCACTATTATTATGACTACATACATACGCGACGTATTGACCTAACCTTACTGTAGATAGATAGATAGATAAAAGCATTTATTTGAAACACAGTAACACACAAATTACAATAAAATTAAAAAGAAGTAAGGAAAGGGAATGGTACTTAAACCTAAATATATAAAAAACAAACTTATAAAATAAAACAGACCATCCACAACTGAAACATACAAGAAATTCTGTGTGTTGCGGTACTTCAAAATGTAGATAAACTGTAGATAAAACTGTAGATAAAACTATTGTACTGACTTGAGCACAATATATTTTTAAAAGTCACTAACATGACTTTTACCAAAAAGTATTTAAGTATAGAACAAGCACTTTATAATACGGTTCCTTTTTCGGATCTTTTCGGTACACGTAGGGTGTGATCACGAATATATTACAATCGTAAACGTATCGAAACACAGACGTATTTGAGATACACTGCGCGTCAACATCAGCTTTACTGCCGAACGTTGCAGCGTTAACGAGCATTGTATCTTAAATACCTATTATATTGTAACTTTTATTCGTACTGAGCCCTCAGATAAGTACGTACAAGATACAAGATACAAGATATTTATTTTGCCAAAATAAGTGTTACAAAGGTCTTAAAATTAGGGAGGCACTTAAAAACTTATTCACCTTTTCCAGGTATCGCAAAAAAGGGTTGGGCGCTTAGACATTATATTACAGTAAAACCCGCTTAAGACGATTTCTTAGGGACCCTACCAAAAACGCGTTTTAAGCGTGAATGCGTATTATACGGGATACAAAAAATAAAACGTTCCACATAGTCTACATACATATTGTTCTGTATTATGTTATAATTTAATAAGTAGGTATTAAATTATACATTTGTGTTTTTATTGATATATAAATTACATTAAATACGTAGTGTACTTAATTATAATTACGTCATTTAAAATAATCGCTTATTTTAGTTAGACAGAAAGATTTTGATGCATCAGTAATTAAAACATTTTCAACATAATTCAACTTTTGCAGTGCGTCTTTGCTTTGATCCAAAGACGCTACATAGCATCTTCAAACATTAACAGCTGATAATGCCGGATAATGGAGTTGACTCATCTTCATCATCATCATTATCACTCATTTTATGCCTCATTTTGTGTGTTATTCACATTCTCAATAAAATCACCGTATGAAAATGATATAGAATTTCATACGGTGCCAAAATATCCAGGAAAATCCTGCAGTGTCTCGGGTTCTTCTTCTTCCAACACGGGCGGGGGGCTTTCTGAGGCTCGCGTTAGAGCGCTCTGCTAGTGACCGACAGCTCGGCTCGGGCGTATTAAACGGGATGACGAATCGTATTAAGCGTTAAGAAATGTATGAAAATATGTCTCAAGTTGCAGGGACTGGCGTAAAGTGGCGTATTATGCGAGAAATCGTATTAAACGTGATCGTCTTAACGAGGTTCTACTGAATATAGGTACCTACTATATAGGAAATTATATAAGCATATACTATATAGGTTATGCTTATATTTTATATTACAAATTGGTATAAGACGTGAAGCTTGATGAGCACTTTGTATTTTGTATATAATTTGACTTACCTAATTCGTATCAGTAAAGTGCGCAGGTAAATTGTGTTAGTACTGTTTGATATCGTTGATATTGAATTGTGTACGATAAAGTATCTTCTGAATTTGTTTGACAGCCATGTTCCTTTCTAGAACAATGAAACTAATTACTACTTAATAACATAATTTCATTACAATTACAATATAAGCCTGAATAATGTTACCTGTACATTATAGCCATTTGGTTTTTTCAACAAAACCGGAAGAGGTCTGAATTCTCCATCAACATTCAAAAATGGCGCGAATGTTTCATTGACATCTGTCAAATGAAGCTTTGTGAGATTGATAGAACAATCGACTCTGAAAAAAAACCAACTAAATGAACGTGCTTATCTAATGTAAAGTCATCTTAGACTTTTCGTTAGCTTCAAAAAATCTTTAATAAGATATAAAATAAAGATGAAAAAATAATCTCTCTACAACGTTAAGCGGCTACCTCTCATAAAAATGCATTAATATATTCATTCACAAACAAACTTACGACTATAAAATGTACATAGGCATATAAAACACATCGGAAACAGTTGAGCTATCTACGGACCGTTGCAAACGACCCATAGATAGTTCAACTGGTCCACATCAGTAACAATTGGAAGCGTACACAAGATACTGGCTGCATTGGACCTAGAGTCTCGACCCCAAGAGGAGCAAATATGTAGGCCCTGTCAAAACCTGTATATTTGCGTCTCTTGAGATGCTTTAATTAATAAAGTACTTCCTAAATACGTTCATTTTGAATTCGTACTTAAAAAACAAGAGACTTACGATGACACCTCTCCTATTTTAACATCTATCGGCAACATACATTTATTTGGTAGTTCATGTTTATTTTGAATGAACCTCATTCCACCATTGTGTGTGTAGACAGCTACTGCGAGAAATATAGACTTCTGAAAATCAAATCTAAGTATCATTTCTTAGTATTGTTAAGTTATTGCATAGCTTCTATCGCCTTGAGCGTGGAGACCGAATCCAGAAATTCCGTAACGAAAATAACCTAACGTAATCCAGCAAATAATGCTATGCAATAGCTTAACCGCGGCAGTCCCCGAGTGCGACACGTCTTTTGTTTGTTTAAAATAAAAAAAAAACATGTACCTTAAAATGACGGGATACGATCATCTCGCCTGGATTGTTTTCACTTTGTAGAACGAGAACCAGCGGCGGAAGACCTACCAAAGACAGCAAATTATATCATAAAGTACTATGGTAAGTCTATCAATAAGTATAGACTATTGATAGTCTTACTTATAATTGCCTGCTAAATAAAAAAATGGTTTATCTAAGAATAATTTCTACCTATATGCAGAGTATGTTCTAATTCTAATTCTTGTTGGGGGAATAAGATCTGCACTGACGTCCCGCAATGGGGTGTATTGTGCATTATCCCCCTGCTAACCTCACCCCAGCCAGCCCAACTCCTTAAAGTAGCGGAGAAGGACTTTGGGTTGGTGGCCGCATTGTTCTAGTATCCCCGATGTTGTGGTTGATGGTGATGGTGGTATAAAAGACCCGATTAGTTCCAGAGTATGTTGTTCAAATAAAAAAAATAAAAGTTAATACTTCAACCGTCTCTGTTTAACGCTATCTCAACAAACGAGATGGCACTATTGACTATTGTCCAAGTCCAGAAGCTATTCTACCTATCTTAGCTTCATAATGTATGTACCGACAAAAGTTTCTATCAAGGAAAAACATTATCGCAGTGGTCTACGAAGTCGTAACCATTTGCTACGAACTCGTAGAGGATTTCGTAGCAGATAAAATATTTTACTGACCTTTGGGCCTAGTTAGTTTGGGTTGCAGCCAAAGTCTACAAGGGCCGCCGAGATCTGTGGTGTAAAAATTCTTGACGCATAAGTTGGTCAGGGCCCGACAGGCTCGGTAATCATTTTGCTGTAATGGATAAAATATTAACGATCTTTGGTACCTTAAAACTCTTGAAATTACTTCAGTATTTTAGTAATTTAATTAAGCTTTATTCGTTTGAAAACGCGTTGTAGGTATGTATTGACGAAAATTATAGATATTAAGATTTATTTCACTCAAAAAATCAAGAAAAATGTAAAATTAATTGAAGTTAAATAAAATAATAATAAATAAAAAATAAAGTTCTCCAAACTTAATAATTTTTTGAAATAATAATAATTAACTAAATGTTTAATTATCAAAAGAATAACACTTTGAAAATGCTATAAAATATTTTCTTATCGAACAAAGTACAGTTATGATAAATGTTATTTTTGCGAGGACTTTATTGGCTGTGTCTATAGCGATAAAACCAACCACGCGGCATTTCATCAGATTTGACCTTAGCTATAAACTATTTTGATCTCCTAACTATGGAATCTATCATGAACGGAAGCTAGAATAATGGACGGAAACTATCGTGATGGGCGGAAGGAATATCTACGACTCTATCATCATCATCATCCAGCTATATAAGTCCAATGCTGGATATAAGTCTCGATGGGAATCGAACCCACAGCAAGGAAGGCAGAGCTACTACCAACTGAGCTGTGACGCCGGTAATAGTCACATCACACCGTCTAGAAATTTTAAGAAACTTAATTTACTATGTCGAAAATATGCCAAATTACTATAAATATATAAACAACTTACAGTGCACAAATACTCTTGCATAACAATATCTAGCAGTTCTAATGGATGAAGTAGTTTCTCCTCGTATTTCGGTCTTGAGTTTACATATGCTTTGGGTATACATATGTCTCTGACAACTACTTGACTTCTACTGCATACACATGATTCACATTTGATGCATGTGTTGTCTTGAGCTCTGTAGCCTTTTGCACATTTAACACATAGCACCTCTCTCATTGGAGATCCGTCAAAGTTTTGGGTCACTGAAATAGGATAACATTATTATCAAGTTTCCTTGCCCGTTCTTCTAGGCTCGTCGCGTGGAACTATACTAGGTCCTAGTATGTAAGACGATTCTAAATGATCCTAGTGATTTATTGAATAGTGAAATATTTGATTTTGATTTTTTTTATCATTATTACCCTGTAATTATGGGAATACTATCGTAATTCCATACTTAATACTTAAAAATGTAAACCCGTGTTGGGTATCCTAATAATAAAATAAAATAAAATCATCAACGGTCTATTGATGGACGTAGGTTTCTTTTAAGACGCGTCAGTCCCTGTCTTCAGCTCTTCTCATCCAATGTTTGCGAGCTACGATGTTTTGGGTTCAAAGTTTAAAATTACTTTGTATAATTTATAAATAATTTTAAATTTTTGTATAATTTGTTTTTAAATGTATGTTGTAAGTATATTTAAATAAACGTTTTCTATTCTATTCTACTTCTGTACCCATAAAATATAACTATATACACATTTTATTAATTTATGTTAATAAAAAAAAGAGATACACTAGCTCCGAAATTTAGTAATAAGTAACTCGCCAAAGTTTATGACGAAGTCTTTGAACTTATAAATTCAAGAGTAAGTCTTAATTATTTTCTTTAAAAACTCCTTGTTCTATTTTTGTTCTATAGGCACCAAAATAAACTACTAAGTACAAAAAAACAAAACAGGTAAAAAGTAAAAGAAACAGTTAAACAAATCTTATAACAAAGTAAAATAATAAAAGAACTAGTTGAAGCACAAAAAATACTGTTTCATTTTACGTAAATTTTCTCTAATTGTTTAGTCTTATTTTCTTTCATAATTCCACCTTTGTTAAGGAAATATGAAAGAAAGTTTGTTTTAGAATCGCGGAACACTTTAGAACAAACGATTGTGAATAATATCAAACGAGCTCTTGAACTTATTTAAATTACTGTTTAAAATATCGGTTTCTTGAACAAAAATAATACAGAATAGTCGTGGTAACACTAGTAAATAAAAAAAAAAAAAAAAAAAAATAAAAAAAAAAAAAAAAAAAAAAAAAAAAAAGCCCATTTATTCCATAACCTTAAATTCTTAAATTAACATATTAAACTTATCATGCATTTCTATTTGAGTAAGTACGTAAAATAGAAGATTAAAATAATATAAATATTTATAATTCATTAAACAATTTACATCTTACACATTTATATATTTCTTTCCTATTCATTATACATCTTAATTTTTTATTATAATTTTTTTTTAATTACGTAATATTGTTATTTGTTTTAATGTTTTTGTATAATATATATATTATATATATATATTTTTTTTCTCATTTGCGTTAGGACCCCTCTCGGGTAAAGGCCTCCTCCAGTTTTTTCCAGCTTTTACGATCGGCTGCTTTTTCTGCCCAATTTGTTGTTTTTAAATGTTTTGTTGTCATTTTTTCTTTTTTAACTGGAGGGTTTTGGTCTAGCTTACCCGCGGTGACCAGCCGTTCTGGGAAGCGTTGCGCATTAGCGCCTAGGTTTTGTGATTGCTTCTGTGCTTGAATTGTTTTGATTGTTACTGTCGCCTGGTAGGGTTCTTGTAATATATGCCGTGATTGACTGACTGCTGGTCCCTTGCGTGTTTTTATTCACACGGTTTTTGTTTTGAGAAACAACTCCCAATGTTCTTGTTCTTTTAATCAGTTGTTCAGGTATATTCCTTGTGGTCGTTTCTTTTTGTTGTGGGCTTTCACGTAACACTAGTAACATACATTAATTAATCTAGTAACTTCATTAATTAATGTACCTAATTGGTGTAAAACTGTGTTAATTGATAAAATAAATAATTGCTGCCTGCAAAGCCCTTAAACCTTTCCATTTATTCTGGACCTTGGTCCCCAACGAATACGTAAGCATTACAAAGTAAAAGAGCTTTTAGAGCAAACCATTGGAATATCCGTACACGCGGTCACACTACGATAAGTAGGTTTTGTCAGTTTAAGGGTGAGAGAAAGAGAGAGGTAGAGTGAGAGAGTGATAAAGAGAGAGAGAGAGGAAGAGAGAGGTAGAGTGAGAGATTGATAAAGAGAGAGAGAGAGAGAGGAAGAGAGAGGTAGAGTGAGAGAGTGATAAAGAGAGAGAGAGAGAGATGAAGAGAGAGGTAGAGTGAGAGAGTGATAAAGAGAGAGAGAGAGAGGAAGAGAGTGATAAAGAGAGAGAGAGAGAGGAAGAGAGAGGTAGAGTGAGAGAGTGATAAAGAGAGAGAGAGAGGAAGAGAGAGGTAGAGTGAGAGAGTGATAAAGAGTGAGAGAGTGATAAAGAGAGTGAGAGAGTGATAAAGAGTGAGAGAGTGATAAAGAGAGAGAGAGAGTGATAAAGAGAGAGAGAGAGAGAGGAAGAGAGAGGTAGAGTGAGAGAGTGATAAAGAGAGAGAGGCAGAGAGAGGTAGAGTGAGAGAGTGATAAAGAGAGAGAGAGAGAGGAAGAGAGAGGTAGAGTGAGAGAGTGATAAAGAGAGAGAGGCAGAGAGAGGTAGAGTGAGAGAGTGATAAAGAGAGAGAGAGAGAGGAAGAGAGAGGTAGAGTGAGAGATTGATAAAGAGAGAGAGAGAGAGAGGAAGAGAGAGGTAGAGTGAGAGAGTGATAAAGAGAGAGAGAGAGAGGAAGAGAGTGATAAAGAGAGAGAGAGAGAGGAAGAGAGAGGTAGAGTGAGAGAGTGATAAAGAGAGAGAGAGAGGAAGAGAGAGGTAGAGTGAGAGAGTGATAAAGAGTGAGAGAGTGATAAAGAGAGTGAGAGAGTGATAAAGAGTGAGAGAGTGATAAAGAGAGAGAGAGAGTGATAAAGAGAGAGAGAGAGAGAGGAAGAGAGAGGTAGAGTGAGAGAGTGATAAAGAGAGAGAGGCAGAGAGAGGTAGAGTGAGAGAGTGATAAAGAGAGAGAGAGAGAGGAAGAGAGAGGTAGAGTGAGAGATTGATAAAGAGAGAGAGAGAGAGAGGAAGAGAGAGGTAGAGTGAGAGAGTGATAAAGAGAGAGAGAGAGGAAGAGAGTGATAAATATTTATTTGGAACACAACACAACAATAGCAAATACAATCAAAACAAAAGGGTGAGAAGTTTGTAGCCGACTATCTCTCACCCCAATCTCAAATCTTTATTTTCCTGGACTATACGAAATAGCAAATACAATCAAAACAAAAGGGTGAGAAGTTTGTAGAAGACTATCTCTCACCCCAATCTCAAATCTTTATTTTCCTGGACTATACGAAATAGCAAATACAATCAAAACAAAAGGGTGACCAGTTTGTACCCGACTATCTCTCACCCCAATCTCAAATTTTTATTTTACTGTACTATACGATGCTTATAACGGAGCCTGGTGGTAAGCGGCTAATAGGAAACAATTGAATAAAAGAGGGGAGACCTTTGCCCAGCAGTAAGAAGGACAGATTAATAAAAAAAAACACGATGGCTAAAATAAAATGGCACTAAACTTATGTTTTTTCACAAACAAATTTACAACTATTACAGTACATATTTACAAAATGTACATAGGCATATACTACTAAAATATATTATAAACACGGCAATGCAGCCAGTAATTTGGGTACGCTTCCGATTGGTAGGTACTGATTTGGATTAGTTGAACTATCTATAGATCGTTTGCAACGGTCTGTAGATAGCTCAACTGTTTCTTCATTTTATATGCACATAACTGATTTAAAAACTAAACTAACCAGATATATAATCAACCGGACATTTCCGGCAGGCGAATCTTCCCGAAGTAAGCTGACACTTCCGAGGAACACACGACGATCCATCAGTTGAGACCACCTGGGTGGCGTTGCATGGTTTGCAGTTGTCGGGGCTAGATGGGACGCTGTGCTCATCACACGTGCAGCCGAAACCTGGACATGTGAACTAACTAATGGGACGACCGATGTGGCGCGGCGGGCGAAGGTCCGTCCGCGACGCGGAGGTTGCGGGTTCGATTGTCGCCTTGGAATAAATGTTTGTACGATCTGCAAATACTTATTCCGGGTGTTCTGGGTATTTTATCATCATTATCATCATCATCATCAACCTATATTAGTCCACTGCTGGACATAGGTCTCTCCCAAGACGCGCCACTGAGCCAGCTCAGTGGGTATTTTATATGTACACACAAAACAGAAACACAAAAAAACTCAACAAAAAAAATTAAACAACACGATCATTTCTGTGTGCTACAGTAGCAAACAGGCCCCGACTCATCATAATCCCTAGACACTTGTAGGCGCTGGTATTAATACTAATTTAAAAAATTAAAATTCGTAATACTAATATTGACGTAACTACTGTAGTAAAGTCAGATGATTTTACTGTGACAACTCATGGTAGAGGTACAGTACGTGCTAACTCCAGACTATTCTTGTCTATTTATTCATTCCCTCGGCTGCGTAGTTTCCCCTATAGATTTGTCCGCTCGTAAATCCCGTAATTGAACAACCAGTTAGTGTACTAACGATGTTTTTCTTCATTGCTCGAGCAAGTTATAAATGTGCTCATAAATCTAAGATCGGGCTTGGTTCCCATTGGACTTTATATTCTTTTGTGATAGTGGAAGAAATATTTTGATCTAATTTTTATATCACAAAATAGAGTGCCATATTGTGGTTATCCTGTTAGTTAGATTGCCAACACAACGATATAAATGTGGAGCTTTTAAGCTATTGCATAGCTTTTATCGCGGGCCTTGAGCGTGGAGACCGAATCCAGAAATTCCGTAACGAAATAACCTAACGAAAATAACCTAACACTGCGCATGCGTAATCCAGCAAAAAATGCTATGCAATAGCTTTACCGTGGCAGTCCCCAGTCTTTTTTATTTTAGTCTTTCATAGTTTTTGATACGGTAAAATTATCTGGTAGTAACAGACCAAGCTGATTGTAGAACTGAGAAAAAAAATATGACAAATAATAAACTAAAAAAAATAATCAAAGTTACTTACCGTCCAAAGAGCTGACCATTGAGTTATTAGTTGAACAAGTCAAACAAGTGAAAGTGCCAGGGTCGTAGAACTGGCCCTGGCTGCAACTTCCTGGCATTTCCAGTCCATGAGCTCCAAGTATTATCATAAATAAAAAACTAAGCATTTTTACTGTTGAACTTACACCTTATAATAAGTAAATATAATTTGATATTTGTTTCAAATCTAGATGATTTATACAGCGTTATAGATTACTTCTTACTCATGCCCTGATATTAGGCTGTCGACCTTATCGACAGGAAAGACAATAAACGCTAATTATAAATTATCTTATTTATTATTAATCGACATAGGTATTATTAATAATAGAGTAATTTAGCAAAAATCCCATATTCTCGTTTCTATGCGAATATACACTTTATAGTTATTGCTTTTCCATCACACTACACGTAAGTGGCCACTGACGACGGGCATAATTGTTTTAATTGCCCAAACACTGTAACGTCACTAACGAGGGCAGAAATAAGATTGTTCTCATAATGATGTCTAATAAATTATGACAATAGAGAGCACTTGAAGACAACAATTGACTACTTTGTTTTGATTAGGTAACGTTTGGTCGCTTAGCAACGCAGAGTTACATAGGATAGGTGTTTTATTAAATACTGGCAATATTATGTTGCCAGTGTTTTTGGTACTTTCCAAAAAAAAAAAGTGAAAATTTAGTTTTTCAAGAGATGAATGTACTTAGGAGATAGGAAAATAAAAAGGCTTTATTATTATTATTAGTGTTTTTGGTAAACGGTGGATGAAAACATCATGAAAAACCAGTTAGAATCATAGAATCAGAATCAAATAATTTAATTTACGATACACTTAAACAAAATACATACATGTAAATTTAAGTATAGATAAAGGTAAAAAATAAGTACATACCTACCTATCGTAAAAATTTAGTTTTTTAACAATTGCTATCCGTTTCGTACAAAATACAAACTAATGCTTATATTAGCATTAGACATGAGCTAAATGTATGTTTGGACGTGCTTCTAACTATACCTCTTAGACTACCACTAGGAATTTTTAGTAGGTGTGGGTTATCCACCGTGCCTAGGAAGTCATGGCATTATTTAAGCGAGTGTATAAAGAGATTAAAGTCATACGTCATATATTTAAATTAAAATGTTATCTAGCTCATAAAATTAAAAAAAGTGTTTTGTAAAAACATTCTTATTTTTTTTTTATTTACTTTTGTGTTGATATTTTTAACGACATCATTTCATACTAACCTAGATAGACTAACAAGACCTAAAAATCTTTCATCAATCACATACCTAACCATTATCGGCTTTAAAAAGCTGCACATCGATCAAAACTGAATGCCAACTGCAGTAAAAAGGCACAAAAGCGTGATTTATGAGCCAGCCTTAAAGTTCTATCCCTTGACGGATTATCACGGTACATTACACTAATAATATGCGGTTAACAGACCGTGGAGCATCCAGTTTATGTCTCACTGCAGGCGAAATAGCTCAACCATTTCTAAAATATCTCGGCAAAAATATTTTGCATTCGAATCTTTGCAACCTTCATCAAATGGAGTTTGATAAGTGTCAATCATGATTTTCATCGGCCGGTTCACCCTTTTCTTTTTGTGTCTGAATTTTGCAACTGCAAAGTTGACTATCCCGCACAAAAAAAATATAACTCAAGAGCAAATCATAAAATGTGCTATAGAAATAGCTAATTCCAACTTCAAGTTCCGAGAAGAGACCGTGATCTGGTTCAAAGACGTGGAAATATCTTTGGTTAATAAGTTCATTGACTCCTACAACGGGACGGTGATGGTGGAAAGTAAAGATGCAGAGCTCACAAGACAGGTGGTGGTTATCGTTGAGTCCTTTCAAAGTTTCATGAAAATTTTGGGCAAACTTAAACCAGACCTAAAAGGAAAGTCTCTGCTAAACGGTGGAGCGAAATTTTTAATCCTACTTTTCTCTAATAGAAGGAAAATGGACAAATTAAACCTCATCTTATGGAACTACTATGTAACAGAAGTCGTTATCATCACCAAAGGTAATGGAAATTCCATTCTTTTGTACACCTACTTTCCATACAAAAACCACTTGAATTGTCGAAACACTGCGCCTACTTTGATAGGGACATGGAATGAAACATCAAAGCTTAAGAATCTCTATCCAGATAAAATGCGGAATATGAACGAATGTCCTCTCTACATTTCTACGAACAAAATCAAATGTCCTCTTACAGAAAAGAAAATACCTCTTGAAATAATCAAGAAGTCTATAGTGAAACTTTTAAGAGATATTATGAATTTCACACCAATTATATCCGTGAAAGATTACATTAGTATAGATTCTATTAGAGCAAGGAACTGGTCTGATTCACTGAGTGATGTGATAACAGGCGTTGCCAACATTTCGACATGCACTATTCCTTTGGCTATCGACAAACTTGGGCTTCTAGACTGTTCCGTACTTCAGAAACCGCCTGTTGTGGCTCGCTCCACCTTTGACTCCAGGCCCCGGTTGGTGGAGTTTGATCTCCCCTTTAAACGGCTACTTATGGCTTATTCTTTTGGTCACAACTTTTTTCGTCAACGCTCTCCCCTTCTGTATGAAAGTCAACCCTATGAAAAGATTTTGCTGGCGTTATATGAGAAACGCGACGAAAGTTAAAGGGACTGTGTTTAGAATATGGGGAGTTATGATGGGACAACCGGTTTATCTAGCTCCGAGAAGGTTTAGAGATTTCTATATAATCGGTTTGTGGATATGGTTTACGTTCGTCGTGCGAAGTGCATACCAAAGTGTCTTAATTGGAGCTTTGAAAACTGAGACTGTGGAAGGAAACTACGCGGATCTTCGAGAGATTATAAAAGCTGGATACAAGATTGGCGGTCGTTCTGGAATTTACTCTCATTTCGAATTCGACCCGGTGATTAGAGAAAGGTTTGAAATAGTACCGGATGCGGATTTCGATGATGTGTTTAGTGATATTCTTGAAGGCAGGAAGAAGTTTGTGCTCGCTACGTCAACTGAATACGCGTATGCGTTTTGTATTACACGAGGTAAGAAGGAGAAAGACTGCGTCCACGTTCTCCCTGACTCGATCATGTCGGTGCCTCTGGTTATTTGGATGAAGGAACACTCTCCGTACCGCAGGTCTCTGTCGACATGGCTCCCGCGAATGATAGAAAGTGGTTTATTGGAAAGAGATTCGGACATAAGGAGCGCGCGTTGTTGTCAGATTTCCTCAGACCCCACACCGTTGACGGACCATCAAATAATCAGCTGCATGGTTTGTTTATGTCTCGGTTATGTTGTGTCTTTCACAGCGTTTATTGTAGAGATATGTAAGTTCAAAACTGACACGTACAGAATCGAGAAACGAACTCCTTTTAGAAAATAAAATTATGTAATTTTAAACCGACGAAAATGACGGAGGCGTTTTTCAAGTCAACGTGTACATATTTAATTTTAAGATATTGCATAGCCTCTATCGCGGGCCTAGAACGTGGACCGAATCCAGAAATTCCGTAACGAAATAACCTAACACTGCGCATGCGTAATCCAGCAAAAAATGCTATGCAATAGCTTTACCGCGGCAGTCCCTGAGTGCCACACGTCTTTTTTTAATTTAATTTATTAAGTAAGTCACTCTTATAAGAGGCCTAGCAGTGGGAGAAGCCAGGTTGCGGGGATGACAATTAAACTAGTCTTAGTTTTAATTATTTATTTATGACGTTCAAATATTACAAAATATCTTTGTTATCTATCACTAGGTAATTGACCTAAACTAAAGCCTACGTGTATTTTTATTTACATACTTACTGATATACTTAGTTAAACATTCATATAAAAATATATATTACTATAACTATCCATGTAGAGCCGTTTTAATACCTCTAAACAACAATATATCTATAGTTTTCTTTATAAACGGGATATTTACCATGATTTGTGAGTTTGATTATTTCCCCATATTTTGGCACAGTTGCATGCACCATGATCACGGATCGAACTGATACTGATCGGTTTGACCAGTGATCATAACGTGATCAATGATCATGCAAAATGCCGTTTATAAAGAACACTACATATGTTCAAAACCGTGATAGTTTCAAATAGTATATAATATTTCGTCTACTTGATAAAAACTACTCATTTAATAAATGACAAAGTACTTAATTAAACAATTCTTATACAATCAATGTTATTATATAAACAAACTATATAACACTAATTGATTTATCAAAATAATGAAAATAAAATTTCAATTAACTTGCTTTGACACAAAATCTCCTATGTTTTCCGAAGCCAGTCAACACAAGAAAACAGTACTTCATTGGCTCTACCATGAGCTGTCATAGTAAAATCGCCTGACTTTACTACAGTAGTTACGTCAATATTAGTATGAAGAATTTTAGTACCGAACTATCCGCTAGAGGCGCTGTACAAATCTTCGTACATTTTTTTAACTACAGACGCTAGCGAGTATAGTAAATATAGTATAGTAAAAACTTATGGTAGACCTACTGGTTGATAAAATTTCAAGTTCGTCAAGAATATCCGTTTACAAGTAAATTATTCTGATTTCATTATAGCGTCGCCAAGTCGCCTTAGCTTGTAAAATGTAAATGTTACGACTTTGTAGCAGTTAAGTTAGAACACGGGCAACTGAATAAAGTTAACAACGGAATTGATGTGTCGCTTTTATAGTTTTAATCGGTTTATTTACTATTCTCTTGTCTATGATTTAAATTGTGTAAACACATTTTAAACTGGACTTTATGGGGATAAAGATTAGGGGGCTATCTTATAAAAAGTTAGCGTTGACTTTATCATCAGTACGTATGGTAATCAATACTTCAAGTCTGCGCTAACTTTTTATAAGATAGACCGTATATCTTCTACTCTTTATCTATATTATAAACGGGACAGTTTGTGTGGATGATGATACTCTTTCACGCAAAACAACTGAATGGATTTGAATGAAACTTAACAATAATGTAGGTAGTTCATACATCAGAATAACACATAGGGTATAATTTACAAGATATTGTGCGAATTATTTAATAAGATATCTAATACATTCTATTTTCCATAATGTAAATACAAATGTATTTATTTATATTCACAAAAACTCAGCTAACAATTAATTTAGGAGGTACAAAATATAAAAATAATTTCTAAGTATTTTTTATGATATTTGAAAATGCATTTAAATTTCACTTGAAATGTCAAATCAATAAACCTATAAAACCACAACGATCATTTTGGCTTGAAGAATATGAACAAGAATCGTCTTTATATTAAGTGATTCTTAGTGCCAGTTCATGCGACTTTATTAGTTACTGTAATAAATAATAATAAATCAAGGATTCAGTCCAAGCATCAAAACTAAATAAAGATCTCCCGAGATCATACAGTTAACGTCGGGGGTTCGACAACCAAGTACGGCACCTGTAACGCTATAGGTTGGGGTAGCGTGGGGAACAGTATGGGGTACTGCGGGGGAGGTTGGGGTCCCTGAGTCACAAGTCTAGCTTCAGGCTCTGAGCAGTGAAGTAGCCAGTGTGTTAGCATGCGACCGCGGCCTTTTAGTTCAACTTCCCCCCGACGTTCCACTACGAAGGTACCCCACTGTTCTAGCAATGCCCTTGTACTTTCGCTAAGGTGGATGCGAAGAGCTGTAATTAAAATTAACTAAATTTTAGTAGAATAGAATAGAATAATAAACAAAACATAAAAAAACTTAGTAGGTAGGAAAAAAATATAACTTTTCACTAAAAATCATAACTTACATTTATGTATAATATAAATAAGATTATGGACAAATATTTAAGCGATTAAGTAAATAAAAATTAATAAGTACCAAAACAATAATATAATATTTTTTTTTTTATTTATGTATAAATCCTGTTCAAGTTTACAACAAAATAATAAATAAAAAGTACTCACGTTGACCCGTGGACTCCATCCGACTGGCAGTGTTGACTGTGTCGCCGAACAGACAGTAATGTGGCATTTTGACGCCAACTACCCCCGCGCAAACCGGCCCAGAATGAACCCCTACGCGGACCTATATTGATCAAAACATTATTTACTTTTCAATATAATAGCCTAAGAGCCGACTTCAGCCAGACCTTCGTTATTTTAGTAAGGCTGAAAGTTTCTCTGTGTGAGCCTCCAACACAGGTAAGAACGACCCCTGACTATCGAGTTTCGGTTGTGGTTACTTTAGCAGATCTCTAGCGCTCGCACCTACAGCGGGCTTTCAATCTGTTTAATACAGCGTACAAAGCTTTGTCATGATTGAAGTCGAACTCACAAACTCGAATCTCTCTCACAAGCACACCTCTTCCCCTCACGCACACTCACACACTCCCTCTCACCTCTCACACTACACTCACACTCACACACCCTCCCCTCTCACTCACACTCACCTTCACATTTACTCTCACACGAACACCTCTTCATCGCTCAACATCCCATTTTGTGCTCTTTTATACTTTTGTTTTGTTTTATATCACTTATTTTTTTTTGTGTAACCTTATTTGAAATTTAAGTCTGTAATACCCTTGTTTTCGAGGAACAATTTGCCTGTCTAGGAGGTGGGCGTTGATGGCTGCGCCACAGTTACTACAACTTTTGTAGCCATCATCGTTTCAAATTTTGTTATTAGTCCTAAGTTTTTATTGTTCCCAATAAACTATTTTGATTTTGATTTTTTTTTTTGAAGTCTTTCTTTTCAATATTTACAAATTACCTCCAATCGATGTGTAGGTCGATGTCGTACCACGAAGCTCCTCACAGCTTCGACAATAGCCAGCGCCATGAGACATATCTCCCGCGCGTGCAGATCGCTGTTCCTCTGCGGTAGGCCTGACACTACCATGTACGCGTCTCCTATTGTCTCCACCTTAATAATAAATAAATAATGCTGGACAATCCACACATCATCTAGCCCCAAGCTAAGCAGAGCTTGTGTTATGGATACTAGAAGACTGACTCGGTACTCAATACAATACATTACATAGATAGATATTTTTTTATTATACATATAAAATACCCAGATCATTCGGAATAAATATTTGCAGATCGTACAAACATTTATCCCAAGGCGGGAATCGAACCCGCAACCTCCGCGTCGCAGCCGGACCTTCACACGCCGCGCCACATCGATCGCCAATAATATATTAATACAATAGAAAATATGAATAGAATCTATTGAAAAGTTTTGAAAATTTCATAGTTATTGAATCGAGCAGAATTTGAACCCGCAACCTTCCCTTGGTACGAGGTGCTCGTAAAAAAACACTAGAATCCAGGTCTAGGTTATTGCCAGTTCTTCTAGACTCTGGTCGCGACGAACGTGTAAGACGTTTCAAAGTGATCCTTGTGATTTTATTGAATAAATGCAATGGAAGTTTGAAGTATCAAAGGGAAAGCCGCGGGTTAAATTTATACATTTGAGATTCGAAAATTCTATAGATAGACTAGATTTAATATTATTTGCCAAAACTACGCAAGGTGAAATCTTTGCCTTTGAGTGCAACTCGTAAACACGTCAATTTGCTACGTGCAAAGTAAATTTCTTAATGATACAACATTATGAATCATTCATCAACACATACCTTGTAAACATCATAGAAACCGATGATCCTATCGAAAGTGCTGTACAGATCATTGAGGAGGTCAACAACCTGCATCGGCGTAGACGCAGCACAAAGCTCAGTGAAGCCGACTATATCGCTGAAGTACACCGTCACACACTCAAAACTCTCTGGTTGGACCACTTCACCGGCCATTAGTTGTTGCGCTACAGGCCTACAAAAAACATCAGTTTAAGCTATTGCATAGCATTTTTTGCTGGATTACGCATGCGCAGTGTTAGGTTATTTTCGTTTGGTTATTTCGTTACGGAATTTCTGGATTCGGTCTCCACGCTTAAAGTCCGCGACAGAAACTATGCAATAGCTTAAAAAAAAACACTCCAAGCTCTCGGGTTGGACCACTGCCATAGCCATTAATTGTTGAGCTACAGGCCTAGGACAAAAACATCTGTTTAAACCATCAGCTGTTGACCGAAGACAGTAAAACATATAGGTACAAAAGGCTTAGATTAGATTACAATCTGAAGTATACAGTTAAACATTCAAAGCTCTCTGGTTGGACCACTTCGCCAGCCATTAGTTGCTGGGCTTATCACAGGAAAAAAAACAGCAAAAAATAACACTTCCGGTTAGCATTGATCTATAGATCGTTTGCAACAGTCTGCAGATAGCATTACTGTTTCGTATGTATTTTATTTTGTTAATTTTGTATATACTGTAACAGTCGTAGGTTGTGAATAAAGTGTAATGCGCATAAAATTAATGTATTTATATATCTGATGTGTCTACGTCACAGTGTTAACTCTATTACCTTGGCAGAACTTGGTACAGCAACTCTTCAGAGCGTCTCTTCTCCAAAGAGAGCTGTTCCGTCTTCTCTTCCACCAGGGACTCGAGATTGTTCGCGTACTGCTCCATACGACGGAGCAGATCATCCATCAGGTTATCACAATATCCCCTATTAAATACGAGTTAAATTCATCTTCTACATCTAGACTTATATTATAGAGAGTAAAGATTTGTAGTTTTGTGTGGGTATGTTCGTAATGAATAAACTCAAAAACACTGCGCCGATTTCTAAAATGCTTTCACCATTAGAAAGCAACATTCACATTGAGTAATATAGGATTACCATCTGTGCGAAGGGCCTATCGTTAAATATAAATAAATAGTGTCGGACATTTCACACATCACACTAGTCCCAAACTAAACTAATCTTGTATTATGAGAACTGAATTGCTGGTAGAATACTACTAATACTAATTTAACGCTATTTCTATGTATGCAAATTAATAAAAACCAATTAATGTAATAAATAAAGTAAAATATTACTAACATCATGTGTATAAATACAGTAAAATAACTTGCAGAAAAAAAGCAATTTGAGAATCAGAACATTATGGCCTTATCTAAATTATATTCAAACCCAATTTAAAACCTTTAAAAGGAAAGTTTTATTTGATTTACACTTCGAGCTATCTTTTGGATTCGAGCCCGCTCTATTAGGCTGTTTTAATAAAATACTTCTTAAAATAATGTAGAGCGAAATATATTTTTTTTTCACAAATTTTAAAAGTAAATTTATTGTATTTTTAACTATTTTTTTATCAAATGTTACGTTGGCGCCATCGAATAGTCAACAAATAGTTTTTAATTTATTTACGTTAAATCTTATACCTAGTAAGTGAACTTTGTTTTTAAAGATACGCATTTTTGTTTTATTGTCCTATATTTCTTTAGTTTGTATATTATTAAAAAGATTCAAGATCAAAAGGCCGTAAGCGTTTTTTCAGTAACTTTCTACATGTGTGTGTGTGTGAATGAATGAGTGGTCCAATGTGATATGAACTTCGGATGTTTCCGGAAAGCCGAACGGAATAACAAGTGAACATCGGTTTTTATAAAATACGCTTTCAAGAGACTGTTACTCATTATCTACTCTGTGGTTGCAATCTATCAAACGTCAAAATTGACATATTTTATTTTTGGTTACATCGAGCTATCCAGAATCGGTAGATCAATTCGCTCAAGAAAGCTTTCAAGGTTCAGATAATATTTTAATAATTTAATATTTCAGATATTTTATATTTTATTTAGGGGTATATGATGAAAGAAATCGAGGTAGGATTATTCAAATATTATATGAAGAAAACTCTAAGAACTCGCGGAGTTAAATTACATTTCCTGGAAAAGTTTTCTGTACTGAAGTAGGCACTTCAGACAGTTCTTAATAAACAAGTATTCTGAGAAACAACTGTGGCATATAGAATGTGAAAATATAAATAAATAAATATTTACATTTCACACATCACACTCTAGTCCCAGACTAAACAAAGTTTGTACTATGCGAACTAGACTGCTGAAAGAATTACTTATATTAAGAATACTTTTCAAAATCAATTCAGTAGATCCAAGACTCCCTCACAAACTTAACCTCTTTCATTAGTCAGATAAGAGTTATTGTTCACACTCTAACATGTTTATAAAAATATGATTTAATTTATTTAAAAGAAATATTAAGATAATTTAGTGAGCACCCTGTATAACTTTTGATGTAGGTTAAGTACATACCTATAGTACGTACTTAATAGAACATTCTCAGAACTCCGCTATATATGGAAGTAAATTTTGCACCCTTCTCGGCTGATTCCGAAGCGAACCCAATTTTTTAAATTGAAAATCAAATAAATAACGACTCAAACTGGTATTGTACTCGTAGTACGCAAAGTCTACTATTAAGCTACAAGGTGAAAAGAAATAACGGTTGTAGCCCTAATAGTTTGAGTATACTTGGGACATTTTGACCCAAATTTCATAAAAGTGCGAGTAACTTTTGAACGACTAATCATCGCTGAACATACGTGGGGGTTATATCGATAGCCATTGAGCTCCCCCATCGCCTTGTCACTTTTGGTTCACCTGTTACACCCTGTATATGTAAAATGTATGTAACATTTATCGACAACCCGGTCCCCTAGAGGCATTTTGGGTATATTTAGGAATATACCCTTTGCGGAGTGTAAAATGCTTTCCCGCGTTACCGTGGTTCATTTGAGGTTGATTGAAGGATTTTTAAATGTAAATATTTAAGTAATGATATTATTTAACGTTGCTAAGGTAAAATCGGATTATTGGCTCGGTTCGGTTCAGGTAACTTACATACATATATTACACTGGAAATATATTGAATTTCATGGATCATTGGTTAGGAAAATGATATCAAACATATTTCATGGGCCGTATTTTTTGACTAATTTCAGATATTTAGTTTAGTTATTTGAGTAAATATTCAAGGACTTCTCACGGAACTCTATTTGGTTCAAAACTAAGCAAATCTTAAGACGGGAACTAGATTGCTGATAAATAAATAAATATTTACGGACAATTCACACGTCACATCACATTCTAGTGCCGATAGAATACTTTCATGCATTTTTTTCTGTAATACACACATAGAACACATCTAGAACAAACATCTGTTTTTTACTTATGTTTAACTAAAACAATCTCTACCAACCTGTGACGCCTAACAAGCGTAATTACTTACTTGATATAATTCGCGTTGATGGTGTCAAACGAAGGCCTGTCATCGGGAGATTCGGCCCAACACTTGGATGCTAGTTCCAGCAGTTCTACCGCCGCTCCCCCTCCGCCCCCCGCCGCGACTTCACTCACCCCCGCCGTCGGACGGCAGGGGGGGGACTCACGGGCGATCACACGGGATACTATTTCTGATAATACAGGAGATTTTATTCAATTAGTGAAAACTAATTTAAAAAAATGTTTCTGTTAATACAAGTTATAAGATAAATCAAGTTAGTATGATTGTATTGACACTTTAGGTGCAAAGGGTGGATCAGTCAGTGAAATTAGCTTTAAACTAAAATGGCTGAAAACCATGCTGCTGTGTGCTATGCATGTATATTTTTTTTTTACTATTAACAAGAAAAAAAAAGGTTTTGTTAACCTTAAAAAAGGTTAGGAAAATTTTCCTTACCTTTATAAGTCAAAGCCGGAGTATAATGGTGGAACGGACCAGCTCTCAGCACGATCTCTTCCAATATGATGCCGAAGCTGTAAACATCTCCTTTCAATGAAGCCACCGATCCTGGGTAGATGCTTCCAGAAACTAGTTCCGGGGCCGTCCACAGCAGCTCTAAGAATAAAGTGTTCACCTTTTTTATGAAAATATTAATTCGTTGTAAGTGTACGTGCGCTGTCATTATTATTTATACTTATTAGTTTAATTTTAGATACTTACGGCCGGTTTCTGGAAACCCAAATCACGATTGATCCGAGTTTGACACATAGTATGTAATTATTAGATTTTTTCGTTGATCATCGTTCGAGAAACCGGCCGTTAATACGGTTCTGAGAACCTAGTGTCAACCCTAATTTAGGCTTAAGCCTCTCGCTCTAGCGGGAAATGAATTTTTTTAAGGTTTTTTTTTATTGCGGCTGAACTGTTATATCTTTTAATAGTTTAAGCTATTTTGCGAATATAAACAATAATTTTCTGTGTAACCCTGTATAGATTTTTGAGATTGGTTCTTTATATTTGCTGGAAAAGTGCAGAAACTACAGGTGCTAATTAAATCATGTTTGTATTTTTCGTCTAATAAATGTATCTTTATTTTGGTTTTAACTTAACTTGGGACTATATAAAAACTAAGCAAATAACCAGTTTACAAAATACATTGTTATCGAATAAATGAATAGTAATATAAGCTAGGAGTAATACCATTTATATCTATTGTTTTCCTTATCGAGCTATACCTTTATTCGCCTATTCCATAAATATTACCGTAAAAACGTATCACCTTTGTTTTCGGACCCTGGCACAATGTTTTGGACACAATATACAATATAGATAACAGAATAATGTTTATTTTTTGCGAATATACTGCATGTCTACCATGAGTTTTTACTATACTATATATACTGTACTCGCTAGAGTCTGTAGTTAAAAAAATGTATGAAGATTTGTACAGCGCCTCTAGCGGATAGTTGGGTACTAAAATTCATCATACTAATATTGACGTAACTACTGTAGTAAAGTCAGGCGATTTTACTGTGACAACTCATGGTAGAGGTACTGATTTTTATAAAAAAGGGTACAATAGGTACAAGAGTACAGAATGTTTTTTGAAAAAGGCAGTGGTGGCCAAGTACAGAATCACGATGTAGTTAAAGAAGTTGATTTGATGGTCAAGTACGGAACCAAGACAGACATTTTCCAAAAAAATGAAGTTATATTATATGTATGTAAATATAATATTGCTGCGGAATGTAACTGGCAAACACTGGATGAGAAGAGCCGAAGACCGGGCTCAGTGGCGCGTCTTGAGTGAGATCTACGTCCAACAGTGGGCTGATATATGTAAATAAATATTCACGGACAATTCACACATCACACTCTAGTCCCAAACTAAGCAAAGCGTGTACTACGGGAACAAGATTGCTGATAGATTATTAAAATACATTATTTTTGTAAATACACAGAATACATAGTAACACCCAGACACAGAACAGGTTGATGATGTTGAAATATTGTAATAGATGTAATTAACTTAGTTATTGTACATGCAGCTAATTAATACACATGTTTGTGTTTAATTTAACTAAAATTCTGCTAAAAACAAAACAACCTAGTTATATTTCAGTATAATATGGGTTAATTTGTTTCGAACTAGAACTAACAAAGGAAAGCAAAGTTTATTTAACGTTACAAACACAAAGAAAACTTAACTTACTTTCTAACTAAACTATCTTTCTTTACTTTATAGTGACTATTTTCAACAGACTTGAGAAAATGAGACTCAATTCAACTGTACTTTTTTACACAATATTACGATTTTAATGATTTATTTGTTTGTAGTTATGTAATATGAATAAAAAGAATATGACCACAGAAACGAGGGGAAACTAACACAGGTTGGAAAACTTAAAAGAAGTGTTCCCACCCCAACTATGTATGTATTTTTCTTGATTTAAAAATAAAAACATTTTTTGATTTTTTTTTTAATATTTCGGAGGTCCTTATAAATTTCACTAAGATCTGATTAGTACTTATTGAGTAATCATCATTAATTTGTTTTTAATATAACGATGACAATTAAAATCGGTTTCGTTAATTTTAGTAAATATAATTATTATTTAGTTACAATTAATCTTATTCACTCTAGTCAATGTCAATCAGCGCCCTTCTCAAAAAATTGTCTTTATTTCAATATGTACTATAAAAAACTATATTTACAGTTTTTTTTTTACAAGTTATAGGCAAGCATTTGACCTGTGTCAATACAATAACGTATTTTCACATAAATCAGAGAAACTAAACTTCTAAAAATAGTTTATTTCTTGATTAAATTCCTTGAAGGCTGTACTCAGGCTCAGGATTTAGATACCAGATTGGAATCCATTTAGAGCGAACCCTCGATGGAGTAATCCAAATAAATCCAGTTGTGATCAAAACTTTTCCAACAAATTGTGAAGATAGGATTATTAAAGTAACTTCGCGAAAGTTATTCACATTTTACAGAAAGTATATGAAAGTAGCTATTTTTATTAAGTTTATTATAATCAGCCGATCACTTGGACTATAAACTAATTTCCATAACTATTTTATTGATAAGTAAGTTTATTGTAAGTTATGTATTAGAAACGGTAGTATGTAAGAGATCACGCCAAGCGATAAGACCGATTTTTAAGAATTACCTTTTGTTTTCTTAATAAAGTTTTTATTTTTTATTTATTAAATATTTCTTTTTATTTAACCTTTTGTGTCCCACTGCAAGGCATAGGTCTCCCCCAAACTCTTCCATTCATCTCGATCCATCCACCACTCCGTCGCGTATGAGTCGAGATCGTCTCTCCAATTTATAAAAATAAATAATTTAATATTATATGACGTTGTCAATACTTACTGTAATAATAAGTGTCGTCTTTAATCAGATCGGTTGGCGTGCAAAGTGTGTTGAGTCCGTAATCTGATATTTTAAGCACGAAGCGTCCATCGATGAGGCAGTTCGACGAACGAAGTTTACCGTGTGCACCGAGCCCGCCGTGTAAATAGCACATACCCTGTGTAACGAGATACAAGATAAACTATGCTGTAAACTTTTACAACATAATCTCAATTCGCACACCAGTATACATAATAAAGCCTTTTATTTCTTGCTTAAATTCTAGTAACATATAACATGAAAAAAATAAACGAGTATTGAAAAGTAGGGTCATTGTCATTGGTTGTTCTGGCAACAATAAAAAATGGCTGGATCTGTCGGCTAACTAATGCATTAATGTGCCAAATGCGCGTGAATATTTTTAAAACTTTATAATTTATTTAGGCTACAATTACTTTGTTTTTATAGAACTAAATGACAAACTGATATGTATGAATAGGCCTAGCTTTATAGTCTGCATCTGTCACTGGTATCAGTAATGTCACATCAGTAATAAACTGTCCTCAAACTAGAAAGGTGGTTTGCTTTTGTTCCCTCCTATACCTACCTACAGATAG
This sequence comes from Ecliptopera silaceata, assembly GCA_932527185.1. Classification (NCBI taxonomy): domain Eukaryota; kingdom Metazoa; phylum Arthropoda; class Insecta; order Lepidoptera; family Geometridae; genus Ecliptopera; species Ecliptopera silaceata. Next base: position 2,661,776 of record OW052209.1, on the reverse strand, counting down.
AACACAAACCAATCTTAATTAAATTCGACTCTGTATGAATCGGCTTCAGAGAGATGAGCACGAATAAATGTGACAATCGCAACTCAGCGTATTCGATTCACACTGCGTGATGACACTGCAACGTTCGACTGTCGAGCTGTACCCCAAGTACGAGTTTGTGCACACACGGATCGTAGAGACGCAATCGCCGTACTCCACCGATTTTGTATGGAGATCCAAGCAGCGCCCCTAGCGGATTTCTTGAGAAGCTTGGATTTCCATACAAAATTGGTGGCTTGCGATACGAAGGCGATACGTTCGCATGCATGTGCAAAACTCGTACTAGGCCCTCTGGCGTTTGACACTCAATGTGAATTGAATACGCTGCGTTACGTTCACTTTACGATTATCACATTTATACATGCCCTCAGCTTAATACACGTTCGTTTCCAAAAGACAAAATAGCGAGTTAAATGATATATTTCACGTAATTTAAGTGTATTTTTACAGCAGACCCTTTTAGTTGAAGCACTAAGCCAGTATATATGGCCTTGACATACTGCTATTATAGTTATTGTCACTTTTATGATCGGCGAGGTTATTGGTATAGTTTTCTTTATAAACGGGATATTTACCATGATTTGTGAGTTTTAAGCTATTTCATTGCTTCTATCCCGGGCCTTGAGCGTGGAGACCGAATCCAGAAATTCCGTAACGAAAATAACCTAACACTGCGCATGCGTAATCCAGCAAAAAATGCTATGCAATAGCTTTACCGCGGCAGTCCCCGAGTGCCACACGTCTTTTTTTTTTAGATTATTTCTCGATACTCCGCACAGTTGACATGGTTTAATCTCGTTTATAAAGAAAACTATGTTCAAAACCGTGATAGTTTCAAATATCAAATAATGCTGGACAATCCACACAACATCATCTAGCCCCAAGATAAGCAGAGCTTGTGTTATGGGTACTAGACGACCGATATACTTAATACAATACATAGATAGATATTTTTTATTAAGTATACATATAAAATACCCAGAACACCCGGAATAATATTTGCGGATCGTACAAACATTTATCCCAAGGTGGGAATCGAACCCGCAACCTTCCGCGTCGCAGGCGGACCTTCGCCCACCGCGCCACATCGGTCGTCATATTATGAGGATTTTGGTATTCTATGTCCGGGAATATTCGTACATTCTGTTATAGGATTACAAGTTGGTATTCTGTCTGGGAATACTTGTCTATTCTGTTGCAGGACGATATACTTAGAAGTTATTTGTAGTTTTATAACTTTGGAAACTTAATTTCCTATTCGAGAGGCTAACTTTTTGAGTGTGTAGTCTGAACTTAGATTGAATTCTAGATCTCTTTAGAAGACGATGTAAGCGCTACGACTGGTGCAAATGAAACCTTTTTACAGGTAGTATAAATTCTTTTTTTGAAAAAAAAAAAATAGGTTTAAACTCATCTATAAAAAGATTTCAGTGAATATCGATTTCAACCCGAACTTTTTAATAATACTGGCTGACCCGACAGTGTGTTTTTTTTTCATATTCCTAAATTTTTAAACTTTTCCTGTAGGTACTATGACAAGTATTTAAACCAAAATCAGCCAAATCAACCCAGCTGTTCTCGAGTTTTAGAAAGACAAATATACATTTATATAGATATACATATGGAGATATATATAGATTCAGAGAGAAAAAACAGAAGAGAAAAGAGAGAGAGAGACCAGAAGAGAAGAGAAGAGATATAAATAAAGATAATACCTGAACAATATCATGCACAAGTGAGGTTCTAAAGTTCCAGTCCAGTTGTAGCTCTTCATTAGCTAAAACATCCTTCAGCGATCCTTTAGGGCAGTACTCCGTCAGTACAAAAACAAGCGGACAGTCGACGCACGCGCCGATGAACCGAGCCGTGTTCTCGTGCGATACGTTGCGAGCCTGTGGGGAAGTTACAATTAACAAAGATATGGATGAAAACCCGTGTAATATGACTTTTCATAAATCTGACACTTTGCAATAATATATACTTATGCATAGAATTTTTCTATATCAAAGTAATAGTTTTAAACCAAAAGCTTATAAATAACATTGTGTTTTGTACAACATTACGATGTAAAAGTGGGTAAATATCACTTTTCCTGTAACTTCTCAATTTTGTCTTTATATGTCGACGGTAGAGTACCTACCGTCTTGTATTACGTATCCATGATATGAAAACATAAATGATAATCGCAATCGTATCAAACTTCGATATTTTCCTGTTCTATCGATACGTCGTACCTTTTAGGTACCTACCTTCCCTTTGTCTGCTCTGTCAGTTATAAAGCTAACCTCAAAACAAAACACGGTATAATATATTTCAAATTCTCCCACCTGTTTGATTTCCCCAAGTAGCTTCTTGTTGAGATCGAGTTTCTTTCTGTGTATTTTCTTAACGGCCACTCGGTTGCCTTTGTAGAGTCCGACCGTGAAAGATGTTAGATTGAGAGCTGCGCTGACATTAGTTGGTGCGGTGACATTACCTCGTGTACTCCAACCAAGTGACAGCTACGGAATATTGTGTGTACATAGGTATTATAATTACAAAGCTACTTACGGTCTATCTTATAAAAAGTTAGCGCAGACTTGATGTCTTGTTTACCATACGTAACGGTGACATAAGATAAGATAAGATTTATTATTAACCCAAAAATAAAATTACACGATCTAAAATAAAATGAAAATAAACTTAATAATAGTAACTAAAACGAATTACAAATAATTGAAGTAATAGGTACAGAACTAAGACCGTGTTATTTATTTTATTTTATAATGTCATAATGTCAACGCAACTTTTTATAAGATAGGGGGTTAGGATTCGTCATCCACGGCCTAACTTGACCCACTGCTGGGTATAGGCCTCTCTGTTCTTTCTTTTCCATGTGGTTTTCCACCGTTTTCATCCCTATGTCCCTAATGTTTAGATACGAATGGCCCATAATAGGAAATAGGTACTGGCAAAAGATGGAGGAGGCCTTCTTGATAGTGAATAGGTTACACAGACTAAATAACTATAAGAAAACTATGAACACTTATATTTCATTTTATTGGGGAATTCAATTTTAAGGAAAATTGGGGAATTTATTTTCATTTTATAATAATAATATTTACGGATATTTCACACATCACTCTCTAGTCTCATACTAAGTAGAGTATATAAGACGATTCTAAATGATCTGAATGATTTTAAATGAAGTACATGACTATGGCTGTTATTCGACAGACTATTCGACTGATCTACCAAGGTTACCTGCAACAATTATGTAGCTTTGTAATTACTAAAGTACAATCATCTGTTATTAATTGCAATTACTGACACAAAGTAATTGGAGTGTTGCATATGAATTTGTATTTAATTACTATTCGTATGCATGAACTCCTAAGGGAATGTAAATGAAATGAAAATGATAGCGCTTTTATAACGAGATATCTGTTACGCTATCATCACTATCATTAACAAAAAAAAATGATAGATGATTTTAATAATGACAAACAATTTCTTGGTTAATATTTACACGCATTTATTTAAATTACTTAGAAAACTCACTTTTTTTTTTGAATTTTTTTGAATGATTGAAATTTATTATATGGAATGGAACATTATAAATAAACAAATAAACTAAACAAACAAAACACGTAAACGTTAGATAAAATTTGAAAAAGCAGTAGTGTGAGTTTTATTCGATTTATTTCTCGAAAATTGATATCAGAAGGAATACAGTTTTCATAATAGTTTTCAATCATCTTGATAACTTGGTTCACACAGTCGCAGAAGCTCTATTGTTACAAAATCTTTAGATTGTATAAAACCATAATACAATCTAGAAGCGGCTGTTAAATCTAATCACGAACTTGAGAGCAACATCGCAGTAAAACAAAGTTATTGTTGCAAGCGGCCGTGCGGCGATAATTCTTTTTTAATTTCATTTTATGTGACCAGAGGGCTTAGTACAAAGACGAATTTTAAAACTCCCTACTCTCGAGCCGACAGTCGTCTCTCGGATGTCCATACATTTTTGTATGGCTATCCGAGAGACGACTGTCGGCGGAAAGTTATCGGACAAGCTGAGCCCTTAGTCCGAAGGTGCATTTTAAAACTCCCTACTCTCGAGCCGACAGTCGTCTCTCGGATAGCCATACAAAAATGTATGGACATCCGAGCGGCCGTGCGGCGATAATCCTTTTTTAATTTCATTTTATGTGACCAGAGGGCTTAGTCCAAAGACGCATTTTAAAACTCCCTA